>JAQSUU010000730.1:1378000-2756000 GCA_038087645.1 Saccharum hybrid cultivar R570 | reverse complement strand
CCGGGTGAACCCACTTCAATTCGTGACGACGACTCACGGATGAGTGGGAACGATGGCAGCGTGACGCACAGAGAAGCGACGACTGCGGGCACACGACATGTTGGAGCAGCGACAACGGGCCGCACGTGTGCAGAGGAGTGGGATGGGCGTGGGCGGCACAAACACAACCAGAAAGAGAGAGAGGAGGGGAAGGAAGAAGAAAGGCTCATAGAATGGCGTGTGTGCCTTGCTTGTCAAATGTTCAATCCCTCTCAACCAAGCACAACAACGAAACAAAAAATTTAGGATCGACATGACCCCTAACCAAACGAGAAATCGGTCCAACCCATCCAACCCTCCCTTCTAATCCCAAAACCAAACACACGCCAAGTTACTTGTCAATTTACTACTACTATCATACTCCCTCTGTCGCGCAAAACCAAAGAATGTCATTCTCACTTCCTAGAAGAGGTAAATAAATTTCAACTTTGACCAAATAATGCAAGAGGTTATTAATATTTATGGTGTGTGATAGGTATCATTAGATTACTCAATGGATATGTTTTCATCATAATAAGCTTATTTGGAGACATTTATATAAATGTTGCTACTATTTTCTATAATTATAGTCATTTAAAAAAAAGACCTGCACAAAATCCTAGACGACCCTTGTTTTTGGGATGGAGTGAGTAGCTAACAACATTAAATAAGAAAACAAACATATAATAGTTAATTCTCATTATGACAATAACGTGCCTCCAAAACCAAACAGAGAACATGATCCAACTTCATTTGCTACATATATATAAAGAAAAAGATGATACTCCCTAAGTCCCAGAAAAAACTTGATATTTTAGGATTTTTAGACAAGTTAGTGTTCAATTAAAATTAGCCATATACTTCTATTTATTGAAGGCGATTCATCCTAATTAAGGAATAATCTGCTAATTAAAAGGAATGCATGAAGACATGCAAAACCATAATTTTAAACTAGTAATATCAGCCCAACCTAGTTTCAAGAGCTAAGACATCAGTTTTGGGACAAATTTTTTAATCCTACTGTAAATCATTAAAATTTTATGGGATTGAAGGACGTAGTTGCATTGTCAAACACACTCTACGAGAGGTAATGTCTACCTTTTGCCCTGCATCAGGGACGAAGCTAGGAAAAAAAATTAGGGGGGCTGAGTTCGTGGCGAACTCACGAAGCTATACATATATTGTCTTCCAACAATCATCCTTATGCATTGATGGAGAAGCACACGACGACACCCAAAGTTTGATGGGGCTTCTAGAACTTAAGCATGGGCCTGTTGGGCTGTGGCTGAAAGCGGCTGCAGATTTGTGAGGAGGTGGCCCACGGCAGCAGCAGAAGCAACTTTGGGTTACAGCCGAACAGTTATTATGTCCACCGATCAAGAGGCCACGTATGTCCAGGGTGTCGTCGTGTGCCTCTCCATCAAGAACAAAAATTCTTTGGATGACATCCAGAGCCAGAACGTAGACAATTTCACCAAGAGTCCAAGAACAAGAAACTGCACTCTCACTTTTCATAAATGAACAAGGAACATTAGAGACTTTTAAATATCTTCTAAGTTTTCATGTAGATGCTACAAACAAAGGAAACCCCTTTCTTATTGGACCTGGCATCATGACTTTTAGTTTAGAAATAAACGTTGAATCCGAGACACTATTTTGGCTAAACTGTTTTAGCCCCAAAAATGATTTTCTAGGATCCTTGAAAAACCATCCAAAAATCGTGGTTTTTAACTTAGTATATTCTATCGCGTAATTTTCCAACATGTTTACTACTGCTACAGTTAAATCCAATGTTCCTTCACAAAACACATGCTAAAATAATGCTTTAATTTGAAATTGAAATTAAATACAAAAGCATTTAATAACCAAGCTCAAAACTTTCATGGATGCAAAAGATGATGCATGTATGCAAATCATTGTATATATGGGTAAAAAGCACAGAATATCCCTTGGTGAAGCGAAACTGCAAGTATATATATTCAAAATCTCGCATGATGCAAGAACAACCAGCCCAGCTCCATATATATGCAGTAACATTAGTACACTGACAATGTACAATTAGTCGCACCAGTACAATGCTCTCTAGATACACAGTGTGTTTAAGCCATGTCTGCACCGGTATAGCTAGATGCACTCTCAAATTAAACACAGGGACGTCTAATCTAATGGCTCCCAGTCATCTTCTTGGCCTCTTTGTCACTCCCACCAGAAAAATATTGCTTCACGCAAAAGGCAATGCCGACGAAGATAGGTACACGCACCAACACTCGTTTTAATCTAGAGAAGAGACAAATAAAAGACCATGCAAACATATATATGATCCAGTCCAATTGAAAGTAGAAACCGAGATACATAGTAAAAACAATGTATCGATCTAGAAAAGTCAAAATGTCATTTGATTTAAAACGGAGATATAGTGATATACCCTATAATTTGAAATTAAAAGACAAATAAACGATGTATACATAGTGATATATACTTAAATTGCATACCTGTCATACTTGATCTTCTCTTCTACCAGATGTTTTAGCAAAAGGTAATGCGTATCAAATGAATTGCTTGCTTCGTCGAGTTTCATGGACATGCGGCCTGCTGCTGCCAACTGTAGGAACATGAAACAGTTTTCTTGTTAGTAGGATGCAGTTGTATTTTTTTTTTGCAGGACCGGCCGTACGTAGCATTAACAAACATTTATATCTTATTACTATTATCTTATCAGAAAAAAGAAATAACGAACGATGCAACTATTTTTAACCAAAATCTACTGTTCAGAACGATGACGGATAGTAATAAATCAAAGTTGTGTAACTCCAGATTCGATCGGTAAATTAAGAAGCCGGAGACCGAGTACGGAGACACGACAGGATCGACGTACGGCACCAATGTTAATTACCTCCTCCTTCGTGTTGACGCCGCCGCCGCTGTAGTGGCAGCGCGGGGTGATTCTGGTCTCCCTCGGGGAAAACGGCTGCTCCTTGTTGGCGTCGAGGATGCGCCGGAATCTCGCCGCCGTTGGCCGGAGCGCACGGCAGGCAGCTCCAGCAGATCGGAGCACCGCCGCTGCTGACATGCTAGTATGTAGCTATATATAGCTTTTTGGTTGGTGTGGTTGGTCGTAGTCGTACCTATGTACGTATTTTCTTCCTTGCGCTTTTTGGAGCCGACGTAGAGAAAGCTATGCGTTCGTCAATCAATGGACACAACATTATATAATGCACGGGATATATATGTACCGTGCCATACGCGTACGGGTCCGACCCCATCGAAGTCGCTGACGTAATCGGATCAGGGATCCACATATTCCTATATGGGATACATATATAGTAATAGCAATATCGTGTTCGTGTTCGAGTTCGAGAGACCTAATCCAACTTCACTTTGGGAGGGTCCTCGTAAAAAATAATTAAGAAAAAAACTTCACTTGGAAAGGGTATAGGACTTCCTGCGTTTCTTCTATTCTCTGGTCTGTCAAAGCAACTCCACCATATAAATTCTTAGGACGCGTTTGGTTCGAGGACAAA
Organism: Saccharum hybrid cultivar R570; assembly: GCA_038087645.1. Lineage (NCBI taxonomy): Eukaryota > Viridiplantae > Streptophyta > Magnoliopsida > Poales > Poaceae > Saccharum > Saccharum hybrid cultivar. Next base: position 2,752,461 of record JAQSUU010000730.1, on the reverse strand, counting down.
GTTGGATGGGATATGGTAATATATGGATATTGGGATTAGCATATCCATGATGCAAGTTTGGTAAGATCGCTAGAATAGATCATTTTTCTATTTAGTTGGATGGACGGAAATAGATGGGATAAGAATAGTTACTAAGATAATAGAGACAAAGAAATAGTAAAAGGGCTTGAATAGTTTTAGAAATAATTTTAGGGTTCCTCATGCAAAACATACATTTTCTATTTATTTATTTTTGCTTGGGCCTGTTGTATTGGGCCTCGGTTTCAGCCCGAGTTGGCTGCGCTGTGGTCTAGGCCGAAGCCCATGGCCCAGCCACACAGTAGCATTTTCCCTTTCTTTTGTGTTTTCTTTTCTTTTAAACCAGTTGAGAATTCTAAAAATTATAGAAAATAATAGAAAACTAAAAAAACCAGTTTTGTTAAACTACTTTTGACTAGGGCTATACACTAAACATATATTACGATATGCTTTAGTATAAAGTTTTTGTTGTATCTATCTATATTTTTATGTAATTAATTCATAGATGGAGTTTATGTAGTCCCGTTGTGGTGAAATTTTTATCTATATATGTGTGCTCTCACCTTGTGTTGTAGCTATAGTTATTAAAGAGTCAAAATTTCAGACCCTTTTATTGATCCACCTCCCCCTAACTACCTGATAGTGTAGTTTCTTTCATCCAAAATTATATAACTTGTGTTTATGTGAGTTAGAATAGCTCACATCTAGCGTGATACGGAGTCCGATTCCGAGAAGTATTGAGTTGTGTATATGATCCGGACTAATGAACCATGTTTATACAAGTTAGAACAACTCATGTCCAATAGATGGTTAAGTTTTGTGTTAGCCAGTGGTGGCATCTTAACTTGGTCTGGGTAATTAGAGGGTCACCAAAGGCCAGAACAGACCATAGCCAGTGGCTAGCTAGCGCCAGCAATGTGCAATTATTGCAACCCCCACCCTAAATGGCACGGACAATATAAAGGGGCTGGGAGAAAGGAAATAGGCACGTGACAAAAAAACCACAAAGACAGGAGGAAACAACTTGCTATTGAATGTGGAAAGTTAGTTAGAGAAAAAGTTTAGCAACTTCTTATTTGTAACCTTTGTGGGTGTGAAAACTGTCTCTGCTCGTGCCACAGATAATGCAATAAATTATTCTCCCGTAGCAACGCACGGGCATGTTTTGCTAGTTATATCTATTATTTAAAAATAATAACAAATTAGACACTAATAAATGTGCACTAATACTATTTTTTAATTTATTAAAATAAAATGTGTCAATTAGCACAACTAATATCGTAATTAGCACACGAAACATGCACTAATTAACATATTAGCAATTATCAAAACTAATCCTACCATTATAATTATTAAGTAATAATATAACATACTAATAATCTTTAAATTATTTACTAATGATAAAGATCAAAAGACATGGATAAGCTGGTATGTCAGATTTTTTCAGACCACGAAATCCAGCATCTAGGTAGAATATTCCCTATCCATGTACCTAACAGTGATCCACCAATCAAACACACTCTTCATTTAAGGACTCTTGAAGATCCTATCTACTCCAGCAAGACATCTCAAATCAAGGCGCTCAAATTTATTTTGGTGCACATTGGCATATTGAATCCACTGTACTAATTGGGTCACATCGACCATCGTTCTAATTGACTAAGCTACGAGGCACAGGAGAGGAGGTGGAGGACCACCACTAGAGACGACATGGGGAGGGGAAGTACAGCAGGGGCCGATTGCCTTGCTAGGAGGACAAAAGGCACATTGAATATGCCTTGCCGGGACAAACGCCAGGCGCCAGGGAGGGGACCCACCTCTAGGGCAAGGTTAGGAGGCGACCCTACCTCCCCTCCAACCGAAACTCCTAGCCACACTAGCTGTTTTCCTCTTGTGCGCGTGCTGTGCACCCGCTATGGGCGAGCATCTGAAAGTAACTCACCTCCCCGGTGCACATTATTGGAGAAACTGAGAAGACGAGATCTTGGCAAGACTAGGTAACAAGGGAGGGTTCCACTTGAGAAATTGTCGACAAAAGATGCTCGGTAGTCCACCGAGGGGGCTACCCACGATGGTAGATTGTTCGGCAGAGGTGCGCGTGACCAAGAACAAGATGGCAACAGAGACACAAGAGTTAGACAGGTTCGGGCCGCCGGCATGATGTAATACCCTACTTCTATGGTCTGTTGTTTGATATTGGCTATCGTATAATGATGATGTTTTTTGAGGGGGTCCTCTACCCGCCTTATATAGTCAGGGGTAGGGTTACAAGTTGTAAGGACCTTGATGTCACCTAGAGGGGGGGTGAATAGGCGTGTCTAAAAATTTCTACACAAAACTCGAAGTCACTTGTCAGCAACTGTCGGAAGTCCCGACAGTTCAGGTCGGAACTCCCGACGTCGTCAGTAGTTCCGACGCAAGCTGTCAGCAGTCCCGACGCCTACGGGGAATGAACTACAAGTGCTCAAATGAACTTTGTGAAGCCAATAACTTACAACCCCACTTCCTAGTGGTAAGGTGAAGATGTTAGCTCACTTCCTTGATGCCAAGATGCCTCCAAACATAGATCGGGACCAAACCCTAGAATCACCATAAATCCAAGTATAGCAATGCAAAACACAAGAACACAAGTGAGACACCGATTTATCCCGTGGTTCAGCTCGCCACTAAGGCTTGCCTATGTCCACGTTGTTGAGGAAGCCACACAGGCTTTTCGGGTCTCTTTCAACCCTATCCTCGTTCTCAAGTCAAGAGAGCAATCTCTTGAGATGAGGGGTGATTTCACTAGATGATTGGGGTGATTACAAACCTCCCGGGGCTACCACACGAGTTGGAAGCTCCACGGGCAACGCCTAGCCAGCTAGGGTTCTAAGAACCCAAGAGTAACAAATGCAAATCCAACCGGCTTGACGAAGAAATCAAGTGCTCAAGCTTTCTTTGATGTTTCTCTCACCAAATCCCTTCTCTCAACTCAAACTCTTTCAAGATTTGATGCTAGGAGCAAAGAGGAGAGAAGAGAGAGGCTCTTGGGTGCTAGGAGGCACTTCTGTGAAGTTTTGGTCGAGTGGAATGAGTGGGCAACGATTAGAATGGAGGAGACAGGTATATATACTCAAAGGCAAAATCTAACCGTTCAGATCTACGTCGGGAGTTCCGACGCAGATCTCGGGACTTTCGACGTATGAAGAAAACACTGTTCACGCGAGGTCAAAAACATTGCGCGAAGGCCAACGTCGGGACTTCTGTAACGGATCAACGTAATTATATGAGATTAAGTCAGAAAAATCTTCCGTCGAGGTGGTTAATTTACCGAACTTAAACCCGTATAACCCGAGATTCCGTGAAATCACGCGGGATTTTAATCCAACCAACATACAACCAAGATCGTACTGATTTAGCAGCTATTGCTAGAACAATCACTTGATTTATCATTAGCAATCTAGATTACCATATCAGGTTTAGCATTTCCAACATCATTCACTTAACCATCAGTGTTCCTTTAATGTTACTACGATGCCATAGCTCGAGTCAAGTGCTCACTAATCGGGAGCGACGGCGATTCGAATCGAATTCCTATCCAGCTGGAGATTTATTCCTCACACAAACCCTGTTTCCCCCGTCAGGGTCGCATAGATTACCAATGACACTTTCTAAGAAGCCGCGGGATAACAATCATGGATTGCACTACCAAGGGACCGCCCGACTGCCAGGACGCACCTTGGGCTCACTCTTCGCGTCCCCGTTACACCCACTTCAACACCAGTCTGCCAACCCGAGTTTATCCCGGCTCGAAAAGTGTCACTAGCTTCGCGGTCGAAAGGTACCTTATTCGGCCAGCTAAATGTGAGGCTTGCGTTCAACATGACAAGAGGGACGAGCAACGATCGATCCTTAATCGACACAGACGGAATCACTATAGTCCAAAACCCTATAAGACTCCGCCCGGTCTCCGTTTAACCATCAAAATTTGGTTACTTTTTATGATTACAATTACAGCTAACCATAACCCGGTATCCACCTATAACTCGCAGGTGACAGGAAATCACCCGGCTTCTACTGGTCTAAGCATGGCTAAGCAATTTACTCGATCCTGACCTAACAGGGTGAAAGATAATCCGGGGGCCAAGGTAATAATGCAACAACGGTTTCACTCAACTCCTATAACTTAATGCAACAATATATATAACTATAGTTCATGTATTAAGGAACAACTTTTATAAAAATAGGAGACTTAAAATGCTCCGGGGCTTGCCTTTTTCGAACGAGCTAGGATGGTGGTCAACGCACTCTGGCAGTTCCTCGCCTGACTCTTCTTCCTCGGGCACCTCCTGTGCCTGGGGTTCCTGCTGATCCGTCCAAACTTGCTCCTCCGGTACTGCTACCTGCGACTCCTCCTGCGATCCTGTATGATGCAAGTGCATAAGCAAACATGCGAAGAATGCATCGAATTGTGGTGGAGTGCTTTGATGACATGAGATGCAGATGAGCACATAGAATGAGCAGTTCGAATATAATTATTGCTTCTACAAAGGTAGTCAACGTCATCCAAGAACATGTACCCTAAAACATGCACCTTATCCTTCTATTAGTTAGCCTATCATCTACACATACAAGTGAACCTAAGCTACCAAAGCTTACCAACCTAACTCATCCATAACATCAGCAAGGCATAATGATGCTTCAAAGATACACCAAACATATTTTATTTCTCTTAATTTCTCATAAAGAATAATCTTTTATTCCCTATTTAACTAGGGTTACACAGCAACACCTACTTCTGGTGTAGATAAAAATCTACAAAAATTATAGTAGATTACTCTCACCCTAACTAACCTACTACTAAATTTTCATGAGAATTGCATATGTAAAACTGCCTGTACAAAATAAACAAGTTATAGACTAAATATGAGCATGAAATTATTTTGTACTAGAAAAAGTATCAAACAACAGATTTCATATTTTTCCTATGTTACTAATAGTAAACTAACATGTTACAAAAATTATCACATGTATGTTCTATACAAATTTAGCTCTCTACTAAAAATAACAAAGATTATCAAATAAAAGCATTTGAACTACACTTCAAAATTTTCTCACAGAACATGCTTTACTAATATTTTTCCTAGAAAGTACATGACTAATAAAGATTAAAGCAACAAGAATCACATTTTTCCCTTCATTATTTTATTTACTACACATTTTCTAAGATATCAGCATTTATAGCAATTAAATAAACCTACACAGAAAAGTGTCAACAATTTATCATGAAATATTTTTAAACTGTAGATCTATTCAAGAGTAACATTACAAAATTTATTTCACAATTTTTGGAGCTATAAATCTGGAGATATGATTTTTGAAAGCCTTTTCAACATTTCTGAAAATCATTTTCTTTAAAACTAAAAGTCTATCCGGCCTTTAACGCTACGTGCACCCCGCTGCTACACACCGAACCAAAACACCGAGACAGACAGGCGGGCCCAGGGGTCAAGCGGGACCCACAGGTCAGCCAGAGGGGAGGCCAGCAGGGGCATCGCCGGCCGGAGCTCACCGGCGGCGAGCCCACGTGCGGCGCTGGCGGCACTAGTGTGCTCAGCACAATGAGCCGCACCGACCGGTGCTTGGTCTTGGCCGGGTGGCCTACCGGAGCGAGCTCGCCGACGCGCATGGCGGCACGACGGTGCGGCTCGTCGGCGGGAGCTCGACTCCGGCCATGGCAAGGCGGGCAGGGAGGCGCTACGGCTTCGCGGGAGGGAGGCGAAACTGCTGACCGCGAGAGGGAGGAAAGAAGGAGGGGTGGAACAGAAAGATTGCCGTAGCCACGAACTCCGGCGAGCGGCGGTGAAGAGCGACCGGCCAAAATTGACCTCCTCACCTTGACAAAGGCGACCGCTGGAGGGAGCACGAGGTAGAGCGAAGGGAGGCGGAGCAATGGCCGCAAGGAATTGGACGCGGGCGCGGCAGTAGCGGCCAACGGCAGTGGCGGAGCTCCGGGAGCTGGCAATGGCGCGGCTGCTGCTGGCGAGCTGCTGCGGAGCGAGAGGAGGAAATGGAGGGAGCAGCCGAGGCGGGCGAGCGCGCGGAGGGGGTAAGCGAGCGCGGTGCTGCGGGGGGCACAGGGGCGCGTGTCGCGCGGCGTCGTCGGCGTCCGGCCACGTGGCGGCCGAGCTCTGCCGCGGCGCCACGGCGTCGCGTGCGCGCGCGGGCGGCAGGCGCGGACGCGGGCGCGCGGGAGAAGGCGGGGGCGAGCGGGCCAGGCCGGCTTCGGCCATGGGCCGAGAAGCGAGGCGGCGGCCCAGTTAAGGGAAAAATCGATTTTTCTTTTATGAATAATATTTTCAGTTTTCTCTAATTGTTTTAAATTTGAATATGAAGATGAAAAAGAGGTTTTCAAAACTTTTGCCCAAAATAAAAGTTGTTCAAAATTTAATTCTCTACAACTTTCATGTAGGGCACTTTTCAAAATTCTAAATAGATTTTGAATTTGGGATTCAAAGCTAAATTTTTAAGTAAAAATTTATTTTTCTAGAATATTTTTAAAAGCAAAATTTGAAGGAATTTGAATTCAAGAGTTGCTCCAAAAATCATGTTTATTTATTCTAGAGTATCTAAAATTGTAGCTACACAAAGTTTCACCACTCTTTAGCACTTAAATGCAGAATTTGGGTTTTAAGTAATTGTTTTTCAACCTTAAATTTAAAAGGGTCTATATTGCATGCGATGATAACCATGTATGAGATGAATATGACTAGTGCCTTGGATGCTAATGCATGCTTAACACCCAGGGGTGTTACAGCCCTCCCCCCTTATAAGAATCTCGTCCCGAGATTTTGAGTTACGAACCATTTATCGTAAAAATCTTTATACGCGGTTTGAAGATATTCTCCCGTTTCCCATGAAGCATCACTCTCATCATGATGGCTCCACTGAACCTTGTAGGTTGTTACCACTTTATTCCGAGTGACTCGGTCCTTTGTATCCAGAACTCGAACCGGTTGTTCACGATATTCCAAGTCTGCCTTGATCCGAATACCCTGCGGTTCTATTCTCTCTTCCGGAACACGCAGACATTTCTTCAACTGGGATACGTGAAAGACAGGAAAGATCGAACTCATCTCTTCTGGCAACTGCAACTTGTACGCCACAGGACCCTTTTTCTCTATAATCTGGTATGGTCCGATATATCTAGCAGACAGTTTCTGCTTGATTCCAAACCGTTTCTTCTTCATGGGAGTAACTTTCAAATAGACATAGTCACCCACTTGGAATTCCAATGGTCTCCTTCTCTTGTCTGCATAACTCTTCTGACGGGACTGTGCAGCTTGCATGTTTTGCCGGATAATACGGACCTTCTTCTCTGCCTCATTTACAAAATCAATTCCATAGAACCTTCTTTCTCCAGGCTCTACCCAATTTAACGGTGTTCGGCACTTCCTGCCATATAAAGCTTCGAAAGGTGCCATCTTGATACTCTCTTGGTAACTGTTGTTGTAAGCGAATTCTGCCAATGGTAACCAGGATTCCCATGAGCCTCTGGATGACAGTACACAAGCTCTAAGCATATCTTCAAGTACAACATTAACTCGTTCTGTCTGCCCATCTGTCTGCGGATGGTAAGCCGTACTACGAATCAAACTAGTATCCAAACCTTTATGAAGATGTTCCCAAAAATGAGAGGTAAACTATGAACCACGATCAGACACGATCATTTTTGGTATACCATGTAATCGGACAATCTCGACAATATACTTTTCTGCATATTGAGGTGGTCGGAATGTTGTCTTAACTGGCAGAAAGTGAGCTGTCTTGGTGAGACGATCTACTATGACCCAAATAGAATCATGTCCCTTCTGTGTGGTGGGAAGACCAGTGATGAAATCCATACTTATATCATCCCATTTCCAATCGGGTACAGACAATGGTTGCAGAAGTCCTGCAGGTCTCATGTGAAGAGCTTTAACTCTACAACACATGTCGCAACGAGCAACGTATGCTGCAATTTCTTTTTTCATCTTAGTCCACCAATAACGGGGTCGCAAATCTTGGTACATCTTACTACTTCCGGGGTGAATAGATAGCTTAGAATGATGGGTCTCATTCATCAACTTGTTCTTAAGCTCTCTATCCTTTGGTACCACCAGGCGATCCTTAAACCATAACACTCCTTGGTCATCCAATCGAAAGTGTTTGGTGGGTTCCCTCTTCATTTTCTCCTTGATATGAAAGATTCCCTTATCTGTCCTTTGACTTTCAATGATCTGGTCTTCCAAAGTACAACTGATCTGAAGATTATGCAACACAGCAGGATGTAGCAAATTGAACCCTTCTTCAAACAACGGATGCACATCAATAGCATGTGATTTTCTGCTCAGTGCATCTGCTACTACATTAGCCTTCCCGGGATGATAATGCATGTTTAGATTATAGTCCTTTATCAGCTCTAACCATCTTCTCTGTCGCATGTTCAACTTAGATTGGGTAAAAATGTATTTGAGACTCTTATGATCTGTAAAGAGGTTACACACATTACCCATTAGGTAGTGTCTCCAAATCTTTAGAGCATGCACTACTGCTGCAAGCTCCAAATCGTGTGTAGGATAATTAACTTCATGCTTCCTCAGTTGACGTGAGGCATAGGCAATAACCCTTCCATTTTGCATTAGCACACATCCTAACCCATTCTTAGATGCGTCACACAACACATCAAAAGACTTTTCTATATCCGGTTGGGCCAGAACAGGAGCAGTGGTCAACAACTTTCGCAAGGTGCAGAAAGCTGCCTCGCACTCCTCTGTCCATACAAACTTATGATCCTTCTGTAACAGGCTTGTCATTGGTTTGGCAATCTTCGAGAAATCCGGTATGAAGCGACGATAGTAACCGGCTAAACCAAGAAAACTGCGAACTTCATGCACTGAGGTTGGTGACTTCCAGTCCATAACCTCTTGTACCTTACTAGGATCTACGGAAATGCCATTTTCAGACAACACGTGGCCGTGAAAAGGCACTGTCTTAAGCCAGAACTCACACTTGCTGAACTTTGCATATAGTTGATGTTCCTTGAGTCTAGTCAAGACAATCCTGAGGTGCTCTGCGTGATCTTCTTCATTCTCTGAATATATTAGAATGTCATCAATGAACACAATCACAAACTTGTCCAACTCTGGCATGAAAATAGAATTCATCAGATACATAAAGTATGCAGGAGCGTTTGTCAATCCGAAGGACATGACAAGATACTCGTACAAGCCATATCTGGTAGAGAACGCAGTCTTAGGCACATCTTGCGGTCTAATCTTTATCTGATGGTATCCTGATCTCAAATCTATCTTAGAGAACACTTTGGCTTTAGACAACTGGTCAAACAATATATCAATCCGAGGAAGAGGATACTTGTTTTTAATTGTCACTGCATTCAGTGGTCGATAATCCACGCACATGCGTAAGGAGTTATCCTTCTTCTTTTTTCACAAATAGAGCGGGGCATCCCCATTCAGACGAGCTGGGGCGAATCAAACCTTTCTTTAGCAAGTCCTGGAGTTGCTTCTTCAATTCGGCTAACTCATTGGGAGGCATCCGATAGGGCCTTCTCGAGATCGGTGTTGTTTCCGGAATTAACTCAATGGCAAACTCAACATCTCGGTCTGGTGGAAGTCTAGGTAACTCATTCGGAAACACATCTGGAAACTCACCAACCACTGGAATCTAGGCTAGCAGAGTAGTTTGGACCGCACAAGTCGTGCTAGCTAGGTCTACTTTCCGAGGTAGGACCACTCGAAAAGTGCCTTCTCCACTTGGTTCCTTAAGAGAGATACTCCTTCCTCCCACATCGATTACTACCCCCATCTTATTCATCCAGTTCATACCCATGATCACATCCAAAACTAACCCTGGCATGACTATCAGATTAAGCTTATATTGCCAGTTTGATATGTTTAGGGTCACTCCCTGAACTATCTGATTAGTCAACAGATCAGCCCCAGCTGAACTGATTTTATAAGCACATTCCAGTTCAATTATCTTTTGCTCATGCCTCTTAACAAAAGCTTGACTTACAAAGGAATGAGATGACCCGGAATCAAACAAGACTACTGCAGGATGATTGTTGATAGAAAACATACCAGCTGTTACCGGTTCTCCTTCAGGGATGTCATCCACGATGGTGTGATGCACACGAGCTTGATACTGCGTCTGTTGTTTCTTAGGGTAGGGACAAAACTTCGCAAAGTGTCTGGGTTGGTTGCAGTTGAAGCACGGTCCCTTCACTTGAGCCACAGTTCCAGATGAACTGCCTTGTCCTGTCTTCGCCTGAGGTAATGCCATCTTGAATGGTTTCTGATTTCTCTGGGGTTGCTGAGCATTCTGATTCTTCCTTTGCGGTGGCCTAAACCTTGCACCTGGGGCAGGCGATCGATAAGCCGGACGGTTGTCCACTGGGGCTCTGGACTGGGATGAACCTGACTCGAAAGCTCTCTTACGGATCTTGGAAGCAGCATAAACATTGTTGTTCTTCTCTTGCTTCAGACAGTCGCTAACGAAATCATTAAAACCAGTCCTCATATTTGTACCCACATGTTTCATCATCTTGGGATTTAGGCCTCTCTTGAAGCTAGCGATCTTCTTGGCCTCTGTATTCACCATATCAGGGGCATAACGGCTCAGGTTATTGAATGCATGTAGATATTGAGTTACAGTCTTCGAGCCGTGATTCAGTGCCAGGAATTCCCCAAGCTTCATCTCGGTCAGCCCAGGTGGAATGTACGTTCCACGGAAAGCTTCGGTGAACTCATTCCAAGTGATGTGAGTGTGGGGAGGAAAAGTGGTGCGGTGATGTTTCCACCACATTCCTGCCGGACCTTGAAGCTGATGAGCTGCATACTCAGTCTTCCACACTTCAGTCATTCTCAAGACACGGAACTTGTCTTCCATAGTATTAATCCACTCTTCTGCATCCAAGGGTTCGGCGACTTCCTTAAAGATCGGTGGACGAGTATCCATGAAGTCCTTGAAACTGCTGTACTGGTTTGCTTCGCGACCACCCGGGTTTATTCCTCGATGGGTGTTGTCTGCGATACTGCGCAACGCAGCTTTCATATTCTGTTGCATGCTCTCCATATTACGTTGGCTTCCAAGAAATTGTGCGAAAAACTGTTCTGCAGTGTAGGGTGGAGGAGGCGGTGGTGGATCACGGTCATCACTAGCGGCTGCACTGCCACCAGCCTCAACAGCACCATACACGGTACGACGAGTGTTCGACATCTGCATGTTTCAGCAACAGTAATTATTAGGTGATGTTGTAGGAATTGCGACTGAATGAAAGATCATGACGTACTGAAATTACTGGAGAGAATAAATCCATACAATAAAACAGAGGCATAATAAGTCATTCTAATTAACACAACACCACTAATTAGATTACTTAAAGCGCACACATCGCGTCCATTACAACCAAGTTGCCAGCATACATACACTGGACTTTTGAGGTTCGGATACCGCCACAAACACATCCAAGCTTTCCAACATTACATCAAAGCCTTAGTCTTTCTACTCATTATTACATGCCCAACGTGCCAACAAAGCAAAAGATCGTGTAGATGGAACCTAATAGCTAGCGCAACAACTACTAGCCTACTCATCATGGTCGCTGTCTAAGTCCGAGACGTTGGCTTCGTCGCCATTAGCAGCGTCGTGGTGCTCCCCAACTGGTGCTTCGGGCTCTTCAGGATCTTCGTCTTCATTCAAATCCATCTCTGCCGCACCAGGAGGAACATAGGGGTTGAGTTGATTGTTCAGCCGATAAACTTCCTCATGCAGATTGTCATTATATTCCTCTGCATAAGCCAACTGTTGCTCTAGCTCAAACTGTCTAAGCCTCAGCACATTCTCTGCGGACCAGGCTTCATTCCTCTGATGGAGCACATGAGTCAACATGCGCTCAATGTTTCCGTTGGCGGTGGTCAGTCGCTCAACCTGCTCTCTCAGGGCACGCACATCTCCTTTGATAACCACAGTCCTCTGGGTAGCCTGATCTCTCTGACGAGTCAACTGAGCCATCTCTGTGTTGAGCCTCTCAATCTCGGCGTCGTGATCTCTCTGAAGCTGACGGCGGTCATCACGAGTCTGACCAAGAGCACTAGACACACGTCTCAGGCTACCTTCCACTCCATCAAAAGCCCTCATCACTGTGAACATAGCACTCATAGCAGGGTTGTCACTGTTTTGTGCTTCCGCAACGCTAATCTCCAGAGATCTTCCTCTTGCCTGCTGCCATGAGTCAGTGGAGGGGTTGCCCCTCGAAAAGACTCCAACTAAAGCTGCTGCCAACTCCTGAGGAAAGCGATCCATGATATCCCTCAGGATCCCAACGGCTGCTCTCTCAGCGGCTTCTTCAGGGGTCCTGCCAGTTGACTCAAAATGCCAACCGGTCCACTCAGAACCATCACCTCGAGGACGAACTATTGCTTCCACAGTCACCAAAAGTCCTTCCCCCAACCGCTCATTCGCCCAAAAGTAGCGGGGCTCCATTCCATCAGGATAGCCTACATCGCTGAGTACTCTCCACAAGAGCGTAGGCATCCCAAACTCTCCAAGAAAAGTGTGGCGCTGACGAGTGCGTGGAGCTAGCTGATGACGGGGAGCTCTGCCGGTGGACTTGCGAGCTGTCTGCTTGGTGCGTGCCATCTGTAGCAAAATTTTATTACCGCGGTGAGAACAGATTTTTAAGTTGGCATTTTTATCGAAATGAGATAATCAGCTTATAAGGGGAGGAACAATGCCATGAATGAAATGCACAACATGATACATGCACGTTCCATACGTCCTCACAAACTTAGAAAAATAATAACTACTAACGGAATAAACGGTGGCATACAACAATCTCTTGTAACGTAACTAATACGTACTACTCGAAAGCGTTGTTATGTACCTGCAGAAAGTCACTTCAGCCCAAACCTCACAGTATGAAATTATACAAGAAAGCAGTAAAGTAAGTTACTCATTCTACACGCATCCCTAGATACGAGTATAACGGTAACAACTACCCAAATCATCGTCCTATTGACGGTATCGTCACCGCATGACGGAAGTCCCCACCAATTGAATACCCTTATATGAACATGCGCATGGCACGTAAGTATTTCGGTATCACATAAGCACTCCCCTAGATCGGCAGTGTATCCGACCATGCTCTCACAACTCTCACTTACCAAGGCGTAGAGGGAATTGATCCATACATTACCACTCAATTGAATGGCACTCATACAATAGCACGCCGTATGAGCGATGAAATTTCAAATATGATGCAAACCCCTAAGTTAGTACTTAATTAAGCCACCTAGAGTCCTTACTGGGCATAAAGGATATGACCACTGGCACACTCTTAAATTTAAAAGCTTAGTTAAAAACACAGTTTTATTTTTAAATACCCATGTGAACAGTAACATGCTAAACCATGCTCTGATACCAGCTGTAACGGATCAACGTAATTATACGAGATTAAGTCAGAAAAATCTTCCGCCGAGGCGGTTAATTTACCGAACTTAAACCCGTATAACCTGAGATTCCGTGAAATCACGCGGGATTTTAATCCAACCAACATACAACCAAGATCGTACTGATTTAGCAGCCACAGTTCACATGATACATAGAGTTCTCAATAAAAGTGGAGTACATCGGAGTTCGGAATAAAAGTTATTACAACATAGTTCAGAATAACATAGCGGAAGCAAGTAGTTTTACACACACTTAGTTCAAATACAGTGCCAGTAGGTAGTCATGGTCCACAAAAGCAGTAGATAAGACGAACAGAGTGACCCTTGCCCAAGGTCCTAGTTGTCACCCATCGTCGGATACAGACAGTTGGAACAGTACCCATAGTACATCTGACCATCTGCAACAACAATGGGAACAACGCCCTAAGTACGAGAATGTAGTCAGCTAGACTTTCCCGTCAAAAACTAGAAATAAAGGACACCAAGGATCATGCAAGGCTTTATAGATTGGACTGGCTTGACTCCTTTGCGAAAAAAGCAAGAGTTGTTATGAAAAACTAAACCAGTACTTTTTGCATCACTTTTAGTATAACCTATTCAAACGAGGTAAGCAGCTATTGCTAGAACAATCACTTGATTTATCATTAGCAATCTAGATCTTCCTTGCAACATCCGATTGGCTCATTTTAGTGAGCCCAAGAGCATTGAGGTCCTCTACAAGAACATTCAAGCGAGTGTACATGTCATTAGCACTTTCTTTGGGAAGCATCTCAAAAGAATTAATTTTCTTTAAAGCTATGTGATAGCGTTCCTCACGCTCACTCTTAGTTCCCTCATGGAGAGCACAAAGATTTTCCCACAATTCATGAGCGTTCTTTGCATTACGCACACGATTGAAGATATCTTTGCCTAAGCCCCGGTAGAGTGCATTTTTGGCCTTTGCATTCCACCGGTCGTACTTCTCCTCGTCACCAATGGGGTTTGCGGGATCCTTGATAGCGGGAAGCCCTTCGGTTGCGGCTCTAAGACATCCAACATCTATGGCTTCGAGATACGTCTCCATGCGGATTTTCCAATATGGAAAATCATCCCCCTCAAAGGTGGGAGGTGGTCCTTCCCCGTTAGACATCTTGCTCTAGGCGGTAAAGCCTAAAAGAAGGAGCAACACGGCTCTGATACCAATTGAAAGGATCAAGATGCCCAAGAGGGGGGGTGAATTGGGCTTCTCTAAAATTTAAATGCAAGAATTAAATCCTACAAGCTGGAATTCACCCCTAGTGTCTACTTGTGTTCCTAGAGAGTCTACCGATACAAAGTTTTGCACCCTAGTTTCCAATCCTAGTCTAGCATGGCAAGTCTAGGAATGTAAAACAAGCAATGAAAGTAAATACGAGAATGTAAATGCTTGAATGTAAAGGGGCAAGGAATACGACAATATTTTTCCGAGGTATCGGAGAGTCGCCACTCCCCACTAGTCCTCGTTGGAGCACCCGCGCAAGGGTGTAGCTCCCCCTTGATCCGCGCAAGGATCAATTGCTCTCTACGGGTTGATTCTTCGACACTCCGTCGTGGTGAATCACCCAAAACCGCTCACAAGATGAGTTGGGTCATCCACAAGCTCCGCCGGATGATCACCAAACTCCCAATCACCACCACGCCGTCTAGGTGATGGCGATCACCAAGAGTAACAAGCTAGAACTCTCACTTGACCACTACGAGCCCAAATGAGAAGGTGGATGCACACTTGCTACTCTCTAATCACTAGTGAGGAACTCTCAAGCTTTGATTCTCAAATCTCTATCCTCACTAGTGCTCTTGCACTCCCTTGCACTCCAAAGGTGTTTTTCAGTTGATCAAATGAGCAAGAGACCTCTAAAAGAGGTGGTGGGGATGTATTTATACACCCCACAGACAAAACTAACCGTTACCTGCTGACTCAACAAAACACGGGCTGACCGGACGCGCCGGTTGAACTGACCGGACGCGCCGGTCACTCGTAACGGTCGAAATCCGAAAAACAACTGAGTGACCGGACGCACCGGTCAAGGGTGACCGGACGCGTCTGATCGTGCAGGAAGCATACTGTACTCGCACCGGACGCGCGACCGCA
Source organism: Saccharum hybrid cultivar R570 (assembly GCA_038087645.1). Taxonomy (NCBI): domain Eukaryota; kingdom Viridiplantae; phylum Streptophyta; class Magnoliopsida; order Poales; family Poaceae; genus Saccharum; species Saccharum hybrid cultivar. Next base: position 2,736,843 of record JAQSUU010000730.1, on the reverse strand, counting down.
TCCGATCGGTGATGACCGGACGCGTCCGGTCGTCTCTGGACCTTACTGGACTGTGACCGAACGCGCCGATCACACCCAGGTCGCGTCCGATCGTGTGTTTTCCTCAAGTGACACGTGTCGACTTCTGACCACCGTGTCCGGTCCTCGCGAGGACCGCGTCCGGTCGTCAGAGCTGAAACCCTAGCCGCAGAACTGTACTGACCGGACGCGTCCGGTCATGCCGAGGACCGCGTTCGGTCATGGGAAAACGACCCGAAACTCTCCGAAACGCGTCACAACTTGAACCAAGTTGCTTCCAACTAAACTTTGAGCTATTCTAGAGCTGCCTAGCGCCAAGTTTAACAAGTGTGCACCACACCTAAACGTAGGACTCGCCTAGGTCAAGCTACCCGCTCATGCCGCCCTTTATAGTACGGCCAAAAGAGAAAAACGAAGATCCTAACGACTATTCCAAATGTATCTCAACACCTCGACATCCGGAACTAACCGTCCTTAATCTTGACGTCACTCTTTTGAAAACTGAAACGATTTCCATCAAGGGGCATGAATGTCATGGTGCCCAAAGCAGTTAAAACCTCCATGACCTAACTTACCAAAGTTTCTGCAAAACACACGTTAGTCATGGTAATAAAGTGTTGTCATCAATTGCCGAAACCAAATCTCGGGGCCTAGATGCTTTCAATCTCCCCCTTTTTGGTGATTGATGACAACACTAAGATATAAAAGATTTGAGTTGAGGTTTTCGAGCATGCATGGTTCACATAAGCAAAAAGCAATAAGCACAAGGGGTTAGGAATTGCTTATGTGCCCCAAGCCAAAAGAGTGTACTCATAAGATAAGACAAAGAACGTTAGTACACATACAGATATAGCTCATAAGAAATCGGAGTAAGACACGGAAGCACAACCTTAGAGCTATAATTAAAAACGGTGACATGTGTTAACACTGTGACTGGATAAAACATTAAGACTCAAGGTTTATCACACGACGACATGCCACACGAATGTAATGACTGAAAAGTAAACATGATGCATGAATGTAGCACACAAGAAAAAAACGAAAACCCAAAAACGAAAACCCTCTCTCAAAACTCCCCCTGAAACTACTCTCTCTCCCCCTTTGGCATCAAGCGCCAAAAAACTAATCTAAGGATCTGACGGGGGGACAGACGGAGTCGTGTTGGGTGCCGAGGTGCGCGGAGTAATCATGAAGTGTAGAGAATCTCCCTTGGAATCTGAGCTATCTGGCTGACCCTCTGAAGAAACACGTGGCTGTGAAGCAGTCTGGGTCTGAGCGGCAGGAACAGGTACTGACGTAGTAGCAATAAGAGGATCCGTCTGAGTGACCTGAGCCTATAGCGAGCCAATAGCAGGAGGATCTGTCGAGGCAACTGACGAAGGAAGAGTCTCTGTAGTACCGGTCCCTATCACTGGAGGAATAGCTGCCTCTGAAGCTGACAACTCTGAAAAAGTAGCAAAGGTAGTGTGCGAGGGCGTCGGCTGACCAGTCAACTCGCTGTAGGTAGCACTGTAATCACCGAAGGGTGTGCCTGTCAGGAGGTGAGGGCAAGGCTGGTCTAAAGGTGTAAACCCCATGTGAATAGGCGTAAAGCTCGGGGACTGGAATGACTGGTGAACCTGCTGCTATGGAGATGTGAACTGGAAGCTCGGCTGTCCCTGACTCGATGGATCACTGGATTGTAAAGCAGAAGTCAGGACAAAAACAGGCGGAGGAACCCCAACAGTGACTAGGTGGCGCAGGAGATCCAAGTACTGCTGCTGACTAGCTGCACTCTGTCGCTGAATCTCGTACTGCTGTCGCTGCATTTCTACCTGCTGCCTCTAGATCTCAAGCTGCTGACGCTGAAACTCGTCCTGACGAGCCTGAATCTGTGCAAGTGCTGCTGCTGTGTCCTGAGCCTGTCGCTGTATCTGCTGTTGCTGCTGCTCCTGTGCCTGGGTCAACCTCTCAAGTATAGCCACCATGGCTGGGTCTGTGCGGGAGGCTGAACCAGAGCCACCGGCCTCGTGGTCGTGAGACCGAGGAGACCGGTACCTGGGGATGGGCTAGTAGTCCTCATCAGTGCTGTCAGATGTCACATCCTCAGGAAGATCAGCAGGCTGAGCGTCAAGATCGGCAAGCTCTGCCTCTGCAAGCTCATCAACTGTGGTGTCCTGCTCAGTCGCTGTCTCAGGAACCTCAGGTCGCACACGCTGTCCTGGCACTGGGGCCTGATCTCTAGTGACTGAAGCCCAAAGCTGACGGGTATCATACTCAGGGAAAGCAGTAGTAGTATCTGATATCCCAGCTCGGATCTCTGCTGGTAGCTGAATGGATGATCTAATGATGAAGCAGATCCAGTGTGCATAGGGCAGCTGACGATTACCCTTGAAGCCCTCAGCTATGGTGTCCTCCATCTCACTAAGTATGAGATCCCAAATGTCAAACTGTGTCTGTGAGAGGAGGTGGTGAACAACCCATAGCTGCATCCGAGTCAGTCCCTCTCTATAACCAAGTTTGGGAAGTAGAGTGCGTCTGACTATAGCATCCAGAACTCTGGCAAGTGGTGTCAAACTGGCAGGCGTGCGACGAGGCCCTTCACCAAAAGGCTCACGGAAGCAGGGTCGAATCAAGTCTGTAGGTGGCACTGCCCCGCCGTGAGGGCGTCTCGGTGGAGGAGTCTGACCAAAACACAGCTAATGTATCTTCGTGTTGGAAGCTGGGAGTCTGAGAATCTCCCGCACTCTGTTGCTGTATAGACGGTGATCGCGGCCTCGGAATGCAAAGTGAATGAAATCATGGGCAGGATCAATCCATAGTGAAGCATAAAACTCTCTGACCCATGTGCCGCAGTATGCACCTGTCCGTCCAAGAAGATCTGACAAGCCTGGCAGAAAGGACAGGTGCGGACGTAGTTGTTCTTCCACAACCTCAACCAGTGACTCAAGTCGACAGACCCTCTGTGGTCGGAAAGCAATACCGCTGTCAACTAGAGCCCTGTAGAAATCCTCCTGAAGCGGGGTATAGAAACCTTCTGAAGCTCTGTGATCCCTCACAGGTGGAAACCACCGACTGACCTCCACGAACCTCAACCCCTGCACCTGACGTGCTGTAGCACCCCTCAAGTCAAAGTGCTCGATCGGGGGTGAACCTCTAGCTCTGGGAGGAGGACGTGCTCCACGACGCTGGCCCTCTGGCCTAGGAGTCACCTGAGTACGTGCGCGTGTGGAGCGGCGACGTGGTGGAGACTGAGTTGGCTGCTCCTCTGTGTCCGCTGTAGCTTCTGGAGCCTCTGTGGCCTCTGGAGCCTCTGTGGCCTCTGGAGGTGGATCAACTGACATACCCTCTGTAGCTCCAGTATCCTCAGTACCCTCAGTGGCCTCTGTGCCGAGCTGTCGACCTTCTAGATGAAAGCGACGCTCGCCTATGCGTATGCCACTGCTCCTGCCACCTCTCTCTGTCTGCTCAGCTGCATCTGCCACGGCCTGAGCAATCTCTGCCTCTGTAAGTGTCTTCTTCTTCTTTCTGGCCATGACCTTGATACGCTTCCCACGTGCAATCTCAGACCGACGAGGAGGACTGTCATCCCCGTCACTAGGAGCACCACCGGCGTTCTTGCAACGCACCATGCTGACAAACTGATCGAAAAACCTCTGTAAGATGGTGAACTGTCACTCGAGAGGCTTGGCCTCAATCCGTATCCGCAGGCTTGGCCTCGGATTCAGCAAACTGATCTCACCCTGACACACGGACAGACTCGCTGCAACGACGGAATAGAGAGATCTACTATAAGCACATATATATAACTAAAAGGTACAAAACCCTAGAGATAGCAAGCATATGAGATACGATGTGAATCGAAACGCGAAGCTACCTCGGATCGATGAGACGACGGTGACAAGATGAGGTGACCTAGATCGCGAGATTCCCTGAAATCGCCGGACGAGCTCTGATTTGCCGAAACATGATGCAATTAGGATTAAAAGAAAGAATTACGGCAAACCCTAGCGAGGAGGTCAAGGTGACACGAAACAACCTCGCGAAGAAGACGACGCGCGACAAAACCTCGATGACGAACGATCGAACGACGTTACGCGAACCCTAGGGTTAGGGTTAGGGCAACTCGACGAAGAACGATTGGAGGCGAGCGTGAGGCAGTCCACTGCCGGAGGTGATGCTGGCAAAGGGAGCGCGGCTCACCGGCGGCAAGGTCGCGGCTCACCGGCAGCGGAGGTGCGAGCGGGCGGCGGTGGCGCGACTGGCATGGGCGTGGCTGCGGGCAGAGGCGTGGCTGCGGGCAGGGCGGCAGCGAGCGCGCGAGCGAGGCTAGCGCGGGCGAGGAGACGCGGCTGGGTCGTGGCTGGGCTTGCCGAAGGCGAGGAAGACGGCAAGGACGCGGCGGCTCCGGCGAATTTGGCGAGATAGAGAGGCAGCGGCGGAAGGGGCTTGGGCGGATGAAAATACGGCCGAGGACGAACCGTTATATGAAGGGTTAGATCCGCTCGATGTGTGATGACCGGACGCGGTGGTCATTATGACCGGACGCGGTGGTGCAGCATCTGGTCACACTCCAGTAAGCTCCTAGAGTGACCGGACACGTCCAGTGAGGACTGACCGGACGCGGTCAGAGTCCGGTCGAGGGGAGCTCGGGAAATCATCGCGAATGACCGGACGCGGTGGTGGTAACCGGGACCGGACGCGGTGGTCAACAGAGGCGCGTCCGGTGCAGCGTCCGATCATTAGATCTAGAGTTGGTCTTCTGGATGACCGGACGCGCTGGTGGACGCCGGGACCGGACGCGGTGGTGAAGCATCACTGCGTCCGGTGCAGCGTCCGGTCTAGCGTCCGGTCACTGTTCTTCGCCCTTCTTCGTTCCGAACTACGATGCGACTTCTCCCAATCAGGTTCCAATTCAAAAAGACACAAATAAACACCAATTGGAACACGATATGAGTGACCTCACTCAAACCCTCAAATTTTTCAAAATAGATTGCCTTAGGCTAGTATTATTTTTAAGAAAATAGGCAATAAACACCCAAGGAGCAACGTATGGCCATGCAATAGAGTTTTTGAACCTTTAGGAGCGTCAAAATTCTCTCTCTATCCATGGACGAACACAGAGGTTGCTCAAAGCGAAACCGAAAAGAAACGCCAAAACAAACAATCATGCATATGCAATGCAATACAAGAAGGTAAAGCTAGGATGCTTGTCAAGTTTGATCCACGGTTAGGCTTCTTCACTCCTCCAAAGAAGGGTTATCGTAACCGTGTTAGCCAAGCCCTAAAAACATTGCAATAAAGTAGATATGGCATATTATACAATGCAATGCAAGGAACAACACACGCTCATTTTTTAAAGTTGCTAGAATCAAGCACATTGAGTTCACTTCTTAACCTACAAAAGGTTGCCTCATCCAAAGGTTTAGTGAAGATATCCGCTAATTGATTTTCACTTCTTACACCTTCTAGTGAAATGTCATTTTTAGCAACGTGATCTCTTAGAAAGTGATGACGGATATCAATGTGCTTGGTGCGAGAGTGTTGTACCGGATTGTTAGCTATTTTAACGGCACTTTCATTATCACATAAAAGTGGCACCTTTTCAAGAACAATTCCATAGTCTAGGAGGGTTTGTTTCATATATAAGATTTGTGCACAACAAGCCTCCGCGGCAATGTATTCCACCTCGGCGGTGGACAAAGCCACACTATTTTGCTTTTTAGATGACCAAGATACTAAAGATCTTCCAAGCAAATGGCACCCTCTGGATGTGCTTTTTCTATCAATTTTGCAACCGGCATAGTCCGAATCGGAATAGCCAACTAGTTGGAATCTAGCTCCTTTGGGATACCAAAGACCAATGCTTGGGGTGAGCTTAAGATATCTTAGGATTCTTTTTACGGCACTTAAGTGAGGTTCTTTTGGGCACGCTTGAAAGCGGGCACACATGCACACACTAAACATGATATCGGGCCTAGATGCGGTAAGGTACAACAAGCTACCAATCATAGAACGGTAGAGAGTTTGATCAACCGGTTTACCTCCCTCATCTAGGTCGAGATGTCCATTTGATGGCATTGGGGTCTTGATTGGTTTGCATTCTTCCATCTTGAATCTTTTGAGAAGATCCTTGGTATACTTTTCTTGAGAGATGAAAATCCCTTCTCTCATTTGCTTTACTTGAAATCCAAGGAAGAATGTGAGCTCACCAATCATTGACATCTCGAACTCCTTCGACATCAATTCACCAAATTCCTTGCAATAATCTTCATTTGTTGATCCGAAGATGATATCATCAACATATACTTGACAAATAAAGATCTCCCCATTTAACTTCTTGGTGAATAGTGTGGTGTCGACCTTCCCAATGGTGAAGCCCTTCTCAATGAGGAAGTCCCGGAGGCGCTCATACCACGCTCTAGGGGCTTGCTTGAGCCCATATAACGCCTTGGACAACCTGTAAACATGATTAGGATATCTAGGGTCTTCAAACCTGGGAGGTTGATTAACATAGACTAGTTCATTTATAAAGCCATTTAAGAATGCACTTTTCACATCCATTTGATATAGTTTCATATCATGATGTGATGCATATGCAAGGAGGATACGAATGGCTTCAAGTCTTGCAACGGGTGCAAAGGTCTCTCCAAAATCAAGACCTTCAACTTGAGAGAACCCCTTTGCAACTAGTCTTGCCTTGTTCCTCACCACTATGCCTTGGTCATCTTGCTTGTTTTGGAACACCCACTTGGTTCCAATGACTCTTGCACCTTTAGGATGCTCTTCAAGTGTCCATACTTGATTGTGGGTGAAGTTGTTCAATTCTTCATGCATTGCATTCACCCAATCCGGATCTTGAAGAGCTTCTTCTACATTCTTAGGTTCAACACAAGAGACAAAAGAGTGATGTTCAACAAAAGAAGCTAGCTTTTGAGATCGAGTCATTACTCCCTTTGTAGGACTCCCTATGATGAGATCTTGTGGATGTGCTTGAAGTAGTGGTGAGTTTCTTCTATCAACCACTTGAGGAGGTGGATGGGGAGCATCAACATCTTGAGCTTGTCCCTCGGCTTGTTCATGAGAGACATAAGTGTCTTCATTTTCAACTCTCTTATTCTTGTCATCATCTTGAGGCACACGTGATGAAGATGGTGTATCAACAATTTGTACATCGTCATCATCATCTTTTGGCTTGATGTCTCCCACCGGCATGTTCTTCATGGCCTCCCTCAAGGGTTCATCACCTACATCATCACAATTCTCAATTGCTCCTTGGGAGCCGTTAGATTCATCAAATTCCACATCATATGTTTCTTCAACCAAACCGGTGGCATGGTTAAATACTCTATATGCTTTGGACTTTGATGAGTAACCAACAAGAAAACCAATATCACAACGTCTTTGAAACTTCCCTAGGTGTTGATGCTTCTTGTAGATGTAACATTTGCAACCAAACACCTGGAAGAAAGAGACGTCCGGTTTCTTCCCATTAAGCAACTCATAGGGGGTCTTGCCAAGAAACTTTTGTAGGAAGAGGCAATTTGAAGCATAGCATGCGGTGTTGATTGCCTCGGCCCACAACTTCTCCCGAGTGTTGTACTCATCTAGCATTGTTCTTGCAAGGGTGATCAAAGTTCGGTTCTTTCTCTCAACTACACCATTTTGTTGAGGAGTGTAGGTTGAAGAGACCTCATGCATGATTCCAATTTCATCACAATAAGCTTCAATGTTGGTGTTGTCAAACTCTTTGCCATTGTCACTTCTAATCTTCTTTATCTTGACTTCAAATTCATTTTGAGCTCTCTTTGCAAACTTCTTAAAACAATTTGCCACTTAGGATTTGTCATGAAGGAAGAAAGTCCATGTATACCTTGAGTAGTCATCCACTATCACAAGACAATAGAGATTACCACCCAAGCTCTTGTATGTTGTAGGCCCAAACAAATCCATGTGTAGAAGTTCTAGCACTCTTGAAGTTGACATGAAAGCTTTGGTTGGATGAGTGTTTGCAACTTGTTTGCCCGCTTGACATGCACTACAAGGTTTGTCCTTTTCAAACTTCACATCCTTCAATCCTCTCACTAGTTCTTTCTTCAATAGCTTGTTGAGAGTGTTCATTCCAACATGAGCAAGCCTCCTATGCCAAAGCCAACCAAGTGAGGTCTTGGTGAACAAACATGTCATCAAATTTGCATCTTCGGAGGTGAAGTCAACAAGATAAAGATTGTTGTATCTAAAGCCTTTGAATATCACTTGCTTGTCATCTATCTTTGAAACTTCCACTTCATTTGGTGTGAACAAGCACTGGAAGCCAAGGTCACAAAGTTGCCCAACGGATAACAAGTTGAAACTTAATGAAGCAACATAGAGCACATTTGAGAGTGAGTGATCATGTGATATTGCAATCTTGCCTATACCCTTGACTTTGCTCTTTGAATTATCCCCAAATGTGATCTTCTCTTGACATATTCCATTCTCTTCAATGGTGGTGAACATACGAGGATCACCGGTCATATGTTGAGTGCAACCACTATCAATAACCCAATGAGATCCACCGGTCTTGTAGTTCACCTACACACAAGAGATCAAGCTTTTTGTTTAGGGACCCAAACTTGAGAGGGACCCTTGACTTTCTCCACTAGTGACTTGGCAACCCATATTTTCTTTGGCCTATTCTTGTTTGGGGGACCCAAAAACATGACTTTCATCTTTCCATTTGAATCTTTTCTTAGCATATAATGAGCATTGAAGGCAAAAGGTCTAGCATGCTTGGGCAAGGGTTGTGGTGGTGGAGTTTTGCATTCATGAGCAAAGTGACCTTCTTGACCACACTCAACACATCTCTTTGGCTTGGGCTTTGACTTGCTTTGTTGTTGTTGAGCTTTTGCTTTCTTCTCTTGATTTGCCAAGTACCCAATACCACTTCTATCCATCTTCATTACGGTGTTCATGAGGAGCTCACTTTGCAAATGTTGGCCTCTTGTGAACTTGCTTAGGCCAGTCTTGAGATGCTCTTTTTCTTGCTTGAGCTTTTTGTTTTCTTCAATGAGTGACTCATTTGTTGGTTGCTTCTCAAGAGCCATCAAACCTTTTAGCTTCTTGTTCTCATTTGCAAGCTTCTCATTCTCACACTTGATCTTGGCATAATCATCATAGTTGCTTGACTCAACCACACTCTTGCCTTTGCTACTAGAACCTTGCTCAATGCTTTCAATGATCAAATCATCACATGATGTAGCTATATCACACTTAACAACATAGTTAGTAGCATCATGTGTCTCAAGAGCAAGTTCATTAGCAACCACAAGACTATCATAGTCAATTTTTAATGTGGTGTATTTGTCCTTTAGAGAATTATGTCTAGTGATGAGCTCATCATGCTTCTTCTCAAGTTTATCATGTTGATCTTTAAGCTCTTTATAAGAGGTTTTGAGCTCCTTGAGAGTGGAAGACATCACTTCATTTTGAACTTTAAGCTCACCACTAGTCTTTTGAATATTTTCAAGCTTGGATGAGAGTGATTCATTTTCATTTTGAAGATCATCATTTTCATTTCTAGTCCTTCTTATGATTTTAGTGTATTTGTTTAGCAATTTTACAAGTTCATCATAAGAAGGTGCATCATATTCATCATCACTATCACTATCATCATTATCATCACTATCATGGTTTTGTACCTTTCGTTCACCCTTGGCCATAAGGCATAGGTGAGTAGTGGACGATGATGGTGAAGGAGGCGGTGAAGGTGGTGATGAAGATATCGGTGAAGATGATGGCCCCATCACAAATGCGGCAACCTTCTCTTTCTCATCATCGCTCTCATCTTCGGAGGACTCACAAGATGATTCAATATCGCTGAGCCAATCACCAACAATGTATGCCTTTCCTCCCTTCTTCTTCTTGTGGAACTCCTTCTTGCCATCCTTCTTCTTGTATGGCTTGTTCTTCTTCTTCTTCTCTTCTTCTTCATCACTTGAATCATTTTTCTTGCCCTTGTTCTTGTTCTTGTACTTGTCTTTTGGTGGTCTAGGGCATTGATGAGCTAGGTGGCCAAGTTCACCACAATTGTAGCAATCTATCTCCGAGATTGGCTTTCTCTTGCTACTTGTGAAGAATTTCTTCTTCTTGCCATCAAACTTGATGCCACTCTTGTTGAGCTTCTTCAGCATCTTGGTGGTCTTTCTCACCATGAGTGCAAGTGATTCATCATCAACATCACTTTCACTTGAGCTTTCTTGCACCATCATGGCTTGGCCCTTCTTCTTCTTCTTGTCATGACTAGCTTTGAAGGCCAAGTCTCTCTTCTTGGAAGATGATGAGCCCTCTTCCGGAGTGATATGCATGTACATCTCATGAGCATTGATTTTCCCTAATACTTGAGTCGGTGTTGCGGTGGAAAGATCACTTTGGTGAAGCACCGTGACAATGTGACCATACTTCTCAACGGGAAGCACACTCAAGATCTTCCTTGCAACATCCGATTGGCTCATTTTAGTGGGCCCAAGAGCATTGAGGTACTCTACAAGAACATTCAAGCGAGTGTACATGTCATTAGCACTTTCTTTGGGAAGCATCTCAAAAGAATTAATTTTCTTTAAAGCTATGTGATAGCGTTCCTCACGCTCACTCTTAGTTCCCTCATGGAGAGCACAAAGATTTTCCCACAATTCATGAGCGTTCTTTGCATTACGCACATGATTGAAGATATCTTTGCCTAAGCCCCGGTAGAGTGCATTTTTGGCCTTTTCATTCCACCGGTCGTACTTCTCCTCGTCACTAATGGGATTTGCGGGATCCTTGATAGCGGGAAGCCCTTCGGTTGCGGCTCTAAGACATCCAACATCTATGGCTTCGAGATACATCTCCATGCGGATTTTCCAATATGGAAAATCATCCCCCTCAAAGGTGGGAGGTGGTCCTTCCCCGTTAGACATCTTGCTCTAGGCAGTAAAGCCTAAAAGAAGGAGCAACACAGCTCTGATACCAATTGAAAGGATCAAGATGCCCAAGAGGGGGGGTGAATTGGGCTTCTCTAAAATTTAAATGCAAGAATTAAATCCTACAAGCCGAAATTCACCCCTAGTGTCTACTTGTGTTCCTAGAGAGTCTACCGATACAAAGTTTTACACCCTAGTTTCCAATCTTAGTCTAGCATGGCTAGTCTAGGAATGTAAAACAAGCAATGAAAGTAAATACGAGAATGTAAATGCTTGAATGTAAAGGGGCAAGGAACACGGCAATATTTTTCCGAGGTATCGGAGAGTCGCCACTCCCCACTCGTCCTCGTTGGAGCACCCGCGCAAGGGTGTAGCTCCCCCTTGATCCGCGCAAGGATCAAGTGCTCTCTACGGGTTGATTCTTCGACACTCTGTCGCGGTGAATCACCTAAAACCGCTCACAAGATGAGTTGGGTCATCCACAAGCTCCGCCGGATGATCACCAAACTCCCAATCACCACCACGCCGTCTAGGTGATGGCGATCACCAAGAGTAACAAGCTAGAACTCTCACTTGACCACTACGAGCCCAAATGAGAAGGTGGATGCACACTTGCTACTCTCTAATCGCTAGTGAGGAACTCTCAAGCTTTGATTCTCAAATCTCTATCCTCACTAGTGCTCTTGCACTCCCTTGCACTCCAAAGGTGTTTTTCAGTTGATCAAATGAGCAAGAGACCTCTAAAAGAGGTGGTAGGGATATATTTATACACCCCACAGACAAAACTAACCGTTATCTGCTGACTCAGCAAAACACGGGCTGACCGGACGCGCCGGTTGAACTGACCGGACGCGCCGGTCACTCGTAACGGTCGAAATCCGAAAAACAACTGAGTGACCGGACGCACCGGTCAGGGGTGACCGGACGCGTCCGATCGTGCAGGAAGCATACTGTACTCGCACCGGACGCACGACTGCGTCCAATCGGTGATGACCGGACGCGTCCGGTCGTCTCTGGACCTTACTGGACTGTGACCAGACGCGCCGATCACACCCAGGTCGCGTCCGATCGTGTGTTTTCCTTAAGTGACACGTGTCGACTTCTAACCACCGCGTCCGGTCCTCACGAGAACCGCGTCCGGTCGTCAGAGCTGAAACCCTAGCCACGGAACTGTACTGACCGGACGCGTCCGGTCATGCCGAGGACCGCGTCCGGTCATGGGAAAACGACTCGAAACTCTCCGAAACGCGTCACAACTTGAACCAAGTTGCTTCCAACTGAACTTTGAGCTATTCTAGAGCTGCCTAGCGCCAAGTTTAACAAGTGTGCACCACACCTAAACGTAGGACTCGCCTAGGTCAAGCTACCCGCTCATGCCCCCCTTTATAGTACGACCAAAAGAGAAAAACGAAGATCCTAACGACTATTCCAAATGTATCTCAACACCTCGACATCCGGAACTAACCATCCTTAATCTTGACGTCACTCTTTTGAAAACCGAAACGATTTCCATCAAGGGGCATGAATGCCATGGTGCCCAAAGCAGTTAAAACCTCCATGACCTAACTTACCAAAGTTTCTGCAAAACACACGTTAGTCATGGTAATAAAGCGTTGTCATCAATTGCCGAAACCAAATCTCGGGGCCTAGATGCTTTCAGATCGCACTACCCAGGGACCGCCCGACTGCCAGGACGCACCTTGGGCTCACTCTTCGCGTCCCCGTTACACCCACTTCAATACCAGTCTGCCAACCTGAGTTTATCCCGGCTCGAAAAGTGTCACTAGCTTCGCGGTCGAAAGGTACCTTATTCGGCCAGCTAAATGTGAGGCTTGCGTTCAACATGGCTAAGCATGGAATCACTATAGGCTTGCGTTCAACACCAGTCTGCCAACAAGAGGGACGAGCAACGATCGGTCCTTAATCGACACAGACGGAATCACTATAGTCCAAAACCCTATAAGACTCCGCTCGGTCTCCGTTTATCCATCAACACTTGGTTACTTTTTATGATCACAATTATAGCTAACCATAACCCGGTATCCACCTATAACTCGCAGGTGACAGGAAATCACCCGGCTTCTACCGGTCTAAGCATGGCTAAGCAATTTACTCGATCCTGACCTAACAGGGTGAAAGATAATCCGGGGGCCAAGGAAATAATGCAACAACGGTTTCACTCAACTCCTATAACTTAATGTAACAATATATATAACTATAGTTCATGTATTAAGGAACAGCTTTTATAAAAATAGGAGACTTAAAATGCTCCGGGGCTTGCCTTTTTCGAACGAGCTAGGATGGTGGTCAACGCACTCTGGCAGTTCCTCGCCTGACTCTTCTTCCTCGGGCACCTCCTGTGCCTAGGGTTCCTGCTGATCCGTCCAAACTTGCTCCTCCGGTACTGCTACCTGCGACTCCTCCTGCGATCCTGTATGATGCAAGTGCATAAGCAAACATGCGAAGAATGCATCGAATTGTGGTGGAGTGCTTTGATGACATGAGATGCAGATGAGCACATGGAATGAGCAGTTCGAATATAATTATTGCTTCTACAAGGTAGTCAACGTCATCCAAGAACATGTACCCTAAAACATGCACCTTATCCTTCTATTAGTTAGCCTATCATCTACACATACAAGTGAACCTAAGCTACCAAAGCTTACCAACCTAACTCATCCATAACATCAGCAAGGCATAATGATGCTTCAAAGATACACCAAACATATTTTATTTCTCTTAATTTCTCATAAAGAATAATCTTTTATTCCCTATTTAACTAGGGTTACACAGCAACACCTACTTCTAGTGTAGATACAAATCTACAAAAATTACAGTAGATTACTCTTACCCTAACTAACCTACTACTAATTTTTTATGAGAATTGCATATGTAAAATTGCCTGTACAAAATAAACAAGTTATAAACTAAATATGAGTACGAAATTATTTTGTACTAGAAAAAGTATCAAACAACAGATTTCATATTTTTCCTATGTTACTAATACTAAACTAACATGTTACAAAAATTATCACATGTATGTTCTATACAAATTTAGCTCTCTACTAAAAATAACAAAGATTATCAAATAAAAGCATTTGAACTACACTTCAAAATTTTCTCACAGAACATGCTTTAGTAATATTTTTCCTAGAAAGTACATGACTAATAAAGATTAAAGCAACAAGAATCACATTTTTCCCTTCATTATTTTATTTACTACATATTTTCTAAGATATCAGCATTTATAGCAATTAAATAAACCTACACAGAAAAGTGTCAACAATTTATCATGAAATATTTTTAAACTGTAGATATATTCAAGAGTAACATTACAAAATTTATTTCACAATTTTTGGAGCTATAAATCTGGAGATATGATTTTTGAAAGCCTTTTCAACATTTCTGAAAATCATTTTCTTTAAAACTAAAAGTCTATCCGACCTTTAACGCTACGTGCACCCCGCTGCTACACACCGAACCAAAACACCGAGACAGACAGGCGGGCCCAGGGGTCAAGCGGGACCCACAGGTCAGCCGGAGGGGAGGCCAGCAGGGGCATCGTCGGCCGGAGCTCACCGGCGGCGAGCCCACGTGCGGCGCTGGCGGCACTAGTGTGCTCAGCACAACGAGCCACACCGACCGGTGCTTGGTCTTGGCCGGGTGGCCTACCGGAGCGAGCTCGCCGACGCGCATGGCGGCACGACGGTGCGGCTCGTCGGCGGGAGCTCGACTCCGGCCATGGCAAGGCGGGCAGGGAGGCGCTACGGCTTCGCGGAAGGGAGGCGAAACTGCTGACCGTGAGAGGGAGGAAGAAGGAGGGGTGGAACAGAAAGATTGCCGTAGCCACGAACTCCGGCGAGCGGCGGTGAAGAGCGGCCGGCCAAAATTGACCTCCTCACCTTGACAAAGGCGACCGCTGGAGGGAGCACGAGGTAGAGCGAAGGGAGGCGGAGCAATGGCCGCAAGGAATTGGACGCGGGCGCGGCAGTAGCGGCCAACGGCGGTGGCGGAGCTCCAGGAGCTGGCAATGGCGCGACTGCTGCTGGCGAGCTGCTTCGGAGCGAGAGGAGAAAATGGAGGGAGCAGCCGAGGCGGGCGAGCGTGCGGAGGGGGTAAGCGAGCGCGGTGCTGCGGGGGCCACAGGGGCGCGTGTCGCGCGGCGTCGTCGGCGTCCGGCCACGCGGCGGCCGAGCTCTGCCGCGGCGCCACGGCGTCGCGTGCGCGCGCGGGCGCGCGGGAGAAGGCGGGGGCGAGCGGGCCAGGCCGGCTTCGGCCATGGGCCGAGAAGCGAGGCGGCGGCCCAGTTAAGGGAAAAATCAATTTTTCTTTTATGAATAATATTTTTAGTTTTCTCTAATTGTTTTAAATTTGAATTTGAAGATGAAAAAGAGGTTTTCAAAACTTTTGCCCAAAATAAAAGTTGTTCAAAATTTAATTCTCTACAACTTTCATGTAGGGCACTTTTCAAAATTCTAAATAGATTTTGAATTTGGGATTCAAAGCTAAATTTTTAAGTAAAAATTTATTTTTCTAGAATATTTTTAAAAGCAAAATTTGAAGGAATTTGAATTCAAGAGTTGCTCCAAAAATCATGTTTATTTATTCTAGAGTATCTAAAATTGTAGCTACACAAAGTTTCACCACTCTTTAGCACTTAAATGCAGAATTTGGGTTTTAAGTAATTGTTTTTCAACCTTAAATTTAAAAGGGTCTATATTGCATGCGATGATAACCATGTATGAGATGAATATGACTAGTGCCTTGGATGCTAATGCATGCTTAACACCCAGGGGTGTTACAACTTCCGACTTACGTCGGGACTGCTGACCGTCGGGACTTCCGACGTACGTCGGGACCTCCGACGCAGGAGTCAGCGGAGCGAGCCGATGGGCCTAGCGTCGGGACTCCTGGCGAGGGTCGTGACTTCCAACTGTCGGGAGTTCTGGCTTACGTCGGGACTTCCGACACCGACAGTCACAGAAAATTATTCTATGTGCTCGTGAGGTGCTAGAGTGTCTCTCTTATAATTTAGTTTTAATACTTGAGCACTCTATCTTCCTCAAACCAACTAGATTGGCATCCCCCTTTATAGTGCGGGATAGCCTAAACTCAAGATCAAAAGAATATTACCATTTTAACCACTTGAGTCTTCAATGTCTTCATATGTCACTTCTTCTCAATATCACTTCATAAGGGGATGCAATCAACTTCATCTTCTCTCTTTGAGCAAGTACAGCTTGAGCATGTGACTTGAACCATTTCAACACATGTGAGTTCAATCCATGGCTTAAAGTCACTTCTACTAATGATTTGATCCTCAATACAATATGACTCCTCATGTCTCAATTAGTACCTCGACTCAATGCAAGTACTCTCTTCTTCACCTTAGCCATGGTACCTCGGTCTACAAGCCATTGCTTGCCCTTCACCTTCGCTTAGTCCCTCGAAGCCCTTTCCTTGCTATCTTCACCCTATCGAGCCATACTCAAGTCACATCATATTAAGCATCCACTGAAAAACCATTTCTTCAATATTGTGATCCTTATTGCTTGAATATCTTCTTGATATGAATGCTGAGATCAATCAAGCTTGATATGTGAAATATCATATGGTTTGCCTTCTTATTGAACCTATATATACTTCTCATTTCACAATCCACAAGTTATGCAATAAGCTCAATTTCCTGTTCAACACTTTGCAAACTTTGTCAGATCTTTAATGGTGTTGTCATTCAATTCACCAAAACCCACTAAAGGGCTAGATGCACTTACAATCTCCCCCTTTTTGGTGATTGATGACAACACAATTAAAGCTTACAAGAGATTGATAAATAATAAGATTTTGAATCCTATGATATAGTGACCTCCCCCTAAATGTGTGCATTGAAAGAAATTCAAATTTTGGCCCCAAATGCCAAATGCACATATTTAAGATGAAGTGTGGGAACCCTCCTATATCTTAGCATCCGTGGGGTGCAAGGTGTCAACATGATAACCGTGATGCATATGACAAGTGTGCACACAAGCATCCAAGGTGACTAAAAAAAATTGTACCCCCTTCTCTTCTCCCTTCTCATTTTGATACCATTCTCCCCCTTTGGCAACAAGCACCAAAAAGAGAGAAAAGAACGAAGAGGGATACAACAAACTTGACAAAAAATGGTCAACAAAAGATAACCAAAACAAGCAATGACCATAAAAAGCAAGTTCTCTTTTGATAAAGCATTTTGAAGCACATTATGAACTTTTTCCAAGCCTTTTGCCTAGATGCTAGTTGATCAAACAAGGTGTGCAACATTTCAAAATTCTCTTAATGGTCATCAAATGAAACTCTTTTAGATAAACTTTAATTCTATCACACATGCACACACTAGCATGTAAGGGCCTAGATGCACAAAGGTAATACAAGAGTTCATGGAGCGATGTACCTTTGTTCTAAGCCTCATAATCTCCACCGTGATCATGAATTTTTAAATTTAGTGCTTTGATGGGCTTGACACGATGCAAAAGATTTCATTTGTGCCCATCTCTCTCGATCATATGAGATATCACAAATTTGTGCTTGATTTCAATTTAAAGTCCATTGCTAGCTCTTGTTGCCATTTTGAGATACCAATTGAAGACATATTTCTTGATATACCAAATTTAGAGATTATCCATCAATACCAATTGAAATATGATCTTCATAATTTTGACATCAATTGAAAGAGCCTTCACAAGTTGATGCCAATTGGAATTTCTTGTATCTCATAATATCACCTAGGAAATGCTCATAAAGACAAGAGATAACATTAAATTGCACAAGCTAGAGTTTCACAACTAGTGATCATTTTGGTGTGGATGGCAAGTGGATCACTAATTGCAAAACCTCATAACATAGACTAAATTCCCCCTTTTTGATAGTGCATACATATATATGTGGAAAGCAAGAACATATGCACTTTTTGGTCAATTAAGTCCAAACAAAGGAATTTAAGCTATGTTATGGAGAGTAGCTACTTAAGAGATAAATATTGCATTCAAAATAAATATGAAGGATAACTTTACCAATTTGGATTGAGTTAATGTAGCATACCCATGAGAAACTCATTCTCACCAAGAGACTATACAAATTTACTAGAAGAAAAGGTTAGTCTCAAAAGACACAAGACATAGAATGGGCTCCCCCTTAATATGTGCATCAAGTACTTGACTTACTTGTGAAATGCACTTAAATCGGTTTAAGAATCAAGAGGAGTTCATCCTATATCTTGATCAAGGCATAACAATCTTGCAATAATTGAAATTATGCCAAAGAAAACATACCACCACCAAGGTAGATAGATCACCACATAAATTTTGATTGTCATGACCATCATAAGTGAGACTTCAGTGATTTGGATGACCATAATTCTCACTTGATGAAATGTGGTGAAATTGAAAACTCTTGTGATCATCCAAGATCCATATTAGGTTCCTAGTTCTTTCTTTACCTAAGGCAACTCACATAGAGAGCAAGAGGTAAAATTCATGAAATTTGCAAATTTGATAACTAGGAGTTACCATTCCTTTGTTGACATGGTCTTGGATGACCAATGAGATGGATCCATGTGCACTTGATGAGTTCTAGAGAGGAGAAATAGCAATGAAAGTCCACTCTTCAATTATTTTCTCCAACTCATTCAAATCTCGTTCCACTAAAGGATTGGGGCATCTGATACTAAACCGGGAGCACTTGGTTTATAAAGACCAAGACCTCCTAGAATAATTGTGAAGCACCTAGAGAGTCCAAAGGAACCATCCATCCTCCTTATCTCCAATATGTGAGACTACTCAAAATAAACTTGAAAGAAATCATTAGTCCCACAAGATATAGTCTAAACTCCCCCTTAATTTGTGCATACAAGAGCACACAAATCACACTTCATTTGAGAAACACATTCTCATTTAGTGAGACTACATAAATCACTTAGAGAAATGGTTAGTCTCACAACACTAGCCATAGAGTAAGCTCCCCCTTGATAAGTGCTCTAAGTATTTGAATAACTCATATAGCACTTAATTCTTTTAAGAACATGGGATTTCACTCTATGTCTAGGTCATGGCAACAATGCAATAATCAAATTGAACTTATGCCATAGAAATACTCACAAAACTATTCACAAGATCCTTTGATTTATAAGACAACATGAGTGCACATCTTGGAATAGGTCTCAAGTAGTATTTTAATGTTCAATGGTACAGGTCATACTTGAAATGGAAATCTTTTCATTTGAATCTACACTTAAGCTCAATGAAAAGATTAGTAACAACGATATTAGATATATAGTGAGCTCCCCCTAAATGAGTGCATCAAGTATTATAATTACTATGCACATAGCCAATTTCTTAACTAGGGATGCTCACTTTATAACTAACTCACATAAAGAGAGTATTGAACAAGAGTTTAACTAGAGAGAGCAATACTCACAACCATTTTGTTACATGGATCATGCATAGGCATATTAAATAATTTGCTGGGAAGAATTCCACACAAGTAGACTTTTCTTCCTAGGTTGTGAAACCCAGCCTGGCCGGCCCAGGTACCCAGCCTAGCTGCCATCCCGGCCTGGCCGGCTTTGTAACCCGGCCTGGCCGACTTAGACAGGCTCAACCTAGCTCCTTATGCTCTTCTTTATATTGATCCATGTCTTTTGCTTTTCTCTTGCTATATTTTATGATATGAGTACCTGCAACACATCTAAAGATATTGCTCTACCAGAGAGCCATTAAAAGTATCATATGTAACAACAAGTGATGAAGCACAAGCATCTAGCCACTCCTAATAATTCACAAACACACATATTTGTGAACTACTAGAGACTACACAAGTTAAGTGGCTATCTAGCAAGGGTTAGGTACTAGTTACCGAGGTGAGTATGAAGTTAGAAATATATCCATTGATTTATCTTTGGGTCAACCAAATTAGAAAAGACAATATGAATTGATTGATAGCTTGAGTAAATATTTTCAATCATCTTGCTCAAGCACCCCAAAGCTTCATATCACCTTCAAGTACCTACAATACTTTATCAAGCACAACTTGGTACCCAAACCATGTTGGGTCCATTAAGGTTAGTCACAAGAGACTTAGGCACCCAAATGGCCTTTGTGCTAGCACGTGGTGAACCAATCACCTTTCTAGCACAAGTGTCATTTTTGGGCCTCCTAAGCATATTTGAATCAATTGTTGAGTTAAGCTTAGGAGTGTTACCCATAGGACAATCCATACTTAGATGTCCCTTGCCTTGGCAAGTGTAGCAAATGTGGCGCTTGATCTTGTAGGACATCTTCTTGTCTTGCTTCTTGTTTGCTACCTCGCTAACGAGCCTCTTTGTTGATGATGCCAAGCTTTCATCCTTCATGGAGGGACATGATGCAATTTCATGACCCTTCTCATTGCATCCATAACACTTCCTCTTGCTTCTTCTTGTCTTGTTCTTTGGAAGTGTGGCTTGGTCATCAACATTGTTGGAACACATAGAGGCACTGTGTCCCAAGTTGGAGCACTTGACATGAGTCATCTTCTTCCTCTCTTGAATCTTGCTCATGCCCTTCCTTTCTTTCTTCAAGGTGCAATCTCTCACGTGGTGACCCTCTTTCTTGCACTTGAAGCAAGTGATGGGAGTCTTCTTTGGTTGAAGTTGCACCTTAGTGGCCATGGGGGTTTTGCTGTTTTGCCTAGGTGCGGCACTATCGCACTTGGGTGCGGCACTGCCACACTGTGTATTCTGGACAGATTGCATTTTCTCCATTTTTTCCATGACTTTGCCATAATTGGACTTGTGACTTTGTTGATGGGGTTTCGTGCACGCTACGGTTGATCCCTTCTCAAGCTTCTTCACCATGTCTTCACAGTTATCTTGAGAAGGTTGAGCATTGCACTTGCCCTTCCAATAAATCAAGTCCCTTCTTAGTCTCTCAACCTCTTCCTTGAGCTGTTCATTTTCTTTTGCAATGTAATCATCACAATTTTCTACAAGTACATGCTCAACGGAATGTTGGCTTACTTGAGAGCAACAATTGTTAGCACATGATAAAATAAATAGAACTTGTGTACATGTGCACTTGTGGGTGTGAGGTTGGTATGATTTTACTGTTGTTACCACAACCTCATGAGCAATTTCTAGCATGAGATGAGAATCCATAAGCTTCTCATGAGAGCACAAGAGCTCATCATGATTTTCTCGCAAAATTTCATTCCTGCTAGTGAGCCTTTCCACCTTGTCCTTGAGCATATAATTCTCATCTTCTAATTTAGCAACACAACATAGAGAGTTAATAGTATGAGTTTGCTCAATTGACAAGTTTTCATACCTTTTGACCAAACTAGCATGCGAGCGCTTAAGCTTTTCATGCTCTTTGGTCAACTTCTCCAAGCACTTGATCTTTTTTATGAGAAGCTCATCTTGTTTGTAAAGTGTTTCTTCTTGCTCACCAATCTTCTCAACAAGCTTTAGCACCATCAACTTATCTTTCTTGCTTAGACGTGCAAGGTGTTGATTAAACTCATCATCACCACTTTCATCTTCACTCTCACTTTCACTTTCACTTTCACTCTCATTCTCACTCTCCCTTGCCACATTCTTCTCTTTCTTTGCCATGAGACCCACATGAGAAGTGACATAGAGAGATGAGCTTCTTGGTGAGGTGGACTCATCATTTGGCCGCCACCGATCACAATCTTCTTCTTCCTTCAAAATGTTAGTCTCGCAAGAACAAGAGGAAGTAGAAGTACCACATGTAAAAGCATTGTTCTCACCAACCATTTTATTACCATTCATATATGTTGGTGAGGGAGTAGATGTGGCATGATCACTTTGACCATTTGGGAGAATCACTTGATGCTCTTCACTTGTCGGTGAAGTTGAGCACTCCTCAAGTGGTTCCTCTAATGAGAGCAACTTCTCATCACATTTGGACTTGTCATATTTTTCTTTGAGCGTGGTCCAAATGAGATGAGCATCATCAAGCGGTTCACCATCTCCAAATATGACGGCATCAAAAACATCTTCACTCAAAGCACTAAATAAGACATTAGTAGCTTGAGCATTGTGTTGTAAGCATTTCACTTCCTCTTTAGATAAGATGGCCAAATCATCACTAGGAGGTGAAATGCTCACATCTACAATCCGCTCAATATGAGGACCCATGGCCCTAAACACATCAAGCACACTAGCGGACCAAGATGCATAATTTGAGCCATCTAAAAGTAGAAGTTCTAGAGATACCTCCTCACTTGTCGACATCGTCTCTCAAGGCGGTTAAGCCCGAAATTGAGAGCCTAGCTCCGATACCACTTGTAAGGACCTTGATGTCGCCTAGAGGGGGGGTGAATAGGCATGTCTAAAAATTTCTACACAAAACTCGAAGTCACTTGTCAGCAACTGTCAGAAGTCCCGACAGTTTAGGTCGGAACTCCCGACGTCGTCAGTAGTTCCGACGCAAGCTGTCAGCAGTCCCGACACCTACGGGGAATGAACTACAAGTGCTCAAATGAACTTTGTGAAGCCAATAACTTACAACCCCACTTCCTAGTGGTAAGGTGAAGATGTTAGCTCACTTCCTTGATGCCAAGATGCCTCCAAACATAGATCGGGACCAAACCCTAGAATCACCATAAATCCAAGTATAGCAATGCAAAACACAAGAACACAAGTGAGACACCGATTTATCTCGTGGTTCAGCTCACCACTAAGGCTTGCCTATGTCCACGTTGTTGAGGAAGCCACACAGGCTTTTCGGGTCTCTTTCAACCCTATCCTCGTTCTCAAGTCAAGAGAGCAATCTCTTGAGATGAGGGGTGATTTCATTGGATGATTGGGGTGATTACAAACCTCTTGGGGCTACCACACGAGTTGGAAGCTCCACGGGCGACGCCTAGCCGGCTAGGGTTCCAAGAACCCAAGAGTAACAAATGCAAATCCAACTGGCTTGACGAAGAAATCAAGTGCTCAAGCTTTCTTTGATGTTTCTCTCACCAAATCCCTTCTCTCAACTCAAACTCTTTCAAGATTTGAAGCTAGGAGCAAAGAGGAGAGAAGAGAGAGGCTCTTGGGTGCTAGGAGGCACTTCTGTGAAGTTTTGGTCGAGTGGAATGAGTGGACAACGGTTAGAATGGAGGAGACGGGTATATATACTCCAAGGCAAAATCTAACCGTTCAGATCTACGTCGGGAGTTCTGACGCAGATCTTGGGACTTCTGACGTATGAAGAAAACACTATTCACGTGAGGTCAAAAACACTGCGCGAAGGCCAACGTCGGGACTTTCGACTTACGTCGGGACTGCTGACCGTCGGGACTTTCGACGTACGTCGGGACTTCCGACGCAGCAGTCAGCGGAGCGAGCCGATGGGCCTAGCGTCGGGACTCCTGGCGAGGGTCGTGACTTCCGACTATCGGGAGTTCCGGCTTACATCGGGACTTCCAACACCGACAGTCACAGAAAATTATTCTATGTGCTCGTGAGGTGCTAGAGTGTCTCTCTTATAATTTAGTTTTAATACTTGAGCACTCTATCTTCCTCAAACCAACTAGATTGACATCCCCCTTTATAGTGCGGCATAACCTAAACTCAAGATCAAAAGAATATTACCATTTTAACCACTTGAGTCTTCAATGTCTTCATATGTCACTTCTTCTCAATATCACTTCATAAGGGGATGCAATCAACTTCATCTTCTCTCTTTGAGCAAGTACAGCTTGAGCATGTGACTTGAACCATTTCAACATATGTGAGTTCAATCCATGGCTTAAAGTCACTTCTACTAATGATTTGATCCTCAATACAATATGACTCCTCATGGCTCAATTAGTACCTCGACTCAATGCAAGTACTCTCTTCTTCACCTTAGCCATGGTACCTCGGTCTACAAGCCATTGCTTGCCCTTCACCTTCGCTTAGTCCCTCGAAGCCCTTTCCTTGCTATCTTCACCCTATCGAGCCATACTCAAGTCACATCATATTAAGCATCCACTGAAAAACCATTTCTTCAATATTGTGATCCTTATTGCTTGAATATCTTCTTGATATGAATGTTGAGATCAATCAAGCTTGATATGTGAAATATCATATGGTTTGCCTTCTTATTGAACCTATATATACTTCTCATTTCACAATCCACAAGTTATGCAATAAGCTCAATTTCATATTCAACACTTTGCAAACTTTGTCAGATCTTTAATGGTGTTGTCATTCAATTCACCAAAACCCACTAAAGGGCTAGATGCACTTACACAAGTCGGTTAGATCGAGAAAATAACCGGCAAACAATAGCAGATTACAAAGATCACGGAATCCTAACATATCTAATAGATCACGTCATATCTTGGAGATATGCTTTCAGAGTCCTGCGGATCTTTGCCGAGCAGCGTCGTTCCCCACAAGGTATCATCTAGTGGGCTGGGTCGTCCCTAGAGACGCGGCCCATGTCCTTCGCCATAGGTATCCGGGGTTATACCCCCAACAGCTAGTCCCCGAGCGCCTTGTATCCACCGAGTAACGCCGTCTTACACGTCCACGCAGCTGAAGACGAGGCCAAGCAGCATAGACCACGATCCGAGTAGCTCATTCAGCGGCCGAGCAGTTGGAGGTCGAGAGGCCGAGCACCACGGGTCGAGATCCGACCAACCGAGCTTGGGCTTATCCAAGTAAGGTTTCTGGAGGGATGTAAGGAGCTCAAGTTTAAAATTTTAAAATTCTTCAACTTGAACTAAGTGTGCCCACTTAGGTTTTGATTGTTGACAATGCTGAGACGACCAAGATGTGAACTGTAAACACATTCACCGCAAGGTGAAGTGTGCCCACTTAGTCCTCGAGCCTGGCAGTAGGTGGCGATGACACGTGGTGTCAGGGTCAAAAAAGTAGAGAAAAATTCCAACCAGCCGAGCAGCGACCAGTCCCTGGGCGTAGCCTGGAGGAAAAAACGCACATTCACCTCAAGGTGAAGTGTGCCCACTTAGCCCTCGAGCCTGGCAGTAGGTGGCGATGACACGTGGTGTCAGGGTCAAAAAAGTAGAGAAAAATTCCAACCAGCCGAGCAGCGACCAATCCCCGGGCGTAGCCTGGAGGAAAAAACACACATTCACCGTAAGGTGAAGTGTATCCACTTAGTCCTCGAGCCTGGCAGTAGGTGGCGATGACACGTAGTGCCAGGGTCAAAAACTGGAGAAATATTTCGACCAGCCGAGCAAGCGACCATTCCCCAGGCGTAGCCTGGAGGAAAAAACGCACATTCACCGCAAGGTGAAGTGTACCCACTTAGTCCCCAGAGTCTGGCAGTAGGTGGCGATAACACGTGGCGCCTGGGTCAAAAACTTGGAGAAAAATTCCGACCAGCCGAGCAGGCGACCAGTCAAGAGGACTCTAATTCAACACCGTTTAGAAGTTGCAAGGACTCTAATTCGACTAAAAACCTGTAAATTTGGTACCAAATTGAGGACCGTAAGAACTGAGCGGCGAATCTTGCACGGCAGACTCAAAAACTACTTGCCGCACTAGCGTGCAGATTGCAGCTGTGCAGTAGGCAGCAGGGCTGCGGCGGGGGCGGGGCGGCTCTACCGACGCCTCCACGCCTTGCAGTCAGGTTCCCGAAACGCAGGGAACATGGTACGGGAACGTGGTGTATGATGCTGTCAGAAACTGTGGAACGAGGAGGATATACAGCTTCCACTTGTTCCTTTAATTACTGGAACGCGTACCACCCACGTAAGGAACGCATCGGGGACGAGGTGTTGCCTGTGCAGGATATAGCTGTTCTTGTATGTGCCGAGTTGGAGTCCTCTATGTGTCATATTTTTTTCCCATCATTTTTTTTGTTTTATATTGGGCCATCAGTTACTGAACCCTAAGCCCACACACCCATCGCCATCCTGGGAACCGCCGCCGCCGCCCACACACCCATCGGCCATCGAGCAGGTGGCCGCCGGCGCCGCACCGCACAACTGACGAGAGCACCGCACCACACGAGCTGACGAGAGCAAAGTCGCAGTGCCGCTGCCGCATAGCCGCCGGCGGCCGGCCACCCACTCTGGGACGACGTACGGCGGGTGGCCTCGGCCTCTGGGAGCCGGCGTCCGGGGCTCCGAGCAGCTCGCGACCGCGAGCGATGCGACCTGAGGTGTGTCTTCTTCCCCGCACCCGCTTCGTACCTTGTGGATGTCCCCAACTCGCCATGGCTGAGGGCTCGTGGTTGCGAGTCGCGTTCCTTCTTCCGTCGGGACGGCGTCCCACCGTGTCCCCGTTCCGCGAATCGGAACGAAGTTCCCGGAACGGGAACGTCGGCCATGTTCCCGTCCCCCGGCTGCTAAGCTCCGCGCCCGCTTCCCACTTCGCCGTCACGGAGAACGCGGAGGAGCCCACCGACCCGCTTCCAGTCACTGCATAAGACCCGATACCCGAACCAAAACCCAAAATACCCGGACCCCGATCCGAAGTACCCGAACCCGCACTACCCGATGTCTTGTTCGGATAGTGAATCCTATTACCCGAATTTATATCGGGTAATTCGGGTAGTTACACCCGGTACCCGAAAACCCGAATAGGAATACGTATTAGGCTCCCAGCGATTAAGTGTAGTAGCAAACTAGTCAAGCTGGAGCAGCCGAGCAACCTAGATTTCCTGTGGCCCTCCTTGGCTTTGCTTCCCAATTAACTCACCTCTTTACTTCTGTCTCCGTCTCTCCGAGACTTTGAGTTCCCGTGTGAAGCATAAGCGCTGTTGTGATGGCAGGGAGTAGGCTTGAACTTTGCTCTTGTATCTTGTCAATAGTAATTAAGTAGTCAGTACCTCAGTACCTGTGTTGTGGTTTGCACCGGCGGTTAAAAACTTGAATGCGTCGTTTATCTGTTATGTTAATGAGTTATCATCTATTCTGTGCAAAATTCTGTGATGTTATCACTTTTGCTGTGATTTTATATATTTCGGGTATATTGGGTATACCCGAACCTGAACCCGAATTTGCGGGTACCCAAACCTACGGGTAGTGGGTTTTTAGGGCTGTTATCGGATAACAATTCTCCTTAACCGAACTACCCGACCCGAATTTTACGGGTTACCCGAACGCCCAGAGTGACCAGTCACGGTGAGTTGGCGTTAATCCCTCACGAAGGACGAAGCTCC
This sequence comes from Saccharum hybrid cultivar R570, assembly GCA_038087645.1. Classification (NCBI taxonomy): domain Eukaryota; kingdom Viridiplantae; phylum Streptophyta; class Magnoliopsida; order Poales; family Poaceae; genus Saccharum; species Saccharum hybrid cultivar. Next base: position 2,709,764 of record JAQSUU010000730.1, on the reverse strand, counting down.
AGATTACAGCCTTTTTTTGGGCTGGGCTGTGAAGACCCGTTCCATGTGAATTCGGCCCAAGGTACACGTCCAATCATCATAGGCATCAGTGGCTTCCTCTCTGAATGCCCTGTGTTGACCATAACCCCCCTGGGAACTATTATCTTTATGACCTGCTGTACGACTCTGGCTTAGGCCTTGTTTAGTTTCCTTAATTCTCCCCCAAATTCCACTATGCAAAAAGAAGATTCCCCGTCACATTAAAATGTCGGCAAATACATGGAGTACTAAATGTTGATGAAATTAAAAACTAATTGCACAGTTTTGTTGTACTTTGCGAGACGAACATTTTAAGCCTAGTTAGTCAAAATTTTGATAATTTTTACCAAATACAAACGAAATGCTACAGAAATTCTGATACAGTGTTTTTCTTCCCTATTCGCCGAACTAAACGAGGCCTTAAAGTGGAATTTATGTGATGGACTCTATTTGGAACCGCTATCTCCAATAAATTGGGATTTAAGGTGATGATTCGTGGGTCGAACCTGTCTAAAAATTTGAGGGGCAGAAGGAAACCGAGGCACTGGATACCATTGTGATGGATCAGAGTACAAGAGTAGGAAAAAGCAACACAAGAACTCAAATAAAATTGAGACCCAGTAGCAACTTAACTGATAATCTATCAATAATATCACAAGTACATGATCTCCAGTAGGATAGCTAATACTACCGCTACAGGCATTAGGCTTACTAGTTCATCTCCATGTTATTAAGGCCTAAAAACCAGGCACAAGAGTACTTATAAAACATGCTGAGACATCATCAGAGGAGACGTGCTGGCTGCTCAGAGCATCCTGGACCTTTTCTCATTGATACTCAGATTTGTTAAATGGAGAACCTGGAGACTCCATTCACAAAGCTACTTTTGGAGTATACCATGACAACAATATGCGCAAAACATTTTCTCCACAAAGAAATATATATTTCTCACAAAGTATTTAATTTGATTTCTCAAGTTACACAGCACATAATTCACAGTGATGTGTATAGGTAGGAAAACAATATTATACAATTATTAGCTAAAAAGTATTGAACCTTCAAGCTAAAATGCCAGGACTTCTAGTTTTGAATTAGAAGTACTACAAGATTGTAAAAAGGTGATCTACAACTAAGAGAAAATATGTTAAGATAGTGCTGATGAGTGATGACACTGATGTTAAAAGAGAAGTGCATGAAAAGTTTTTTTAAAAAAAAAAACAGAAGCTGGCTACAGGTAAAACATCAATTTGAGAGCAGAAATAGTAGCTAGCCTCAACCACTTGGGTATATAAACACTCTCATGTGCCTTCATTTCATCTAACAACAGCCTGTAGCAACCTCTTCCGAAATCCATAAGCAGGTATAAAGATTTAAATACAGTACACTTTCCTTTTGCAATCAGCAAGAACATAAGCTATTGGTAATTCAGAAACTGGGCATCATGGTTAGTAAAAAGGTGTTTACAACTTTCCATAAGTGGAGTATATGAGAAAATGAGGCATCTTGCATTCTTGCAATAAACACACTCCAGTCCTAAATGCATAGTAACATGTAGCTATAAGAGGTGGTCACACACCAAATTTTGGACTGGCTATAATCGAGTCATCGTCAAAAAACCACATCCAGTTTCCAGTCATGCGTATAAGTTACCGGAACAACTAAGACAAAATTGTCCATTGTATACCCAAATATGAATTGCCTAGTCTGATCCTAACCACTCAGGTGGACCATGGTGAAACTAAAAAATATATTTGAGCTATACAAGAAGAAACTCAAAAAAATATGGTATTGCCTGACTTTGTTAGATATAATCCAGTAATCATCACTCCACAGCAAGACTAAAGCATGGATTCAAGTTTTAAGAAGTAACTAGCTAAAAGCCCATACATTCAGTTCAAACCATCATTAAGGAAGTGCAGATATTAAGAACCATCATCATTCAGTTCAAACCCAGCGAATCTACTGTCAAGAGGACAAACAATATCTAGACAAATCATGCCGGAATGGCACCTGTTACCCAGATACTCTCACAATATGTAGACTTTCGCAGCTCAAGAGCTATGACTAAGCCACAAAACATTTATATGAAAGACATGTCATCCAGTGGTGCCAACTGTGGCCAAACCGCCAAACCATCCTATGTTCCTCTCCACCTTAAATTCGTTTCTTGTCCTAAGTTCAGATTACATTCTGTGACTTGCCAGGAAAAAAAACCGCAAAACTGTGGTCAAAGCTAAACTCCTTGTGGACACCACCCTTGTCATGTCCAGGTGGGAAGTCCAGGGTCATGTCCTGTAAAGTATTTCAGATTTCATTAAAAACGCTGGAGGTATTGTCACCAATGAATTGACATAAATGAGATCACAAACTTCAATTAATTTGACACACGATTAGTACTCAAATCACAATCTGAGCAGGAACATTAAAAGTGCATCATATGTCTTAACTTTTCTTACCTAGACTCCCGTTACGATCCCAATCAGTTTCCTTACAAATTCAAGTTTAGTGAGGTCTCTGTAAAGATACTTGTGTCAATACAACAGTAAAATCAACTACAACAGTAAAATTAACTGAAATAAGACAGGGCAGTTGGCAAGTCTTACAGTTTCTTTCCAAACACCTCAATAGTTCCCCACTCGCCCTTGTTTGAGACACGCACACACTTCAGAATATCAGAATGGCCTTTATCGACCTTCTCTGTGAGGATGTCAATCTTAGTCTCCACTCTTGCCAGCACAAGATTCCTCGTTATCTCATGATTTGTGGAAGATAAATTTGTGTCCTAACAGTTTTTTACACAAGCCAAGTCAACAAAAACGAGAGCTATAGAGATTTGTATTTAACAAAGTGAGTTCAGTTTCATTCACAACTACCTCTTGCAAAAGCAGCTCAACAAGCCCTTTGTTCTGACCTAGCTTAGAGTGAATTATCTTAAGCATAAAGCACCACTCCTCAATGGTAAAGTCTTCAGTCTCAAGGTGGTTCAACATGTCAGCTACCTAAAATTATAAAAGGAAAAAATATTCATAATTTCGATTGAACGCTTGAATAGAAGTTTGGAATACTACCTAAAAATAGAAGTTCAGAATAAAACCTTGAAACGAGGAAATTTCTCATTGAATGCTTTTCTAAACATGAGTTCTTCATTGGTACTTAACACCATTCCATCCAAAAGGTCAATAAGATACAGAACACTCTGTAAAGCAATAACACAAATCAATGCAACTGTGGGGGTGGGGAGTGGGCAAAAATAGCCAATAGAAGCTTACTCTTACCCTTGGGCTGAGTTCAGAATGTGGCGTTGGGGTCGCCTGTGATGTGAACGGCCGTGAGCCAAGGGGAACCTACATATAGAAGACACCAAGGAATCAAGTTTCACCTGCTCTAAATGCATAAGTTAGATACAGTCTATTCTGATGTCAACCTCTATTCTAATAAAAGTTAAACTGGACACTAGTATCTAACTTCACATCTATTCTGATGCCAAACAGGTGCAGAATTCAAACTGACACAGCATTACCCCAGGTTTTTCTAGTGTAATTAGATCCATATATATCTCACATTCTTTGTTACGACACTAGAATTTTTTATGAAGAACAGCATCTTAGCAAACTGTGTAAAGTACTGGGCAATAACTAATGGGCATAAAACATTAATGTTGAGACACAGTTTCATTCCCAGCCTACCTGAGGTGACGGGGGGTCTCCTTCGGCGTTGTCTGCTCCCACGAAGTCGAAGCCCAATTGGAATAGTACCTTCGGTCATTCCTGATAGCAGGAGGAAGCCAGATGGTGTACCTGCGGTCGTTCCTGATAGCAGAAGGAAGCCTGATGAGGACAGATCCAGACTCACAGTCAGAAGGAAGCCTGATGGTGTACCTTCGGTCGTTTCTGATAGCAGAAGGAAACCTGACGAGGACAGATCCAGACTCACAGCGGTCATCTTCCGCACCCGAACCAATCGCCGCCAGAGAGCGAAATGGGGCCGGCGTTGGGGATGAACCCAGCGCGCTGCTCGCTGCCGAGGCCGCTGGGGAGGTGGACGCGTGGAAGTTAGTCGGGGACGTCGGGGGAGCCGCCGAAGCGAAGATGGAGATCACCGATGGAGCCGCCTCTGGGGATGTGCACGACATCTTCGCTCCGAGCGCGCTGCTCGCCGCCGGGGCCGCCGGGAAGGTAGTCGGGGACGTCGGGGGAGCCGCGGAGACGATGGAGATCGCCGAGGGAGCCGCCTCTGGGGGTGTGCACGACATCTTCGCTCCGAGCGCGCTCCTCGCCGCCGATGCCGCCGGGAAGGTAACCGAGAAGAAGGCGTTGGGGGACGTCGTGCGAGCCGCCGACACGTGGATGGAGCTCACCGATGGAGCCGCCAATAAGGCGACAGCGAGCGATGGAGCCGAGGAGGCGACCGGTAGAGAGGAAGCGCGGAGCTCGGCAATCGCCGCCTCGGCCAGGCGGCGGGCCAAGGAGGAAGCCATGGCGCAGGCGGGGTAGGGTTTGGGGAATGGGGGATTTGGGAGCGCGCGGGCGGGAGGTAGAAGGCGGACTGGTGCGGGCGGGGGCGGCTCGATTTGGGCGTGGTTTGCCCCGAACCCGAAGGTATATAGGGCGGCGTGGTTTTTGCCTTATTATTATGCGTGCAGTGGCCCACCTGTCGGCGGGAGTCACGGCTATGTCACAACTCACAGAGTAGCCCTCTCTATGGATTATAACTGAAAAGCAGGAGAAATTTAGATATTTGATTCTGAATACGTGCATCTCTCTTCTTTTGACACTCAATTCATATAGTACGTGTTAGAAATGTGATCTTGTACATTTGAATTCTTTTTCCGGAGAGGTGCCCTGGAAAAACCGGACCGCCCAAGGCAATGCGGAAACACTTGCTTGAGGGCGTCCGTCCGGACGGACGGACCAACCCGTGCAGCGTGACGACCAAGAAAGAAAAAAGCGGTAACGACCTGACCTGTTGAAAGGTCTTGATGGCTAGAGGGGGGTGAATAGCCTTTAAAAATTTTCTACAAGACAAGCTAAACAAGTTTATCAATACAACAAATAGCGAGAAGCGAGTTTTGCTTAGCCTACGGGGTGTTTGCAAGCCACCTATCCAATTCACAATTCTAGTATATTTGCAATCAACCGCACAAGCAAAACGAGAGGGAAACTACAACAACAACTAGCAAGCTACACAAAAGAACTATTCTAGCAAAGCTAACTAGCTAGTAAAGGTAACTAAGAAGATAATACAAATGAGAGTTAAGAGGTTATCACCGACGGGCGAAGTATTGAGCCAACCAATATGATCAACAATGAATACCAAGACAACCGAACACCGGGATCAATCAATCACAATATGAAAGTGATAACACGAAGATTTATCCCGAGGTTCACGTGCTTGCCGGCACGCTAGTCCCCGTTGTGTCTCTCTTCACCACGTGGTTCGGTGGCTAATCGGTCTCACACCGAGCCTCTCAAAAGGCGCCACAAGAACCTACCAAATGGCAAAAGGTTGCAATGACACGAGCAATTTACTAACGTTGCCTTTGGCGCTTCGCCGAGGTAGGCACAAAACCCCTCACAATCACCGGAGGTGACCAAGAACAATCACCAACTCTTGCCAACGCCTCCAAGCTGCTCCAAGCCGTCTAGGTGGCGGCAACCACCAAGAGAAACAAGAATCCCGCAGCAAATCAACCACCAAGTGCCAAATAGATGCTATCTCACAATGCAAATGCACTTGGATCACTCAATCTCACTTCGAATATGTAAAGAAGCAAGAGAGATGAGTGGGATGAGAGTTGCTTAGCTCAAAGTGCTCACAAGTATGTCAAAAGTCCAAGAGGGAGAGCATTGAGCCGGCCAACGAGTATTTATAGACGTACCCCTTCGAATATAGCCGTTACGCACTTGAAACAGCCGCAGTCGTGCTGACCGGACGCGCTGGTCAAACTGACCGGACGCGCCGATCACACAACGGCTATTTTCATGAAACACCGACCGGACGCGCTGGTCGCAACGACCGGACGCGCTGGTCTCGAGACGGACCGGACGCGCTGGTCAAGTCTGAGCAGCGCTCCAACGAAACAGTGACCGGACGCGCTGAAGAACTGACCGGACGCCACAGTGCCCGCGTCCGGTTGGAGTCCAGTAAGCTCCTTGAACGACCGGACGCGTCCGATCGACTGTGACCGGACGCGCCTCGCGTCCGATCAAACAACTGAAACACGCGCGCACGCTGAACACTGACCAGACGCGTCCGGTCAAACAGAGACCACGTCCGGTCCAGCGTCCGGTCACTCCTGTGACCTCCGTTCGTCTCCGTTTCTTTTCTGACTTTCGGCGTAGTGAAAAATAGTCGTTTCAACTCCTCGAAAACGCCTGAATCCCGTCTCACAAGCTCGGCGAGAGGGAGAGAGGACCCCAAACCCTCTCTACCGCTCAAACTCCACCGCCATCGCAAATGTGCTAACACCACCAAGTGATCACGTCATGTGCGAGTGTGTTAGTATTTTCACAATCATTTTTCGATGTGTTATTAGTTCTATCCAAATGCATATGATATGAAATGCACACCTAGAGGCACTTAGGAGTTCAATAGCCGCGTCATTCCCCTCTTTATAGTACGGCTATCTTATCTTATAATGTAACCACACCCACTAGGTGTCTTGGTTACTAAAACACAACCCTTAAGCATATACCTTTGCCTTGATCACGTAGAGTTGCGTCTAGATCCAAGTGTGGCCGTCATGATCACCATGTCCATTTTGCCACCAACCTTGAAATGTACTAATCCTCATATGCTACATACAACTTAGACATAGGATTAGTACTTAGGCATTGTCACTAATTACCAACACCAAACATAGAGCTTTCAATCTCCCCCTTGTTGGTAATTGGTGACAACCCTTTCACAAAGATATTATGATAAAATTTTGATTGAACCCATGTCATATTGTCCAAGTATATTACCATGTGTAAGAATTATGGACATGTGATCATGAATTCAAAATGATAGCAATAGCTCCCCCTACATGTATGCTATATGTTTGGATTTAGGAAGCATGCATGTTAGATAGGAAAGATTAGGAGTATTGACTACCAATAGGTGCTAAGTGTTTTAGATTATAGACCTTTGAAGCGTGATACCATCGGAGTAGCAATAAACACCATCTTAGCACCTTGTGTAGTTAGATACCACTTGGAAAAACACAAACAAAACTAGAAACCTTGTGAGATCAACATTATAAGCAAGGTTCTAGTACCACTTTGAAAAACATGAAGCAAGAAAAATCTAACTACTTTCTATTCATGCTAGTACTTCAATACACCATTGAATTGTATACTAGCAAAACATCACACAAGCAAAGTATCGGAGAAAAAAAACATGCATAACAATGCATCATACATATGAAGTGCACATGAAAATGCAACATTCATGTTTAAGAGCTTGCTCCCCCTACTTGTGTGCTCAAAATTTTAGTTGATCCCCTTCTTTTATCAATTCTCTCCTTTAGGTATTCTCCCCCTTTAGATTCTATCTTTGTGAACAATATTTTCTCCCCCTTTGGCACCAATGACCTCAAGGGACCAATTTTAGATAGAATATCATGTTGAATTATGGGGTGAGGATCAAGTTTGTGATTCAACTTAGATTGCTTGCATAAATAAAATTCTTCGGTTTGAACCAAGAGCAAGCTTCTTCACACCTCACTAGAAGGGTTATCATGCACCATATTGAAGCAAATATTTAGACAAGTTTTCTAGATTAAACACTTAGGATCACAAGCGCTCAAACAAGTTATATGCTACCACTAGATCATACAAGTCATGGAAACAATAGTGGCACCATATAGACTTCAAATTCATTTGATTTTTATGAATGAGCCTAGAACATAAGAAATCATGACTAGATGCACTAAACATGTCCTTAGTATAGTATGTATGACATGTCAATCAATTGTACCTTGGGGCTCGACGGAGAGGCATGTCTTATATGGGGTGCATCAACTCATGTTGGAGAAGTCAATTATGTTCAACTCATTCTTTAACTTGTGAAATCTCTTCTCATCAAGTGGCTTGGTGAATAGATCGGCTAATTGATCTTCGGTGCCCACACTCTCAATAGCAATGTCACCCTTTTGTTGATGATCTCTAATAAAATGATGACGAACATCAATATGCTTTGTTCTTTGATGTTGAACCGAATTGTTGGTTAGCTTCACGTCACTTTCATTGTCACATAGCAATGGCACATTCTTGAAATTGATTCCAAAATCCTTCAATGTTGCCTTCATCCACAAGATTTGTGCACAACAACTACCCGCGGCGATGTATTTGGCCTCGGTGCTAGATAGTGCAATACTATTTTGCTTCTTGGATGACCATGAGACAAGTGATCTTCCCAATAATTGACAAGTCCCAGAGGTGCTCTTTCTCTCAACTTTGTCACCGGCATAGTCGGAATCCGAATATCCCACTAGCTCAAAACTTGCACCCTTGGGATACCACAATTCAACATCTTGTGTATGCTTTAAGTACCTCAATATTCTCTTTGTTGCCTTCAAATGACTTTCTCTTGGTGAGGCTTAAAATCTTGCACACATGCATACACTAAACATCACATCGGGTCTTGATGCCGTCACATAGAGTAGACTATCAATCATTGATCTATAAAGCTTTTGATCCACCATGTTGCCACTCTTGTCACTATCCAAGCTTCCACTAGTGCCCATTGGAGTTGTAATGCCCTTTAAATCTTCCATGCCAAACTTCTTGAGCATATCTTTGATGTACTTGGTTTGGCTCACAAATGTTCCTTCCTTTATTTGTTTGATTTGAAGTCCAAGAAAGAAACTAAGTTCACCAATCATTGACATTTCAAATTCCTTCAGCGCACGGGAGCACGTGCAGCCACTGCACTCTGAGTAGAGATAGACCGGCTGCATGCATAAATGGACGCAGGGTGGTTCCACTCATGGGCGTGCAGCATCTGTCCCGTATGCTGCTACATGCTTCTTTCTCTTCATGCTTCGCTACCATAGAGAGAAGGACCGGATGCGCGCTGTGACCAAAGAGAAGGAGGGGCGCGGGGGCAGCTGCATGTGTTGTGACTAAGAGAGAAGGACCGGATGTGCGCTGTGACCAAAGAGAAAGAAGGGGCACCGTGAGTTCACGAGAGGACCGTGGGGGCCGCATTTGCATGCCTGGTTTAATGCTCCTGTGTGGCCAGTTCGCACAGAGAAAGAGAGGGTGGCCATGCAACCAAGAGCGTCGATGTTGCATATGTTGTAATGGTTGTACACGTATGTTGCGAGTGTATGTTTCAGCTGTTTCAGACGTATGTTGCAAGTGCTTTATTTGAATGTTGCATATGTTGCAATGATTATACTGTATGTTGCAAGTGTATGTTTCAAATGTTTCAGTTGTTTCAGATGTATGTTGCAAGTGTTTTATCTTAATGTTGCATATGTTGCAATGGTTATACACATATGTTGCAAGTGTATGTTTCAAATGTTTTAGCTGTTTCAGACGTATGTTGCATATGTTGCAATGGTTATACACATATGTTTCAGACGTGTGTTGCAACAAGTGCTTAATGATGGAAGTGTTTTCATTAACAGGCGTGGGGAGCGGGCACATGTGGAGTGTTTCATTTGGATATTTGCAAATGTTGCGATGGTTGTACACGTATGTTGCAAGTGTATGTTTTAAATATTTCAGCTGTTTCAGACGTATGTTGCGGTGGCTATATAATTATGTTGGTTTCATATGTTTCACTTGTTTCAAACGGATGTTGTAGCAAGGGCTTCGATTCATTAGCGCATGCAGGGAGTAGGCGTGTGCAGGGAAGCCAAGCGGGCGTGAGTGGTCAACACTTGCATGCACGGGCATGGGTGCGCAGCACGAAAAAGGTAGCAAAGCATGCATCAGCAAACGAGACACGGGAGTGGGTGGTCTCCCACCTGCATGCAAGGGCATGACGCGTAGCGCGGAAGGGAAGGGAAGTGAAGCGCGAAGGAGCATGCAGCGGCAAAGGCATGGGTGCGGAACCCAAGCAAAGCGCGCAGTAAGCACAAGCACGGCTGTGCGGGCAGGGGCATGCAGGCCAGGCTAATTTCATCCTGTCAGAGGGCATGCGGGCGGCTAATTATAGCAGCGGGCGGACAGGCACGAGCGTTCGGATGGGGGGCCAACGTCTAGACGTCCAGGTGCCAGCAGGACCCAAGGCAGTGCCACCCGCAGAGACAGAGCTACGTGGATGTGATGCATCAGACAAATGTGGCAACTGCATGTGGCGCTGGACGGAAACTCGATAGCACGGATCACTTTCGTGCGCGGGCGGTCAACGAAGGACTGGTGTGCCGCTAGGGACCTTGCGCGCGTCGTGACCCGTCAACATCACGTTTACCGGGTGCCACGCCCCACCACCAATACGTCCGCTACAGAGCACGAGAAGGTTATACGAGGCCCCACGAATCAATACACCACAGGTGGCGCGGCAGTGCGTCCACGCTGCTCACCTATCGACACTGCCTAGTGTCCATGCACGACAGCAGAATCACCGCAACGTTGGCCAGGCGCCCAAGGTCAGGAGAGAAGCGCGTGTCGCACGGCAACGACAAGATCTGGTGCGCGCACAACGGGTCAGCGGCACAGGGCGTGTCCGCGCTGGGTGCCGCCGAGACCGAGAGCTAGTACTAAGTACAACCTGCCCTCGCGCGCACAACAGCTGTTGTGGTGGGCTGGTGGCCCCGCCCCGTCTTCTACTCAATAAGCTTAGCATCTACTTGCTGTCGCAATGGGCGAGGAAGGTCTGTGGTCCACTGCCGCTGCCGTGAATTAGCCAACGACGGACTTGGGGGCGCTCCTGCTTTCTGGCTTTGCTGGCCGGGCCGCAACCTACAAAACCATCGTTTAAGCAACGCGCTGACTCGGGAGGAGATGGGAGGCGTGACAGGTTGGAGAGGTGTAGGAGTGGGCTCTCCTCGAGGCTCGAGCGTTGATCGGCGGCTGGACCACGTGGCAGTGAGCTGTAGGAGCAGGAGCAAGGATGTGATATTCATGGCAGAGGCGACCACTAAGCCGCTGAGGAGCCAACGACACCAAGGTAGCTACCATCATGCTTTGGAGGATGGAGGCGGTTAGCCGGAATGAATCAGCCTCGGGGACATAGGACCATAGGAGAGGGAGACGAGGTGGGGACCCATGGCTCCGGGTGAAGCAGAGCGAGGAGAGCTTTTCTCCTACACCTCGGTGGCTTCAGTTCTACGGGTACCTTAAGCGACAGTGGACGGGTGGAGGCAGCGACGCGTGTGTTGTATTTTGGTTTGAGCGACGGTGGATGGGCGATGGCTCTGGAACCCGGTTGCAAGAGATGGACTTAGCCAGTCAACATCTTGCAAGGGCTGCATTAGAGGGCCAACAAAGTCTGATGATGTGGCCCCGTGCCTGTCTGGGAATCGTCCGCATGCTTCGGCCTTGTTCGGCTGGCTGTTGATGCTAATTTACTGTGACAAAAAATATTGTTTCTTCGTTGAAAAGTATAGTTCAAGCAAACATGACCATCACATACAAGTAGAGAAGAGATTTGTTTTTTTGTTGTTGCTAGGACAGCAGAAGACGTACTTAGAGGTTTGTTGGCATTGCCAATGCACTTTTGTTGTGCCCCGGGCTTTGGAACACATGTGGTGGCATTTCAACAGTCTACTGGACCAGAAAGGTTACCTTACCACCTTTGGTCACGATACTCTGTTTCTCGACTTCAGTCGTCCCCACTGTACACAAAATAGTTGTACCGTAGTGATATTTAACTCTCCTACTTGTATACTTTATATTCTACTCCGTACTATATAGTAATATATATTCCTATTCCCAGGGAGCAGTTACTTCCATGTTTATATCTCTAGATTTAGAGTATATATGACCTAATGAAGTATATGTACACGAAGTATATGATCATACTATGCCATTTATGGTAGTATGTATGTCAAGTATGCAAGTACACGTAGAGTATATGGTTATACTTATTTTATATACTACAGTAGTGGCATTTTAGTAATATATTAAAAAGTATAGGCTCTATTAAATTTTTTTACGTAGTAAGATTTAGAGTATCTTAAAATAAATATGTAAACATACTTAAGGTGATAAATAAATATGTATTCATATACAATGCGATTTTTTAAAGATAGGAGTAACTCCCGGAGTATAAAAAACTCACCCTATATAAAAATTGCAGCGTGCGAGCTCTGGTTCGGGGAAAATTAAGTGTCGCACACCATCCCGCAGAGGCGTAGACCCGCACACTCTGGCACTCCGTAGTCCATACCACTCAGTTGTCAATGTCAGTTAGCCAGTTGAATGGCGCCGACAGTGGGCCCCTTCGAGATCGGTCGTTCGAGTCCCCAGTGCCAGGACCCGTCCACGGGTCCCACTCTCGCCCAACCTCCCTTCTCCTCGCAAGTCGCAAGCCTGCTCGGCCTCCTCTCGCCGGATCCGGCGAGGGGGCATCCCGGCCGGCGGCCGGGCAGCTCACCTCTCTCCGAGCGCGGCGTCCATGTGATCCATCGCCTTCTGCATTCCCCTCTGAAAAGTATCAAACCGATATCTTTGCAAAAATAAAAAAAAATCAACAAGCTTACAAGTGCCTTTAGACATTACAGAAGTATTCAACATGTAAAATTTGGAAACAAAGAAATAGACCATATGCAGGATAGTGCCTCTGAAAAGTATCACACTGCATCCATCTAATTATGCACAAGTTTAGCCTGTATCACAAATGCAAGAATCAAAGCCATAAATTGATTGCCAAAAAAATTAGTATAAATGGTATAACAAAATCGTAGTAGGAAACATACATTGAATTCAATTTGATAAACTACTTACAGAACCACATCTTTAAAATGGACTGAACATTTTGAGGGGACGGAACAAAGCCTGAAACTCGTAGCATGGATCTTTTCTTGAATCTTAACTATATTGGCTATTGCATATATTCAGAGCTAATAATGTTCCATCATCCATGAACCTAACAGGGCATGATATCTGTACTTGCACATACTAAACTTGACATAAAGCATAGTTTTGTGTGCACTGCTACCCTAGATTATTGCCATCAAGGTCAGATCTCAATGAGCAACAAAGTAAAATTTTTAAAAAGATCAACAAATTTCAAAAGCACCTCCACATAGGATTGGGAACTGAAAGAGATGATAATGAAGTGTCAGCAATAGGACCTAGAGGACCTAACTGAAACCCAATTTGAAAAGAAACATAATTGAAAAGATCATCATGCCTAGATATGGACAACACCTCTTATTTGCTTTTTGAAATATGTAGAATGCATTAGCGCGCTAATAATTTGCGGCAATAAAAGGCAAGACGGAAAGTGGAAGCATAAAAATCTAACTACCTTTGTTCTCATATAAATTCCTTTCTTTCCCGAGTTCAGAAGATAATGACAATTTGAATCGATACTGGAAAAGCACAACAACATGGAAATGCTCAAACAGCCAAGTTATCTGAGCACTGAAAATGGCAAGAATGGCAATGGCAGCACCTAACATGGCAATGGCAGTAGAACACACTCTGAGTAGCAATCAACCAATAAGATATAAACAGCAACAAATTAGAAAAATATCAAAACATATATAATCGTGATATAATAAATCCTGACTGAAATCTAACATCATTTCACAAACTTCAGTCCTGTTTGCAAAGCTAATAGACATAATAGGCAAAGCTAATAGACAGAACAGGCAAAGTACAGAATCTGAACTGAAACTCCTTGCATTTTGTACAGAAAATAAGTACGAGTGGTAAAGTGTAATATATTTAGTCTGCTTACTTGCCTGAGTTATCAAATAAGCATGCAATTCCCACATGATCCATAATGACATCCATTGTCACTCATGATAAAAACTCCACCTTTTCCAAGCCTGAAAATAAAGGAAATGTAAGTAGGGGTCAGAGTATACTTATAATATGATAGGAACCATTATTGGTGAAAATGCGTGAGATTTGTAAGATTGATGTAAAATGCATCCCATGTGCACCAGCCAAACCAGTTTAGCATGTATGGCATCTGCAACAAGTAGAAAGTTCAGAACTTGAAACAGAAAGCAACAGAAATTCAGGTACCAGTTCTCCAAGTAACATCTCACTACCTCATTCTTCAAGTGAGAGAATGTCTGCAAGTGCGTCTCAACAGCTCTGCAACAAGTTGATTGATGTCATATCTGTCAAGGCAGGAGCATTGTCAAGGGTAGTAGAATGAAGTTGATCCGCAAGAGCTTAAACACGATATCTGCATTTTTTTCAATTAAATGACAATAGTACAAAGTGGAGAGCACAAAGTTGTCACTCCAGTTCGGTAGAACAACACGGGAGTCCTAAAAACGCGTCTTAAAAGTAGCTGCTGCTAGCAGAACAACTTTCACCAATCAATTACATTCTAACACCTCGGTGCCCTAAGAGATTTGGACATACACATATCAAAGCTAAGCTAATTTGATGTATGCAGCTATGCCAACAGGGCTTCAGCAAAACACAACCAATAACGTGCAGAGCAGACATGAGCCTGGGCTCTGGCCTGGCAACTATTGCAGTCAAACTCTATCCTCTGTTGGAACATCAATCATTTCAAAATACTTCTCTGATTTCCTATCCATCCTTCTGGATCGGTGCCATCAAACTCAGGAAAATGGATTTTAGGACCTCGAGCTACCATTTGCTGTTGATTTGAGAGATAGGTGTGGTATGGTGGTGGATGATGTCTTGGTATTGGATTTTCCTCAGGCTGGGAAGTGTTGGGTGAGTGATTTGTAGTACCTTGTTGGCGTTACCAAGGACCTGTCACACCCGTTGCCGGCGACGAGATCGAATCACCGACGTGAGTATAACCAGAGGAAAAAACCAGAGGGATCTCGATACAGGAGGAGCACTGGCTCTTTTACACGATTACTTGTTTCTGAATATCTTCTCTTTCCCTTCAGTACAGAGCATTGACTTTTAATGTATTCTCTTCATACACTTACATCTGGACCCTTTCATACTCAAGAAGCTAACACAAGCTGCAGGTGTTACTGGGCTTACTGTGGGTGTTACAGGATCCGAAAGAGGGGGGGGGGGGGGGGGGGGGGTGTTGGTTCGTCAAATTGTTTTCATCGTGTTTGGGATCAAGGTAGTGGTCAAAAGATGCGGTATCAAATTGGGTTTCATGATCACATATAGGTTCGATATAAGAGATCATGTCTTGTTTTTGTAAAAGCAAATTATAAGTTGCATCGGCAAGCATCAGCTGAGCTGCTGAAGTTCAGAGCTCATAACAGATCCTGAGGTCCCATGTCATCAAAGAATTTTTTCACTTATACAAAAAGGTCTACCAATCTTGTTTAATGACAGGGATCAAAATCAACACCGTTTAGAAGTTGCAAGGACTCTAATTTGACTAAAAACCTGTAAATTTGGTACCAAATTGAGGAAGAACTGAGCGGCGAATTTTGCACGGCACTCAAAAACTACTTGCTGCACTAGCGTGCAGATTGCAGCTGTGCAGCAGGCAGCAGGGCTGCGGCGGGGGCGGTGCGGCTCTGCCGGCGCCTCCACGCCCGCTTCCCACTTCGCTGTCACGGAGGAGAACGCGGAGGAGCCCACCGACCCGCTTCCAGTCACGGTGAGTCGGCGTTATGTGACGGACTCTATTTGGAACCGCTATCTCCAACAAATTGGGATTTATGCAGGTGACGATTCGTGGGTCGAACCTGTCTAAAAATTTGAGGGGCAGAAGGAAACCGAGGCACTGGATACCATTGTGATGGATCAGAGTACAAGAGTAGGAAAAAGCAACACAAGAACTCAAATAAAATTGAGACCCAGTAGCAACTTAACTGATAATCTATCAATAATATCACAAGTACATGATCTCCAGTAGGATAGCTAATACTACCGCTACAGGCATTAGGCTTACTAGTTCATCTCCATGTTATTAAGGCCTAAAAACCAGGCACAAGAGTACTTATAAAACATGCTGAGACATCATCAGAGGAGACGTGCTGGCTGCTCAGAGCATCCTGGACCTTTTCTCATTGATACTCAGATTTGTTAAATGGAGAACCTGGAGACTCCATTCACAAAGCTACCTTTGGAGTATACCATGACAACAATATGCACAAAACATTTTCTCCAAAAAGAAATACATATTTCTCACAAAGTAATTAATTTGATTTCTGAAGTTACACAGCACATAATTCACAGTGATGTGTATAGGTAGGAAAACAATATTATACAATTATTAGCTAAAAAGTATTGAACCTTCAAGCTAAAATGCTAGGACTTCTAGTTTTGAATTAGAAGTACTACAAGATTGTAAAGAGGTGATCTACAACTAAGACATCAGGAGCACTTTGTAATAGTTTCAGCATTAGACTTGATTGACACTGGCTGAAAATATGTTAAGGTAGTGCTGATGAGTGATGACACTGATGTTAAGGAGAAGTGCATAAAAAGTTTTTTTTTAAAAAAAAACAGAAGCTGGCTACAGGTAAAACATCAATTTGAGAGCAGAAATAGTAGTAGTTAGCCTCAACCACTTGGGTATATAAACACTCTCATGTGCCTTCATTTCATCTAACAACAGCCTGTAGCAACCTCTTCCAAAATCCATAAGCAGGTATAAAGATTTAAATACAGTACACTTGCCTTTTGCAATCAGCAAGAACATAAGCTATTGGTAATTCAGAAACTGGAGCATCATGGTTAGTAAAAAGATGTTTACAACTTTACATAAGTGGAGTATATGAGAAAATGAGGCATCTTGCATTCTTGCAATACACACACTCCAGTCCTAAATGCATAGTAACATGTAGCTATAACAGGTGGTCACACACCAAATTTTGGACTGGCTATAATCGAGTCATCATCAAAAAACCACATCCAGTCATGCGTATTAGTTACCGGAACAACTAAGACAAAATTGTCCATTGTATACCCAACTATGAATTGCCTAATCTGATCCTAACCACTCAGGTGGACCATGGTGAAACTAAAAAAATATATTTGAGCTATACAAGGCGAAACTCAAAAAAATATGGTATTGCCTGACTTTGTTAGATATATAATCCAGTAATCATCACTCCACAGCAAGACTAAAGCATGGATTCAAGGTTTAAGAAGTAACAAGCTAAAAGCCCATACATTCAGTTCAAACCATCATTAAGGAAGTGCAGATATTAAGGAAGTGCAGATATTAAGAACCATCATCATTCAGTTCAAACCCACGAATCTACAGTCAAGAGAACAACAATATCTAGACAAATCATGCCGGAATGGCACCTATTACCCAGATACTCTCACAATATGTAGACTTTCGCAGCTCAAGAGTTATGACTAAGCCACAAAGCATTTATATGAAAGACATGTCATCCAGTGGTGCCAACTGTGGCCAAACCGCCAAACCATCCTACGTTCCTCTCCACCTTAAATTCGTTTCTTGTCCTAAGTTCAGATTACATTCTGTAACTTGCCAGGAAAAAAAAACCGCAAAACTGTGGTCAAAGCTAAACTCCTCGTGGACACCACCCTTGTCATGTCCAGGTGGGAAGTCCAGGGTCATGTCCTGTAAAGTATTTCAGATTTCATAAAAAAACGCTGGAGGTATTGTCACCACTGAATTGACATAAATGAGATCACAAACTTCAATTAATTTGACACATGATTAGTACTCAAATCACAATCTGAGCAGGAACATTAAAAGTGCATCATATGTCTTAGCTTTTCTTACCTAGACTCCCGTTATGATTCCAATCAGTTTCCTTACAAATTCAAGTTTAGTGAGATCTCTGTAAAGATACTTGTGTCAATACAACAGTAAAATCAACTGAAATAAGACAGGCAGTTGACAAGTCTTACAGTTTCTTTCCAAAAATCGCAACAGTTCCCCACTCGCCCTTGTTTGAGACACGCACACACTTCAGAATATCATAATTGCCTTCATCAACCTTCTTTATGAGGATGTCAACCTTAGTCTCCACTCTTGCCAGCACAGGATTCCTCATTGTCTCATCGTTTGTGGAAGATAGATTTATGTCCTAACAGTTTTTTACACAAGCCAAGTCAACAAAAACGTGAGCTATAGAGATTTGTATTTAACAAAGTGAGTTCAGTTTCATTCACAACTACCTCTTGCAAAAGCAGCTCGGCAAGCTCTTTGTTCTGACCTAGTTTAGAGTGAATTATCTTAAGCATAAAGCACCACTCCTCAATGGTAAAGTCTTCACTCTTGAGGTGGTTCATGATATCAGCTACCTAAAATTATAAAAGGAAAAAAAATATTCATAATTTTGATTGAACGCTTGATTGCTTGAATAGAAGTTTGGAATACTACCTAAAAATAAATTTCGGAATGAAACCTTGAAACGAGGAAATTTCTCATTGAATGCTTTTCTAAACATGAGTTCTTCATTGGTACCTAACACCATTCCATCCAAAAGGTCAATAAGATACGGAACACTCTGTAAAGCAATAACACAAATCAATGCAACTGTGGGTGGGTTGTTGTTGGGGGGGGGGGGGGGGGGGGGGGGGGGGGGGCAAAAATAGCCAATAGCTATACACTATGCTACATAAGGTGTAATGGAGGATTATCATACAGACATGCAAAGATATTATATTGAGGCATGCAAAGCTTACTCTTGGGCTAAGTTCAGAAGGTGGCTGAGGTGGCGCTGGGGTCGCCACCGCTGATGTGAACGGCCGCGAGCCAAGGGGAACCAACGCTGCCCGCGCTGATGAGGCAATGTGGGAGGCAGTAGAGAGGCAAACGTTCTGTACATATAGAAGACAGTAATAAATTAGTTCCAAATACACCCGCACCATTGTTTGCTGTTTGCTCAAACACTACCTTTTCACTAATGAATTGATGCAAAACAATCTCGACCAGGATAACTATGATTTATGAGCACTACAGAATGACATAAATAAACAAATAAAATGCCAAAATATCAGTTCATATGAACATCACTAGTTGCCTAAAGGGTCAGCTGGTGATAATATATTTTGAGATACGTTCGGCTGTGCAGGAAGGGCACTGTAAAAGCTCCAGGATGCAGCATTGCAGCAATAAAAAAAAATGTATGGCCCTAATTTTAAGAACCCGGCAATAAAAAAATATGACCCTATTTCTAACAACCCAGCAATAAAAAAAATGTATGACCCTAATTCTAAGAACCTACAAAAGGTGAAATTTATAATATTAAATCAGTAATTAAATGTAGCACCACACATCAAGATTGGGAATAAAACCAACACCAAAACACACTAAGGAATCAAGTTTCACCTGCTCTGAATGCATAAGTTAGATACAGTCTATTCTGATGTCAACCTCTATTCTGATAAAAGTTAAAATGGACACTAGTATCTAACTTCACATCTATTCTGATGTCAACCTAAAAGGCAGGCCCACAAACGGTGACATTTCAACACCAATTCTCCAGAGCCTCATCTGTTGGTAAAACAGCCACTCAACCTACCCAGTCAGCTAAATAATCACTGGATACTACGCTTGTACCCACATGCACCCTGATCTGATTTTGATAGGCAATTACTGTGACTCATACAATTCAAATATGTGTACTAGATGCTACAACTCCCCTATGACCATCATTAGATTGACTAATGTGCATCCACCAAACCAACCTGAGAGCTGTTTGTTCAGTTATGCCCATCCCAGAATCGGAGAATCTATCTACCGAACATGTATACCTTAAGCGCTGGTGGCGTGGAGAGATCGGCCGCCATGGTCCTCGATGAAGGGGCGTATCGTATGAAGCAGAACGGTCGGTCACGGTCGCCTTCATCCATGAAGGGGCGAATGCAGCAGAAGGGTCAATCTCCGTGATCGCAGGAGCCGCGGTCGGCAGAGGAAGCAAGGCGGCAGAGCTCCTCGGAACACAGCAACCGCCACGTCCAGCGCGCCCCATGAGGAAGGCGGCGAGGAGGTGGCGACGGCGGCGTTGTGCGCCAGGCGGTGGATGCGCCTCGCCGACCCAGTCCTCTCCCGCTCCCGTCCGCATGGGCCAGCCGGCCCACTCTGGGCGCTCGCGTTTCCTCCGCATGGTCCACTCCACGCGCTCGGCTCCAGTCTGCATGGGCCAGCCCACCAGCTCTCTTTCTATCCTATTCGAAGCTGGAGAAATCAAATATATGGAGAGATATGAATTCTGTAATCTGTACCACAGGCTCTTTTAGTTGCTTATTATATAGTTATATTTATTAGGAGGTGTTTAACAATGAGTGGGTAACTTGTAGTGCGCTTCTAATTCCTCTTAATGGCACGGTTGCGAAAAAAAATATTAGGAGGTGTTTATGTGGAGTGGGGTATTTTTTTTCCTGGATTGAACAAGGTGTGGAGCGGGTTAATAACCCGTGAACCGTGACGCTATTATGCGCCCTGTTCACTTGGCTGAAAAGTCATGACTGAAAGTACTGTTCGCAGAGAAAAATACTACCAAATGGCTGGCAGATTTGGCTGATAAGCTCAAGCGATTGCTCCATCGCGCTGGTGGCCATTTTCTCGGAATTTCTTAATAAATATACTCCACTTACACCAGAAAAGTACGTTCGGCTAGTCCCCAGTAATTCAGACCAAACCAGATCCAGACACCCCAAAATTGGCCCGAACTCTAAAAGCAAAAGGAAAACCATGTACACCTGGCTCGAGAATAAATGCACCTGTACCACACTAGGTTTTCAATAGTCAAACTAATACTGGCGACTGAATTTTGAGGATTTCTAATTGCACGATTTTTTTAAAAAAAAATTGTAGTAGGATAAGAACCTGTTCGGCTACCAAAGTCTAATTATTAGCAAGCTAAAAACTATCCAAAATTAGCATAGTCAGGTGACCTCATTTGTGAGACTGCGAATTATCTTCTTCCAATAATTTATTATTAAACTCTTCTTACAGTTATTCTCTTCCTTTGCCATATCTGATTTCTCTTTTAAATTTAAAAGAAATCGCATCACACTTGGCTGCCTCTTTCTGGGTTCAGCTCGATCACAAATACTACAGTTGAGTGCAGAGGAGCTGATAGACTGCAGGAGCAGCAGCAGCAGCCACGGCCCACGGCCCATGGGCTGGCACCATGATGTTCTGCCGTCGGCGGGGAGCTGATCATTGATTGGTTCATGTGTGCTCACCGTGTGGTAATCCGTTTCTTGATCACTTCGCCCAAGAGATCGATCGATTGATTCATGAGAAAAGTCTATCTGTATGTTCTTTTTTGGGGGCATGCGTGCATGGTGCATGGAGGAACAACACATTGTAATTGTATCCCAAGGAAGACATGGAAGGAAATGTGAGCCTCGTTTAGTTCCTTCCCTAAAAGTTTATATTCTATCTCATCGAATGTTTAGACATATACATGGAGTATTAAATATAGACTAAAAAAATAACTAATTGCACATACTGCGGCTACTTTATAAGACGAATCTTTTAAGCCTAATTAGTCAATGATTTAACAATAACGTACTATAGTAACACATGTGCTAATGATAGATTAATTAGGCTTAATAAATTCATATCACGGTTTACTGACGGATCCTGTAATTTATTTTTTCATTAGTATCCGAACACCCTATGCAATACACCCATATCACACACGAGGTGACATCCAAAAACCTTACCCCCGGAACTAACCGAGGTCGAGTCTGTTGTTGCTGTGACCACTGAACATCAGGTTCATTGACTGCCGACATTTATCGTCCCTTTCCTAGGTTGTGTTTAGTTACACCTGTAAAGTTTTTGGAAACACAGTAACACTTTCGTTTGTATTTGACAATTAATGTTCAATCATGGGCTAATTAGGTTCGAAAGATTCGTCTCATGATTTACAACCAAACTGTATAATTAGTTATTTTTTTACCTATACTAGCAAATATGCACGTGCGGCACGCACGTGTTTATCAAAAACATCATTACACAATTAATATTATGTTAGAAAATAAATCATTACCTTTAATGAGATTCAAACTCCATGTATATCCATTCCTTATTTCTTAATGCATATATCAGATTATCAGTAAAGACGACAATCAGATCAACAGTGTCCATGAGCTTAATTTGGATAGAAATATGTGTGTATATATATATATATATATATATATATATATATATATATATATATATATATATATATATATATATATATATATATATATATATATATATATATATATATATATATATATATATATATATATATGAGCAAAGAGCCCTAGCTAATTAACCAATTAGCAATATAACGAAGATTGGATAAAAATAGAAAAGAAAATACCTAACCCTTGTACCGAATTAAAGCTGACAGAGACGGTGATGGAATGTAAATTTCAATGAAGAGTATTATAATGTGAGAAGGACTTACGTACAGCTCTGAACTTTGTTTGGGCTCGTCGATTGCTAAGCTATGTGCTCTCCAGAGACGTTGCACCGGAGGATTTTCCTCGTACAACCTTATTGGTGGCAAAAATTGCTCGGCTATGTGTGCTCGTCGGCGACGACAGCAATCGGCATCTGCAGCAGACTATTCGGCCGTCGGGACTCAAACAAATCCGAATCTTTTCTTTACGTATTGTGTTAGAAGTCTTACATGTACGATGTAAGATCACGATCTTTTCTTTACGTATCGTGCTAGGAGTCTTACATGTAAGATGTAAGATCATGATCTTTTCTTTACGTATTGTGCTAGAGTCTTACATGTAAGATGTAAGATTACGTATGACGGAGGACTTATATAACACGAAATTCAGATCCAACGGTTATTACGCAGGGAGATTCTCTTAGAAAAACTCACTCTTTTATAGTAGGATTTAATGTTCCATGCATGCGTCTAAAGATTCGATGTGATGAAGAATTTTATAAAATTTTTTTTTGAAGTTTGAAGGAACTAAACATGGCACTTATTCTTTTTTTTTTCTTGTACCAGATGATGTGACCCTGCAAGCCTGAAATTGCACTCTGCTCTGTTCTGCTCTCTGGTGGAGGTGAATGCGAGCGAGCGCAAAGTGTAAGGGACACGTACCATTGCCGGCCGTTAGCGGGCTGCTGCGTGCGTCGGCTCCTAGCGCAAAGTGTAAGGGACACGTACCATTCCTATATGCAGTACATGGCTATCTTTTCTTTTGAGATAACCTCTGATGCACAGATGGCTATTTCCTTGATTTAATATAAACTAGCACATGAACTTTCTTCATGGCCGTAGCATGCAAAAATAGGCCAACGGTGCCGTAGCCAAAACATATGCAGATTTGTTTGGTTATAGAGCTAATTCGCGTCCAAACCAATTTCACCATGAACCGGGCAGAGCCAAAGCGCGTCCGACCTCAAATTTCAACCACGGGATGGAGCCAACACACGTGCAAATTAAACCCGAATTTCACCATGAACATCGGAAGATGCAGTGGAAATGTACCATTGGCCGGGAACGGGGCAATTGTCATCACCGATCCATGCCCCGCCGTGCCCCTTGGGCACGTCAGTCGGAGATCTGGCAGAGGCACGGCCGGTGACCAACTCAGATACCGTGGGTCTAGGAGATCCATGGCCGGTGCGGCGCAGGATCGATCCCACTATCCCAGAGCCTAGAGAACATGTCCACCTCGGATCAGACGGTGAAGAGGGAGCTCTCAATCCGTGGGCACCACTCTTTGAACACTTCCGTCGCGGACTTGAGCACGGCAATGCGCTTATCACGCTCATCCTGGATCTCGACGTAGCGGACGAGCTCGAGGTTGTGGACTCATTCCTCTAGCTCGGAGACGCGCTCCGAGAAGTGGCCGCCCCAGTTGTCGGCGACGATGGCAGCAGTGTATGTAGATCGGGTTAGCACTCCAGAGACTCAAGGCGGGAGTCGACGACAGTGTCGCGCTGGAACCGGGCAGCCTCTAGATCGGAGAAGCAGTGATCCAATCGGTTCCCAAGGCCGTCGAACTCGGAAAGGAAGGAGTCGAACCGCTGGATGAGATCGTCAAACATTTGGCGGACGACGGGGTCCATGGCACCGCGGGAGCGCTGGAGCCTAGTGAAGTGGGAATGGGCGGGTGGGAGGGAGTCCTCAAGCACGCGTGGTGGCCGGAGATCGGCAGCTTTGATACCAGTATTAGCTGTAGAGGCGGCGGCTAAACGGAGATGAGGAAGAAATACAGTAGCTTAGGTTTAAACGATGAGTGCTTGGCCTTCGGCCAATACAATAGAAATGTAATTGGTTCACAATCGATGAAGATCCTCGTGGACTTGTTCCCCTTTATCCTCACTCTGCAGCTTGCTTCTTGCCACAGGCCCACTCTGGCCCAAGAATCTTGACGCTTCTAGACTTCCTTCTTATGGACCGGCCTGGGCCTTGGTGCAGCCGCAGGGTCTCCTAGATGTGGCCTGCTGACACACCGAGGCACATTTGCTGACCTTTTATATCTTTATCGGGTTGTGAAGCCCAAGTGCATTGCACGGTCATGGCACTGCTGACCGACTCTTTACTAGGTACGAGACCCATATGCGCAGTGCATTCATCTTTTATCCGGGGTGTGTAGCCCATGCGCGCAGCGCGCAACTATCACCGACACTTTTACCTTTTACCAGGACATGACGTCCATGTATAGGGCACCACCCTCACTGGCCCTGTTTACCAGAATGGAGGAGGACGAGAAGCTTGTCGACGAAGCTGCCGCAGATCAAAAGAGAAGCAGAGAGACAAGAGTCGGGCTCCTTGGTTCATCTCTGAAGATCAGCGTTTGGGCTTTTAGGGGTTTTGCTACGATACCTTCAAAATAATTTTGAACCATTGAGCTGAATGTCTAGTAATACATACTAGCATGGTACGCGCACTCCGACGCGCGCGCCAATGAAAACAAGTTTGACACGGCATGGGTGAACAGTGGTTGCATGAAAGCTCTGGTTTGATTTTGATAATTGATGAAACCTAGTTGGACTAATCCTTGCATCTAAGTATGTCACTAGATAGGATGGTCCAATCCAAGTAAAGGAACTAGGTGGCACTCATGGATGGAGATAGCCACACAAGATGAAGTCCATGATGATGGTGTGGACATGTGATGATGATCAAGCTCCGAGACTCGAGAAGAAGAAAGAGAAAAAAAAAGCTCAAGGCAAAGGTGATATTCATAGGGCTATTTTGTTTTCTGTGATCGAGACACTTTAGAGAGTGTGATCACATTTAGGATAGATTGTCGTACTATTAAGAGGGGAGCTCTTATCGGACAACTCGATCATCTAGTGCCACTAGGTGTTGGAAAACTTGCATTGCATTTTAGGCCTAGTGCACATTCGGTGAGAAAGTGATTAACCTTTGAAAAATGATTGTGAAAATGCTAAAACATTTGCATGTGATGGTGAAACACTTCGAGTGTTAGCATATTTGCAAAGGTGGCGAGAAAGGTAAAGAAACAGAGCCGAAACCGGGCTCGGGGTGCTATCCGGGTGGCACCGCCACCCTAGTGACGGTGCACCGCCACCCCTATGGTGGTGACCGGCAGAGGAGGCCGAGAGGTGTTCTGGTGAGGGACACCGCCATCCTGTCCGGTGGCACCGCCACCCCTAGGGCGATGCCCACCTGGAAGTAGCCGAGAGTAGCTGTGGTGCAAGTAGACACTGCAGTGTCCGGTGTGCACTGCCCCTGGCACCGCCATGGGTGTCTGGTGCCACCGTTGCTTTTATCCAGAGAAGAGGGAAATCGAGGGGTCACCGCCATGGTCACCGGACCGGTGATGGCGGTGCACCGCCCCTTTTATCCAGAGAGCAGGGTCTTTGAGCAGCTGGCCGTGGTGGCACCGCCATGTCTTGTCCAGTGCTACCGCCGCCTGTCCGTTGCCCCCACCCTGAGGTATAAGATATAGCTCTTTCCTCGGAATACAATGGCTATGAAGTGATCTGGACCACCCTGAGGTATTTCTGTACAAAATGTGAGGAGCTTGCACTACGGTACAGATAAACAAAGAACTGAAACAAAAGAAAACTATTTGTTAAACAAAGAACTGAAAGAAAGGAAAACTGTGTCTAACCTGAGACTTTTGAAAAGATCTATGTTTGTATATGGCAGCCATGAACGTTATAAGAGTTGTACTTGCTTGTAAGTGTAACAATTTATACTGGAGATTTATGTTTGCATATGGCAACAGACAAAGCTAAATATGAGTTTTTGAATCTACCTAGCCCCTCTTTTATGAACTATAAGAGAAGTGCCTAGCACTTTGCATTGCACAGCTGTGTAACCATCTGATTCTGATATAAGTCACATCCTGTACCACCAACAAAACAAAAGATTAGTTAAAATCTATCATGTATTCACCAAGATCTAAGTCACAACCTGCATGTCGTGGGCGTTGGGCCCTAGGGTAGCTGGACCTCGGCTATGCAGTTCATAGCCTCGATCTGTAGGGTTGGGGCGAGGTTTTACCCCTCGGCGTCCGGACTAAGAAAATTAGGTAATTGTTCTTGCTTAATTCTGATGACCGTTCTTACAGGACTAAATAGAGATGGGAACTCCTAGATGCTAGGCCTAAAATGACGAAGTAAACAACTCCTAGCCAAGCAACAAAGCCATGCAGCCAAGTAAACTGACGAAGTAAACAACTCCTAGCCAAGCAAACAGACTACTTGCCATGCAGCCAAGTAAACTCCTAGCCATGCAGTGATCATGCCTAGTCAAGGTGTGCTCCAGATTGCACGCAGATCCTAGACATGCGCGGTGATCGCCCAGTCAAGGCACTACTGGCGGGCGGCTGCCCGCGCTGGAAAGCAGTCACCATGCAAGATTTTTTTACTGCAAATGCATTACTAGGCTACATAGTTGTCATATCTAAAATACAATATCAAATTGTCAGGAAAATTGAATGAAACCATTCAAGATATGTATAAACAGATTAGAAACTTTAGTTACCAGCATATAAAGACAGAGGTTTATGTACTGTATAAAAATAAATTTTGGCATATAAGACTATAGGTGTAACAAATGGTATGTAATGAAAATAGCTAAAGGCACAACAAAGGGACCGTGGAGATGCAGACTTCCCAGGTTAGTTCTATTTTTGTTAGATAATCAGAATAAATTCCATGCCACTATAGCAAGCCTCGAATTGTTTGCTAAGTTGATTTAGCATTAAGTATGCTGCAGCCACCATTGCTTCTAAAGGCATAGCGATGTCATTGTCACACTTTACTAGGATTACAATTACTCTAAAAAGAAACTCTGCTCCCTACTCCTTTTTTTACTATTAATTTCGTCTATAGGTAAGGATGAAAGCGGTCGAACTCGGTCGAAAAACTCCTCAACCGTTTTCTACTTCTACATTAGAAATACGAAATCGAAAGCGAAAGCGAATAAGTCGGACACGAAAACGAACACGAACTTACGGAACACGGAAACAAACCAATTCGAGCGGAATTATATCGAACACGGTCGGTATACGAAAATTCAATACGAAACACAGAGTCACCGACCCACGGTGCATAGCATTAAAAAGGTGCACGTCCAAATACATAACAAGTTCACAACTAACAAGTGCATGATCTAGTTCAAGTGCTTAGCATTAAACAAGTGCACGACCAACTACATAACACAAGTCTAGAACAAGCAATTAACAGAACATGAACGTCAAGCAATTAACATAACATGAACGTCTACAGACTACCGTTCATTAGCATCATCCATGATGTCGGGATCACTTTGCATGTCTTTGTCTTCCTCAATGTCCTCAGTGTCCTCTCCCTCCTCCTACAAGTTTCAAGTTTGCAAAGTGAATTAGAATTTGATGTAGCAACTAGCATATTTCATATCAAGCAGTCAATAAACGTACCTCAATTTTCAGCTTAGCCAGAACATTAGTCAAAGCATCAACCTCAAGATCATTCACAATTGATCCAACCATTTTACGATCTGAACAAAAAATTAGAAAGGAAAAAAATAAAAGTATTATTCTCCTGCAATTACAAGTGACTAACTGAAAAAACAGGTAAAATGAGCACCTTTATTTGCTGCAGCGACCCAATCCTTTGTGCAAATTAATGCCTGTACCATCTCAGGATCCAAACGACTACGATAGGGATCAACAACACGACCAGTAGCACTAAAAGCAGACTCGGATGCTATGATAGAGATCATTATGTTTCCACTATCCATGAGGAATCTAACTTTTCTGTTGTTGCGCTACAGTTTGACATCCCAACAGAGAAGGTCGAAGAGATCAAGCCCAATAGGCCATCCAAGCCATCAGCTCCTGAACCTGAAGTGAAACGATCTAGGAATGCAAATTGTACTGAAGATGTGTCGTGCACGTCGGCCTAGTTTGAGTGTTGGTGTGCCTCAAATTTTGTAAAGCAAATGTGTTTCTCCATGTTGTATCCCTACTCGTCCTATTTTTCCGTGCAAAATGCACGGGAAACTTATCTAGCTTAGGATGAAGATTTACCACACCGGCGGTGAGAGGTGATGGCCTAGGACTTGGGTGAAGATTTGCCGCATTCAGTGGCAGACCTGGATTTTTCCAAAGGGTATGCCATGCCAAAATTTTCACATACATTTTGGTAAAAATTCATTTGCCAACTCAGTAAATAATTGTAAAATTTATGACTCAATTTGATATATAAGCAATAAAAATATGAGAAGTCTTCAATTTTAAATTGTAAACACATGTCAAACATACATGAATGTGTGATGTAAAGAAAAAATATGAACGGGATGAAAAACGTATGCAAACTAAATGCTAACTAAAATCAATCACAAGCAGAAATAAAAGATAAGAGTATCTATATGAGTACTACGCTACAATAATACAATATACAGACTAAATGCTAACTAATTCTGGTTGCAGGATACCCAACTGATTGATCTCAACTGATAGCAAGGACATGTAGTCAATATCTCAAGGAGAGAAGGACAGAGGACGGTGCAGATGGAGAAGCTTGCGGGTCACTGCGACATGGAGCTCATGAAGATGGCCATGTTCAAACACGAAGAGACCTTTAGGCAGCTGGAACCACAGCACTCGAACGCAAGACACCTGAATTCAGGAATCTAGCTGCCATTCTTCTGCGCAACAGGTCAATGAGTTGCAGCGGCTGTACCACATCTAGAACTCTAGAAGCAGCTGATATAGGCCGCCATCGGAGTCTCGGAGATGAACTACCGGCATCAGGTCAGCCGCGTGCAGGTGAATATGCAGGTGGTGGTCGTTTCATGCGCACAATAGACTAGACGAGTTCCTCTGTACTGTACACATGGGTGGATCGCAGGGTATGCCGTGGCTAGATCCGCCACTGGCCGCATTGGTGGTGAGAGGTGAATAGGTGATGGCCTGATGATTACTGAAGGAGATGAACCAGTACCTGCTGTTGCCGTCGGAGCTGCCGGCGGCGGAAGAAGGTGGCGCACACTCTTGGTCCTACTCCTACTCTTGCCCTTGCCCTTCGTTCCAGGAGCAGAAACCCCTCTTCCAGCGGGCGCCATCGACAGGCAGAGTGGTGGCGCTGCTTCTGTCGTGTTCGGCGACGGTGACGTGCAAGTGGAGATGAGGTGCGGCGGCACTGGCAGGTGGAGATGAGGAGCGGCGTCCCGAGTCGGAGGGCGGCGTCACTTGTGACTGGAGAGCGGCGTTGCGAGTGGAGGCCTTGAGGGGCGGCGTCGCGACTCGCGAGTCGAGTGCGGCGGCGCGTCTGCGTGCGTGCGCGCCTGCGTGGTGCTTCAGCTGCCAGGAAAGGGAATAGGGAGGGGAGGAGGCTGCCGGACAAGATAGAAATTTAGGGTTGTCAACTTGTTTTGGGCTGGGCCGTTGAGTGGGCTATGCTATGCACCTTTGTGTACTGGACCAAATTCGATTCAAACCGAATTATAAATACGGGTCACTCCAAATATAATGTAGAAATGTAGAAATCGGTCGAAAAAAGCCTTAACCGAATTCGTTCCGATTTCGAATTTGGTATTCCGTATTTCGAATTCGAATTTAGTATTCCGTATTTTGTCCGCAAATATGAATTCGCTCGGGTCAAATCTAGAAAACGGTGCGGTTCGGTTCGGGATATTTCTGTTCCGCTTTCATCCTTATCTATAGGACTGTCAATACTAACACTAACTACATGAGAAACATTAGTAATTCTTAAATCTTAAACTAATAAAACAGCAAGAGAATTCTTATTGTTACCTTGCGGTACTTCACTTCCAGATTGGCTTTCTTTCTAACTGCTTGTGCCCTTTTTACCATTGTCTTCTTATCCTCAAAAAATCCTTTAGGTCTCCTGTCCACCTGGATAGGAGTATAGTTCCCATGAGTTGTCCTCCCATCCTCAGAAAATCCTTTAGGTCTCCTGTCCACCTGGATAGGAGTATAGTTCCCTCTCTTCCCTTTCTTCTTCACTAAACCTACTGCCTTGCTCAGACCAGAATTTGATTCCTGGGGCCATTTTCTAGTTGATACAACAACCAAAGATGCTTGACTGTCAAAACCACTTCGTAGTAGTCCAATATCCATCACACCATCAAACATCAATATTCTCTTCACTAGTTATCATGATCTCATTAGATATCTGACCAGTCAAATTTTGTTCAGATATCAACTAGACAGAATGAATAAAAGGCTAAAACTAAAGATCAGATGATCTCTCGTTGCGTGATCAAACAATCTCTCGATGCGTGCTCATTGGCCAGTGCCATGGTCAGCTTCTTGTCAGCTAGGGCCACTCCGGCTCTCAGACTCATTTGGGGGTGAAATGGAATGGAATGGATGGGGGTATGGGACTGCATTAGGGTTCAGACCTTTGTAAAATAATAAAATGGGATAGGCTGGCTTGCAAAGACAGACACTAGGCCTGAATGCCTAAGCTGTGTGGTGCATAGTAACAGTGTACACTTCATTGCAGCCAGCGAATACAGTCCAGTATAGAATCACTTCTCTTGCAGGTTTTCTACTAGCAGCCCAAATATTCTTTAGAAATAAAAAAACTGCTGAAAATTGATCAAGTGAAGTTCTGGGAAGGAAACAGGTGTAGCTGTCACTAAATGCTACCAGGAGTCCAGGGGGTCACGAAGAGGCCTGCAACCTATTTACATAGCCCCCATAAGCCCACCCTGAATATAGGTGTCTGTCCACAGCCATTAAACTTTCAAATTCACCAAGAAAACAACACTTTTGATCAAAACCTGATTAACATTCATCGGTACTCGGATCAATGCAGAAACAACAAGCAAGCAATAGAATAGTGAGTTCAAGCATAAATCAGAAATTATTTTATATCATAGAACATCTGAGGCAGCACATCACTCTGTTTCTTACAAAAGAAACAGAGAATTCATGAGTTCACACTAAATAGAGTTTTGCACCTACAATTCCCCCTCCTGAGTCAGTCAGCCTTAATAAACATAATTATAAAGGCCAAACAAAAGGAACGAAGAAGATATCGACACAAGCCACGGTGTCAGGTCTATTACTCCACGATGCCTGCTTGTCAAATGAATAATAGTTAGGGTAACCACATAAAAAAAGGTTTGCATGTATATGTTGACCACAAAAGTGGTTGCTTACTTGTTATTTTCTTCTAACTGAACCTCAAGCTGCTTAAGTAACCGCGAGTGTTCATCCAAGTCATCTGAAATCTTATCGATCTTCATCAATAGCCGTTTATAAATGTCTCCCGTCGTCTCATTAGCATGACGTTTCTGTTCCATGGAGCCTTTCAAAGGCTTATTCGAGGAGGGGGAACACGTGTATCTCTGCAGGAGCATGATGAATAGATTTGTTACAAATCTTTGTGTGCATCACTAACCACATTTTGCAATGCATATTAAGCCCTATCTCCCTGCCCCCGGTTTCAGAATACAAAAGTCTGATTAAGTTTCATATATACGAGCAAGCACCAGTAACGTTCATCCCTTTCACACCCATCTAGCACTTGCACATTCCGGCTAACCATTTGTGCACATTCAAGGCCTTATAATAATTTCTTCTCCTATGCCACTGCATCCATCTATCATTTAAGCAAGACAAGAGTTTCACCAAATCTTTCTTTAGTTTGCAATTCATCAAGGCGAAGCACTTGAATAATCTGAACGTTTAAGCTTTGTAAACATGTATACATCGATGTCACTCCATCCATCAATTATTTAAACAAAACAAGAGTTTCACAGTATATTTTTTTTAGTTCGCAATTGATCAAAGGAAGACAAGACATCATATAAAATCAAATACAGTGGCCATGCCAGCCAGCCCCAGCTTCCCTCCCTCTACAATGGACCTGAGCGAACCCAATCCTAACCCTACAACTAACTAATATACACCGGGGCTGCAGCCCAATAGAAACAAGACCAGACGGATCTGAGGTGCAGTTAAACTCGACCAAGAGAAATTTGGCAATCAGTAAAACGGAATTCCAGCAAACCCCTAAAAGAACCAACTTTCTTAATCTAAGACTGCAGGTGGAGAATTCGGGTGATTGGGTCCAACTAAATTAGCATGCCTCATCAATTCCACAGATCCGTAATTCCTGGGCCCAATCCAAAAACCCTAAACTCGACAAACCCTAACCAGTCGAGCCCCAATACAAAGAGGAAGAGGAAGAGGAAGCTGGAGGAGATTCCTTACCTCGGTGGGTACGGAGCTGCTGAGGAATTGCCTTGCCAGAAAGCACCGCTGCTGCTCCAGGGGCTGCCGGAGACGGAGCGAGCGGGCAGCAGACCGGAGCATCGCCGCCGACGCCATAGGCTAGAGTGGGGACGAATCAATCGACGACGCCTTCGACGGGAACCGCAGCTAGTTGTGCGCCTCGTGGGACGGGCTTGGGCTTTGATATTTTATCATGGGACTCGGCCTGGCCTGGCCCGACCAGCTTAGTGGGCGGGCTTGAACACAAGTCTACAAGCCAGAAGGACCCGGGCTTTTAGTCGGCCTGGCCTGGCCCGAGAAATGCTCGTGTCTACTCGGCGCTACTCAGCCATGCCCATGCGCGATGACTTTCTTCGGTGCTTGCTGGATCATCGTGCGTCTAATTTCGTTTCTTTTTTTTTTTCGTATAAGGACGTAGCATATTGATCGGACATAGCTATTGGGATTTGCATGTTCTCCGTGACAATGGTAGATTTTGCTTTGCACCTGTTTTCTTTTATAATTAATTTTAAAATCATTTGAGTATATTATAAAAATATATGTTACAGTGTATCTAATCATACTAATTTGGTGTCATTAGTCTTATTGCTTTTTTCCTTATAAATTTGATTAAATTTAAACAAGTTTAACTTAGAAATAATTTTCAAAAATGATTTTATTCAGGGACAGCGAGGTATATAGTTATCATTAATATGTACCTATAAATATTTTTCATATTACGAACTACGTATTTGCGGTAGGGCGCATGCAGCGATATAGGCTAACACAGCTACATTGAAAATCTATCCAGGGCAGGGGACCAACGCCCACCCTGTTGCTCATATGTAGTCTTGACAATACTAATTATAATAGATAACGAGAGCTTCTACTATCAAATAAGCACCAGAATAAGTCCACCAAAATTCAAATAATTTTTGCAATATAATTTTAGAAAAAATCTTAAACTAGTTACATAATTTTCTTTGGCAAAATAAAATTTCTATGGATTTTCTAAGATTAAACCAGATTTTAGGATTTTTATTTGCGTTATTTTTCCATATAAAAATATTTGGATAATTTTTTTAGGAAAAATATTTTTTTGATATTTTATATATTTTTAGAAAAATATTTCTAGTCTGATTTACCTCATGAACTGTTAGCTTAGACCGAGTTATCCCCTCTGATATGGCGCCATATCAGCAAAACCGCCATCAAAACCAACTAAGGTGAAAAAAGACGGTTTTTTAGGTCAACACCGGGGGGGAGTAAGATCTCCCCACCTGAATTTCATTCCACAGATGCTGGGGCAAAGCCAGTGGGTGGAAGGGCATGGAGCCAATCTGATTACAATGAGTTCAAAGAGAGGAATTACAACACTTAACATCCACAACAAATACAACAATAACAAATGACAGCTACTAGCTCTGCCTACTGATCGAAGCGAGTGCGAGCACTACTTCCTAACATGTGCCATCGCCAAAGACACATTCTGAAGAAATCTAGCCCACATATGCAGCTGTAAGGTATTGAGTTGGGTCCAACAGATGATAGCCAGGAAGCTGTGAGACATTGAGTCGGAACCAACAGGCAGCTGCCATGAGTAGCATCGCCTAAAAGCGCATCTGGGCTCCAAGCGACGCCCACCAACGCCATTTGAGGGAAGGAAGCCTCAAAGGGGAGGATCGCCAGGAGGAGAACGAGGAGATCCAAAGAAGAGATCAAGGTCTCCGCAACTCAGCATATAATGAGGCGGAGCACTCAAGTAATGTAGAGGATGATAGAGCAAGTCGTCGATGGCGAGCACTTAACAACAAGTAGTGTTTGAAGAAGCCAAGGGGTAGGAGGGTAGTCAAACCAACAAGAAGATAGGGTGGGAGACCAACCAGAGAGAGCACAAGGTCGTGCCATGTGCGGCCGGGAACAGGCGTGCTTGTGTTAATGCCTTCAAGAAGGGAAATGACATCCACGGGCGCCATCATCAATGGCCGAAGCACCAGGCTCGTAAGGGCTTTCGCCCCGAGTCCTGCCCAGCGGATGCGTCAAGCTCGGAATGGCCTTCGCTAAAGAAGGAAGTGGAAACTACAACAACGCCTCCAGGGAGGAATATGACGCCAATTGCGCCATCAACGCCGGCCCAGAGCAACGGCCAGGCAGGGTTTTCACCCAAATTCCAAATGCCTGCAGAAGTCCATCTAGAGCCCAACACGCCAAGCCGAACCTGTAGACGACGAGTCGAAGCCAGAGTTGACCAGCAGCGCCGGAGCTTTGTGGATTCACTACCAGCCTTGTAGACCCTCATCTGCCAGATCTGGCTCGCCAAATCTAGCCTGCCCATTCACGATCACCGTCGGGAGTAGCAGCCTGCAGCAGCAATCGTCAGATCTGGCTCACCCTTGCCTACCGCGCCGTCGCCGCCCACCGTATCCCAACACAGTGCCAGAGCAGCAGCGGCCAGGCACACACGCATCATCGGCGGTTGTGGGCTGGCCCAGGCCACCCACGATCTGGCCAGGGGCGTAGCCCGACCGGTCGCTGCCACAGCAGGCCGGCGCGCCCCGCGCCTAGCTGCTGGCCTGCACGAACGCGCAGGCCTTGGATCCGGTTGTGGTAGCGGCCTGGCCGCGCACCTCCGCGGCACCGCGCCGCGCTTGTACGCTCGCTGGACGCGCCCGCAGCACTTTAGCAGGCCCGCTAGCCCTGGCGGCGCCAGATCTGGGGCAGGGTCACCAGATCCAGGCATAGATGGCTCGGATCCGGTGCTTCTTGGGCTGCTGGAAAAATCAGAACTCGAATGGAGAAGAAAGGGGAGAGAAAGGGGAAGGTATAGAGCTGTTGCAAGCTGGCCTTTTTGGGCGCCGCAGCGGGGCGCCGCCACCGCTGGCCGGAGAGTGGCAGCAGTGGCCGAGGAAGCCAGCGCGGTGGGGGTTCCTGGCGGCGGCAGCGTTGGTTGCCGCCCGAGTCACCTGGTGCGATGCGGGGGGGCTTTTTGGTTTCGAGTCTGGGTCTTTGTTCTGAAACAAGAAAAAGACGGTTTTAAAAATTCAGAGAGGTCAAAAACAGAGGAAGGTAAATTGGACTTTTTTCTTATTTTATCTGATCGTTTTACACTCGACACAGATCCATCTTTTTTTATTTATTATGATTAACAAAGGCTCAAATCCATGACATCATCGGGGAGGCTATGCGCCGACCCTTGTGGTAGTATCCTTGCGCCACTCCCCCACCCTTATTAGAAAATAATTATGGCAGCAGGCGGCCCACCTAGGAGGTGTGTATGGCCCATTATCATCACAGCGGCATGCATAAGTGGTTTAGAAATAGAAATTTTAAAAAGTTGTAACTACCATCATCATTGTAACAGAACCGACCAATTATACGAAATTAAGTAAGAAAATCACCCGCTAGAGCAGACGATTTAGCAAACTTAAGCCCGTATAACGCGGTAGTCCGTGAAATCACGAAGGATTTCCAACTAACTCACATACCAGCCAAGATCGTAATAAGTTTAGCGGTCACCATCACATATTACATAAAAGTTCGCATCACAGATACATCGGAGCTTAAACATAATTATTACAAACCGAGTTCAAATAGAAAGTAGCGGAAGCAAGTTGTTTAAATCCACACACCCTCACATGGAGTTCAAGTACAGTGCTAGCTGATCATCTCCAACATTAGATGAGACATACGGAATGACCATTGCCCATGGTCCTAAGCATCACCCATCGCAGGATAAAGACAGTTGATACAGTAGCCGTAATACAATTGCCTATCTGCAACAAGTGGGAATAAACCCTGAGTATGAGAAGGTACTCAGCACAACCACCATGTACGTCGCGTCGATCGGTATATATATATATATATATATATATATTGCTATAAGTACACGTGTTGTTTTAGTAGTACCTAGTACGTAGTTGTTGTCGCGTGCTAACAATATAATGAAGGCCACGAAAAATTCCCATGCATATATACAGTTGCTCCACGACATCGCACGCAGAAGCCGTGGAGGCACCTACCACAACGCTGGACATTCGGACGACACAAACAACCAGATCCGGCACGTCGCGAAGGTCCTAGCTATCCTCCACGACGTCTCAGCTCTGGACCTGACGGTGACCCTGAAACCCCGAGCTGGGGCGACCATACTGGAACTGAAACCAGGTAACTACCCGAAAACATACGGCGAAACCGATGGGTTTCCCATAATCAATTTCGGTGAACTTGCCCGCGAGGAGCACCGGAAAATCCTCGTCGTCATAGTATTCCCTCCCGTCCTCAAGGATGAGAAAGCAAAGAATGTCATGACTGTCGAATGGTCATATCGGTATGTGCCTATATATATTGCATGGAATTCCTGTGTGTTTGTCTATCTCTCTCTCTTTCTCTCTCTCTCTCTCACACACACACACGCAGACATAAACACACACACACACAGTTGGCCCGGCTGGCTATAATTAATATGTAGGTGCTGTGTGTGTTCACTGTCCCCAGTCTCCCCAGCGAGAAGAAGAGAATCAACAAGAGTCGTCTCCACATTGAGATTGCCCGCAAGCAGGAGCCAGGGCCGCATAAGGCTCCGAGCGAACATTTTCAGGTGGAGCTTGCCCGTCGCAAACAGGCACAGCGCATACGGTACATGAAGAAGCTGGCTGATGACAACAAATTCGACGAGGTCAGCGATGTGCTGAAGCGAGCCACGGAAGACTTGGTGAACATCAAGAGCAAGGAGGACACCATTAAGAAGCAGACTCGAGCTAGAGCAGCTCAAACGCCGGTTGAAGTCGCAGAATGTCTACAAGGAAAACCGCGGCGAAGCATACATGCTGGCGGCCACCTTGTCCCACGAACGCCAGCGCTTCGCGGTGCGGGGCGGCTACGAGGACGTCATGCTCTATGCCATGACGAAGCGCGTGCCCAAGTACGAAAGCCATGTGAAGTTGTTCCTTAAGAATGCAGACACCACCGAGATCTGATGCATGTGCATGGCCTCGTCATCAGGAATATCATAACTCCCTCGCTCCAGAGTCCTCGATCAGTCTTGTTGGGGAACGTATCCTGTGCAAACCAGGAACCTATGCAAACTTTGGAAACTCACGAACTGGACCTTAGGATGATCATCCGATGACTTGGAGCTGAGATAGATCCAATTTGCATTTAACCGCCCGCCATTAGCAATGATAATTACGTTGTTTTTTTCCAAATCACCCCCTCCACGCCCGACTCCAGTCTCCTGCATCCAGTCCACGATTCGGCCCCCAAACCCGTCAAGCACAGAACAGCTGCCGCCGTCCGCGATTTGCCGGCCACCGCCTGCGATTTGCCGGGCACCGCCCTCGAGTCGCCGCCGACCTCGCCAAGAACAGCTGCCGCCGCCGCCCGCGATTCGCTGACCACCGCCCGCGGCGTACGGCGAGGAGACGCGGGTGTGGGGCGTCCCGTGCACCGAGGGCGCCGTCGTCGCCGCCGTCGGCGCGTTCGCCCGCGCTGTGCACGACCTGGGCTGCGCGCGGTGCACCGAGCCACGGCTCTACAACCACCTCATCGACGCGCTGCTGGGGGAGAACCTGGCATACAGTACATGCAGCGAATTTGAATTCGCTCTTCCGGATTGTGAAGTGAGTTTCATGGTGCAGGTGATAGGCATGCACTTCTTTGTGTTAGAGACTAATTGCTGTTTCATTTCCATTCTACGCAGGCTCCATGCCATGATTCCATCCAGGGGCAGCAGAGTAAGCAAAGGAGGCAGCTAATGATGCAGAGCAATGAACCTGATCTGCTAGCCGTGTATTCATTCATAATATTTCTATGCCCTCTTTGAACTAGCGCAGAGGGAATTGGCCTGATTGCCATTCCTTCTAATGGTTCAGCACTAGAGCTTGATGTGCAAGTTTTAAATTGGTAACCAGTTCAGTCTTCTATAATTTATAGTGCTTTTGGCTGATGGCTCCACAATCTGGAGGAAACAAAACAGGCACAAGTTGACAGTTTCATTTTCAGTTTGGAACTAATGATGAATTTAGCTATTTTTAGCCTTGAGATTGCCCTTGAGATTGCCTGATGATTTCAAAACTTTGCAGACTCGGATCCTCATGCCGATGATCAATGAGACTTTCTGGGCACTGTACACCAGAGTGGCAACCAAAGAGGACATTGACACATCGCAAGGATGGTGATCACAGGATGCACTACAAATGTTGCTACATTCACTGCATTGATTCAGAGAAATCTGAAATTCTGGAAATGTAATCTAGGTGCTTGGTCAGGAAATGTAATCCAGATTACAATCTCATTTCTTTTTGTAATCTAGGTATCTGTTACCGACAGAAATGAGATCCCTTGTAAATTTGATATTATGAAATAAAAAATGGATGTTTCAAATACAGGTCTCTTATATTGAATATGAATCATTTGGATGACTCATTCTGTGCAAGGGCTACAAACAGGAATTCAAGTGTCAAGCTTCAGATGAAGGGCTGCCATTGCCAATGGTACGGTGAGTGTTCGTGGGCAACATCGGGGCGACAGTCATGGGCACCATCGTGGCGGCGATCGTCGGCCCCATCATGGACTGTGCACGATTATGAGGCCCCCACAATGTCCCAGCAGATGAGTCCGGCGGCCGGCCATCTTCTCCAGACACGCCGGCGTCCTTCATCTCCAGCAAATCGCGGGCGGTGGCCGGCGAATCGCGGACGGCGGCGGCTGTTCTGTGTTCGATGGGGTTTGGGGGCCGAATCGTGGACTGGACGCAGGAGACTGCAGTCCGGCGTGGAGGGGGTGATTTGGGAAAAAAAACGTAAGTATCATTGCTAATGGCGGGCGGTTAAATGCAAATTGGACCTATCTCAGCTCCAAGCCATCGGATGATCATCCTAAGGTCCAGTTCGTGAGTTTCCAAAGTTTGCACAGGTTCCCTAGTTTGCACAGGATACGTTCCCGTCTTGTTGTGCCATTTATCTTGCAATAGTACTTATGATTTGCTTGCTGGCCCTCTATGGATGGAACTACCATTATCTTGTTGTACCTAAGCTCCCACGAACCCTCCCTTATATCTTATATATGGTTGCTGGCTTGTGTGTTTCTTAACTTGAAATTTCTCAACTATATTTTTCTACAGGAATGAAAATAATCTTATATTATCTTACTATTACTAATTAGAGGCCCAATGGAGGCACCGCGTTAATTCTCACCAAACGCGTTAGGAAAAAAGATAAATCCTAGAAATTCTCACAATAATTAGAAAGATTTAGCCATCAATTTCTTCATCGCCATTAATTTTAATAGCCATTAGATCTATTCAGATTTTCTAAAAATTTACCCACCTGCCATTATGAAAATCAGGCATAGTAGCAGATCTTGGCCTTGTTTAGTTCCCCAACTTTGGAGCCAAATTTCACTATGTAAAAAGAAGATTCTTCATCACATGAAAATGTCGGCACATACATGGTATACTAAATGTAGATGAAATCAAAAACTAATTGCACAGTTTTGTTGTACTTTGCGAAACGAACATTTTGAGTCTAATTAATCAATGTTTGAACAATTATTACCAAATAAAAACAAAATGCTACAGTGTTGCACAGTGATTTGGCCATCCCCAAATTGGGGAACTAAACAAGGCCCTAATTGAAAAGGAAAACAAAAAATTTCTCATCTTCCCAACCTATCTCACGTGGTGTTATCCAAGCCGCGCCGTCGCAGCCGCCGGCCATGGTCACGTAGCTTCAATCAATCAGGGATCGACCCTCCAATCCTACACTATGCTACGCTAGGCTTCCCTTCGAGTCACGTCGATCTTGCCTGGGCTTCCTTCCCACAGTCACGCCTTGCCGTTTCTTGGCAGCAATACCTCCATTGGTTACACATTTTGATCTGGTACAGAACCATAACTGTCAGATTCCAAGTACATACTGGATGTCTTACCTTAGAGAGCTATCTTCCAACTAGAGTCAATAATAATCCTGTTGGCATAAACCGTTCGCTTGGATTATCAACCCATCCAGTGTACTGCACCCATGCTATGCAGATCAAAAGTAAGTCGTATCAAAAACCAATTTATTTAGTGGATAAAAAAAGTTATCAGGCAATCACCAACAGAGAACCACAGACAACACAGCTAACTAAACCTGGAGAAAAGAGAAAGGTTGGTTGTTAAAACAAAGGTTGTTCAAACCACTTGGTTGTTAAAAGATAGGTTGTTCAATCACTGGCAATAACTAGAATAGTTCAGCAGAAAATCAAGAAGAATTATCATTGTATTTAATCTATGACGGTGCAGTAAGTACCTGATTACAATTCAAATATGCTGAGCCACTATTCAGAATGGTACACATGCAAGGAGATCAGTATGTGACACTGCGATTTTCATTTTTTGCTCTCAACAGGATCTCATGGATGTGAGATTGACTCCTCCAACAGAAATGGGTAGACAGAGCATCAAGCTTGTGCCACTACGCAGCACACGCAAATCACAACAAAAAAATAAAAACTTGATGCTGTCCCCTCGGCTGAAATTGCAGCAGAAGAAAAAGAGGACGACAAGAAAGAACAGTAATGAGGACAAGGTGCTACAGCCTGATAGCAAGAAGATGCCACCTCTAAGGCGCAGCCAAAGAAGCTCTGCGATGAGTGATGAACATACGCTCAAGAAGGTGGAACGTGGAGTGGCGGCCCGCAACCTAGAAACAACAGGTACATCAGCTTCTTCTCTCTCTTTTACAGATTCTCGCATTTCTTCAAATTTGAGCAACATAGGTGTTTCCTTGGCTAGAGATGACAAATTAATTAATAATTATATTGTCTCAATTAAAAACAGAAATAGACAGATTAGTTTTCTCCCGTAAGAAAAGATAAGAGAACAAAAATAAAGTTTCTAACCATGCCGATGAAGAGGAGGAAAGACTAGATGCAACCCTCGGCCACGTGGTCTGTGGTAATTTAAATGAGGATATGCAAGGCCAGGGATATGATCACATATTAAGTGATATTAATCCTGTCCCTCGTAAGAAAAAGTCTAACTCTACCAAAAAAAAAAATTGGTAGACCTCCAAAAAAACCAAAAACCTCATCCAAACTGTGTCTCCAATGAAAGGAGTTTTTGGAATAAAAGAGGTCTTGCTGACTTGGCTAAACGCAGATACTTGAAAGAGATGGTTAGAGAGGAGCAAATCAATTTCATTGCACTCGCAGAAACGGGTCGTGAAAATTTTCCCGATGAGACCCTTCAAAACTATTGTGGTGGGCGTGACTTCATTTGGCATAGCATGGCCCCACATGGACGCTCGGGTGGAATGTTATTAGGTATTGACTTGAGCATTTACGATATTGGATCCATAGATGAGGATGACTTTTATGTCAAATTTTGCCTTCGTAATAAATCTGATGGTTTCAAATTTGCCCTATATACGGTATATGGGCTGGGACAACAACAAAATAAAGAAGCCTTTCTTATAGAATTGGCTCATACTTGCTCTCGGGAAACACTGTGTGTGGAGACGCAAAAGTGGGAAGTCTCTTCCATTTTCTAAAGGGTTTTGCTGCGGTACACTCAAATAACTGTGAGCCATTCATTCGTTTCGATCGGACAGTTACGATCATGTATTACATCCTAGGAGGTAATATATTTATTGAAAATTTTTTACTTTATAAACAAAGCTAAATAAGAAATATTTTAGATATAAAAAATCTTGTCTAGGTTTGATTAATGCATGTGTGATTTGACAGATATCCCGGTCTCCTCGTCATGCACAATCTCACATACGTGTCCAATGAGACAATGAACGTGTCATGTGTGAGTACCTGAACCCAACATACGTGAAATTTATGTGCATAATTGCCCAACGTACATGTCCAAAGTACATGAAATTTTACGTGCATACGAAACATTACATAGTCATCAGTTTACGTGCTCAATATAAGCTATATAGTTTATTAGAAAGATATACTCGATTATGTAATATAGTTTTAATCGAGTTACTATTTTGTAACATATTTTTTGATTGCTAAAGTTCACAGATCAATTAATATATATGTTGGTTATTGATTTCTTTCATATATCTATCTTATATGTAATGTATTTTTCATGCAAAGGGGCAAAGGGAAAGATGCCCACACAAAAGGAAGGGTGCCCGTTCTTGTCTCCCGTGATGAGGTGATTTAACAATGTTTCCTTTTCCTTTTCTTAGATTAATTAATTTATTAATTCAAAAATCTAGAAAATCAATGGCTGATATTCATTTGAGGTATTACCTCCTAGGAAGTAAAAATTGTATTGTAGCATTGCGCTTTTCTAAAAAATATAACTATAGAACGTAGATCAACAATGAACAACTGGAAAGGCACTGATTAGACTACTGCTTATGGAGATCAGTTTGTCCCAATGTATATTGTTCTGGTCCTGACAGTAGGTTCTCTTCAATCTGTAGTCCCACAGAAACGGGTGTACTGTCCAGCATCAAGCCTCTGGTACCTCTGCATCACCAGGCAATAGTATGAGCACAGAAACAACGAAATCAGACCACCTTCTTACCTAAGCAGAGGCCATGAAGTTTTTTTTTAAATTTTTAATGACAACATACCTTGGGAAGAGCACGGCGAAAGGATGCAGCACTGGAGGAGCAAATGGAAACTAGAGAGACCTTGTGGCAAAATGCCTCTTGCGAGTGGGAAATAAGCTATATAGAAAACGTAGACTAAAAGGCAGTGTTTGCAAAGGCCGCTGAACCTATGGTACTTGAGCACTGAGAATACTAAGGCCGTCTCAGTAGAGATTTTATGTTACTGTTTTCAACACATCCAGATTTTGGAAACAGTGCAGAAGAGTTTCATCCCCATAAAACTCTCTCTACTCCCATGAAATTCTTATCATCTCTCTTTATTAATATGGTGCCGTATCAGCATAATTAATGCCCATAAAACTCTGATAAAACTCCATTGAGACTGGCGTAAGGAGCTTATTGACTATTTATTGGCATCGATAAGCCTATGGTTGGTTGCCCAT
Organism: Saccharum hybrid cultivar R570; assembly: GCA_038087645.1. Taxonomy (NCBI): domain Eukaryota; kingdom Viridiplantae; phylum Streptophyta; class Magnoliopsida; order Poales; family Poaceae; genus Saccharum; species Saccharum hybrid cultivar. The sequence goes on along the minus strand of JAQSUU010000730.1, from coordinate 2,666,114 downwards.
GTGATTTGTTTACCTCGAGATTCGACGAGCACATGTGAAACTGGCACTCACCGTAACCTAGATAGTTTTCCGACCACGGATTGGATTCAGGCTTCTTTAATAGTGTTTGGGTTTGAGAAATAAATTAGTCCGTCATCTTCCTTCTCCTCACTTCATCACCTTATTGCTCACAAGCTAATGATCTGTACTTGTAAACGAAATGAAGTCAATTAATCAAATTTGATAAAAAAAAAACGCACCACCTCATCTAGAATGCAGTTATTTCTCAAACCTAACCCTCTGTAATTGTTAACAAAATGAAGACAGCTTCTCTGTTTGATTTTTGTAAGTACGAAGTGAACATGAAAATAAAACATGCTGCCAATGGCAGATCGCTTAGTCAAATGGAGCCATATAATTAACGTAAAAAATCGAGAAAGTCCATGCGCATGTCAAGAGAGAGAAGCAAACACAGATCCTTTGTATTTGCTTCTTTCAAATTTTGAAACAGGCAAAATATAGGAAAGAGAGTAATTAAATTGGACTGTACATGCTCCCAACTCAAGAAAATTTTTAATAGTGGGGAACACTAGACTAGATAAACTTGAACCAATTCGATGTGAGCCAGCAGGAAACAAGCACGGAGGCTGGAACGTTGTTCTATTATCTGAAAAAAGGAAACAAGCATGGAGTGTGGGGACTGGGGAATAACCACTAACCAGCCTAGCTTTTGCCTGCTTATTGGCATCGACTTTAGTTAATTATATACAAGTAGTGGTAGATTTATTTGGTATTCCTAAGGTTAGTGCACATGTGAGCCTTTTTCCTAGAGATTCCACGACCAGCAGTCAGAGCACATGTGCTACCCAACTACTCATACCATTTGCGCTGGACCTTGTCAGCTTCACACTAATTTTCGGCTGCGTGAAGTGATGCACCGAGGTACAGTAATATACTAGTAGCGCCCTAGTTAGCGTTGAGTGAGGCCCATCATGCAGGAGAAACGCGCTTGAGAATAACAATTGGATCGATTATAATTTATATGTCTCTGCAGAGGGGAGTAATCAAAGTGGGGTAGTTGGAAAGTGGTGAGCCGAGCACTTGCTACCATCGTAGCTGATAATTATAATTGGATTTATTGTAATTTATTGGTCTCTGCAAAGGAGTAATCGAAGTGGGGTAGTTGGAAAGTGGTGAGCCGAGCACTTGCTACCATCGTAGCCGATAATTATAATTGGATTTATTGTAATTTATTGGTCTCTGCAGAGGAGTAATCAAAGTGGGGTAGTTGGAAAGTGGTGAGCCGAGCACTTGCTATCATCATAGCTGATAATTATAATCGGATCTATTGTCATTTATTGGTCTCCACAGAGGGGAGTAATCAAAGTGGGGTAGTTGGAAAAGTGGTAAGCCGAGCACTTGTTACCATCATAGCCGATAATTACAATTGGATCTACTGTAATTTATAGGTCTCCGCAGAGGAAGTAAGCAGAGTGGAATAGTTGGTAAGTCGTGAGGCGAGCACATGGTACCCAAAAACTGTAATCTAAGACTCCAGTCTATCTTTTGCTTGCTTATTGCATAGACATAATTTATTATATACAAAGGTACTAGTATGTTTTGTATCTCCAAAGTTAGTGCGCGTGTGAAACCCACTAACATATACCCGCTTCACACTTATCTTATTATCAGCTTCACACGTAGGTGGCCTGATAGAAAATAACATGACATTAATGTAAACACAAAATGGGGTATTTGTTTAACTTTAGAGTGATTCCTTTTTCTTAAAAGAAGAAGAAGAAGACGACCACGACTGAAACCAGAATTTTTTATTATACAAAAAACTAGTGAAAACACAATGTGCCGAGATCATTCAAACTAGCCTATTGGCATCGACTATAGTTAATAATAATAAGGTGTGATGCCTTACGATATCCCAAACTAGCCTAGAAGTACAGTGGATGTAGTTTGTGCAATTTTGGATTAAAAAACAGATATGATCAACCGATGGCTACAGTGGAATATGTATGTACCTCAGCCTATACATTCACCAATATTTTTCCCATCCAACATTGCTTGCTCTGATATACTCCCTCCGGTCTCAAAAAAATTGTAAATCACCTCTTAAGGTGTCAAACAATATCAAAATTTACTAGATTTATAGAAAATAGTATATATTGATATTTGTATTTTCAAATAGGTTATGGAAATATATTTCATGATTAATTTAGTAATAATTAATATGCATGATAAATATTTGTATTTTTTTTATATATTTGGTTAAACTTGGAATTGTTTGATTTTTCTTGAAAAAACAGTTTTGCATTATTTTTAGGATAGAGCGAGCTTGCGATGCCAGTGCGGCGGTGCGACGGCGCCCCAACCTTTCGTGAAAAGAGCAGCAGGCCAATATTGTATACCTCCAATGGGCACTTGTGCTGGTGCACTCGTATAATTAGTACCTCGCGCTCTGTTCCACCGGTGGCTGGCTGCCGGCCGGGGACTTGACTCTGAGGTCACGCCGGTCAAGGTCTCCTCCACTGCAGGGCTGCGGGCTTTATTGGTCGGCTCCATTTGCCTCGTGCTATGGAGCAAGGCCGTGGTGGTCTCGTGGATGGCTTTTTTTTTTTTTTGACACGCATGAAGTAACTCTGCGCTGGACCCGGCAACAACCCGTTCAGCCACATCAGCTAGCGGTGTTTTTCTCTCATAAAAAACCAATCAGCAGTACTTTCAGTCAACCAGATCAGCCCAAGCTAATAGGGTGTCAGTCCGTCCATGGTTGGTGGAGATCATTCAAACTACTGGTAGCGCATGCAAGAAAGCTTGCCCTTGTTTAGTTTCCAAATTCAACCCCAAATTTTACTATGCAAAAAGAAGATTCACATCACATCAAAATATCGGCACATGCATGGAGTACTAAATGTAGATGAAATTAAAAACTAATTGCACAGTTTTGTTATACTTTGCGAGACGAACATTTTGAGTCTAATTAGTCAAAATTTGAACAATTTTTATCAAATACAAACGAATTGGTACAGTGCGCACTGTACCAATTCGGGAGCACCAATTCCGGAACTGAACACGGGCCTTATTTGTTCCCAATACCCCAATTTCGTCAGGTGAAAACCGATCACAATCAGGAATAAAAGACAACTTTAACTGGCCTAGAAAAATTTGTGATGAGGGGAATCTCGTCGAGATGGGGCTGATATGTGCTCAAATAGCCTGACTACAGTCCTAGAACAGTGAATCTTCGCAGGGGCACATGTACATATGCAGGTGGTAGACGTACGATGCCTAAAATCTGACTCTGCACATCTTCAGAAATGAAATGAATTAACCTCCTCGATGCACTGCGTATTCGCTTGCAAAGAAATCGAGTTCGATTAGCGGCGGATGGGCACGCACCCAGCTGCAAGGCTACATGATAGAATCCTCTGTGAAGTGTTGAGACTACAATTAGAAACAGTAGCACTTGCAACACCTCTCTGCAGTTTGTCTACCATCAGCCGAGTTGCTAGTGGAAAACAGAGCAACACTTGCACTGAACAGCAGAGCGTTACTCTGTCTGTCACCAACTGCAGCTATACACACGACGCCGACTTGGACCACGGAATGAGCGTCGGACCATGGCCGCCTCGAGCAGGACAGGAGGGCCCCGATAGCTGATATAGGAGCAAAAGCAGAGCAAGGCAGGTGCCTACTACTGTGACATTATTGGGAGCATGGAAAAGACGTACTCCCTCTGTCCTGAGTCGTTTTAGCATTGTGCAGTGAATATTCAGTGAACCATGACGGTACCTATGTCCGGATACACGAGTAAATTTTTGAACCTAGACACTTGAAGCCAGCGCCAGAACGACACTGAAAAGGGGACAGAGGGAGTAGAAAAAATATGTTCCATTTGACGAAGCGCAGCGCTGTGTTGACGCCTGCGTGAGATGTTCTCGCACACAGCCGAGAGTTCACGCCGTGCCCCGTGTGTACAAGTAGCACGCGATTGACTACGACGCATTCTCCGTGACAACCTCTCAAAACGAACTCCTTGATTTGGTAATTCAACATTCACTAACGCACTGGCGGTCAGTAATATAACAGTTCTGAAATTCAGTGTGAGCAAGAGCCACTATGAGTAGCACGCTGTGATCGAGGGTGATCGCGTTGCGCAGCGCAGCATGGATGCAACCGAGTGATCAGATCCGTGTGCCTCCTGCACGCGAAGCACAAATGAAATGGTGGCAAAGGTCATAAGATTCTGTACACTTAAGATACAAGCTTCAGTTTCTGAATTCATTATTTGACCATGACAATATCTGCTACCAACAACATAATGCAGTCCACTTTCAAGAACCGGCGATCGTCCCCCGGTAGAATCGAAGCTGCCTCTGCGGTCTCTGTTTGAGCTGCGTCCGTTGGGTGAGGAAGAAGGGTGAAAAATGATTAGGGAAGTTTTCCAAGGTTCTAGATACAAAACTCATGACACATGTGTACAGTAACGACCGTTCAGTGAAGAGACTCGGCCCGGAGCCCACTCTGTATCTCTGGCGTCTACAGCCATACCAAGGTAATTGCTTGCAAAAGTATATTTGATGACTGTTTATGCTAGGTACCTCATTCCTTTATTGGCCACAACAATTTCAAATGTATTTTCTAATACATAAACAACCAACAAAATTTGTTTGGCTGCACTCTAATAATACACATATTGCCTTCTGGCTTTCAACTATTACCTTTCCAATGAAAGCCTCTTTGTAGACCTATATATAATGCTCCGTTGCAAGTCTCAACATTCTCTCTTAATTCAACGAAAGCCGGTAACGGATCTTTCGAAAAAAATTCTCAACATTCTACCTTTAAGCGCCAAAAAAAAAAAGGAACCACATTGTTTCGAGACAAGCAGGAATACTACACAGCACCATGGGCTGGCCCGCTATAAGCTTGAGCCATTTGTGGTTCTCATCTTGCCGTCCTCCAGAGTCCAGCCTTATTGATGAAAGTGTCAAAAACAGAAAATGAATCCTACAAGTCTAAGCACCCTAAGCATCGACTGAATACAGAGAAAAAATGACAATATAAATACAGTATTGTAGAGATGGACAGACAGAAGGTTCCCTTGATGATTGACTATTTAGACGAGCATAGATTGATTCTATCAGTGGTGAACTGGATAGCTCTCAGTTAGTCACAACGTCGAGATTTTTGTTTCGATCCACTACTCTAACTAAATGATCCATCTCTAAATGTCGATTGTATGAGGAAAAATAGAACTCTCAAGAACAGGATTGCTGCAAATTGCATAAACCTGAACTTGCAGTCTGCCTTGTAAGTGATGTTGCAACGTGCAACCAGACCAAAAAAGTTGGCAATTGGTTTAGCTTAGGCAGTGGTGTACTACTACAATACAGTAGGAGTAGTAATGAATGAAAAGAGTAAACTTATCCCAAGAGGTAAGAACCCACACCTCCACCAATCTGAATCTGTAGCCTGTGCTAAGATAGGAGAAGAAAAAAGGAGTAAGCAGAGCTAACCTTGAACTGGATAACAACATGTTCAGCTTGCAGTTCCATTGCCAACAGAAGCGCTATTTCATTGAATATCCTAAGGGCAACCACTAACAAATCTTTGGGACATATACATGCAATCCTACATGCAACAATGATGTAAGCTCCTAGTCCCCCTTGTTATCATCGATTACTGGCACAATGTTGAGTGCTAAAGTATTTATGGATATACTATAATAAGTAGAATTTCATCTACAATTTACATAAATATAGCTATACTATCAATGATTCTTACTATGTTTAATCAATTCTGAGTACAATTTTAGCTACAATCTGCAGCTCCAGATTCTGAATATGAGGCTTTGGTTGACTGACATTTCATTGTTGAAGAAGAGTGTGGAGGTTAGATGAAACCAAGCGCATGGATTAGTACAAATGTGCAAGTTGTTATTAGCTTGTACTGTTCATCTCCAGACCGTAGCAAGAAACGTTATACAGAGAAGGAGCGAGCAAACCTGCCATAGTGCCATAGATCCACATCAAGATGCAGTCAAAGGGATGCACAACGAGTTGAAGGAGTTAGAGCAACTCCAGCCCAGCATGCAAATTGGGCCCCTATTTTTTTTTCATTTGCATGCTGGGCTGCAAAAAAATAGAGACCCAAAATTGAGAGAAACTCCAGCCCAAGACCCTATTTACTCCCCTAAAAAAAACCACCACTCCAGCCCGAGCACCACGGCGGCGCCCCGCCCGCGCGCCGCCAGAACCCCGCCCGCCGTCCTCGCGCCCTCCTCCCCTGCCGTCCTTGCCTTCCACCTCGCTAGTGCGGCGGCGGGAGGGGTGAGGCTTTCCTCCGTGTCGGCCCAAACAACGTCGTCGTCCTCGGCGGGCGGCGCCGAACACCTCCTTCCGCCCCTCGTCCATGGCCTGGACCCCATACGTCGAACAGGCAGTGCTCGTACTCCCCTTGTCCAATGGCAGCCTCCACTCGTTCTTGCATGGTCAGATTTCTTTCTGCTCTGCTACTCTGTTCATTGTTGAGTACTACTGTTCATTTCTGAATTCTGATATACTCTATGGTTCACAAATCGTAGTTCAATAGCTAATTCTTTCAGCTACTGGTAAGCAATTCGTATGAGTGATGTTTGAGACACTACCAATTTGTATGTCAACAGTTCTAGCTTATTAACTGCTGTCTGCAAGATGTTTCAGAAAATGCTTGGTCTCAATCTGAACACCTGCAGATTCAGTCATTGCAAGACTGACACAACTGTGGTTATGCTAGCATTGGATTTTCCTTTGATTAAGCTAAAAGAATGAAATGAGTTTTTAGATCTTGTCGTCCTAACAATTCTGACAGTGAGAGCATCAGTAGAAAAGTTCAGTAGTATGCACAGTTAAAAAAAAAGCTTGGTCTGAATCTGAACACCTGAAGATTCATTTATTGCAAGACTAACTGTGGTTATGCTAGCATTGGATTTTCTTTTAATTAAGCTAAAATAATGAAGTGAGTTTAGATAACAAGCTAGGAAAAATACCATGTTTAACAAGTACGTACGCCTTCATCGATCTCTCACCTTATTTCCTGGATTGTTTGCATGGACAATGGCTCATCTTGTTCATCTTAGAGTATAGTTGTGCTCATGGCTAGCCTTCAAACTAAAACTAGCTAACTCGGCTTTCTGTCCTCCAGCCAGTGACGGAGGGTGAACCAAATTATAGGGGGGCCAATTTAACCTGTAGCAAGCCAGCAAGGGGCAGTGTTGAGCACTCCTACATTCTCGAAGTTGGACGCAGCCGCGGCGGACGGCCGTCAGAGCTCCGTCGCTAGGTGCTGCTGCCTAAGCAACTGGAGCCTGAAGCTGGAGCACCGAGCGGAGCGGTGGAGGGCCAGACTGCCGGATGGCCGGAGGCGAAGAGCTGGAGATCGGGAGATGCGATGCGAGTACGCTGTGATGTGGAGGCTGGATGTAACACCCTAAAAATTTGAAAAGAAGAAAAATAGGAAAAATATGATTTTTATATTTACTTTTGTGAAGCATGCAAAATTTAGAATAAGAATAATTTTTATAAATTTTAAATCAAATATAAGGGTAGAAACATGTTTGTGCATTCATGCTGCTGCATTTGAAGTTTTGTATTGTGTGGTTTCAATCAAATTCAAATTTGATTTGAAAATCATTTGAAAATTTGCTTTGAAATAATTGAAAAGGAAAAAGAAAAAAAAATTTCCTTTCTCCTCGCTTTCGGCCCGGCAGCCCATTTCTTCACCGTGGCCCGCGTGCTTTTCTTTTCCCCGCGGCCCGTTACTCCCCCGCGCGCGCCGTTTCCCCGCCTGGGCCGACTTCGGCCGCTGGCCCAGCAACCGCGCGAAGAGCTGCCACGCTTTCCTTTTCAGTGGCGTCGCTGACAGCATGGCCCCGCATGTCAGGCCATCTTCTTCCTCCCCAAGCCGCCGTCGGATCTTCTCTTTCCAAAAACGCCGAAGCCGAATCCTTCCTTCCAATCTCCCCTTTCCTTCCTTGGAATCGCCTTCGGGCTATAAAAACCGAGCCCGTGCCTCCTTCCGCTCCATCCTACCTCGACGCGGAGCATCGAAATCATCCCGAGAAGGCGTTGCTCGGAGCACCGCCACGACCACCCGCCATCCGGAGCCGCGCGCCTTCTTTTGGTCTGTCCTCGGTTCCGTTCTTGCGCGAGGTGAGATCGCCTTGCCCTGTACTCCATCCCGATACTTTTTATTCGTCGAATGATGCTCGGTTTCGAGTTTTAGCGAACTCCGGCGATGGCGCCGCCGCGGACTTGGTCGCCGGAGCGTTTTCCCGGCCGGAGCGCCGCCGGCCTCCTCCCCGATTAGATCTAGGCCGTTCATTTTAAATCGGACGGCCGTTATTTAAAGATACCCCTTCGGCTGGTGATTTTGCAAAAGACACCCTGAAGTTTTTAAGTATGTAACCCGCGGTCCAAAGCGTAATCTGGAAAAATACGTTTTGAATTATTGAAAACGTAATTCGTTTCGGAAAAAGAAAAATACGCTTTCTGATATTTACAGTTTTGCCATTCCGATTGTTTTAGTCGTAGAATTTTTGTTTTAACTCCGATTTGGTCCATTCAAATTTCGTTAGATTCATATTTGCGAACTCTATGTAATTATACAACTGTACAGTAGGTTTGGATTAATTTATTTTCGAGTTTTTATTAAAGTATTTATTTTTCTATAGGAAATCTTTGGAAATTCATAACTTTGTCGTTTTAGCTCTGATTTTCGTGATCTTCGCGTCTGTGTGATCCTAGCAAGTTGTAGATTCATTTTAAAGACTTTTTATTTTATTTTCTTACTGTTGGTGTATTGTTCTAATTATAGTCTTGTTTGTCTATGCATGATTGCCTCTGGATGTGTGTTGTTGATATTGGTTGATCGAGTATAGACGGTGAGAAATTCGTTGGAGATCAAGAGCTTTACTACGAGCAAGATCTTCAGGACCAGTTTGAGCAAGGCAAGTATAGCATGGGATAATCCTTGTTGTCCTATTCACCTTATGCAATTAATATCATTATGCATTTATTCCTTGTTAAGGATGACTTAGCGATTGATCCTTACCTTGGTACCTATTATATTGCATTGAGTAGTGTGGCTAGTGCTTAAACATGGACTATGATCATGTAAATTGATTAGAGGAATATGCAACAAACATTAAAAGATGATTTTGATTAATGTTTAAAGGGGATTAGAGCATGGGGGTTACTTTTGATGCTCTAATTGCTCTCCATAAGGACTCATCTATAAGCGACAATCCGGGATTTACAGTATAACTGTGGGGGCTATATGGCTCTGGCTTTAGTCATATAGAAGGACCTTTTCTAGCTTGTTAGAGGTAACCTCTTTGGCGTAAGAATGGCTTGACGAATCGGGTATAGTGCGGCCTCTGTCCTTATGTGTATAGGCTGCGAGTTATTGTGCCATTTGGAAGGGGGGCTCTACATCTGTTTGCCGAGTGAATCTAATGGCCCTAACTTGTTAGACGAACCTTCGAAAGACTTCATAGTGTTTACCCTGCCTGCTCACCTTGGTAGTGTTTTGGGAGTAATTAACCCGGGCATTTGGGTAACACGACTCACAGTGAAAGTGTACAACCTCTGCAGAGTGTAAAACTGTTATAACAGCCGTGCTCACGGTCACGAGTGGCCTTGGACCCTTATGGAATAGTTGAATAATTGTTTATAATTATGTTTTTGCTATTCATTGATCATTTCACATGGATCATATGTTTAATGTTTATATTGAGACATTTTGATGCTATTGTTATGCTAAAATCATGCTAACTAAAAGCTACATGCTGATAAACCAATGAATATGCCTTTTTGAGCCTCATGAACCCCATGTTACACTTGTTGAGTACGAGATGTACTTACGCTTGTTTATTTCTCTTACTTGGATAAAAATCCCGGATGGGTAACAGATGGAGGTAATAGTGACTACTACGCCTACTTCCCTGAAGATTACTAGTCTTGCTGTCAACCAGTCAATGTACCTGTGACTGGAGCTACCACGAGAGATTTCTATTTATACTTCCGCTACGTTTGTGTTATGACTATGTGTTTAAATATCGTGATGTAATAACATTTGTGATGATACTTCTGTTATAATTTGTGAACTTATGTGTGATTGATCTCTGGGCGCACATAAGGGTATGCATTCCATTTGGTTGATAAATGGGTGTGACAAATTGGTATCAGAGCTCTTGTTGACTGTAGGACGCAAGCCTAGCTAGGAATGGTCGATTTAATATCATCTTTACATTATTTTTTATGCTCACTATCTTGCTCTTGTTATTTGATAAATTTTTATGCTTCTTATGTCACATTCTGTTACGAAATTTTGCCTCTATTCTAACTTCATCTAAAAATTCTGTAGATGACCCGTGACCGTAAGACTGCCCGCATTAGCTCTGGAGGATACTACCCACCTCGTGCCCTGCATGCAACTGAAGAGCCACAAGAGCCAGAACCTCAGGAACAGGAGCAGACTCCTGTAGCACCAGTCCAAGCACCAGCACCTCCCCAGGAAGAGCCTGAGCCTGAAGAAGATCCAGAAATCGTCGAGATTGAAGATGATGAAGAGGAAGCCAATGGAGGAGTACAACCCCCGCCTCCACCACATGAAGCTCCTGAAGATATGCCACCTGCTCCAATGGGGTGGACTGTGAGGATCTACCACAGGAATGGAGGGAATGCTGTCTCTCATCTTCGCCTGGTGGGGATGCTCACTGCTTACTTCGCTGATTGACATCCAGCTGTGGAGTACGTCTGCTGGGAGTACACTCATCCACTGGAGGACACGTATTGGAAGGCAAGGGCAAGCATCTTTGCCCATAAGCAAGACAAGGGGGCATATCAGCTGGACAAGATGTTCTCTCACGTGGGACATCGAGCTACTATAGAGGATAGCATTGAAGATGCTGCTTTTGAAGCATGTATGGGTCTCCGCTATCTTCGCTTTAACCTTATGAAGCATGACATTCATCGCTTCTTTCCTCGTGCACACCCCGAACTTGGATGGGCTATGACAGATCCAGTGCAGCTAGAGCCACTACCTCGGGTGATGGTGAACTTTGGCTATGATATGATGGATAGGAAGCTGCAGCTAGAAGAGATGGTGAAGACACAAGGGAAGACTATCAAGAGGTGCCAAGCAACTATTGATGAGCTCCGAGCAAACCAAGGCATGCCCAAGATTTATGAGACATTAGAGCATGAGCCACTTCCTTAGGAAGTAGGAGTCCTTTATGTAATAAGAACGTTCTTAGTAACGTCAGTTGAGTCAGTCGAGTCTGTCGTGTGGTTTGAACCTTGGTGTGCTAGTTGCTTTATAATTATGCTTATGTGTGAGTTGGATCTTTGTTTGAGTGTCGGGACTTGTAGGCATGTCTACAAGTTCCATTCTTAAGAATAATAAGTTTAATAGTCAAGGAATAATAGTTGGGTTTGATATTATCACGTTTCTGTCCTTGCTGTTTTCTGGAGCAGTCTTCAATGTTTCTGATATAGTTTAAAAACGGTTCGTGCAACATTTATGAAATTTTTATGAGAGAAACTAGACTCAAGCATCTTTCAAATGCCACTGGAATCACCTTTTTATCTGATCTGGTTCGAGAGATATAATTTTTACAATTTAAAGTTTCTGCACAGTCTGGAATCTGGAACAGTTTCTGTTACGCCTTATTTTTCATAGACTTAACGACAGAATCTGATCTTGAGGTCTGAATAGAAATTGTGGATAATTTCATAAGCTTTCCAACCATATAAGGCACGCCTCTTTTGGATTTCTGTAACTCGAGATATGATTGAAATACTGAACTGTCAACATTGCTACTCGTCCATAACACTTTCAGATCTCATTCTTAATCTTATAAGTGGTTGAAATCATGGAATTCTTAAAGTTTGCATGTTTATGGGTGGCAGATGGCCGGAAGAGGAAGAGGCAGAGGTCGTGGAAACATTCCCCCAAATCCACCACCACCACCGCCACCAACTATCGAGCAACTGTTGGCGGTACAGACGCAGTTGATGCAGCAACTAGTGCAAAATCAGCAAAATCAGCCAGTTGCTGGGGCTCAACCACGTGATAAGCGTGGTGAGTTTTTGAAGGGTCGTCCCCTAGTGTTCACACATGCTGCTGATCCTTTGGAGGCCGATGATTGGCTTCGTGCTGTGGAGAAACAACTCACTATTGCCCAATGTGATGACCGACAGAAGGTGTTGTTTGCTTCTGGGCAACTTCAGGGAGAAGCTCAGGATTGGTGGGAGTCATATGAGTATGGTCGTCCTGCCAATGCTCCTGCAGTCACCTGGCAGGAGTTTAGGGAGAACTTCAGGGCTTACCATATACCTGAAGGAATGATAGAGTTGAAGGCAGAGGAATTCAGGAACCTGACCCAAGGGTCAATGACTGTAGCTGAGTACCGTGACAAGTTTGCTCAATTGTCACGATATGCTCCACATGAGGTGGCCAATGACAATGATAAGCAGCGCCGCTTCTTGAAGGGATTATATGATGGACTACAGTTGCAGTTGATGTCCAATACCTACCCTAACTTTCAGACGCTTGTGAACCGCGCTATCGTGGTGGATAGCAAGCGCAAGGAAATGGATGCAAAGAGGAAGAGGTTACAGGGACAAGCCTCCAATAGCAACACTCGTCCGCGTACTGGCTTTCAGTAGAATACTCAGCAGAGGCCTCCCTCTGGACAGTGGAATCGTGGTCAGGCCCCATTCCGTGGACAGTTCCCGCAACGTCCCCCATTCCAGCCACAGAATAGCAACCAACGTCCACCGCAGCAGAATGGAAATCAAGCGCAGCGTCAGGGTCCTTCCAATAACACTCCTACGAAGACTAGTGCTCCCAATACTCCCAACAGGTGTTTCCGATGTGGAAAAGAAGGTCACTTGTCTTACAATTGCCCGGAGAAGCCCAACCAGCAGACTCCCCAGAAACAGAGCAGCCACCAGAAGCCCGCACCTAACTCAGGAAGGGTGAATCACTTGTCCCAGGAAACTGCAGTGGAGGAGCCAGAAGTTATGCTTGGTACGTTCGATGTCCACTCTGCTCCCGCCACTGTTCTTTTTGATTCTGGAGCATCACATTCTTTCATATCACAATCATTTGTTAGAATACATAGAATCCATTTGTGTGCCATGAAGAACCCTATCTTAGTAAACTCACCTGGTGGAAGCATGCTAGCATCTTATCGCTGTCTTCCGATTAGTCTCAACTTAAGGGGGGTAGAGTTTACAGTTAGCCCTATAGTATTGAGAACAGCTGGGATTGATCTTATATTGGGAATGGATTGGATGATGCAACAACAAGCAGAGATTCAGTGTAAGGATAAATCAGTTGTACTGACAACACCAAAGGGTGATAGAATCAGGGTTGAAGTAAAAGTGCAAAAACAAGAGACCGCTACAGTGAACCAACTCAATGATGGTGCCAACCAGCAAGATCCAGTTGTGGAGGAGTTTCCAGATGTGTTTCCAGAGGAATTGCCAGGTATGCCACCAGACCGTGACATTGAATTTATTATTGAATTATTACCTGGAACTGCACCTATAGCTAAGCGTCCATATAGAATGGGAGTAAATGAATTAGAAGAACTTAAGAAACAAATTAAGGAGTTGCAGGATAAGGGTTTTATTCGTCCTAGTTCTTCACCATGGGGAGCACCAGTGATTTTTGTGGATAAGAAAGATGGAACTCAGAGGATGTGTGTAGATTATCGGTCTCTTAATGAGGTTACTATTAAGAACAAGTACCCATTGCCTAGGATTGATGACCTGTTTGATCAGTTGAGAGGAGCTTGTGTATTTTCCAAGATTGATCTTCGTTCTGGATATCATCAGTTGAAGATTCGTGCTAGTGATGTACCAAAGACAGCTTTTACCACACGGTATGGGTTGTATGAGTATACAGTGATGTCTTTTGGTCTGACTAATGCTCCTGCATACTTTATGTATTTGATGAATAAGGTATTCGTGGAATATCTGGACAAGTTTGTAGTGGTATTCATTGATGATATTCTAGTATTTTCCAAAACTGAGGAAGAACATGCTGAACATTTGAGGTTGGTCTTGCAGAAGCTCAGAGAACACCAACTATATGCAAAGAGGAGTAAATGTGAGTTTTGGTTGAAGGAAGTTTCTTTTCTGGGTCACATTGTCTCTAATGGAGGAATATCAGTAGATCCTGGCAAGGTGAAAGATGTATTGAATTGGAAACCACCCATCAATGTGAGTGAGATCCGTAGCTTCTTGGGATTAGCTGGTTATTATAGGAGATTTATAGAGGGATTTTCAAAGCTTGCAAAACCAATGACTGCATTATTGGAAAAGAATGCCAAGTTTGTGTGGTCCGAGAAGTGTCAGGCTAATTTTGAGGAACTAAAGAAGAGATTGACGACTGCACCCGTCTTAGTTTTGCCAGATCTGAGTAAACCTTTCTCTATCTATTGTGATGCATCTCGATTGGGTTTGGGATGTGTACTGATGCAAGAAGGTAGAGTTGTGGCATATGCATCGAGGCAGTTGAGAAAGCATGAGTTAAATTACCCTACTCATGATTTGGAATTAGCTGCAGTAGTTCATGCATTAAAGATATGGAGACATTATTTGATTGGACACAAGAGTGATATATACACTGATCACAAGAGTCTAAGGTATATCTTCACTCAAACGGATCTGAACTTGAGGCAGCGTAGATGGTTGGAGTTGATAAAAGACTATGATCTAGAGGTGCATTATCATCCAGGAAAGGCCAACGTTGTTGCTGATGCTCTTAGTAGGAAAAGTTATGCAAATGAAATACAAGTAATGCCTATGCCAAAGGAATTGTGTGCCGAGTGCAAGCATCTGAACTTAGGATTTACTACCAATGCAGTGGAATTAGTATTAGAGCCTACTCTAGAGCAAGAGATCCGTAAAGGTCAGCAGAAGGATGAAAAGTTGAGAGAGATAGCTGAAAACATAGCGAAAGGTAAATCTCCAGGATTCCGTAAGGATGATAATGGTACGCTATGGTTTGGAAAAAGGCTGTGTGTGCCCGAAGATAAGGATATCAGAATGGCAATTCTGCGTGAAGCTCATGAGTCAGCTTATTCCATACATCCGGGGAGTACTAAGATGTACTTGGATCTGAAAGAGAGATATTGGTGGTACGGTTTAAAGAGAGATATTGCTGAGTATGTTGCTTTGTGTGACACTTGTCAAAGGGTGAAAGCGGAACATCAGAGACCTGCAGGATTGTTACAGCCTATGCAGATACCCGAGTGGAAATGGGAAGAGGTTGGTATGGATTTTATAGTTGGGTTGCCACGGACTCAAAGAGGATATGATTCAATTTGGGTGATAGTGGATCGTCTGACTAAGGTTGCTCATTTTCTGCCTGTGAAGACTACATATAGCAGTGCGAAGTTGGCAGAGTTGTATATGGAAAGAATAGTGAGTCTACATGGAGTATCTAAGAAGATTGTGTCTGATCGAGGTACTCAGTTTACATCTCATTATTGGCAAAAGATACATGAATCATTGGGGACCAAACTAAATTTTAGTACAGCTTATCATCCTCAGACAGATGGTCAAACGGAGAGAATTAATCAGATATTGGAAGATATGTTGAGAGCTTGTGCTTTACAATATGGTACTAGCTGGGATAAGAGTTTGCCTTACGCAGAGTTCTCTTATAACAATAGTTATCAGAAGAGTCTTCAAATGGCACCGTTTGAGGCTCTGTATGGACGAAAATGTAGGACCCCGTTGTTCTGGAATCAGACAGGGGAGAGTCAAGTGTATGGGCCTGATGTATTAAAGGATGCTGAAAAGAAAGTGAGAATGATTAGAGATAATCTAAAAATAGCACAGTCCAGACAGAAAGCTATGCTGATACTCGTAGAAGGGAGTTGACCTTTGAGGTAGGGGATTATGTATACTTGAAAGTGTCACCCATGAGGAGTGTGAAGAGGTTCAACATGAAGGGTAAATTGGCACCAAGATATATTGGACCTTTCAAGATTATAGAGAGACGTGGTGAAGTGGCATATCAGTTGGAATTACCTGAAAGTTTGGTAGGTGTACATGATGTGTTCCATGTGTCTCAATTGAAGAAATGTTTACGAGTACCAGAGGAGCAGATTCCATTAGAGGAACTTACTGTTAAGGAGGATCTTACATATGAAGAGTTTCCGGTTAAAATTTTAGAGACTGCGGACAGAGTCACAAGAAGTAGAACAATCAAAATGTGTAAAGTACAATGGAATCGGTACACAGCAGAAGAGGCTACTTGGGAGCGAGAAGAGGATTTGAGAAAAACCTACCCGCAATTGTTTGAGTAAGCATCGGTCGAATCTCGGGACGAGATTCATCTTAAGGGGGGTAGAATTGTAACACCCTAAAAATTTGAAAAGAAGAAAAATAGGAAAAGTATGATTTTTATATTTACTTTTGTGAAGCATGCAAAATTTAGAATAAGAATAATTTTTATAAATTTAAAATCAAATATAAGGGTAGAAACATGTTTGTGCATTCATGCTGCTGCATTTGAAGTTTTGTATTGTGTGGTTTCAATCAAATTCAAATTTGATTTGAAAATCATTTGAAAATTTGCTTTGAAATAATTGAAAAGGAAAAAGAAAAAAAATTTCCTTTCTCCTCGCTTTCGGCCCGGCAACCCATTTCTTCACCGTGGCCCGCGTGCTTTTCTTTTCCCCGCGGCCCGTTACTCCCCCGCGCGCGCCGTTTCCCCGCCTGGGCCGACTTCGGCCGCTGGCCCAGCAACCGCGCGAAGAGCTGCCACGCTTTCCTTCTCAGTGGCGTCGCTGACAGCATGGCCCCGCATGTCAGGCCATCTTCTTCCTCCCCAAGCCGCCGTCGGATCTTCTCTTTCCAAAAACGCCGAAGCCGAATCCTTCCTTCCAATCTCCCCTTTCCTTCCTTGGAATCGCCTTCGGGCTATAAAAACCGAGCCCGTGCCTCCTTCCGCTCCATCCTACCTCGACGCGGAGCATCGAAATCATCCCGAGAAGACGTTGCTCGGAGCACCGCCGCGACCACCCACCATCCGGAGCCGCGCGCCTTCTTTTGGTCTGTCCTCGGTTCCGTTCTTGCGCGAGGTGAGATCGCCTTGCCCTGTACTCCATCCCGATACTTTTTATTCGTCGAATGATGCTCGGTTTCGAGTTTTAGCGAACTCCGGCGATGGCGCCGCCGCGGACTTGGTCGCCAGAGCGTTTTCCCGGCCGGAGCGCCGCCGGCCTCCTCCCCGATTAGATCTAGGCCGTTCATTTTAAATCGGACGGCCGTTATTTAAAGATACCCCTTCGGCTGGTGATTTTGCAAAAGACACCCTGAAGTTTTTAAGTATGTAACCCGCGGTCCAAAGCGTAATCTGGAAAAATATGTTTTGATTTATTGAAAACGTAATTCGTTTCGGAAAAAGAAAAATACGCTTTCTGATATTTACAGTTTTGCCATTCCGATTGTTTTAGTCGTAGAATTTTTGTTTTAACTCCGTTTGGTCCATTCAAATTTTGTTAGATTCATATTTGCGAACTCTATGTAATTATACAACTGTACAGTAGGTTTGGATTAATTTATTTTCGAGTTTTTATTAAAGTATTTATTTTTCTATAGGAAATCTTTGGAAATTCATAACTTTGTCGTTTTAGCTCTGATTTTCGTGATCTTCGCGTCTGTGTGATCCTAGCAAGTTGTAGATTCATTTTAAAGACTTTTTATTTTATTTTCTTACTGTTGGTGTATTGTTCTAATTATAGTCTTGTTTGTCTATGCATGATTGCCTCTGGATGTGTGTTGTTGATATTGGTTGATCGAGTATAGACGGTGAGAAATTCGTTGGAGATCAAGAGCTTTACTACGAGCAAGATCTTCAGGACCAGTTTGAGCAAGGCAAGTATAGCATGGGATAATCCTTGTTGTCCTATTCACCTTATGCAATTAATATCATTATGCATTTATTCCTTGTTAAGGATGACTTAGCGATTGATCCTTACCTTGGTACCTATTATATTGCATTGAGTAGTGTGGCTAGTGCTTAAACATGGACTATGATCATGTAAATTGATTAGAGGAATATGCAACAAACATTAAAAGATGATTTTGATTAATGTTTAAAGGGGATTAGAGCATGGGGGTTACTTTTGATGCTCTAATTGCTCTCCATAAGGACTCATCTATAAGCGACAATCCGGGATTTACAGTATAACTGTGGGGGCTATATGGCTCTGGCTTTAGTCATATAGAAGGACCTTTTCTAGCTTGTTAGAGGTAACCTCTTTGGCGTAAGAATGGCTTGACGAATCGGGTATAGTGCGGCCTCTGTCCTTATGTGTATAGGCTGCGAGTTATTGTGCCATTTGGAAGGGGGGCTCTACATCTGTTTGCCGAGTGAATCTAATGGCCCTAACTTGTTAGACGAACCTTCGAAAGACTTCATAGTGTTTACCCTGCCTGCTCACCTTGGTAGTGTTTTGGGAGTAATTAACCCGGGCATTTGGGTAACACGACTCACAGTGAAAGTGTACAATCTCTGCAGAGTGTAAAACTGTTATAACAGCCATGCTCACGGTCATGAGTGGCCTTGGACCCTTATGGAATAGTTGAATAATTGTTTATAATTATGTTTTTGCTATTCATTGATCATTTCACATGGATCATATGTTTAATGTTTATATTGAGACATTTTGATGCTATTGTTATGCTAAAATCATGCTAACTAAAAGCTACATGCTGATAAACCAATGAATATGCCTTTTTGAGCCTCATGAACCCCATGTTATACTTGTTGAGTACGAGATGTACTTACGCTTGTTTATTTCTCTTACTTGGATAAAAATCCCGGATGGGTAACAGATGGAGGTAATAGTGACTACTACGCCTACTTCCCTGAAGATTACTAGTCTTGCTGTCAACCAGTCAATGTACCTGTGACTGGAGCTACCACGAGAGATTTCTATTTATACTTCCGCTACGTTTGTGTTATGACTATGTGTTTAAATATCGTGATGTAATAACATTTGTGATGATACTTCTGTTATAATTTGTGAACTTATGTGTGATTGATCTCTGGGCGCACATAAGGGTATGCATTCCATTTGGTTGATAAATGGGTGTGACACTGGAGTCATCCGGTCGTCATCGCTCCATCCTTTCCTGCCTTCATTGCTTTTTTTTTCTCGAAGAAGGTCGTGCCTCCGTTCCTAGCTTTCTTGTGCTGCATACGTGAATGAGCTTTGGCTTGTGGAGCAGGCAGCAGACCAAAAAATCTATTGGGCCTTGGGAAATTTACTTGGGCCAAGGGGGGGCCGGAGCCCAGTTTCGCCTCCACTGGGCTCCGTCCGTGCCTCCAGCTTTTTGATCTGAGAGTACGTACATATATATAAACTAACTACCTGAAGATACACGACGAGATTGAGGATAGGTCTTTACATGAGCGACTTCGTGATGATCTTGTAGAGCACTTGTGGGCAATTCATAGTTCTAGGTAGTAAAATTTGTGTCGTGTGCTAAATGGAGATAAAGTAATATTTATATTCTCAGTGAATGAAACTCTACATTTTGTAAAATACATGGAGGTGCACATTGTTGTCAGCAGTCTCCTTTTGTCATGTGTTGTGATGAATTCTCTGTTTCCTGTGTTAGAAACAGAGTTATGTACTGCCTCGGATGTTCCAATGAATGTACTGCCTCAGGTGTATGTTTCCTGTGTTAGAAGCAGTCTCCTTTATGCTTGAACTCATATGAGAATCAATGAATGTTAATTTCTCATTTATGGCTATAAACATGCACCTGTATTTGCTTTTATTGCTCCAAAATTACTGACTGAATATGACTGTGAAAAAGAAAATGACAGCAGACCTGTATGCCCTGCTGACTGCTGTAAATTTTTAGATTCAGACCACCAATGCTGCTGGTATAACAGCAGTGCTGCTGCAATCCTTGCTGGTATAACAGCAGTGCTGCTGTTTCTGATTCAAAACTGCAGATCAGCTGCAACAAACCTGACATTTGGAGGTATACATAAGTTGGCATTCCACAAAAATAAGAGCAATCAGATAATTTATCATTCAGATTTATATGAGACAGTAACCATAACCATATCACTTAACCATAACCATAGCCATAACCATAGCACCAGATTTATATGAGGCAGATCCACATAGCACTACAAGTTGACATAAACTTAAGTTGACAGATCCACATAGCACTACAAGTTGATTTTACACAGAGACATAAGTTGACATAAACTTAAGAAATGACCACTAGCACTCCACTCTCACCAAACCTACACTGCACTCTCACCACTAGACGTCTCGCCTACACTGCCGCTCATCTCCTTCACAATCAGAGCTCTCTTTGCCTTGACATACGCCCTTTGATCATCATCCATGGTGGAGACATCACAAAACATAACTTTCTGTTCTTGCTCCCACTACAGACGCCGCTCCTCCACCTCAATCCTGCGCTGCTCAAGCATCATATCCTTCTCCCACCTGTCTTTCTTCATCTTATGTTCCTCGGTCTTCATTACCAACAAATTTTGCATCATATCCTTGTACTCGTCATCTCCTTCATTCTTTTTCAGCTTCTCTTTGGATTGCCTTCTACCCGAAGGTCGGGCTCTCTTGGCAGAAGGGATTGAAGAGCTCTCTTGGCCTTGGGCGGTTGACTCATCATTCTCTTGTTCACTTCCAACCGGGAGGTTGATCTCTCTGGACTTGGCCGGCTTCTTGTTGGCTTCAAGCGTTGATTCGAACTTCTGAGTGTGCCTCAACGTGAGCCAGCACTGTTCGAATTGACAATTTTTGCCGTTCGCCTTTCTGGCATACCTTGCGTGGGCTTCCAGCAGCTGCAAGAAAGATCAAGTGCATGATTAGATATATAGCAATGACAAGATATGGGATGAACCAAGTGCAAGATCACTTACATGCTCTTGGTATGGAATGCCGCTTGGATGACGACGCTGGACCTCTTCGTAGTAGCCTTGGAATTTCCTGCACTCCTTTAGTATGATCCCAAAGCGATGCTCGAGTGAATTGGGAGTCCTATCGGACTCAAAGTCCCTATTCATGTGGAAATCATTTGCGATCCTCTCCCAATAAGTTTTTCCTGGCTGCTGATTCTCTATGATAGGGTCATTGCTGATATAAATCCAAGATTTGCAAAGTTGGATATCTTCAAGATTAGTGTAGTTGCCGCCTCGCTTGGATTTGCCGCCAGTACTTGGAGTGGCATCCTGCTGCACTTCCTGCTGCCTCAGCAATACCAAATCATCATCCACTTCCTGTGTCAAAATGTTTGTGAAATAACCACCTCCTGCTACACTTGAAGCCCTTGGTTGCTGCAAATAAATATACAGAAATATATAAAAATTGCTGCAAAGAAGATAGCAGAAATAAGGAGGAAACTGGAGTACTGAACTAGTGTCTTCTGCAGCATACAAGATAGCAACAACCGGCTACCATAGCATTATCTACAACAGATGATCTACTAATGAAAATCAACTGCCCATCCTAATTACAATCTATATCTTACATCTGCAGAACACTAGTTGAGAAAGATGACTCAAGTCTCAGTGAACCAACTACTAAAATCATCTTTCCAAGAGAAATAAAGATATTTTAGTATCAAGCTTCCTTGTGTATCATTCAAATTTGACTCTGTTTTTAGTTCAGTTTTAGCCAGGTCACATCACTTGCAACAACTCTGTTTCAAGGCTTCAAGGGAATGAAATTAGCACAACTCACCGAGTAGTCAGGCGTCCAGTGGTTGGGGATGAAGTCGTCGCGGGCGACCTCATATACTTCTGCTCGTGATGTTGTGGTGTTGCTGGCGTCCCAGGTGGCGGCGTGAGGCTCCATGAAAGTCAACGCGCGAGGGCCGAGATGAGGCGGGTCGTTGGGGAGCCGAGGAGGTAAGCCGCTGCCGCCGCCACCGGGAGAAGGCATCCTGCCGCCACTGCCGCCGAGAGAAGGCATCCTGCCGCCGCCGCCACCGGGAGAAGGACATTCTTGGGTACTAGGCAGGTTGAAGTCAAGAGGAGTCGAGGTAGGACGGGGATGCGGCGCGACGAATGCACGACGTCGTGTGGGAGCCACCGCCGGACGGGGAGGCAGCCCACCTCCGGAGAATCCACGGGACACGCCGCCGTCCATGGGAGAGGAACCGGGTCAGGTGTGGTGGGCGTGCTGGCTTGGCGGGCAGACCACTGTATGAATATGAGCAAGGTTACAGAGTTTCAGTCGTCAGATGTGTCATAATCGAGACTTGACAAAAGTAAACACACCATTTTCAGAAAAATGGTACAATACAAGATGCTGATTAAAGATTCAAAGAAACATGAACAAAAACATTTTTCATATAATCATACTAGAATAAATTTGTGTTAAAGACAACTGCTTGTTGGCTACAGTGGTACGTAGCTTCAGAAATGCAGTGATGCAAAACCAATCAGATACTGTAGTTTATTTCTGCAACTCCACTTCAGAACATTCAGATGTCAGAGAGACATGCTAAAAATGATGCTACATGCTGATCAAAGGTAACACTCATGAAAAGTCATGTCCCAATTGGCCCTTCATCTAATCTAAGCTTGACTGAAGAAACAGGCAATCCATTGGTTGCTTGGCTGGTTTCAGTCCAACATAGAGCAAAAACATAACTTGAAGACACAACTCATCAGATATGCATAGGTATACAACCACTCATAGGTGCACCAAATGCATTATTCACTAATATTCACAATTTCATCATAACAGAATCAAAAGGAGATGAGCACAAGCTCTTCTAAGGGACAACACTTCCAACATTCAGTATTTACTAGCACTACAAAGAAAGTAGTAATGCGATTGACTGAACTAATGTTAGTCCTACCAGAACACACGAAGATAGAAACCATTAAGAACATGAAGTGCTTGCATATACGATGATACTAAAATATACTGAACTAATTTTGGCATATCTAAATCTAAATCAGTAGCTTTTCCAATCCTAGCTGCTACTCGCATGTGCAGTCCCATTCTCGTATGAGCAGAGCAGACTGCGCCTGACCTTCAACCTCGCGAATGCAGTGGAGTGTGCCTGACCTTCAACCTCGCGAACGTGGCCGACGCTGCCGCGTGCAAGTCACAAGGATGCTCCGGCCGGAGGGGATTGTGGGGCCGGCGACCTCCGGCGAGCTCCAGCAGGCTGGGCGTTCCCAGGCTCGCGGCTGTAGGCTCCCGCGACGTGGTAGCGCGGCACGCTCGGCGAGTGCACGCCGGCTGTAGCTGCCGACGACCCCGTCCTGTTCGTGCTTTATGTGCCGAGATGGTCTGATGTGTTGGGGCAGACGAGGGGCGAGGACAGGGCGGGCGGTGGAGCGGCCTGGCGGGCATGGACGCGCGGTCGGGCGGGTGCGGTGGAGGAGCACCGGCCGCGGCGGTGGGAGGGCAGCGACGCAGCCGCGGCTGCGGGGGACGACGCGTCGGGGGTGGGGTCGGGGGAGGGGATCGGGGCCTCCTGTAGCTGGGGGGCTGAAACTAAATTTTACAAGTTCTCCTAAAATGGGAGCCCAAGTAGAAGGTCTATTGGAGTGGATTTTTTTGATCAAGTCCCCAAAATTGAAATAGGGGCCTGTTTTAGGGGCTGGGCTAGAGTTGCTCTTAGATATAGGAGGGATTTGGTTCGTGTTTACTATGTGGAGCGAATTTGGAGAGCAGAGCTCACCGTGGTGTTGCGTTGGGCTGGGGCAGCGGCACCCGGCGCTTCGCCGGCGAGGGAAGAGGAGGAGCAAGGGAGAGAGGGCAGCCTCACCTGAGTCTGCTCACGCTGGAGGCATCACGTACAGGGGTCGCTCGTGCCCGAGCTGCTGCGCTAGGGCTGGCCCGTGCCGGTGGCCTCCCACGCCTGTGCGCCACCGCGGCAATGGGTGTGGCTTCCTCGCTTCGAGAGAGGAAGAGAGGGAGGGGCAGCGCCGCTGGATCTGCGCCGACGCCGCATCGGGAGGCCATCCGTGCTGGGCTTGCCGCGCCTGCGGCTGCCGCTGCTGGCCCCCTTGCCGGTCCAGCGTGCCGGGAGCCTCCCTCGCCATGCTGAGGACACGACGCCGGGGCCACCGCACGCTCGCACCGCGCCACTGCGTCACCTCCGCGTGGGGCCCGCCCTGGCTGAGGCTGGCACGCCGGGGCCGCTGCGCCGCCGCGGTGTGCCATCCACCAGCACCGTCGGAGCACTGCGAAGCAGATGAGGAAGGGCTAAAGAGGAGGAGGAGGGCGTGCGCCACCGCCGTCGCCCTGCCCACGTCGGAGAGAGGCAGCGAAGAGGAGGAGGGCAGTCGGCAGCCGCTGGAGCTCGGGTGCCTGAGATCGACGGCTGGAGGAGACGCTGCCTGAGAACCGATGGTGAACAAAAAGGAGGCGACATGGCTCGATGACGAGCCAGAGCTTAGCCCTGCTTTCGTTATACTCCCTCCGTCCCAGAATACATGTCGTTGTGGGAGGAGGAGCAGAGACCATGGTTGGTGGCTAAAGACTGCATTAGCCCTACAAGCAATCATGAAAGTACTCCCTCCGTCCCACAAATAAGTGAACGTTTTTGACTTCTACACTCTATGTTTGACTATTTGTCTTATTTAAAATTTTTTTATAAATAATAAAATAAATAAATCATTATGAAAATATCTCTAATGATTGAATAAGTCGTAACAAAACAAATAATATTTATTAAAAAATTTTAAATAAGACGAACGGTCAAACAAGAAGTGTAGAAGTCAAAAACGTACACTTATTTGTGGGACGGAGGGAGTACTGTTTAATTGAGATGACACGCCCACCGTGACAGATTGAAAGGATAAGGCTTCTCAGGCTCCCACCGTCTGTTCTTTTTCCATTTTTTGTTTATTCGTGATAGTGGAAGACAGCGACGAGATGGATTGACTGGTGGTGTACTGAACATAGAGTGGGACCCAGCCTATACAACCTAAGGCCCTGTTCTGCAGGTCATGTTTCGGCTTGTTTCAGCTTGTTTCAGCTTATTCTCTCTCACAGAATACTATTGAATCAGCCGAAACCAGCCGGCTTTTCCACCAGCCGAACCAGCCCTAAAACGACTTCCTTCGTGGGACATTTTTTAAACCGCAGAACGACATGTATAAAGGGACGGAGGGAGCAGAGAGATAAGCAGAGTACAGCATTCTGCAACTCCCTTGTATCAGCATGAATATACTTGACACGCGTCCATACTATCCTGCCCAGCCCCCGTATGATCCAGACGTTACAAGAGATGGATGATTTCCCCCCACCTCCTCAGTCGAAAAAAAACAAAAAAAAAAGTCACTTCCGTCCTCAACTCCTGATGGCCTGAAAAAAAAGGAAGCAAGGCACGGCTAATATGAAGCTGTGTTTATAAAAAAAATGTAACCAAATTAGAAAATCTAACGAACGGTCATGCCTTATCCAGGTGTAGATATCCATGTCTTCTCCGTGCAGCTGTCGGTGCTGTTCTCGAAGCCCAGGCAGCCACTGTGATGAGGAGACACCTTGCATATCCTTTGCCAGAAACAGCTGGTGCAAGTTGTCAATACTCTCAACACACCTCAAGTTGGGACACAGCTGTACACGCAGCTCTCTCACTTGCGAAAGATTTGAGACCCTCTCTAGGCCTTCACAATCAATTATATAAAGACCCTCCGAGACGAAACGGAGGTTCTTCACCACCTTAAGGCTGTGCGCATCTCTTAATTGGAGTTCCTTCAAGCTGGTAGCCTCCTGTCCAAGCTGTGGTGGGAGAGCTCTCAGCTTGGGGCAGTCGTCAAGGTTCAACTGCTTCAGTCTTGGCAGCAGCTGCATCCTTAGAGGTGGGGCGTCCTCCTTTTGATTTGCAGCAGCCTCATCCTCTGAACCTTCCGTACCTGTTGTTGTTGCATCTTGATCTTCTTCAGCAACAAAGGACCACTCCTCCCAGTTGGACATATCCTCAATGACCAACGTTTCAAGCTTGGGGAAAGTTACTGCCTCTGTTGATCTGATATTACTCACCCCATAGCCAACAAATTCGGGTCCAATCCTAGTGATAACAGTGGCTCCCTCGATTCTTAGATATTTCGAGTTCGGGAGCTGACCGATTGGTGAAAGATGCACACATGATTTGCAATCTATGATATGCAAGTATTTCAGTGAAGACAAATGAGCAGCAGTATCTAGCCAGGTGGGAAACCTCCGACCATTTGATCATTACAGGTGCCAAGCCGGCTGACGTCGACGCATTCAAGGATGAGATGCGCCGGCTGTTCCGTATGAGCGACCTTGGCCTCCTCTCATACTATCTCGGGATCGAGGTAAAGTAAGGCCAAAACGCCATCATGCTGGGTCAGGCGGTGTACGCGAAGAAGCTTCTGGAGAAGGCGGGCATGGCCGCCTGCAAGCCTACCTCAACGCCGATGGAGGTGCGCCTCAAGCTTTCGACTAAAAGCACGACGCCGGAAGTCGACGCGACCATGTACCGCAGCCTAGTCGGCAGTCTACGGTATCTGATACACGTGGGCCCTGACATTGCCTTCGCTGTGGGGTATGTCAGCCGCTTCATGGAGAAGCCTCGGCAAGAACATCTCGTCACCGTCAAGCACCTGCTGTGCTACATTGCGGGCACGGTGGACTACGGCCTTGTCTACCCCAAGCTGCTGAGTGGCGATAGCAGGCTGACGGGCTACAGTGACAGCGATTGGGGGGAGATGCTGATGAACGGAGGAGCACTGCAGGCGTGATCTTCTTCCTGGGGAGGCTGCCGGTCACCTGGCAATCTCAGACAGTGGCGGATCCAGAAACGGGGTAAGGGGGGGCTAAATAACAAAGGGCAAAAAAAAAATTCTCGCTGTATACAGTACACTAATAGATATAGCAAAGATTGATATCAATTCATATCAAGCTCAATGCGGGGTCTTTTTTTTCTCAACCCGACTCTCATTAGTTGCAATCTTCGAAGTTGAAGCATCATTCTTAGCACAATATCTCTTCATTCTAGTCTACTACAGTACTACTGATTATACCCTACAAGGTATGAAAGTAAAACTATCATAATCGGATCACTGAATATTCAAAAGAAAAATATTAGAATAGGGTTCAGTGGGGAATTTTAGACTGAGCTGCACTGGGCTCTGAAGAGCTGCTCTCTGCTATTTTGGCCCACGGGAGGGGCTGCAGCCCCCCTAGCCCCCCCTGGATCCGCCAATGATCTCAGAAGCAGAAGGCAGTGGCTCTGTCCACAAGTGAAGCGGAGTACATAGCTGGCACGGTGGGAGCGTGCCAAGCCATGTGGCTCATTCAGCTGCTGGGCGACATCACCGGCAAAGAGGTCCAGCAGCCGATTCTGAGGATGGAGTGATGGACAACCAGTCCGCAATCGCCCTGAGCAAGAATCCCGTCCTACACGATTGCAGTAAGCATATTGATACAAAATTCCATTTCATTCGTGACTGTGTGGATAGCGGGAGGCTATATATGCGTGGACTATGCGAGCACTCAGGAGCAGCTCGCCGACGTTCTGACGAAGTCATTGGGGCGCGCGAGGTTCTGTGAACTCCGTGACATGGTCGGCATCGTCAAGCTGAAGAATCGAGCATGAATTAGGGAGAGATTGTTAGATAATCCAAACTCAATTCGCTCCTGTCTTTTCTCTGGCTAGTAGACAATAAGCTGAACTTGGTCTTAGCCAAACCGAATGCGTCTTGTACGAGTCTGATGCATGCTGCTTTCATGCAGAGGCTCTCCTTCATTCTAGCTGTAGTGGTCATAGACGCACGCAGCGTTCTCGTCCGTGGGATGGCGCGGACTTGTCGGAGTTCGTGGCATGCACATCGTAGTAGCAGTGGCGATCGGCATGCTCCAGTCGTGGGCGTGGCAATGGTGGAGCGTGAAGACCGCAGCGTCATGGTCCTTCGTGGCCATTGTAATCTCGCTATTTATATTCAGCAATAGAGTCCACAAAAGCTGCGTTGGTTAGCGGCACCAAACCCTCTCGTGTTCCACTGTGTTCTCGCGTGCGTTCTCTGAGAGTTTCCAGTTCATCGTCTTCATCTCCGGCGACGGGCGCCGGCGAGCGAGAGACCACACAGATAACAGCGTGTTTCAAAAAGTTGAGGTCATACATGTGGCAAACGCCTCACCACTCAATTTTGAACAGCTGAGGTTCGTCCCCCGACCCTTCCAAACCCTAGGCGCCCCTGGAGAGCCCCTTTTCTGATGCCGCCGGCGCCCACATCCTGCTCCCCTCCCCTCCTCCCTCCGTGCCCTCCACCCCCACCAATCCTCTCCCTCGCGCGGGACGCGGATCTCCGCCGCCGCCACCTGCACGGCTCGGGCAGACGCCGCCCCATCCGCGCGTCTCGGAGGTTGCCGCCGCCGCCGGCGCAACCCTGCCCCCTACGCCGCCCGGGGTTGACACCGTCGCCGCAGGCTCCCCGCAGCCTCGTGGAGGAGCCAGATCCGGTGCGGCCCCACCCCCTCCACCACTGGGGCCGGCCTCCGCCGACGCCAAGACCATCAATCATGGGTCCCACACGCTCACGAAGCCATCAAAGCTGCCAGCCGAAGCTGGGAGCGCTGCCCCTACCGCCGCCGCCGACTTGCTCGGATCCTCACTGACTAGGCCCATCTTTGGGGCCCAAACCAGACGTCCGCGGCATCGCCGCCCACCCCCAGCTCGTCCCCACTCTCACCGGCCGCGGCTCCGTTCTACCTAGCCTCGAGAGAGCGCACAAAGCGCCATCAGTGGGCGGACGACGACGGTGAGGAGTCCGATGACGACCAGCCCACAACCTACTTGGATGCCACTTGTCGCCCGACAAAGCTGGTCACTGCGCCCCCGCGCATGCCCAGACTCAATTTGTCATAGTTCTGCGCCGTGCTGAAGTGGACTGGACGACGGAGATCTGGACGAAGGCAGAGGAAGCGTAGCTGACCGCGCCCCCGCCTGGTGTGCGGGCTGCTGGCACGGCCAGCGGATGGCCGCGTCCCTGCCCGCCAACACATCGGCCGTAGCAGACGGGTATCCACCCCCAACTCCGATGGGTGGCGAGAGATCTTCCCTCGGCAGGAGACATGGCCTATGGCTGCCACAGATGAGTCTCGCCGTGGCCCACTTCCGCAGGCCCGGAAGATACCCGCAAAGCTTCACGACAGATGTTTCAACTGCCTTTCCTACTCACACGGTCACACCGAGTAGCGACCTGCCGGTTGCCCCGGCGTTGCTTGCACTGCCATGGATTCCGCCACCTCACCAGGGACTGCAAGCGGCCTAGGCATGCTGCGACGTCGGCGGTGAAGGGACGCAACTAGCCATGGAACAATCCGCCGGACTCCCAATACGAGCCCCAGGGCAGTCCACCGAGATCGGATGGGGCCGTGCACGGTGCCGTGGGGGCGCCGGTGGAAGCCGACAATGCTGATGGCGCCAGAGTAAGCCAGCAAGGGACATCAACATAGGTGCGCCTGCTGACAACGCTGACACCTCTGTTGCTACACACTGCTTCCCCGAGCCAGATCCGCTCGTGTTGGAGCTGTGCGCGAGCGCACGGGGCCTCCCACGTGGATCGACCCAATGCTAGAGGAGTTTGCTGCCTCGCTCGTCGTGAGCCAGCCAGCAGGAGCGCCGGCGCCGGGGTGTCCGCCTACTACGCCGGCCGCCTCTCAAGAAGTTGAAGCACTGTTGGTGGACTTGCCTCCGTTGTCGCCTATGCAGGGGCAGCCACATGTCACGGCACCTCGGGAGGGGCAGCATGGTGTCATGGATGCCGAGGTGATCCTAGTTGAGGCAGGTGTGGTTGATTCAGGGACAGGGGCAGATGCTAAGGCCTGCAATGAGGTTGTGGCTAGACCTTTGGATGGGCAGTCAGGCGACGTCGTAGTTGGCCATGGACAAGGTGAAGCAGTGGAAGCCATTTCCGTGACCAGCTTCATACAATCTCTCAAGCTTCCGATGCACGCCCTGGTTACGTCCCCTCCCAGGCAGCGTGTCTCGCGTTGTGTTGACAGCGTGTCCGTTCCGAGGAGTGATAGGCTGGTGGCGAAAACAGCAATGCGGGACCCAAAGCCGGAGGTCCAAGTGAGGAAGGTGCTTCTCAAAAAAATGGAGGCCGGCAACTGCCAACTCACCGCCGAAGACCCCGAACACGTCGGTCGCTGAACGGTTCAGGAAGACGCGGTCGTCATCTAAGCGCGAGGCTCTGCGTGAACTGTTCCCGGCAACAGGTCGGCGCGGCGCCATTCTGGGAGACGCGGTCGATGATGACCTAAATTAGCTTTAGCTTTCTTTCTGATTCGGTCGCAACTCATGTGCATATAATTGTCTAAGTTGAACGTGGTTTTGCATACATTCGGCTTCACTGTAGGGCAACAATCGTTGTTATCCGGTGAGTCTAATTTCTTCTTAATGAAACACGGCCAACGGGTCTGTTCTCGAAACAAATGACACCAGGGACAAAACAAAGACGTTTCTTTTTTGATTTAATTCAACAATCCAAACTTTAAATGAATGTTTGGTCTCCCCGCAAAAAAATAATGTTTGGCCATACATATAAACAAAGCATATCCACAGAGCATTCGGCAAACAAAATGCACCTCCATCATTTTTGGGCCTTCTCAGGGCAGGCGACAACGGACGAAAAAATTCCAGCTTAGCAACAGCTGTTTTTTATGATTGTGAAAACAGTAGCTCACCGAGGCCGATGGAAATGAAAACCTGGCTCCAGTAGACGTTCATGTTCTTGCTTGCGCTAATGGCTATGATTACACGCTTACCATTATTTATGGTCGTGCCATAACTTTTCTCTACCTTTTCTATCCATGTCTACTCAAGCAAATGACCATCCCCATGATTACTAACTTTTTGTGTTATTTCATTTTGCTCTTTTTAATTTAAATATTTTGTAAAATGTATTGTTATTCTAAATATTTGTTTTAATTTTCTAAATATAGAGAAGGTATAATGCAAATCGTTGGTATTAAAGAAGTCATTAAGAGTTTGACTAATCATCTACTCTCTCCATCGTGAAATATGTTGGATTTTCATTTGTCCTAAGTCAACCTATCGTAACTTTGACCAAATCTATATATCCTGTAAAGACAAACCCCACTAAGCTAATTATCTTGCGCCTCCTTACGCCACGTCATCATCCAATCCTTTTGCTGCTGCATGCAATTAAGTGCCCACTCACAAATGGTTTCAGTAGTGGATGCAGTTACTTACACATGACCATGCACGTATACTGCTAGCATTATTCTATCACGTGACTTCCTCTCTTCCTCTTCGAAAACTGACTACTAATAATCAAGCTATATATAGATGACTCGATAGACTACAGTGAGGCCATATTTATATTCCTCCTTCATACCCGCGGCAACGCGCGGGGAATTCTCCTAGTTTATAGAAAAGAATAGTAATATTTTTGACATCATATAAGCTCCAGAAACATCATGAAATGTATTTTTATAACTTACTTTTTTTTGATGTGGTAGAAGTTAATATGTGTCCCTATAATTTTAGTCAAACAAGAGGTGGATTGACTTAGGACAAATGAAAATACGCTATATTTACAATGTTAGTAAACACACATTATTTGTTTATTCTCTGCAATTAGCGTTCTCAGGCACAAGCTGCCAATCAAACATATTATAACTACTTGCCTGACCAGGTGCATTCTACGAAATTTTCAAGAAACTCTCAGGTAACGCTTTTCACCCAATAAGTTGTCTGTGTCTCCAAACAAACAGGAGTGACTGACACCGGAGACCAGGCAGCAAGTGGATGCGGATTGGTCCATAGTTACTACATTTGGTGACAAGATTAGGTGACGAAGATGGAAGTTACTACATTTGGTGACAAGATTAACAACATGCGCAAGAATATAATTCAACAATGATTTAGTGCAACAAGTTAGTACATGCTTAGTTATCATCTTATCTTGCTATTGCTAGTTGAATATCTGAACAAAGAATTCTGATTAATTCTCGCCAAATGCGCTAGAAAAAATTAATAAATCATCAAAACTCTCGGAGTAATCACAATAAACATCTAACATTTAATTTGGTAGAATCTAATCTCCATCCCACTAATAAAAATTGAATCTATTCTAATATAAAAAATTATCCACCTATGCCATTATGAAAAATAAATATTTGTTTTTTTGAAACAATCTGGTTGCATAATAAATATTGTAAGCAATACTGATAATTTTATTATCAATACCAACATTATGGTACCAGATTTGCTTTCAGTTTGTTATATTGCTAATGTAGTCTATAATCCTTGTTGTGTTCGTATTTGTTTATTTAGTTCAGAATTCAATTGTGCTAAATATTTTGTAGAATCTACAGTGACAGGCACCATATAATCGACATTAAAATACAGATAAAAGTTTATATGATTTTTATAAAAATGTAAATGACTTTAAATAGAAAAACTCAAAACTAGAAAGTTATAGATCTCATTAAGAGCTACAACTTTTGCATAAAAATATGTTTATCCGACACCACACAAGAAAGATATGGTTCTTCTAATACGGCAAGCCGTGGTACGATTAATATGCTGCTAAAACGTTATATTATTTTTTTGAGCATCTTAATAACCTCAAATAAAAAACATAAAACTATAAAGTTGTAAATATCATCGAGGGCTATAATTTTTATATAAAAGTCATCTTCATCCGAGGTTGTATGCAAAAAACATGATTTTTCTACTGTAAGTCTTGCCATGTTAGTTCGGGTGGTGCGGCTGAAGTACTGTCACACCAACGAGATTGGCGCGGCAAGGTTTTTCATGTGAAAATCACTGTCTAGTGTAGTAGATCATACCGTGCCACATGTAATAATAAATGTTATTCGATCCATTATATATTGGAGTCAGCGTAATAAGCTTGCCAGCTTATTATTACTGCTGCAGCTCCACGTATGGCAACAGGAGCGGTAGCCCACGGAAGGCCCGTCTGGCCTTGTTATACTCCACAAGCCTCTCCACGTCCGGAATCAGCCCCTTGACAGCATCCAGCGCGCAGAACCGGTCTGCCCATGCCACCAGCAGCGGCGTCTTGGTGGCGTCGACGACCTTTACCCCGCAGATGGCCTCGGTGGCGTACAGCCATCCAAGGTGGCTGCCAAGCACGACGTCCACGAGCCCGACGGTGTCCCCTCCGAAGAACGCCTTCCCCTTGGAGCATTCCTTGAACGCCTGCTCCAGCGTCTCGAGCACCGCCACTACCTGCGTCGCGGCCTCCACCCTCTCCTCGGCCGTCTTGCCACTGAAAACCGGTAGCCACGTGCTGAACCACTGTATGTCATGCAGCATGTATGCATCGGTGTTAGTTACTGTGGAGCTAGAAGCATATATCTGTGTGTCGAGTGAGGGTGCCATGACTGCTAGTACGGACCTTCTCGTCGACGTAGGAGGCCCAGAAGCGAGCAACCGCGCGATCGTATGCGTCGGAGGGAAGGATGGGCGCGCCGGCGGTGCCCGGGAAAGCCTCGTCGACGTACTGCACGATGATCTGAGACTCACAGACAGGCTTGCCGTCGTGGATGAGCACGGGCACCTTCTTGAGCACGGGGTTGGACTTGAGGAGAAGCTCGCTCTTGTCGTAGAGGCTATCCTCGGCGTAACCGTAGGTAAGCCCTTTCAGGTTGAGGGCGATGCGCGCCCTGATCACGAACGGGCTCGCCCATAACCCCAGCAGCGTAAGCCCTTCGCCACCACCGGAGGCTTCTCCTGCCATGCTAGCTAGCTATGGCTTCGAGTGATACCTTTGAACTTGCCTTCCTTTCTTCTTTTTTGTTTTGAGAGAGAGATGAGAACTGACCCTTGTGGCCTTGTCTAGTGTGAGCCGTGATGGTCATGCGTGTGTGCATCTATACATATACACGTACACACACGGGGACTAGTTCTTGACTTCCGAGACATGAGAGTAGCAAATTCTGTTTCGTTCTCACGCGACAGCTTGAATTAGGTGCAGCCCATGTGTGGATCCTGTGTTGGATACCTTTCGTCACCAATGACGTACGCGCTGTTGATCTGGATTTTCTACCGTCCAGGTCTTCGCCGTGGCGTTGTTGTTGGCGTTGCTATCCCAGGCGCCTAGAGTGAGGATATTATACGTCATGCCACACCCGTAAGTAGGTTTTTGTGGCCCTGGATCGAAACACAAAATGTGACCCTTATATCCTGACAAATAAAACAACTAAATTAGGTTCTACTAGTCCATCAACCCGCGCAACACACGGGTCTTTATTTGTTTTTATATGTAGTTAAAGATTGTGCTTTTAGCATATTTCATGAAGACCCATGTTTCAAATCATAATTTACTATTTAACACAATAAATATTAAAAGAAAATTATGCAATTGTGACTTGTCGATTCCATTGCGTCTGCAAGCATCATGTTGTTATCATAGTATTAGTATCCTTCTGCTCCTGTCGTGTACTTTCTCCTTTTTGTGTCTGAGTTTGGGTGCTGTTGAATATCATATATGTGTGTGTGCAGAGCACTACTAAAAAAAAACTTAACCGCGACCTTTTGAAAACGGGCTCGGAGGCGGTTGGGCCGGCGGCCCGCCTCGGTTAATCGAGGCCAGCCGAGGCCGGGCTGCCGGCCCAGCAACCGCCTCGGTTAATAGGTTAACCGAGGCGGACGACATAACATAACCGCCTCGGTTAATCGGCGATTAACCGAGGTGGTTGTGTTAGGGAAACCGCCTCGGTTAATCGATTAACCGAGGTGGCTTCCCTAACACATATTAACCGAGACAGTTTACTTAAGTCGACCGCCTCGGTTAATCAATTAACCGAGGCATTTGTTGTAATCCAACTGTCTCTGTTAATGGGCGATTAACCGAGGCGGTTATGTTATGTCGTCCGCCTCGGTTAAGTCCGGGCTATAAATACAAGCCACCCACTCTTCTTCTCCACGGGTTCTTCTCCATTTTTGCGGGTTTTGAGCTTCAAAACCCCAAAAATTGGCCATTTCCTAGAGGAAGAAGTTTTGCCCTTGGATTTATCGAATTGGGGCACCACAAGAGGTTGATTCTTACTCTCCAACCCTCATTCTTCTCTCTTTTTCGTGATTTAGGTGCTTTTTCTTTAGATCTAGATCTAAATCTAAATGGAGGAGAGAGAAAAATAGATCTAGATCTATTCGCGTGCATTTTTTTAATACTGCTATGCTTATACGACTCTCCGATGCATGTGCAAGGTTACAGTCATGGACAAGGAATGGATGTACAAGACATCGAGGCTAGATCCGTCTTTTCTGGATCATGTGAGGAAAAAATTCCTTGCCGCTGTGAAGAAGCATCGTCTCAGCCTGGGTCGGGAGCGCATGATTTGTCCGTGCAATAGCTGTAAGAATCTGCTTGCCCAGGAACATAATGTGATGCAATCTCACTTGGATACGGTATGGTTTCGTCAAGGATTACACCGTTTGGAAGTATCACGATGACGCAGATCCGAGTGATGCCGGTGCATCTAACTCATCGACGACATCGATGGCGGCGGTGAATGATGGAGGACAACAGCCCTCATCAGCATCAGCCGGCGACGACAATGCGAATCGTGATTACATCATGATGGATGATCTACTCCAAGACATAGACAACGATGGTTGTGGGGATGGTAAGCCAGCTGATGTGTTGGAGCCTGAAGATGCGGAATTTTTTAAGGATCTTGTTAACCGTCTCAACCATGATGACGTTCTGTTTGGGAATGCGAAGTGGCTAGAGAATTTCAGAGAGATGAAGCAGGAGGCAATTGATCCCCTCTATAAGGACTATCCGAAGCAGTGGACGGCATTGCGGTTTAACCTCCAGATGCTGATGCTGAAGGCTCGCCATAGGTGGTCTGACACTAGCTTTAACGACCTGTTACATATCCTTGCTGACACATACCTAGAGGGTAACAAGGTGCCCACCAATACCTATCGGGCGAAGAAGCTGATCCAGCCAGCGGCGATGAAGCTTAAAAAGTTCCACGCCTGCCCTAACCACTGTATTCTATATCAGGACAAGTATGAGAACTTGCAGAGCTGTCTGCACTGCGGCGCGAGTCGGTACAAGAGGATACAACGAGTGCTAGTCCGGACTAAATTGCAAGGCGAGATCAAGTACAGAAAGGGACAGTATATCTTATAAGCCATGAAGAAGATCCGGGAAAATGGGTGTATTCTTGCCGCCCACCAGTTCGGGTAAGTCAAAACGATACTTGTAATAGCTATTGGGTTCACCACTTTTTATATTTCAAGATTTGAGATCCATACTGTTTCAATGGTGCAGCTTGGGCGTCATAGGCCATTGGATTGTATTTATAATCTATCCTTAGGATCGAAAGCTGTCTGCGATAGTAAGTGACGACACATCTTCTTTTATGCACTCAAAAATACATATCAAATTTGTTGTTGACACTAGTGGTTGGCATACAGCGCTTACAGGAAGTACGTGGAAGACCCCGATTGCTTTGATCGGAGGTCCGAGAAGAAGAAGCAGAAGTATGGTACAAAACTGTGCGTGAGGCGACAATTCCCAGTACTACTACTTACTCCTCTACCCCTACTACTACTACTGCTTACTCCTATTCCTCCTTCTCCTCCTCCTACTACTACTCCTCAACATTACTACTTCTGCACTACTAATGATTATGTGTTACATATATCATGCATGTAGTGCGCCAAGCAACCTAAAGGCTTAGTCTTGTGTGGATACTATGCTTGTGAGTACCTCAGGGCTTGCGGGAGTTTCAGCCAGAGCTGGCGACAGCTCAAGAAAACCCTAGGATGGTGGCAAAAGGAAAAAGTGGACAGTAGGAACATCACTCAAACGGTAGCCGACATTTGTAAGTTTGTCATGGACGAATGTTGTGAAGTTGGGGGAAAGTTCTTTTATGCCGAGAGCGACCTAGGGATGGCGGAGAAGTATGAGAAGCTATGCAACTGGAGAACCAGCGATCTAGACATGAACGATTACAAGTTGCCGGACATCTTCGAGTAGGTGACCTTAGCTTCTCATGTGAACATGTGACGTGCTTTTGTGAACTATGTGAACATTAATGTAATATGAACTTAGTATGTGACATGGATCGTGGAATGATAAGGACGACACTTGAATGGATGTGATATATATGTTTATCCTTCATACGTGTGTTCTCAGCTTTGTATGTGTTTTAACCTGACAAAATTCGGTTTCAAATTCAAATTCAAAACCGAATTCAAATAAGCTTTTTTTTATTTTGGAAATACTTAATGGAGGCGGGCGCGTAACAAGAAACCACCTCGGTTAAAAAGTTAACGGAGGCGGTTGGCTTTATCAAACCACCTCAGTTAAAATATTAAAGAAGGCGGGCGCGTTAGGGCAACCGCCTCGGTAAAGGCCATGATTAACTGTGACCTTTGGTCCGAGGCGGTTGGCCTGCCCGCCTCCGTTAAGCCATTTTACCCGCCTCGGTAAATTTTTCAATAGTAGTGGAGGCTGTTTTGGTATTCAACTATGTACAAAAAATATTAAAAGAAGTAGTTCCTGGTTCACCTAGAAAAGAATTAAGGCCCTGTTTGGATTCACTATCTGATAATAGTTAGTTGAATAATAACTCATTATCTGATTTGGTTTAGATAGTGGGATAGTTGATATCCAAGGGTCCAGCTAACAATTATTCAATCTACTATCTACACATGTTTGGATTCAAAAGAGATAATTATTATCAGATAGTTACTATATACATGGAACCAAACAGGGCCTAAGATAGCATAATTGAGCATTTGTCTTTTTTGATCCATACCTGAAATTGTTTTCCCAAAATGAATGATATCTTTTACGTCATCTTTTGTCTGACCTCCACTGCACTAATATCAGTTTTTTTATAAAGGAAGCATTATAAACTCAAGATAATTACATCGAGTTGATACAACCATCTTGAGATCACTTCCAACCTCTGCATTGAAGCACACGGCCTATAAAGCACTAATATCAGTTATGTCCAATGATTGTTTATGACCTTCTGTTTTCTCAATGTTTTTGTATGTAAACAATAATACAAATAGATCTGATCATTTTACACTTTGACATGTTGCCATGGCATCTTGGTAGCTGTTTATCTTGATCATGTTGCACCCTTGTAAAAGAGGTGGTGAAATTATTATGCTTTTGGTCCTGGTCAGCACTTTTGTTGCTCCTTTCAGTTGCATCTTGTGTGGGTAGCTCATTTCATATGTTGGATTTTCATCGTATTTGACAAAATATTGGATTAAGAGCAAATATAATAGTTAAAGAATGCAGATATAAAATAATTAAACTAATTGGAACTATCATGTATGAGTGATCAGTTTCTTAATTTTTTGAATAATGTGACATGCATCTACATGATATATATAGAAGAAAGAAAGTCCAGGCATTTTGAATTTAATGTTGCACGTGATGGCATTGTCCGTCAATTTTGTCCCCGGTTTGTTCAAATGCACCTCGGCGGATGAAGCTGAAGGAGAGGCATGTGCTGAAGGCTTACGCTTGGTGTCTCAGTGGTGTCCAGGACCGACGATCATAGAGTCCGATTCAGCCAGGATAGTGGTGGCATTGCAGACCACCAATGATGAATAATCTAAACTAAGGCCAGGTCACATCCTAAGCAAATTTATGTGCCTAAGAAGAAGGAGGTTCTTGCTGCACCTATGGAGGGCATCATGCCAAAAAATATCTTATAAATTACTCTATGGAAGTCCCGATTAAAGAGATCAAAAAGCCGATTGTCATTGAGAATCAGGCTCAATCCACTACGCTAAAAGTGGAGCAAAGGGATGCTGCAAATAAAGATGAAACCGAGAGGAGCAAGTTGGAGTCCAAATATTTCCAACCATGGTGGTGCCCATCAGGCTTGACCAAGTCACAATGGCATAAGCTTCATCGCGCGCATTGAGCTTCTTGGAAGCGGGCTGATATACACATATCATCCTTAGAACAGTATGGCCGATGTATACACCGCCTTTAGGCAAAAATAGCCGATGAACTCAGCATCGTTGCTGTGGCTGTCATGTATTTTTAAACTCGCATATGCTTCCCTTAAAACATGAGGGCATATGTTGGACAGCCAAAATATGTTCAGGTCAATTGAAGATGGATTGGAAAATCTTAGATAAGCAAACAGGATCAAAATTAAATCGATTTGGGCAAATTTGCGAACAACAATGAAAAACCAGCCCCGGCTAGGCCTGAGCCGGTTTTGGCAAACTCGAGTCCAATTCATGATTTTCCTTTGGAAATTGATCCTATCTCATGGGAAAGTCGTAATTGACATGTGGAATAAGTTTCCTACTGGTGTAAGACCACCCCCTCAATTTATATAAGAGGATCATGACCGATTAAGCGATACATCTATCCAATCATCAAAAACACATGTCTACATTACTTTTTACCTCTAAACCCTAGCTTTTCCAACCCCTTGCGGTCCAGCTCTCTCTCGATGACCCTACCATTGTATGACCCGAATTGGCGTCAACACTTCTGGTGGAAGGATGTTCAGTGTTCTCAAGCTTCTAGACTCCTACAAGGGTATGTCCATGGTTAATTTCAGAGTTGGGTCCTCTTGCTTCTTTTGGCTTGATTTATGGTATGGACAAATATGTTTGCACAATTGCCAAGAATAAGTTCATTACAATGCAACAAGAAAATATGGCTCAGCCTCTCTTGAACCTCTTCCATCTACCATTGTCAGTACAGGCTTTTGATCAGCTACATGATTTGGTTTCAATGGCTTAAAGAAATTCTTCCTTGCTCAGAGCCAAATTATTGGACCTACATTTGGGGCACCTTCCTGTTTACACCGTCCAAGGCATATAAGCATCTCATTGGACATAGACAACATCTAGTCTACAATTGGTTATGGAATTTCTCTTGACAAAATAAGCTGAGTCATTTTTTGGCTCCTCAAAGATTGCTTAAGTACCAGAGAATTGTTGAAACGTAAGAACATGGACCTGCCCACATACACAGTTGTGTTCTCTGCCCTGATGATGTTGAGGAATCGCGCTTCCACCTATTCCTGGTTTGCCCTTTCGTGGTCTCCTGCTGGTCTGCTGGTCTATCATTAACCTACAAATTCTCTGCCAAACTGGTCCATTTGAGATCCTCTCAAGTTTTCAAAGACAACTTGATGCGGCTTTGTTCATGAAAATTGTGATCATTATGTGTTGGGCCACCATCTGGTCAATCAGAAATGATCAGATCTTTAGGGGTCCTTTCAATCTTGCGATGTTGGCAAAGATTTCAAGACGGAATTTGTTTTAGTTATCCTAAGAGCAAAGTCAAAGTACTACCCAACTATTGATCAAAGGCTCTTTTTTTATATTTTTGTGTCTTTTTTGTTTCATATTAATTCTCTGTAAACTCTGGCCTGTTTTATGCAGTAGGGCAACCCCTCTTGTTTCTCGCCAAAAAGATATTTTCCTAAAAACTTGATCAAACTTAGAGGTTTGACTTGAGACAAAGCCAAAGTGAACAATAGTTTGGAACTGGGCAAGTATTTAGTACCGAAATTTTATTGCACTTAGAATGCTATCATGCTTGTTACTATTTTGAAGTATATCACATGCGTAGCTCATGTACCTTATAACTAGTTACATAAAAATGTGCAACGTGCAAGTTCAGATGAGGAGTGTATATACAGTACAAGCCTCTTGCTATTCTCCCTATGTTTTAAATTCTAAGGTATTTTAGTTTGCCCTAAATCAAACTTTTATAACTTTTAACCAGACTTCAGATCCCAATTAGTAGTGATGGGGCCAGTGACACATGTGCCCCTCGTTAATTGCGCCTACTGTCATGCATAATTGGTTTGCCTGTTCGGTTAGTTGATGAGGATTTTTATGTCACATGTACTCCATTCATTTCAAATTGTAAATCACTTTGGCTTTTCTTAATATTTATTTTGTACTATATATCAAGATATAGCGTATTCCATGTGTCCCAAAATAATTGTACATCTCTGCTTTTCGAGAAGTCAAAATTCTTAGAAGTTTGGCCAATTATATAACAAAAAGTACTAATATTTTTGTTGCGAAATAAGTATATCAGCGGATTAATCTTGGCATATGTTTTCATAATAAACTTATTAGGAGATATAAATGTTAATGCTATTTTCTATAAAGTTAGTCACTCCTCGAGAAACAAGAAGTGCAGTTATTTTGAGACGGAGTGAGTATATCTAATTGTATACTCAGTTGAACCATGTTTTTGCAAGGGGGTTTTCCCCCATTTTCTTTGCATACTTAAGTTGCAACCTCAAGCGCGGATGCTTCACAATGGTCATGGCGCCGTACCCGTCACGCTTAGAGTGTGATGATCTTCAAGTACCTCTTAGGTATAGGTCCAGCATGCGCATATTGTGTGTGTGTGCGCGCGTGTTAGGTGTGAGTTTGTGCTTACGTTTAGATATTACAGTATGTACTTGAAGTATGGAGGCATAAAAAAAAGTTGTATTGCAAAAGTTATTGTACCTAAAAATCTAAAATAATTTACAATTTGGAATAGAGGGAGTAGAATTTAAAGAAAACGTTTGGACACTAGTTGCCGCACCAATTAAGCCTTGTTTGATTGCCCTTCAATCTACCTCAATCCACATGTATTGGTGTGGAAAACTAGTTAATTTTTCATCCCAATCCATTCCAATACAAGTTGATTGGTGTATTGAGGTGCAGCCCAAAGAGTCTTAGTTGGAATAATAAAGACAATGTGTTATTAAATGGGTCCCACAACCTCGTCCATAAAATAAAATCTTAATTACTATAAGATGAAGTTTAAATTTTAAAATTACTGTTATTTTAGGACGGAGGGAGGATGACTTAATTTGGTCCAAACCTAAATCCCTTGCGTTTTAAAAGGAATGGAGCATATATGTAACACCGTACCAGCACTTTATTTAATTTTTAACACCTGAACCGGT
Organism: Saccharum hybrid cultivar R570; assembly: GCA_038087645.1. NCBI lineage: Eukaryota > Viridiplantae > Streptophyta > Magnoliopsida > Poales > Poaceae > Saccharum > Saccharum hybrid cultivar. Next base: position 2,624,137 of record JAQSUU010000730.1, on the reverse strand, counting down.
AAATAAACCCGTTCCAGCTATTATTCAATCCATTATATATCGGAGTCAGCCTAATAATTAAGCTTGCCTGGCTTATTGCTCCTATTATTACTGCTGCACCTCCACGTACGGCAACAGCAGCGGCAGGCCAAGGCCGGCCCGCCTGGTCTTGTTATACTCCACAAGCCTGTCCACGTCCGGAATCAGCCCCTTGACAGCATCCAGCACGCAGAACCGGTCTGCCCACGCCACCAGCAGCGGTGTCTTGGTGGCGTCCACGACCTTCACCCCGCAGATGGCCTCGGTGGCGTACAGCCATCCGAGGTGGCCGCCAAGCACGACGTCCACGAGCCCCACGCTGTCCCCTCCGAAGAACGCCTTCCCCTTGGAGCACACCTCGAACGCCTGCTCCAGCGTCTGGAGAACCGCCACGGTCTGCGTCGCGGCCTCCACCCTCTCCTCGCCCGTCCTGCCTCTGAAAACGGGTACCCACGTGCGGTACAACTGCCATACAGCATGCATCGGTGTTAGTTACTGAAAGTCTGAAACAAGCAATTGGTTTGGGAGAGGGTGCCATGACTGCTAGTACGATGTACCTTGTCTTCGACGTAGGAGGCCCAGAACCGATCAATCGCGCGGTCGTAAGGGTCAGAGGGAAGGATGGGCACAGCGCCGCCGCCGGCGGCTGGGAAAGCCTCGTCGATGTACTGCACGATAATCTGAGAGTCGCAGACGGGCTTGCCGTCATGGATGAGCACGGGCACCTTCTTGAGCACGGGGTTGGACTTGAGGAGAAGCTCGCTCTTGTCGAAGAGGTTCTCCTCGGTGTAAGAGTAGGTGAGGCCTTTCAGGTTGAGCGCGATGCGCGCCCTGATCACGAACGGGCTCGCCCACAAGCCCAGCAGCGTAAGCCCTTCGCCACCACCGGCGGCTTCTCCTGCCATGCTAGCTAACTACGGCGGCTTCGAGTGTACCTTTGAACCGGCCTTTTTCTTTAAGCGTGAGCCGTGGTCATGTGTCTGTGCATCTATATATATGCGCACACACACACGGGGACTTGTTCTTGACTTCCGAGACCTGAGAGTAGCAAATTTGATCTGTTTCGTTCGTCACCAATGACGCACTGACGCGACAGCAGCTTGATACAGGTGCAGCCCATGTGTGGGTCCTGTGCTAGATGTCGTCACCAATGACGTGCTGTTGATGATCTGGATTTTCTAGATCTTATATATATAGTGCCTGGGGCCCTGGGCTAGCCAAGTTAATTAATAATTATATTAGGACCTGTTGGAGGAACGGTGCTAATAATTCCGTTGAGGATGCATGATACCTTACTGCGGCATCCCACCCTAACCAACCATAAACACACCAATCATCAATCATGCATGTCCTTTTTTTTTTGTAAATTACACAAGTACAGCTCCACTTAAGGATCACATCAAATTCTGCTCCCATGACATGGACAATGCGGCGGGGAGGGTGGGGCGTGGCCATCGGGCACGGACAAAGAAAAGGCGCACCGTGGAAGATCGACTTGGCCACTAGGGCATCCGCAACGCAGCCACCAGGGTTCCCACGACGTGGCTGCCAGGGCGTGCGTGCGGAGGTTGGTGTGCGTGTCCGCCGGCCTCATGAAGGACCGAGTGTGATAGGGAAGAAGGAAATAAAGAGACAGACATTATGGTTATTTCAATTTTTTTCATCCTGAAAAGTTGTTTTGTCAAATGATTTATCAAAGCACGTTCAGCTTCACCTGTAGAATCGCTCATGGAGCTTGAGCTAAAAAACGGCTCTACTAGTAAACCGGAACTTTGCCAAATAGGACCTTAGTATATGTTCACAGTGGGTTGTGTGCTAAGGCAAGGCAATGCACAGCTCCCTGGGCGTGCATTTCTGATAGCCATCAAAATTCTACAGTTATAATTTATTAACATGTAATAATTGCCGTATTTTATTACTGCATGAATACTATATGTAAGTGTGTACAGAATGTTCCCACAGTTGAATGGTCACCATGTTTTGTAGCCTTCTGCATTTGTAATGGGCCGCGGCTGGGCTTACAATACATGCTGTAGAACAAGAGCCCCACAACTTGGGGTTGGGCTTGGCCCGGCAATTGGAACCGCGCGGCCTGTCTGACTCACTCCGCAAACTCTGCTGCTCCGGCAATAAAAACCATGGCGACCTTTACGACCTCCATGGCGATGGGAACCATAGAGCAGCGAGTTCGGCTGCCCAACTGAGCTTCACGTTTTCTTGTTTTGCTCTTAGGAGTTGGCCGCCTTGGAGAAGAATAGATCTGAACTAGTTAGCTTGCTTGCTTAGGGTAGGTTCTGTCAGGCAAACCAGTTGGTTGCAACTTGCAAGTCAAAACTGATAAATCATTATACACCGACTGGCGATCCTACTGAGCATCTGGGAGGCGCTAGTTCATAGCGCGAGAGAGTATAGATAGGGGTTATGAAATGAACACTGAATTCTCCATTTCACATTACACATTTGAATGTTCAGAAATTCATAGGAGGAACGGTTTATAATTTTCCCCACAACTTACAACAAAACCGAATAACACTGGCTATTCAGACATGCACGCAGCACGCATACAAAACACTGGTTAATTGGGCAACTTAATGAGACAGGCATCTTCTCCTTCCTCGATAAGCAGAGCATAACATTCTGCAAGTCAGCTTGATACGAGACACGCTTCCGTACTATATCCTGCCTAGCCCCGGCACGATCCAGACGTCCATGTGTAGACACCTGATGATGATTTCCCCCACCATGATATAATATTGATACAAGGCTCTAGCGTCTAGTCACTTCCATTCTCAATGCCTCATGCCCTGAAGAAAAGAAAGCCAGGCACAGATAATTGAAACCAGCGTAGATAAAAGTTTAATAACCAATTTAGAAAATTCTAACAAATGGTTATACCTTACATCTTCATAGCCATCTGATTGAACGTCTCTGTATGTTCACTATGCCCTGGCAGGCACTTTGACGAACATCTAACATCTTGCATATCATCTGTCAGAAATAGATGGCGCAAGTTATCAATCTGCACAGCCCAGAGCCCCAGCAGGAAGAACGAGTTCGACGACTATTTTCTTGTTTTTTGAGAAAAATACTTGTAGTCAGAATTCATGAGTACACTTTACGTACATTGATATGACAAGTTCAACAGATGTAGCTCTTGGCACAACAAGTCCACTAAAACGGAAATTACACGAGTAGCATATACTTTATTCAGACATGCAGGCGTCAAAACACTGGTTATTGCGTGTCTTGATTAGGCGGGCATCACTCTTGTCCTTCCTCGAGAAACAGAGCACAACGACATTCTGTGACTCCCTGCATCAGCTTTCATATGACACACACATCCGCCCTTCTAGGTTGGCTAGCTTGCCTGCCCATGTCCTGCCCAGCTTGATGCAGACTTACTTGTGTAGGCACCTGATGTATAATCTCGGCCACCACGATATCAGCGACACACGCTTATTGCCTGAAAAAGATAAAACAGGCACGGATAATTAAAAGCAGAGAAGATAAACATGTCACCAAATTAGAAAATCTAACCGATGGTCATAGCTTACATCGATCTTCATAGCCATCTGATTGGGTATCCCTGTATGTTCATCATGTCCAAGTGTAGACATCCATATCTTCTCCGTACAGCTGTCGATGCTGCTCTTGGAGCCCAGTCAGCCACTGTGAGGAAATCTCTTGTGTATCCTCTGTGAGAAATAGCTGGCGCAAGTTGTTCAGCCTCTCAACACACCTCAAGTTGGCACACTGGTGTACACGCAGCTCTCTTACTTGGGCAAGATTCGATACCCTCTCTAGGCCTTCACAATCTACAATCAAAAGGGCCTCTGACAGGATACAGAGGTTTTCCATCACCTTAAGGCTGTGCAGGTATCTTAATTGGAGTTCCTTCAAGCTTGTGGCCTCCTGTCCAAGCTGCCTTGGGAGAGCTCTCAGCTTGGGGCACCGGTTAAGGTGCAACTTCTTCAGTCGTGGCAGCAGCTGTATCCTTGGAGGTGGGGCGTCCCCCTTTTGATTTGCATCAGCCTCATCCTCTGCTCTTTCCGTACCTGCTGTTGTTCCTTCTTGTTCTTCTTCAGCAACCAAGGACCACTCCTCCCAGTTGGGCATATCCCAGATGACCAATGTTTCAAGCTTGGGGAAAGCCACTGCCTCTATAGATCTGAGATTACCTACTCCATATCCAACAAATTCAGGTCCAATCTTTGTGACTGCAGTGGCTCCATCGATTATCAGATATTTCAAGTTGGGGAGCTTGTTAGCGCAGGCGATGCCCTGCGTCGTGTTCGTCACCGGCGGCGCTCGACGTGGTGACCGTGAACAGGTTGTAGATGGAAAGACTAGGGTTTTGCCGCTGCCAGATATCGCAGCCTTTTCGGTCTTTGTCATTGCTATTTATATGGATACAAGGGTGGGATCGTGGAACACATCTCCAGGTATCCCCGCGCCACGTTACGTGCCGTGTGCCTCGTCGTTGCACCGCGACGAACACAACATGCTGCAACACGTACCGTGGCGTGAACCGACTCATACGACTAGACCGTGTCACGGCGTGAGCATGCCTCCACCCGTGCACAATCTGCTAACTGACTTGACCGAAACTAACTGAACAAAGATATGATGCAACTATTTAGCTAACAATTCACCCCCTAAACTAGTTGCAGCTTGACGACGCCGAGAGCCCTCCTGAGTTCTATGAACCTTGCTCGCCCGAGTGCCTTTGTGAACATATCAGCCAGCTGTTCCTCTGTGCCGATGTGATCCACTTCAATCTTTCCTTCCTCAATGCATTCACGAATGAAGTGAAACTTGGTATCAATGTGTTTACTTCTATCGTGATGGACAGGATTCTTACTCAGTGCGATGGCGGACTTATTGTCCATGAGCAGCTTTACTGGCATCTCCTTTGTTCCCAGCAAATCACAAACCAACCGGCTTAACCAGACTCCCTGACAAGCTGCCGCTGCGGCTGCTACGTACTCGGCTTCACAAGATGACAGTGTCACAATCTTTTGTTTCTGTGAATTCCAAGTAACCAGATTGTTGCCAAGGAAATACACTATCCCTGTAGTGCTCTTCCTGTCTACAACATCACCAGCAAAGTCGCTATCACTATACCCGAGCAGGAAGGGTTTTAGTGTAGCACCTCTTTCATATTTGCACCCGAAATCCACTGTTCCTTTTAGGTACCTGAGTATTTGTTTCACAGCTCCCCAATGTGCTTGACTGGGAGCTTCCATGAATCTACTCACTACACCAACTGAATATGCAATGTCAGGTCTAGTATTGACAATATACCTTAGACTCCCAATTATGCTTCTGTACTCAGTTGGCCTCACAACATCATCCTCCATCCTCTTGTAGAGTTTGAGCCGAGCCTCCATAGGAGTTGCACTTGGATTGCAGTTCCACATTCCTGCAGATTCCAGAATTTTCTTAGCATATGCACTCTGACTCACTGTGATACCCTCTGCCTCTTGTTTTACTTCTATGCCCAAGTAATAATTCAAGAGACCAAGGTCACTCATGCTAAACTTCTTTTTCATCTCTAGCTTGAACTGGCATATGTCATTGACATTTGGTCCAGAAATCACTAGATCATCAACATACACCCCTACAAGCAGGAAAGAGTTCTTGTTGCTTCTTCTGTACACTGCATGTTCCATCTTGCTCTTCACAAAACCAAGAGCAATCAATTCTCTGTCGAGCTTAGCATTCCAGGCCCTAGGTGCCTGTCTCAAGCCATAGAGTGCTTTTCTCAATTTCAGAACTTTGTCACCACTGCCCACAACGAAACCAGGGGGTTGCTTTACATAAACAGTCTCAGTAAGGTCTCCATTCAAGAATGCTGACTTTACATCCATATGGTGTACCTCCCATCCTCCTTGAGCTGCTAAAGCCAATAATACCCTCACTGTTTCAATCCTGGCAACTGGTGCAAAAACCTCATCAAAGTCCACTCCCTGCACTTGAGCATAGCCCTTAGCCACTAATCTTGCTTTGTGCTTGACAATCTTGCCATCAGGGTCTTTCTTTACCTTGAAAACCCACTTAAGACCTATTGCTTTCTGTTTTGGTGGCAGGACTGACACATCCCATGTTCTATTCTGCTCAATGGATTGCATCTCAGCCTGCATTGCTTCTCTCCAACACTTCTCAGTCATGGCTTCTTCAACAGATGCTGGTTCTTCTGCAGCAACCAAACACAGCCCACTGTACTCCACATTGGTCATCTCATCAGTATGATCAAGCAGGTCCGAAATTGTCCTGTATCTTCTGGGCTGACCATCGGTGTCAACCGACGCATCTGTAGGAGGTGTGGCCCACTGTACCGGCTGTGCTGATCCATGAGAACTAGAAAGTGGAGTGTGTGGTGGTGTATTAGACTCACCCATATTCCCATGAGATGGAATTGACCCCGCAGGAGAGGCCGGAGCACCAGCATCAACCGAATCGGCACCCACGTCTGAACCTGAAGCACCCATGTCTGAACCTGAACCGTGATCACCCTGATCACTTATTGTCGGATTTTGTTCAGTGTCCTCTGGATACTCGACAGTGAACGTGAATGGCACGTCCTGAACTTGAGCTCCACTATAGCGACTGCCTCCATTCTCCTCCCAATTCCATGCTCTTTTCTCATCAAAGATGACGTCCCTTGCGATCATCAACTTATCTTTGATCGGATCATACACCCTAAAACCTTTTGTTCCCGGCTCATAGCCCAGGAACACCCCCGGTACTGACCTGTCCGCCAGTTTGTTGATACTTGGTCCAAGCTTTTTCACATATGCAACGCATCCAAATGTGCGCAGATGCTTGACCACAGGCCTCCTCCCAAACCATGCCTCATATGGCGTTTTGCCATCAACACTCTTAGTTGGCGCCCTGTTCAACAAATAAACGGCAGTCTTCACTGCCTCACCCCAAAACTTGCCTGGGACCAACTTTGTCTTCAGCAAGCAGCGCGCCATCTCCACGACAGTCTGGTTCCGTCGTTCGACTACACCATTTTGCTGGGGTGTATATGGTGTAGTCGTGTTGTGTTTGACGCCACGATCATTGCAGAAGGTCACGAATGCAGTCGAGTTAAACTCTCCTCCTCTGTCTGTTCTAAATGCCTTCAAGCGCTGTCCCGATTCTAATTCAGCCGCTGCAATGATCTTCTTAAAGTAGACAAATGCCTCAGCCTTCGTTGCAAGCAATTCAATCCACATGTACCGACTGAAATCGTCAACGATCAGCAAAAAGAACAATTTGCCTCCAGGTGTGCGCGGCGTGATGTGTCCACACAAATCACCATGCACCAGTTGCAACCCTGCTGTTGCTCGATATGCTGTGGCCTTGGGGAACGGGCTCCGGTGCTGCTTGCCCAGAGCGCAACCGTCACATACTTGCTCCGCTCCTTGAATCAAGGGCAAACCATCCACCATTGCCTTCGAGGCTAGCTCTTGCAGCGCCCTGAAATTCAGGTGACCATATCTCGCGTGCCACAACCACGCAGCTTCATCCATCTTGGACAGCAAGCAAATCGGCGAGGCCAGCTTCACTGACATGACATAAAGCCGGTTCCTCCTCTCAGCCCGAATCAGAACATTGCGCTGCCTTTGTGCAGCCTGCTGACGCTCCAGGACCTCCATAACGCCATTGTCAATCTCGACACGGCATCCTACCTCCTCCAACTGTCCAAGACTCACTATATTACACTTGAGAGAGGGAATGAAATATACTTCGGTGAGCACTCTATGCTCATTTTGTCTCCCAGCAAGCGCCACAGCCCCGATCCCTTGGATCTCCACCATGGAGCCGTCACCGAAGCGTACCGCCCCTCTCACAGACTCGTCGAGACTTGCCAAGGCGTCTCGACAGCCTGTCATGTGGTTTGTCGCACCCGTGTCGAGGATCCAGGTCCCTTTCTTGTACTCAGCAGGAAACACACGTTCCTGGTTTAGGAACACGTTCGATGCTCCAGCTTGTGGTGATCTCATCACCGTGCAGACTTGGGCCACCAAGAGAGCGCCAGTCTCGATGTCACTAGCTGCATGATGTGCAGCTTCTTGCTTCTCCTCCTTGGGCTTCGTTTTGCACTCCTTTTCAAAGTGCCCATAGATGTTGCACTTACGGCACCTCCCCTTACGCCGAGGAGTCCCCATCGACGTCAGGTTCTTGCCACCGGAGTCCCGTGCATTGTTGTTGTTGCCACGAGCCCCGTGCTTGTCCTTGCGGACATAGCGCCCACCACCGCCTTTTTGACCTGATGAAGATGACGACTCTTGGACCATCCGGCTCTTGTTCCTCGCCGTCCACTCCTCCTCCGTGAGAAGCAAATTGCCCGTCTTCTCCGTCACCTTCTCCAGCGATGGCTCAAAACGATCCTCGGCCGCTCTCAGGCGACCGATCAACTCCTCCACCGTGAGCGTGTCCAAGTCGCAAAACATCTCTATGGCAACTGCAACTTGATTGTACCGAGCCGGCACAACTCTGAGAAACTTTCTCACCACACGCTTGTCATCAACGCTCTTCTCCCCCAGCCCCGTCAGATCGGTGGCGATCTTGGTGATGCGAATTGCAAAGTCCTCGATCGTCTCTCCACTCTTGAAGGTGATCGACTCAAACTCCGCAAGCAACTTCTGGGCATTGACCGCCTTCACGCGATCTGCCCCAAGGCGCATCGACTTGATGGCCTCCCAAGCTTCCTTCACCGTCTTCTTGTTCAGCAGGAGGGGGTGCATCTCCATCGGCACGCCGCGGAGCATGGCCCCAAGAGCCAGGCGATCCCGGCGACGCTCGATCTTGTCATCAGTGATTGCATCCCAGAGAAACATCGCCTCCAGATTGCATTGGACATGCGATGACCACTCTTGGTAGTTGGTACGCGTCAACATCGGCCACATCAAGTTTCCGGCCGCCTGATTGAACGCCTTCTCCATCGCCTCCTTCATCTCACCCGACGCACCCATCTATGTCGACTCTGGCTACTGCAACAGCTCCTTGTCCCCGATGGATTGCACCACCGCAGCTCCTCTACAACTCCTCCTCGACACCAGGATCTCCACAACAGGCTTCGATACCACTTGTTAGCGCAGGCGATGCCCTGCGTCGTGTTCGTCACCGGCGGCGCTCGACGTGGTGACCGTGAACAGGTTGTAGATGGAAAGACTAGGGTTTTGCCGCTGCCAGATATCGCAGCCTTTTCGGTCTTTGTCATTGCTATTTATATGGATACAAGGGTGGGATCGTGGAACACATCTCCAGGTATCCCCGCGCCACGTTACGTGCCGTGTGCCTCGTCGTTGCACCGCGACGAACACAACATGCTGCAACACGTACCGTGGCGTGAACCGACTCATACGACTAGACCGTGTCACGGCGTGAGCATGCCTCCACCCGTGCACAATCTGCTAACTGACTTGACCGAAACTAACTGAACAAAGATATGATGCAACTATTTAGCTAACAGAGCTGACCGATTGCTGGAAGATGCAGACATGATTTGCAATCTATGAGGTTCAAATATGTCAGTGAAGGCAAATGGGTAGCAGTACCTAGCCAGATGGGAAACCTCCGACCAAAGAAATTCACAAAACGGAGAACCTCCAGGTGGTGCGCAGGGATTAGCAAATCAAAGGTCTTCTCAATATTGATTACAACATCTTCAGAATATGGTTCATCTGTACTTTCAGTGCACCGTAGAGATAACCTTTTGAGATACATTTTGTTTATTAACAGTGAATCAGTACTACATGGACCTGCTCTTTCCAGATTAATCAATTCGAGGTTCCTCAGCTGCATAAGAGGGCCCAACTCTTCTAGGTTCCATCCATCTTGCATTCTAGCTCTACTAGCATTGCCACCACCAATAGGAAATCCTCCCAAATCATTGAGAAACTTTAATCCGCCTATTCCTTTTGGAACTTGGTTTATTGGTGTCTCATTAAGACCAAGACTCCGTAGGCTGAATAATTTTTTTTTCGAAAGCGTGCAATTGCACGTTCTTCATTAAGTGGAATCAGGAGTTTGACAAACCCATGAACCATCACGGCGAGGAGCCGTAGGATTCACGGGGGCACACATGACACAAGTCGCCACCGAGGTGGCGGAACCGCGCGGTCGTACTAACTAGATAACAAATTGCGCTACGGGGCCAGCCGATCAAGAGGCTACGTGGCCAGGGCAGTAAGCAGCCCGATGGAACTGAAGTCCGAACCAATGAGCTCGTCCGCCTCGGTGATGATTCGATGTGCCAGAATTGCACTCGTCGCTGCCCGATGGTCGAACGTTCGGGCATTCCTCTCCTTCCAGATGCACCACGAGACCAGGAGCACAGCTGTCAGCCACCAGGGCGAACCTGGCCCGTTGAGCGGAGTCAGGCAAACGGAGAGCGAGTGGTGTCGCACAATGGCGGGCGACGAAGCCCATAAATCGCGTCGCCAGGCAATGAGCACGCCGCCGGCGACGCCTATAGCCGGGATGTAGGCGTGATCATAGTCAATCCCTGTTGTGTCAATGTTCATGGCTGTTGATAAATGTTCCACCTTCGTCTCCTGTAAGCAGACAATGGAGGCACGGTGCTGCTCAACCAAGTCACGTACCGCGCTTCGCCGCGCACGGCTGTTTAGGCCACGGGCGTTCCAGATGAGGATGTGGTTGGCACTCATTGGAACAGACGTGTCGCTACCGCGCGGCGGCGGGCGCCGCCCCTGGGGAACCACAGTTCGCGCATGGCCTCCCTAGTATCCGAAGAGAGGGGCTCGCTGAATGTTTCATGGAATTTCGCCATGATCCTGTCGTCAGGCAAGTCGCGTGCTGCGTCATCCGGCTGGCGCTCCCACTTGTTTACCAGGACGCGCTTGGCCTGGAGTTCTGGGTTCGGGTCACGGAACACCGCCTTTGCCGCGAGACGATCGCTGCGGCGCGGGACGAACGAGGCCGGTTGAGTACGTGCTGCACGCCTCCGCGGGGCATCTGGCACGAGAGCGTCATGAATTGGCAGCACCAAGGACTCGAAGAAGGCATCAGCGTTCTCAGTCTGTTGTTCCAGTTCAGCAGCAGGTGTCACGGGCGTAGACACCACGCCGTGGACCGGCGTATCCATGCACGGCGCGGTGGGGGAGACAGGCCTTGCCGCAGTGGGGGCGGGGGAGGCTGGCCCAGCCAGGGCACTGGGCGACATAATCCCAGCCACGGTGGACACGACTCGGGGCGTAGGGGGTCCGTAGACGGTGGGGAGAAGTCCCACTGGACCGCCGGCGTCGGCGCAGCAGGCGAGCCAGACGTCGTGTCCTGCGTGGACACGCCTACGCACGGCTGGTGGGGAGTGGAAACCCCTGTACACTGGGGCGGCATCGCATACTGCCACTCATCTGTGGAGATACATAAATCCGTGCAAGGACGAGCGGGGGTGTAGTCACGAACCACAGCCTGCATATCATCATCATTCAGCAGAGTGATGAACTTGGCTAGGATCTACTACTAGTAGCACGAACGGGGATTCGAGGTACAAAAGGAAGACTGTGGAGTAGATCTAGAAGTTTAGGGATTAAACCGTCGTTGGAGGGAGCTGATCCGGAGGCGTCCATGGTGTTGATGTCGCGGTGGAGTAGATCACGTCGTCCTTCGGGCCTCCACCGACGTTGACCGACGACGGTGGTGCGGGAGTGGAAAGGTGGCGGCGCGGTGGTGCTTCCCGACGCCACTGCGCGATGCCGATCGGTGGCCTAGGGTTTGTGGAGTCGGTTTTGGGGCACGGCGAACTTCGGGACGAGTGCCTGCGGCCCCCACTCCTTTCTTTTTATAGCGCAGCGCGTCGGGGGCCCACCAACCATGGATCGGTTGGGCGCCCCCGATCAGGGCGCGATCGAGGGGGGATGAGGCCTTAGCCGTTGGGCTGGGCCTCAGAGATCAATCCAACATTCTCCCCCTTGATCTCATCTCTACTTTCTCGCTTTGTTAACCCACCCCATCACAAATTAGTGCATTGAGCATGTTTCATCATAACAGTTACTACCATTAGATTAGACAGCCACAAACACTTTTCTGTTTAGAGATGGATTCTCGCCTTGGGCCCTCTTACTATCCAGGAATCACAGGCTTTCCTTTAAACCCATGCCGGCTACGTGTTCTCTGAACACATTGGGCGGTAAGCCTTTCGTAAGCGGATCCGCTAACATCTTTTCTGTGCTTATATGTTCAAGACTTATGACGTGATCCCGGATTTTATCCTTCACAACATAATATTTTATGTCAATGTGCTTGGCGGCATTGCTTGACTTATTGTTGTGAGCATACAACACTGCTGGCTCGTTATCACAATACAACTTTAGTGGTTTATCGATGCTGTCGACCACCTTTAAACTGGGTATAAATTTCTTAAGCCAATTCACCTGTCCTGACGCCTCATAACAAGAAATAAATTCAGCATACATTGTGGACGATGCAGTGACTATTGTTTGTTTTGAGCTTTTCCATGATATGGCTTCTTGCGCGAGAGTGAATATATACCCTGAGGTAGACTTTCTATCATCTCCCGCGTAATCAGAATCTGAATATCCTACTATTTGTAGGTCATCAGATCTTCTGTAGGTTAGCATGAGCCCTTTCGTGCCTTGCAAGTATCCTAAGACCTTCTTTACTAAATTCCAGTGTTCCATACCTGGATTACTTTGATATCTACCAAGCAGCCCAGTCACAAAAGCCAGATCTGGGCGTGTGCACACTTGAGCATACTGTAAGCTTCCGACAGCTGAAGCGTATGGAACGGCTTGCATGCGATCGCGCTCGAACTTGCTCTTGGGACATTGATGTTCCCCATACTTGTCACCTTTTACAATAGGAGCAGGTGATGGTCTACACTTATGCATATTGAATTTCTTCAATATTTTCTCTATATATGCCTCTTGGGACAATCCCAATACCCCTCGGTTTCTATCTCGGTGAATCTTTATGCCCAAGACAAAAGAAGCTTCACCTAAATCTTTCATATCAAAATTTGAGGACAAAAATCTTTTGGTTTCCTGTAGCAGAGTGACATCACTACTTGCCAGTAGAATGTCATCTACATATAGTACTAGGAAAATATATTTCCCATTCTTAAACTTTGCATATACGCAATTGTCCTCAACATTCTCTTTAAACCCAAATTTCCTGATTATCTTATCAAACTTCAAATACCACTGTCTGGATGCTTGCTTTAATCCATAAATGGATTTCTTCAGGCGACAGCCCATTCTTTCCTTGCCTGTCATAGCAAAACCTTTCGGTTGTGCCATGTACACTCTTTCTTCTAGATCCCCATTGAGAAACGCTGTCTTCACATCCATCTGATGTAATTCTAGATCAAAATGTGCCACTAGGGCCATTATGATTCTAAAGGAGTCCTTGCTCGAGACGGGAGAGAACGTTTCATTGTAATCTATCCCTTCTCGCTGAGTAAAACCTTTTGCTACCAGTCTTGCTTTATACCTTTCTATGTTTCCTTTGGAGTCACGTTTCACTTTGTAGACCCATTTGCAGCCTACTGTTTTGGCTCCTTCAGGAATTTCCTCTAGGTCCCAAACTTTATTGGTACTCATGGACTTTAATTCATCTTCCATGGCTTCTTGCCACTTAGATGCTTCAGTGCTCCTCATGGCTTCTTCAAATGAGGTGGGTTCATCCTCCATCTGAACTTCTTCGCATTCATAGACTATGTAGTCATCTGGAATAGGAGACTTTCTCGCTCTTTGAGGTCTGCCAGAAGGTTCTGCTACTGGCATTTCTTGTTCTTGGGGCTGATCTTGTTGGGGCTGCTGTTCATCGACTATGGGTTCATTCGGTTCCTGAAAGACAGGTTCCGAATTAGCCGTAGGCGAAATTACAGCAGATGTTGTCACCACTTGCGTAGGTCCAACAACAACAGGCAGCGTGAAGTAGGGTTCCTGCACCATAGGGATGGGCACGAACACCCGCTTCTCTTCAAGGGTGATTTCTCGCGCTGTCTTGCTCCCCCTGATCATCTGATCTTCTAGAAAACTAGCGTGTCTTGTTTCTACAAACTTGGTATGTCTACCAGGGCAGTAAAAACGATAACCTTTCGACTTTTCTGGATAGCCAATGAAATGGCAACTTACTGTTTTGGGGTCTAGCTTTCCTATGTTTGGGTTAAATACTTTTGCTTCAGCAGGGCTCCCCCAGACACGCAGATGGTTGACTGAGGGTTTCCTGCCGGTCCACAACTCATACGGTGTTTTAAGTACTGACTTGCTTGGAACTCTGTTGAGAATATGAATGGCGGTTTTTAAGGCCTCCATCCACAAACTCAATGGCAGAGTGGAATAGCTCATCATACTGCGCACCATATCCATTAGAGTACGGTTACGCCTTTCTGCTACTCCATTTTGCTGTGGGTCGCCCGGCATTGAATACTGGGCTACTATGCCATTTTCCTGTAAGAACCTTGCAAAAGGTCCAGGAACTTGTCCATAAGGGGTATGTCGACCGTAGTACTCCCCTCCACGGTCAGATCTTACTACTTTGATTTTTCTGTCTAGTTGATTTTCAACCTCAACCTTGAATATCTTAAACTTGTCTAAAGCTTCTGAACGTTCTTTGATTGGATATATATATCCAAAACGAGAGTAGTCGTCTGTGAATGTGATGAAGGAATCAAAACCATCCACAAATGTCACTGGAAAAGGTCCACAGATGTCTGTGTGGATCAATTCTAGTACTCCCGTGCTTCGCTTAACGCCTTTCTTTATGTTCTTTACTAACTTGCCTTTAATGCAATCAACACATTGCTCTAACTCTGAGAGTTCTAGTGGTGGGAGTATTGATTCTCTAACTAAGCGTTCTATTCTCCCCCTCGAAATATGGCCTAAACGACAGTGCCATAATTTCGATGAGGAATCAATTCTTTTCCTTTTCTTGCTAGCATCTGCGGGTATTGCATTCTCAGCATTATTACATTCAGCATTCACATTCTCAGACATAGATAATAAATAAAGTTTGTCTTGTCGGAAGGCAAGACCCACACACTTATTATTTAACTATAGCTTACAGTTGTTCTTGCTGAAATGACAATCAAAACCATAGTCTGACAAACATGAAACTGAAATCAAATTTCTGGCTAAAGAGGGAACATAAAGAACATCATGCAACTCAAGTGTGAAACCACTAGCTAAGTCTAGAGATAGATTTCCTATAGCTCGAACTTCAGCTTCAACACTAGTGGCCACCTTAATCTGTCTTTCTCCTCTTTGAAGGGTTCTCCCTCCATTGAATCCCTGCAAAGAGTTGGCAACATGAACAGTTGCACCTGAGTCAATCCACCATGTGGATCTAGCATAGCTTAGATATAAGGATTCATCAACAAAAGTTATAATGTCCTCACCCTTTACTAGGCAGTGTCTCATGAACTTGGGGCAGTCGTGCTTCCAATGCCCTGTCTCATTGCACCATCTACAGCGATCCGGGTCCTCCTGCTTCTGCTGGTTGTCTTGCTTTGGCTGTGCTTTAGGCTGTGAAGAGTTTCCTCTCTTATTATGAGAGGTGGAGGCATCTAGAACTTTCTTGTTGTAGAATGGCTTCTTGTTCTTTCCTTTGACAAAGTTCACAGAACCACCATTTGCATTCTTTAGCCTTTCTTCTTCTTGCACATACATGGCAATCACCTTCTCTAAATCCCAATCCTCTGGCTGTGTATTGTAATTAACAACAAATGTCTCATACTCTTTGGGAAGGGAGTTTAGAACTAGGTGAATAATGAAACCATCTGCCAGGAGCATCTTTAGCTTGTCTAACTTAGCTGCCATGGTGCTCATGCTCAGAATGTGCTCTCTTACACTCCCCCCTGTGAACCTCATGTTAGTGAGTTTCTGGATCAGTGTGGAAGCATGAGCTTTGGTGGAACCAGTGAACTGATTCTTTACTTTCTCAAGATATTCTTTTGCTGTTTCACATTCTGGGATGGCACCTCTTAAGCCCTCTGTGATGGTTTTCTTGATGACAATCTTGCACTTGCGGTTTGACTTGTCCCACTTGTACTTCTCAAGATCATACTTTGCTCTAATAGGAGCATAGTCTCGCTTCCGATTAGCAAAAGCTTCATCAGTCTCATTTTGGGCCCTTTCGGGCTCCTCTGGCTCAGTGGGCTTTAGCTCCTGAAGAGCCAAATCTATCTCGGCAAGTGCTAGAGCTGCATCAAGTTCTTCGCGCCACAGAACATAGTTCTGTCCCGTTAGCTTTAGGATTGCACTAATAAAGTGCATCGCATTGAGCGCTTGGTCTGAAATTAAGCATAATAAAATAGTGAGGACATGAACAGTAAATCTAGGAAAAAATAATTGCATATCTTAATTTAACGTTGGTCAAAATCAAGATATACAAAAATTAACTCTGTACATAAAATCTAATCACCGTTGGGCAGAATAGAATAAATGCATAAAATATTAGAGCTCGCGCAGCGGAAAACTTGCTATTTCTCAGAAGCATAACTTGCTGACTTTGCACTCTAAATAATAAACACGTTGGTGCAATTAAATAGAGTTTAATAACTGGGCAAAACGATTGTTTAAATGCTTCTGAAAAAATAAAAATGAAAATGAGAAATTTTCACTGTGCTTAACGGGCCGCGGCCAACGAATCAGCCCACGGCTACTTGCGGCCTAGCCCGGGCGCTGGTGCTGGCTCTGGCGCTGGCCCAGCAGCGCACAGTTTTTTTTGATGGCGCACGACCCATTTAAGGCAAATACGGCCCACGTCAAAACCTCGCAACGGCACGGGTGCTGAGCAGGCCGCAACCTGGGCCAGCTCGCGCAAAACGGCCCAGGGCGCCCTCCCGCCTGGGCTGGATCTCGGTCCAGCAGCCACGCGCCGTTGGATCTTTTGCTGTGCTATCCAACGGTGCAGCGCCCGAATCGGAGGTAAAAACCCGCCGGCGCCGCTCGCTGACCCAAACCCTAGCTCACTCTGCTCCTTGCCTTGTCTCTCTTCAACGGCGCACAGCACCTGCAGCAGCCGCGGCCGAGGAGGCCTGATGCCGGTGAGGAGGTGCCGCTGGCGCCTTTCTCTCTCCACCGCGCTGTACGGCAGAGATCCGCTGCCGGCGGTGACCTTTGCGCCAACTGACCGGAGGGATTGGCTCGGCCGCGTGCCCTATCGCCGGAGTGCGCGTTCCCCTTGGTGGGTGAGCGCGCCGCCGTCGATGGGGTTCGCGACGGTGCCCTGCGCGTCCTCCTTGGTCTTGTCCACCCCGTCGGCCATGGTGGCGAGGCCGTGATGGACGAGCCCCCAGGTAAGGTGTTCCTTTGATCTTGCTCTTTATCTGTGCGTTTAGGGTTAGGATAACCCCTGTTCCGCGTTTGGATCTAGGCGCTAGGGTTAGGGTGTTCTTGATTTCGATTGAGTTAGGTTTAGGATTTGGAAAAAAAACCTCTCCTTCTACTTGCTGTGCTCGCTGGGTAGTCCCCGAGCCCCGATCTACTACTAGATCGGTCGATACCATTGATGAACTTGGCTAGGATCTACTACTAGTAGCACAAACGGGGATTCGAGGTACAAAAGGAAGACTGTGGAGTAGATCTAGAAGTTTAGGGATTAAACCGTCGTTGGAGGGAGCTGATCCGGAGGCGTCCATGGTGTTGATGTCGCGGTGGAGTAGATCACGTCGTCCTTCGGGCCTCCACCGACGTTGACCGACGACGGTGGTGCGGGAGTGGAAAGGTGGCGGCGCGGTGGTGCTTCCCGACGCCACTGCGCGATGCCGATCGGTGGCCTAGGGTTTGTGGAGTCGGTTTTGGGGCACGACGAACTTCGGGACGAGTGCCTGCGGCCCCAACTCCTTTCTTTTTATAGCGCAGCGCGTCGGGGGCCCACCAACCATGGATCGGTTGGGCGCCCCCGATCAGGGCGCGATCCAGGGGGGATGAGGCATTAGCCATTGGGCTGGGCCTCGGAGATCAATCCAACACAGAGGAGGCGCAATATAGTCGCAGCGGCTGGCAGCCTGTCCGATAGGAGCTCCAGCGAGCAGCGAGGGGTCTTTGTCTAGTACATCACAGATGAGTCCCGCCATAACGTCAACACGTTCGCCGCGGCCCACGAGGGAGATATCCATCTCAACCTCGGTCGTCCCGGCGACACGATCGCCGTGGCCAACGAGGGAGATATCCACCTCAACCTCGGCCGTCCCGGCGTTGGCGTCCGCTGTCATAGGTGCACACACCAGGGACATGTCCGCAGTCCCAGGCAGGAGCTCAGGCGGCGCTACGACTACCTGTGGAGGTTCCACGATGTTCCCATTCTCGAGCAAGAGCACGAACGGTGCTACAATTGCCAGCGGTGGGCGCGCGACAGTTCCAGTGGAGCGCGAGCCCTCGACTATGGGGCAGAGGAGGGAGCCGATCCGCACACAGCGCCGAGGCATGAAGGTCGGGGTGCGACGGCTCCCCAAGGCCGGAGAATTGTCACCAGCGCCAGCAAGCCTGTAGGTACGGTGCTTGCTGCCCACGGTGTTGATGTCATCAAGACATGGATGACGATGATTGTGGTCACTGTCGTCGGAGTCATCTGCCTCGTCATGACTCCCATCATCGGAAGACGGCGGTGGCGTGCTCCAATCTTGGTATTCAACGTTGCGGAGGCGGATCGAGTAGCAGAGACCAGGCAGCTTGTTGAGGATGACCTCATCGGCTTCAAGATACAGCGCGTTCCCGGGGATGCGCACATTTGGCTCGGGGATGAAGATGTCCTTCACATCAGGCACGAGAGATGGATGGAGACACCAGGCCGCGATGAAGAATTCCCTATCATCATCAGGCGGTGGAAGCTCCGGCGGGGCGAGCTCGATGCGAGCACAGGCAGTTCCCAGGATAGCCTGAGCCGTCGCCGTGTTCCTCGCGTGTAAAGGCACCCCGGCCATGGCAATCAGCACCCGGTAGTGAAAGGCGTCGGCCGTTGCGAGGGAGGTGCGGCGCCACGGATGCCAAATCAGCGTGAAGGGGGGATTGGGCACCACTGAGCGGAGGACAAGGTCCCTGTCTTCCAAACGTGCAAACCTCACGATTAAGTCCTCGGGCTCGTGGTGCTGAACGGAAGCGTCAGTGATGCCGAGGAAGGAGGAGAGGTAACCGCTAACCATGCCCGGGGAAACGGCCGGCCTGGTTTCGGCCACCAAGGCGACCAGAGCGAGCCGGAGGTCCAATTCCGCGGCCCCAAGCTCATGCGAGCGAGGCACCACGACCATCTCCGTATGCCGCTGCGGATGCTCCCAAGGTGGCGAGACACCCGGTGAGTCCAGTAAGGTAGGTTGCTGCGGATGAGGCCCCGCTGCGTCGTGGTCCGGCGCCGAGTCCGGCGGTGATGGGGCGCAGCACCGTGGAATGGACGTAGGACGGCCGGTGGAGGCAGACCAGACAGAGGTAGTGTCGTCCGACCGACACCGACGGTGTTCAGGCTCAGCCCGTAGCCGACGTCGTGGTGCCTCACGCCCCGTGCCCATCCGTCCATGGTGGACGCGCCGCCGTTTCCCAGCGGCGTGAGGAGCCAGGGCGGGGAAGGGGCAGCCCCGCGCCCTGTGGCGCTCACTCCCACAATTTAGGCACCTGGGGCTGGAGCTGCAGGCCGCCCGGATGTGGTCATCCCCACCGCAATTGAAACATCGTCCGACGAGGTGGGCAGGCACCGGCTTGGGCTTCTTCGGCGGCGAGCGCCGGCGCCAGCGCTTGCGGCTCTGCACCTGGTGGTACCCGTCCGCATCCGGTGGACCGGAGGCGCGAGCCGGATGAGAAGGGCGGTGGCGCGGCACCAGCGTCGGGTGACTACGACGGGCCGCCTCCATGAATCCAGCGCCCGCGGCCACCCCGGCACGGCGGCGGCGAGGGCCGCGGCGGCGCCGGCCCACAGCAGCGACGGCCTTCCCCATGCTGGAGGCCGCGGGTGGCTCCGGGGACGCCCCGTCAGAGCCATCAGACTCCTCCGAATCGGAGAAGGAGAGCCGTTCCCCCCAATCGAAGAGAGCAGGAGACCCCGAGGCGGACAGGGGCACTGCGCTGGGGTCGAAGCCCGCGGCCGGTGGAGCAGGATGTAGGGAGCCGCCGGGCAGCTCTTCCTCCTCCACTTCGTCGGCCCAGGAGCGCCGGGAGGCCGAGCCGCGCTCCATGGAGGCAGGTCTGCGCATAGTGGATCCGGAGAACTGAGGAGCTCAGATCCGGAATAGGGAGTGTGGAAACGCAGGGGAAGTGTGCAGGCTGGGGTAGAGGGGGCTTGGGTTAAGGTGGACGGCGGGACCTAGCAGTCACCGGCGGGCGGGGGAGTGGCCGGCGGTGGCCGCCGACGGGGAGGGGAGCCATCGCCTCTGGCAAGCCATGCTCACCTTTGGCAAAAGAGAATAATCGAGTGACTGCTAAAGGAAGGTTGTGCAAATCACCACAATGCTGCAAGTTCAATACCTGAAGGTTTTTTAATGAACCTATAGATTCAGGAAGGCAAGTTATACTGGTAGCATTAAGATCCAACAAACGCAGATGAATCAAATTTCCAATATAATCTGGAATTTTTTTTATACTTGACCTCGTGAGATCCAAAACATGAACATACATAAATCTTTTGAACATTGAAGGTTCAATTGTTAGTGAGTAGTGACTTGTCACAAAAACTCATTATAGTTCTCACTTTGAGTTCTTGATTATCCACACTTGGCAAAACAACCTTTTCCTTGTCTGTTACAAATGACACACGTCGTAGTCTAGATACAATTGTACCCTCCAGCAACTGTGGGTCTCCATGGAAACAATCCTCCTTTGATAAATAATGAGCAAGCTGCCTTAATAGGTCATGCATTTTGCAGCATTGTTGGTCAACAAAGCCACGATCTGGTACGAGGAGGTTCCTTGAGATCAACTCATAGTAGTATTCTTCTGCTGTATCTTCCATTAGTTGGTTTTCTTGCATCTCTACAAAGCCTTCAGCGATCCACATCCTGACAAGATCATCACGATTCATTTTCTGATCTTCTGGATACAGAGCACAGTAAAGGAAACATTGCTTCATGTTTTGTGGCAGCTGATCATAACTCAAGTACAAAGCGCCTCTCAGTTCGGCAGGAAGGTTACTCATTGACCAAGCATCATTCCTTAGAGTCTTCCGCCATTCATTCTCAGTCGTCTCCTTTATTGCTAGGACACTAGCGATAACCCTAATTGCAAGAGGAAGGCCACCACATTTTTGAACAATCTCAATTCCAGTGTCGCGCAAGTTGAGCACTTCTTTTTCATCAAAGATGTTCATACTCTTCCAGAGTAGCTCCCATCCTACTTCCTCTGACAACAATTCTACTCGGTGCATATGTCCAACTCCAATTGCCTTTGCAACTGTATCGTGCCGAGTTGATACTAAAATTGTAACTTGAGCAGCAACATGTAGTGGAGTTCTTAGCAAATTGGTCCATACATCAGACTCCCACAAGTCATCCAACACAAGCAAAAAGCTCTTTCCTTTAATGGCTTCTGCAAGTTTGGCTTTGAGCTCTCCTACACTTTCACCTTGCACTTGGTGCACTCCAATATTTCGAAGTAATTCTTTCAACAAAGCAACTTGAGAGTACTGTTGGGAAACACAAATCCATGCATGTTTCTCAAAGTAACCTTTGACTCTTTCATCATTGTAAATTTTCTGAGCTAGTGTAGTCTTTCCAACTCCTCCTGTTCCAACAATACCAATCTTGTAAGCCTTCTCTTTCCTATTGTCCACTACCAACCCTACTAATTTCCTGGTAGCATGAACAATCTCCTTTCCCACAATATTTGGTTCGACGAGGTAGGAAGTTTTCCTCTGGTATGAAATGTTGGCTATGGGTTCTATTTCAAACTTGAATTTTGAACCTAACTCTTCGATCTTCTCTATTCTTTTGTTGAGGCTTCTAATTTTTTTAGCAATCTCACGACGTGTCCAAATATTAGAAAAGCAAGAGACAACTGGGAAATCATTGCATGTGGTTAATTTGCTTGGTGGCAACGAAAGGTTTTCTCCTAGTAGGTTGCTACCTTTAAACCTGGCCAAGTCAATGATATTATAAGCATCATACATTGCATCTTTCAGCTCAGCAAGCCAATTGCTAACTGATAAGTCTTCAATCCTTCTGCGATCAGCATCTTTGAGAAAATACTGTATTTGTGTCATTGTTTGCTGCAGGTCACTAAGCTCTTGTTTGACACCTAGTATTTGTATTGCTTCACTTGTAATAATCTCTTGAAGCTTTTGGATGCATGATCCTGTTAGAATGTAATTGTAACAGCCCATATTGGGCGTATGGCCCATTGGCCCATGTACATTGTAACTCTAGCCTATTAGGCTATATAATGAAGGTCACCCCCCCTAATTAGGGTGTGCGGTGTTTCTACATGGTATCACGAGTTCTGGGGGCCTGATCCCGGGATTTCCCCTCTCCTTTTCCGCTGCCCGTGTGCCCTAACTCTAGGGCACGCGCCACCGCACCGGGCCGCCGCCGCCAGGGCCGCCGCACAGCCGCTGCCAGGGCCGCCGCCGCCACCGGGCCGCCGCCGCGAATATCGTGCTGTTGCACACGCTGTGGCTGAGACTTGTTGGCTTCGTCAGCTACTTCAGGAGCTCCACGCACCCATCTCTTCGGCGACGATCGTCTACTGCGACAATGTTAGTGCTGTCTACATGACCGCCAATCCAGTTCATCATCGTCGTACGAAGCATATTGAGATAGATATTCACTTTGTCCGTGAGAAGGTTGCTTTGGGACAGGTTCGGGTGCTCCATGTTCCATCATCTCATCAGTTCGCGGACATTATGACCAAAGGGTTACCTGTACAGTTGTTCACTGACTTTAGGTCCAGTCTTTGTGTTCGTGACACTCCCGCTTAGACTGAGGGAGGGTGTTAGAATGTAATTGTAACAGCCCATATTGGGCGTATGGCCCATTGGCCCATGTACATTGTAACCCTAGCCTATTAGGCTATATAATGAAGGTCACCCCCCTAATTAGGGTGTGCGGTGTTTCTACAGATCCCGCAAAAGCAAATAATATGGTCCCCATTAGGTGAATGAAGCACTACCACCTGTGGAAAATAGTTTCACAATAAGAACCACTAGTAATCATCTCGCAGGAGCAGATTGTGCGTATCATTACCTTTAAGATCTCAGTACTGAGGGGAAGTAGCTTAATTAAAATCAAGCGCCTGAAGAAATAGAATAAATAACTACAGAATATCACTCGATCACCACCAGGAGAAAAGAAAGCCAACAGATCACACGGCAACTCCTGCAAAAAGTGGAGAAAGCTAGAATTGCTTAACAGATTAGTTGACAGCCTTGTTGGTCCAAACATACGATTAGAAAATATTAGCAAGTATTTAGCGACCAGACTAAACACAACATAAGAACTTTCAAATCTATCAGAAATTGAAACAATAGCTGAACACAGAACAATTGAAAAGGCAGTGATCAGAGTGCTAGATACGGATATCAGTATGTCTCAACTGTATCAGAAGCTAGCCTAGAACAGTAGAACTAGAAGTCATTATCCATCATGGAAATAAGCCATTAACAATGCATTGTCTGAATCACAGTTACAACTTACAATTCTTGTTTTACAGACCTATCCTCCAGTACAGAAAAGTGGTTGATAATAAGCAGTAATCATCTTGTGGAAGCAATTCCAGCTGTTCAGCCCATGGAGTTGAAAAGCAACGTGCTTGGAGAAATAAATGTATAGAATTGATGATAGAGGAGTATCAGTCTATCACCGAGAGGTAGGAAAACCAATAAATCACACTGCGGCACCTACATAAAGAAACAGAAAACACTGGCCGTTAAGTTGTAGCCTGGTTGAATCAATAGCTATAGCTAGCGAGAATAAGCACTTAGTAGGCAAGAAGAATCACCACGATCTCAGATATACTAGAACTAGAACATGTACCTGGCGTCCTGGCAATGTGACAAGGCACTGTTTGGTATGTTCTGCTATCTCTGCAAATTTAATGAGATGGAAAAGGAGGATAGCCTTGTTTCATCAGCTGGAGGCCATGGACCTTTCCAAACCTTGAGCAGAGCAAAGCAGAGCTTAAGGATGAAATAGCCGAGGAGTAGCTGGAAACTAGAGAGCTTGCACGCAGGACCAAATCAGTTGCTCTTTGTTATATAAAGCGAATAATGTGATGAGTACATGGATAGAAGGCATATGTAGACTACAAAGAATGGTCTCCAAATACTTTAATATTTTATCCTGGCAAGTGTTTGAATACTGTAAAATAAGTTAACGACCAGCCTATTGGTAGTTTGTTGGCATCAATTTAGTAATCCCAAGATTGGTTGGCCATTCAAGGAGCACATGTGAAACTGGCCCTCTCTGTAACCAAACCAAGCCAGGTTTTGTGTAAGCACGTAAAAGCTTTGCAGTAATATGTCTAAACTTGCAGGGCGTGCCAAGTGAAAAGTACGTGCGCACAAAGTTATTGAAACGAAGAGAAATTAAGAATTAATGACACTACTAGTCCACCAACCTGCATTGTATTTATGACGTGTGAGAACAAGCAACCAATATAAGCTTGCACAGAATGCAACTTTATTTCCTGATCACTTCATCAAGTTGCTCACGAATTTAGAAAACGAACTGTGGTCGTCACATCAACGACTAAGAGCAATGAATGACGTTCCCTGATCAAGTTGACATTATACTTGTACCTCACCGTAAGAATGAGTCCATATATCATGTCAACGGTGTTCTGAATCTCTGACGATTAAATAGTCTGATTGATTGATCACAACCCACGGGTATACCTGTCTAACAATGGGTGGGTTCTCCATGACTGATGATGAGGAACAATTATTCTAGGTTTCGTCCCTGTCCTCATTTCTCACTTGGTGATGACATTAGGATTAGCTGAACAAGCAATGCAAGTTTTTTAGTATATTTTCCCCTACTAGGTCAGACAAAACCAGTTCAATGTGCAGGAAAGTAAACGAAAGAAACAAAGCTGACTTGTGCGTCCTAACCTCCCTAGTTGCAATTTTTGTAACCAGTCAACTCTCTGTATGGTCATGCCCGAAATAAACTTGACAGCAAAGTACACAGCTTTTTTGAACCTATGGTTCCCATGGTATCGTAGGACATGGGTTTTGTAAACCAACAATGAATCAAGGACGTGACACTCTTGTTGTTGCCGACGCCGGTCGCCAGAACAGTAGAGGAAGAGGAATACACTGCGAGTTTCAGCTTCGTGGATGGGAAGTGTACCAGCAGCGAGTTGTTCAGCAGGAGGTGGGTGTGTGGGTCTTCTGGCTGGTTATTATTGTGAGTAGCAGCAGGAACACTCTGACGACCCGATATGCTTGAAGCCGAGGAGCCGCTATGTGGCCAGCACCTGGTATGAGGAAAACATTGGGCAACCAAATGGGCCTTCAGTACACACATGATGGGCAACGGCCCGTTTACATACGCAAGCCTCATGGTCATGGGCCTTGCAGGGCTCAACTTAAAAAATAAAGAATCGGCTGTACCAAATGGAGGCAGGATGCTCACTCAAGTGGAGTCATGAAAAAACAACATCTAACTTTAAAAAACATCCAAGACACTACTAGATTATAGGTTTACATAGACGTGCGTTACATGTTAAGGGGCAGACAGCTGCCCTTCTCTAGACAAGAGTCCCTGTTAACAGAGATGGGTGTGGATACCCGTCTCTATAAATAAAAAAATTGCCGGTTAGCACGGTTCCCATCTGACGCCTCGATATCTGCACTGCCACGCGTCACCCTAGACTGGGCTGGCTGGTGTAGCCTCGCTTAGGCCGTGTATCGACGCACGCCCTTTGTCGGAGCCACCTCTATATCCACGTTGTGCTGCCACGTCTCGTCCTCGACCAGGCCTCCTCTATATTCAAACCATGCCGCTGCTATAAAGCCCAGTGTCACGTGTCCTGTCGTCATTTTCAACATTATGGCCACATATATCTAGTCAAGTAGCTGTGAGCAACAAGAAAAAGGAATACAAAAACAAGAAAAATAAAAAGCGGGGGAGATATTATTAATATGTAACAAAATTAGAATATTGAGTGTATGGTCACCTTGTATCTTAGTAGTTGTATTATTTTCAGTGAAAGTTGTGTATGGTCATGTCCAATTAAAGACATCCAGGTCATCCCCATGGAGTTGTCTACATTGTTGCTGAAGACCAGGCAGCCACAATGATGGGACCTCTTGCATATTTTCATGCAGCCGAAGCTGTTGCAAGTTATCCAATTTCTCAGCACACATCAAGCTTGGACAGCCCCCCACACGCAGCTCTTGTACGTGGGGAATATTCGAGAACCTCTCCAGGCTATCACAGTCTGCGATTAAAAGACAACCAGAGAGAAACTGTAGGTCCTCCACCAACTTAATACTTGTTACATTTCTTAAATGGAGCTCCTTCAACCTAGTGGCATTATGTCCAAGCTCCCATGGTAGACTTCTCAGTTTAGGCATGTCCGACAAGATCAACATCTCAAGCTTGGTGAAGATACTGCTTCTGCAGATCTGGGATTAGTCACCCGATTGCCAAGGAATTCAGATCCAATCTTGGTGACTGCAATAGCTTCCTTGATTTTCAGAAATTTTAAACTGGGGAGTTGCCCGAGTGGAGGAAGATGCACAATGGATTTACATCCAGTAAGCTGCAAGTACTTCAATGAAGACAAATTAGTAGTAGCTCCTATCCAGGAGGGATATTTCTGACCAAAGAATTGGTAAATCCCGAGAGTTTCAACGCTCTGTGGAGGAATTAGCTTCTCAAATGTCTTCTCAATATTGATTACATCATCTTCGGAATATGGCTCATTTGTACGAGTGCAATGTAGATTCAATATTTTAAGATATCTTTTCCCTGTTAGCAGTGAATCTGTGGTACAAGATGCTGCTCTTTCTAATTTAACCATATCAAGCTTCTTCAACTGCTGAAGGGGACCCAACTCTTCCAGGTTCCACCCATTTTGCATTCTGGTACTATTGTCACACCCACAACCAACTGGAAATCCTTCCAAGTCACTGAGAAATTCTAATATGCCTATTCCTTTTGGAACTTGCATTATTGGTGTGTACGCGAGACCAAGACGCCTTAAGTTGCATAATTGAGTGATTCCAGAAGGAAGAGTATACAAGAAAACACACCTCTCCAGATTTAAAATCTGTAGGTTGATGAGACAACAAATGGACTCCGGAAGATATGATATGTCAGTCCCATCGAGAACAAGTGATCGTAGATGGATCAACTTTCCAATACAATTAGGAATACTTACTATCATTGAATCAGATAGATCCAAAACACGCATCTTTGGGAATCTTTTGAGAATTGTATTTTCAACTTTTAATGCTTTACACTTTATAGTCAGAGTCCGAACTCCAATTTTCTCCTTCTGTATACTAGGAGTAATTAAAAACTCGTTGCCTGTAACAATCAAAATATGTCGTAGTTTGGACAATGGTTTAGTCATCAATGACTCTAGATTTCCACAAAAAAACTCTTCACCTGCTAAATGCTGAGCAAGCTGCCTTAAAAGATCATGCATTTTACACCTTGAATAATCAGCATATGTAGGGTCAGGTTGAAGGAGATTCCTATAAATCAATTCCTTGTAATATTCTTCAGCTATATCCTCTAGAAGTTCTGTTTCTTGCTCTTCTACAAAACCTCCGGCTATCCAAAACCGGATAAGTTCATCACAATACATTGTAGAATCCTCAGGATATAAGCCACAATACAAAAAACATTGCTTCAACTGATGTGGTAGCTCATCATAACTCAAGTAAAGAGCACCTCTTAGGTCAATAGGAAGCTTAACCATAGACCAAGCACTTTTATTTATAACTTTCCTCCAGTCATTCTCATTTTGCTCTTTAGTTGCTAGAACCCTAGCAGTAACTTTAATTGCAAGAGGAAGACCACCACACAAACGAACAATCTCTAGCCCAATATCCCTAAACTTTTGCACTTCAAAATCTCCATTGAAGTTCATACTCTTGCAAAGCAGCTCCCATCCGACTTCTGGTGACATCAAATCAACTCGATGCATGTGTTCCACCCCAATTGCTCGTGCAACTATATCATTTCGAGTTGTGACCACAACTATTCCTGTAGCTGCAGTACAAAATGGAGTTCTCAAGAGATTGGTCCATACCTCATGCTGCCAAATGTCATCCAACACAAGAAAAAAACTTCTATTTTGAATGGCTATTGCAAGCTTTCCACTGAGTTCTCCTAGTGTTTCATCCTGCTGATATTTTACATCGAGGTTTCGAAGAACTTGTTTCAAAACATCAGTTGCAGAGTACTGTTGAGAAACACAAATCCACACTTGTTTGCTAAATAGTCCTTTGATTTTATCTTCATTATAGAGTTTTTGGGCCAGAGTTGTTTTCCCTACCCCTCCTGTTCCAACAATACCAATCTTGTAGATTGTCCTCTCTTTATTTTCTTGTATCAATTCAGTTAATTTTCTGCAAGAATGTAAAATTTCCTTTCCAACGAGGTTTGGCTCTAAAAGTTGCCATGTTTTCACTTGCCGTACTGCTGAAACTTCCACATTTGGTTGCAAACTTTGAAGTTTCAAGAATCTTTCACTAAGCCTTGAAATCTTATCAAGTTGGACACCAATTTTTTTATTCGAACAGCAATCTCATGACGTCTCCGTATATTAGGAAGGCATGAGAAAACTGAAATATCAGACCATACAGTTGATTTTCTTAACGATGATGATGATGATGACATTGATGCAGGATACTCTGCTAGCAACTTGCTTCCTTCAACTCTTGCCAAGTCAATTATGTCATCAGCTTCATACATAGCATCTTTTAGCTCAGAGAACCAATTGTTAACTGCTGACTCTTCTATACTCCTTTGCTCGGCATCCTTAAGAAAGCACTGTATTTGGTTCACTGTACACTTCAGTTCTTTCAGCTCTTCTTTTACCCCAAGAATCAGAATAGCCTCCTCTGAAATGACATCTTGCAACTTTCTAGCACATGATCCCACAATAGAATCTAGTATGGCTGCCATCAGACAATTGTAAGGAGGGAGATGCACCAAATATACCAAGCAGCTTATATATATCGAGGATGGAGAACTAGCCGGGCTGAAGGCTGCACATACATGCAAAACATATGTTAAGATGGGTTGCAATTAGCCAATTATTATCATATTATTGTTAGAGAAGCAGGGGGGAGTGTAGTGATGTGCAAAATTGCAGAAAGCACCGTGAGATCTATGTAAGTTACACAAGTATAATATACATATCTAACAATACCACCCTCTCTCAAACTCATGGTGGATCGATAACACTGAGTTTGAAGAACAAAATATCAAACCGTCTACTCTAATTCTCTCTAAAAACCATTGTTTACTATTCTTCCATCACCTAATTGGAGGTTGATGATGTTCTGGATAGTCACAAAACTACTAGGTGCATCTATGTGCTTGTGCCTAGTTTGACCAGTAGCATCTTGATAGCACTTATGCCCTAGGGATCACGAACACCTTCAACACCACAGCTAATCTTTTTGCCATTCACCAAGCTAAGGATCCTTAATACCCAAGGAGAACAAACCCTAACCCCTTCTATTCCAATGTCCTACCTTTAATCATCAATCTTCTAAATAGTCATGCTGCTTTATCACTCATGCACCAAGTCCGTCCATTCACGTACTGTGAATCTAGAGAGACATTATCATAGAGAGATGCCATTGAATGATGGCATGTAAACTCCAATATATGTTAAACATATAAGTTGGGATCTAACTTGCTAATATCTAGTTTAGATATGATTGTAATTATCGATATGTAATTCATATATATGCTTATCTAGATCCAAATTGTTGTGTTCATTGTCATTGCTTTTCAATATAACGTAACCTTGAATGAGTATGCTTGAGTAGGAATCTCGATTAACTCACTTTTTCATGCTTAGTATTTGTAGAAGTTGAAAGATGGCAGGGCCACCACCACTCACAAGCTTAAAAAGGGTTATAATTATTAATTTCAAGTATTTGGCAATAATGAACTAAAACATGGACACCTCTGAATTGATTTGAGCCTTGCCTAGCGGTAGGTTGTAGTTTATGTCAATAGTGGATTTGAGCAGCAAAATCTCGCTTGAGTTGGTTAAGGACTATAATTTTGTTGCATAAACCTCGAGCATATTTCTGCATATATGTGTGCGGCGGGGATGCCCGTGGTATCCATGGTGTGGTGTTTGGTGTTGGTGGTGATGCCCCCTTGTCATCACCGACACCTTTCCTTATGACAGACATCCTCTGTAGTGGGCTCCGGCAGACTTCGTTGCTTAGGTTGCTTGAGGTCAGGGCATAAACCTCGATAGTGACGTCTGCAGATGCAGCTTCCTTCATGGACGCATTATTCTCTTCCTTCCTCTTCTCCTCCCTTACCGGTGATTGCGGGTGAAAACCCTTCCCATGGTTGATTGTGGGTGTCGTTTGCTTCCTGAGGGCGTCGCTAGACGTTTCAAGTTCCATTGTTTCCGCACTTGTCATCTGTTTTCCTTTGTGTGTTTGCTATGTTGCTCCCCATCCTGGTTGTCTCTATGGGTTTTTGCTGGCAGTGTTGCTCCCCTATTTGCAGGGAGTGTAGTGTTTCTGGTGAGTGGCTCGTCTCGGCTAAATAATTATCTAGGGTGTTTTCTAGGTTTCCCTATTAACAAGTCAAGTAGTTGTGTTTTTGCAAGCGTGATGTGGTGCTTTAGCGGTCGCTACACTAGAGTTGTGTGCTTAACGCTTAGTGAACTGGAGTTGTGTTGTAGTTGATGTTGGGTTTTGATCTCCCACCATTAGGCTCAACGGCCTTTTGGGCCTTGCTTCTCGCGCCCTGATCGGGGCGCCCAACCCTACATGGTTGGTGGGCCCCCGTCACACTGCGCATAAATAGAGGTGGGGGCTGGCCGGCTCAGAACACGAGGTGGATCTCAGCCGCAACTCCCACCGACATTCCCCATCACGATCTGAGAGGGGCGCAGCCAGTGACGGGAAGCCGCCACTGTCTCCACCGCGCAACCTCTTCATCACGTCGATGGCTCCTCCGGCAAATGAGGCTGCGGCCAGCGTATCGACTGCTAGTCTCGCTCCTACTGATGGTTTGCAAATCCATGCTCTACCTATTCCTTTTCCCTTCTCTGCTCTGTGGTAGAATATATATTAGGGCGTGTATTCTCTGTGAATCATCTTTCGATTACTTCCTACAACGAATCCGTACCCGATCTAATGAATCAATGAACTGTGAAAATTCAACAATGGTACCGGAGCGAGGTTAAGAAATGAGATCTAGATCGGGAAGATACAAAACTCGAAACCCTAACTTGATTTGGTGCAAGAAAAGGACGGAATGGGGACACACCAGCCCGCCGTCACTACCGAAAGAATTTTACCACTGCGCGGGAAGACCGCCGGCGGTAGGTCACCGCTCGGCCGAGCTTTGGACTCGCCGGCATGGCACGAAACCCGAGGCACCACCACACGACCTCTTGACGGCGGCGCGCTCAACCACGGAGGGGAACGCGCACGCCGGCAAGGGCCATGCGGCGGCGCCACCTTCCTCAAGTCTCGCCATGGATGGCCGGGCACTACCTTCTCTGTTGGCCATAGTGAAATGAAAACAGAGGAGGGAGGGAGAGTAAGAAAGATTGAGAAAGAAGAGGCTGCTCCGGCGAGCCGCCGGCGGTCACAGCCACCAAGGCCGCCGTCGCTTACTGAGCAGGTGAAGAACTGCCGAGCGGTGCTTAGAAGGAAGAGAAGGTAAATGTTTTAGGGTTTCTGAGAGGGCCGGCGGCCAGCGGTTTTGATGAACCGAGAAACAAGGAGGACCATCGGATGAAAATGAACGGTCTGGATCGGCTGACACGGTAGCTGGACATCTTTGAGCCCAGGCGGGTGGGCGAAATTTCAGCCCAGGCCCAGGTTAGGGCGCTCAAAAACGTGGGCCATCCGACCGAGCGGGCTGCTCGCGGGAGCTGCTGGCAGGGCGGAGAACGGCTGGGCCGAGCGCTGCTGGCCAGGCCGCGCGCTGCCGAGCTGGCTGGGCGCTAGGCCGTACGCCACTGGCCGGGCTGGCTAGGCCATGCGAAAAGAAAGGCATGCGGGCCAAATTGAAGAAGAAGAGAAATTTCATTTTTTTTCAGAGGCAATACTTCTGACATGTTTGATGAATATTTGAATGAATTTAATAGAATTTGAATAAGAATTTTCCGTGCAATTTTTTCCAACGACATTTTGCTCATAAATAATGAAATTTTTTTTGGTGCTTCTGGAAAACAACATTATGAGAATTTTATTATTGTTTCCGCTGCGTACTTGATATAATTATTTTCATTATCAAATTCGAACCAACGGGAGAATTTACTTTTGAAAAATGAATAATAATTGAAGATGAATTGTAGTATTGTTATTTTCTGACCAACGTTGTTAATAACAATATTATAATTTTGATTCATGAAAATTGTGCATTAATTTTATTTCTGCCCAACGGTGATGTAAAATTATTGCATAGGTGAATTATATGTTTCAATTTGACCAACGTTGAGTTAAAGCATATGATTCCATGTATAAATGTTTCTCACTTACTCTGATGTGGTTTCAGGAGGCAAAAGCATTGTGAACATCGCGAACATTCCGACACTCAACGGGACTAATTACCGTGTGTGGCGGGAGAAATATGAACTAGAACTTGCGTTGGGAGAGGTCGATTTTGCCATCATCTCACCACGTCCCACTGAACCTGTGGATCCGGTGAGAGAAGAAAATGAATCTGACGCTGATTTCACTGCTCGAAAGCGTGATCATGCTGAGATAAGAATGAAATATGATCTTGAACATAGGCAATGGACCCTCTCCAACCGCAAGTGCTTATTGGTAGCTAAGGCCACCATAGAAGAACATATAAGGGGCTCAATCCCTGAATGTGCTACTGCCACAGAATATCTTGATAAAATCAAGAGTCAGTTTACTGGGTCTACCAAGGCCACAGCAAGTTCACTGATAAAGAAGCTTGTGAATGAAAAATATACTGGTGGTAGCATCAGAGAGCACATTTTAAAGATGAACACCACGGCATCTAAGCTAAAAGAGATGAATTTGAAGGTCAGCGTGCCTAGGGTGAGTGACCGGACGCTGGTCTGGCTTGACCAGCGTGTCCGGTCAGTTCACCTGTGCGCAGAAGCAGAGCGCGCGACCGGCGCGTCCGGTCCTTCACGGGACCAGCGCGTCCGGTCAGGCGTCCAGAGGGGCAGAGAGCAGCGAAGTGGTGATCGGACGCGAGGCGCGTCCGGTCACATACGATCGGACGCGTCCGGTCGTTGAGGGAGCTTACTGGACTCAAACCGGACGCTGGCACTATCGCGTCCGTTCATTCGCTAGGGCGCGTCCGGTCATTGCTTTGAGGGCTCGCGGTGTTGCGCGACCGGCGCGTCCGGTCAGTTTGACCAGCGCGTCTGGTCATTCACTGCAGCGCGTCCGGTCTGCGCGACCAGCGCGTCCGGTCGTTGCCTCGCAGTTAGCCGTTGCGCGACCGGCGCGTCCGGTCAGTTTGACCAGCGCGTCCGGTCAGCGCGACTTCGGCTGGTTAAAGTTCCTAACGGCTATATTCGAAGGGGTACGTTATAAATAGAGGTTGACCGGGGTTTGAGAGGTACAATTGCATACTTTGAGAACTAGAGACATCCTTTGAACTAGAGAACAACCCCTCCACTCATCTCTTTGCATAGTTGCACATCTTGAGTGAGATTCAAGTGCATTGCTTGAGAGTTGTATTCTAGAGGCACTTGATCTTCGAGTTGCTGCGGATTTCTTGTTACTCTTCCGTGTTTCCCGACACGGTAGACGGCTTGGAGCAGCGGAGGTGATTGAGCTCATAATTGGAGATTGTTGGAGCCTTCACCAAGTGTTGTAAGGGGGTTCTTGATCCTTCCCCGCGGGAGTTCACGAATTGGATACTCTAGTGGAGCTCGTGGCTTGGAGGATCCCCATCTTGTGTGCGATTGTGCGGCGCCCGCCGAGGGCTCGACTCTTGATAGTCGATTAGCTCGTGAATCGACAAGTGGGTGTATCGCCACAACGGGGAGTAGCTTGCCGGAAAGCAAGTGAACCTCGGGATAAATTCTTGTGTCATTCTCTTTCCGAGGATTTCTCTTGTGTTATTGATTAATTGGTACTTCTCATCTCTACACGGCGGTATAATCTCTCGAAGCTCTTCTCTCGTACTACTTCTTGTTTCTAGCTTGTAGTTGTTGTTGTGTTTAGTGAATAGCCTTGTACTAGACTTGTGTAGGTGGCTTGCTTAATTAGTTAGAGCTAGTGCATTTGCTTCGCCACCTTTCGTACTAATTTATGGTTGAGTAATTCTTGTAGAAGTTTTAATTAGGTTATTCTCCCTCCCCCTCTAGCCTATTTGGACTTTACAAGTGGTATCGGAGCCGAGGCACCGTCTATTTGAGGCTTAACAACCTACGGTGAAAAAGAAATGGCTCAATTAAGCTTGCACATCAACAACACTAAGAAGGCACCTCACTTTGATGGCACAAATTATGCATATTGGAAGGTTAAGATGACCGCACACCTAAAGTCAATCAATAGAGAAGTGTGGAAGGTCACCGAAACAAAATTTGAGGTTGCTAATCCGGAAGCACCTACACCGGTGGAAAAGAAGAAGCTCCAATGCAATGACATTGCCATTAGTGCTCTTCATGAGGCATTAGATGACAAGACCTTTGAGCAAGTAAAGAACATTAAGATTGCTCATGATGCTTGGGCCAAGCTAGAAGAAACATTTGAGGGTACCGAAGGCACAAAGACCGCTAAAGCATATATCTTGCAAGAAAAATTTTCAAGTTTCAAGATGCAAGATGATGAGAGTGTATCAGAGATGTTTCATAGGTTGCAAGTCATTGTCAATGAGCTCAAGGCACTTGGTGAGGAGGTCAAGGATAATCAATTCTCTATGAAGTTCTTGAGAAGTCTACCCAAGAGATTTGATACATTGATCACCGTGCTAGTGAGGACTACATTGAAGGATTCAACTCCTCAACAAATATTCCAAGAAGTGATAACCGATGATTCATATAGAGAAGATGATGAGAAGGATGAGTTGGTCAAGAAGAAGAAGAAGGAAAATGAGAAGAAGGATGATGAGAAGAAGAAGAGTGTGGCATTCAAAGCCACCACATCCAAGGCCAAATCCAAGATTGAATCATCAAGTGATGAAGACTCAAACTCTTGTGATAGTGATGACATTGATGAGAAGATGGCTCTCTTTGTCAAACAATTTGGCAAATTCATGAAGAAGAAGGGCTTTCGTGCAAGAAGGAGGAAGAACTCTTACAAGAAGAATGAGCATACCATGAGATGCTTTAGATGCCATAGCAAGGACCATCTCATTGCAAAGTGTCCTTATGATAGTGATGATGAAGATGCTATCAAGAAGGAAAGGAAGAAGCAAAAGAAGAAGCAAGAAAAGAAAGAGAGCTCTTATAAGAAGAAGAATGATTCTCATGTTGCTACATGGGATAGTGATGACTCCTCAAGTGATGATGAGGATAACAACAAGAGCAAGAAGAAGGGACATGCTAGCATTGCCATCCAAGAGAAGGTCTTCCTCTTCGACACTCCATTGTGCTTCATGGCTAAGGCCGCTAAGGTATCATCCGATGATGAGAGTGATCATGATAATGCTAGTGATAGTGATAGTGATGAAGAAGAATTCACTAAAGATGAACTAATCACTATGCTAGAAGATTGCACTCAACATTATAAAGAATCTAGGAAGGAGTGCAAGGGCTTGCTTAAGGAAAAGAAAAACCTTATGCAAGAACTTGATGAGCTTAGAGCATCTTATGAGAGTCTAAAGGTAGACCATAAGAAGCTTCAAAAGTCTCACACTAAGCTTGAAGAAGCTCATTCCTCTCTAGTTGAAAAATGTGAAAACATGCCAACTAATGTTGAGAAAGCTAAAACTTGCAATTTAGGCATATCATGTGATATAATTGATGAAACTTTTCTTAAGCCTATTGTTGTTGCTCCCACTAACACTTCATGTAGCTCATCTACATCATTCTCATCTAGTAGTGATGGTTTCACTTGTGACTCCACACTTATAGTTGAGAATGAAAATCTCAAGAAGGAGGTAAAAGAGCTCAATCACACATTAGCTAAGGCTTATGGTGGTGAGGACCGCTTGCTTATGTGCTTGGGTAGCCAAAGAGCTTCTCTCTACAAAGAGGGATTGGGCTATAACCCCAAGAAAGGCAAGGCCGCTTTTGCTCCTCACAAGACTCGTTTTGTAAAGAACAATGGTAGCTATTGCAAAAGTTGCAAGCAAGTTGGTCACATAGAGCAACATTGCATGAACAAGAAATCCAATGCTAATGTATCCTCAATTAAGTTTAATTCTTTCTATATGCTTACCAAGGGTACAAATGATGTTCATACTAAGTTCATTGGTACACCATGGATGGGCTCAAAGAAGAAAGCCATTTGGGTACCAAAGAGCTTAGTCTCTAATCTTGGAGGACCCAAACAAGTTTGGGTACCTAAAAAGAATTGATCTTGTCTTATAGGTCAATTACAAAGCCAGAGGAAGGCATTAGGTGCTTGATAGTGGGTGCACTCAACATATGATCGGGGATTCTTGTATATTCAAATCAATTGATACAAGTCAAAATGGTGGTTTTGATGCTATCACTTTCGACAACAACAAGAAAGGCAAGGTCAAAGGGCTTGGTAAAATTGCTATCTCAAATGACATGAGCATATCTAATGTGTTGCTAGTTGAGAGCTTGGATTTCAATCTTTTGTCGGTGGCACAACTTTGTGATCTTGGCTTCAAGTGCATATTTGGTAGTGATGATGTTGAAGTCATAAGTGTTGATGGAACAAATTTTATATTCAAAGGATTTAGACATGGTAGCTTATACTTGGTTGACTTCAATGATAGTGAGACATAATTGAACATCATGCTTGCTTAGCAAATCTAGTATGGGATGGTTGTGGCATAGAAGGCTTGGTCATGTTGGAATGAAACAATTGAACAAACTTTTGAGGCATGACTTAGTTAGAGGCTTGAAAGATGTGACTTTTGAAAAGGATAAACCTTGTAGTGCTTGTCAAGCCGGCAAACAAGTTGGAAATTCACATCCTAGTAAAAGTGAAATGAGCACATCGAAGGCATTTTGAGTTATTGCACATGGACTTGTTTGGGCCAACAACATACACTAGCATTGGTGGCAACAAGTATGGTCTTATGATTGTTGATGACTACACTAGATACACTTGGGTGTTCTTTCTCTATGACAAGAGTGATGTTTATGATCTATTCAAGTCTTTTGTCAAGAGAGTGCAAAATGAATTTGAGACTACCATCAAGAAGATTAGAAGTGACAATGGTAGTGAGTTCAAGAACACAAGAATTGAAGATTTGTGTGATGATTTTGGTATTAGACATCAATTCTCACCAACATACACTCCTCAATCCAATGGTGTAGTTGAAAGGAAAAATAGAACCTTGATTGATATGGCTAGATCAATGCTTAGTGAATACAATGTTAGTCATTCATTTTGGAGTGAAGCCATCAACACGGCTTGCTATTGTAGCAACCGTCTCTATTGCCATGGGAAGCTTGGAAAGACACCATATGAGCTATTGAATGGAAGAAAGCCCAACATTGCATACTTTAGAGTGTTTGGTTGCAAATGCTATATTCTCAAGAAAGGCACTAGATTGAGCAAGTTTGAAAAGAAATGTGATGAAGGGTTCTTACTTGGTTATTCTACCACAAGCAAGGCATATAGAGTTTGGAATCTCACTAATGGCACCTTGGAAGAAGTTCATGATGTTGAGTTTGATGAAACCCAAGGATCTGAAAATGAAGCTCAAAACCTTGATGATGTGAGAGGAGATCAATTGTCAAATGCAATGAAGAACATGGACATTGGTGATATAAGGCCGATGCAAGTTGATGATGATGATATTCATGTGATCAACCAAAGTGTGCAAATTGATATAAATCAAGCAAGCTCTAGTGGTACTCATGATGAAGCCCAAGTTCAAGGTCAAACAAGTGGAAGCAATCAACTCCCAATACTCCAACCTACTAGTATTGCAAGAGATCATCCATTGGACCAAATCATTGGTGAAATTCAAAGTGGTGTTCAAACTAGATCAAGATTAGCATCATTTTGTGAGCATTACTCATTTGTCTCATTAGAAGAACCAAAGAAGATAGAAGATGCATTGAAAGATTCCGAGTGGATAAATGCCATGCATGAAGAACTAAACAACTTTGCTAGAAATCAAGTTTGGAAACTTATTGAGAGGCTAAAGAACTACAATGCGATTGGCACTAAGTGGGTCTTTAGAAACAAGCAAGATCAAGATGGCATGGTTGTGAGGAACAAAGCAAGATTAGTAGCACAAGTATACACTCAAGTTGAGGGTCTTGACTTTGGAGAGACATATGCACCGGTTGCAAGATTGGAGGCAATTAGAATCTTATTAGCATATGCTTGTGCACACAACATCAAGCTCTATCAAATGGATGTCAAGAGTGCATTTCTCAATGGCTACATCAATGAAGAAGTTTATGTTGAGCAACCTCCCGGTTTTGAAGATGACAAGAAGCCCGACCATGTTTACAAACTAAAGAAGGCATTGTATGGTTTGAAGCAAGCACCTAGAGCATGGTATGAGAGATTGAGGAACTTTCTTCTCTCTAAAGGGTTCAAGATGGGAAAGGTTGACACCACTCTCTTCACCAAGAAACTTAGAAATGACTTGTTTGTGTTGCAAATCTATGTGGATGACATTATCTTTGGATCAACCAACCAAGACTTTTGTGAAGAGTTTGGAAATATGATGGCTAATGAGTTTGAAATGTCTATGATTGGAGAGCTTAGTTACTTCCTTGGACTTCAAATCAAGCAAATGAAGAATGATACTTTTGTAAGTCAAGGCAAGTACATCAAGGACATGATCAAGAAGTTTGAATTGCAAGATGCTAAGCAAATGAGTACTCCAATGGGCACTAATGATCAATTGGGTATTGATGCTAGTGACAACATGGTAGATCAAAAGTAATACCGGTCTATGATTAGAAGTTTGCTCTATGTCACAGCTTCTAGGCCGGATGTGATGTTTAGTGTGTGCAAGTGTGCAAGATATCAAGCTTCACCTAGAGAAAGTCACTTAAAAGCAACCAAGAGGATATTGAGATATCTTAAGGGCACTCGTGATGTTGGACTATGGTTTCCAAAGGGGTCTAATTTTGAGTTGATTGGATATTCGGACTCCGACTATGGTGGATGCAAGATTGATAGAATGAGCACAAGTGGCACTTGTCAATTGCTAGGAATGTCTCTTGTTTCATGGTCATCAAAGAAACAAAATAGTGTTGCACTATCTACCACCGAGGCCGAATACATTAGTGGCGGTAGTTGTTGTGCACAATTGCTTTGGATGAAAGCAACCTTGAATGACTTTGGAATCAAATTCAAGAATGTGCCATTATTTTGTGACAATGAAAGTGCTATCAAGATGACACAAAATCCGGTTCAACATTCAAGAACCAAGCACATTGACATAAGGCATCATTTCATAAGAGACCATCAACAAAAGGGTGATATTAGCATTAAGAGCATTGGTACCGAAGATCAACTAACCGACATCTTTACAAAGCCACTTGATGAAAAGAGATTTTACAAGTTGAAGAATGAATTGAACATACTTGACTTCTCCAACTTGAGATGAGTGCACCCCCACATTTTTATATGACATGCCTCTCCTCCAACATAGCAAGGTAAAGTTGTTTGGCATATCATTCATACTTTGCTAAGGACATTGTTAGAACATATAGACATATTTGCATGACAAATAGACTTATTCATGAAAATCAAATGATTTTGATGTATTTATGGTACCACTATTGCTTCTATGTTTGATTGATATAGTGGTAGCATATGACATGTTTGTGGGCTTACAAACCTAGTGTTGAATCTAGTAAATGAGCTCATGATGTGTAATTCAACATGGTCAAGATAACCCTTATACTTTATGAGGTGTGAAAAAGCTTGTCCTTGGATCAAACCGAATTACATATTCTAGGCAAGTAATCTAGATTGAACCATAATTTGGACTCCCTCATATTGATTGACTTAACTCTCACTAAAATTGGCACCTTTTTGGTGATTGTTGACAAAGGGGGAGAGAAAAGTCACAAAGATATTACAAAGAGGGAATAAGATATAATAAGGGGGAGAGAAAAGTCACATGAGAGAGAAAAGTCACAAAGAGGGAATAAGATATAATAAGGGGAGAGAAAAGTCACATGGGAGAGAAAAGTCACAAAGATAAAAAGTTAAGTTACAAAGGGAGAGAAATCAAGAGAAATTAAATTTGTGCACATAAGTAGGGGGAGCAAGCTCATGGATTATTTGTTGCATTTGTATGTGCATTAACATGATGAAATGTTGCATTGCAAAGTTTAATTTCGATATTCATGATTGAATGGTGTATGCTAGATATAGAACTTGAATGATGTTTTGTTAAGAGTAGCTTTACATGTGGTATCCAGACACCTTTGCTTTTAATGTTGATCTCACAAAGTACTTTAGTGTTTGTGATCTTTACAAGTAATGTATTACAAGTGGTGTCTAGCTACATCGATGCTAAAGATGGTATATAAAGGCAACTCCGATTTGTATCACGCTTCAAAGGTCCATTCTATATACCTTAGCATCAATTTGATAGTAGTAACTCTCCCAAATTTCAAATCCATACATATGTGCACAATTGAACCAAACTCATGAAAGCACATATGTAGGGGGAGCTAATACTATCGAAATTGAAAATTGATTTCATTTCATATCTTTGTGATGGTTGTCATCAATTACCAAAAAGAGGGAGATTGAAAGCCCAAGTTTGGTTTTGGTAATTAATGACACCAAGTTGCTAATGCCATGTGTTAAGTGTTTTGAGTTAGGCATAAGCAACACATGTGATGAAGGTGTATGTGGCAAGGAGTGGTGGCCACAAGATCACAAAGAGATGGTGCACGGACATGAAATGATGATCATGGTGGAGATGCACATAAAAGGAAGGACATGATGATCAAGTGGAAGAGAAGGATCTAAGAGCGCAAGGCAAAGGTATAACCATAGGGTTTTTCTTTTGCCGGTCTAAGATGAGTAGAGAAGTGATTGACCGGGTTTAGGATACATAGCCGACTATCAAGAGGGGCAATCACGGTTAGCTCGGAAATCAAGTGCCACTAGATCAATGTCTTGAGCATATGCATTAGGATCTAGTAAAGAGCAAATATAATGCCTTGGAAAACGATTGTGAAATGCTAACACACATGCACATGGTGGTGTACACTTGGTGGTGTTAGCACATTTGCGAAGGCGGTGGAGTTTAAGTGGTAGAGAGGGGTTTGGGTTCCTCTCTCCCTCTCGCCGAGCTTGTGAGACGGGATTCAGCGCTTTTTGGGGAAGTGAAACGCCTATTTTCTACTGCACCGGAAGTCAGAAAAGAAACGGAGGCGAACGGAGGTCACTGTGGTGACCGGACGCTGCACCGGACGCGGTCATGGCTTGACCAGCGCGTCCGGTCAGTTCATTCGGTTAGCGTGCCTAGGGTGAGTGACCGGACGCTGGTCTGGCTTGACCAGCGCGTCCGGTCAGTTCACCTGTGCGCAGAAGCAGAGCGTGCGACCGGCGCGTCCGATTCTTCACGGGACCAGTGCGTCCGGTCAGGCGTCCAGAGGGGCAGAGAGCAGCGAAGTGGTGATCAGACGCGAGGCGCGTCCGATCACGTACGATCGGACGCGTTCGGTCATTGAGGGAGCTTACTGGAGTCAAACCGGACGCTGGCACTGTCGCGTCCGTTCATTCGCTAGGGCGCGTCCGGTCATTGCTTTGAGGGCTCGCGGTGTTGCGCGACCGGCGCATCCGGTCAGTTTGACCAGCGCGTCTGGTCATTCACTGCAGCGCGTCCGGTCTACGCGACCAGCGCGTCCGGTCGTTGCCTCGCAGTTAGCCGTTGCGCGACCGGCGTGTCCGGTCAGTTTGACTAGCGTGTCCGGTCAGCGCGACTTCGGTTGGTTAAAGTTCCTAACGGCTATATTCGAAGGGGTACGTTATAAATAGAGGTTGGCCGGGGTTTGAGGGGTACAATTGCATACTTTGAGAACTAGAGACATCCTTTGAGCTAGAGAACAACCCCTCCACTCATCTCTTTGCATAGTTGCACATCTTGAGTCAGATTGAGTGAGATTCAAGTGCATTGCTTGAGAGTTGCATTCTAGAGGCACTTGATCTTCGAGTTGCTGCGGATTTCTTGTTACTCTTCCGTGTTTCCCGACATGGTAGACGGCTTGGAGCAGCGGAGGTGGTTGAGCTCACAATTGGAGATTGTTGGAGCCTTCACCAAGTGTTGTAAGGGGGTTCTTGATCCTTTCTCGTGGGAGTTCGCGAATTGGATACTCTAGTGGAGCTCGTGGCTTGGAGGATCCCCATCTTGTGTGCGATTGTGCGGCGCCCGCCGAGGGCTCGACTCTTGATAGTCGATTAGCTCGCGAATCGACAAGTGGGTGTATCGCCACAACGGGGAGTAGCTTGCCGGGAAGCAAGTGAACCTCGGGATAAATTCTTGTGTCATTCTCTTCCCGAGGATTTCTCTTGTGTTATTGATTAATTGGTACTTCTCATCTCTACACGGCGGTATAATCTCTCGAAGCTCTTCTCTCGTATTACTTCTTGTTTCTAGCTTGTAGTTGTTGTTGTGTTTAGTTAATAG
This sequence comes from Saccharum hybrid cultivar R570, assembly GCA_038087645.1. Lineage (NCBI taxonomy): Eukaryota > Viridiplantae > Streptophyta > Magnoliopsida > Poales > Poaceae > Saccharum > Saccharum hybrid cultivar. The sequence continues at coordinate 2,581,293 of JAQSUU010000730.1, read as the reverse complement.
CCTTGTACAAGACTTGTGTAGGTGGCTTGCTTAATTAGTTAGAGCTAGTGCATTTGCTTCGCCACCTTTCGTACTAATTTGTGGTTGAGTAATTCTTGTAGAAGTTTTTAATTAGGCTATTCACCCCCCTCTAGCCTATTTGGACCTTACAAATACTCGTTAACAATAAATGTGTTGGTCTTGCCTTCCGACAAGACAAGCTTTATTTGTTATCTCTTGATGAAAATGCGAACAATGTATGCGATGAGAATATGAATGATTCCCCATCTGCGAATGTAACTAAGAAGCGGAAGCGAATTGATGATGCCTCTTCGAAATTATGGCACTGTCGCTTGGACCATATTTCGAGGGGAAGAATGGAACGACTAATCAAAGAATCAATTCTTCCGCACTTAGAATTTTCAGATTTAGAACAATGCGTTGATTGCATCAAAGAAAAGTATGTCAAGAAAATTAAGAAAAATACCAAACGAAGCACAGGAACTTTAGAAATAAGCCACACTGATATATGTGGTCCATTTCCTGTGAAAAGCGTGGATGGTTATGATTCATTTATAACATTCACAGACGACTACTCTCGTTATGGCTATATTTATCCAATTAAAGAAAGATCGGAAGCATTGGATAAATTCAAAATATTTAAAGCTGAGGTTGAAAATCAGCATGATAAGAAAATAAAGATAGTACGATCAGGCCGAGGTGGAGAGTACTATGGGCGACATACCCCATATGGCCAAATTCCTGGACCGTTTGCAAAGTTTCTACAGGAAAATGGCATAGTCGCTCAGTACTCCACACCGGGGGAGCCTCAGCAGAATGGAGTGGCTGAAAGACGTAACCGTACCCTAATGGATATGGTAAGAAGCATGATAAGTTACTCTACTTTGCCGATTAGTTTATGGATGGAGGCACTGAAAACCGTCATTCACATACTTAATCGAGTACCAAGCAAATCGGTGCCTAAAACACCGTATGAATTATGGACAGGAAGGGAACCCTTACTTAACCATTTGCGTGTGTGGGGCTGTCCAGCTGATGCAAAAGTGTTTAACCCAAACATAGGAAAGTTAGACTCCAAGACAGTCAGCTGTCATTTTATTGGCTATCCAGAAAGATCGAAAGGATATCGCTTCTATTGTCCTAACAGACATACAAAAATTGTAGAAACAAGACACGCTGTGTTCTTGGAGGATAACATGATCACGGGGAGCATGGTAGCACGAGAAATAAGCCTACAAGAGAAACGGGTACATGTACCCACTCCGATGGTTGAAGAACCATTCTTTACGCTACCTGTTGCTATTGAGCCGATAGTGCAAGACACTATAGTGCCAACACCTGTTGCGAGTTCTCCCGTGGCGACAATAAATGAACATGAGGAACCTGTCCTTGAGGAGGCTGTCCTTGAGGACCCCATAGAACCAAACGTCGCACATGAGGAAGAACAACAACAGCCCAATGTGGAACAAGTGCCAGAGGCCCCTAGAAGGTCTCAAAGAACAAGAAGGTCAGCAATTTCTAATGACTATGAAGTTTATGAAACAGAAGAATTTCAGATGGGGGATGATCCCACCTCATTTGAAGAAGCCATGAGAAGCGACCACTCATCAAAGTGGCTTAAGGCCATGGAAGATGAAATGAAATCAATGAGTACCAACAAAGTTTGGGACTTGGAAATTATTCCTAAGGGAGCCAAAACAGTAGGTTGTAAATGGATCTACAAAACAAAATATGACTCCCAAGGGAATATAGAAAGGTTTAAAGCGTGACTTGTGGTGAAAGGTTTTACGCAAAGAGAAGGGATTGATTACAATGAGACGTTTTCTCCAGTCTCATGTAAAGATTCCTTCAGAATTATAATGGAACTTGTGGCTCACTATGATTTGGAGTTACATCAAATGGATGTAAGAACGGCGTTCCTTAACGGGGATTTGGAAGAAAATGTTTATATGGCACAACCGAAAGGTTTTGTTATAAAAGGAAAAGAAAATATGGGATGCCGCCTAAAGAAATCAATCTGCGGATTGAAACAAGCCTCAAGACAGTGGTATTTGAAATTTGATAGAACGATAGAAGGTTTTGGGTTTAAGGAAAATGTTGAGGACAATTGCGTTTACGCAAAATTCAAGAATGGAAAATACATATTCCTAATCTTGTATGTGGATGATATCCTGCTTGCTAGCAGTGATGTCAATCTACTAATGGAAACGAAGAAATTCTTGTCCTCAAACTTCGATATGAAAGATCTCGGTGAGGCCTCGTTTGTTTTGGGAATAGAGATTCACCGAGATAGAAGAAAGGGGTACTAGGATTGTCGCAAAAGGCATACATAGAAAATGTTTTGAAGAAATTTAGTATGCATGCGTGCAGTTCTTCACCTGCTCCTATTGTCAAGGGCGATAGATTTGGGGAACATCAATGTCCCAAGAATGAATATGAGATTAATCGAATAAAAGCGGTACTGTATGCTTCAGCAGTTGGAAGTTTACAATATGCTCAAGTGTGTACACGCCCTGACTTGGCTTTTGTCACCGGGTTACTTAGCAGATATCAAAAGAATACAGGAATAGAACATTGGAAATTGGTGAAGAAAGTCCTGCGTTATTTGCAGGGTACGAAAGGCCTCATGCTAACATATAGAAGATCTGATTCCCTGAAGATAGAGGGGTATTCAGATTCCGATTATGCGGGAGAAGAAAGAAAATCCACGTCAGGATATATATTTACTCTCGCAGGAGGGGCCATATCGTGGAAAAGCTCCAAACAAACCGTAACTACATCCTCGACAATGTATGCCAAGTTTGTAGCATGCTATGAGGCAACGGGGCAGGTGAATTGGCTAAAGAAATTCATACCTGGATTGAAAGTGATTGATAATATCAATGAACCACTGAGGTTGTATTGTGATAACAACCCAGCGGTACAGTATGCTCACAACAATAGGTCAAGTGGTGCTGCCAAACACATTTACATAAAGTACTATGTTGTGAAAGATAAAGTTCGGGATCATATAATAAATCTTGAGCATATAAGTACAGAGAAAATGCTCGTGGATCCGCTCACTAAGGGCTTACCACCCAACGTGTTCAGAGAACACGTAGCCGGCATGTGTTTAAGGGAAAGCCTATGATTCCCGAACATACGAAGGGCCCAGAAGAAACTTTATTCCAAAACAGAGAAATGTGTTGTAGCTGTTAGTCTAACGGCACTAATTGTTGTGACGATGAAACAGTTCAATGCACTAATCTGCAATGGAATAGGAAAGAAACAAGGAAATATGAACCGAAGGTTTGAGTATGAAATTAAAGAACGAAGAAAATGATCAAGGGGGAGAATGTTGGGTTTTGATCTCCCACCATTAGGCCCAACGACCTTTTGGGCCTTGCTTCTCGCGCCCTGATCGGGGGCGCCCAACCCTACATGGTTGGTGGGCCCCCGTCACACTGCGCATAAATAGAGGTGAGGGCTGGCCGGCTCAGAACACGAGGTGGATCTCAGCCGCAACTCCCACCGACATTCTCCATCCCGATCTGAGAGGGGCGCAGCCAGTGACGGGAAGCCGCCACCGTCTCCACCGCGCAACCTCTTCATCACGTCGATGGCTCCTCCGGCAAATGAGACTGTGGCCAGCGCATCGACTGCTACTCTCGCTCCTACTGATGGTTTGCAAATCCATGCTCTACCTATTCCTTTTCCCTTCTCTGCTCTGTGGTAGAATATATATTAGGGCGTGTATTCTCTGTGAATCATCTTTCGATTACTTCCTACAACGAATCCGTACCCGATCTAATGAATCAATGAACTGTGAAAATTCAACAGTTGAGAGTACGTGGACAGGAGTTATGCTATGCATGCTTGGTCTATGTGGGTCTTGAGAGCTAAGTTGTGTGGGTTTTTACCCTGTAGGACGAATTTTTGGGCTGGTTTTCCTAATAAACTAGGTCAATTCCCTTTTACCTTTAATCAATGTACAGAAAAAACTAAAGCTTTCGTTGTCCTTTTGAAATAAGCTTACGTACCAGATTACATGTCAATTGATGATCCACTTATAAGAATGCTCTCGAAGTCAAGGAGTATAAGTCGATGCAATTTCCTTCTTGGCTCACAAAAGGATCTCTAACGATGGATTGAGAGGTCCAATATGAAACACACAGTCAGTCGCACCTTCGCGAAAAAAAGATTGAGTGAGGTCCAACAAAAATGGGTGTAGGGAGAATGAAGCTTGTGCTTCCTCGGCATGATCAGGACATGCAATTCTGATGCACAAAGGCACAACTAAGAATCACCTATAAAGAAAGACAAGAGTCAGATAATAAGAACCAGTAATATTCACCTTGCAGAAACAGAGTTTATGTTCCAATTTTCCTTACCCGTTTGTACTCTTAAGATCTTCAAGAGTGAGATAAAGAAATTTAAATACATGTGTGTGGAATAGGACAGAGAACTAAGGACAGCCACTCCATCACCAGGAGAAGCGAAACCAACAGAGCACACGCCAACTCCTACAAAAAATGCGGGGGCAACTAGAACAGTTTAGCAGGGTAAATGACAATAGGGTTGATCAACATCTATAAGAAGAACAGCTTAGGAGGTACGAATTTGAAATAAGAATTACCACCAGAAAAAGTAACTGTGTACTGAAAATTGGGTAAGGCACTGATAGGAGTGGTGCATATGGAGATCAAGTTATCATATGGAGATCACGTTATCTGATTTCAATTTGTTTTGCTCCCTACAGGATTTCTACAATCACGTGTCCTACAGAAACGGGTGTACTGTACAGTATCAGGCTTTTGCTACCTCTGCATTACCAGGCAAGTGATACGAGAACACAAAGATTGAAAATCAGAAAGCCTTGTTGACTGAATGGAGGCCATGAATGAACCTTTCAATAGCTAACAACATACACAGACCACAGCACAGGTAAAGGATGCAGAAGCAGCGGAGCACAAGGATTCAAGGAAGGTGAAGAGAACTAGCAGCAAAAACGCCCTTTGTGAGTAGTGTGAAATATGCTGTAGGTAACGCAACTTCAACATTTTCTAATCATATAAGAAAACTAGTCTCGCACAATTTAAAAGCAGCCCAGTGGAACCAATAGCCTATATCTATAATATTTTCTTATTAGACACGAAGAATCACAAGAAATCAGAGATATTTGAATTAGGAAAAGCACCTGCTGGCAATGTGACAAGACACTGACTAGTGTTGTCCTGCTATCCCTGCATATGTAATGAGATGACCAAGGAGGAAATAGTAGTACTACTCTTTGCAGCAGAGCAAAGCAGAGCCAAGTGTTGCTGGAAAATTGGTCAGGTAGCTGCAAAAACGCTTTCTCTTGTAGGAGTATCAAGCGAGTATTGGGATGAGTACTCGCAGAGAAGATGAAATGTAGACTAGAAAGCTCAGTCTGCAGGGAAGCTACAATATTTTAAGCTGTCCGGTGCTCAGAATAGAGGTTATCTGTCTTGAGATTCCACACGCACATTTGACCTTCACGTGCTTTTGCATGGAACCCTTAAGGATTAGTGCACCACGCCGGAAAGTTCAATTTGCAGGATACAAACAGACAAACAAAGCTGACTTTTGTATCCTTCGAGCTGCAAATTTTCAAATTAGTCGACTCCGTGGATTGTGCAAGCCAAAAGAGACACGGCAGTAACAGTTTTTTTTGAGTGGAATGACAGTAACAGTTAACAACTCTGTTAGACCTGTGGTTCGGTCAGTAAAAACAAGTTGACTTCAGACAAGAGTTTTGAAAGCCCAGAATAGTAAGGGAGACAGCAGCTTCAGCCTTCGGTCGTGGGCCATAAGCTCAGAGATATTATAGATTTGTGGGCTTCGGTCGTGGGCCTTCATTGGGCCAACATAGCTACTGCATCAAGACAAGTACCCAAGTACTCCGGAACTTCCCGTCAAAAAAAAGAGTACTCCGGAACTGGTACCAATTTAGTTTCCTATTTTCTGTACTTTCGGGTTGTAACATTTTTTCATAAGATAATTTTTGTTGGAATTGCTGCATTTTACTATGTACGATGCCCAAAACATATGACATGTTCATAAGAACGTTGACATGAGCATGCGACTGAATTTGGTTGTTCCAAATGCTTGATTTGAAAAAAGGTTCAGCAGTCACCTTTGGTCAACTCTAAACTAGATGCAGGGCTGATCATTAACCATGGAACTCCATAGGGTTGATTTGTGTCCTTTTACGACGTCCCACCTAGGTGCCATGATCGCACACCTCACCTGTGTGCTGGACATCTGATGCCTCCGAGTGCATCCGTCATAGGCGAGGTGATACGAAGCCAGGGGTAGAAGAGGAGGAGGGTCGGTGCGAGTGGCGTCTATGCAGTGAGGCTGTAGGGTCGAGTTAGGGCCTAATACAACAATTTTTTAACGGCATAGCTAGTGCCCAGACATCCGGACAGACGCCTGTGTCCGGATGCCCGCGTCTACTGCTCCATTTCACGCACGCACGCGCGCACGCGGGGACATCAGTGCCTCCCCGTCTTGACGCCGCGCCCCCTATGCTTCCCGCACCCACATGCACAAGGGGCCGCGTGCCCCTGCCTCCATCCCCCTCCGCATCACACGTCCTGGACCCCGGGCCCCTGCCTACATCCCCCTTCGCTTCCCACACGCATGCATGTCACCCTAGCACCTGCAGTAGACGGGTCCTGTTGCAATATGTGCAACAGCAGATCTATTTTTGCAATATTTTGATGAGACACTTGCAACATATGTTCGAAACAGATGAAACACATGCACCATACGTTTAAAATACTTGCAAAAACACCTGATAGCCATTACATAACATCTGCAACATCCAGATGAAACACTTACAACATACGTACGAAACATCTGAAACACTTGAAACATACTATTGCAACACGTATGTATATGCAACACCCAGATCTGCATTTGCAACATATAGATAAAACACTTGAAACATGCGTCTGAAACACCTGAAACACTTGAAAACATACGCTTGCAACATGCGTATATTGTCATTAACATCTTAGATATACTTTTGCAACATTCAAATCAAACACTTGAAACATAAAGTCTAAAACAACTGAAATAGGGCGTCGCCGGCGGTCACGGTCTACCTGGTGGGGAACTGTGGTAGCCAGCAAGCTCAAGTCAAGGGGAAGTCGGCCCAACGTACACCTCTGCTATAGGACGTCGTCCCGTCGGTCCTCCCGTGGTTCTCCCACGCTTACTTGCCGCCTAGGCTCACGCCCATCGGCGCAGCTTCTCCAGCCTGCTGTTGCTCGACTGTAGACGGTTCCAACGTCGTTCGCTCGCGGGAGATGGGCGTGGCCGGCGATTGGGTGTGGCACGGTGGGGCAAGGGCACGGTGCGGCGGGGGACGGGCATGCGGTGGGGAAGGAGGTGCGGCGGGGTGGAGTGGGCCGGGCATATCCATTGTGATTTCATGACACGAATGCGAGTGCGAGTGGAGAAATTTTCAGAGATGGAAGAGACTTAGAGGTGTTGTTGGGCTTGTCCGCTCCGTAGGCCTAGTAAGGCACTTGTCCAGACAGGACGGACGACCATGTGCAAGTATTCGCGAATTTTTAATAACAAGAGATTTTTATAGAGTTGTAGGGCACTAGTGGTAAGGTAACCTAACCAGACAAAGTCCAACTCTTCTCCACTAGAGCAGTCTGGTCTTTGCCCACCAAACCAAATACAAAACTCATCCAAGTCACCCCACCGGGCCACAACAGCCCATCCAACCAAACAAGCCCACATTGACTTCATGAGAGTAGGCCTAAGCTGCCTAGGCTAACCTAGAGGTCATAAAACCAAACACGCCCATATATATATTCCACAAAAGATTAGTGCAGGCGTGGGCACTTATAATTTCACGATCTCCTGAGCCTTAGGCTTGCCATTATTAAGGATGAAAGCGGAACGGAAATATCCCGAACCGCACCGTTTTCTAGATTTGACCCGAGCGAATTCGTATTTACGGACAAAATACGGAATACTAAATTCAAATTCGAAATACGGAATACAAAATTCGAAATCGGAACGAATTCGGTTAAGGCTTTTTTCGACCGATTTCTACATTTCTACATTATATTCGGAGTGACCCGTATTTATAATTCGGTTTGAACCGAATTTGGTCCAGTACACAAAGGTGCATAACATAGTCACTCAACGGCCCAGCCCAAAACAAGTTGACAACCCTAATTTTTATCTTGTCCGGCAGCCTCCTCCCCTCCCTATTCCCTTTCCTGGCGGCTGGAGGCTGGAGCACCGCGCAGACGCGCCGCCGCGAGTCGCGACGCCGCCCCTCAAGGTCTCCACTCGAGATGCCGCTCTCTAGTCACGAGTGACGCCGTCCCTCCGACTCACGACGCCGCTCCTCATCTCCACCTACCAGTGTCGCCGCACCTCATCTCCAGTCCACTTGCACGCCGCCATCGCCGAACACGACAGAAGCAGCGCCACCACTCCGCCCGTCGATGGCGCCCGCTGGAGGAGGGGTTTCTGCTCCTGGAACGAAGGGCAAGAGTAGGAGTAGGACCAAGAGCGTGCGCCACCTTCTTCCGCCGTCGGCAGCTCCGATGGCAACGGCAGGTACTGGTTCTGTGGTTCATCTCCTTCAGTAATCATCAGGCGGATCTAGCCACGGCATACCCTTAGTTAGCATTTTATTTCTGCTTGTGATTGATTTTAGTTAGCATTTAGTTTGCATACGTTTTTCATCCCGTTCATATTTTTCCTTTACATTGTAAACTGAAGCCAAGGCAGGAACTGTTACCTGGTTTTGCATAAAGTTAGTATCAAATATCAGATGACACATTTATTTCTGCTATTTGCAATTTTCAATTTCAACTAAATGAGAAAAGAAAAAACACATGTATCTGTTTGTCAGTCTTCAACTTCTGTAGGATTGAGTTAGCTCATTTCTCTTAAGTCTTAACAATGTTTCACTTGGCTCTTGGCAGGACAAAGGGGCAAAAGCTCTGCATCTCAAAGTATTAGCACTAGTGGAACTTGTGAAAGTCCAGCTACAGAAGCATCAATAGCAGCAGCAGTGTCAGTGATGGGTTCTTCTGCTCCAAATGTTGACACCAGTTTTACCGGACCCGCTTGTGCACCAGCAACAACCACAACTCCAGCTAATGTTAACGATGATGACCTAGAGGATGCCGAGGATGAAGAGGAGGCTCACCTTTCTGGCAAGAGGTTCAAGAAATGCACATCATGGGTCTGGAATTACTTCACCAAGAAAAAGGAGTTTGCACAGGTGGAAGGAAAGGAGGTTGAGGAGATTTGGGGATACTGCAGTTTCTCTAGGTGTGATCAGAGATATAGAGTGGAGGGCGTCTGTGGGACAAATGCATTCAAGAACCATTTGAAGTCAAAACATAGTGTTATCAAGGGACAACAACAGCTTAAAGTTGGTAAGATCCCTGGTTCTGTAACTGCTCAGGTTCAGCCTTTCAAATATGACCCAGAAGTTAGCTTGAAGAAATCTCGTGTCACTGTTAGGAAAGAAATAATGGACAAATATATTGAAGAAAAGGAAACTCTATATGCATACTTGAAAACTATGAAGTGCCGCTTTAGTGCAACAATGGATATGTGGACCTCATGCCAAAACAAAGGATACATGTGTGTTACAATTCATTGGATAGATGATAGTTGGTGTATGCAAAAGAGAATTATTGGTTTCTTCAATGTAAAAGGTAGGCATACTGGTGCAAAGTTGTCTCAGACATTCACTGAAGTTAGTCACTTGTAATTGCAGGAGAATAATACTTTGATTTTTTTCCTTTCTAATTTTTTTGTTCAGATCGTAAAATGGTTGGATCAATTGTGAATGATCTTGAGGTTGACACTTTGACTAATGTTCTGGCTAAGCTGAAAATTGAGGTACGTTTATTGACTGCTTGATATGAAATATGCTAGTTGCTACATCAAATTTTAATTCACTTTGCAAACTTGAAACTTGTAGGAGGGAGAGGACGCTGAGGACATTGAGGAAGACAAAGACATGCAAAGTGATCCTGATATCATGGATGATGCTAATGAACTGTAGTCTGTAGACGTTCATGTTCTGTTAATTGCTTGACGTTCATGTTCTGTTAATTGCTTGTTCTAGACTTGTGTTATGTAGTTGGTCGTGCACTTGTTTAATTCTATGCACTTGAACTAGATCATGCATTTGTTAGTTGTGAACTTGTTATGTATTTGGACGTGCACCTTTTTAATGCTATGCACCGTGAGTCGGTGACTCTGTATTTCGTATTGAATTTTCGTATACCGACCGTGTTCGATAAAATTCCACTCGAATTGGTTCGTTTCCGTGTTCCGTAAGTTCGTGTTCGTTTTCGTGTCCGACTTGTTCGCTTTCGCTTTCGATTTCGTATTTCTAATGTAGAAGTAGAAAACGGTTGAGGAGTTTTTCGACCGAGTTCGACCGCTTTCATCCTTAGCCATTATTAGGCATGAACATTGAGCACATTTACAGAACTGCATGTACGTACACCTGTGTTCCGAAAGAAAAAATTGGGTGCAGGGAGACAGCACGGTGTTTCCCTGACCACCCCCGCTCAAACGAAGTCGCGTGTCCAACGAAGTCTGGACGCCGTGGCTCGTGCTCTGCTCCCCCCCCCCCCCCCCCCCCCCCCCCCCCTGGCCCGCCTCACGTAGTAGCTGGGCTTACCTTCTCGGCTCGAGGCCATCATGCAACCGGCGATTCGGCTCCCACGGCGGCAGCTGATCCTCCTCGTAGCCCCTCCCTGTAGTCTCGTGATCTCTGGTCTTGGGAAGTACGTCACCTGTAATTGCGACGGTATGGTACTACGAATCTACGATGGTCATGGAGTGGGATGGGGGATTTGCAAAAGTGTGATTAGGAGCGGGCGGTTAAGTGTAAAATTACTCAATCCCTTTGCGCCACTTGGATCAACATCATGTGGTCCAGATTAGAAGTTTACATGATTGCACGAAGAGATTGGTTTACACCAGATATGTTGCTTTTGTACAGACAGGTAGTAGACGTACGCATAAAATCTGACTCTGCTCGTCTTCAGAAATGAAATGAGTGGACCTACTCGATGCACTGTGAATTCGCTTGCAAAGAAATCGAATTCGTTAGCGGCAGATCGCGGCACACACGCATCTGCAAAGGCTACATGATAGAATCGTCCATGCAGTGTCGAGCTTGGCATCATCACGAGTCGCCCAGAACTGACTACAATTACAAACAGTAGCACTTGCAACACCTTCAGCAGAGTTATAAGTGGAAAACAGAGCAACGCTTGCACAGAAATACAACAGGAGAGTGTTAGTTACTCTGACGAACTGCAGCTATACATACCACGCTGACTTGAAACTCTGCCTGGGCGCGCTACACGGAACGAGCCGCGAGGCACCGGTGCCTTTTCTAGGCCTAGTAATACAACGTAAGTTCGTACAAAAAAAGTATTTTACCGTTTGAATTATCGTTTTTTTACAACACCGTTTGAATTATCGTTGTTGTATGGTACCTTGAAACTAGATATCATATCATACCCTTAAACAAAACCATTCGAACACCTTTCTCTCCTGCTCTTTGAAGTGTTTTTTTACTGGGGTCTTGTCCTTAAGTAGTTAAAAAATGATAAATATTTGTTTAGATTATTAAATGGTTAAAAAATATCTTTAAGTTTCCAAATTTTTTGAAAAAAACATATAGATAGATCGTGATACTATGAATCCAAATAAAATATTTAGACCTCCGCTAGCGCTCCAGCTATGCATACAGTTGGCGTGGGGAATCTTTCTTCGAGCTGCGCTCCGAGCTGCACGCGCTCCTTGTCGTGGGGTGCCTCACTTGGCGACTTTGTGGTGACACTGCGTGCACCCAACCGGTATCGCAGGCCCAGTTGGCCGCCTCAGAGCCCGCCGAACCAACTGCAGTGGGCCTTAGCACACCAGTCGGTGCCTCTCCTCCTGGAGGCGCTGATGTGGGCTTCAGCCCACCGGCAGGTGCACACGCGGCGGCCAGCACATCGGTGATGCAGTCACCCCGCGCAGGCCGCTGTTGCCGGATCATCTAAAGTCACGTCTCCCTCGACAATGCTGGTACACAGGACGGACCGTCCTACCCCTGTTGCCACCTCGCCTTCAGTCCAACCCATCTCTGTCGAGGACTACATCGCCAGTCTAAAGTTGCCGCTCGAGAAGCCACTGATACAGTCGCCACTGCTCGACCAGATTAGTGATGACTGGTCAGCAAGTAAACAGTCTGCCTGATGTTGAAGTTCCCATGCAAAACTATACCATTCTACAATATTTCGTGGTGCATGCTGCACATGGTGTGAAAGCTTATCAAGTTAACTTTCCAACGCAAGAAATATCACGTCAATTGGAGTTTCCAACATGGAGTTATTGCCAAAATACCAAAGACTGCACAAAAGACCAACAACCGTACGAGAACTCTCCAGGAATTCATTTCGTGGAACCTTTTCACATGGTCTACCTTTTCTTTTCCATTTCGTTTTCATACTCATCTAGGAGGGTTGTTCCTAGTATAAATACCCTATTGCCTCATAGCATTCAAAAGACTTTTGATAATTGAAATACAGAAACCCCTTTGTTCAGCTGTGTGCTAACAAACCTTGAGAGTGATCTCTACCCCTTTGCTCTTGTGATTTCTTTCGTGGGATTACAGAAGCGGCGGCTTCATCCGCTCCTAATTGGTGCTCCGACTCCCTTCGAGGTTTTTACGATTGATTGTAGGCTGTGTTGGTTGGTTCCTTGAGAGTGTGGTTGGGTGAATCCCCAATTCAGGTTACCGGTTAAAGAAGGTGGTTAGCTTCGAGTTTTATTTGCCAGGTTGCACTAGTTATCGCTGCTTGCAGCAAGTTATCTTAGGCTTCTTTGAAGCTAGTTATCTGGTGTTCATCTTACATCGTGAAGATCGGGACCCCGTGACGTATCATCTGGTATCAAACCCTTAGCTACATATATTTTTGTTTCGTCCTATCCACCAAAAACCTAAAAAAATTGATTTAGCCCTTTGTTTCAATCTATTATTTTAGTGAGTTTTGTTAAGTTTCAGTCCATTAGAGTCTTTGTTTTAGTTGCTGATCATTATCCTTCGCGTGTCCTTTGAGCCTCTTACGTATATCTAAAATTCCCTACAAAAAAAAATCTAAAAAACCCGTATCATCTCCTTTGCGTTAACTTTGATCCTATCAAGTTATAGCTATTGATTGTGTTTTTGTTTCTATCATAAATGTGCACGTGTTATGTATGATCCTTGTGTTTAGTTCTATAAAAAAGTGTGTAAAAAAAAGAAGAAAGAAAAGTGAAAAAAAGAGTTAAGAAAGGTTGAGAAAAAAGTTGAAAGATCGGTTGGTTTATGTGCACAAGTGCTGAAAGTTTTCACATCAAGTTGTGCAGCCAATTTTGCTATTTGTGTTTGGTGCAAAATTTTGGTTGGGTCTGATCGCAACACTTGCATCCTAATCATACTCCTTGTTTGCATCAACTCTGAAATTTCTTTGCGCGTGTGTGATCGATTTATATCTTTCATATCTTGTGGTCAGCACTTGGCAGGGAACTTCTAGTTTTGAATTGTTATTTAACTTTACAATAGCTAGAATTTAGAGCATTCCTTGTGTATCACTCCCCACCAAGCTCCATATAAAAGTCAACGTAATTGGTACTCTGGTCTTGTATTCGCCTCACCTTCACTTTCGGTTACCACTACACACTTTTCTTTTTTTTGTACCCCGCAGGGAATTCATAAGAGCTTCGGTTGGTAAGAGAGGTGAGGTCGTGAGAGTTCCACATAATATCCTATACCACATATAAGCTTGCTATTTTGCATATGCATTAACCATGACAAGCCTAAGATACACCGATCTTCCATTCTATGGAAGTACGGATCTGGAGAAATTTCTTGATTGGCAAGAGCAAATGGAGATTGAGTCTGAGAATTTTTAGAATCCAAGAAGATATAGCGAGCCGTACTTGAATTTGAAGATTATGCTCTTAATTGGTGGAAACAATATCCCCATAAACTTGTCATCAAGAATTGGGAAGATTTGAAGAAGGCCATGAGAAAAGAATTTGTTCCAAGAGAATATCAGCTGATTTTGCTGTGTCGTTTGCAGCGTGTGTAGCAAGCTAGTAAATCTGTCCAAGCATATTATGATAAGCTGAATTCTTCCTTGCATCAAGCAAATTTTATTGATGATATGAATGCAATGACATACTTTAAGAGATGTCTTAATGCTAGCATTGTTGCTACAATTGATGGAAAACATTTTAGAAGTATGCAAGATCTTCTATGTTGTGCAATCAAAGAGGAGAAGAAAATTATAAAGGTGCAACAAGACAAGGTCACACGGTGCATCAATTCAAGCCAAGACTTATGTACTAAGCTGTAGTCCAATGTATCCTCTGTTGTTGGAGAGAAGAAGAAATCATCAACTCAATGCAAGAAGAGAGGACATGCTGTCCCAAAGTCCTCTTCAGTTGATTCTAGTGCTAAAGAAGTGAACATCAACAACTCAACTCTAAGAACTCTGTTGTGCAACAAGAAGATAACTTTGTGATCCAAGTTGATAAGGAAAATGATGAGGAAGAAGTTGTGAATATTCTCATCACTGGTTGTCTCAATTCCGAGCAAGATAAAGAAGAAAAATCTGCTCCACATGCCACACAAGTTGAGCTAGAAGCCACTATGCAAGATGTGGAAGATCATCAACTGAGTTGTGAAACTAGAGAAGATACTTGTCTTTTTGTGGCTGAACCTTTGTGTGTTGAATTAAAGGACGCTGCTGCAGTTCCGCACCTTTCAAATCTGAAATTTATTCAGCAAGAAGTACCATCTCACTGCATGAACACAAGTGATGAACATCCTACAAGATTTGTGCCTTGTACTAGTGCCGATTGTGGAGAATCTACATGTCCCAAAGCTGTCCAGAATTTTGCTTTGCAACATGGCAAAAAATCAGTAACAAACTTTGATCAAGAGGTTGGTAACATTTTTGAATTTTGAAGATGCGTGTAATCTGAATTTGAAGGCTAACCATAGTCTCAGTTTGAGAGTTGAATGTGAGAAGAAAGATGTTTGTGTTGTGCCATCAAGTGGAAGTGATAAATCTATCCAAGATGAAGTTCATCAAGCTCCAACAAATCTGCAGTTCCAAACTAATGTTGTTCCAAGCATGAATAAAATGCCAAGATGTGTTGTACCATCAGCTGCAATTTGTGATGAATTATTGGATAGTGGTGCTGAAATTATGTGCTCGAACATATCATTGAATGTTGAGATTGAAGGCAAGATTAATGCACATGATTCCACTTCTACAGATGCCAGTTCAGCGTCTTTGAGGAGGTCAAATATGACTATTCAGCTACATCTAATGCTGTCCCAATGCCATTGCAAAAGACCATAAATGATGACACCTATTCATATGTTGCTCCACAAGACGTTGAAGAAATTGTGCATCAATACCCATGTGATAATGAGAGCCACATAGCCAAATTGAGTGAGAGTGAAAACAAAAGTGAGTTGTGTGACTCCACTAAATGTGAGAATGAGAGCTACATAGCCAAATTGAGTGAGAGTGAAAACAAAAGTGAGTTGTGTGATTCCACTAAATGTGAGGTTGAGGGCATCAATAAATGGAGTATGAGAGGTACACCATACAAAAAGAGAGAGCTTCATTGCAAAACATGTGAGGATGTTTTCTCTAATCCGTTAATCTCTACTTTTAGTATTGTTTCTCACAATGTGCAGGTTTGCAATGGAAGATATAAAGAGATGGAAGCTCTTAACACTACTACACATCATGAGAAGCATGAGAAGATGTCCGCTGTAGAAAATCAACTCTTTGCTGTCCCAAGTTTGAATCATCACAATGAAAGAGGTAGAAATCCAGAGATACATTCTATTGTACTTACACCATCACCAAATCTGAAAGGTAATCAAAATAATTCAGATCTGAATTTACAATATAAACTGGTGAGCAATTGTGATGATACACTTGTTTCTATTAGAAATGAACATACACAAAGTGGTTGTGCTGATTTGTTTGATCCACATGTTCATACATGTGCTAAAATTTTGCAAATTGATAACCATTGTTCAATCATGCATGATTGTTGCTATGCTTTGACTAATATATGCGCTACTTTACATGCTAATCAAGTTGACCATATGAAGTTGATTACTCATGCTGAAATTTTCACAAAAACATCCCCTACTGAATTTATGTTCTATGTCAAGCTTGATGAATTTGTTAAGATTAATAAAATACTTAAAAGTGTTCTTGATATATCATCTATGAAATCTTTGAATAGTGTATATAGCTGCAAGTTTACTTTTAACTTCATTGGACATCAAGTTGTAAATCAGTTTTATGTTTGTGCCCTTTGAATAATATGCGACAAGTTTGTTGAATTGAAGTTAAACAAAATGAGTAGTACATCTTGTGAACCATACTTTTATTTATTTCAGATGAAGAGATTGTTTAGTGCTTGCTATTTAGAACAATCAATGTTATTCCCTTCACATTTTTCTTTGAAAGAAAGAAATCCTATGCAAATGTGTTCTATTCATTCATCCAAGGATTTTACATCCACATGTGGGATCATTATGAAAGGTACATTTCTAAACCTTTTCATGAGATGTGCATCAAGAATTATTGGAATATCAAATATGCCTCATTTTCATCTTTTGATATATTTGATTTTGCAAAGATAAAACCAGATAACCTGAATCAAATGAGTGGTTTGAAAGAAATTTTTGTGATTCCATTTTCAAAGCTAATTTCAAGTTCACAAAACCCGAGAAACTATTTATCTCACCAGAAAAGAAATAATGTGCGTAAGAATTGTAAAGAACGTAATGAACAATCTTCAATAAGTGATCAAGGCAATTGGCATACGCATCCACTCTCTATTTTCTTTGGACTGTTTTCAGGAGAACAAAAACAGAGGACAACTTTTCTAGAAAGGAGGGGGGATGATAAGACCAAGTCAAGGACAACAACATTCACTCTTAATTCTAAGCATCCATTCAAGGTGAAAGCTAAACTTGATTCTAAATCCTTTTGGCTTCCACCCGACAAGACTACAACTTGGTTTATATGATTACAAATTCAAAGACATTGCTGTGATGTAAGAAGAAGATTGTAATAGAAACATAGCATCCACCCCTATTGGCCTAGCACTTTTTGGGCTTCGACGGATTAGAGTCGATGACGACTCTTTTTCAAGGGGCGGGGATGATATGACCACGCTATCACCAATTCAAGTTGCACCAAGGCCAACCCGAACATCACCTACAACTACACCATATCACGTCTTTTGATGGACTGTTAACACGTAGTCGAACAAAGAAACTACAACACAAGGTGAACACGCTACTTTGTGAAACCCATTATAACATTAGTGAGAATTATATACTACCTAATTTGTATGCATTGCTATTGCTCAAGTTCACCAAGGAGGATGACATGAACACACAAAGAGTGGGCCACAGAGAAGAACCAAGCTCAGGTCAGTCCAGCGTGACAGAACCGTCAGATAGAATCAGTCACAACTTTTCATTCCCAAAAGCTATTGTAACACCCTAAAATTTACATTTATCCAAAATAGTTAAAATGATTTATATAAGCATTTTTGTGAGCACTTTTACCTAGGGAAATAATAATTTTTATGAAAAATTTAAAACAAATATAAGGATAGAAACATGTTCATGCATCCATGCCGCTGCTTCGTATTTTTATGATGACTGGATTTGATTCAAAAGCTAAAAGGTTTCAAAAACATTTTTAAAATGAATTTAGAAAAGTGCTATAGAAAAGAAAAGCAAAATCTTTTTTTCTCCTCCTCTTTTCCTCACCTTCGGCCTGCTGGCCCGGTCAGCCCGCCGGCCCGCGTGCCCTTTTCCTTTCCCCTCCCTCCTTCCGGCCCGAGCGGCCCGTTCGGCCTGCTGCTTTTCCCGCTGAGCCGCGCACGCGCCCTTCCTTCCGCCTCCCTCCTGGGCTAGCCCATCTCGGCCGCAACCGCCCGCGCCCTTCCTTGCCTAGAGCCGCTGACGCGCCGGGCCCAGCTGTCAGTTCCACCCCCTCCCTTCCGCTCTGCTCACTCGCTCGGTCTTGAGCAACCGCCCCGCTGACTGCGCCCAG
Organism: Saccharum hybrid cultivar R570; assembly: GCA_038087645.1. Taxonomy (NCBI): domain Eukaryota; kingdom Viridiplantae; phylum Streptophyta; class Magnoliopsida; order Poales; family Poaceae; genus Saccharum; species Saccharum hybrid cultivar. The sequence continues at coordinate 2,563,132 of JAQSUU010000730.1, read as the reverse complement.
GCTCCATCGTGGGAGCATCCTCCCCGCGCCCAGCCTTCAAAAGGGAGCCGGACCAATCCACTGCCTCCCCTTGCTGCCCTCCCCGCTCCATTTCCACTCGCGGAACCGCACCACCACGCGGTAGCGATTCACCGGAGGAGCCGTCTGCCCCACCGTGTCGGCCGTCGTCCCCGAGCCACCTCCGCTCTGTGTTTTTTGCATGGTGAGCTTCGTCTCTCTCTCCTCTTTCTTCCTGTCCATCTCCCGTGATGATTGGTGGCCTCTAGGGCCTTAGCCCATTGCGCCAACAAGCTCCTCTCGCTGCCGGCCATGGCGAGCCCCGCACGAGACCATCCTCGCCCGCGAAATGCGCTCCATTGGACTCGCCATCTCCCCCGTATCATCCCGGAGCCTCGCATTTCGAAACCATGGGCCGTAGGCCAATTTTCGCGCACTCTGGCGAGTTTCCGGTCGCCGGCAATGGCGGCACCGCCGCGTCCTCCCCCAACTCCGGCGTCTTGCTCCCCTTTCCCTTCCCTTGTCTAATCTCAGCCGCTCGTTTTAAATCCTACGGCCACGAGCACACCATACCCCTTCGTGGGTCTTTTTCTTAAAGAGACCCTCGATTTCTTGCGTATCCAACCCGCCGTCCTTGGCATACTCCCGGAGTACGCATTCTCATTTTGAAAACATAATTTCTTTGGTTTAAATGAAAAATACGTTTTTAGATTAATTACAGAATTGCCACTACACTATTTAGCTCATAAAACCTTCGTTTTAGCTCCGATTTGACCCATTCAACTTGCGTTAGTTTCATAATTTAATAATCTACGCATTAGTGCTACTGTTAGACCTGTTAGAAGCTTTTGAATTTCTCGATTAAGTCTAGTTTAATAGCTAGCTTTTGGAACCCTAAATAATTTGTAACTTTTGCGTTGTAGCTCCGTTTTTCATGCACTTTGCGTCGTTGTGATAGTAGCGAGACGTAGAATATTTTCATAAACTTTTTATCTTGTTTTTATACTGCTGGTGTACTGTTCTAATTATAGGTTTGTTTGCTATGCATGAATGCTCCTGAAATGTGTATGTTGCCGTGTTAGTCGAGTTCAGACGGTGAGGAGTATGTTGGGAACCAGGAGTACTTCGAAGACCAGCAGGAGTTTGTGAACCAAGGCAAGTATAGCATGGGCCTACCTTGATTCCTATTCATTATATAATCTACTCATTATGCATGTGTCTAATAATGCTCGACTATAAGGACATCCTAGCCATTGATGACTTATACCTTGATGCCTATGTGTTTTATTGCATATGGGTAGAATGCTAGTGCTCTATTTAAACATGATCAATACTATGATTAATGGAACAAATGGATAAACATGATGGTAATAATTGAACTATAGGGTGATGGTGCAAATGATGTCGATCATGTTGCCCTAAACCCTCCGTAAGGACATACAGTGCAACCGTGAGAGTTATATGGCTCTGACTTTAGCTCAGTAATAGGATCTTTTCTAGCTTGTTAGAGGTTACCCGAAAGGGCGCAAGAGGGGCTTGCCACTTTGGGTATAGAACTGCCTCTGTTCTTGTGTGTATAGCCTGCGGGAATTGTGCCACAGAAAGGAGGGTTCTCTATATCTGCCTGCCGAGGAAACCTCGCGGCCCTAACTTGTTAGATGAGACCTATGGAAGGCTTCATAGTGTACCCTGCCTGCTCACCTTGGAAGTGTTATGGGAGTAATTAACCCGAGCATATGGGCAACACAACTCATGGGTAAAGATGCACAACCTCTGCAGAGTGTTAAAATTGTTATAACAGTCGTGCTCACGGTCACGAGCGGCCCGGAAAACTCACAGAATAAATGGTCACTTGTGAAGATGTTGTTTATGGTGAACTATGATGGTATTATGATGATAATGACGACGACTATGATATAATGTTGATCAATGACTCTATTTAATTCTAGTATATGATCATGTGGGTTAATTTGGGAGCTTAAGCATAATTTGATATTGATCAATAACAAAATGTTGACTTACTAAAATGCTAAATGCAGTAAACCGTGTCTGCCTTTTGAGCCTCATGAATCCCCATGTTATGCTTGCGGAGTACGAAATGTACTCATGCTTGTTTATTTTCTATTTTTGGATAAAAATCCCAGATGGGTACTAGATTGCCAGAGATTGGAGTAGATAAGCTTGTGAACAACCAGCCAGTTGTCCTTGTGGAGTGAAGTCTTCACCTGAAGACCGGAGTTGTCTTTCCGTTGTTTGCTTTATAAGGTTATATCTTTTATAATAAGTATGTTATATATTAAGCATCGTCACTTGATATTACCCTTAATTGTAGCTATATGTGAGATTTGACTTCCTGGGCTCACATATGGTGTGTATCTGGTTTTGTTCTTAAAACTGGGTGTTACAGCTATGAAGGCCCATGAGGACTTGTTGGAAAGCTTGTCAAGTCTAGTTTCAAGATGAAGTGGTTTCAACTGATTTGGATTTTCCAATGTTGAGATTCGACCAGATTAGTGATGACTGGTCAGCAAGTCAACAGTCTGCGTGATGTTCAAGTTTCCATGCAAAACTGTACCATTCTACAATATTTCGTTGTGCGTGCTGCACATGGTGTGGAAGCTTATCAAGTTAACTTTCCAACGCAACAAATGACATGTAAGTTGGAGTTTCCAACATGAAGTTGTTGCCAAAACACTGAAGACTGCGCAGAACACCAACAATCATGCAAGAACTCACCAGGAATTCATTTCGTGGAACCCCTTTCACATAGTCTACCTTTTCTTTTCCATTTTGTTTTCGTACTCATCTAGGATGGCTGTTCCTAGTATAAATAACCCATTGCTTCATAGCATTCAAATGACTTTTGATAATTGAAATACAGAAACCCCTTTGTTCAGCTGTGTGCTAACAAACCTTGAGAGTGGTTTCTACCCTTTTGCTCTTGTGATGTCCTTCGCGGGATTACAGAAGTGGCAGCTTCATCCGCTCCCAATTGGTGCTCCTACTCCCTTTGAGGTTTCCTCGATTGATTGTAGGCTATGTTGGTTGGTTCCTTGAGAGTGTGGTTGGACGAATCTCGATTCAGGTTGCCGGTTAATGACGGTGGTTGGCTTCGAGTTTTATTTGTCAGGTTGCACTAGTTATCGCTGTTTGTAGCAAATTATCTTGGCTTCTTTGAAGCTAGTTATCTGGTGTTCACCCTACATCACGAAGATCGGGACCCCGTGACGTATCACAAGCTATGGAGCGGGCCGGCCCATGCGCTTGCATCTGCCAATTGCAGAAATTTTGATGGTGGGCGAGCTGCACAGTGCCGACCGGCATAATATACTGCTTCAGCGGCAGCAGCCAGATGGGTCTTTAGGCCACTGCCGTTATTGATATGGGCTTTGGCCTGCCAGAGCTTTCTGGTTGATGTTTCTCGTGGCCTTTCTTGGGCCAAAGAACAAGTTCTTTTAAGTTTTACTGCCATGATGATTTTTACTACCGTGATGAACCAGTGGGCTCCGAGGTATGTTGCTGAGACGAATTAGAGTGTGCGCGGTGCGCCGAAGACAAAGTGATTTGCAATTCTACTACTTGAGTGCTTCCGTACACTCACGATTGCAGAAGAGCACTGTTACCTTAGTTTTCTTGTTTTCAGCACTAAATTATCATTGCAACCATTAGCGTTCGACACTAGAATTGGTGGAATTATTAATTGTTTTTCTATACTTCTGATTTTTTTTGTTTTTAATCCTTTTCTTAAAAAATTCACTTACAACCCTGTGCGACCTTATTCTGATTATGGACCCTATGGTCGGCGCCATGAGCCTTGACGCTGAGGTAAGGTAACATGTCTCAGCGCCTTAGGCCATGGCGCTGAGCTTCAAGGCCTGGGTGGTGTGGCGGGACGACGTGGAGCTGATGTGTCCATGGCTCGGTGCTACGATTCATGGCGCCAATGCTCGACGTCGAGATCCACGGTGCTGAGCTTTGAATTTATCCCAATTTACCACGATGTGGATATCCAAGCCAAATTCTCCGTGTAATTTAACAATCCAAACTTGGAATGTGTGTTTGGTCATATAAACAAGTTTATACAGAGAGTATTTCTGAAACAAAATGCATCTCTCTAGCGATGATGCATGACAAAATCCAGCACATCAACAGCTACTGTGATGCAGAAATGGTTGTTCTCAGAATCCACCGGCACACTTCACGTAGTAGGAAAACACACGTACTTAGACTCCAAACAATAGATGTAGTTATAGTAATGTGAAGGACCGAAAACGGTGACCAGAGGGGGGTGAATGAGAGCCAAAAATTTCTTTTGAAAATAATTGGCTACTGTCCCAAAATCACCACCAAATGCGCGAACAAAACACCATGATGTCGACGACCCAATTAGTGGGTGGATGTTCCCTAGAAACACAGCGAGACACCACAAACAAGCACGAAACAAGAACTAAACTGAGGGATGAAAAAGAGATACACAACTCCTATGGAGAGGAAGCGAGTTCTCAACCCAAAGTACCCATGTCAACTGGTGACAAGAGTACTTAGAAAAAGATCCTTGAGACGCTAGAAAATCAATGCAAAAGACGGATCTCAAAACAAGCACTCGGAGAACCCAAACACAAATTTTCAACATATAGGTGCACCGCGTTTTACGCGGAGGCTCCGCGGTCAGGAGATTCCCGGAGGTTCCGTGTTTTTCCTGGAAGCTCCGCGCTGTCCAGAAACAGCAGCATGAACCAAGGAAGAACGGGTCAAAACTCGACCAAAACAACTCGGATTGACTTGAAACTCTATAGGTAGGTTCTTGGGAGTGTTGAGGATATATCTTCAAGACATCAACACCCAATTTCAAGTCTATCAACGGGAAATCGAAGAAGAATGAAAAACACCGCTTCTTAGGACCTAGACCAAGAAATCGCCCGATCTGCGAGCTCGTGAGAAATTGGTTGATTTCCTTCGGTGGAAAGGTTCAACTCACGTCATAGCTCCAATCAAGACAACAAGAACAAACCAAAATGGTCTACAGACAAAGAATCAGCTCAAGAACGAGAGGGGGAAGAAGAAGAACGCGAAGAACAGATCACAAATCACAAGAACAAAACTTCTTCCAAATCCCAGAGGACACAAGGAGGAATCGGAACCTCCTTTCCCACTTGAATTCTTGGTTCTTACACTAGACACATAGATCAGTGGACCTCTCTCTCACAGAAGCAACTAGAGGGGGGAAACCCTAACAAAGGATGAAAGAAAAATGGAGGAGGTAAGGGAGATGGGGGCGTCCTCATCCTATTTAATAGGGCTATTGCACAATCTCAGTTTTGCCCCTGGATACAATTGAGTCAAACCACTTAGCCCAAGGGCATTATGGTCCAACCCGGTGTCATCTTCATCTGACGGCCACCGCGCCTCCTCATCAGTAGCTTCGCCTCGACGCAAACTCTCCAATGCCACCACGTGCCATCCGTTCCTCTTTGAAACCTCCGCCCGGGTTTTGAGGCCCAAATCCGTAAACCCAGCACCGATGGTTTTGAGGCCCAAACCACCAAACCCACTCGCCAGTAGCGTACTCCATACGCGTCCCCCACCGCTCGACATGTGTCACTGCCATCCTCGACCGGCCGGCTGCCAAGTCCTCTAAGCCCCGCTCGACTTGCACGTCCTCCATCTTGACTCGGTCAATACGGTCACTCTCATGTACACTTGCGCTTGTCGATGTCCCAGATGTCAGCCACCGCGGCTGGTCACCTAGCCTCCTGATCCCTCGGTCCAAGCCTCACGTCCGCCCTTCACCACTCTCGGTCCATCGGCATGGCACGTCTCTACTTGACCTTCACCTCACCGTCGACCACCGCCTCCGAGCTCCACACCTGCACACACAGAAGCCAAGAGACATGTCGAACACATAGCTTTCACCATGGTAGGGTTAGTCACCACTCAACTTTCTTCGTGGATCACGTTGACAATCACTCATCACAAAACAAAACACAAGGGCACATTTCAACCTTGTGTTCGCAATCTCCCCCTTGATGAGTGCATTAGCAACACCAACACACGAACAGCTTGAGCAAAAGAAAAAGAAGAAGAAGAGAAAACGAAGAGCTCAACCAAATGACCAAAAGCCAAAGAAAAGCCAAAATGGGGTCATTTGAAATGAGCACAACTTGGTCCCAAAGACATGGGCAACAGCTCGATGTAACCAAGTAAAACAAAGCTAGCCCTCAAGAAGAGGCAACGGGCTCAACACCACTAGCAAAACTCGAAAAGCCAAAAAACTGCTAGACCCTCCAGAAGAGGCAAAAGCTCAACACATCTAGCAAAAGCAACTCAATTGCAACTCCCCCTGAATAAATGCAATCTCCCAGATGAATGCACACTCAACATGTGTCTCTCCCCCTTGGAGTGTGATCTCTCTCTCAGAGTCATGTGTGCTATCTCTCCCCCTTGTTGACACATGCACTTATCAAGCTAAATCTAAAGACTGCAACTCCCCCTCAAAATATGCTATGAATGCACAGAATGCAGAAATGCAGAAGCTTCAAGATTATAGCAAGTAGATTGAAAAGATGCTCTAATTGATGCTGTCATGTATATAACAACACATACAAGTGCTAGCAAATGCTCAAGGTGACCAAACGAGATGAAATATGACATTTAAGGAAGTGTGGTCAAGTTAGAGCAATTTTAAAAGAGGGTTTACCACCAAAGGTGCACATAGCAAAGATAGACAGGAGATCGACCTTGTGCTACACATGCATGCAAAGTGAACTACCCAAACAAAGTTCACACATCATGTCATGAGATAAACTTGTGGTTTGATCAACCAATTAAAATTTATCAGAGTTATGCAGCTTATCACCAAAGTTTGTTAGACAAGTGTGTGCGGGAGGTTATCTGTGCCATCAAAACCTGACTTAGCAATCATGTCAAGCCTATGCAAAAGGCAATTAGAAGCTTAAGACAATGATCTCGGTATCCATTACAGAGCTCAAGTTCACCAATAAGTGCAATTTAGAGTTGTCTCGATACTCTGACATAGGATAGCACAGACCCATCCCGATCTTTTCAAATCACTTAGCTTGTTTTTTTAAGTTTTAGCACAAATTCAAGTTTCTCAAGCAAGTGTGTAACTCAAGGTATGAGCCATAGAAACTAAGCATATATATGAAGCAAAAGAGATCTCGATACATTCTACACATGCTAGTTGCCACAAGTAGTGGTGAACACATTTCATGTTTCAACAAGTCTTAATCAAGTTCATAGTTTGGAAAACAAGCTTAGCTCATAACATGCATCAATTGATCAAAAGGAGCCTAAGCCAAAAGCACATCATCTATATCCATAACATCCCCAACAAGAGCATAGTGTCAATCTAGCTGCTATATGGATGAAGCTCAGGATGCAATATGATACATGATGATATGATATGCAAGTATGATATAAAAACAAAAGCAAAGGCAAAAGCAAAACTAGAATACAACAACCAAAGTTCCCCTCCTCTAAAAAGGGAAACAAACTCCAAGCTCCTCTCGCAAGCGAGCAAACTAGGCTTGGTCAAGTGGTTTGGTGAAGATATCTACGAGCTAGTTTTGGGTATCAATGTGGTGCAGATCAATATCACCTTTCTCATAGTGGTCACGCAAGAAGTGAAAACAGACTTCTATGTGCTTTGTCTTTGAGTGGAGGACTGGGTTTTTGTCTACGCTTATGGCACTAGTGCTATCACAAAACAAAGGTACTCGCCTAAACTCTAACCCAAAGTCTCTTAGAGTAGCTATCATCCAAAGCAACTGAGAACAACAAGCAGCAACATACTCAGCTTTTGTGGTGGATTAGGCGACGCTAGACTGCTTGCGAGAAGATCAAGACACAAGAGAAGATCTAAGAAACTAACAAGTCCCCGAAGTGGACTTCCTCTCAACACGACAACCAGCATAATCCGCATCGGAATACCCGCAAAGAGAAAGAGAGGAGGAGGCCAAAAACCAAAGACCAAAGTAGGGTGTGAAATGAAGGTACCTGAGGATCTGCTTGATGGCTTGATGATGAGACGTGCGCGGCGAAGACTGAAAGCGTGCGCACAAGCAGACCGCGAACTGGATGTCCGGTCTCATCACCGTCAGGTACAGCAAAGACTCTATCATGTTTCGGTATTCCTTCTGGTCCATGGCTTCTCCTTCGTTGTCTTCGTCCAGGGCCGTCGTGGTCGACATGGGTGTCGAAAGAGGCTTGGCCTCACCCATATCGAATTTCTTGAGCACATCCTTGGTGTACTTGCCTTGGTGCACGAATGTCCCCTTGCGAGTTTGCTCGATTTGCAGCCCGAGAAAGAAAGTCAATTCGCCCATCATGCTCATCTCAAATTCCCTGCTCATAGTATCTGAAAACTTGGCAACAAGAGCATGAGAAGAGCTACCAAATATTATGTCATCCACGTATATCTGAACCAAAAGGATGTTAGTGCATTCCTTGAGGAGGAACAAAGTCTTATCTATGGATCCCATCCTAAAACCCTTATCAAGCAAGAAAGCTTTCAATCGCTCATACTAGGCTCTCGGGGCTTGTTTCAAACCATACAAGGCTTTGTGGAGTTTAAAAACATGGTTGGGGAACTTAGTATTTTCAAAGTCAGGGGTTGTCTCACATAAACCTCTTCCTCTATGTACCCATTCAAGAAGACACTCTTCATGTCCACCTGATACAGCTTGAGCTCTTTCGAAGCTGCAAATGCTAAAAGGATCCTAATGGCTTCTAGACGGGCAACAGGAGCAAATGTTTCTTCATATCTATTCCCTCTTTTTGACAAAAACCCTAAGCCACCAATCTCGCCTTGTTTCTCACTACCACCCCATCCTCACTCTGTTTGTTCTTATAAACCCACTTTGTACCTATGGGGTGACACTCTAGTGGAGGTAGAACTAAAACCCACACTTGGTTCCGCTCAAAGTTCTCTAACTCCTCGTGCATAGCATTGACACAATCAGCATTAGATAGAGCGTATCCAATATCTCGAGGCTCAAAGAAGCTACGAAAGCGGAGTGAGTGAAGTGTGAGATCTGATGTGACCTGGACCGCGTGACCCACTGGTCGATGTCGCCGACCATGGTCTGAGGCGGGTGGCGACAGTGAATGTGCCAAGGTGCTTCTCCAAAAGAAGTCGCCTCCCCCTCAATAGCAGCTGGGGATACTCAGGTGCAGCTGGCATAGGCTGAGGAGGTGGCTCGTGCGGACCCCAAGTAGTGGAAGAAGAAGGGTGAGGACCGTGAGCCAAAGTGGTCGTCGCAGACTCGACTGGAGCAGTCGAAGAGGTCGGCTCGGCATCTCCCCAATCAGCATCTTCCTCATTCTCCACAACAAAGATGCTCTCACTGATCTCCTGATCACCTGCACATTCAAAGACAGGAACAAAACAAGGCATGGTCTTGTGGAAGGTAACCTCACAGGTCTCTACAACTCGGTTAGTTTCATGGTTAAGTACACGATAAGCATGAGAATGTGAAGCATAACCGAGAAAAATACCATCGGATGATCGAGACTCAAATTTGTCCAAATTACCTTGTTTCAGAATGAAACACTTGCATCCAAACACTCTAAAGTGGCTTACCTTGGGTGGTCATCTGAATCGCAACTCATAAGAAGTCCTCTTCATGAAGGCTCAAAGGAAAATGCGATTTGAAACATGACACGCGGTGTTGATCGCTTCAGCCCAATATCTCCTAGGAGTCCTATGCTCATCGAGCATCGTCCTGGCCATCTCAACAAGGGTCTGATTCTTGCGCTCAACAACACCATTTTGCTAAGGGACATAGGGAGAGGAAAACTGATGCTCGAGGCCCAAAGAAGCACAAAAGGTTTCAAAATGAGTATTCTTGAATTTTGTGCCATTGTCACTATGAATCACTCTCATGGCATTCTTAGGGAACTCATTTTGCAACCGAAGAATCAAATCCCGAGCATGTGAAAAAGCCTCATCCTTACCCTCCATGAAAACACCTTAGAGTAGCGAGAAAAATAGTCCACGATCACTAGAACGTACCACTTCCCACCATCTGACCGAACCCGAGCTGGACTAACTATGTCCATGTGAAGTAGCTCGCTGGGTTCCTTGGTCATGACTTGGTTCAAAGGTGGGTGAGAAGCGACAACCATCTTCCCGTGATGACACGGGTGACACACCAAATCCTTCTCAAATTTCAACTTGGGCAATCCTCGGATTAAGTCAAGTGACCTCAACCTAACTAGTAAGTCAAAGCTCAAGTGACCCAGTCTCCTATGCCACTTCCAAATCTCAGAGGAGGATCCGGCCACCAAACATCGAGAAGAGCCAAAGGAGTGAGAAAAATTAGCTCGAAAGACATGGCCAAAAGAGACAATCTGGCACACAAGATTTCCTTGGGAATCAAGAACTCAAGACAAGCCGGTCTTAAAGCGCACTTCAAAGCCATCTTGAAGGAATTGCGAAATAGAAAGCAAATTGAAATGTAAATTCGAAACCAAAGCAACATCTTTCAAGACAAAACTCTCGTTGACCCGAATGGTCCCACGAGAAAGCATCTTACCTTTGCTATTGTCCCCGAATGTGATGTACTCCTTACATTGCACGGGGTCAAGGCTAGAGAACCATTTTGAACTTCCAGTCACGTGGCGCGAACAGCCAGAATCAATGAGCAAAGTGTTCTCTAGGCCTCCATCCTACATCAATACAAAGACATGGGATGAGAAAATAGCGCAACACTGGGGTTAGTAAACTGTGAAGGATACCAGTGTTAGCTCATTTTACCTGGAAAAGTGTTAGAAAAAACACCAAACATGCCATGTCCCATTTGAGCAAAGCGAGCACCACGTGGGTGATAATGTGGTCCGCTAGAACTGTAGGACTGAAAGTCACTGCCACGAGGTCCAAAGTCATATTGATCATGACCTGAACCACGTCGGGCATGACCACCATGACCACCACGTGGTCTCGCAACCTGAGGCCTAGCACCTTGAGAAATTGCCCCTCGATGCCTAGCATTATGCCTCTGAACAGGCGGCACATGTACGCCATGGGGCGGGCGGTACATGTTCCGGTTGTTCAACTCATACTCCCGCCGCTCATCTCTCTTCCTCCTAAAGCAAAACTCAACAAGGTGACCATCCCTATAGCAATAGTCATAGTGATACCTCACCTCTCTCTTGGGTGGTTGTTGGCTCACTTTCTTATGGGTATGTGTCACTCTTGTTAGCTTTTTGGCTTTAGGAAGGAGATCCTTAAAGATGTTCGGTAGAGTATCATGTGGGTTCCTAAGATGATTAGGTTTTGGAACCCAAACTTGTTTCTGAGGTGGAGGTCTTAGAGATTCTTCAAACACTCCATCTTTTATAGTGGGTTCGGTAGGCTTAGGTGGATTGATCTTGATCAATTTGGGAGTAGTGGAAGGTTTCTCACTTGGGCTCAAACCACTGAACTCACCAACTTTTCCATAGACATGTTCACCCTTCCCACCTAAAGCAAAACCTACTCCCAATGTCTCAGTTCCCCGCCTGAAGTGGCTCATCATCATGCCCAACTACGACTCACTACAAGACACCTGATTCAAGATGGACCGAAGGTATGTGTTGTCTTTCTCGAATCTCATCTTGTCCCGCCTGCAAGACTCAATCTCTAACACCAAGCTCTCACAACGTGCACACTCAACAACCGTGCTATCTGAACTGGCCTTCTCAAGAGCAAGGATCTTGGTATTCTTCTCTGCCAGCTCAGATTGCAAGCCCGAACAGGACTTGCACGCACCCAACAAGCTAGACCTAGCCTTCAGCTCATCATTCTCATCTAACAAGATAGCATACTTAGATTGTATCTCAGAAAAGTTGGTCATATGAACAGCACATTCATCATATTCAAGCTCGTCAAACACATGTACGACAAGCTTCTTAGCTTCCTCAAGCTCCTTCTCCACAACTTCTAGCATGTCTTTAAACTCTTTTCTCTCACGAGCAGCACGTTTTAGCAGCATATCTTGACTCATCAAAGTATCAGTCATGATATCAAGCTCGGCAATAAGAGCATCGATAGTGGGTTTTACCTTGGTAGAGTCGTCATCACCGTGAAGCATGTACTTGTTGGGCTTCACCCCTTCATCCACAGCCATGGTGCAGTAGCCTCTGTGGATGGACTTGGCGATGAAACAAAGCTCGATCAACTTGTCCTCACGCCTCTTCTCGGACTCATCATCGCTTGAGGAAGGAGAACGATCATCGTCAGTGTCGTTGTCGAGGTCACTGAGGGAGGCGAGGAAGGCGCGCTCTTGGGCCTTAGCCTTCTTGAAGTACTTCTTGAGTGCCTCCTTGTCGAATCCTCCCTTCGACTTGTGCTTGGAGGTGTACTCGCTCTTGTCCTTGTGCTTGTTGGAGTCGTGCTTGTGGGAGGAGTGTTTGTTCTTCTTGGGTGAAAGCCCAAGTTTGGTTTTGGTAATTAATGACACCAAGTTACTAATGCCATGTGTTAAGTTGTTTAAGTTAGGCATAAGAAACACATGTGATGAAGGTGCATGTGGCATGGAGTGGTGGCCACAAGATCACAAAGAGATGGTGCATGCACATAAAATGATGATCAAGGTGATCAAGCATGTGGAGATGGACATGGAACAAAGTGATCAAGGCAAAGGTATAATCATAGGGTTTGCTTTTGCCGGTCTAAGATAAGTAGAGAAGTGATTGACCGGGTTTAGGATTGATAGCCGACTATCAAGAGGGGCAATCACGGTTAGCTCATGGATCAAATGCTACTAGATCATCTTCTTGAGCATATGCATTAGGATCTAGTAGAGAGCTAATATATCGCCTTGGAAAATGATTGTGAAACTGCTAACACACATGCACATGGTGATTTTCACATAATGGTGTTGGCACATTTGCGAAGGCGGCGGTGTTTGAGTGGTAGAGAGGGGTTTGGTTCTCTCTCCCTCCTGCCGAGCTTGCGAGCGCGGGATTCACGCGTTTTTGGGGAAATGAAATGCCTATTTTCCATTTTGCCGGAGGTTGAAAAAGTGGTGAAAGCACGAAAGTGTTTCATGAGCTAAAACATGTGTTTTAGTGATACACATACTTGGGATAGCTCACTTGTGAAAGGGTGGAACAAGTGGAGCAAGCAAAGGTGGAGTTTCGCTTGAAATACACGTGACAGACGCGGTGACTGGGAACGACAGACGTTGCCCGGGCGTCTGTCGGGCAACCCTAGCTCGGCCAGCAGAGGAGGAGGCAATGGACGCGCGGGCGTTCGTGCAACAGATGCTGACATCAGCGTCTATCGGCTTCGCGCTAAGAAGGCAAGCGGCTTTGTGCTGTGTCAGACGCTGCGGCCGCGCCTGACGCCTAATCGACTGATGCATCCAACAAGCGCGAGCGAAAACTGGCTCACTAGACCGCGTCTATCACGGTTGAGCCGCGTCTATTGCTTAGCGATGGACGCGTCTGTCGTGTGGTTGTCGAGCGTGCGGTGGCAGCGACAGACGCTCAGCCGCGTCTGTCGGTCGACCGACAAACGCGTCTGTCGTGTTTGAGCGCGGCACGGGGCATACTGGACCGTGTCTGTCGGTGCGACAGACGCGCGCCCATGAAGCGTCAGACGCGTCTGTTTCTGAGGAAGTCGACCGTTGGATTTCGATCACTGGGACACGTGGCACGCGTAGGAGCGACGGACGCTACTGTGCAGCGTCTGTCGCCCCTGAATTTTGCCCAGTGAAGGGTATAACGGCTAGTGGCTTTTCTATTCACTATAAATAAGAGGCGGCCGGCCCTTGGGGGTTCTCTCTTGCACATTTGAGATATTGAGGTACACTTTGAGCTAGAGAACACTCCCTCCACTTATCTCCTTTCTTGGTTGCATACTCTAGAGAGATTCAGTGAGATTCAAGTGCATTGCATTGAGAGTTGCATCTAGTGGCACTTGATCTTCGTGTTTGCTACGGATTGCTTGTTACTCTTGGGTGTTTCCTAACACCCTAGATGGCTTGGAGTAGCGGTGGTGTTGAGCTCGACCTTGGAGATTGTTTCGAGCCTCACCAAGTTGATTGTGAGGGGTTCTTGAGCCTTTCCCGCGGGAGTTCGCGAATTGGCTACTCTAGTAAAGCACATGGCTTGGAGGATCCCCATCTTGTGAGGGGATGTGCAGCACCCGCTGAGGGTTCAAATCTTGATTGTTGATTAGCTCGTGATCCATCAAGTGGGTGCATCGTCACAACGAGGCGTAGCTTGCCGGGAAGCCAGTGAATCTCGGTAAAAAATCTTGTGTCATCTCTTTGCCGAGGATTTCTCTTGTGATTGCTCATTGTGATTGATTCTTCGAGTGCATTGCTTCTCTACATCGTTGGTATAAGAATCAAGTCACTTGCTCTTTACTTTCTTGTACTAGTCCTTGTGTAGTTTGCTTAGTGTAGCCTTTATCACATAGGAGTAAGTAGCTTAGTGACTTAGCCTTATTGGTGTGTATTAGAGATCATAGCCTTGCTTCACTAGAATTGTATAGGTGGCTTGCATAGTATAGTTGAGCTAGTGCTAGAATTAGCTTAGCCATCTTTTATACTAACGTGGTTGTTTAGTGAAGCTTGTAGATTTTTAAATAGGCTATTCACTCCCCCTCTAGCCATTTGGACCTTACATTGGGGCTGTGGGCAATGAAGTGGTTAGGGTCTCCACAGCCATAGCATCCTTCCTTCAGACCACCACCACGCCGGAGATTCAAGCGGTTGTTGTGAAACTGTGAGAACCGGCTGATGATCAACGCTAGCTCGTTGTCCCCAAGGGCCTCTAATTGCTCCTCTGTGACAGAAACCAAATAAGACAAGGCAAATGACATCTGTGAGGGGTTAGGCAAATAACTTGAGCCATTATCTGAGACCAAAGCCATAGTCGATGCAGAGGGATTCTTGAGCTTGGCTTAGGTTTGGTAGTCGATCTTGGTGGACTTGAGCTTGCTGAAAAGCTCATCTGCGGTGAGGGTGTCGTAGCTTGCGGACTCAATGATCGCGGACACCTTCACATCCCATACCTTCTGATTTAGGGCATATAGAAGCTTGAGTGCCCTCTCATGATCGTCATAAGGTAACTATGCCTTGTTTGCTCGCATCTTGTTGACGATGGTATAAAAGCGAGAAAACATGGCATCGATGGACTCACCATCAAGCTAGGAAAAGTTCTCGTACTCCTTCTTGTACGTCTTGTAGAGTCTGGTTTTGACTTGTGCGGTCCCCTCGTGATAGCTTTGAAGCCTCACTCATATCTCCCGAGCGGTAGTACAATCAGAGACTCTCTTGAACTCTTGAAGCGAAAGACTTGCGAAAAGAACTGCGCGAGCTCTGCTATTAGCGTTGTGCCGATCTTTTTGATCTTGCGTGACACGAGCATAGGGTTCATGCACAGTGTAGGTAGCATCCTCACAAATCTCCCAGATAAGCCAATCTATCCCCTAAAGATGTGCGGACATATAGATCTTCCAATAGGGGTAGTTTGACCCATCAAAGAAAGGTGGTTTGCCGGAACCATGCTACATGTCGCCTTCACGGATCACGGACCGATTAAGGTGGAATGATCCTTAACCGGCTCTGATATCAATTGAAGGACCAAAAACGGCGACTAGAGAGGTGGTGAATGGGAGCTAAAAATTTCTTTTGAAAATAATTGGCTACTATTATAAAATCACCACCAAATACGCGAACAAAACATCGTGATGTCCACGACCCAATTAGTGGGTGGATGTTCTCTAGGAACACAGCGGGACACCACAAACAAGCACGGAACAAGAACTAAACTGAGGGATGAAAAAGAGATACTCAACTCCTATGGAGAGGAAGCGAGTTCTCAACCTAAAGTACTGATGCCAACTGGTGACAAAGAGTACTTAGAAAAAGATTCTTGAG
The DNA here is from genome assembly GCA_038087645.1 of Saccharum hybrid cultivar R570. Taxonomy (NCBI): domain Eukaryota; kingdom Viridiplantae; phylum Streptophyta; class Magnoliopsida; order Poales; family Poaceae; genus Saccharum; species Saccharum hybrid cultivar. Next base: position 2,547,242 of record JAQSUU010000730.1, on the reverse strand, counting down.
ATGCTAGAAAATCAATGTAAAAAACGGATCTCAAAACGAGCACTCGGAGAACCCAAACACAAATTTTCAGCATACAGGTGCGGAGGCTCCGTGTTTTCGCCAGGAGGCTCCGCGGTCTAAATATTCCCAGAGGTTCCACGTTTTACGTGGAGACTCTGCGGTCTGGAGATTCCCAGAGGTTCCACGTTTTTCCCGGAAGCTCCGCGCTGTCCAGAAACAGCAGCACGAACCAAGGAAGAATGGGTGAAAACTCGATCAAAATAACTCGTATTGACTTGAAACTTTGCATGCAGGTTCTTGGGAGTGTTGAGAAGATATCTTCAAGACATCAGCACCCAATTTCAAGTCTATCAATGGCAAATCAAAGGAGAATGAAAAACACCAGTTCTTGAGACCTATACCAAGAAATCGTCCGATCTGCGAGCTCGTGAGGAATTGGTTGATTTCCTTCGGTGGAAAGGTTCAACTCACATCATAGCTCAAATCAAAACAACAAAAATGAACCAAAATGGTCTAGAGATGAAGAATTGGCTCAAGAATGAGAGGAGGAAGAAGAAGAACGCGAAGAACACATCACAAATCACAAGAACAAATCTTCTTCCAAATCCCAGAGGACACAAGGAGGATTCAGAACCTCCTTTCCCACTTGAATTCTTGGTTCTTACACTAAACACATGGATTAGTGGACCTCTCTCTCACACAAGCAACTAGAGGGGGGAAACCCTAACAAAGGATGAAAGCAAAATGGAGGAGGTGAGGGAGATGGGGGCTCTCTCATCCTATTTAACAGGGCTATTACACAATTTCCGTTTTGCCCCTGGATACAATTTAGTCAAACCACTTAGCCCAAGGGTGTTATGGTCCAACCCGGTGTCATCTTCATCCGACGGACACCGCGCCTCCTGATCAGTAGTTTCGCCTCGACGCGAACTCCCTGATGCCACCACGTGTCGTCCGTTTCTCCTCGGAACCTTCGCCCGAGTTTTGAGGCCTAAACCCATAAACCCGCCACCGATGGTTTTGAGGCCCAAACCACCAAACCCGCTCGCTAGTAGCGTACTCCATACGCGTCCTTCGCCGCTCGACACGTGTCACCGCCGTCCTCGACCGGCCGACCGCCAAGTCCTCTGAGCCTCGCTCGACTTACACGTTCTCCGTCTTGACTCGGTCAATATGGTCACTCCCATGTACACTTGCGCTTGTCGATGTCCCAGATGTCAGCCACTGCGGCTAGTCACCCAGCCTCCTGGTCCCTCGATCCGAGCCTCACGTCCGCCCTTCACCACTCTCAGTCCATCGACACGGCACATCTCTACTTGACCTTCGTCCCACCGTCGACCACCGCCTCCGAGCTCCACACCTGCACAAACACAAGCCAAGAGACATGTCTCACACATAGCTTTCGCTATGGTAGGGTTAGTCACCACTCAACCTTCTTCGTGGATCACGTTGACAATCACTCATCACAAAATGAAACACAAGGGCACCTTTCAACCTTGTGTTCGCATAATGGATAACAGAACTTGCAAAGGATGTGTTCACATGTAACGAAGAAAGCAAATCACTAAAGTAGTACATAACTTTCATACAAAACCACAAGGCAATGCATATATAAAAGAGAGGGACCAAGAAGTTCTGTTGTCCCTTACTGCATGGAAAGCAAAGCGAGGCCAGGGTCACGGCCTCACGGGACACCAGAACCCACGACCTTAACAAATAAGCACGACTCTGTTCGCCTTGCAGGTCGATCATCAGCAGGCTCTTAATTAATACAGTCTCACACACTGACTCAGACGACGAGCGATATTACAATCATAGAACTATATAAGACAATTCTGGGCAGTTACGCTAATCAGCAGATTATGTTGCAACAAGACGTCCTGCCCGGAAATGATCGAGCACATAGACTTTGCCCATGCGTTTGCCTTGGCCAACCATCTCCGAGGACCCAAGCCTGACGATCGAGAACAGCTGCGCGTCGAACAGCACCCTCACAGAGTAATCAGACGCAAGCTGGCTCACGGAGACCGCGTTTGCAGCCGAGCGGGGAACGTAGAGCACGTAGTCGAGCGCGTCGTCAGGACCTTCGAAGTAGCCGATTCCACAAACTTCGAGAGAAGCCCCGTCAATCCCGTTGATATGCTGTTCAGGCGGCGTGATATTTAGACTCTTTGGGTAGGCTTTCAAAACACCTCCGTCCAATCTGAAGTATGTGATGTGGTGGCAAGCACCGGAGTCCATTATAAAGTGTGACCACTGCTGTGTCGGAGTCATGAAGACACCAGCAGTTGGGACGACCGCGCCAACGCTGCACAGGTGAAAGAAAAAAAAAACCATTTCATGAATAGAAGTGAAGTTACATCACTACTAGAGAACAAATCTTTCGTCGATGTTCAAAATGGACATTAGTCCCGGCGAAATTTATGTCCGGGACAAAAAAAATGACTTTAGTCCTGGTTGATAACACCAACCGGGACTAAAAGTCCCCTGCCCAACGGATCTGACGCTAGGCCTTGTCGGGGGTACCAACCGGGACTAAAGTCCAACCTTTAGTCTCGGTTGGTGTTACCACCCGGGACTAAAGATTTTGTCCTGGGCCGTGGCACCAACCGGGACTAAAGGTTGGCCTTTAGTCCCGGTTCGTATTACCAACCGGGACTAAAAGGTCTCCCACCCGGGACTAAAGGTCTTCCACGGGTCAATTCAAAAGGAGGAGCGCACAAGACTTGTCACATATGGTGTGCAGCTGAGTTGGTAAGTAATCTACACGCGAGGCGGGTGGTCCTGAGTTCGAACCTTACACACTGCAAGAGAAGAGGTCTCTAGAATTTCATTTATTTTTCGTTTCGCGATGGACCTTTAGTCCCGGGTTGTGTGATCTGGGACTAAAGGGTGTGACCTTTAGTCCTGGTTGAAAAACCGAAACTAAAAGTCCTTCCCAACCGGGACTAAAGGTCATTCGTGTAGCAGTGCATATACATTACATGAAAATTATGTATGTTATTCATTTTGTGTAGCTTGTGCGTACCTGTCAGATTGCGGGAGCCCAAACAAGAGCCTTTGCTCTAGAGGTAATTCTTGTTGCTCTTCTGTTATATCTTCCTCCTCCTCCTCCTCTTCTTCTAGTTCTTCTGTTCCATCTTGGTCCTTGTCTTCACTTTCTTCCTTCTCATCTTTTCCATCTTTATCTTTTTCTCCACCACCAGCTCCATCTCCTCCCTCGCCTCCAGCTAGACCTCCATCTCCTTCGCCTCTACCACCATCACCGTTGCGACCTCCTGTGCCACTGCCTTCTTGTCGTTTTCCCTGTGTGTCTTTGCCACCAGAATAGCCTCGTCCTTTGTCCTGCAAACATGAGTAGACATAGCATAACCATTGCGAATTTTAAAATTGTAAACTGAACCGTTCCATGGATGGACGGGATCGTTGCATGCAGAATGATCCATGTTTCTACTACTGGCACTATTTGATTATTTGAGTTGTGCACCAACCTCGCCGATGAGCAGATAGTCCAGCACGTAGACGCCGTTGCGCAAGAAGCCCATGCCAACGATACTCTCGCTCTTTTTATCCTTGACGTAGCAACATGTCGGCTCAAAGATCACAACCAAGGCATGGCTCCGAGCAAGCTGGGCGACTGAGAAGACGTTCCTGGCATCTCCTTCAATGTATCGGACGTCGGGGACCTTGAAATGCTTGGTCTGTACTGACCCGCGCCCAAGAATTGGCTGGCAGTCTTCCTCTTCGGGCGACTGCGAGTCGGGTACCTTGTGGACGTCAGCCGTCGTCAGGTTTAGCAGCAGCCGAGGGTTGGAGGTATGGTGGATCCATGCGCTGGTGTCCAGAACCCATTCGTTGCCGTCTGCCTGCTGGCGCCATGGAGACACCATCGTTGTCTTGTCATGTCCTGTCCTGGCCCGGTCCATGTTTGCTCCATCCGAGTCCGAGGTTTTGTGCTTCCCTTCCTCTCCTTCACTGCCCTCCTTCGGTTTAGCAGCGTCCGCATTCTCGTTCCCTTTGGCATCAGCCAGCGCCTTAGCCTTTTTAGCTTCCTCATGGGCGACCTTTAGAGCCTCCACCAGACGCTCCAAGCATGTATCAGGGTTCCCCTTATTCTTCGACGACGTGAGCATCAGGTTTTCAGCGACGTCCGCTGGAGCCACTTCAGTCTCCTCAAGCAGGCGCCGTATGTCGCCGAACAGCTTGTGCTCCTCAACATCCAAGTAGTTCTTTGCGAGCACCCTGAAAGCCTCGAAGCGACAGTAGGACATCTCGATGTGCATGTCCATCCTGCCTCGCCGGATCAGCGCTGGGTCGAGCTTGTCTTTGTTGTTGGTGGTGAAGATTACGATGCGCTCGTCACCGCACGCCGACCACAGGCCATCAATGAAGTTGAGCACCCCTGACAGTGTTATCTTACTGCCTTCATCCTTTTCGGGATCAATCGGAAGACTAGGATGATTGTTATTGTCCTCGTCGTCGGATTTCTTGTCCTTGCGCTTGCCGGTGAGGTCAACGGAGCAGTCAATGTCCTCAATCACGATGATGGACATGCCCTTAGTCTCGATGAAAAGCTTGCGCAGCTCAGTGTTGTTCTTGACTGTAGTGAGCTCGAGGTCGTAGACATCGTAGTCGAGGAAGTTGGCCATAGCAGCGATCATGGTGGACTTGCCTGTGCCCGGGGGGCCATAGAGCAAGTACCCTCGCTTCCACGCCTTGCCGACCCTTCTGTAGTAGTCCTTTGCATTCTGGAATGCCTGGAGGTCATCGAGGAGGGCCCCCTTCTCCTTGGGGTCCATGGCAAGCGTGTCGAACGTCGCCGGGTGCTGGAACGCGACATGGCTCCAGCTCGCATTCCCTGGATTCCATCTAGGGCTGGGCTTGTTGGTGAAGAGGCGGCGTGGCCGATTCTTGATGCTGGCATCGCTGCCCTCGTCGAAGACATAGGGCAGATAGTCGTTGATGATGAGGTCGCGGTCGCGGCGGTGGAAGACAACCTGGTAGAAGCGGGTCTCTTCCTCGGCCGGGTTGAAGCTGATGATGTGCCTGGGCTGCTTCTTTGAGGCGTACCACCAAACCGTGGCACTGCCATAGGTGTCGATGACCTCCTCGTAGTCATCAATATTGACCTGGAGCTTGTGCCTGCCGATATCAGCCTTGAGCTTCTGCGCGCGCTGGGCACATGCTTTGGAGAGGTAGGCTTCGACGGCGACGAAGAATTCGCTGCGTTGGAAGCGCTCGGCGCCGTGCTCGGAAATGGTGAGCTGGAGGTAGGGACTGAAGCGGAAAGCGAGCTTGCTGACCCAGGTGGTGAGGCGGAAAATAGGGTCAGCGTAGTTGTCCACTTTGTTCCGCCAGATAATGAAGAAGCTCGCCAGCACCGATCCCAAGCCGACGCACCAGTCCAATAACCCCATGCCTTTGCTTAAATAGGAACCTAAGGCTAATTAAGCAAAGCTCTCGATGATGGAACAATCGATTGAGTGATCACTCTCTCTTAACGCCCTCACCGTCTCTTCACACTCCTGTAGAATTGGACGATGTGTCAATATATATAGGCAATGAGCAATCATTGACATGGATCGGTTATTAATAATTGTCTTAGGAAACTGATCCACCATGCGGGAATCAGCTTGGTATAGACGACGCAGTTGGTAAAGTAGAAGCTATGTCCATGAACACTACTAATAAGAAGTGATGCAGTAATGGTTAACTTGCCGGAAGGTCCGTATCCATATCACTAATTAATCTTACTATTATTAGTTGAATGGTAACTTTCTCAAGGTGCACCCGGAAAAAATATAAATCCTAAAAGTTCTCATAATAATCAGACGTGGCCATTAATTTGTTAGATTCTAATAATCATCACATAGTCATTTGATATATTTTGTTTTATAAAAATTATGCACATCTGACATTCGAGACATATATTGAGAAACAACAAAATTTTGACACCTAACACTACTACAGAAAAAGTTAACCAAGGCGGGCAAAATACCTTAGCCGAGGCGGGCAGGCCAACCGCCTCGAACGCAAGGTCACGGTTAATCGTAGCCTTAACCGAGGCGGTTGGCCAACCGCCTCGCTTAATCGATTAATGGAGGCGGGCATGTTAAAACAACCACCTTGGGTAATACTATTAACGAAGGCGGTTGCACTATCCCGCCTGCCTCAGTTAATAGTTTAAAAAAAATAATCAAAAAAGAAAAGCCCATCGACGAGCTGGCGACCCATCCACGAGGCCCGCTGAGCCTATCGATGCACCACCGCCGCCGTCGGATCCGAGGCCCGCCGCCGCCGTGCCATTGCCAGAAGAGACACCTGCCGCCAGATCCGTTGCATTATGTTGCCCATCTCGGTTAATGTATTAACCGACCAAGGCGGTTGCTTGGCCGACAGCCCGACCTCGGCTGGCCTCGATTAACCGAGGTGGGCAAAAGGCGCGCCCGCCTCGAAGGGCGTTTTCAAAAGGCCACGGTTAATCTTTTTTTGTAGTAGTGTAAACTACTCAAATTTGTATCCAAATTATCCCCCTTTTTCTCACAATAATAAGAGATATTTGGCGTTTAATTTGGTAGACTCTAATCATCATCACCGATAATAGCCATCGAATCTATTGTAATTTATTAAATAAATTACCTTTCTCTGCCATTATGAAAAATACATAAAGTAACACCCTAATTTTATATCTAAATTACCCACCCCTGCAATGGAAGACAATTCAAAATAACCCCCTATATTTGTTTATAAATTATCCACATTTGACATTATAAAAAATAATTCAAATAATCTCCTCAATTTGCATCTAAATTATCCACCTATGCAATTATGAAACATAATTCAAAATAACCAGCATCTAAACTACACAACTTTGTGATTATGAAATATAATTTAAAATAATCCTCTAACTTTGTATCTAAATTACCCACATTTACCATTATAAAAGATAATTTAAAATACCTCCTAACGATTTTATAAATTACCCACTTTTATTATATGAAAGATAATGTAACTAAGTTTGCATTCAATCTAACCATATATGCCGTTGTGAAAGATAATATAAAGCATTACCTTTTATATGTACCTTAGCCATTATTAAAAATAAACAAAAATATCTCTCAAATCTACGTGTAAATAGTAATATATTATTATAAAAATAAATCAATGTCCATAAAGTTTTAAATGATACATATATATATTTAAATTATAAACTTCTATAGACTTCTATAATCAATATCCACCATGTAATCAAATAAACATGTATACGTTAGGATAAATATTTATTTTAATAACTTATGGAGCATGAAAAAATGTTCACTTAGCAAACCACGTAGCAATAATACTAACAATTCACTTTAATTTATATTAATACTCCATGATAATAATTCCATAAGTGATTATTTTAAATAAGTATGTATATTTTGATTGAAACATTATGTCATATCAATATTAGTAATTTAATTTTGAGCACTCTATGATGCATAAAACAATACTCCACATATAATCCTATGATATAACAAATTCAACATGTTTAGTGCTGGGTGCAACATGAATTTTAACGTATCATGTGGAAACAATACTACAAGGACCTAGACTCTTTTTAATAAAAAAATAATTCTTGAATAAAAGATAAAGAACACTAGAATTTTTAATTAACATGTGAAAAAATTGCAACAACTTGATTAAAAGTTAAAAGCTAAGTTATAGATTTATGAAGTCACACAAAGGGATGTAGCAAGAGTTTATATATATCTTAAAATTAGGTTTCAACTAAATACATATCACACTAGAAAAAATAAATACTAGAAATTCTAACTAGAGGTTCCTAAAGGAGCTTGCATGTTAATTCTCACAAGACCCTAGATAGATCCTAGAAATTGTCACAAAAATTAGAAAAATCTTAACATCAATTAGGTGATAGCTATTGGATCTATTATATTTTCTAAAAAATTAGACACCTCTGCTAATGTGTAAAACAATATTAAGTAACCCAGACTCTATATTTATTTACCCCACATACGACATTAAAAAACATGATATAAAGTAGACCTCAATTTGCATCTAATTACCGACATTGTCCTATTATGATCAATAATTTATATAACTCGATTTTCATCTCACTATTGGTAAGTTAAATACCCCCTCAAATCTACATATAAATTATCAACATCCTATATTACAAAAAGTGTTTAGATAACCATAGAGCATATATATGTTTCTACATCACCCACCTCTATCATGATTTGATTATAGTAAACATATGCATCTTGCCAACATGCATAAGCAATACAATACATATGTTATGTTTCATCACATAAAAAATATTTTCTTAGCAACTCATATACTAATGATATTCTAACAAATTGATTAAAATCATATTAGTAAACAAAACATATAATTTATATAGGTTGCTACTTTAGATATATTTATATGACTTAACTAAAATGTTTGACATGATAGTATAACCATAACTGCACATATAATTTTTTGATAGGAAAATTCAATCATCTTGACCACTAGTGGCTATATTTTTCTAGCCCTTTAAACATACTTTAAGTAAAAAGTTGATCATTATAAGGCTTAAGTGTAAAAATTCTCATGAGGTTAACACTGCTACCCCATCTGAGATCTCACTCCAAGCTCCATTACTTATCTTAAGCTACATGGTGCATGTTTCAAACTAAAATCCTTATTTTAAAGAGTACAAGAAGGAGAGTTAATTGAATATACAATAAGCACAATAGTTTTAACTTACCTTGAGGAGAGAATTTTTTTTTGTAGCAGTCAATAAGAATAAAATTTGAAAAATCAATATTTAGATTCATGACTTCATAAGATATGTGATGCAATAAGAGCAATCATAATTAATGGTAAGTTTTCAAAGTTATTACATATTTAGAATATATATAGAGGTACATGCAAAATAAAAATATGAATATGGATGAAAAAGCATATAGATTAGTCTCTTGAAAAAATAGTAATTAATAAGGTTATGGTAACTAGACATAGACTACAGAGTATCTATAATGTCTATTATATTAGAAAATAAACAAAGAGAAAAAATATAATTTAATATAAGTAATTCTTTATTAGTCAGATTACTCCCTCCATTCTAAATTATAATATGTTTTGAGTTTTATAGATACATAACTTTTGCTATGCACTTATATATACAATATGTCTAGATATATAGTAAAAAACAATGTTAAATCAAAAACATAGAATGTAATATAAGTAATTCATTATTAGTCAGATTTACTGCTTTCATCCTAAATTATAAGGCATTTTTAGTTTTCTAGATACATAGCTTTTGCTATGCATTTAGATATACACTGTGTCTAGATACATAGTAAAAACAATGTTTCTAAAAAATACAAAACATCTTATAATTTAGAATGGAGGAATTATTAAACAGTACATAATACTTATATATCTTCTAAGATTCTAGCTAGCGCGAGAGCACATGTTGATGGACTAGTTAATTCCTAATTTGAATCTAAATTTATTAGATCTGCTATTATGAAAGACAATATAAAGTAACACTTAATTTGTATATAAAATACATACCTCCATCATTATAGAAAAATAAACTAAAATATGACTCAAATCAATGTGTAAATACTATTATAAACTATCATTGAAATTAATTCAATAATTGTAAAGTAAACTATAAATGTATCACTAATTCAAAAAGCACATATCACTATCGGCATTATCAACAGTGATTGCATTGCAACTAGTAGTGATAATGTATCACTGTCAACTCATGGCTACAACTAGTAGTGATTGCATAATCGTCAATGATACGTAGGTTTTCATTGCCCATTCGTGTCTATGATGTCTCGGTTCACACAAAAAAAGCGATAACTTTTTAATGAGAAGTCAGATGAAAATAATTTTATACCAAACTGTAGAGTAAAACCGTGTCAATAACTCTGTAGTTGACAACTTTTCATTTGAGATGATTTAGATGTACAAATATTCAACATATTTCCGAGAGCCGTTAAATAATATCAAATGCAGACAAAATCTAAATCAAAGTTGTAGTACTCCAGATCTACCACTTCTTAGCTGGAATATTTTATGTAAGGTTAAAACAATAGCGCAAGTTATATAATCATAAGTTATTGGGTAGCTGAGATAGATACTAAGAAGACTATGCGTGAAACACGAGGTCACAAATTCAAATCCTAAGTAAGAAACAAATGATTTATTTTTTTCCTGGTACTAAGGTCTAGCTCTGGTTGCGGTCGTTCTTACATGGGACTACAATGCCACTCCCCGATCGTGATAAGTTGGTACTAAGCAAAATTCTCGGGGAGTGTCTTAACCCCCACAAGTCGATGTTTATTATAATGTTTAAATAATAATATCCTCTTGAAGTTAGTACCACTACCTCATCCTAATCTCACTTCAAGCTTTACCATCGATCTTGGGTGACATGGTGCATGTTTAAACTAATATCATAATACTTAGTAGTGCAGTTTATAGCCTAAAATTCTTATTTCAATAAAATACAAAAGTTGAATTAATAAAAAAAATACAATAAGCATAGGAGTTTCAACTTAACCTTGAAGATAAAAAATATGTAACAACTAATAAGATCAAAGTTTTAAAATCAAAATCTGGATTTATGATGTAGTGTGAGATGGACAGACCACCATAATTATTTCGTTTAATGTTTTAACGTAAATGTATATTAAAGATACATATGGGTGTCATGCAAAAAGGAAAAACTATAGATATCGTTGAGAGAAACATATAATTAAGTAATTATTACTAAACACAGGTTGATAGGATAGCGTTAAGATGAAAGTATCTATCCTTCCTGAGTTCTTATCACACTATCACTCATCCTTTGGAAAGTTTCTGTACACTAACTAGGTTTCATCTATGCAATTGCTTTCGATATGCATAGCAGAAGTACATAAATAAACCATACGTATATATTGCAACCTAAACAAAGAGCTGAGTAGCCATAATCGTTGTGAAGTCAACAAACAATGATTAATTAACTTAGGTTAAACTGTACCAAGCTGGAATTAAAAGGCATGTAACAACTTCCGATACTTAAAGCCGAATCTATGGATGATGACACGGACTTGTTACCTCGAGGAGACAGGATATCGGAGTGTCACTGCCCCCGCATGGGTGGCAGACAACCTTGCGGGCGACCTAAAATAGGAGCGCCAAGCGTGACTTGTTCTCTAGAGTCCACACCCTCTTACAAAACAGTAGTCTAACATGTCAATTTAGCTGTCGCATCTTGTTGACTGACCGCTCCAAGTCCTGCGTCTCTGGAGCCACTCGGATGACTTCGCACGCAGTTTCTACCCGTCTTCCGTTCCTACCTCAACACAACGCGAAAGTCCTTTGCGCGTTCTTGTCAAATATTAAATGCTAGTTTTGTTTGTGTTTCACTGAACGGCTAGATAATGACGGGTAATAACTCGCTAATATGATCGTTAGGAATGACAAAACAAATTGGATACGAACGAATATGTATAGATATGAATATAGATAATTGTTTTTTTACCTCAGATTTCACTAGTAGAGAATACACTTTCGGTTTTTGGATTTTATATATATATATATATATATATATATATATATATATATATATATATATATATATATATATATATATATATATATATATATATATATATACACACACACACTATCCGGTAGCTGGCTACAGAATAACTTATTCTGTAGCGACTTTGAGTTACGATAATTACTATGTTAATTTACGAGATTATGGTAACTCTTTACTATGTGATTTACTATAACGTTACGGTAAATATCCCCATGTGTTATAGTAACCCACCTATCGTAAATATGTATTGACATTATCGTAAATTAGTATATAAAATTATCGTAAATGCAGGTGGCTACAGAATAACTTATTTTATAGCTGGCTACTGAATATACACTCCCTATATATTAGGATATTTCTTCAGTTTTTTTAGTTACAATGAATGGCGGCGAACTTCCTTAGCCACAAGAACCAGGTTTCCACCTTGGTGATCTTCCATTCGCGCCATCGCCAAATAGGGCCGTCCCGTGTTACCTAAACCCATCAATAGTATGAAATATCTTAAGTTTTACATGCTAATATAATTTTTGCATATATACATTCATTTATAATATGATTGTTGCATATGTCACAGACTATAAAACCGGTCAGGTGGCTGGAAGAAATACTATGGCTGCTCGGGGTGGAGGACATCTTCGAGAATACGACAAGTGAGGTAGTGAATGATGCCGAGATATGAAAGTGCAGTCTTGCCTTCAACATCCTCATTAGGTTGGACGAGGCGGTCGTGAATGAGGCATAGGAGGTCGTGAATGAGGCGCGCCAGGAAATCGTACAGGTTGGACGACTCACGCCGACCAAGATAGGCGCGCAGACCGATGTCGTGCTGTTTTCTTTGCAGGTAATTGAGCTAATTGGCTACCATATATCTGATTGATCGGTGTTGAAGATACAAGCTTTACAGCAGGGCAGTTTGGACGTACCTTGAGTAAGCGAGAGGCATGCGACATTCAACTTAATGGATGTGGTACGTCGTGTATGATATGAGAGTAATGTTTATTTATTCTTATTATTATATGAGCGCTTCCTGATATTTTTTTGTCTGCTTGCGGAATGCTCTATGATCACACCTATGCATCATGTGCCTTGAAGCCCATTCTCAGGCAAGCTCTTAAGCGACTGGGTACGTCTGGGACTTCAAGGGTGGGATGGGCCAGATGACGACAGGAGGCTACCAGTTTTATATGAGATTTAGGCACAACCTGGCCATCCATAGTCCTTCAGTAGGCTACATCTATGGGAAGTCATGTTGAAAACCCTAGTTTGATTTTGGATAATTAATGAAACCTAGGGCTAATCATTGTGCTAAGTGTGTAAACATGAAATGATAAGTCCCATACCAAGTGGTGGGGCCTAGAGATGATCATGGTGATGATGGTAATGACCACAAGTGATGATCAAGTGCTCAAATTGGAAAAGAAGAAAAAAAATAAAACCCAAAGTGGAGATCAAGGTAAATGTATTGCTTAGGGTTTTGGTTTTGGTGATCAAGATACCATAGAGGGTGTGATCACATTTAGGATCGATAGTCGTACTATGAATAGGGGAGTTTCACGGTTGAAACGGTTTATCTAGTGCGACTAGGTGTCAAATGATCATGCATTGCATCTAGGAACCTAGTGAGCAAACATAACCCTTGAAAATATTTGTGAAAATATGCTAACACACGCGCATAAGGTGATACATAAGATGGTCGACACTTTTGCAAGGGTTTTGAGAGGAAGAGAAAAGTGGAGACTCCCTCTCCCTCCTGCCGAGCTTAGGAAATAGGTCATTGGAAGTGACCGGACGCTGGCCTCGGGGGCACCTGTGCGTCCGATCAGTTCAGGCAGAGGCACGCGCGAAGGCCTTCAGCGAGTGGACGTTGGCCACGGTGCACGGTGTGTCTGGTGCATGCCTGGGCGGCAGCGGACGCAGGCCACCGGACGCGTGTCGTCAGCATCCGTTGCGAATGATGTAAGCGCTTGGTGAGGCCAAGTGATCACCAGACGCTAGGTGCGTCCGATCACTGCCCAGCGGACGCGTCCGGTCACTGTTCATGTGTGAAAAATGCTCTCTGGAAATAATCAGACGCCGCGTTGGTATGCGTCCGGTCATTAGCATCTGCGCGTCCGGTCGTTGGTTTGACAGTGGGCTGACTTCCCGGTGACCGTTGGAAATCAACGAACGAAATTTAAACGCGACAGGTGGTAGCCATCCGGGCGTTTGGACTGTAGCGACCGAACGCTGGGCTGCGTCCGGTCACCCCAACAGTGGCTTTGTAGAGAGCCCAACGACTCTATTTGTTGGGGACGTTTATAAATAGACTTTGGCCGGCTCTAGGGGAGCTCTCTTGGTATTTTGATCATCTTGATATCTTTGTGAGCTAAGCATACTCCCTCCCACTCATCTCCCTTGCTTGGTTGCTAATCCAAAGTGCGATTGAGTGATTCCAAGTGCATTTACTTGTGAGTTTGCATCTAGTAGCACTTGGGGATCATTTGAGCTACGGGATTCTTGTTTCTCTTGGTAGTTGGCGCCACCTAGATGGCTTGGAGCAGCGGTGGAGTTGTGGCAAGAGTTGGTGATTGTTCTTAGCCACCTCCCGGTGATTTATGAGTGGTGTTGTGCCTTCCCTGGCGGAGCGCCAAAGGCAATTCTAGTAAATTGCTCGTGTCATTGAGCTACCTCACTTGTGGTAGGTTCTTCCGGTGTTCTTGGGGAGCTTGACTTTAGATTGTCAATTAGCCATCGAACCACGAGGTGTAGGTCGACATAACGGGGACTAGCATGCTGACAAGCACGTCAACCTTGGGAGAAAAATCTTGTGTCTTCAATTGTGTATTGATTGATTCTCCCGGTGATTGGTCTTCACATTCATTGATTGGTTCATCCCCTACGCGGCGGTATAAAGATCTTATCATCTCCATTTATATTTCCACAAACTAGTTGTAACAAGCTCTTTAGTGTAATTAGTTGTGAGAGCTTGTTTTATCTTTGCTAGTGTAGCTTCTCACTTAGTTGAGCTCTTTAGTGTAGCTAGCTTTTGAGAGCTCGTAGTGACTAGCCTTTGATTGTTATAGTGATCATAGCAACTAGAATTGTTGAATAGGTGGCTTGCAACTCTTGTAGAGCTAGAGCAAAATTGATTTACGCCATTTGTTAAACTAACCAATTGCTCTAGTGAGTTTATAGAATTTTTAATAGGCTATTCACCCGCTCTAGACATATTAGGACATTTCACATGTCCTTAGCATTGTGAGGAAATGCAGAGTGCTTTAGTGTGGGCCTTGCATTATATAGACAATAACCATGGTTACACCATCCGAGACTGCCACTATTGGGAGTAGAGACAGATTGGGGCTGCATCCGGTTTGTAGAATTCTTGTGTTAGTTTGGTTTATTGGTACTATTGTGTCAGTCTTGACGTGCTTTAGTTTAGTTTATTTGTATGGATAATTTAATTATGTTTTTTATGAACAAGTTAATTATGCTTCATTAGGTTTATTTGTATGAACGCCATAAAAACAAACAAACAAAAAAGGACTTTTAGTCCCGGTTGGTACTACAAACCGGGATTAAAAGTCCACGCTACTACCACCTACCACAGCCAGCGATCACCACTCATCCCAGCTACCACCGCCGGCCGCTGCTTAGGCTTATAAAACTAGCCAGCCACTCCGGGCGCCATTCATCTTCCTCTTCGACGACATGCAGTACGTGTTGTGCCCAATTCGATCCTAATTTCCTATCCACATATATGGCCACTCTGTGGGAGAAAGCTCTTCACATATAAATTTTATTCCGCGATGCACACAAGAGGTACTAGAAGAATGTTTTAAAGATGGAGCAACGCTGAATCCTAGAGAAGCTGGGTGTGACGCCTGTGCAGCATAATTGTTGCATGGGTTGTCTACTACGTTGATGGATCCATCAAATGCGGTGTGCTCTGGCTTGTCTGCGGATTGTCTGTCCATGCAGGGCATGAATGGGCTGTTTGCAGGTTGACGAATCTATCCAAGCCATGTGTCAGTCCATTCGTGGCATGAATGTACTGTCTTCTGGAGAGGCATGGGTTCATCACTGCTCGGGCAACCGCCACCTTCGTCTTCCGGCTTGGCGTAGTTCGTCATCTACCTCCGACATCCTCTAGCCCATATTTGATCCTACCTTGGTGCTAGAAGAATGTTTTTGAGGTGGTTATTTTATAATATGTTGGTACACTTTGATTGTAACATTGACCTACTTAGAGAAAGGTCTTTGTTATCGAATATGTAATTTTATTGTTAGGTATTTGTTATCGTATATCTAATTTTTATGTACCCTAAATATTTATTGTAAGGTTCTCTAAGATATTTATTATTGTTTTGGTCACTTTGCTAGTTGAAGAAATGACCAAAATATAAGTTGTAGATCTCAAAAAAGTTACACAACTTTGTAGTTGACAACTTTTCATTTGAAGTCATCTTTTCAAGGAAAATTATGTTTGAATATCTCGAATTTCAAGTTTGAATTTTTAAAATGACCTCAAATGGAGAAACAACCAAAACTAAAGTTGTAAATCTCGAAAAGCAATGCAACGTTGTAGTTTACAACTTTTTCATTTGAAATCATCTTGTCAAGGAAAACTATGTTTGAATTTCTCAGATTTAAAATTTTAAAATGTAATTATAATTTGTAGCACATGTTATTAAACATTTAAAGCATGAAATAAAAGCATTATAAAATGTATATTAAAGCAATTTTGTATTGCAATTTTTTGAGCTATATTTTTTACTATGCAATTTCTAATTTTTAGCCTATTTATGTTAAATGATATGTTAAAACTGTTGCATAGGCGGGAAACGAAACTGCTGGGTAGGCAGCAGTTTCGCCGCGTGCCAAAAGTTGGATTTAGTCCCAGGTTGGGCTACCAACCGGAACTAAAAGACCTTTAGACCCGGTTGGAGGCACAAGTCGGGATTAAAGCCTAAACTTTTAGTCCTGGGTTGGGCCTCCAATCGGGACTAAGAGGCCTTTTAGTCCCGGATGATGGCCCAACTCGGGACTAAAAGTCCCTAACCATAAATTCGCTGGCGCGCCGCTTCGCTTCCTCTCAAAAATTTCACACCGCTGCCTCTTCAATCCCTCTAGGCCGCTGCACTCGCCACCTGCTCCATCTTCCTCATCTGCGGCCATGCTCGCCACCCGCGCCATTCGCCCTCGTCCTTGGCTTCGACGCGTGTGCCCTCGCCCTCTCCTCGGCTCCGACGGCTGGCAGCACCCTCGACCTCCCCCCTCATCTCTGGCCGGCCTCGACCTCCCCCTCGTCGATCTCCGGTGGTGCCCTCGACCTACCCCTCGTCCTCAGCTCTGGCGCGCCCTTGACCTCCCCCTCGTCCTCGGGTCTAGCGCGCCCTCCCCCTCACTGTTGCCACCAGGTATTCGACCTTGATTGCCTCGCCTCATCCCTTCCTGCTGTGTGAATCCGAGCGCACAAGGCATTGGAGAAGGGAACTATGACTCCACATTTTCATATATGAATTTAACTTGTGTGCATCTATGCTTTTTAGGGTTAAATTCATATCTATAGTTGTAGTGTTTCTTTTGATGTAAAATTTTTATGGTGTGCTACTCATGTGATGCTTGTGCTGTGATAAAAAATTTAGAATTATTGGTATATGTATGACTGAGTTATTGATTTAACTTGTGTATTGCTTGTTGAATGGTTTATAATAAATAATATAAGTGTGTAAAAATAGGAAATGTTGTTCCACTGCCTTTGCATGATGTTGTTGTACCATAAGAACACTTAATATGATCATGTATATACAGAAAATGTGGATCTCCAAATTTATTATGCTCTCACATGCTTATTTGTAATTAAAAGTTCATGATTTTAGACCTGCTAGTCTAGGAGTTATAGATGTTCAAAGTTGGATGTCAGAATCTGCCCCAATCTAGATAGTAATGCTTCTTTGTAATGTTTGGCCTAGTTAACTGTAGAATTATCTTGAGATGGTAATAATAAAGTTATAGATAACTTAATAAGCTTTCTAGAAAGTTAAGAATCATCATTATTGGATGTCTATAACTTTAGATATAGATTTTTGAATAGTCATGTGCTGATATGATTTTTGATAGATTGACTTTTGTGAGAAGAGATGGCTGGACGTCGTCTCCCTCCACCGGAATTCATTGGTTTCTGTGGCTACATATCGTGGAGGGGATTCGATCCAGCAGTGTTGCCAGATGTACCCATGAATCATCCAAGCAAAGTAAGCAACTCTATATGTTTCCAAAAAATTAATGTGTCAAATATGCTTGTATAAATATATTTTCTGATATGTATATATATGTGTTTCTAAAATGTATCGTAGAGAATTGACCAACTCATTTGACTTGAAGAGACACTCTCATATTTCGGGGTTGAGGAAGTGAATGTTGAATGCTTTGAGGTAGACAATGGCCGATTGATACAATGTCGAGTTGGCTTTTCCACGCAGCTAGGAGGGGTAGAGGTGGTGTTGTACAAATCTCAAAGGTAGGAAGAAAGGCAGCTGATCAGCGTATTGCACAAAAATATGGTGTCCTAGCATGTGTGAATAAACCTGTGACTATTGGGTACAACCTACCTACTTATTCCTCCTTGAAGATACAATCTATTGATGCAAGCTCTTATCATGATCTAGCGGGCTTTTGTGCAAGGATGGCTCAAAATAACCGGAATGATGTGGTAAGTCGAAGTCGAACTCCTAGCTTGTATCAAGATTTGTTGTTATTGGAAAGCTTGGCTCTCATATCTATTTTTTTCAGCCAACACTTAACTACTGGTTGAGGACTATGACTTAACCTATGCAAGTTGTAGCCTTGAGGCCATTCTTAACCAAACAATGCATGCATTGGGTTATGAATGAAAATATGCCGATGATTGGCCAACACTCATTACAGAAGGATTTCAGGCGAAGCTGCTTGCGACTAAGAGGGGACAATCTGACCCACTGTCGTTCACCGTTGTCAGTAGACCTTATGCTCATACTTCTGAAGCAAGGGAGAGTGCATTATTGCATGCTTTGGACTTCATCAATGACATTTGTGAATATCACATCGGCGATCGACACTTCACCAACTACATAATGAGATGTAGTCAACTTTATAATTTGATGTAGTCAACTTGTGCTTGCATGAACTTGGTGTGTAGTTGAACTTTGGGGTGTACTTGGAGTCTTGGACATGCATCTAGTTTGTAATAACTTGTTTTAAATTGTGATGCTTTGTATGAACTTGGTGAACGGGAATGATCATTGTAATATATATCTAAGCTCTTCATTAGTTTCGTTCTTATTTATGGATGACGTACAATAGTATAGCATATATAATATGTGTACTAAAACTATTTGAAATGAAAACAAATTGAAGGGAAAGAAACTGTAAAAGAAAAAAAAAGAAAAAAAAAGAAAAAGGAGATATTTAGTCCTGGTCGGTTATATCAACAGGGACTGGAGGTGGTCACCCGCGGGCGTGGGCTGTGACCCCTTTAGTCCCGGTTGGTATAAGGAACTGGGACTAAAACCCTCCAATCAATCCCGGTTGGCCTGCCCAGGACTAAAGGGGGGCCTTTAGTCCCGAATTGGCAGTCCCAGTTGGGAAACCGGGACTAGAGGGGGTTTCCCAGCTAGCACTAGAACCTAGACCTGCACTAGTGTTTGGATTCGGACACACAGAGTGTTACAAGTGCCGGATGCAAATAGGTGAAGATATTTTGGCCAACGGATAGTTCGATACTGTTAGATATATTTGGGAAAATTCAGACACAATAAAGCTACTCGCATTTGCTAAGACGATGACAAAACATATAAAACATATGAACAATATAGAACATCTAGATGAAAATTATTAAACTAATTTCAGATTTTTTTTCATCATGATCTATTTTATGGTGCCTAGCTTGAAATTCTTTGATTCTATATGGATTCTAGACTCATTTTGGTGCTTATTTGGTAGTAGAGGCTCTCATTGTATCTATTATAATTAGTCGATGCTGATCATCCGGACTACGTAGAAGTGCTGATGGAGCGTCGTCAGGACCATATGGGGCGACGGTCCCCTGTCCTTGATAATTTCTCAAGATAGTTGTGTTAGCCTTCATGGTTGCATGCACCCTACCACATATATGCATGCATGCACCCTTCAGTTAATATATTTATTTATATTTTACAAAATATCAAAATTAATTTAGTTGTAGTGTACCTTGAATTATGGAGCTTATTAGTTTAATACGAAAATCTAGAAGGTAGCACACAATTCATAATGGTTGTACATATAGAATCAAGTGACACAAACATGATTGAGTGACACGTATATTCATACTAAAGATGTGGTTACATGACACTTGTGTTTTGATCAAGGTCACTTGCTAGTTAACGTAGACCAATTATAATAGACAATTGGACCATGCATATGTGCGGTAGGGTGCATGACATAGCTACATTGAATATTTATCAAGGGGAGGGGATCAGTGTCTTCTGACGATGCTCCACTGGAACCTCTACATAGTCTAGATGATCAGCACTGACTAATCTATATCTATATATTATTATATTAATAAAGAGACAAAATTTCAGGCTCTTTTTTCGTCCATCCATTTGTTTGGTCCGTCTCCCTCTAACTACCGGACAATAGAGAGTTTTTTTCCGTCCGGACTTATATATAACCTGTGCTCCACGAGTTATAATAGCTATTGTCGAGCACGATACGGAGTCCGACTCCAAAACGTATTGGGTCGTGTATGTGACCTGGACTCTTGAGATAACTTGGATAGCTAGAATTCAAATCCTAAACTGAATAGGAAGAAATCCTGATCAAATAGAAAAGGAAAAACAAAATACAAATATCTTACCCTGAATATGAAAGTACGACTGTTCCCTTAGTTTTGTGCACGGTTGAAGTACATTAGGTTTGTCGTGGGCTGTATGACAACAATTGTCTCATACTATCTCGGATTGTACAATTCCTCTCCTATTCCAATACACAATTACCTCATGCTATCTCTAGAGTGTACAATTCCTTTCCTATTTCAATTCTTTTTTTTAGAAAAGTGAATATATATTAATAATATCCCAGCCTCTACCTCGATCGATGCATATAGCTGTTTTCCTACAACTCCCTTCCTGTTCCAATATGTTGTCTTCCAATACTTATACTTATATATACTTCAACTATTGAATCAACAAAATTATCCTGTCATATCTGTATTGTTATATCATCTCAAAGAAATCTTTATCGTTATATAGGATGTTCCAAATTTGCTTTTCTATTATTTTTCCACACCACTTTATAGGATGATTTGTTTGCCTCACGTGATGTTTCTATGTTTTCCATACGTAATATTTTCCCTTTCGGTTTTCAACGTATTTTTTATATGATTTTTTGTTCTTTTTCCTCCACTGTACATGATGGTTTCTGATTTGGGACATGATTTTCTATTTTTTTTCTCAAAGTGGATTACGATATTTGTTTGGTAGTTTTATCTGTTTTGGTGATTTTTATTTTGTTTCTAATATGGATATTAGTGTTTTTGTTTTGTTTTGTAAATGATTTTTTCATGAAACAAGTAAACTATAAGCAATGACATAAATCTCAGACCTACATATGTACTCGTACATTATGATTTCTGATTTGTTTGGCAATTTTTTTCTTCGGTTTATTCCAACGTACTCTTGTCAATTATTCATGCAGGATTATATTTATTTGATGAAGGTTGGACTAAACTCATTTAAACTTTACAAAAAAATATACAATCATTGAGTAATAAATTGTACGCCCCGTGGCAACGCACAAGCATATTTTGCTAGTTATAATAAATAACGAGACTTTCATGAGGTATATGGGCCAGGAGACCCAAATGAGTACTAGAGTTGTATCATATAAAATTCCATGCCATAAAGGGGCAGCTTGTAAATGACCACCGCCTATATAAGAACTCAAGGGCATGAAGACAAAGAGACTTGGGACTCTCATTCAGTCACTTTAAGACCGTAGTGTTGTGCTCCTCCATGGAACCCTCTCCTCTCTAACATGTTCGGAAACCAAGATTTCAACATTGGCGCCCACCGTGGGGGTCGAGAAATAAGAAAACGAGAGAGAGAATATTCAACACCAAACCTTGGTTTCTCGATGCATCCAAACCACCGGTCTTTGTCAACCACGTCCAGATCAGTACCGAAGGTTCGAAAGCTCCGTCCGTCCAACCGAGGACGCACGGTCCGTGTGCTTGCTGCCTAAGATCGGGTATGAGGCCCACCTCTGCCACCAGAAGGTGCACAGGTCGAGCCCGTCTCCGCTCACCCATATGAACGTCTGGATCTTTTGAAGATCTAGAGATTGAGTTCTGAGTACTCCCGAAATAAGAAGCCAAGGCAAGACTTTTCTCATGTTAAGATGAGTATGGCTCACATGACACTTTGGAGCCACGTAGGCCCGCAAGACCTTCTAGAGTCACTTGAAAGCTTCATGACGTATAGGAGACCGAAGTTTCCATCCGAGGATTTTGGCTCTCCTGTGAAGGACCAAGAAAGCCGACCGGAGGGAGCTGAATGGGAGCCAATTCTAAATTTCTTCTGAAATGGCCGCTATCCTAAAATCACCACTAAAAGAACCAAACACTCCAAGTATGATGAACTCGAGCCAACTGGTGACTGGGTGTTCACAAAGAACACATTGGGACACCACAACAACTGAAGAACAAACACCACACCGAAAAAGCAAGAGCCCAGTCAAAGTCAGTAAGTAAATAGAGTGTTGATGCAAGATCCCGGCCCTAGCATGACGAAATACCAAACAGATGAAACGGCACACAAAATGGGTCAACGAAACTCACAAAACGCGAAAACGTTTCGCTGCTCACATGCCTTGACACTTGGCTCAGCCGGTTCAGAGGATGACAGCCGCTGCTGGCCGCTGGGGTGTCGGCCTGGCTGTGCTGGCTGCGAAGTCGGCTTGCCGGTTGGAGGTGGCCTAGACGGCCTGGGAGGCAGCATGGCCGGCTGGGCAGGCTGCTGGCCGGCTGGTGGGAGCTAGAACCGGCCTAGCTGGTTGCCTGGTCGGCTGAGCCGGTTTGCACGACTCAGTGCTCCGAAAAGTCCTCCCAAAATCTGAAATCAATCCAAACATGCTCCAAAAAAATCCCAAACTTTGCAGAGATGATCTGTGGGTATATTAGAAGATATTTCCAAAGAATCATGCCCCCACAAACAACAAAAACACCGCAGATCTTGGAATCCGTCAAAGGAAATGGGGTTTTCACAAGAAATCCTCCCTAAGGTTGAGAATCGTGCTCGTGATGAATCTGCCCTATTCACTTAGTAGAGATGTTCATCTAAGGTCCTTTTACACGAATTCAACCAACCAAAACAACCCCGAAACCTTAGGATCTCAAGATCGAACAAAACCGTGAAGATGGGGGAGAGAAGAAGGGAAAAATCAAATTAAACTCAAAGTAAGAACTTGACTCAGATCTCAGAGGTCATGATTTCTTTATTGCTGAAGATCGACCAGGTCTACTTCTTATAGAGGAAAGATTACAGTGAAAACAAACACAGAAAGAGTATGAATCCCCCGAATTGTGGATCTCAACAGACTGACATAGAACTCGCATATATATGCTTGCAACTCCATCTGCTTGCTTGAGTGGTCACCGGCGTGAACATGGATGTGCGGGGAAGACGGCCACTTTCGTCGGGCGAGGAGAAGGAGCCGCCGGGCATGAGCACGGCCCCTGGGCCGGGGCAGGCGAGCGTGGCTATCCGGACGTGACTGCTGGGGGTGTCGGGGCACAGGGCCACACTGCCACTGGGTACCAGCACCCGGACCTTCGACCTTCAACGATGCCGAGCGGAGGAAGTCGAAGACGGTGTCCTCACGGAAGGACTCCGGGCATGGAGGGCGCGAAGTGCAGGGTGGAAACCGAGTGCGGCGTCGGGGAGGGGCTGCCGACCTACCGCGTCCCCCATGCAGCCATGCTACACACAACACACTAAGCCACACGCCTGCCAAGCCGGGAGGGAGCCGAGGAGGAAGCCGCATCAGCTGGAACCTACTCACTACAGGAAAACGTCTCTTTGCCGACTGCTTGCCCCGGTCGGCAAAGGCATAAACCCAGTCGGCAAAGGCTTTGCCGATCGCAAAGCCACATGGCAGTCGGCAAAGCCTGGGTTGGCAAAGGCGGATTTGCCGACTACAACGTGGCACCCAGTCGGTAAATCCTTTGCCAACTGCCACGCCAGCAGTCGGCATAGCCACGTGGCGTCGTCAACCCTAACGGCAGGCTTTGCCGACTGCTGGTTCCTCGGCAGTCGGCAAAGAATTTTTTTCAAAAATTGTTTGCCAACTGGCCGCCAGCTCGGCAGTCGGCAAAGAAAGAAAATATTTTTTTTGGAATGGTCTTTGCCGACGGCTTTCGGAGTTGCAGTCGGCAAAGATTTGACCTCTTTGCCGACTGCCTCCCATTGCAGTCGGCAAAGACTCTGTCTTGGGTTTTTTTTGCCCATCTAAACAGTCGGCAAAGCTGGAATTTTTTTTTGCTTTTGTTTTCTGTTTTCTCACATCAAAACCCTGCAAAATCACAAATTATAATCCAATTTCACCAGAAGCACCGATAGCACCATTTATATCACAATTTCATCACATTTGTCGCCAACATCACCACATATATCACAATAACGCACAACATCACATATATCTCACATATAT
Source organism: Saccharum hybrid cultivar R570 (assembly GCA_038087645.1). Classification (NCBI taxonomy): domain Eukaryota; kingdom Viridiplantae; phylum Streptophyta; class Magnoliopsida; order Poales; family Poaceae; genus Saccharum; species Saccharum hybrid cultivar. The sequence continues at coordinate 2,522,935 of JAQSUU010000730.1, read as the reverse complement.
GTCTCAATAACAACCACACAAGTGCATTACAACCATCACATGAAGTCCAACACGTCGAACACCACAAGTCGACGTCCATCACACGAAGTTCAACATAACAAGTCTAGGTCCATAACGAAGAAAAGAAATACATGACAACAACTTCGACAATACGGTGGATACATGATAATAGAATCGACAAGTACCTAGCTCGTCGCGCCGTCCCCGGTCTTGTCATCCGCTCCGCCCCCAGAGCCCCCAGGGTTTGCCCATGGAAACCCCCTTAGACCAAACTGAGGCACCTACGCGTACTGCCACCCTCCGCGCACCGGCGACCACGAGTACGTCGGAGGAGGGTCACGCGGAGGTGGATACGGTGGATAGGATGCAGGTGGTGGATACGACATCATCTGATGGCCGAGACCTCCAGGAGACGGGTTCGAACCCGCCGACTGTACCTGCACAAGTTAAACGCCAAGTGATGTCATTAGTATCTACAGCATGGACACACAAGTTAAAGCAAGAGTCAATATACTCACCGGGGTCCCTCCAGGAGTGATATGAGCAGGCACAGGAAAAAACTCTGGAGGAGGAGGCGGTGGAGCAAACATTGGAAGAGGAGGCAGTGTAGACGCCCCGGGCGTCTGCATGGACTGGAAGAAGCTGGCCATGTTCTGCATCTGAGTGTTGTAGTGCTGCTGCAGGCTTTGCTGGTAAGCCATCTATTGCGCCATCATCTGCGCGTGCAACGTGGCGATCCTCTCCTCCATCTTGGCCTGCATCTGGGCCTGCAATATTACATCCGCAGTGTTAATTGTATGTACAGGTGCGAAACGAGTGAACGATGAACGAAACGGCACTTACCTGTGACGCTGACTGCCGCCGGGGCGCTACGGGGATGTCGCTGGAGCTCGTGGGCATGGATCAAACCTGGGTCAGCGTAGGAACCTAGGACGGGTCGAGGGCGCTGTGGGCCATGTAGTAGCGGCTGTGCTGCTTCCCTGGTCCCAACCTCTGCAGGAGGTCTGTGTCCAGGGGCTCGGCGGTGGGGTCGAACGTCTCCCCATAGCGCTGGTGAGCCGCGATGGTGTACTCGGTGGCCTTCTCGTAGACGGTGGGGTTGGTGTACGCATCAGGCCCGTCCTCCGGGTTGTAGACGTTGTTCAGATCCGTTGCCTTGCCCTTGTGAGAGAGGAGGTACGCGGTGTACTCGTCGATTTCCTGCCCACCGTGCGTTTGCGTCTGTATTGAAAACACAAACATGGTTACAAGTATTGACAATTGAGCGCAAGGATTAAGACATGAAGACGCATACCCATCTTGTCACGAACTGGGGGAGGGGCTGATTCCCTTGGTGGTGTGACACCCCTCGCATCTGCGCGCGGCGGCCCTGACGGTCGGCGCGCCTCGCGTACGCCTCATCCGTGCGCCACATGCACACAATCTCCATCCAACATTCCCTGTGGTTGTCGCACCACGACGGACACACCTGCATGACATCAAGTATTTGACATGCGAGAAGATTAGTGTAATGTTTCACTGAAGGAATCTGAACGAATGTTATCATACTTAATTACCTGCTCATATTGCGCTTGGGTGAGGTCGGCCTCCCTCGAGTTCATTCTCTAGCGGATTTGGGGCTTCTTGATGTTCTCTCCAAGCACGTTGGCGTGGAAGTCGCGGATGGCCTGTATGCGTGCCTCATGGTACAGGTCCTTGAGACGATCTTTGCAGACCGCCTCCTGCACTCGCGCCACCTGGGCCGCTTTACCCTCCTTGCACGTGAAGAAGTCCTGCACATAGACACATCATGTAGCATTTCCTTTTTGCAAGAAGTCCGACGAATGCGTACTATTTAGCAATGCGGTGCGATGAAAGACTCACCCAAAACTCCTTCTTTATCTTTGCCGCGATGGTCTCGCCACCCTCCTCGACGAGGTAGAAGTGGGACCACTTGGTGGGCACCTTCATCTCGCCGTTGACGTTGATAAGGCCAGGGTAGTACTCCTTAATCAGGAGGCCCTAGATGCCATTGATATGGCGTGCTTGACCTGCTCCACTCACAATCTTCCAGGAACTGCACGAGTCATTAAGAACAATTGTTAGTCTTCAGTTCAATTTTTGACATGTCATATGAACAAGTAGTGAAATCAATAATGGTTACTTACGTCTGGCCCACAGGTGTGATCACCGGGCGCTGGTGGAATTGCGGCCGCACCCTAGGAAGTTGCGTGGGCCCGTGCGAGTACACCTTGGCCACATCTGCCTTGCATGTCGGGCAAGGGAACTTCCCATGAACACACCACCCGCTGAATAAGCCATACGCCAGGAAGTCATGCATTGAATACTGGTACCACACATGCATTCTGAAATTCCTCTTCGTAGCCCGGTCGTACGTGAGTACCCCCTCTTCCCAAGCAAGTTCCAATTCATCCCACACCGGCTGCATGAACACACCCATATTGTCGCCCGGGTGTCCAGGTATTATCAGCGTCAAGAGCACGTTCTTAGGTTCAAACATGACGCCGGGGGGAGATTGAGGGGGATCACAAACACGGGCCAGCAAGTGTACGGGGCCGCCATCATTCCAAACGGGTTGAACCCATCTGTTGCCAGCGCTATGCGTACATTTCGAGCCTCCATAGCCTTGACAGGATTCATGTTATCGAAGTGCTTCCATGCATCACCGTCCGCCGGGTGTACCATCTTGTCAGGATGGTATCTTTTGCCATTCTTGTGCCACGTCATCTGTTTCACGGACTCCTCTGTCATATACAGCCGTTGCAGCCTCGGTAGGAAAGGAAGGTGCCGTACGACCTTCTCGGGGACCTTAGACTGTTTCATGCTGCCATCAGAGCCTTCTACCAACACGAACCTAGAGGCATCGCACTTCGGACAGGTTTTTGCTTCCTCGAGGTCTCCCCTGAACCTTCGGACAAGCATGGATCCCCTCATATGGCATCTTAAGTGCACGAAGGAGCTTCTGTGTAGCATAGGTGTTCGTCGGCAGGACATGATCTGCCGGAAGCAGTCCCCCAACAATGCTCAACACGAGATCGAAGCCATCTCGACTAATGCCCAGCTGTGACTTCAACCCTATCAGGCGTGAGACGGCATCCAGTTGCGTAAGCTTTGTCTTCTCGTGAAGGGGCTTCTGTGCTGACTCCATCATGTCGTAGAAGGCCTTCGCGGTTTCCTCCGGATCTTCCTCCACATCCATTCCTTCGCCAAACCGTGCTTCGTGGAAGTCTGCCATCATGTCTGCCATCCCGGCATCGCCATCATACTCCTCGAGGATGGGTCGCACCACCTCGTCCCTAATAGGATGGTATTCACCATGGTGGCGCCAACGGGTATAGTTTGGAACGAACCCGTGCTTGAACAGATCTCTCAACACCTGAGCCTTTACTTTCTTCTTCTTGTTCCTGCACTCGCTGCAGGGACACGGTATCCGAATCGACCCTTTAGCAGCTGGGCCAAATGCATGCTCCAGGAACTCAGTCGTCCCCCTGATCCATTCGTGGCTCTTACTTGCGAAGCCCGAGTACATCCACTCACGGTCACCCATGCTCTGTCATGTGGCAATGTTAACATGTGATAAAACCAGCAAGTGCATCTACAACGCGCTCCTACCATCTAATAGGTGAAGGATAGGTCTTAATCCCACCCGAGCATGCGCAGACGAGGTTAGCTTCCATGCTTCGCTCCCGTCCGAGACGGAATTTTGGTAGCACCTCCCCGTTGTTCTCCCAATACACGTCCCGGCGGGGAGAGTGTGTATGCAGAGAACAACGGGAAGGTCATGCCGAAACTCCGACTCGGACGGGAGCGGAACATGGGAGCTAACCTCGTCTGCGCATCCTCGGGCTGTCCAAATAACGTTGACAATCCGAAACGGATACGGTTATACATATGTGAAGAACGCATACTTCCAACCGTATCCGTTTCGGACGGGAGACGCCTAACTGGGTAACAAGTTATCACATGTGGAGATGTCTAGGTTTTAGCCACCCGACGTCGCCACTTGCTCGAAACTTTCTCAAATTTTTACCACAGCCTCCGCATGCGATGACAAGACACGTCGTCAAGTTTTGTCATTTTCGGACACCGTTTCGATTTTATAAAATTTTAAAACACTTTTCACGCACGTGGCTCGGCGTGTTCCGACACCAACACGGTCGAAATTTCACGCGAGGCCCCGCACACGGCATCAACATGCTCCAAACATCATGAATATCATTTTCTGAATCGCCGGATTTCATTATTTCATGTACCTGCAGTTCAAATCTGGAGCTGCCGGAAAAAATCAAAGAAACAGAAAAAATCTACGGAATATAGCAAAATAAATCAAAATGATCCCAAACTTGGAATATATCATGTACTTACTGTAGCAAGGCAACACAAAAAAACTGGGATCGAAAATCGAAAAAAATAAAAATTCTTTGCCGACTGCCAGGGAGGATGGCAGTTGGCAAAGCCTGTGCCTTTGCCGACTGCTGACGGAGTGGCAGTCGGCAAAGGTGACGGTGTGGATGGCGTCAACCATGGCCTGCCTTTGCTGACTGCAATTCTTTGCCAGGCAGTCGGCAAAGCCTGGCAGTCGGCAAATCCTGTTTTGCCGACTGCAGGAAATTCTAGTTGGCAAAGGGACCTCTTTGCCGAGTGTCGAGAAAAAACAGTTGACAAAGAAAATTGCAATCGGCAAAGAGCCAGTTTCCTGTAGTGACTTCACCGCCCACCTGGCCGAGCCGTCCACCCGCTCGGCGCGGCACCCCGCCCATCCCCCATGTTGCACGCTGGGCGCCTAAGCCACACGCTGCCACGCAGGAGGAAGCCGCATCAGCTGGATTTGGTGGAGGGAGGAAAGCAAATCAGTCAATGGCAGACGAGAGCCGCACGAACTTGATTTGGTTGGAGAGAGAAGGGACTGAGTTGGGGACAGAAGTGCAGGAGGTGAGGGATGGGAATGGCAAAGTTGGATAGGTGAAGAAAATTTACGTGGACACATTGACGACACGTGGAGGGAGGTCCAAAAAGTAAAGCTCAGGACTAAATGTGTGCCGTTTTCACTTGCCCTTCTACTGGCTCAACCATTTAAGGTTAGCTTTTTTATGATTCTTTCTTAATAAAACGCTCAGCAGATAGAGAACGATATCATAACGTCTACTCTAATTTTACAAACAAATACTTTCTAATGTTGCATAAATCATCATGCTAATTTCATATGCATTGAGCGCTGCTAAAAAACTGAATACTATTATTTTGATTTAATGAATACATAATGCTCTTGTAGCCCCAAAATTATGGAAAAAAATAATTTCTTAGGGTAAGACCAGATTTATTGTTTGCTAAGAATGGATATGAACTAATTTTGTTTCTGTTACGACCCACTCGAATATTTCCTATATATACATAATATCAATGAGCAAAACCAGCTATTTTTATACTTCGTACTGTAGTATCTTCGCGTCTTCTTTACCGACCCAGATTTATGATTTGTGCTTATACAAGTTAGACAACTCACGTCTAGCGATGATATGGAGTCCGATTTCTCAATGTATTGGGTTTCATGTATTTCTGATTCCAAGACATATTGGATTTCGTGCAACACATTAAAATATTATATAAAGGGTAAAGCAAAAATGTGTACGCATCATTTTCTACGAATGGTTGATTTTATTTCTCTCTTTGCAACGCACGAGCATATTTACTGGTTGGTTCTAGTAAAAGCAGTCTACCGACACCACCGAGAGTCGAAGGCCCCGAAAATAAAAAGTTAACCAAATGTGTAATTGAATAGATGTCGCTGTTAATCATCGATCTATGCAAGTTGCATAACTGTAAATTATTATAAGGGCCGGCCGATCCATGTAGATGGTGACTAGGTGAGGTAAAAATATGTCTACCAGAGCGACAAGCCGCCAGCTGCTCGCTATGACGCTGCATATAAAAATAAATATAGTAGTAATACGCAAGCTAGAGCAAAAGGAAGTTTGCTTCCGAAGCATGTCTACCGTAGCTTTATACATGTCGCACTAACTAGTTCCATCTTACATTAATAAACCTCCTCGAAGCACAGTGAAATTCGATGTGAGCTTGCAAACAAACAGAACTCCATTTGCGGCACGCACGTAACTGCAACCCGTGTACGCATCACTCAAACAAATGGACTACCTGGACGCCAGTAGAAAGGTGATGGCCAGCCCGTGGACGCCCGAACTGAAGCTTTCGACATCCACGATGACGTCGGCGATGGGTGCCGGGGCGCGTGACCTCGTCTACGGTCTATGTATATGCAATACAGACAGTAAACGAAGGGCTTGACCTGTGATGACCATAGACACCCAGAGTTGCCACGACACAGTAGTATTCCGTTACAACAGTAGCACTGATTCATTTCGATCCGTTAAATGTGACTGCACTTATTTTTGTACTGAAAGCATCTTACAACCATTACAAACAGTAGTGTAACACCCCAGGCGTTATGAAATTAATAAAACCCTAATCATGGTCATCATTATGCATTATCATTATATAAGCATTGTGGCATTAAGCATTCTATGTTTCATTTATACCATGTCTATGTTGCATATGTTGCATGAAATGTTGTCACAATTATCAATTAAGGCTCTCTGTGATTCTATATATGTGATTTTGCTTAAACAATTAAAATTTGGTAAAAATAAACTTTGTATTTAATAGTGTGCTCTATAATATGGAATAAAATTTTGTTAGAGTTTTCAAGTCACAAGTATTTAAAAATTAGCTCAAAGTTTGAATTCTAAACAAGTTTCCAAACCTAACCATTTGTGGAAAAGTTCCTGAAAAACAGTGTTAAAGTTCAAACTTTGGTGGTTTATAAAATGAATTTTCTAAATAAAATGTGCCCAACTTTTGTTCCTTTGATTGATACTATGCTTGAGATTTGATATTGTGCAATTAGTTGAGATGTTTGGTTACTGCTTGTTTTTAAATTAATTCACAAAGTTTTTAACAAAAACAGTTTTCAAAATACTGTAAACTGAATCTCTGTTTTAAGTTTCACAGTTTCAATGTATCCTTGTTTGAGTTCAAAATTCTTCAAAACCAGTTAGAATTTGATGCTGGTGCCTTAATCAAAGATGGAGATCAAAGGTAGATGAACAACTTTGCTCTTTGGAGATTTCAAGCTTCTACACCGAGCCGGGAGAAAATGAAGGAAGAATAGAGCCTGTCAGTTGCTACAGTACCGGCAGCAGCTCGCCTGCCTCGTCACCGCCGTGCCGCGTTTGGTCGCTTCGCGCTGCTTCTCGCGCGTGGACGCGCGGCTATCCGCGTGGCCGAGCTCGAGAAGACGCTGCCGAAGCCGCGACGTTGTCCTCGTCCTTTAAAATGCAAGGGCGCCGGTGGTCATCCTCTTTTTTCTTTTCCTGCTCGCCGCCGGTCGCCTCTGTCCGCCGGCCAAAATTCACCACTGCCACCGCAGCTCAGCCCAATTACCCGCGTCCTCAGCTCCCGGTCGTCTTTGCGCATTGCCTGAGCTAGCTCGTGTCGCCTTTAACCACCGGACTTGGCTGCGCCACCGTTTCTCGCCGCGGCAGCTTGCCGTCGCCGCCGCGTTCGCCCTCACCATGGCCAGCGCACCTCTCGCTCTCCCGTTTGATGCTTTAGCTTCCTTGTGTCGCCGTGTTGTTCATATACCTCTCTGCTTTATCAGCCGTGTGCCGGAGCCGCCGTGTCATCGCCGCTGCTGCCGTGCCGCTGCTCGCGCGGCCATGCCTCCTTGGGCCATCACGAGGCAAGATGCGAGTACCAGCGGGTGTGCACGAGCCTCGGGATGCTCCCCGACTCTTCCCCGACGACGACGTGCCTTTGCTCCGCCGAAATCGCCATCGCCGATGATCTCCTCTGCTCCAGTTCGCGTGAAGGATCCCGTGCAGCAATAAGAAGAAACGGGAGGGCCTAAGTGTGAACTCTATGACTCAGATGAATAGTGCGCTATAGAGTTTTTCTTTTCTTTTTCTATTTTTAGCTGAAACTTGTGAATTTCATAAATATTTATTTATGCATGATAAAAACATGAAACTTTTTTTGTAGCCTCTTCATGATGTGATCTATGTAGGAAAAATATGAGTTGAGCATTTTCAGTAATTTTGCTATGATTTAAAATTACCTCTTTTAATTAATAAATGCACCTTCCATGATTTTTATAGGCTAAAATAAATATCCAATGCTCATAAAACTTTTTTATATCTATTTTATGCTAGTATCAACCTTCACAAAACGTTTGGGAATTATTTGATGATGTTTAATTATATCCTTAATTATATGCTTAGTTAATTAGTTAATAGATACTAAAATTATTAGAATAAATCATAATAAGACATGGGTGTAATTTTAGAGTTGATTGTAGACCATGAAGCACTTTCACCCCTGCTGTTTCATGGCAAAATAATTACTTGAGTGTGTTTCTCATGATCAACTTGAGTTAATAAAAAATAGGAATGCTTTTAAATTAATTAGCGAATGTATGTATATAATCTTGATTTTCTTTTTGGATGCAACCCTTGGGTGAAAAGGTTCAACTAGTTTATGATAATATAATCTAGTTTTGCATCTCCTTATACCTTGCTTGTACATTCCCTTCATGATATAGCTTTAGTTGGTCAATATGAATGTTAACCAATGGTTTGTAGGTTAAGCTTGTTATATCTTGTTACCTTAAAATGAAAAGTTGATATGATCATATCCATGACTTGCTGGACTTATGCAATGTGTGATATGCTTTACTCCTTGATTAAGCTTTTGATTGATGTGTTATAGAGAATAACTAAAAATGCTTTATGATAATTGCTCGCAATTATACCGTGAAGGAAAGTTGTACTCAAGTTAGTTTATCTTGTTATGTTTTCATCAATGCATTCCATGCATCAAGTCATGCATTCCATCATGCTAAAGCATGCAACATTTTATCTATGTGTAGTGCATACGTGAGTGAGAAGGTTCGTGTTGATCAACTTTTGGAGAAGGTCCATCCATCCATGGTGTTGGTGCCAAGTATAACTTCTGTGAAACTAACCGTCTCTGCAACACAGGCAAGCCCCGAAGCATAAACCCTCCTCTGTTTTACAAATACTTTATTACACCTTAAGTCTTGTGAAATGTGCATTAAGTAAGTAGGAGTTGCTCGAAACTGTTGCTGCATGATTACCTTGAATTCTAGATATTTCCAAATGATATCCCACTAGTATGAGTAGGTCGATCTCTAAATGCTTAGTAATGCTTAGACCTCGGTAGAAGTCGAATAATGACTTCATCGTTCGCGAGAGATAGGTCTTATATTTGTTCTTCTGGACTCTATTTTAGGAAAGAGAGAACACCATGATGATGAATATGGTAATATTAATGTGAGACCGGGCGGGTGGCTTGCATCATGAAATGAGTCGATGTAGTGCTCCGCCTGAGTCGATTAAGGACCGTTCGATGTAGGCCTGTTGGGTCGAGACTTTGTAGTACTGGCCACATACTCCGGTAAGCCTGCTACCTCGGCTATTCCATTATGAGAACGGACAACCACGCACTGGGAGTGGAGAGATGAGAGTAGCGTGTACCCACCCTACGGATCTGAGATGGACGGAAGCATCTAGGTTGGTAGTAGGACGGTGGAGTACTATGCTCTCGGGTGGCGCAAACCCGGTCTCGTTTTGGAGGATCCTTGGAGAGGTTGATATATGCAGGTCCTAGACCTGCATATATCGTGTCATAAGGAATCCCCAGCTGGGTTTAATCGATTCGAATCGTCGTTGCTCCTCGGTTATGGAGACTTGATCCTCCGACCACTCATCGTAGTTAATCAATGGAAACATGGTTACTTATAGTTATGGATATAAAAAGAAATGAGATGAGATGCTTAAGAAGTGATTGATTTAGATCAGGTGCAAACTTGATACTACTAATAGCTTAATACCCCACTAAAATATTAAAAGTAAGGATCCACTGGTAGTAAGCTTTTCTGCAAAAAGTTACTCTTGCTTAAGACTTCCCCTTAAGCCTTCGTGACCTTGGAGTCTTTTCTTTTAGTCGGGTAAGTCTTGTTGAGTACCCTTATGTACCCAGGGTTTGTTAAACCCCTGTTGCAAGTTATGACTTGTGCTGCTAATCAAGGTTATGTCGGTGGGCTCGACATGATATGGATGTCTCCTCTACCTTAGGTGCTTCTTCTAATTTGCTTCCACTATTATATTCACCTTTTTAATCTAAAGTTAAGTTTTACTTAAACATGTTTTGTAAACTAATGTTATAAGACTGCCGCACTCCGATGTAAGTTTTTTTTGTAATAAGTGTTGTAATGTTATGGCAACTCCATTGTTGATTCTGTATGAGTTGTAAAATGTGGATGATTCAGGGTTCCCTAAGGACACCCGACAGACTACCAGGATTGTGTGGCTTATGTGTGCGCTAGTCAGAGATATGTGAGATAATGACGGACACATGTGGGCCATATATCACAAGTAGCCCTTGCAACACCTCTCTGTAGTTTGTCTGCCGTCAGCAGATTTACTAGTGGGATACAGAGTAGCGACTGCACTGAACAGGAGAGTGTTACTCTGTCCGTTACGAACTGCAGGTATACACATACGGAGGCGACCTGTACCTTTGCCTGGGCGCGCTCCACGGAACCAGCAACGGAGCATCGACGCCTCGAGCAGGACAGGAGGGCGATGCTAGCCGCTAGGAGCAAAATCAGAGCAAGTCAGGTGCTTACTACAGTGACATTCTTCCGACTCATGGAAAAGACAGACAAATATGGTTCGATTTAATGAAACGCAGCGCCGGTCGTCAGCGTTGAGGCCCAGCAGAAGGAATGTGCATAAGTGTTGACGGCACACAGCCGAGTGTTCCCATACTCCCGTGTGTACAGGCAGAACGCGATCGACTACGACACATTCTCCGTGACAACCTCTCAAAATGACCCCTAGATTTTGGTAATTCAACGCACCGGCGATTGCAAATATTAATTGTTCTGAAATCTAATGTCACTAAGAGCATCCTCGAGCAGGCCTGCAGGATGACTGCACTACTGCTGTGGAGGATATGAAGAGAAGTTTGTGTGTTAGTTCCTCCCGTCCACACTAATCTACGGATTACCTTAGAATGTTTTTTTAGTCAACTATGGCTGATCAAACCGATCCCCACCTGATTTCATTCCACAGATCCCGGCAAGCCGGTGGGTGGAAGGGTGCAAAGCACCTAATACTGGGGGTCAACCCTTGAAGGTCAAAGAGGTACACGAAAGAAGGAGAGAGGGATTACAACAACACTTAACAGAGACAACAACAACAAAACAACAAGAAGGATAATCCTAGACGCAAGCCGAAAGACGCCCTCTATCTAAGGACCAACTAGTGAAATGGGGACTAAGAGTGGTGAAGGATATGCAAGCCCAAGATCACCGGACACGCGACCTCGCTTGAAACTGATGGTGACACCTACAGCACTTCCAGGCCCATGTACCACCATTCAACGCCGTCCACGGGCAGGAAACCTTGTAGGGGAATGGCGGAAGCAGTGGAACACCACCTGACATTAGATTTTCTAGCACCATCAAGGAGAGCGCCGACGGAGGAGAGACGCCAGAGGAGGACACTTGTCGAAACATCGGCGATGACCGATAGCCAGTGCCAGTCTCACCCAAGAGAGAAGCAAGGAGCAAGGAGCAAGGAGGCACACACCAAGAAAGGAAAGGGATAGGAGGGGAGTCGAGAGGACAGGGAGAGATCAAAGTGGTGTCGGGGCATAGATGGCCGCAGGTAACGACGCCTTCAACAGGGAAAGTGACATCCACAGACGCCACAGTCGCCGCGGCTGGTAGGCGTGGCTCGCGGCAGGCGAACGAATGCCCCAAGCGTCATGGAGGTGCGCGGCCAGGCTGCTGCTGCCCCTCCCTGGATCCAGTGCTGCCGGGGTCAGCCAGCGCGGTGGGCGTGACGCTGTCATAGGGCCGCGGTGTGCGCGGCAGGCGCTCGGGCACGCTGGCACGTGGCTGGCAGGCCCACCCTCACACGCTGCCTACAGGAGCAACGGCTGGCGCTACGGCCATCCCTGCACACGCCTGATTGGGCAGCAACGGCTAGTCGGCTGGGCGCAGCAGGGTGGCTGCCTGCGGGGGCGCACCCGTGACGCGCATCAAGAATAATTCTTGTGGGATGATGGCGAATAGGACTTCTTCGCATCCTTCCTCGCCGTGGTCATCGTGCTGCTCCTCGCCAAGGTGTTGCACCGGAACTCTGCCTGGCTACTACTGGACGTGGGCATATTTGCCTTGCCACATTGCACTCTGGGTGGGCTTTCGCAGGCATACGGAATCTGGGTGAAAGCCTTGCCTGGATGCTGCTTTAGACTTGCGACCATGGCACAAATGGTGTCATATCCCTCCTTGGAGGCGTCACTGTAGATTCCGGCTCCTGCTGTCACGAAATCCTTTTTGAACTTGCTACATCAGCTGGGCAGGTCTCTGGGTGATAGCCCTTATGAGCCTGGTGCTCTAGTCGTCGATGGTGGCATCCATGGACATTACTTCTCTTCTTGAAGGCATGGACACAAGCACGCCTGCTTCCATCCGCACCCGGCGTGTCCTTGTGTTCTCCCCGGTTGCTCTCCCATCCTCATCTTGTTATTGGTCTGACTACCCTTCTCCCCCTTGGTTCTCCACACACTACTTGCTGCGATGTGCTCGCCATCAATGGCTTGCTTTGCTGTCCTCTAGATCTCTTAAGTGCTTTATCTCATCATATGCTGGGTTGTGAGGACCTTGATCTCTGTTGACATTTCATAGCATCGCTACCAAGATTGCAGTCCCCAGCAACGACGGTAGAAATGTTCGTTGGTATTTAATAGTGCAAATAAGAAATTAGGAATTCTGCAAGCGCATAAATATACCATTTGTAGCATTTCACCGGGATTATTCCGAGTATCATTATTTATATTTTATCACTGGGAGGAATGATGGCAAGAAAGAGATTGATAAACTTATACTTATGACGAATCAATGAACTAAACACTTACATCTAGACAGGGGTGAACCAAAAGATATGTATAAATACGATAAATATAACACTCAGAGAGACTCCAAATAGCAATAGTAAGTCAAGTAGACTAAAATAAAGATAAATACCTAAGTTGTCTTAATCATAAGTCAAAGAATATAAGTCATTGTATATACTAGCAATAGCGAAAGATTAACTCCATAATTATGCAAAGGGGACATCATTCTAAAGAGGAGTATAGTAATACTTTCTCCATAGATGACACAGGTCCTGCTAGTTCTACAAACGTGGTATGGAATACAGAGGATCTATAAGGCTGTCACCCAAATAGATCTACCACACCCGGAATGTAGGGTGCATCCACAGGCAAAACAACCATCCAAATTATAAGAGTACAAGTACAAAAACAATCACTGAAGTGATCAAATTCTCACACTTGAGCCCATATAACTCCGGTAGTCCAACTAAATCACGAGGGATTTCAAACCAATCGATATATAAGCCAAGATCGTACTGATTTAACATAACAAGCCACATGTTACATCTATTTCACACGTAATTCAATATACATCGGAGTTCAACATAGTTATTACAACTTAAGTTGAAAAGTAGCAGAAGCAAAGTAATTTGAAACTAACATTACTCTTATTTCAAATACATGTTAGTTCCAAGGTCGACTTTCCACAAAACCATTAGAGACAAGATAACTCAGAAGGATCATGCCCATGATCACACTCCGCCACTACGGCAGGAGCCATCCAATTCTTGCAGTAGCCATGATACATCACAACCTGCAATAAGTGGGAATAAACCCTAAGTACGAGAATGTACTCAGCTAGACTTACCCATCAAAAACCAGAAATAAAGTGACACCAAGGATCATGCAAGGCTGATATAAGTGGGGCTAACTTGACAACATTTTGCATAAAAGCTTAGTATAGATAAGTAATCATTAATGCTTAAGCATCAAGTTAATCATCATGAACATGTCATCTAGATTAGCACCTGTACTAGAGCACTTACTTTATTAAGAGCAAACAATATTAACCACAGCAGGTGTAATAAGGCTGTCATCATCATATCATCATTCCTGAACCATTAAGTTATTTAGTGAGATCTACGTTGGAGATACTCCCGTCAAGTTCTCACTAACCGGTGAGAGACGACGACTTGAATCGAATTACAACTCAGCTGAGGGGGTATTCCTAACTCTTACCCATGACTTCCCCCGTCGGGGAGCATTAGGTCACCTTTGGTACAACTCAGGAACCAACTTCACGAGTTCGGTCAGCGCTCGCACTCTCAGGAATTACCCTTCTGCCAGTACGATCAGGACTTTTAAATCACCTTTCCTTGGACTCACGCCTACGGCTCCCTTCCGAGGCGCACTTTATACTTGCCGACTCCCGGCCTGAGTTGAGCTACTCGGATTCGCGGTCAAGCACTCGGGCGCAGCCAGCGAAGAGAGAGGCATGCGTTCAACATGACAAGGAAAGGCTCCAAGAATCGGTCCTTAATCGACATAGACGGGGATGGATCCACACCCAAGACCTCCATGCCTTGTTGCTTCACTATCATCATCCCGTCTGGTCTCATTTTATTAACACATGGTTCTTTTCCACGATAGCAAATATAGCCAACCGTGGCACATATATATCCCTAAAGCTCGCAGGTGACAGGGGATCACCTGACTTCTATCGGTTAAAGCAGGGCTATGCAATTACTCGAACCTAAACCTAAATAGGATTCAAGGCATACTTTCTGGACAAGGATAAGGTATATATGCAGCAAGTATTTTCAACCAACACCTATCACTTAATGCAACAATACATATAACATATATACTCCATTGCATTTTCAGAAAAATAAGAGGCTTATAATGCTCCGGGGCTTGCCTGGGATCCGACACAAGTCAGTAGTTGTCAGATGACACTCGCTTGGCGAGCACCTCCCATTCTAGCATTTGTCCAGTCCTTCCGTCTTTGAGATAGGTCCACCAAACACCATCTTCGGGTTAGGCTCCAACATCTCGTCCTTCACGTGGTGCATCTAGCGTACCTAGATGAGATGCAAGATGCAAGTGTATGAGGTTACGCTAAATAGATAATGCATCACATACAGTAATCAAGGCAAGTAATCAAGGCAAGTACGAGGTTACGCTAAATACACCTAAGTACTTCACATTGCTTAATTAAATATCACACGACCTATCATGCTAAGATAGCAAGGAAAGCAATACCAAACATGACACAAGATTTACAAAGTCTCAGGTGTACTAACTTCATCACCAAGGACATGAATCACACTTAGCAACATGCAAAGCAAGTCAAGGTGAAGCAACAACAATAACTGGAATATGCCAATTTCTGGACTAGCAAACAGTAGCTTCATAAATCAATCATATCTGGAGTTTTATAAATCCAAATGACTTGCAAGAAGACATTATGAAGACCTTATAAAATTCTCTACATTTCATTTATAATCATCACAGCATGATTCCAAAGTTAATCATATCAAATTTACACAAACACAGAAACTGGTCTAACAAGACAGAGAGCAAGCAATTTTGTAACCCAACTTTAAACAGGTATAACTCCTAAACAACATGGCCAAATGCCACCAAATTTTAACATCAGCTAGATACTTAAATTATCTACAACTTTTATATAAACAAGTTTTACAACAAAGCAAATTATCATGAAGAACTTTGCTAAGTTCCCAGATCTATCCAGAAATCTCATTTGCAAGAAATAATTATTAACTTATGTTGCAAACATATCATTGGACAAAACTAACTTTACCAACATCTCACACATGACTAATGAACACCAGAAAATATAGTGTACATTGCTAAATAAATTATTTTAATACATTTCTTAATTTATCTAGATAATTAGGTGGAATTATGAACACATACCAAAATTGCATAATAAATTCTTCCAAAATAACAATGGCCTAAGTATGCTCCCAATAGTCTATTGTCCGAATTTGAAACCATTTGGACGTGTATATCAACCTCTATGAAAAAGACAAATGGCTATAGCAATAAGTCATGTGAGAGCAAGATACACTAATAACTCACTCATACAGTATCCAAAATTCATGAAATTTTTATCACACATCAATCATCACATGAGTAGCATGCCACAAAAATTTCAGTTCATTTGGAGCCCCACATTTGTACTTATGAAAATGACAAATATAACTAGCATTGAAAACCTAGAAGCATAGATGTATTTTTAGAACTAAAACTTTAAACTAAAACATGATATATTATAGATCCAATGCATAGACAATTTCACAAGAATTTCAAAAAGTCCTCATTTGCTATTTTACGATTTTCCTATGAATTACTATGAATTTCCAAATTTTCAGCAAAATTAGCACAAATCAGTCCATACTATAGTATTCCTATGAGTCTATGACAATGCATTTAGGTCCTTCCCTTTCTTCGAATTTGAGCATGACACCCCTGGTCGCGAATTAGAGTAGAGCAGGCCGTCGACGTCGCGGTTTTCAACAGAGGGGAGCCAAGCTGGCGGCGGCCGAGGGATGGGGGAGCCCAAGGGGGCGCGCGCACCCGCGGAGCTGCTCGGCTCGGCCCGAGGCGGGTCGTGGTGGCCCGGCCATGTGCACTCTCGAGGTCGCGGCGTGCGGCCATGGCGGCAACGCCCTCCGGCGTTGGTTGGCGACGGGGAAGGGGCGTAGGAGGGGCAGAGGGAGGCAGCGATGCTACTGGTGGCGACGCATTGGCGCGGGGAGGCCCAGAACGGCCGAAACGTGGCACGGCGGAAGCTCTAACGGCCGCCCATGGCGTCCTCGCCTGCGCTCGCGGACAGAGGGCGAGGAAGGCATTGGGAAGGGCGATAGCGAGCGAGAGCAGCGCTCCGCCTCTTCGAAAATGCGAGCAAGGGAGCAGGGCACGCGGCTGGGGCAGGCACACGCGTCGGCCATGGTGGAGTGAGCTCTCGCATGGCTGCCACGCACTCCCACTTTGGGGCATTTTGCTGAGCACGTGGCGTATGCCGAAGTGGCCGGCGTGGGGCACAGTTTTGGGCCGCTTCGGGGTCGAATTAGGTCATGGGCCCAAAAGCAAAATCAAAGCCCACATAACGCCCTACAAATCTTGTTTAAGGGTCATAGTCATTAGAGTCTTGCATTAGGAGGTAATTAGCCCCAAATTTGACACTGTCAGCGATTTGAAAGCAACGAGCAACAATCCAAATTGATGGTCGAAATGAAATGCAACTGGTGCCATCTTCTTATATGTTCTTCCCCATCATTTAAGCTCCAACTTTTACATTTGTGTCAACTGATGTTTCTTAACAAATTTTGGAGAACGCGGGACGCCATCGTCAATGTCATTCAAGTGCTAAAATAATCTTTTCGCTGTTTTGGAAACTGTTTTTGAAGATTCAAATGAACTCCAATCTTGATGAGACTTGATTCCTTGGCTCCACCATGAAAAGTACTTCAACCCCTATTAAGGAATCCAATTGAGCTACCATACAATTTTGCAAGAGAAACTGTTGCAAACAAGTTAACATACTGCTGTCGAACGAGGACTTAGAAGAATTTTCTACTTCTTCCAAACAGCAGCTGATTCAATATTGTGAGCTCTATTTGACTAGGTTAGAAGCCAAACTAGCTCTTAACCAATAAAAAATGTTTGTTCTACATAAGATAAACTACAACTTTTCTTTAAGGTCAAACCTCATAACTGGTATAGAAGTTAAACTTTCACTTTGGTCAAAGTAGCAACTCGATAAAGCCTAAACTAGGGCTTTAGGCCAATTAAGACATTTTCTTTGCATTTGCTCAACATGAATCCTTCATGACTTTGTTTGTAGAGTTCATCTAGAGTCATTTGGGCAAGTTTGCAAGGTTTGGTTGATGATCTATAATTCCATTCACTTAATAGTGCAATTCCAATAGGAATAGAACTTATTATTTCATGTGACTTTTTGATTCCAAACTTCATGGAACATTTTCAGTGACCAATATAGATAGGTATTAAGGTGAGACACATGAAGATATTGCAATAACACCACCCAAACATATATCTTGAAAATGGCCTATTGCAAAGCAAGGGTGCAACATCTAAGTTTAGATTAGGCTCTTCTCCATAGGTTGACCTTGACATCGTCATCTCCACTTAACTATCATGTTTGAGCTCAAACTCACTGCTTAATGAGTGACAAACACCTGGGGTGTTATAGTCCTCCCCCCTTAAAAGAATCTTGTCCCAAGATTTAGTGCGAAAGACTTTCAAAAGAAGAGAAGCATGTTATCCATTTTTCAACATTTGCGATAGCATTAGGCTACTAAACTTCAAGCATCAAAGAGGCTATTTTGGTCATGGCACTTTCTGATACTTGCTCTTCATGGTAAACTTTGTCTGAAGAATTTCCTTCATTGACTTCCATGAAGTATTGTTACTTTGGGAGGAATCCAAGACAACACAGTACTTCATTCTTAGTGTACGGAGGTCATTTGGTCCATGAGCTAGCCACTCACAAGTATCTGATTCTTCAGTGAACACAGCATGGGCCATATGAACTTTACAACCGAAATCTTCAGAAGTATACTTGTTGCAATGACTCTATGTTCACAAAGTTTGAAAACCAGTCCTCCACCAACGTGGCTTGAGCACAACCTCCCAAAAGGGGTGAGATCATGGACGACAAACATCCTCTGAGGCTATAGGAAACTAACTAACCAACAGACAAGGTCTATGTTGGTCATAGATGTTCAATCATTCAGATATCAACTAATGGAAAACTACTTACTATTCCATGTGTGTAGTTCTCTTTCTCTGATGACAAAACTGTATTATATGAGTCTGTTGAGAGAACAGTGAATGTGATAGTTGACTTTGTCAGCTCCGTATTTCTACCAAATGTTACCTAAGAAGATTCTCTTATCCAAAGGCAACAGTTATCTAGGTTGAATCAGATGCAACCTCTTAGGTAAAAACACTTATAAGTATCAAAGATCGGTGAGTATTAGCAATTATTGCTAAAGAAGGATATAGCAAGGTCTAGCAGACATCAAAAGTTGTAAGTATTTACCAACTTCAGTAAATAGTTCACTATCGAGCAAGTTGAGTACAATTTCCTTCGTGATGCAGTTGCATAGTAAGTTGAGTTGACTTGTAGCATAGCAAAACTAGCTTTGTTAGGCTAACTTTTCACCTTGAGTCTTCCTCTTTAGGATCAACAATAGCTTTCTCTCGGTGGACGGAGGCTAAGGCTTACCTCATATGCTTCTTAGGAATAACCTCAACTATTACTTTACATATCAATCCGACGATGCACATGCTTTGAACTTATGGCTGCTTTAGCAAGGCAAAACGCATACTCCACCTAGAGGACCTTCTTACAAGGATAAGGAACCGCTTCCGAATATTCCTCAACAATTCATCTAATAAAGTTATGAACAAACCGTTTGTGGCACCTAAGAGCACAAGGATGCTAACCAAAACTAGGACATGCTTTCTTTAATTCTTTACTTTAGCTGATAGAACACCTTGCACTATCTATGTGATTGTCCAAGATGGAATTGACTTGATCACAATGGCTCTGGAAGATAGAGTATTGCTCAAGTTGTTGGCTAGTTGATTAACTTCTTGTTGGTTATTGCTCTGTAAGACAGAGCTTTTGTAGCTACCAAGGAGTCGTTATCTAATTGGAGATTAACCTTCCTATTGGTAACTAATCAGTTGTCTCTCAACACTAAAAAGTTTCAAATCTTCATTCTTGACCACAATAATCGTGGTTGATGCAGAACAAATGGTTGACATTGAAGTCTACAGATAAGGAGTCACACCAGGGATGGTTGATCTCAATGTATGATCACTATGCATACAAAGATTAAGACTTAGATCGCTCCGTCATATGCACAACGTGATAATCGATTCTTATCCAACAGATAACTTGTCCAACATTAAGTGTTGTGTGTCCTTTTTATCTATAGGGATGAGATACTTTGCTCACTAGATGATGGTTGTCAATATTGGGATAGCCAAGTAGAGTCACTTGTCTACCACCTCTTGCAGTCTGTTAATGTTTATGTCAGTGACCTATTCTTAAAATGGTATCCTTTATGTATCTTCAGATGGAAGCTCTACTACTTTCCGTCTGAGATATGGATCTTACGATAAGATATGGGGAGATAACCAAGGGAAAGTTCACCTGAAAGTAACACATTGATGTTGTTCTGCAATGGACCATGACTAGAAACCATGATACCAGCGCGTGCCGAGCAGCACAGCCTTGTGTCGGCCGCCACAGGAGGCTCTCGGTTTCATCGCGGCCCCGTTAGTGGCTACTCATAACCCATTACCGAGTCTACAGCTAAAGTGAAATTCCAAGTGGCACATATTTGGATTGTAAAAACAAGCATTATATAAGGTAGGGATAGCAAGCAAAGGTAGTTACAAGGTTTAGAATGAACAAGGAGGTGATCCAAAGATCAACACATATCACGAGAACATATCTTAATTGCTAGAGACAACTAAGCACGAGGTTCTTGCTTAAATTCCCCGCACGACTTGCGTCGACCAAGAAAACTACTAGACAATTAATTAACATGAGACTCAACCATGTTCGGCAGGATCAAGGGATCAAGGCTGATAAACATCCCGAGACATGGGGAGAAGTTGGAGATGAAGTAGTAGACTCCAAGGACAAAATTGACGTACCAATCGAAGATTGAGTTGATAGGTACTACACAATTTGCAAACACAAGATTCTGAGATCCAGTAGCGAGATATAGCATTGTACCAAAACACCTGTAGGAGAGGTAGCTAGAAGGTCCAACATAGAATTGGTTATGGGCCTTATAACTTGGCAGCGAACAACTATGGTGAAAAGGAAGAGTTTGCGACAATCTATCTTGGTTGGTAGATCAAACAAAGGTATTCACGTGTAGGTGCAGGACAATCATGATATACGTGAATATTTAAGGGTCCGGGCCTAGGCTTACATATCAAGCAAAGGCATGGTGCACAAACATTCAAAGCAAGCAACCACGGCTACAAGCTCAGGCTCCTAAGGGAAAGAACCTAATTGGAGACAACACCAAGAGATTGTTTCACGTAATTCGAGTGTTGCTCTAAGATAAAGCTATTCGACACTTGTATGCTCACCGAGGACAAACGAGGTGACAACTATGGCACTAATTAGATAATAAGCATGCATACAAACATCACAGTCAAGCATTTGAGAGATTCAATCAAATTAGCTTAAGCAACCATTACTAAGCACCAGGCTCAACCATAATAAGCTTTATCTAAAGCAAGAACTAACTATAAGTTTAGCCCAAAACAAACGTTAGCTAAGGTAGCTAACTTAGCATGGGCACAAAATCTTGACAGCAGCACAATAGTTACTTGTTTCAACCATAACTGAGGTTGTAGACATCCCACAAAGGTGATCCTAGACTTTATAGAAAGCTTAGGAAGTTTTCCACACTTTTGTTATTCATACCAAAAGCTAATTTACAAGCTATCATGACCACACATGCCAATGTTTCAGTTTTGCACCAACATTGACAAAAACTGACATGAACTTCAAAAATACGTAATTGGAGTTCTAAGGACCCAAAAAAGCTAATTCCTAACTTCATGAAAATATTATTAAGTTATCTATAACTTTATTATTAGCATTTTATGATGATTCTATAGCTAACAAGGCTAATCAACACAAAGAAGACATTTCTGCCCAGATTTGGACAAATTCTGTCATTCCATTTTGTAAGCTCATAACTGGAGATTTAGACCACCAAAATTAGTGATATAGGACATTTTGGAAAGCTTAGAAAAAATACTACACTTTTTCTATTATCTCCAAGACATGATTCCATATGCACCTAGGTCAAACAATCCAAACATTCAGATCTATTCAGATCATAAGCAAAACCTGACAATAAAATTCTAAAATTCATAACTCCCAAACCATAAGGCCTAGTGTCATGAACTTTTAGGAGAAACTAGATAAGTAAGTTAGCTACAACTTTGGTATTCTCTATAACTACATAAAACACCATTATGACCACGAAAGCATCACTACAACAGAAACCATTCCAACCGCCAATGTTCAACAAGCAAAACAAAGCTTGCCTTTGTTCTACTTAACAAGAGAGCACACAAACATGTTATTCTAGTAACTCTAAACATTGTTACCTTAGACCAACAATAATTTAATTCATTCATGAGAATCAAAATTACTTAATTGAGGTCTAAAACATTTGCAAAAGCTTGCATGAATAACATATCCATCACTTGGCTAAACTAGAGGACAACTATAGTTTCAAGCACTCCCTATTCAAGCAACATGAAACAAGGCATTCTTGCCTATCTCCACACAGGGAAGATAATGCAACACATCGATCACAAGTTACTTATCATAGAATAAGAGTGAGAGGAGCATAGCTATGCATAAGGCAACAATCAGGATGATACATGCTTCATCCTATTCGTCCTCACAAGATTGCCAACCTAAGGTGGCGATCACGTTCTATGTCGGTGGCATAACACGCAATCTCTCAATATATAGCTAGTCAATAGCTACATTCAACTTACGCATTTGTGGTTAGTGTACCTGCAGAAGATTTCATTGCAGCCCAATAATTCCCCAAATATAGCACACAATGAAAGCAATAATTAACATTCTAAGTACTCCCATATACATATACCCCTGTATACGTACATGTAGCACCAAAACTACCCGAATCATCATATCACCCACAATTAAATACCTTCATATATACATGTGTGTAACATGTAAATAATTCAGTAACCAAACTAGCTCTCCCCTAGACTGATGGATGTTCGGTCATGCTCTCACAACTCACACTTACCTGAGTGTTGGTGCGACGTTTGCATAAAAGTAAGTCTATCGACATATATGGCTATTTCATATATGAAGGCTACCTCTAACATTTGACCATAGGGTAGCATAGTGCGGTCCACACATACATACCTTGGCCTAGACGTAGATGCAAAATTAAAAACTCCCAAGTTAGTACTTATATAAGCCACCTAATAATCCTTATATGGGCATAAGAAAATTGACCACTGGCATATTTAGGTTTAAAATTTGAGTTTTGACAAACCTATATATATAGTGGCTATAAGTTGTCAAAACTGACTTTTGCAAACAAAAACCTTTATTTTAAATACACATATGACATGTTTAATGTTGAATCTTGCTCTGATGCCAGCTGTTACGGAACCGTCCAAATTATAAGAGCATAAGTACAAAAACAATCACCGAAGTGATCAAATTCTCACACTTGAGCCCATATAACTCCGGTAGTCCAACTAAATCACGAGGGATTTCAAACCAACCGATATATAAGCCAAGATCATACTGATTCAACATAACAAGCCACATGTTACATCTATTTCACATGTAATTCAATATGCATCGGAGTTCAACATAGTTATTACAACTTAAGTTGAAAAGTAGCAGAAGCAAAGTAATTTGAAACTAACATTACTCTTATTTCAAATACATGGCAGTTCCAAGGTCGACTTCCAACAAAAGCATTAGAGACAAGATAACTCAGAAGGATCATGCCCATGATCACACTCCGCCACTACGGCAGGAGTCATCCAATTCTTCCAGTATCCATTGAAAGGATCAAGATGCCCAAGACGGGGGTGAATTGGGCTTTTCTAAAAATAAAAGCAAGGAATAAAACCTACAAGCTGGAATTCACCCCTAGTGTCTACTTGTGTTCCTAGAGAGTCTACCGAAACAAAGTTTTGCACCCTAGTTTCCAATCCTAGTCTAGCATGGCAAGTCTAGGAATGTAAACAAGCAATGTAAGTAAATACGAGAAAGTAAATGCTTGAATGTAAAGGGGCAAGGAACACGGCGATGTTTTTCCGAGGTATCGGAGAGTCGCCACTCCCCACTAGTCCTCGTTGGAGCACCCGCGCAAGGGTGTCGCTCCCCCTTGATCCGCGCAAGGATCAAGTGCTCTCTACGGGTTGATTCTTTGACACTCCGTCGCGGTGAATCACCCACAACCGCTCACAAGATGAGTTGGGTCATCCACAAGCTCCGCCGGATGAACACCAAACTCCCAATCACCACCAAGCCATCTAGGTGATGGCGATCACCAAGAGTAACAAGCTAGAACTCTCACTTGACCTCTACGAGCCTAAATGAGAAAGTGGATGCACACTTGTTACTCTCTAATCTCTAGTGAGGAACTCACAAGCTTTGATTCTCAAATCTCTATCCTCACTAGTGCTCTTGCACTACCTTGCACTTCAAAGGTGTTTATCAGCTGATCAAATGAGCAAGAGACCTCTAAAAGAGGTGGTGGGGATGTATTTATACACCCCACAGACGAAACGAACCGTTACCTGCTGACTCAGCAAAACTCGAGTTGACCGGACGCGCCGGTCGTACTGACCGGACGCGCCGGTCGCTCGTAACGGTCAAAAACCGAAAAACACCTAAATGACCGGACGCACCGGTCAGGGGTGACCGGACGCGTCCGATCGTGCATGGAGCTTACTGTACTCACACCGGACGCGCTACCGCGTCCGATCGGTGATGACCGGACGCGTCCGGTCGTCTCAGGACCTTACTGGACTATGACCGGACGCGCCGATCATACCCAGGTCACGTCCGATCGGGTGTTTCCCTTAAGTGACACGTGTTGACTTCTGACCACCGCGTCCGGTCCTCGCGAGGACCGCGTCCGGTGCTCAGAGCTGAAACCCCAGCCGCGGAACTGAACTGACCGGACGCGTCCGGTCATGCCGAGGACCGCGTCCGGTCACTGGAAAAAGACCCGAAACTCTCCGAAAAGTGTTACAACTTCAACCAAGTTGCTCTCAACTGAACTTTGAGCTATTCTAGAGCTGCCTAGCGCCAAGTTTAACAAGTGTGCACCACACTTAAACATAGGACTCGCCTAGGTCAAGCTACCCGCTCATGCCCCCCTTTATAGTACGGCCAAAAGAGAAAAAACGAAGATCCTAACGACTATTCCAAATGTCTCTCAACACCTCGACATCCGGAACTAACCGTCCTTAATCTTGACGTCACTCTTTTGAAAACCGAAACGATTTCCATCAAGGTGCATGAATACCATGGTGCCCAAAGCAGTTAAAACCTCCATGACCTAACTTACCAAAGTTTCTGCAAAACACACGTTAGTCATGGTAATAAAGCATTGTCATCAATTGCCGAAACCAAACCTCGGGGCCTAGATGCTTTCAATCTCCCCCTTTTTGGTGATTGATGACAATACTCAGATATGAAAGATTTGAGTTGAGGTTTTTGAACATGCATGGTACACATAAGCAACAAGCAATTAAGTAGAGAAGTGAAAGGAAATGCTTATGTGTCCCAAGCCAAAAGAGTGTACTCATAAGATAGGACAAAGGCGTTAGTACACAAACGGATATAGCTCGTAATTTTATCGGAGTAAGGCACGGAAGCACAACCTTAGAGCTATAATTAACAACGGTGACAAGAGATAATACTAACAGGATGAAACATTAAGACTTAGGGTTTATCTCACAATGACATGTCACACGAATGCAATGACTGAAAAGTAAATATGATGCATGAATGTAGCACACAAGAAAAAACGAAGAAACCTTTCTCAAAAACTCCCCCTGAAACTACTCTCTCTCCCCCTTTGGCATCAAGCGCCAAAAAACTAAACTAAGGATCTGACGGGGGGACAGACGGAGTCGTGCCGGGTGCCGAGGTGCGCGGAGTAATTATGAAGTGTAGAGAATCGCCCTCGGAATCTGAGCTATCTGGCTGACCCTCTGATGAAGCATGTGGCTGTGTAACTGTCTGGGTCTGAACGGCAGGAACAGGTACTGTCGTAGTAGTAATGATAGGATCCGTCTGAGTGACCTGAGCCTGTAGCGAGCCAGTAGCAGGAGGATCTGTGGAGGCAACTGACGAAGGTAGAGTCTCTGTAGTACCAGTTCCTGTTACTGGAGGAATAGCTGCCTCTGAAGCTGACACACCTGAAGAAGTGACAACTGTAGTATGCGAGGGCGTCGGCTGACCAGTCAACTCGCTGTAGGTAGCACTGAAATCACCGAAAGATGTGCCTGTCAGGAGGTGAGGGCGAGGCTGGTCTGATGGTGTAAACCCTGTGTGAATAGGAGTGAAGCTCGGGGACTGGAAAGACTGGGGAACCTGCCGCTGTGGAGATGTGAACTGGTGACCCGGCTGTTCCTGACTTGATGGAGCAGAAGCTGGTAAAGTAGAAGTCAGGACGGAAGTAGGCGGAGGAACCCCAACCGTGACTAGATGGCGCAGGAGGTCCAAGTATTGCTGCTGACTAGCTGCAGTCTGTCGCTGAATCTCATATTGCTGTCGCTGCATTTCGACTTGCTGCCTCTGGATTTCAAGCTGCTGACGCTGAAACTCGTCCTGACGAGCCTGAATCTGTGCAAGTGCTGCAGCTGTGTCCTGAGCCTGTCGCTGTATTTGCTGTTGCTGTTGCTCCTGTGCCTGGGTCAACCTCTTAAGAATTGCCACCATGGCTGGGTCTGTGCGGGAGGCTGAACCAGAGCCACCGGCCTCGTGGTCGTGGGACCGAGGAGACCGGTACCTGGGGATGGGCTGGTAGTCCTCATCAGTGCTGTCAGATGTCCCATCCTCAGGAAGATCAGCAGGCTGAGCGTCAAGATCTGCAAGCTCTGCCTCTGCAAGCTCATCAACTGTGGCGTCCTGCTCAGCTGCTGTCTCAGGAACCTCAGGTCGCACACGCTGTCCTGGCACTGGGGCCTGATCTCTGGTAACTGACGTCCAAAGCTGACGGATATCATACTCAGGAAAGGCAGTGGTAGTATCTGATATCTCAGCTCGGATCTCTGCTGGCAGCTGAATAGATGATCTGATAAGGAAGCAGATCCAGTGTGCGTAGGGCAGCTGACGATTACCCTTGAAGCCCTCAGCTATGGTGTCCTCCATCTCACTAAGTATGAGATCCCATATATCAAACCGTGTCTGTGAGAGGAGGTGGTGAACAACCCATAACTGCATCCGAGTCAGTCCCTCTCTGTAGCCAAGTCTGGGAAGAAGTGTGCGTCTGACTATAGCATCCAAAACTCTGGCCAGTGGAGTCAAACTGGCGGGCGTGCATCGAGACCCTTCGCCAAAAGGCTCACGGAAGCAGGGTCGAACCAAGTCGGTAGGTGGCACTGTCCCGCCATGAGGGCGTCTCGGAGGAGGAGTCTGACCATAACACAGCTGATGTATCTTTGTGTCAAAAGCTGGGAGTCTGAGAATCTCCCGCACTCTGCTGCTGTATAGGCGGTGATCGCGGCCTCGGAATGCAAAGTGAATGAAATCATGGGCAGGATCAATCCATAGTGAAGCATAGAACTCTCTGACCCATGTGCCACAGTATGCACCTGTCCGTCCAAGAAGATCTGACAAGCCTGGCAGAAAGGACAGGTGCGGACGTAGCTGCTCTCCCACAACCTCGACTAGTGACTCAAGTCGACAGACCCTCTGTGGTCGGAAAGCAATACCACTGTCAACTAGAGCTCTGTAGAAATCCTCCTGAAGAGGGGTATAGAATCCTTCTGAAGCTCTGGGATCCCTCACAGGTGGAAACCACCGACTGACCTCCACGAACCTCAACCCTTGCACCTGACGTGCTGTAGCACCCCTCAAGTCAAAGTGCTCGACCGGGGGTGAACCTCTAGCTCTGGGAGGAGGACGTGCTCCACGTCGCTGACCCTCTGGCCGAGGAGACACCTGAGTACGGGCGCGTGTAGAGCGGCGACGTACTGGAGACTGAGCTGGCTGCTCCTCTGTATCTGCTGTAGCCTCTGGAGCCTCTGTGGTCTCTGTGGGTGGATCAACTGACATATCCTCTGCAGCTCTAGTGTCCTCAGTGCCCTCAGTGGCCTCTGTGCCGAGCTGTCGACCTTCAAGATGAAAGCGACGCTCGCCTATGCGTATGCCACTGCTCCTGCCACCTCTCTCTGCCTGCTCTGCTGCATCTGCTACGGCCTGAGCAATCTCTGCCTCTGTGAGTGTCTTCTTCTTCTTTCTGGCCAAGACCTTGACACGCTTCCCACGTGCAATCTCAGACCGACGAGGAGGACTGTCGTTCCCGTCACCAGGAGCACCACCGGCGTTCTTGCAACGCACCATACTGACACAGTGACTGAGAACCTCTGTAAGATGATGAACTGTCACTCAAGAGGCTTGGCCTCAATCCGTATCCGCAGGCTTGGCCTCGGATTTAGCAAACAGATCTCACCCGACACACGGACAGACTCGCTGCAACGACGGAATAGAGAGATCTACTATAAGCACATATACGACTAAAAGGTACGAAACCCTAGAGAAAGCAAGCATATGTGATACGATGAGAATCGAGATGTGAAGCTACCTCGGAACGACGAGACGACGGTGACAAGATGAGGAGACCTAGATCGCGAGATTCCCGAATCCACCGGACGAGCTCTTCGCGAAGAAGACGACTCGCGACGAAATTCGTTGACGAACGAACGACCGACGAACCCTAGGGTTAGGGTTAGGGTTAGGGCAGATCGATGAAAAACGATTGGAGGCAAGCACGAGTCGTACCAATGTCGGAGATGAAGCTGGCTTGCAGGAGCGCGGCTCACCGGCGGTGGTGGCGCGGTCGGACGACGGCGGCGCGGCGGTGGCGCGATGGTGGCGGCGCGGCTGCGGGCGGCGCGGGTGCGGGCGGCGCGGGTGCGACAGCGAGCAGTGCGCGAGCGACGAGCGCGTGCGGGCGAGGAAGGGGCGGCGCGTGCTCGACCGGAGGTCGCCGGCGGCAGGGAAGACAGTGAGGAGCCGGCGGAAACGGCGAGACGGCGAATAGGGCAAGGCGGCGGCGGCGGAAGCGCGTGCGGGTGAGATGAGATCGGTCGGGGACGAAACGGTTTTATAAAGAGTTAGATCCGCGCGACATGCGATGACCGGACGCGGTGGTCGATATGACCGGACGCGGTGGTGCAGCGTCCGGTCATACTCCAGTAAGCTCCTGGAGTGACCTGACGCGTCCGGTGTGGACTGACCGGACGCGGTGTGAGTCCGGTCGTTGGAAGTTCGGGAATACATCGCGAATGACCGGACGCAGTGGTGGTAACCGGGACCGGACGCGGTGGTCAACAGAGGCGCGTCCGGTGCAGCGTCCGATCACTAGATCTGGAGTTGGTCTTCTGGATGACCGGATGCGCTGCTGGACGCCGGGACCGGACACGGTGGTGAAGCACTACTGCGTCCGGTGCAGCGTCCGGTGCAGCGTCCGGTGTCTGTTCTTCGCCCTTCTTTGTTCCGAACAACGACGCGACTTCTCCCAATCAAGTTCCAATTCAAAGAGACACAAATAAACACCAATTGGAACATGAAATGAGAGACCTCACTCAAACCCTCAAAAAATTCTAAAATAGATTGCCTTAGGCTAGTATTATTTTTAAGAAAATAGGCAATAAACACCCAAGGAGCAACATATGGCCACGCAATAGAGTTTTTGAACCTTTAGGAGCGTCAAAATGCTCTCTCTATCCATGGACGAACACAGAGGTTGCTCAAAGCTTAACCGAAAAGAAACGACAAGAACAACAACCATGCATATGCAATGCAAGAAGGTAAAGCTAGAATGCTTGTCAAGTTTGATCCACGGTTAGGCTTTTTCACTCCTCCAAGGAAGGGTTATCGTAACCGTGTTAGCCAAGCCCTAAAAACAATGCGATAAAATTAAACATGGCATATTATACAATGCAATGCAAGGGACAACACACGCTCATTTTTTAAAGTTACTAGAATCAAGCACATTGAGTTCACTTCTTAACCTACAAAAGGTTGCCTCATCCAAAGGTTTGGTGAAGATATCCGCTAATTGATTTTCACTTCTTACACCTTCTAGTGATATGTCATTTTTAGCAACGTGATCTCTTAGAAAGTGATGGCGGATATCAATGTGCTTGGTGCGAGAGTGTTGTACCGGATTGTTAGCAATTTTAACGGCACTTTCGTTGTCACATAAAAGTGGCACCTTTTCAAGAACAATTCCATAGTCTAGGAGGGTTTATTTCATATATAGGATTTGTGCACAACAAGCCCCCGCGGCAATGTATTCCGCCTCGGCGGTGGACAAAGCCACACTATTTTGCTTTTTAGATGACCAAGATACTAAAGATCTTCCAAGCAAATGGCACCCTCCGGATGTGCTTTTTCTATCAATCTTGCAACCGGCATAGTCCGAGTCGGAATAGCCAACTAGTTGGAATCTAGCTCCTTTGGGATACCAAAGACCAATGCTTGGGGTGAGCTTAAGATATCTTAGGATTCTTTTTACGGCACTTAGGTGAGGTTCTTTAGGGCATGCTTGAAAGCGAGCACACATGCACACACTAAACATGATATCGGGCCTAGATGCGGTAAGGTATAACAAGCTACCAATCATAGAACGGTAGAGAGTTTGATCAACCGGTTTACCTCCCTCATCTAGGTCGAGATGTCCATTTGATGGCATTGGGGTCTTGATTGGTTTGCATTCTTCCATCTTGAATCTTTTGAGAAGATCCTTCGTATACTTTTCTTGAGAGATGAAAATCCCTTCTCTCATTTGCTTTACTTGAAAGCCAAGGAAGAATGTGAGCTCACCAATCATTGACATCTCGAATTCCTTTGACATCAATTCACCAAATTCCTTGCAATAATCTTCATTTGTTGATCCGAAGATGATATCATCAACATATACTTGACAAATGAAGATCTCCCCATTAAACTTCTTGGTGAATAGTGTGGTGTCGACCTTCCCAATGGTGAAGCCCTTCTCAATGAGGAAGTCCCGGAGGCGTTCATACCACGCTCTAGGGGCTTGCTTGAGCCCATATAACGCCTTGGACAACCTATAAACATGATTAGGATATCTAGGGTCTTCAAACCCGGGAGGTTGATTAACATAGACTAGTTCATTTATAAAGCCATTTAAAAATGCACTTTTCACATCCATTTGATATAGTTTCATATCATGATGTGATGCATAAGCAAGGAGGATACGAATGGCTTCAAGTCTTGCAACGGGTGCAAAGGTTTCTCCAAAATCAAGACCTTCAACTTGAGAGAACCCCTTTGCAACTAGTCTTGCCTTGTTCCTCACCACTATGCCTTGGTCATCTTGCTTGTTTCGGAACACCCACTTGGTTCCAATGACTCTTGCACCTTTGGGATGCTCTTCAAGTGTCCATACTTGATTGCGGGTGAAGTTGTTCAATTCTTCATGCATTGCAATCACCCAATCCGGATCTTGAAGAGCTTCTTCTACATTCTTAGGTTCAACACAAGAGACAAAAGAGTGATGTTCGATAAAAGAAGCTAGCTTTTGGGATCGAGTCATTACTCCCTTTGTAGGACTCCCTATGATGAGATCTTGTGGATGTGCTTGAAGTAGTGGTGAATTTCTTTTATCAACCACTTGAGGAGGTGGATGAGGAGCATCAACATCTTGAGCTTGTGCCTTGGATTGTTCATGAGAGACATGAGTGTCTTCATTTTCAACTCTCTCATTCTTGTTATCATCTTGAGGCACACGTGATGAAGATGGTGGATCAACATTTTGTACATCGTCATCATCATCTTTTGGCTTGATGTCTCCCACCGGCATGTTCTTCATGGCCTCCCTCAAGGGTTCATCACCTACATCATCACAATTCTCAATTGCTCCTTGGGAGCCGTTAGATTCATCAAATTCCACATCATATGTTTCTTCAACCAAACCGGTGGCATGGTTAAATACTCTATATGCTTTGGACTTTGATGAGTAACCAACAAGAAAACCAATATCACAACGTCTTTGAAACTTCCCTAGGTGTTGACGCTTCTTGTAGATGTAACATTTGCAACCAAACACCCGGAAGAAGGAAACGTCCGGCTTCTTGCCATTAAGCAACTCATAGGGGGTCTTGCCAAGAAACTTTTGTAGGAAGAGGCGATTTGAAGCATAGCATGCGGTGTTGATTGCCTCGGCCCACAACTTCTCCGGAGTGTTGTACTCATCTAGCATTGTTCTTGCAAGGGTGATCAAAGTTCGGTTTTTTCTCTCAACTACACCATTTTGTTGAGGAGTGTAGGTTGAAGACACCTCATGCTTGATTCCAATTTCATCACAATAAGCTTCAATGTTGGTGTTGTCAAATTCTTTCCCATTGTCACTTCTAATCTTCTTTATCTTGACTTCAAATTCATTTTGAGCTCTCTTTGCAAACTTCTTGAAGCAATTTGCCACTTCGGATTTGTCATGAAGGAAGAAAGTCCATGTATACCTTGAGTAGTCATCCACTATCACAAGACAATAGAGATTACCACCCAAGCTCTTGTATGTTGTAGGCCCAAACAAATCCATGTGTAGAAGTTCTAACACTCTTGAAGTTGACATGAAAGCTTTGGTTGGATGAGTGTTTGCAACTTGTTTGCCCGCTTGACATGCACTACAAGGTTTGTCCTTTTCAAACTTCACATCCTTCAATCCTCTCACTAGTTCTTTCTTCAATAGCTTGTTGAGAGTGTTCATTCCAACATGAGCAAGCCTCCTATGCCAAAGCCAACCAAGTGAGGTCTTGGTGAACAAACATGTCATCAAATTTGCATCTTCGGAGGTGAAGTCAACAAGATAAAGATTATTGTATCTAAAGCCTTTGAATATCACTTGCTTGTCATCTATCTTTGAAACTTCCACTTCATTTGGTGTGAACAAGCATTGGAAGCCAAGGTCACAAAGTTGCCCAACGGACAACAAGTTGAAACTCAATGAAGCAACATAAAGCACATTTGAGAGTGAGTGATCATGTGATATTGCAATCTTGCCTATACCCTTGACTTTGCTTTTTGAATTATCCCCAAATGTGATCTTCTCTTGACATATTCCATTCTCTTCAATGGTGGTGAACATACGAGGATCACCGGTCATGTGTTGAGTGCAACCACTATCAATAACCCAATGAGTTCCACCGGTCTTGTAGTTCACCTACACACAAGAGATCAAGCTTTTTGTTTAGGGACCCAAACTTGAGAGGGGCCCTTGACTTTATCCACTAGTGACTTGGCAACCCATATTTTCTTTGGCCTATTCTTGTTTGGGGGACCCAAAAACATGACTTTCATCTTTCCATTTGAATCTTTTCTTAGCATATAATGAGCATTGAAAGCGAAAGGTCTAGCATGCTTGGGCAAGGGTTGTGGTGGTGGAGTTTTGCATTCATGAGCAAAGTGACCTTCTTGACCACACTCAACACATCTCTTTGGCTTGGGCTTTGACTTGCTTTGTTGTTGTTGAGCTTTTGCTTTCTTCTCTTGATTTGCCAAGTACCCAATACCACTTCTATCCATCTTCATTACGGTGTTCATGAGGAGCTCACTTTGCAAATGTTGGCCTCTTGTGAACTTGCTTAGGCCGGTCTTGAGATGCTCTTTTTCTTGCTTGAGCTTTTTGTTTTCTTCAATGAGTGACTCATTTGTTGGTTGCTTCTCAAGAGCCATCAAACCTTTTAGCTTCTTGTTCTCACTTGCAAGCTTCTCATTTTCACTCTTAATCTTGGCATAATCATCATGGTTGCTTGACTCAACCACACTCTTGCCTTTGCTACTAGAACCTCGCTCAATGCTTTCAATGATCAAGTCATCACATGATGTAGCTATATCACACTTAACAACATAGTTAGTAGCATTATGTGTCTCAAGAGCAAGTTCATTAGCAACCACAAGACTATCATAATCAATTTTTAATGTGGTATATTTGTCCTTTAGAGAATTGTGTCTAGTGATGAGCTCATCATGCTTCTTCTCAAGTTTATCATGTTGATCTTTAAGCTCTTTATAGGAGGTTTTGAGTTCCTTGAGAGTGGAAGACATCACTTCATTTTGAACTCTAAGCTCACCACTAGTCTTTTGAGTATTTTCAAGCTTTGATGAGAGTGATTCATTTTCATTTTGAAGATCATCATTTTCACTTCTAGTTCTTCTTATGATTTTAGTGTATTTGTTTAACAATTTTACAAGTTCATCATAAGAAGGTGAGTCATATTCATCATCACTATCACTATCGTCATCATCATCACTATCATGGTTTTGTACCTTTCGTTCACCCTTGGCCATAAGGCATAGGTGAGTAGTGGACGATGATGGTGAAGGAGGCGGTGAAGGTGGTGATGAAGATGTTGGTGAAGATGATGGCCCCATCACAAATGCGGCAACCTTCTCTTTCTCATCATTGCTCTCATCTTCGGAGGACTCACATGATGATTCAATGTCGGTGAGCCAATCTCCAACAATGTATGCCTTTCCTCCCTTCTTTTTCTTGTGGAACTCCTTCTTTTTGCCATCCTTCTTCTTGTATGGCTTGTTCCTCTTCTTCTCTTCTTCTTCATCACTTGAATCATTTTTCTTGCCCTTGTTTTTGTTCTTGTACTTGTCTTTTGGTGGTCTAGGGCATTGATGAGCTAGATGACCAAGTTCACCACAATTGTAGCAATCCATCTCCGAGATTGGCTTTCTCTTGCTACTTGTGAAGAATTTCTTCTTCTTGCCATCGAACTTGATGCCACTCTTGTTAAGCTTCTTTAACATCTTGGTGGTCTTTCTCACCATGAGTGCAAGTGATTCATCATCAACATCACTATCACTTGAGCTTTCTTGCACCATCATGGCTTGGCCTTTCATCTTCTTCTTGTCATGACTAGCTTTGAAGGCCAAGTCTTTCTTCTTGGAAGATGATGAGCCCTCTTCCGGAGTGATATGCATGTACATCTCATGAGCATTGATTTTCCCCAAAACTTGCGTTGGTGTTGCGGTGGAAAGATCACTTTGGTGAAGCACGGTGACAATATGTCCATACTTCTCAACGGGAAGCACACTCAAGATCTTCCTTGCAACATCCGATTGGCTCATTTTGGTGAGCCCAAGAGCATTGAGGTCCTCTACAAGAACATTCAAGCGAGTGTACATGTCATTAGCACTTTCTTTAGGAAGCATCTCAAAAGAATTAATTTTCTTTAAGGCTATGTGATAGCGTTCCTCACGCTCACTCTTAGTTCCCTCATGGAGAGCACAAAGATTTTCCCACAATTCATGAGCGTTCTTTGCATTACGCACGCGATTGAAGATATCTTTGCCTAAGCCCCGGTAGAGTGCATTTTTGGCCTTTGTATTCCACCGGTCGTACTTCTCCTCGTCACCACTTGGGTTAGCGGGATCCCTTATGGGGGGAAGCCCTTCGGTTGCGGCTCTAAGGCACCCAACATCTATGGCTTCGAGGTACGCCTCCATACGAATTTTCCAATATGGAAAATCGTCTCCATCAAAAGTGGGAGGTGGTCCTTCCCCATTAGACATCTTGCTCTAGGCGGTAAAGCCTAAAAGTAGAGCAACACGGCTCCGATACCAATTGAAAGGATCAAGATGCCCAAGAGGGGGGGTGAATTGGGCTTTTCTAAAAATAAAAGCAAGGAATAAAACCTACAAGCTGGAATTCACCCCTAGTGTCTACTTGTGTTCCTAGAGAGTCTACCGAAACAAAGTTTTGCACCCTAGTTTCCAATCCTAGTCTAGCATGGCAAGTCTAGGAATGTAAACAAGCAATGTAAGTAAATACGAGAAAGTAAATGCTTGAATGTAAAGGGGCAAGGAACACGGCGATGTTTTTCCGAGGTATCGGAGAGTCGCCACTCCCCACTAGTCCTCGTTGGAGCACCCGCGCAAGGGTGTCGCTCCCCCTTGATCCGCGCAAGGATCAAGTGCTCTCTACGGGTTGATTCTTTGACACTCCGTCGCGGTGAATCACCCACAACCGCTCACAAGATGAGTTGGGTCATCCACAAGCTCCGCCGGATGAACACCAAACTCCCAATCACCACCAAGCCATCTAGGTGATGGCGATCACCAAGAGTAACAAGCTAGAACTCTCACTTGACCTCTACGAGCCTAAATGAGAAAGTGGATGCACACTTGTTACTCTCTAATCTCTAGTGAGGAACTCACAAGCTTTGATTCTCAAATCTCTATCCTCACTAGTGCTCTTGCACTACCTTGCACTTCAAAGGTGTTTATCAGCTGATCAAATGAGCAAGAGACCTCTAAAAGAGGTGGTGGGGATGTATTTATACACCCCACAGACGAAACGAACCGTTACCTGCTGACTCAGCAAAACTCGAGTTGACCGGACGCGCCGGTCGTACTGACCGGACGCGCCGGTCGCTCGTAACGGTCAAAAACCGAAAAACACCTAAATGACCGGACGCACCGGTCAGGGGTGACCGGACGCGTCCGATCGTGCATGGAGCTTACTGTACTCACACCGGACGCGCTACCGCGTCCGATCGGTGATGACCGGACGCGTCCGGTCGTCTCAGGACCTTACTGGACTATGACCGGACGCGCCGATCATACCCAGGTCGCGTCCGATCGGGTGTTTCCCTTAAGTGACACGTGTTGACTTCTGACCACCGCGTCCGGTCCTCGCGAGGACCGCGTCCGGTGCTCAGAGCTGAAACCCCAGCCGCGGAACTGAACTGACCGGACGCGTCCGGTCATGCCGAGGACCGCGTCCGGTCACTGGAAAAAGACCCGAAACTCTCCGAAAAGTGTTACAACTTCAACCAAGTTGCTCGCAACTGAACTTTGAGCTATTCTAGAGCTGCCTAGCGCCAAGTTTAACAAGTGTGCACCACACTTAAACATAGGACTCGCCTAGGTCAAGCTATCCGCTCATGCCCCCCTTTATAGTACGGCCAAAAGAGAAAAAACGAAGATCCTAACGACTATTCCAAATGTCTCTCAACACCTCGACATCCGGAACTAACCGTCCTTAATCTTGACGTCACTCTTTTGAAAACCGAAACGATTTCCATCAAGGTGCATGAATACCATGGTGCCCAAAGCAGTTAAAACCTCCATGACCTAACTTACCAAAGTTTCTGCAAAACACACGTTAGTCATGGTAATAAAGCGTTGTCATCAATTGCCGAAACCAAACCTCGGGGCCTAGATGCTTTCATCCATGATACATCACAACCTGCAACAAGTGGAAATAAACCCTGAGTACAAGAATGTACTCAGCTAGACTTACCCGTCAAAAACCAGAAATAAAGTGACACCAAGGATCATGCAAGGCTGATATAAGTGGAGATAGCTTGACAACATTTTGCATAAAAGCTTAGTACAGATAAGTAATCATTAATGCTTAAGCATCAAGTTAATCATCATGAACCTGCCATCTAGATTAGCACCTATACTAGAGCACTCACTTTATTAGGAGCAAACAATATTAACCATAGCAGGTATAATAAGGCTATCATCATCATATCATTAATCCTGAACCATTTATTATTTAGTGAGATCTACGTTGGAGATACTCCCGTCAAGTTCTCACTAATCGGTGAGAGACGTCGACTCGAATCGAATTACAACTCAGCTAAGGGGGTATTCCTAACTCTCACCCATGACTTTTCCCGTCGGGGAGCATTAGGTCACCTTTGGTACAACTCAGGAACCAACTTCGCGGGTTTGGTCAGCGCCCGCACTCTCAGGGATTACCCTTCTGCTAGGACGATCAGGACTTTTAAATCACCTGCCCTTAGACCCACGCCTACGGCTCCCTTCCGAGGTGCACTTTATACTTGCCGACTCTCGGCCTGAGTTGAGCTACTTGGATTCGCGGTCAAGCACTCGGGCCTGGCCAGCTAAGAGAGTGGCATGCGTTCAACATGACAAGGAAAGGCTCCAAGAATCGGTCCATAATCGACACAGACGGGGATAGATCCACACCCAAGACCTCCATGCCTTGTTGTGTCACTATCGTCATCCTGTCCGGTCTCATTTCATTTCATTAACACATGGTTCTTTTCCACGATAGCAAATATAGCCAACCGTGCCATATATATATCCCTAAAGCTCGCAGGTGACATGGGATCACCTGACTTCTACCGGTTAAAGCAGGGTTAAGCAATTACTCGAACCTAAACCTAAATAGGATTCAAGGCATACTTTCTGGACAAGGATAGGGTATATATGCAGCAAGTGTTTTCAGCCAACACCTATCACTTAATGCAACAATACATATAACATATATACTCAATTGTATTTTTAGAAATTGGGAGGCTTATAATTCTACGAGGCTTGCCTGGAATCCGACACAAGTCAGTAGTTGTCAGATGACACTCGCTTGGCGAGCACCTCCCATTCTAGCACTTGTCCAGTCCTTCCGTCTTCGAGATAGGTCCACCAAACACCATCTTCAGGTTAGGCTCCAACATCTCGTCCTTCACGTGGTGCATCTAGCGTACCTAGATGAGATGCAAGATGCAAGTGTATGAATACATGGAAGTGCAATAGACAATGCATCACATACAGTAATCAAGGCAAGTACGAGGTTACGCTAAATACACCTAAGTACTTCACATTGCTTAATTAAACATCACACGACCTATCATGCTAAGATAGCAAAGAAAGCAATACCAAATATGACACAAGATTTACAAAGTCTCAGGTGTGCTAACTTCATCACCAAGGACATGAATCACACTTAGCAACATGCAAAGCAAGTCAAGGTGAAGCAACAACGATAACTGGAATATGCCAATTTCTGGACTAGCAAACAGTAGCTTCATAAATCAATCATATCTGAAGTTTTATAAATCCAAATGACTTGCAAGAAGACATTATGGAAATATTATAAAATTCTCTACATTTAATTTACAATCATCGCCGCATGATTCCAAAGTTAATCATGTCGAATTTACACAAACACAGAAACTGGTCTAACAAGACAAAGAGCAAGCAATTCTGTAACCCAACTTTAAACAGCTATAACTCCTAAACCACATGGCCAAATGCCACAAAATTTTAACAGAAGCTAGATACTTAAATTATCTACAACTTTTGTACAACAAAAGTTTTACAACAAAGCAAATTATCATGAAGAACTTTGCTAAGTTCCCAGATCTGTCCAGAAATCTCATTTGCAAGAAATAATTATTAACTTATGTTGCAAACATATAATTGGACAAAACTAACTTTGCCAACATGTCACACAAGACTAATGAACACCAGAAAACATAGTGTCCAATGCTAAATAAATTATTTTAATACATTTCTTAATTTATCTAGATAATTAGGTGGAATTATGAACATATATCAAAAGTGCACAATAAATTCTTTCAAAATTACAGTGACCTACATATGCTCCCAATAGTCTACTATCCAAATTTTAAACTATTTGGACATGTATATAAACCTCTATGAAAAGGACAAATGGCTATAGCAATAAATCATGTGAGAGCAAGATACACTAATAACTCACTCATACACAATCCAAAATTCATGAAATTTTTACCACACATCAATCATCACATGAGTAGCATGCCACAAAAATTTCACTTCATTTGCAGCCCTACATTTGTAGTTATGAAAATGACAAATATAACTAGCATTGAAAACCTAGAGGCATAGATCTATTTTTAGAACTAAAACTTTAAACTAAAACATGACATATTATAGATCCAATGCATAGACAATTTCACAAGGATTTCAAAAAGTCCTCATTTGCTATTTTACGGTTTTCCTATGAATTACTATGAATTTCCAAATTTTCAGCAAAATTAACACAAATTAGTCCTTACTGCAGTATTCCTATGAGTCTATGACAACGCATTTAGGTCCTTCCCTTTCTTCGAATTTGAGCATGACACCCCTGGTCGCGAATCAGAGCAGAGGCCATCGGCATCGCGGTTTTCACCGGAGGGGAGCCATGTCGGCGGTGGCCAAGGGATGGGGGACCAAGGGGGCCCGTGCGTGCCCGCGGAGCTGCTCGGCTCGACCCGAGGCGGGTCGTGGTGGCCCGACCACGTGCACTCTCAAGGTCGCGGCGGACGGCCATGGTTGCAACGCCCTCCGGCGGTGGTTGGCGACGGGGAAAGGGCGTAGGAGGGGCAGAGGGAGGCGGCGATGCTACTGGTGGTGAGGCATTGGCGTGGGGAGGCCCGGAACAGCCAGAACGCGGCGCGGCGAAAGCTCTGACAGCCGTTGTTGGTGTCCTTGCCTGCGCTCACGGACAGAGGGCGAGGAAGGCGTTGGGAAGGGCGACAGCGAGCAAGAGCGGCGCTTTGCCTCTTCCAAAATGCGAGCAAGGGAGCAGGGCATGCGGCAAGGGCAGGCACACGCGTTGGCCATGGTGGAGTGAGCTCTCGCATGGCTGCCACGCACTACCACTTTGGGGCATTTTGCCGAGCACGTGGCGTACACCGAAGTGGTCGGAGTGGGGCGCAGTTTTGGGCCGCTTCGGGGTCGAATTAGGTCATGGGTCCAAAAGCAAAATCGAATCCCACATAACACCCTACAAATCTTTTATAAGGGTCATAGTCATTAGAGTCCTGCATTAGGAGGTAATTATCCCCAAAGTTGACACTGTCAGTGATTTGAAAGCAACGAGCAACAATCCAAATTGATGGTCGAAATGAAATGCAACTGGTGCCATATTCTTGCATGTTCTTCCCCATCATTTAAGCTCCAACTTTTACATTTGGATCAACTGAAGTTTCTTAACAAATTTTGGAGAACGCGAGACGCCATCGTCAATGTCATTCAAGTGCTAAAATAACCTTTTTGCTGTTTTGGAAACTGTTTTCGAAGATCCAAATGAACTCCAATCTTGATGAGACTTGATTCCTTGGCTCCACCTGAAAAGTACTTCAACCCCTATTAAGGAATACAATTGAGCTACCATACAATTTTGCAAGAGAAAGTGTCGCAAGCAAGTCAACTTACTGCTGTCAAACGAGGACTTAAGAAGAATTTTCTGCTTCTTCCAAACAGCAGCTGATTCAATATTGTAAGCTCTATTTGACTAGGTTAGAGGCCAAACTAGCTCTTAACCAATAAACAAAGTTTGTTCTACATAAGATGAACTACAACTTTTCTTTAAGGTCAAACCTCATAACTAGTATAGAAGTTAAACTTTCACTTTGGTCAAAGTAGCAACTCGATAAAGCCTAAACTAGGGCTTTAGGCCAATTAAGGCATTTTCTTTGTATTTGCTCAACATGAACCCTTCATGACTTTTGTTGTAGAGTTCATCTAGAGTCATTTGGGCGAGTTTTCAAGGTTTGGTTGATGATCTATAATTCCATTCACTTAATGGTGCAATTCCAATAGGAATAGAACTTATCATTTCATGTGACTTTTTTATTCCAAACTTCATGAAACTTTTTCAGTGACCAATATAGATAGGTATTAAGGTGATACACATAAAGATATTGCAATAACACCACCCAAGCATATATCTTGAAAATAGCCTATATGCAAAGCAAGGGTGCAACATCCAAGTTTAGAATAGGCTCTTCTATATAGGTTGACCTTGACATCGTCATCTCCACTTAATCTATCATGTTTGAGCTCAAACCCACTGCTTAATGAGTGACAAACACCTAAGGTGTTACAATGTATAAGCACCACACATACACAAGGTTCGGCTCCTCATCCAGTTCGAACACTTAATCAAGCACCATGTGATCCTATGCATAGATATAGTGATAACTCCGACTATACTAAGCATATACTCAAAGTAAACTAAGAACATGATATAGATAAAGATTGAAGTCATAAAGTAGATAAATATGATGGATACAAGTGTCCAGATGACTTGATCCAGAATCTGACTGTTGGTATTTATTAACGTGTCACTTGTTCTAAGTACTTAGCCACCTATTATAAACCTATACCTCCTAGCTTAACTAGGTTGTCATCCCTAGTGTATATGCAAGAGATATGTATGGATACTACAAAGCATTACAACTAGAATAAGCAGTTATTATTAATGCAA
The DNA here is from genome assembly GCA_038087645.1 of Saccharum hybrid cultivar R570. Lineage (NCBI taxonomy): Eukaryota > Viridiplantae > Streptophyta > Magnoliopsida > Poales > Poaceae > Saccharum > Saccharum hybrid cultivar. Next base: position 2,481,077 of record JAQSUU010000730.1, on the reverse strand, counting down.
GTGACTAGAGAGAATATATATCTATGAATACAAAGTATCAGCAAGCACATAGATAATTATACCATTGTAGCATTTACCCGAGAGTATTTCAGGTATCGTTATTTATATTTTTACCACTGGGAAGGTTTAGCATGAATATGTATTGTTAACTTATATTATTGAAGGAGAAAATAACCATAACCAATCCTCTACTCATAACAGGAACAAGTCATAGAATAAAATATATAGACGATAAGTATTGATAGGGATAAATCACTCAGAGCACCCCTACTATAGCATTAGCATGGTCAGGTAGAATAATAGAGGAATAATTCCTAAGTCATTCTTAATTACAAGTCATAGCATATATTTGATTAGTGTAATTACATCTAGTAATCATCGCTAAGATCATTATCATATCTACACAGAAGGGATATTACGGAGGTAGATTGAGGGCAGAGCTCATTCTATCTTCGTAATCGGACCCTACGTGCACCTATATTCGGGGAGTGGACTACAAAGGACTCAATGGGAGTGTCACATCCGCAATCTACCACATGACCCGGAATATAGGGTGTATTCACAGGTAAACAACGTATAAGCACCACGCTTACACAATGTTGACCATCCACCCATAGATCTTTAGAGTGAGCGCTATATGAATTTATGCATAAACATGATGACAAACTAACTATACTAGATATATAATCAAAGTAGACGATGAACATCATAATGAAGAACATGAACAAGATGAACATTGATATTGTCATAGCAATTGTATCTAATGTATAAAAACAATAGAGAAACAATAAAGAGAGGGGTACAAGAGTTGACACCGAACCACGCTCTAGACAATGTCAGGAATCCAAGCGAAGACCTGTTTGCCTCCCTCTAGATCTAACCTAACTAGCTATGCTATGGAGATGGAGGAGCTCTTAGGAGATTAGGGTTTCTGTCTACAGATGACTTGATGACTTATGATCTGAACTGATCTGATGCCTTAGGGGGGCTAGGGTCTGGTTATATAGCCCTGTGGGAGCAACGTGAGCCCTTGGATCAAACTAACATAAGCAATGGCCGAGATGCGTCATCAATGGTGGTGGGAAACCGACCTCACGAGGTGGCTAATAGGTGGGTCCCACAGGGACCGGTCGACCCCACCTATAGGCCGACCGGCCCCACATGTCGGTGCCTCGTCCTCCGCTTTGGTGGCGTGGCTTCTAGACCCTTCTAGAGTCTTCCCATGTGGGTGCCGTGGTGGAATTCCATATTTTCCTTTGACGTTAAGGTCCTCCTTGGTAGTTTTCTGATTAAACCCTGCTAGAAACATAGATTCACCAAGACTCATAGAATTTATTAGTTTAGACCCTAGACTCTCGTTGGTAATTATATTTATGCCCTTTCTCATGTTTATTTGACAGTTTATAATGGTTGTTAACTATCGTCAACAACTCCCCCAAGCTTACATTTTGCTAGTCCTTTAGCAAAAACTAAACTTAACTAAGAGTGTAAAGAATTAAAAATATTGTAGCAACTCCTCAAAAGTACTCATGTGTTTAGACAAGAAAACCGGTCTAACTTTCAAACTTACTCATATTACCTTCAACCATGGGGCTTGTAGCCTTCACTTATGTCTTGAGTAATTGAAAGATAGAACAATCAAGTCAAGCACTATGTTTCAAGTTCCTTGCTCAACCATCATTCTAGAGTTTTTAATAGGTTTCCAAATAAAACTCAGAGCTCTTCCTTGTATGACACTCTCAAGTCTCTTAATATATGTGGTATTTGTAGATGCTTACCAAGACAATAGCAATGTTATGCCTTTCCTTTCCTACAGCTAAAGCTTATGTGGTATTCATAGGTAGGCAGAAAGCATAAATGAGCATACTTGCAATACATATATTGTAAAGTCAAACAATAGATCTAAAGAGAGTTAAGTCATACAATCAAATCAAGATGAACATGTGTGTGGATAGTGGATATATATGGTGGCTAATCCTATTTCTACTATGCTCCATGAAAACATACCTCTCTTTTATAACTGGAAAATATTTGCTAGAGAATAGGGGTTATCTTATTCATTCCTCTTTTTTTCAGACGGACATCTAAGTACCCATTGTTTTAATAATTCGGACACATGTCCATTTTTTCAATTCTTCTTTTTTTTATGAATAATTTTTGCATAGCCCCCTTGTCTCTTTTCTGCAACAAAACTTTTAAGATATAGCAACAAGTACTTAGAGCATTTATTTGATGGATATCCTATGGGGCATTTTTGGTGTCTATTCCCAATGTAGGAGTAAAACATTTTTTTGGGTGGAACTAGATGGAATGACATGTTGTTGTGCCTACCCCAGTGTAGGAGTGGTGCATATTTAGGTGGTGTGTACGTGATCTTGATTTTAAAAGTATGACAAACCTCTCATAAGGCATCAACAAAGCTTGACTAAACTCAATGCAAAACAAGCAACATATATGAGTGAAAGTTTTTCTAATCTAAGTATCATATATGGATTTGGTAGGAATTCAAGCTTTTGTCATACAGGAGCTGATCATGATTTTTATGTTTTCAAAAGATAAATCTCCAGAACTCTAATATCGCTAGGAACAAGATAAATAGTAGCTCAGACCTTCTCATATCATATCTGTCAGTTACCTAGACTTAGATCAAGCATATGCTACCCCTGAGTTTCAAGTTTTAGAGTAAATTCTTCTATCAAATCATTTGTATCCTAAACTCGGGAAAATTCAAGGCTGAACTAGGTACTTGAAAGAAATTATGACAGAGCATCTAGTCGTCATTTCTATTGCAAGATTAACCTTAGACTCCCTTTTATTCATAGATACTAGACACATACTTTATATCTTGTTTCTCCATCATATCTAATATATATAGTTACCACAAGTTTTTATTTTGTTTTGATTTGTTATTCATCTTTTTATGACTCTAAGTATATATATAGAAGACTCATAAAAATAGTAAAACTAAAAAGGTAAAGAAATATTTAGCTAGATATACGGGGATGCTCCTCCTCCAAGCTGGATGTTGTCATGACCTCTCTTTCATCCTCCTAGAAGTAGACACTATTAACTTTTGACCCTTATGCCACGCTTTTTTGTCACAACGACAAGTTTCAGTTGCAATAAGGGGTGTTATCGCAACCATTTGCACTTTTGGTTGCGATAAATGGGATTTTTTGCCACGTAAATTGTTTCGTGGCCCTGAGTATGAAGATCATTGCAATAATTAAGTGTTATCACAACCAATTGTAAACCGGTTGCAATAACTTATCACTATTGCCACGATTTAATTTGCGTTGCGGACAGTTTTATTAGCGTTGCAATATTGAGATGATATTGCAACTCTTTAGTGGATGGTTGCGATAGCGCATCTATGTTGCAACGAATATATTTCGTTGTATGTAATAGTCGCTTGCGTTGCAAAAGAGTTACATATAGCAATGAAAACATAAATCGTTGCAATTGCTAGGTTTTGGAGCACAATGTTTATAGAAAAAAAATAAAAATAATAATAAAACGATAAAAAGGACCTGAACACGCTTAGAGGGATTTTTTTAAAAAAGAGACCTATAAAGTTGGGCACACAACGCTTATAAAAAAATAAAAAATATATATAAAAAAGACCTGCAACCAGATTCACAACGCTTGTAGAGGAAAAAAATAAAAAAAATAAAAAGACATGTAGCACGCTTATAGGAAAAAAAGACCTGTAACGTTCTGAAGCACAACACTTATAGGAAAAGAAATAAAAATGCTTATAGGAAAAAAAAGACATGTAATAACGTTCTGAAGCACAACGCTTATTATAGGAAAAGAAATAAAAATAAAAAAATAAAATAAACAGTGACGATGTTGGGTTTTTGAACTTGAGACCTTACGGTCTAAAGAAAAGCTAATTACCACTGGACTATAACTGGGCTCATGTCACTGGTAGCCACAGGACGATATACATATTAATGTAGAACCTGTTTAGGTAATGAAACAGGATCTGATCTGTACGTGGTCACGTAGATGTCTTTCCCCATTGTCACGGCCCTTCCCTGCCAGCATCGTGGCGCCCTAGTTCTTTCCCCAAGCACCCTTGTCGTAAAGTTCTTTTGGGCGCCGTCGCCCTTCCTGCTCATCGACGAGATAAAAGTGAGGGAGCACCGGCTAGTGCACCGGCCTTCCTCAGCGCGCGAGAAGGGATCGTTCAACCAATGCCACCGCGCGCCCTCCATCATCGACAAATCTGAGACCAACCCCACTCACACCACGCCCACCAGTGGAGTAGAGAATTTTACAAACTTACATGACAACATATTTTTGTGTATGGTCATTCCAAAAAATTCAATGATGTTAACAATGCAAAGTGGTTGTACACATTGTTCTGTGACTCTCTGAGTTTGTGAACAATGTATAGTCCATTAAAATAATTTGAAATTTTTATGAGAAGTAACAAAAAAAAGTGCACACACGGCACTTGAACTTGTGTCCTGCTGCTCAAAGGGGAAGCCACCATACCATTGAACTAGATAATACATAACTATTTGGAAAAGTGGATACACATTTTATTAAATATAGTTATCCCTCAACCACAAGTTATTTGGAGGCCCGAGAGGACCTCTGCGCCTGTTCACCAACCAAAGCTGACCGCGGGTCCCGGTTAAACTTTGAGGGCACTCAAACCTAAGACATGATGATTCGAATTGGAGTAACCATACCATTAAGGTACGGAGCTATATGTGTATATGACTGCAGTTTATCCAATTTATATTAATTTCCCATGAAGACTAAAAAGAAAAAGAAAAAGAAAAAACGCTACATGCAGGAGCTTTGAACCTGAGAATTTATATGAATTTCCCAAGAAGACTAATAATAAAATAAAAAGGAAAAGAAAGAAACGCTACACGCAGGAGCTTTGAACCTGAGACGTGTAGCTGGGCAAAAATTGACCACCCCACTGAGCTATGAAATCATTTGTGAAGATCACCACAATTTATTAATATATCAGTTGCGAAGTGACCATCCCAATGAGGCTATGAAGCCATTTGTGAAGATGACTGCAGCTTATATTGAATACATATGAGTTGCGAATGAACAAATAAAAAACAAAAGTGACCATCTCATTGAGCTATGAAGTCATTCGTGAAGATCAGTGCAGTTTATTGAATGTATATGAGTTGCAAAGTTACCATCCCACTGAGATTTTGAAATCATTTGTGAAGATGTATGAGATGCAAATGAAGAAAGAAAAAACAGGAAAGAACGAAAAAAAAGAGCTACGTGCCTATTGGTCGGGCAAGAAGTGACCATACCATTTCGTTGTGAAGCCATTTGTGAAGATTAATATTGTTTATTGAAAAAATAGAAAAGAAAAAAAACTACTACTACATTATTCCAACGCTCAATATAAAGCAGTTTGTAAAATTCTACAAACGTGCATGACAACATTTTTTTGGTGTATAATCATTTAAAAAATATTTTAACAAAGGAGTACTACATATTGTTTACAAATAGATACATCTCTTGCATAGTAATATATAACTATATGTGAGAGATGTATCTATTTGGAATAATGTATAATCTCACTTTATTAAAACAAACTATATTTTTATCAAAAGTTTGTGGTCCCAAAAATTATTGTTGTAGAATTTCCTAATCATATTTAGATACTATTTTTGTGCATAACTTTTAAAAAAACATTTAATTTTAATATAGTGGTACTATTAGTGCTCAAAATAGATACATCTCTTATATAGTTACTATGTAACTAGTTCACCATTAAAAAAAATGCTGGAAATAACTAGGCAGCAGGTCTTTTGGATATTTTTTCTATGTCAAATAACATGGTATTTTTCATATTACAAATTAGCACTTAGACTAGAAAAAGGTACCAATGTGGCATCTAATTTGGATAGAGTAAATGGTTAACACGCTAACAAATTTCTTAGTTTGTGACTATTCTCTGCCTCCCAAACAGAGTACACTCGTTGGAGCAAAATTTTAGGCGCGAACCACATAGAAAGTTTGAAGCACTAGGCGGCAACGATATTTTCACCAATTTCATCCTTTGTCCTTCCAAATTCCCCCCTTCCGCACATCCTGGCACTCATTCATCCTTAGTGCTAGGGTTTGTGCATTTCTATTCTATCTCCTCCGACCTCCGGCCTCCCCCCATCCCAGCCGCCACAGTCCAGAATAGTGAGCAGACCACATCCAAGCACGCAGCCGCCACCACTCTGGATCTTAGATCCGTGCTGGTCAGGGCCCACTACCGGACACAGTAGCTTTGCCGTGTGTCACGGGCACACAGCAAAGCACGTAGGCACACAACAAACCCTTTGCCATGGGTGGCCTACGGCAAACCGCATACGACGTCAAACTTGACGGCAAACACAATGTTTGCCGTGGGCCAAGGCGCGGGCACACGACAAACCTTTGTTGTGTGTCAAACGTGGCACTCAGCAAACTAAATTGGAAACGGACGGCACATCGATGTCAGGACGACGGTGACGGAGTAATTTTTTCTTTTCCTTCGATTATATTTTCCTCGCAGTTTTTTAATTTGCCGTGTGCCTAATGCAGGGCACACGGCAAAGTCTCCAGGCTTTGTTGTGTGTCCCATGCAGGGCACACGGTAAAGTATGCAACTTTGCCGTGTGTTATTGCATGGCACACGGCAAAGCAGGTTTCCAGGTGATATTGGCGGCACCTTTGCCGTGTGCTTTGGCACTAACACATGGCAAAGCCTGTTCCCAGGTGTGCTTTGCCGTGTGTGGCACACGGCAAAGCGTGTGTCCAGTGCCTTTTTTCTGTTTTTTTTCATTCCATTCACACAAATAAGGCATACATCACATATATCACCAATATCTCACATAAGATCACATATATATCACACACAGATCACATATATCCCACATGAATCACATATGTGACACACAAGACATGTCCAAGTGCATAACCATGTCCGAAGTCCATCACGAAGTCACCGGTTCAACAAGTGAACAAAATAATCCAAGTGCAAACATAATAGAGGCACAAATGCAAATCCAACCGTTCACCAAGTGCCCCACCCCCGTCCCCGGATGCTGTGTTTGATCATGAGTCACCTCATTTGAAGCCGCCGATTGATTCTGCACAAAAAAGGAGATTGCATGTGTGAGGTCATACAAGCAAGCAATAAACATGTTAGTAAAGACATTGAATATGTAGCAAAGCAATAAATAAGTAAGGCAAACTCACAGGAGTATTTGCAGGAGGCTGTGGAGTCTGGAATAGCCCAGGTGGCACAGGATGGCCGAGAGTCATGCCAAGACTTTGCACGTAGGCAAACATCTCCTCCATCCTCTTTTTGTCAGCCTCCACCGTCACCTGCAACTCCTGCCGTTGCTGCCTTTCAATTGCGAGCTTGGCCTACAATATTTCACCTCATTGTTACAATACAAGTATAAGGTATGTACAAATCAATGAGCGATGAATAAAACAGAAATAACCTGGAGTGCCTCCACCTGGACCTGCTCAACGGTCCGCCGGGGGCGTATGGGCAGGCTAGAGCTTGTGCTCTGGGCTCAAATCTAGGAGAGAGTGGGAGTGTTGGTCGCGTCGAGTGTGTTGGCGCCAATGTAGTAACGCAAATGCTTTTTGCCTCCTCTAATCCTCATGATGACTTCTCCATCAAGTTCCTCGGTGAGAGGATCGAAGTCATCTCCATGGACCTATTTTGCCGCCGAGGAGTACTCACTGAGGTGGCTGTGGACGGTCGCATTGGTGAACGCTGAGGGTGGGTCCTCCTGGCTGTAGTCCATGTTGGAAGTCGCCTTGCCCTTGTGGGCCAAAGCCCATGCCTTCAAGTTGGAGCAAGGCTGGCCATCATGTGACTATGACTGCGAAAAGAACAGGAAGGTGGGTCTCAATTGATACAAAAGTGAGCGTTAGAATAAATAAATGAATTTGTATACCCATCTTTGTGCGTATTGGTGAAGGCTAAGGTTCCATTGATGGTGTGGTGCACTTGCCATCATCGCACGCCGCTCCCGGCCTGCGTTGTGTGCCTCCAACCACTCGGCGCCACACCACCTGTCCACCATCATTTGCTAGCACGATCCTTTGTGGGCGCACCACCATGGAGGCACCTACACGTCATCAAGTACATGAGCACCGTACTTAATCTCTGAAGCAAATCAATATTAGTGTTCTATATTTACCTTCATGTATTGTTCTCTAGTCAGGAGCATCTGTTTTGCTATAGGCTTTTTGACATTCTCCCCCAAGTACTCGGCATGGTATTGTATGACGGCCTGGACACACGCCTCGTAGTGCATGTCCTTCATGAGCTTGTGACATGCCGTCTCAGCCACCCTCATCGCCTGCTGCTCAAATCCCGGCTCCACTCTGTAGAAATCTTGCATATAGACGTGATGTAAGCGGTCATTATTTAAAGATCGTTGAAAGAATGAGATGTAATAAACAATGTAGTGCGATGAAGTCTTACCAACAGCTCGTTGACCACCCGTTGTGCCTTGTTGCGGAATTGCCTGCAAAGCCGATCTAGTAAATCCAGAGTAGCTGCGTAGTGGTCGAACGTGTAGGCTGGCTCCCGCGTTCCGGCATACTCAACTATGCCAGGGAAAATATGCTTGCACAAAATACCAAGGATGCCATTGGGCAAGCGGTCGTAAATACCTAGGGCCACAATCTTCCAATTCCTGCCCAAGTGATTAAGAAAAAAATATTAGTTTATATTGTGGTTTCAAATATAACAAATGAAAACGTAGTGCAAACATGTAAAGTTACTTACCTACACCCAATGGGTCGAATCATCGGGCGGTGCGGAGGAAGTATCGACCGCTTCGGGAGCCACGAGGGCCCTCGCAAACCAGATAGACAGAACCGAAGCAGAGGACGAGGAACACCCTGCAGCCTCACCCTCGCCCTTGCCCTCGCCCTCGTCACCCTTGTCGTCGCCGCCGGACCCCAAGTCCACGTCCTCGTCGTCCTCATCATCGTCTGCTACCACCAGCTCGTCCTCCTCTGGCTCCCACGCCAGAGGCTCCTCCGACTCCTGGTCCCGAGCCTCCTCCTGCCCCCTCTAAAGACAGCTCAGGGTCCTTGTCCTCCTGCTCCCTGTCCTCGGCCTCCTGCTCCCCGACGCCTCCTCCTCAGGAGGATTGGGTCGTCTTTGGTACCGCGACCTGGCGTTCCTCATACCGCCCACCGTCTTTGTTGAATCACCTACAATTAAAGACATTAAACCAATGAGCATTTATTATAAAATAAACAAACATGAAAGAGATGCAAAATAAACAAAACATAATTAGAAAATAACTTAGAATTACATGTATTAGATATAAGCATCTGGATCAGGATTAGCTAGATCATAAGTCTCATCATCACTATCAGCCATGTCGATATACTCATCACTATCCATAGAAGCAATGTTCTCATCGTTGTCATTGTCTAAATTTAACTGCTCAAGTAATTGTAAGTCCTTCATATTTTGAACCTCATCTCCATCGTCCTCAACAACAACTCTTTCATTGTCGACTTCCATTTAGATCAAGCCGGTTAAGTCTATTTTGCACGGGTATGTGTTCAGGTCATATGTGTTCTTGAAAGAACTCTCCGTCATATGTGTTCGGGTCAAAGTTGTAATCTTCATTGTTTGGTACCGGTAGTTTACCGTGTGGCGATACCTTGTAGACAACATCCCAACCGTTTAGATGTTCATCGGTTTTGCATGGGTATGGGAGATAATAAACTTGTGTGGCCTGTTGAGCCACAATATACACATCTTCTCCTAGTAAGGTGGAATCCTATCGAATCTCGACTAGACCAAGATTAGGGATCCGTCTCGTTACTTGAGGATCAAACCAATGACATTTGAATATTACATGATTAAGAGGTATGCAACCAAGAAATGTGAGTTCATATATTTCTTCAATTCTTCTATAATACTCGACCTCATCTACACCGGCCGTAAAAACTCCGGTATTTGTGGTTTTTTGATTGGGCTGCCTCTCCTCGTGGCTTCTTGTGTGAAAGCGATATCCATTGACATCATAACTGGTAAATGACCTGACCCTATAGTCACAACCATCGGCAACCTGTCTCAACTCGGCACTCATAGAGGTATCATTTTGCCCCTGCAAGGTCAAGCAAGATAGTTCGTTATATTATTGAACAAGTTCTATCTGAACGAGCTCAATTGAACAGTATACCTTCTGTTTGAACCAACATATGAAATCGAGCATTCCATTTCCCACACCCTATCTAAGAAGGTTCTCAATTTGTTGCTGGGAAGGTTGCCCCCTTTGATGCTAGAATTGTTGAATAAATTCCCTGCAACAACGAGAATAAAGGGTCTCAATTGATGCAGAATAGTGACGACATATTGAACAAGTTCGTTGAGAACTTACCGCACGTATGTATCCACTTCGGTGAGGTTGGTCAGCACATATAGCATGATAATGCGCCACTCCTCATGTTTCAATGTCTTGGGGGTCGATGCACTTGCGCTTCCGAGTTGCCCTCGGAAAATACTGAGGTTCGATTCATTTTCACCAGCATTATAACGAGGGGTGGATTATGCACACTAGGAAGGTTGTCGCCATAGTATGTTGTTGTGAAGTTCGACACCTCCTCCAGGATGGATGCCTCTGCAATAGAAGCCTCAATTTTGGCTTTATTTCTACATTTTTTCCAAAGAACTTTTAGGCATCTCTCGATTGGAGAGCACCAACGGCCCTGCATGGCCCCCCCAATCGTACCTCGGACGGGAGGTGCAAAATCAAATGCTGCATCAGGTTGAAGAAGCTAGGTGGAAATATCATCTCCAACTTATAGATCAACATAGGTGCCATTCTTTCCAAGTCTTGAATCACGGTCCGAGATATCTCCTTGGCGCAAAGCTGGCGGAAGAAGAAGCTCAACTCTACTAGCACTTTTCTAGATATGGTCGGGAAAATAGCCTCAAACCATCACCGGAAGAAGCCGCTCAATCCATATGTGGAAGTCATGACTCTTCATCCCTTTCACTCGCAGAGTAGATAAGTTCACTTCCCTCCTTAGATTCGCTGCATATCCATCAGGGAACATTAACGTTTGGAACCATTCTAGCACTTCCCTCCTTTCGTTCCTTTTCAAGACGAATTCAGCCCTAGGCTTTGTCCATGTCTTGCTGCCTCTAGGAGGTTTCATTTCTTGCTTTGGTTTATCGCATAACATTGCCAGGTCAACCCTAGCCTTAATGTTGTCCTTTGACTTTTCAGTGTCCATGATTGTATACCAAAGTGCCTCGGTGGCATTCTTTTTTGTGTGTATTATATCAATGTTATGTGGAAGAAGAAGGTCGTCAAAATACAAACCCGACTTATGAGACCATGCATGTTGCTCACCATATCCTAGAAAACCACCTTCTTGATTGACCCTGAGAGCATCCATATGAGCACGAACCTCGGCACCGGTCATCATATGTGGTGCAGGGTCCATAACTACGGCACCTTTCGTAAAGTTCTTGATGTCTTGTCTGAATGGATGATCAAGAGGGAGGAACTGTCGATGTTTGTCAAACAAAGAATACTTGCCACCCTTCTTCAACCAAATGAACCTCAGAGATGTCTTGCATACTGGGCATGAGAACTTCCCGTGAACACACCAGCCACAAAATATGACATATGCAAGAAAGTCATGCAGCGAGTAGTGGTACCAAACATGCATTTTGAAGTACCTCTTCGTAGCTCGGTCGTACGTCCATACCCCTTCCTCCCAAGCATGGACCAATTCATCAATCACCGGCTCAATGAACACACCCACACTATTCCCTAGGTTTCAGGAATTATCAACGACAAGAATATATTTTGTCATTGGAAGATGATGCCAGGGGGGTGATTGAGGGGGATAACGAACACGGGCCAACAAGTGTATGGGGTGGCCCTCATTCCATAAGGATTGAACCCATCTGTTGCCAATGCAACACATACATTATGAGCCTCTAGAGCTTTGTCACGATGAACCACATCAAAGTGAGTCCATGCTTCACCATCGGATGGATGTACCAGCTTGTCAGGATTGTATCGACGTCCATTTTTGTGCCATGTCATCTGTTTCGTGGTTTCCTCGCTCATGTAAAGTCGTTGGATCCTCGGTACGAAAGGAAGGTACCGTAGGATTTTCACGGGGATGTCAAGCTACTTCTTCTAACCATCACCAGATTCTACCTCTAGGAACCTAGAGGATCCACACTTCGCACAGTACTTTGCGGCTGCATGTTCTTTCCTAAAAAGAATGCACCCCTTTGGACAAGCATGAATCTACTCATATGACATCTTAAGTGCACGAAGCAGTTTCTGTGACTCGTACATGCTCTTTGGCAGAATGTGATCCTCCGGAAGCAGGCTGCCAATAACTGTCAACATAGCATCAAAGCAATCTCGACTCATGCTATACTAGGACTTTAAGGCCATTACACGTCCAATGCCATCTATTTGAGAAACCCTTGTCTGACCATGAAGGGGTTTCTGTGCAGCGGACAACATGTTGTAATACGCCTTTGCGCTTGCCTCTGGCTCCTCCTCCGTACATCCTTCACCGAAGTGTGCTTCATGATAGTCATTTAACATGTCTCCTACCCTGCCCTCATCATCATAATCATCGACACGTGGTCTCACGACCTCCTCTCTCACACGATCAGCTTCACCATGGTACACCCACCGGGTATAGTCTGTCGTAAATCCGTACTTGGCGAGATGTGTTTCCATAGCCTCCTTTGTTTGGCGACGCGTGTTTGCATAGTTGCTATAGGGACACCAAGCGGTACGCACGCCTTTAGCCTTGTCAAATGCTAGTTCCAAGAAAGCCTTGGTCTTTTCGATCCATTCAGCGGTAAACGAACCCCGACTTGGGCGGCCCGTGTACATCCACTCACGGTCATCCATCACTAACATATCAGGGATTAGGGACTAAAATAAGAATGATGAAATGCATCTAGACGATGTTCCTACTCTCTAATAGGTGAGGATAGGTCCTAATCCCACCCGAGGATACGTAGATGGGGTTAGTTTCCATGGTCTACTCCGATCGGAGACAAAATTTCGGCAGCACCTCGCCGTTGTTCTCCAAATACACGTCCCAATAGGGAGAATGTGTACCCGGAGAACAACATGAAAGTGATGCCAAAACTCTGCCTCGGATCAGAGTAGACCATGGAAACTAACCCCATCTACGCATCCTCAAGATGTCCAAAGAAACGTGGACAATCCAAAATAGATACTGTTATAAATATGTAAATATCATATTTCAAACAGTATCTGTTTGGAACGGGAGACGCCTAACTCGGTGACGTCACCGACGAAACAATGGCATTAGGGCTTATACCTTGGTTGGTGGTGGAGTTAGGCTAGCGGGGCAGTGGCGAGACGGTGCAGTGGCGAGTCAACGTGGTGTAGGAAGACCCATAGCGGTGAGGAAGACGGTTAGGGTACGACGGGCTCTTCTCTGCAAAAAAAACATAATTTTGTCAATTGAAAATTTCGGTAGCACCTCCCCTGCATGGGGAGGTTTACAAAACCTGCAAGAAACATGGCACGATGGCCGACAACCACTATGTTCAATACAAAGGCACGATGGACGACAACCTAGTGCGTCGCCGGTGAAGGGGCTGTGGCAGCGATGGGCGGGCCGGTGCCGGGATGGGCAGTGCCGAGGCCTCGGCCGCTGGGACCATGGGGGCGCCGGGTGAAATGACCTCAATTTCCGCAAAGGGAAATCCACAGAGTCGAAGTGTAATAAGACCGCGATGGATCTTATTACCCAAATTCTAGTTGAATACCACATCTATACAACGATAATATCAGAGTACAAATAGTGTGGAATTACATAATTTATTACATCGCCGCATTGGCGGAAACAAAAGTAGCAGACAAGCAGAACAGCTTGAAGATAAGATCGCCAAACTCGAGCGTAGGCACAAACCCCTCAACCATCAAACTCTTCGGAGCTATACTCCTCAACAGAACCTGTGCCAAAAACTTATCAGTACGATTTGTACTGGCCACTCCCATCCCTATGAGCATTGCTTTGTGGATTTGGATGCAACATGGTTGTATTCAAAAGAAACCTATAGGGCTGGGGTTTCCTATGCAGTAGCATATCAAGTATATAATATAATTGATCAAGTTTTAACACTATTCCCACACTCATTCCACTCCATTCCCTTTTCCGAGCTAGGTTATGATCCTGGGATCAACATACCACCATCTCCACACTATTACCACACCATCGCTCAATCGACAGGCCAACTCCCTCTCGGCACTGTCTCAAGGCCTGTAGCCCCTGGCTAAGACCGACACTCTCTTTCAGGGGAAGAAGAGAAGGACTCATCTCACTATCTAGTTTAAGCGAAACCCAGGAAAGGTCCATAGCTGACGAGTCGGCACATGTATCGATCGACCAACCATACACTCTGTAGAGGTTTTACATAACCACAAGATCCGCCTTCCTTGCTGACCGTCGTCAACTGGGCTGATTCCGGCTGCTTGCTAGCCTAGGATAATGCCACTCTACCATTCAGCCCTGGTTCACCCCAAGTCAAGTCTGGGGTGGCTGAAACTGTGAGTCATGAGCCGGGTCCACAAGGTCTCCATGAAGTCTCGGAAGGGTGTGGGGGAAATCCTCTGCGCCCCGTACCTCCTTACACTGTCCGCTTTCAACCTAGCAGTAGTGGCAAAAATCCTACCAAGTAGTCCAGCCGTCCCGCACCATATAGGGCGAGTGGTACGTAAGGCTTCCCGGTGAATCTGTGTACTAGTAGGTCCTTAGGGATGACCAAGCCAGAATGTCTCCATCAGGGTTTCCATTTACCGTGCCACCACAGCACCTCCAACCCGGGCTCCACCCATCACAGGTTCACACCCAGGTCCACCTCATATACCTTTTACCCACCACAGGTATACATTTCTAGGGGTGCCCAGGTAGCATCCCATAGTAAGACTTGCCCCAGGCTCGTCGTATATTCCAACTTGGTCGACACAACCCTCACCCTCCACACACCCAAGTCACACACGCAGCACTCTCCCCATAGTCCAGGTAACACCGGTTTCCACCACACACTTAGTATAAGCGTAGTAGAAGTATAAATAAGGAAATGTATAGCAATAAGCGTGTGTCTAGCCTAATAGCAGGGTATGCAGGGGTAAGGTTGCGTCAAGGTAAAGGCTATCAAGCAAGCATACTACCATGCAAATCCTACCATAAAATAATTGTAGCCCCACGGCGTCCCCTCCGAAGAACTCCTTCCCCTTGGAGCACTCCTTGAACGCCTGTTCCAGTGTCTGGAGAACCGCCACGACCTGCGTCGCGGCCTCCACCCTCTCCTCGGCCGACCTGCCGCTGAAAACCGGTTGCCACGTGCTTAACCACTGTATGTCATGTAGCATGTATGCGTCAGTGTTTGTTACTGTGGAGCTAGAAGCACATATCTGTGTCTCGTATGAGGGTGCCATGACTGCTAGCACAGACCTTGTCGTCGACGTAGGAGGCCCAGAAGCGAGCAACCGCACGGTCGTAAGGGGCAGAGGGAAGGATGGGAGCGCCGGTGGCGGCCGGGAAAGCCTCGTCGACGTACTGCACGATGATCTGAGACTCACAGACAGGCTTGCCGTCGTGGATGAGCACGGGCACCTTCTTGAGCACGGGGTTGGACTTGAGGAGAAGCTCGCTCTTGTCGTAGAGGCTATCCTCGGCGTAAACGTAGGTGAGGCCTTTCAGGTTGAGGGCGATGCGCGCCCTGATCACGTACGGGCACGCCCACAAGCCCAGCAGCGTAAGCCCTTCGCCACCACCGGGGGCGGGGGCTTCTCTTGCCATTCTTGCTAGCTACGGCTTCGACAGATACCCTTGAACTGGCTGTTTTTTCTTCTTTTTTGGGAGGGAGAGAGAGAGACATAGAGAGCTGAGAACTGATGACCAGCCGTGGTGGTCATGCGTGTGTGCATCAACATATATATATATATATATATATATATATATATATATATATATATATATATGCACCCACTGACGCACAAGGGGACTAGTTCTTTTGACTTCCGAGACCTGAGACTAGCAAATTCTGTTTCGTTCTCGCACGACAGCAGCTTGAAATTGGTGCAGCTCATGTGTAGGTCCTGTGCAGAGTTGGTTACCGTTCGTCACCAATGACGTGCTGTTGATATGGATTTTCTAGATCTTATATGTACCCTAAATCTATACGGCACTCGGGTGAAATTTGGCTGCGTCTCACTCGATGTCTTTGTGGCCGTCTATCTTGCTGTGAACGGAGGGGATCATACCTTGGTGAAGGTGGCGGTGCCGGTGCTGCGAGCGGTGCAGGTGATGCCAACGGTGCATGCGGTACATGTGCTGTGCTATTGGGGTTGCAGGTGCATGTGGTTCAGATGGCGTGATGTACGAGATCAAGGAGCTGCTGACCCATCACATCACCGTTCATACATGCAGTTTAAGTTCTTTAGCAGGAGCAGATTATATCTCATTGAACCATATTTTACTACTTATTTTTAGGTGTAAATTCTATGTTCAACTAGTGTAAATTGATTATTCGAATGAGAATGGTCATAATTACTTGAATAGTCATATGATGGAATGTGTTTCTTAATTTGTTCATGTTTGCAAATCTGCAATCTGTAATTTTTGTTTCTTTCTGTTCTATTTGATTTGAAAATCTTCCAATTTGCCTTCCAATTTGACAGCATCCAGTGCGCTGAACTGGTCTGCCCACGCCACGAGCAACGGCGTCTTGGTGGCGTCGAGGACGTTTATCCCGCAGATGGCCTCGGTGGCGTACAGCCATCCAAGGTGGCCGCCAAGCACGACGTCCACGAGCCCCACGCTGTCCCCTCCGAAGAAGGCCTTCCGCTTGGAGCACTCCTTGATCGCCTGCTCCAGCGTCTCCAGGACCGCGAAGACCTGCCTTGCTGCCTCCACCCTCTCCTCCGCCGTCCTACCTCTGAAAACGGGTACCCACGTGCGTTACAACTGCCATGCATGCAGAATCGGTGTTAGTTACTGAAACAAGCAATTGGTTTGGAGAGGAGGGTGCCATGATTGCTTGTACGTCGTACCTTGTCTTCGACGTAGGAGGCCCAGAAGCAAGCAACCGCGCAGTCGCAAGGGTCAGAGGGCAGGATGGGCGCGCCGGCGGCGGCGGCGGGGAAAGCCTCGTCGATGTAGTGCAGGATGATCTGAGACTCGCAGATGGGCTTGCCGTCGTGGATGAGCAGCGGCACCTTCTTGAGCACGGGGTTGGACTTGAGGAGAAGCTCGCTCTTATCGTAGAGGCTCTCCTCGGTGTAACTGTACGTAAGGCTTTTCAGGTTCAGCGCGATGCGCGCCCTGATCACGAACGGGCTCGCCCACAACCCCAGCAGGGTTAGCCTTTGCCACCACCGGAGGCGTGTCCTGCCATGCTAGCTTCTCTGTTTGTTTAGTGTGAGCCGTGGGGGTCATGCGTGTGCGCATCTATGGCCCTGTTTAGATGCCAAATTTTCTCCCAAATTCCACTATGCAAAAAGAAGATTCTCCATCACATCAAAATGCCGGCACATGCATGGAGTACTAAATGTAGATGAAATCAAAAACTAATTGCACAGTTTAGTTGTACTTTGCGAGACGAATCTTTTGAGCCTAATTAATCAATGTTTGGACAAAAAATCACAAATACAAACGAAATGCTACAGTGCAGAACATGTTACTGTGCAGATTTTGCACTGCCCAAATCGGGCCAACTAAACGAGGCCTATATGTACGTACATACATGGGGACTAGATCTTAGACTTTTTTTTATTCCTCACATCTAGGGTACAAGTTGTAGTACCTAAACGTACGTCCCAACACAACACACTACACCCTACACACACCTTTTAGAGCGCACGCTAGACCTACAACCTATACTAGTACACGTCTACAAGAGATTTATGAAGACTCTGACTTCGCTAGCGACGGGCGCGTCACCTACCCTTGCGGTCCATAGGAACATAAGGATACCTGCAAATTTATTCTGGGGATATAACTCCGGTGAGGGACAGAGGTTGAGCCGGGGCCTCCAACCTGCGCCGGCAGTGAGAGCGCTCTTGCCACCCGCGCTAACGCGCGACTTCTGAGAACTGAGAGTGGCAAAGGCTGTGTTTAGTTGGTGTTGTAAAATTTTTGGAAGCACAGTAACTCTTTCGTTTGTATTTAGTAATTATTGTCCAATTATGGGCTAATTAGGTTTGAAAGATTCGTCTCGTGATTTACAACTAAAATATGTAATTAGTTATTTTTTTTACCTATATTTAATACTTCATGCATACGTCCAAAGATTCGATGTGACAGAGAATCTTGTAAAATTTTTGGAAGTTTGAAGGATCTAAACACACCCAAATTTGTTTCGTTGTCACGCGCGCGACGGCTTGAGTGAGACAGGTGCAGCCCCTGTGTGGGTCCTGTGTTTGATACAGTTCGTCACCAATGACGCGCTGTTGATCGATCTGGATTTTCTAGATCTTCTACGGCTACGCCCGGTTCGTTTGGACTTATTAGCAGAATCAGCAGCCATCCAGCAGTGTTTTTCTCTCACAACAAACCAGCGAACAGTGCTTTCAGCACAATAAACCAGCGAAACGAACAGGCTTGGCTGCGGAGGCCAATTAACCCTGGGCAGATAACCCTGCACGTGGAATTATTTGGATTTTTTATTCCCGCCTCTGCCCCAGGGAAGATTACCACCTGTGGGGGAGTTTCCCTGTCGCTGTTTGGCAGCACAATCATGAACGTTTTCGCACTTTCTCTGATTTTGTGGAACCAGAAACAATACCCATATTCATAAGATCGATGTCACTTTGCGTTGATGTTATCACAGATCGATGTCAGCTTTGCAACAGGTTTGCATTGATGTCTTAGAAAATCAAGAAAAATCAGATTTTTTTAAATAATATGAGGAACCACAGACTAATGTCAACCACAACATTTTCATGAAAATAATGCATGGAAAATCACAAAAACCAAAATAATGCAAATAATTGAGTAACATGAGAAGCCCGCATCAAGAATATGGATTGATAATTTTTTTTTACATAGTTCGATACATAGAAAATTTAATTCAAGTGGCAAATTCAACCTAGCTAATCCATTCGCCACCAAATCACGAATCAAATCTATCCAGATATCCAAGACATATAATCAAAAAACATTATGGTTTATCTCCTTTCATAAGCAGTGTTGGAGAGAAAAAAAAAAGAACTCCTTTGTATAAGCTTCTCTCATAGGCACTGTAGCTAGTAAAAATAATTTTCTTCTCAAATCATGCATTTGCTTCCACATCAAGAACCCTGCAGGTAAACAAGGAAAAACATTAGTAGCTAGAGACATACCTAAAGTAAACTAATCTAGTGCTGCTAGGATACATCAACTTGAACCATGGCCTAGCTTAAATTCATCAGGTTATTATAGCGGCGGATTCATTGGTTCTACTAAAGCCATGGCCTAGCTTAAATTCAGATTCATGAACGATTTAGTACTGTATTAGCTAAAGTATAAAAACAACAGGCTCTGTGTATAACGACTGAACCACTTAAGCAATTGCTTACAATGCATTTGGACAGTTCAGACAATTGATCCACGATGTAACTGGACAACACGTATGTATTTGGACAATTCAGACAATTGATCCACGATGTAACTGGACAGCACGAACAAATTTATTATTGACGCAACTCAAATGGAGGAACCTTTAACAATAGATCCAATGAACCTGATAATTTGGAAAGAGCTTCCATGGTTTCTTCTTTTCATTGAGAGCTTCCAGGGTTTTGTTTGTTTGCATTCGGAAGTCTGATGAATTTTTGGGTTAATGTTGGAATGATATTGAAGACCTCATTTATTTTCCTATGCATTGTCTCACCACTATGTTGAAACTCCTTCTTTAGCCTTGAAAGGATCAAGATGCCCAAGAGGGGGGTGAATTGGGCTTTTCTAAAAATTAATTGCAAGAATTAAATCCTATAAGCCAAACTTCACCCCTAGTGCCTACTAGTGTTCCTTGTGATTCTACCGATAAAAGTTTTGCACCCTAAGTTCCAATCCTAGTCTAGCAAGGCAATTCTAGGAAAGTAAACAAGCAATGAAAGTAATGCAAGAAAGTAAATGCTTGAAAGTAAGGGTTAGGAACACGGTGATGTTTTTCTGAGGTATCGGAGAGTCACCACTCCCCACTAGTCGTCGTTGGAGCACCCGCGCAAGGGTGTAGCTCCCCTTTGATCCGCGCAAGGATCAAGTGCTCTCTACGGGTTGATTCTTCGACACTCCGTCGCGGCGAATCACCCAAAACTGCTCACAACATGAGTTGGGTCACCCACAAGCTCGCCGGATGATCACCAAACTCCTAATCACCACCAAACCGTCTAGGTGATGGCGAACACCAAGAGTAACAAGCTAGAACTCTCACTTGACCACAACAAGCCTAATGAGAAGATGGATGCACACTTGCTACACTCTTGTCACTAGTGAGGAATCTCAAACTTTGATTCTCAAATCACTATCCTCACTAGGGCTCTTGCACTCCCTTGCACTCCAAAGGTGTTTCTCAGCTGAACAAATGAGCAAGAGACCTCTAAAAGAGGTGGATGGGATGTATTTATACACCACTCAGACAAATCCAACCGTTATCTGCCAAATCAGCAAAACTCGTACTGACCGGACACGCTGGTCGACGTGACCGGACGCGCCGGTCGAGTGTAATGGTCGAAAACGGAAAGTCATCGCTGAGTGACCGGACGCGCCGGTCAGGGATGACCGGACGCGTCCGATCATGCAAGAACCTTACTGAAAACTAACCTGACGCTCGACCGCGTCCGATCATAGATGACCAGACGCATCAGGTCAGCTTAGCACCTTACTGGAACATGACCGGACGTGTTCGATCACTTCATAGTCGCGTCCGATTACACCTTTACCCTCTAAAACACGTGTCAGACTGACCACCGGACGCGACGCAACTTGAACCAAGTTGCTTCCAATTGAACTTTGAGCTTTTTTAGAGCTACCTAGTGCTAAGTTTGACAAGTGTGCACCACACCTAAACAAAAGACTCACCTAGGTTAAGCTACTCGCTTATGGCCCCCTTTATAGTATGGTCAAAGGAAAAAACAAAGATCCTAACGACTATTCCGGATGTAACTCAACACCTTGACATCCGGAACTAACCGTCCTTAATCTTGTCGTTGATCCTTTGAAAACCGAAACGATTTCCATCAAGGGACATGAATACCATAGTGTCCAAAGCAGTTATCAACTACATGACCTAACTTACCAACGTTTCTGCAAAACACACGTTAGTCATGGTAATAATGTGTTGTCATCAATTGCCGAAACCAACACCGGGGCCTAGATGCTTTCAAGCCTCTCTGTGCTTGCATTATGAGAGAGCATGAACATAAAAAGACCAAGATGCTCCTCAATCTTCATACCACGTGTGTCATGTAGCAAGTTCTCAGCCCTGAGAAAGTTTGCTATAGTTCTAAATATTTCACCCTCCATCCTAAATTCTTCCTTGCACCAATTCTCGTGGCCTTTGAGGATCTCTTTAACCTTTTTAGCACTAGGAAGAGAAGAGGTATGCTCAGGTGTTTTCTCCTCATCAAGAAAGGGTGATTTCTCAATGATTGTAAAGAAGATTCAGCTAGCTGCATTTGGTAACCTGAATATGCTAGCAACATACTGGTACGTACTCTGTTCCAAACAAAGATGCAAACAAACAAGTACTCTGTTTCCAAAGGCAAACAGAGCATCAAATAGAGGGAATGGCAACAGGATGAACAACTCCTACAGACTGTGCTCGACAAAACATGAAGCAATCTGACAGATACAGGCATGCAACATCTCAAAAAAGAAAAAAAAGATTCAGGCATGCAGCATGTCGGAGCACAGCTGACAAGGCTAGCACTAAATAAGTGAACAGAGCACTGATAGCATACACATGAAAATCAGACCTTTGTTATTCATTGCTCACCACCAGAGCATGCACATATAATTAAGTAGTCTTGCTAATTGATTGAAGAAGTTCAATGTCACATTCAGAGAACAAATTAGAATGCTATGGACTATGTATTTTGTGGATCTACACTTGTGTTTTTGTCTGCAGAATTCAATGTGAAAGATAGATAAAGAAGCTTGTGTTCTCCTTGTTAATGAAGGGAAAAATTACAAGGACTTCTGACCTTACAATTTTAAATCTAAACTACCATATTTTACCACCGTAGAAGAATAATACTACTATATTTATCAATTGGGCACCAGGAGAACATCCCTCCCTCAGTATCCAGGATGTCTCTACCAACTACTGGTGCCAACACTTGCTACATTTTTTTCAGGATTGATGCTCAAACACATGTTCTTTCTGTTTTACACATCAGCTAAAGACTTCTTACATATCAACAAGTGTATTCATGAACCAGTAAACTGGATCTATCAGAACTAGTTAGTGCTAGAAACAAGAAATCCAAGAAGCAAGACAACCCTAGATCGACTATATTTGGGCACCTGTGAATCAACAATTTAGTAAACCCTAGATCAACCAGATCGGGCCAAGCAAACTGGACCAACCATGAAAGAAGCACGTCACAGATGATGACAACCATCTAGGCAGATGGTCACTTGAATTCAACACTATACAACAGAACCATAGAGAAGGGGGACGAATCGAGCGGGTGCATACCAGATCAAGACTGCCTTCCTTCGTTTAGAGGGAAGACAAATCCGAGAAGAACTGGAGTGGATCTTGGAGCCCACCTTTCAGTTGTTGCAGCGGTCACGTCTCTCCAGCGAGGGGACGAAGCCGATGTGGAAGCGGGGATTATGGCAATTCGGAAGGGGACTGCGGCTGGGACGGTGACGAGAATGGAAGAGGAGAGTCGAGTTGAGGGCGGAGGGGCAGCGACGGCGGAGAGTCAAGGCGACGGTGGAGGGGCGGCGACGGAGAAGTGGGAGGTGAGTCGCGAGGAGAGGTGA
The DNA here is from genome assembly GCA_038087645.1 of Saccharum hybrid cultivar R570. Taxonomy (NCBI): domain Eukaryota; kingdom Viridiplantae; phylum Streptophyta; class Magnoliopsida; order Poales; family Poaceae; genus Saccharum; species Saccharum hybrid cultivar. The sequence goes on along the minus strand of JAQSUU010000730.1, from coordinate 2,458,058 downwards.
GTCGCGAGGGGAATTGTGCCCGGTGTCACGAGGCCGGACAGGTTTCCCTGTCAAAACCGAGCTCCTGCAGGGCGGAGACACCCGTGCAACGTGCTTCCAAATCGACCCAACCGGTGGCCCGTGGATATTTGCCGCGGGGAAAATCGCCGTGGGGAAAAGCCTGGGTTCCCGGCGGGAATAGCTACTGCCAATGTAGCCCCTATAGACTATAGTTAGTGCCTGGACTGGCCACCTGTTGGAGGAGCGTTGCGGTGCTTTGGATGCATGGTACCTGACTGTGGCATCCCACGCTAACCAATCATCATAAACTCACCAATCATCAATATAATAACACATACTAGTTTATATATAATTCATATTCAATTTTATTCAAGGGTCACACATTCCTCACAAAGCTCATCAAGTCACACATAAAGCAGGGGGACTAGTACTTCATTTTCTATGTGTTTGGCTGTCGTAAAGGATATATTTCATATTTGATATTTTATTTTGTAGATTGTTGGAAATTGATAATAAATAATGATATGTATAGCTTGTGATTAAAGGAGCACAGTTTTGTGTGAATTTTAAGATAGCACAATAGTACCTTACTCTTATGGTACGGGACACTGATTGTCAATGAATGAATGTGTTGATGCAAAAGTAGATCTGCAAACACAAAGGGCTAATACCCGAAATCGATATCCAAAGCGTGCCAGTCGATTTGTCCATTTAATCTACAAGGATGAAGATACGAGCACTTTGGTCCTGACAACAGCGATACGCCCGGAAGTCACGACCAAGAGGTACTCACGCGGAACTCGAGGATCGCCGAAGATTGCACTGGAGCAATGCAACTCGCCGAATCGATGAGAACTCATAAAAAAGAAAAATATGCAAATTAACGAAGTCGTCGAAAGTAGATGTAAATAAGAATAAAAGTTGTTTTTGATGTATTGATTGCTTTTTTCTTTACATTGCCCTTCATCCTATATTTATATCCTGATCTACAGAAACGTAAAAAAATACGACTAGGACACTAAATCCAAATCTATGGAAACACATGACTTTGATACAACTCAGACTCTAATAAACGTATATAAGGAAATTAACTCCTATCTTATTCCATCGTCCGCCTCAGTCACGATGGTATTCTCATCGACCTCTTTTTTATCGGCACAATCCCTGTTCCATCGGCACAATCCCTGTTCCATCGGCAGCAGCCTTCAAGTTTCTTCCATCGGTACATTCCCTGTTTCATCGGCAGCAGTCTTCAAACCATCTTTCATCGGCATCAGTAATAATACCCTTAACCTTATTGGCAACATTTCAATTTGAACCCATACGCCGCTACCACTCATAAGCAAACTCATTTTCATCAGCTATCAATCTACACAATAATGTTTCCTCTGCTAATTAGCCCTTCCTGACCATCTTGACACGTGCTAAAAAACGATGTCAACACATGCCCCCCAATTTCGGAGTATAAGATATTTATGCTCCGAAATTTACTCCAGATAATGCCTGCTATTACCTATTTTTCAACCCATTCTCCAAGCATAACATGATCTGTTACTAGATTTAATCAAATCTAGATCTAATCCATGTATCTCAGTAAATATCGCACATTTTCCAACTGTTTTTTGCCTCAATTACGGTTGAGATACCAAAATAACAATCCATCGGTAAGATCTTATCACAGCAACATCACCATTTTAGAACTGAAAGATCCTATATCAAAATATCCTTTAAGTCATGATTACTTGTCATGCCATCAAATCTTCTGTACAATCCCTTGATTGTCGTGCGAACAGTTACCATATCTACCTGAACCACCTCGATCCATCCGCGTACGGCATAGAGATAAGTCAAGAATACCCCTACCCCAAATGGCCTATAAGTAGATCTCTCCAAACTACTCATCTTCTACCTTCAAATTGTAACATTTGGCATTCTCTCTCCGGTGGCAACCCTAACTGCGCATCCTCAACCCACCAGAGCTCCTTCCATCGTCATTTTCCAATCTCCAGCTCGTGCCCTCATCCTTCTCGAAACAATGACGGTCAACTTCAACGTCCCTGCGGTTCGTTCTTTTTTACTTCGACCCTTCTGGCCCCTTGCGAATTCTTACAATTGGTATTTTTTTTACTTCTTCCATTCTCTTGATCTTCCAAACTCAGGAACTACGTAACACACTGGTTATTCTAACCAACCAACCTCCCCTCCATTGCCTAGGTCCAATGGGTGATCCAGATCCAACCGACCTGATCAATGCAGAGGCTAATCGTATTCCCTTCAAAGCTCAAAATTTCTCCTTGAATCTATGGAAAGATACATTTCGATCTTGTCCCAAACCTACCAAAGGGTGGAAAAACTGGTACTTGAGGGTCAACAAATCAATGCAAGTGTTCTGGGCAGAACGGAAGATAGATCAATGTATCAGGCTATCCATTGTTGATATGCAAAGGAATGAATCCATGATGATAGCTGCTACTCATTTTTGGTCAGATACCACAAATACCTTCATGTTCGGTCATGGCCCATGTGCCCCTACTCTTGCCGATGTCTATATGCTCACCGGCTTGGATATCTCAACTGTCGATGAAGGCCACATTTTTGGCAGAAAAGCTGAGTATAGAGTAAATACACGCAACATCGGCGGCTGGACAGGATACATCCAAGAGTACCAAAAAAACTGGTACTGTCAATCAAAGGGAACACGCCATATTCCTAAACATGTGGCTAGAGAAGTTTATCTTCTGTGGTCGATCAGTAGGACCAACTAACGCCTTCCTCCCAGCAGCGGAACTCTTGGCCAACGGTGTCAGATTCCCACTTGGCCGATACCTCCTGAGCTCAACTTACCACCTTCTCCACCAAGCATCTCAGAAGCTTCTACTTGGTGAACCCATCGGCAATCTGGGAGGCCCGTGGTGGTTCATCAATATGTGGTTAAACGCTCACATGCATAAGCGTCTATAATGGGATTTCTTTGCCCAAGAATTCTCACGAGAGATCGCTAAAGATTACGTCCTTGGAGATGATGAATCGGCAACACGCCCTCCTCTCAACTTCGGTGAAGCCATAATCGTCCTTCCTGGAACAGAGTCCAATGAAGATCAAATTGGCAGGTTTTTTCATAATTTCTACCATGGTCTCCCTCGTGATCTCAGAGCTTGGGTACCCTATATCGATGAGGATAACAAGTTCCCTCTTCTTTTTAATTTTGTCGATAGTGATTTGAACCAAGATAATGATCTTATGATGGCTATTATTACCCCCAGAGCAATCCTAGTAAACACATTTGGTAGCGGGAAGAATTCCCATATTACTTATGAATTCTACAATCCATCGGCAGTGTCTCGCCAATTAGCCTATGGGCAACTGTCAATCAAACTATGCTTTGCCGATGTGATTAAGCCCAGAGAAATTATTACAGCTGGAACTAAATGGAGTAGAGTAGTAAGACTTGCTCCTGATGCCAAAATTTCAAATGTTGATCTCTCCGCCTGGTCACCAGTGTCTTTTATCACAGAGTCATATAAGCAATGGTGGCAAGAGTGGAAAGAACAGTTGTTTTCAACATCCGTTCATACATATCGGCACATGATCGATCCCGACTATGTTGTTCCTGATGATGCAGTAAGTTCCTTTTAATTTTCGTCTCTCTCCTTCCTTTTATATATATATATTGGTAACTAATCTTCCCTGAAAACAGGCCGATGATCCAGTTTCATCAATAAGCAAAAGTGAAAGACCCTTCAACCTCCACCCTATTTCTCCAGTCTCAATAATTGGCTACAACGCCCCTACCTTAGAGGCCTTAACTTTCTAGAGGACTCGCGCCAAAACTATCACCTCCAGACCAAGACTAGCAACATCCAGTGTCACTCCAATAGCTGCTGCTTCAAGCCTAATCAAGGTTTTTAAGGTAATAACCTTGCTTACTTTGTTTTCTGTCGATACACACTATATTAACATATAACTATCAGGATATGAGAGCTGCAGCTGGATCGTCATCAGCAACTCTTCCAATATCAAGCACCACGACCTCTACTCCTCCTTCAGAGGTATTCTCTTATTTTTATATTTTTTCTGTTAAATATCCAATCTTATACTCGTTTTTGCAGCAACAAACGGGCATATCGGCAAGCACACCAAGCATGCAAGCTCCCCAACCAACACATGTCGATGCCCCCCAGCCAATTGTCGCTGAGGTCCAAACAAAGCGCAAAGCTTTAACCGATGCTGAAGCTCAACAAAAGCGACAGAAATCTACACCAACCCCTTCATCCGTTCTAACACCTGTCAATCGACCCACTGATATAATTGAACAAGCTGCTTCTTCTGTACAAGATACACCATCAGCCATTATACCCCAAGGGCCGACTACTGATGAGGTTGTAGAAGACATTCCATCGGCATCCTCTGTCGATCCTTCGCATGATCTTTTTCAAGCCGTTCCCTCAAGCCAGGCTCAAGAAATTGCACTGAAGCAGGTAAACCGATTAACTGTTTGGTTTATAATATCCCCAGACACCACAAATTGGATTCCTAACTCTTTTTATTTCAAAGGAACAAGATTCTCCCGATAGCTTGTTTTCTTTTGCTATTGACGTCTCCGATGATGACGAAGAAGAGGCGAGTTCTTCCTTGGCATTGGGAACAATATCGGCAGATACCTATGGCAAACTAGAAGTTCTCCTGAATCTGCTGCAACAAGATACTGCTCAACTGGTGATCGATTTAGACCCTGCAAGGACCATCTTCAAAACAATCCGTGGCCAAGTCCCTACCGATGTTGAAGAAATCATCTTCCCAGTAGTACATCTGGAGAGCAGACAACTTCAATATCAAAAAATTGTTCATCGTATTGCCGACAGAGCAGCTCAGGCTCAACTTAAGGAAGAAATGTTGCAGCTAAAGCAAACTGCCGATGAGAAGCATAAAAGCATCAGCAACTTGCAAGCCTCCGGTGCTAATCTTAAACAGAAAATCATAGACCTATCGGCAAAAAGAGCAGCTCTGCTAGCTGAACTGGAAAAGGTTGAAACAGCCCTGACTCAAGCCAAGCAAGAAGAAGACCAGCTTCCTGACGCTATCAAGGCCCTTCAGCAAGAACGAGACGTCCAAGCTCGCAAGGCCTTGGTTCTCAAGAAGAAACTCAAGCCGGTGGAAGGAAGTACCGATGAAGATGCCAAGGAATTAAAAGAAACCGATGAAATTCGCCTGCGTGCAATATCGGCTATCCAAGCTTTGTTAAATTAGCGCATCGGCAATGATTGATACTTTGTTTTGACTCTAGCCGATAGGATTGTTATCGGCAATTACTCTTTTATGCATCCATCCAGATACTAGGGTAATATTTCTTTAAATATTTTCTATTTAATGCTCTGGGAAATACAACTCCTTCGAGAGTTTCAAGAATATATGCATTACCAGAAACAGATTGATTTATCCGATATGGACCTTCCCAATTAGGTGACCATTTGCCAAACTTAGAACTTTTAGTCCCAATCGGTAAAATCAACTTCCAAACCAATTCTCCATCGACAAATTCGTTTACCTTCACCTTCTTGTCATACCATCTAGCTACTCTTTTCTTATTCTCCTCGATGCTAACTAAAGCTTTTAACCGATGACCTGCTACATCTTCCAACTCATCCTTCATAAGGATATCATAATCATCGGCTGTTAATTGATCTTGAGAGCGTATTTGCCTAGAACCAATTTTAATCTCCCAAGGTAAGACTGCATCGTGTCCATACACCAACTGATAAGGTGTTACCATGGTTGCACCATGACATGCCATCCGATATGACCACAAAGCTTCATTTAATACTGTATGCCACTTCTTAGGATACTCTTTAATCTTGCGCTTAATGAGCTTGATAATTCCTTTATTAGATGCTTCAGCCTGACCATTAGTCTGGGCATAATATGGTGAAGAATTCAAAACTTTAATCCCCATTCCAATAGCAAACTCATCAAATTCACCTGATGTAAACATAGTGCCCTGATCGGTAGTGATGGTTTGAGGGATGCCAAATCGGTAAACAATATGCTCCTTCACAAAATCAATCATATTAGCCGATGTCACCTTTTTTAAAGGAATTGCTTCAACCCACTTTGTGAAATAATCGGTAGCAACCAGAATAAACTTATGCCCTTTACTCGATGGTGGATAAATCTGACAGATGAGATCAATAGTCCAACCCCGGAACGGCCAAGGCTTAATTATAGGGTTCATAGCCGATGCGGGTGCCCTTTGAATATTACCAAATTTCTGACATTCCTGACATCCTTTAAAATATTTAAAACAATCTTCAAGAATAGTCGGCCAATAATATCCATTTCTTCTGATCATCCATTTCATCTTGAAGGCTGACTGATGAGCCCCACATACTCCTTCATGAATTTCACCCATCAGGCCTTTTGATTCCTCTATGCTAACACACCTGAGTAAAACTCCATCTATGGTACGGTAATACAATTCATCATCGAGGAGTACATACTTGGTAGCTTGGAACCTTATACGTCTTTCAACCTTTTTAGATGGATTCTTTAAATAATCAATAATCTCCTTCCTCCAGTCATCGGTATCAGCTGCTGATATTAATACTTCTTGAACAGGTTGATATCCTGAAGCATGCTGAGCCAATCGGTTAGCCTCTTCATTATGCATCCGAGAAATATGTTCCAGATGAAAACTCCTGAACCCTTTTAATAATCTCAAACACTTTTCATGATATGAAATTAGAATTTCACTTCGGCATTCATAAATCCCAGTCAACTGATTTATAACTAACATAGAATCACCAAAGATCTCAACATCATCAGCATGTACTTCCTTGAGCAATTCTAACCCTTTTATCAGGGCTTGGTACTCAGCTTGATTGTTTGTCGATGTAGCAACAATCAGCAATGAGAACTCATACTTCTTCCCCTGAGGGGAAATTAATACGATACCAATGCCTGCCCCTTCACCACAAGTAGACCCATCAAAGAAAAGTGTCCACGGAGCAATTTCTAGAGAATCCACCGTGTTGCAATGTTGAGTAACGAAATCGGCCATAACCTGTCCTTTAACTGCCTTAGCTGATTCATAACATAGGTCAAATTCTGATAATGCTAAAATCCATTTACCAATCCTACCATTCAGTATCGGCATTGACAGCATATACTTGACCACGTCATCTTTGCATATGACAGTACATTCGGCCGATAGTAAATAATGTCTCAGCTTAATACAAGAAAAGTATAAACATAGACATAATTTCTCAATGGCCGAATACCTGGTTTCAGCATCTATTAACCGTCTGCTCAAATAATAGATAACACGCTCCTTTCCTTCAAATTCTTGAATAAGAGCTGAACCGATAACAGTATCTTCAGTTGATAAATACAATCTGAAAGGTTTTCCATGTTGGGGTGGAACTAACACTGGAGGATTTGTTAAATAACTCTTAATTTCATCTAAGGCTAACTGCTGTTCATCCCCTCATTTAAATTCCTGATCGGCTTTCAATTTCAATAATGGACTGAAAGCCTCGATCTTACCCGACAAATTAGATATGAATCTTCTGATGAAATTAATCTTACCGATCAAGGATTATAATTCAGTTTTATCGGCAGGAGCAACAATCTTGTTGATTGCCTCAATAGATTTTCTACTAATTTCAATACCCCGCTGATGCACCATAAAACCCAAGAATTGTCCTGCCGATACACCAAATGCACATTTACTAGGATTCATCTTTAATCCATGCTTTCTTGTGCACTTCAATATCTTCTGTAGATCGGTTAGATGCTTTGTGATGTCTCCAGACTTAATCACTATGTCATCAATGTAGATTTCCACTAACGTGCCGATATATTTATGGAAAATAAAGTTCATAGCTCTTTGATAAGTAGCACCGGCATTTTTCAAACCAAATGTCATAACTATCCACTCAAATAATCCCACATGTCCTAGACATCTAAAAGCAGTCTTAGAAATATCTTCTTCAGCCATGAATATTTGATTATAACCTGCATTACCATCCATGAAACTGATAACCTGATGCCCTGCTACAGCATCAATCAACAAATCAGCAATCGGCATTGGGTAACCATCCATCGGTGTGGCCTTATTGAGATTCCTGAAATCAATACAAACACGAAGTTTCCCATTTTTCTTGTATACAGGAACCACATTAGAAATCCACTCTGCATATCGACACTGCCGAATAAACTTTGCCTCAATTAATTTAGTTATTTCGACCTTAATATCAGGAAGTATATTAGGATTGCAGCGGCGTGCCGGCTGCTGATGTGGCCGAAATCCAGATTTAATAGGCAACCGATGTTCAACTATAGATCGGTCTAACCCAGGCATTTCAGTATAATCCCAAGCAAAACAATCTTTATATTCCTTTAACAAATCAACTAGTTGCTGTTTACACTTTGAATTTAACTTAGCGCTAATAAAAGTGGGCCTTGACCCATCGCCTTCACCAATATCTACTTCTATTAAATCATCTACCGATGTAAATCCTTGACCTAATTTTCCATCATCGGCAAATCTATCCATTAAAACTCTTCTGCAGAACCGACTGCTTGGATCGGTAGAATTTCGTAATCGGCAACCTTGAGGAACTCTTTTTCCCAAGTTTCTCCTGATATGCACCTAGTTCGCTCATAAGTGTCTGATTCTGTCGATGCGATGATATAAGAAGAATCACCAGGAACAACTTCAATTTTGTCTCCAACCCATTGTATAAGACACTGATGCATTGTAGAAGGAACACAACAATTAGCATGAATCCAATCCCTTCCTAAAAGCAGATTATATGCACCCTTGCCATTAATAACAAAGAAAGTTGTCGGTAAGGTTTTACTGCCGATGGTCAATTCAACACACACTGCCCCTTTAGCTGGTGATACATTGCCTTCAAAGTCCTTTAGCATCATATCAGTCTTAGTTAAGTCTTGATCTCCCTTACCAAGCTTCCGATACATCACATAAGGCATAATATTAATTGCAGCTCCTCCATCAATAAGTATCTTAGATACAGGCTGCCCATCAACTCTGCCTTTTACAAACAAAGCCTTGAGGTGTTGTCTCTCATCATCGGCAGGCTTCTCAAAAAAAGCCATCATTGGATCTAGTGTTAATTGAGCTATTTGGTTAGAGAAAAAAACTTCTTCTTCGTTATCAGATAGAGCCAAAAATTCCATCGGCAACATAAACACCATATTGACATCTGCCGATGGGCCATTATTTTTGTGCCTTATCTGCCACTGCTGATTACCAGATTTCTCATTGGAGGGACTTCCTTCTTGGTAAAAGTCTTTTTGACGCTCTCGCTGTATTTTCCTCTTCTGTGTCTTTGTAAAACCCTCTAGACATCATTGAGGAAGTTTAGTTTTCCACACTGGCTGATAAGTCCTGGTTGTCTCCACACGACATATATTAGGATCCCTGTAAAATATTTCTTCATCAGGAACTCTTGCATTCGCCATCTCTTCAAGTTCCTCTTGGTTTCTCGGAAAATATGCAACGTGTTTACCAAGCCTTTCATGTACACTAAGCCTGCCCCCCAACCGATCATATACTGATGCTCTCCTTCTGATCGGCTCATTAATGGACAAACCTTGATTACCAAATTGAAACCTTATTATAGGACGATTAACTCCATAATAACCATTGCACTCTGGGCAATCTTCAACAGTAGGTAACTTAATACCTTCCTCCCAACAATGAATAAAAAACGGACAATTCCAATGATCCTTATGCCGATTCCACTCTTCTTGACGTATTTTCTCTTGCTGTTGTCGATATCGGTCCCTTCACTGACGCCAGCCTTCCTGTTGTCTTTGTTGAGTAATCATGATGCCAGATCGAGGAGGCTTTCCAGAACTACCACCTTCTATCAATAACCCCTTGCATTTTGCATCATCGGTAGTTATCCGATGTTGGGGATCTACTGATGCATTCTTTTTAGCAGCTTCCGATGTCAACACCTTAATTTTACCTTCAGTATCCAACATATTTGCTGGAAAAGGTGTTGATCAATTTTCATCGGCTTCTGAATCTTGGAATTGCCAAATTTTATTCTCCCAGACTCAATAGCTAACTGTAATTATTGTCTAAATACTTTGCACTCATTTGTACTGTGTGAAGTTGCATTATGCCATTTGCAATACAGCATATGCTTCAACTCTTCTGCCGATGGGATCACATGATTAGGTGACAACTTAATCTGGCCCTCCTGAAGCAAAAGATCAAATATCTTATCGGCTTTGGTGACGTCGAAAGTAAACTTCTCTAGCTCTTTGTGATCAAAGGGATAAGATATCGGCTTTTTATTCTTAACCCACTCAGCCAAACCGATAACTGGTTCTTCATCCGAATCAGAATCTTCTACTTCTTCGATAAATGAAACTTTCTGATTCCAATTCCTTTTAGGTTCAAAAACCCTAGTGTCTTGATCAGAAATTCTTTGCACTAGATGACTTAGGCTTTCGAACTCCTGAGAAGCATATCTGTCCTTAAGGTGTGGCAACAATCCCTGAAAGGCCAAATCGGCAAGCTGCCGATCATCCAACACCAGGCTATAACATTTGTTCTTTACATCTCGTAGCCTTTGCACAAAGCCTTCTACCGATTCATCATTGTGTTGTTTTATCTTTACCAAATCGGTAAGCTTCTTTTCATGAACTCCAGCAAAAAAATACTTATGAAATTGCTTTTCCAGATCAGCCCAAGTAATAATAGAATTTGGCGATAGTGAGATAAACCATGTAAATGCTGATCCAGATAGAGATGATGAAAACAAACGAACTCTCAATTCATCTCTACAAGCTGCCTCTCCACATTGAATAATAAAACGATTAACATGCTCCATGGTTGATGTATCGTCTTGCCCAAAAAACTTAGTGAAATCTGCCACCTTGTAACAATTTGGGAGAGGAATTAAATCATATGCCGGAGGATACGGAGTCCGATTAGAATATGTATTAACTTTGGGCTTGATCCCAAACTGATCCTTCATAATTTCTGCTATTTTATCGGCCCAAAAAGCATCAACATCTTGTTGACGACATGGTTAAATCTCCACCGGAGGTACTTGCTGATACCCTTTTGTATACCTTTATGGCCCACGATCTCCAGCAATTAGCATATTTGTCATTATCTGTGGTCCATTAACTTGCTGAAAAGGGTTCATCGGTTGAGCCGCCGATGCTTGATTCTGAAAACCAGCATGCATGTGACCTTGATGAACACCTGTGGCTTGCTGATTTGGCTGAACTGAATGTTGAGTGGGAAACTACCTTGGCCAATTATTAGCGTTCATCGGTACAAAATTTGCCGATGGTTGGTAACTCGTTGGCATTGCCGGATAATTACAACTAACTTAAGGTAAAACCTGGACTCCAGGTTGACTTACGATTGGAGCCTTCTGTTGCACCGGTAACAAATTTACCGATGGACTTAAACTAGATGTTTAACCCAAAGACACCTGGAAACCTCCTAGAGTTGGTTGTACAGTAGTTGCTGTAGTATATTGGGATACTTGAACTATCGGTGAACCGGCCGATAGCATAGGAGCTTTTCTGTAACACCCAAATTTTAGAGATAACAAAATTGGAATAAGTTAGATAATAAATAATGGTCAATATAAAATAATAATAAAATAAGTTTGATGTTGCATTCATGCTGCTGCATTTATTTTTATTGTGTGGTGTGGATTTGATTTATTTTATTTTGGATTAGAATTTATTTGAGATATTTTTGAAAGCAAGTAAATAAAAAAAAGAAGAAAAAGCTTACCTGCTGCTGGCGGCCCGAAGGCCCTCAGGTCGGCCTGTTCTCCCGTCTGGGCTGCGTAGTTGGGCCGCTGCCGCTCTTTCTTCCACGCCCGCGTCGCGTGGGCCGGCCCGACAGCCGAGCCAGCCGGCCCAGTACCGCAGCAATCGCGGCCCAGTCGTCCGATCCGTTGCCGCTCCTTCCTTTCCCCTCTTTGAGTCGCTGACCGATGGGACCCGGCTGTCAGTCGTCTTCAACCTCCCGTATTCGAACCGGACTCCGAACGAAGAACCACCGCCGCTCCTTCTTCGTGATTTCCGGGATTTCCTAACCGTATACGGCTAGTAGATGCTATAAATAGGTCGCATAGGTTCTCTAGTTTCCGTTTTTCAACTAAAAAGCTAGGGTTGCCACGGGTTTTAGAGCTCTAGGGTTAGAGCTTGGCCGGCGGGTTTTGGTGGGCGCGGTTGAGACCTTCGGGTCGATTGGAGGCCAAATTCTTCGCCTAGGTGAGTTCGTTAGCTCCTCCTCTCCCTTCCTATGTGTTTCTTTTGAGTTCCCGTGCATTTTATCGCGGTATTGGAGATCACCGACGAGTCGGTCATGGAGCCGCCGCCCTCTTCTCGTCGCGGGTAGAGCTTGGGCTACCGTGGTTAGTTTTTATCGAGTAGATGAGATCGCGTGGAGTTTCTCCACCGATTGGAGTTAGTAGTGGGGTGAGCGGTGGTCGGAGTAGTCGGGGCCGAAGAAGTCCGGCGAGGTGGCCATGGTGGTAACGGAGGAGCCGGCGGCCGGATTGGAGGAAGAAGGCCGGACTTTGCACTGTGTAGTTGCTGGTGATCGTGAGCCGTTCGATTCGAAATCAACGCTCGAGATTAGATCATACCCTTTCGGTGGTAATCTTGTTAAAGAGTCCCTGCATTTTCTGGGAATCAACCCGCGGTCCAAAACGTAAAGCTGAAATTACGTTTTCACATTTGGAAGGCGTATTTTCAACCGGTTAAATCAAAAATACGTTTTCAGCAATTTACAGATTTGCCACTAGAACTGTTTTGGTCATAAAATCTTCGTTTTAACTCCGATATGATCCGTTCAAGTTGCGTTAGGTTCGTATTTGCGAATTCTACATGTTAGTATAGTTTTACAGTTAGTTTTGATAATTTATTTTTCGAGTTTATAATTAAGTATTTATTTATCTATAGGAAATCTTAGAAAATTCATAACTTTTACGTTTTAACTCCGATTTTGGTGATCTTTGCGTCTGTGTGATCGTAGAAACGTGTAGAAGAGTTTTATAAACTTTTATTACTGTTTTGTTACTGTTGGTGTACTGTTCTAATTATATCTATTTGTTTGCTTCGTGTATGTTTGATTGGATGCATGTATGTTGTTGATTGATGATCGAGTATAGAAGGTGAGCAGTACTTGGACGATTCGGAGTATTATTTTGAGCCAAGTCAGCAGTATCATTTGGAGAGCTTTGATCAAGGCAAGTATAACACAGGACTATCCTTGTTACCTATACATTGAATTATCATACATATGCATGTGCTTACCTTGACAACCTTAGAGATTATAACTTAGTGATTGTTATCTTGATTCCTTGACAACCTTGGGTATGCATATGGGTAGCTACTGCTAGTGCTTAAACTAAGAACAATGATCTTGTAATTTGATTAATGGATTAAGCAATCAACTATTAAGATGATTTCATTGTTGTTAAAAGGGGGCTAGAGCTTGTGTATTATTTTGATGCTCTGGTTTCTCTCCATAAGGACTTATCTGTAAGTGATAACCGGGATATACAGTACAGCTGTGAGGGCTATATGGCTCTGGCTTTAGTTGTTCAAGAGACCTTTTCTAGCTTGTTAGAGGTTACCTTAAATGGCGTAAGAATGGCTTGCCTTGTTGGGTGTAGTCCGAGCCCCTGGCCTAGTGTGTATAGGCTGCGGTTGTTGTGCCACAGGGAAGGGGGGTTCTACATCTGCCTGCCGAGTGAAATCTAATGGCCCTAACTTGTTAGACGAACTTTTGAGTGGCTTTATATGGTTCTCGGGTGTTTGGGCTTGATCTCCCCACTCATTTAGAAATCATGACTTACAGTGAAAGTGTACACCTCTGCGCAGAGTTAAAAACTGGTATACTAGCCGTGCTCACGGATACGAGCGGCCTTGGGGATTCTTATGGAATAGTTGATCATAACTGTTATATCATGCTAAATTATTGTTGATTATTATTTGCTCATGTTAATGCTATTCATTATCCTTATTACAATTGATCATTGGTTCTTTAATGGGAAGTGGATTATCTTGATGCTACTCAATTGCTAATATATGATTAAAAGCTAAATGCAGTTAAACAGTGTCTAGCCTTTTGAGCCACATGAACCCTGTGTTATATTTGTGGAGTTCGACATGAACTCACTCTTGCTATTTCCACCATAACAGATGAAGATAATGAGGAAGATTATCGGAATGAGTACTAGTCTTGATGTCAACCAGTCAACCGTGTCCCTGTGTGGAGTTTCCGCTGAAGAATTATTATTAGTTATTATTATCTATCGTTCAAGACTATGTCTTAAATACTTATTCGTTATGTAATAAGCACTGTGATGATACTTTGTAATTTGTCAACTTATGTGTGCGACTGTTTCCTGGGGTGCACATGAGTCTTTTATACATCCTATTTTTATCCTTGAAAATGGGTGTGACAGATTGGTATCAGAGCCGTGTTGACTGTAGGACGCAAGCCTAGTTAGAATGGTCGTTGATAGCATCCATACTCCATTTAATTCATGCTTCCTCTTTTCACCTTGTTAATTACTAAAGTTTTATGCTTCCTCTACTTTATTCTATTGCGAAAATACATTGATTCTATCTAATCTATGTCTAAATCTTGTAGATGCCTCCTCATCCCCGTTTGTCAGCTGCACAGTACGTTGCCCGTTTTAAACCTCAGGAGCCGTATGAAGATGGTGAGCAAGAGCTATCTGAGGCGGAATCAAGAATTGGTGATACACTGATGGAGGATGTAGTTATGGGGTGGACTACGAAGTTTCATATCATGGTTCCTAAAGCTGATGCTTTCTTCCATGATATGTTGACAAGAACCTTGGATAACTACTACTACGACTGGGAAGCTACGTTGGAGTATCGTAGTGCAGAGTATAGTCATCCATGGATGGATTCCTATTGGGAAACTGAGTTATGGGTTAAGAAAAGGGATCCTACCACTAAGGAGTCTAAGGTGGAGTCAAAGTTCATTACCAGAGTGAGCCGGGCAACCGTGGAGATAAGCATGGAGGATGTCGCTTTCAATGCATTTGTTTACTACCATGGTCTACGCTCGGACAAGACGTTAAAGGGTGCACTTCGGCATTTTCCTTGTTTCATACATGACAAGGGTATTTGGACCGTGCCGCCTGCAGATGATTCCTCCTTGACTTTACAAGCTACGGTGGGATTAGCTCGTGAATTGGCTCTCCATGAGGTGGATTTGAAGGATGAGTTGCTGAAGGAAAAAGAACTTAAGGAGCAAGCTTACAAGGAGATTGACCAATTAAGGGCGGAGTTAGGTCGTCCTAAGATTTATGAGAAGCTTAATTAGGCAATAGGAAAAATCCCTATGTAATAGGAACGATAGTAGTTGTGAGTTAATTTTAAGTTTGGATTGTTTTAAGAGTCAGTTTGTGGTGTGAACAATTGTGTGATTGATGGATTGTTATTATGATAATGTGTGATTTGGATCTTTGTAATGTGTGCTGGAGTTTTGTAGACATGCCTACAAATTCCATGGTTAAGAATATTAAGTTTGATCAAGATATATTAGTTGAATATGAGGTTAAATTAGTTCTGTCCTTTGCTGATTTTTGGATCAGTCTGGGATGTTTTAGAAATAACTTAAAATCCGTTCATGAGAAATTCAAGAAATTTTATTGGGAATAATTAGACTTCTATATCTTTCCAACCCCATAAGAATCACTTTAATATTTATTATGAGCTAAGAGATATACCTGTTCCAAGTTGGAGTTACTGCACAGTCTGGAATTCTGAAACAGTTTCGGTTAAGTTCAGTTTTTGGCCAATTTATTGACAGAATCAGAAAAAGTGTTGTGAATAAAAGTTGTAGATAATTTTGTAAGCTTTCCAACCATGTAAAGATCATCTGAATTGGACGTCTGTAGCTCGAGATATGACAGTTTTACTGAGTTGCTGAAATTGGAGCTTGTCCAGAAAAATCAGATTTTGTTTATCTATTGTATACATCATCTGGGATTGATGTGATATTGGGTATGGACTGGATGATGCAAAATCAGGCAGAGATTCAGTGTCAGCAGAAAGTGGTAGTTGTGACTGCGCCTAATGGAGATAAAATCAATGTGGATGTAGCAATGCAGAAGCAACCAACCGCGGTGGTGAATCAGATTGAAGATACTATTAAGGAGAATTCAGTGATTGAGGAATTTCCGGATGTCTTCCCTGATGAATTGCCAGGTATGCCACCTGACCGAGACATTGAATTTCTTATTGAATTACTTCCTGGAACTGCACCTATAGCCAAACGACCATATAGGATGGGAGTAGATGAATTAGAAGAACTTAAGAAACAAATTAAAGAATTACAAGAAAAAGGTTTTATTCGACCTAGTTCATCACCTTGGGGAGCACCAGTTATTTTCGTTGATAAGAAAGATGGTGGTCAGAGGATGTGTGTTGATTATCGGTCACTAAATGAAGTAACTATCAAGAATAAGTATCCTTTGCCCCGGATTGATGACTTGTTTGATCAGTTGAGAGGTGCTTGTGTGTTCTCTAAGATTGATTTACGTTCTGGATATCATCAGTTGAAGATTCGTGCCTCTGATATTCCAAAGACAGCTTTTACTACAAGGTATGGATTGTATGAGTATACTGTTATGTCATTTGGATTGACCAATGCACCTGCATACTTTATGTACATGATGAATAAGGTGTTCATGGAATACTTGGATAAGTTTGTGGTAGTGTTTATTGATGATATACTGGTATTTTCCAAGACAGAGGTAGAGCATGCTGAACATTTGAGGTTGGTATTGCAGAAGCTTAGAGAGCATAAACTGTATGCGAAGCGAAGTAAATGTGAGTTCTGGTTGAAGGAAGTTTCTTTCCTTGGTCATATTGTTTCTAATGGAGGGATATCAGTGGATCCAGGTAAAGTAAAGGATGTATTAAATTGGAAACCACCTATTGATGTTAGCGAGATTCGTAGTTTCTTGGGATTAGCTGGATATTATAGACGGTTCATTGAAGGGTTTTCTAAACTTGCTAAACCTATGACATCTCTGTTAGAAAAGAATGCTAAATTTGTGTGGTCTGATAAATGTCAAGCTAGTTTTGAGGAATTGAAGAAGAGGTTAACTACAGCGCCTGTTTTGGTTTTGCCAGATTTGAGTAAGAAGTTTTCTATTTATTGTGATGCTTCTCGTCAAGGTTTGGGATGTGTTCTTATGCAAGAAGGCAGAGTTGTGGCATATGCATCTAGACAGTTGAGAAAGCATGAGTTGAATTATCCTACACATGATTTGGAGTTAGCAGCTGTCGTTCATGCTTTAAAGATTTGGAGACATTATTTGATTGGACATAAGAGTGATATATACACTGATCATAAGAGTTTGAAGTATATTTTCACTCAGTCAGATCTGAATTTGAGGCAACGCAGATGGTTGGAGTTGATTAAGGATTATGATATTGAGATACACTATCATCCTGGTAAGGCTAATGTAGTAGCTGATGCTCTTAGTAGGAAGAGTTATGCCAATGAGATAAGAACATTGTCTATGGCTAGTGAGTTATGTGCTGAATTTGAATATTTGAACTTGGGAATTGTTACTAATGCAATGGAATTAGTAATAGAGCCTACTTTAGAGCAAGAGATCTATAAGGGTCAATTGAAGGATGAGAAACTAAAGAAGATAGCGGAGGATATAGTGATTGGTAAGTCACCAGGCTTTAGTATGGATGATAATGGAATTTTGTGGTTTGGAAAGAGGCTGTGTGTACCTGAGGATCAAGCTATTAGACAGGCAATTCTTCGTGAAGCTCATGAGTCAGCTTATTCTATTCATCCTGGTAGTACTAAGATGTATTTGGATCTGAAACAGAAATATTGGTGGGTTGGATTAAAGCGAGATGTGGCTGAGTATGTGGCATTGTGTGACACTTGTCAGAGAGTGAAAGCAGAGCATCAGAGACCTGCTGGATTGTTACAACCAATGAAGATTCCTGAATGGAAGTGGGAGGAAGTTGGTATGGATTTTATAGTAGGGTTACCTCGTACTCAGAAAGGTTATGACTCTATTTGGGTGATAGTAGATCGGTTAACTAAAGTTGCTCATTTTATACCAGTTAAGACTACTTACCATGGACCAAAATTGGCGGAGTTGTATATGGAGAGAATAGTCTGTTTGCATGGAGTACCAAAGAAGATTGTATCTGATCGAGGATCGCAGTTTACATCGCATTTTTGGAAAGCTGTGCATGAATCACTGGGAACAAAATTGAATTTTAGTACAGCATATCATCCACAGACAGATGGACAGACTGAAAGGACCAACCAGGTATTAGAGGATATGTTGAGAGCTTGTGCATTGCAATATGGAACTAGTTGGGATAAGAGTTTGCCTTATGCAGAATTTTCTTACAATAATAGTTATCAACAGAGTCTTAAGATGGCACCGTTTGAAGCTTTGTATGGACGTAAGTGTAGAACTCCATTGTTTTGGGATCAGACAGGTGAATCTCAGGTGTTTGGTACAGATGTTCTTAGAAACGCAGAAGATCAAGTGCGAGTGATTCGAGAGAATTTGAGAGTAGCACAGTCTCGTCAGAAGAGTTATGCTGATAATAGGAGAAGGGATCTAGTTTTTGAGGTAGGTGATTATGTCTATTTGAAGGTGTCACCTATGAGAAGTGTGAAGAGATTTAACATGAAAGGTAAATTAGTACCAAGGTATGTTGGACCATTTAAAGTTATTGCTAGACGTGGGGAAGTTGCTTACCAATTAGAGTTGCCTGAGAATTTATCTGGGGTACATGATGTGTTCCATGTTTCACAACTTAAGAAGTGTTTGCGTGTGCCTGAGGAGCAGATACCTTTAGAAGAATTGACTGTTAAGGAGGATCTTACATATGAAGAGTTTCCAATTAAGATTTTAGAAACGGCTGAGAGAGTTACTCGAAGTCGGATTATTAAGATGTGCAAAGTACAGTGGAATCGGTATTCAGAGGCAGAGGCAACTTGGGAAAGAGAGGATGAATTGAGGAAATCATATCCGCAGTTATTTGAGTAAGCAGTTCAATCTCGAGGACGAGATTCTTTTAAGGGGGGTAGAATTTGTAACACCCAAATTTTAGAGATAACAAAATTGGAATAAGTTAGATAATAAATAATGGTCAATATAAAATAATAATAAAATAAGTTTGATGTTGCATTCATGCTGCTGCATTTATTTTTATTGTGTGGTGTGGATTTGATTTATTTTATTTTGGATTAGAATTTATTTGAGATATTTTTGAAAGCAAGTAAATAAAAAAAAGAAGAAAAAGCTTACCTGCTGCTGGCGGCCCGAAGGCCCTCAGGTCGGCCTGTTCTCCCGTCTGGGCTGCGTAGTTGGGCCGCTGCCGCTCTTTCTTCCACGCCCGCGTCGCGTGGGCCGGCCCGACAGCCGAGCCAGCCGGCCCAGTACCGCAGCAATCGCGGCCCAGTCGTCCGATCCGTTGCCGCTCCTTCCTTTCCCCTCTTTGAGTCGCTGACCGATGGGACCCGGCTGTCAGTCGTCTTCAACCTCCCGTATTCGAACCGGACTCCGAACGAAGAACCACCGCCGCTCCTTCTTCGTGATTTCCGGGATTTCCTAACCGTATACGGCTAGTAGATGCTATAAATAGGTCGCATAGGTTCTCTAGTTTCCGTTTTTCAACTAAAAAGCTAGGGTTGCCACGGGTTTTAGAGCTCTAGGGTTAGAGCTTGGCCGGCGGGTTTTGGTGGGCGCGGTTGAGACCTTCGGGTCGATTGGAGGCCAAATTCTTCGCCTAGGTGAGTTCGTTAGCTCCTCCTCTCCCTTCCTATGTGTTTCTTTTGAGTTCCCGTGCATTTTATCGCGGTATTGGAGATCACCGACGAGTCGGTCATGGAGCCGCCGCCCTCTTCTCGTCGCGGGTAGAGCTTGGGCTACCGTGGTTAGTTTTTATCGAGTAGATGAGATCGCGTGGAGTTTCTCCACCGATTGGAGTTAGTAGTGGGGTGAGCGGTGGTCGGAGTAGTCGGGGCCGAAGAAGTCCGGCGAGGTGGCCATGGTGGTAACGGAGGAGCCGGCGGCCGGATTGGAGGAAGAAGGCCGGACTTTGCACTGTGTAGTTGCTGGTGATCGTGAGCCGTTCGATTCGAAATCAACGCTCGAGATTAGATCATACCCTTTCGGTGGTAATCTTGTTAAAGAGTCCCTGCATTTTCTGGGAATCAACCCGCGGTCCAAAACGTAAAGCTGAAATTACGTTTTCACATTTGGAAGGCGTATTTTCAACCGGTTAAATCAAAAATACGTTTTCAGCAATTTACAGATTTGCCACTAGAACTGTTTTGGTCATAAAATCTTCGTTTTAACTCCGATATGATCCGTTCAAGTTGCGTTAGGTTCGTATTTGCGAATTCTACATGTTAGTATAGTTTTACAGTTAGTTTTGATAATTTATTTTTCGAGTTTATAATTAAGTATTTATTTATCTATAGGAAATCTTAGAAAATTCATAACTTTTACGTTTTAACTCCGATTTTGGTGATCTTTGCGTCTGTGTGATCGTAGAAACGTGTAGAAGAGTTTTATAAACTTTTATTACTGTTTTGTTACTGTTGGTGTACTGTTCTAATTATATCTATTTGTTTGCTTCGTGTATGTTTGATTGGATGCATGTATGTTGTTGATTGATGATCGAGTATAGAAGGTGAGCAGTACTTGGACGATTCGGAGTATTATTTTGAGCCAAGTCAGCAGTATCATTTGGAGAGCTTTGATCAAGGCAAGTATAACACAGGACTATCCTTGTTACCTATACATTGAATTATCATACATATGCATGTGCTTACCTTGACAACCTTAGAGATTATAACTTAGTGATTGTTATCTTGATTCCTTGACAACCTTGGGTATGCATATGGGTAGCTACTGCTAGTGCTTAAACTAAGAACAATGATCTTGTAATTTGATTAATGGATTAAGCAATCAACTATTAAGATGATTTCATTGTTGTTAAAAGGGGGCTAGAGCTTGTGTATTATTTTGATGCTCTGGTTTCTCTCCATAAGGACTTATCTGTAAGTGATAACCGGGATATACAGTACAGCTGTGAGGGCTATATGGCTCTGGCTTTAGTTGTTCAAGAGACCTTTTCTAGCTTGTTAGAGGTTACCTTAAATGGCGTAAGAATGGCTTGCCTTGTTGGGTGTAGTCCGAGCCCCTGGCCTAGTGTGTATAGGCTGCGGTTGTTGTGCCACAGGGAAGGGGGGTTCTACATCTGCCTGCCGAGTGAAATCTAATGGCCCTAACTTGTTAGACGAACTTTTGAGTGGCTTTATATGGTTCTCGGGTGTTTGGGCTTGATCTCCCCACTCATTTGGAAATCATGACTTACAGTGAAAGTGTACACCTCTGCGCAGAGTTAAAAACTGGTATACTAGCCGTGCTCACGGATACGAGCGGCCTTGGGGATTCTTATGGAATAGTTGATCATAACTGTTATATCATGCTAAATTATTGTTGATTATTATTTGCTCATGTTAATGCTATTCATTATCCTTATTACAATTGATCATTGGTTCTTTAATGGGAAGTGGATTATCTTGATGCTACTCAATTGCTAATATATGATTAAAAGCTAAATGCAGTTAAACAGTGTCTAGCCTTTTGAGCCACATGAACCCTGTGTTATATTTGTGGAGTTCGACATGAACTCACTCTTGCTATTTCCACCATAACAGATGAAGATAATGAGGAAGATTATCGGAATGAGTACTAGTCTTGATGTCAACCAGTCAACCGTGTCCCTGTGTGGAGTTTCCGCTGAAGAATTATTATTAGTTATTATTATCTATCGTTCAAGACTATGTCTTAAATACTTATTCGTTATGTAATAAGCACTGTGATGATACTTTGTAATTTGTCAACTTATGTGTGCGACTGTTTCCTGGGGTGCACATGAGTCTTTTATACATCCTATTTTTATCCTTGAAAATGGGTGTGACATTTTCCCGTTGCATCAAACACTTGAGGTGATCCATGGTTAAAAACAGATGGCTCTGGAGGTATACCATATCCCCACCAATTAGCAGGAGTCTGATTATTCTGTGGTACAGGACCTGATAAAAGCCGATGCTGATAGATCTGTATTAAGCTGAACTCGTCCTGATAATGCTGAATCTGGACGCATCGGTGTAGACTGTACGTTAGATAAACCTGCTAATACTGGAAGAGAAGAAATCTCTATACCCGCAACGGCCAGGGGAGCCGATGGAGCAATAGCAGATGCTGATTCTGGTTGATGATAAGCAGGCCCAACGTAACGAGGTGACGCTTGCCCTTCTTTGAAAGTTCGAATCACAGCATTATGAACAGTATTGGACAGCACATTGGAATGATTAATTAAAGCATGATTCACTGCAGAATTAATCATCTCTTGAAGTTTACCCGGATTAGAATCAAAGGTAACTTGCTGAGGCAACGGCAAGTCTTGCTTCTGAATGACTTGTCCACTTTCGTTCAAACTGAATGACTTCAAGCAGAGCTGTCTGTATTCTTCTATAGCCCTCTCCATAGCCTGCTTCTGATCGTCCTTAAGATATTCGTCTGTTACCGCGATGATGTTCCCCGCATCGATCTCAGGATTAAGCATATTGACTAGATCTGTCCCACCGAGCGTGCCAAAAGATGTGTTGATGCAAAAGTAGATCTGCAAACACAAAGGGCTAATACCCGAAATCGATATCCAAAGCGTGCCAGTCGATTTGACATGTTAATCGACAAGGATGAAGATACGAGCACTTTGGTCCTGACAACAGCGATACGCCCAGAAGTCACGGCCAAGAGGTACTCACGCGGAACTCGAGGATCTCCGAAGATTGCACTGGAGCAATGCAACTCGCCGAATCGATGAGAACTCGTAAAAAAGAAAAATATGCAAATTGACGAAGTCGTCGAAAGTAGATGTAAATAAGAATAAAAGTTGTTTTTGATGTATTGATTGCTTTTTTCTTTACATTGCCCTTCACCCTATATTTATATCCTGGTCTACAGAAACGTAACCAAATACGACTAGGACACTGAATCCAAATCTATGGAAACACATGACTTTGATACAACTCAGACTCTAATAAACGTATATAAGGAAATTAACTCCTATCTTATTCCATCGTCCGCCTCAGTCACAATGGTATTCTTATCGACCTCCTTTTTATCGGCACAATCCCTGTTCCATCGGCATAATCCCTGTTCCATCGGCAGTAGCCTTCAAGTTCCTTCCATCGGTACATTCCCTGTTTCATCGGCAGCAGTCTTCAAACCATCTTTCATCGGCATCAGCAATAATACCCTTAACCTTATTGGCAACATTTCAATTTGAACCCATACGCCGCTACCACTCATAAGCAAACTCATTTTCATCAGCTATCAATCTACACAATAATCTTTCCTCTGCTGATTAGCCCTTCCTGACCATCTTGACACGTGCTAAAAAACGATGTCAACAGAATGGTACGGGACTCTAAGGAGCCAAACTTCTATCATTGGGAGGAATTGAAATCTACTTCATAAATTAAGCTATTTGGTTTGGAATTTGACATTCCACCACTTTTCAAAGTTTACATAAGCATATCTCAAATTTATAGGGTAGGAGATAGAAATTAATTCTATAGATCACCATATTATGTTTCTACTTTTTAATTTATAACACGTTCTTTAACTCGCTCCCTTATGGTAGAAATGCAATAGATAAGTACCTCTCTTGTATAGCCAACAATAATATATAAATATAATCTATATACAACCATATTAGCTTAATCAATATGTGTTTAAATTATTATTATTAAAATGAATTCAATTCCGAGGATCTAAACGGGCCTAATTGAATTCTATCAGGTAATGAACTAACGATGCACGAGGCTAACAATCTAGGCCAAGAAGTGATGTACAAGTCTCATTTATGCCCGTGTCCCTTACCACAATATGAAAAAAAAAACTTTACATGGACACTGAGTAATAGACTTAGGTCTCATTTGGTACAGGTTTTGCATCAACTCCTGAAGTCGTCTGGAGCTATTATATGCCAAATGTTGTAAAATGAAACGACTCTGTCTAAGGAGCTCTCTTACAAAGATATGATATGTGATGGGATATAGCTGAAAATAGTAGCTTCACCTAGCCAACTACCAGAAACTGGAGATTTCGTGAGGGGCATAGTTTTTCGTGAGAGTGACAAACACTCTCATGAAAATTTTTCATGAGGGTGATGTAAATCCCGCCACGAACTTATTTTCATGAGAGTGCTCCACACACCGTCATGAAAATCAACTGTTTTCGTGAGAGTATTTAAATACCCCATGAAAATGATTATCCCGCCACGAAATTGTCTATTTTCATGAGAGTGATCATTTTCATGAGAGTCAAATTCCACCACCACGAAATATGTGTTGCTGGTTTTCAGTAGAAAAATAATTGCTTAAATACAAGAAATGGAAGAACATGAGCAAAAGTTTTCTCCTTTTAATCTGCAGCGAAATTTTATAACTAGTCTTTCTCCCTCATGCTAACTTCAAATTTGGTGATTCTTTTTCCTAAGTATTTCTAAAATCATGCTCTATCAATTTATTGTGTTCTTACTGCTATTATTTTTTTCATCTTTTCTTGTGACTTTGTTCTATCAATTCAAAATTTGAATTTCAAAAGATGGCAACTTCAAACAATGTTTTGAAGCAGTAAATGATTTCAGTTGAAAAAGTCATGAACATAAATGTTGTGCATCTCATCAAGATCTACAACTTTGTGAACAATGTTACTATCACTTTGTCAGATGAACAAATGACTAAAATAAAAGTTGTAGATTTTGATTAGTTCTACAACTTTTATGTACATGACTTTTTTAGCTGAAATCATTTACTCTACGCAAATGTTGTTTCAAGTTGACATTTTTTGAAATTCAAATTTTGAAATGCTCAAACAAAGTCGGATGGAGAAATGACGAAAACAAAAGTTGTAGATCTCGTTAGTTTGTATAACTTTGTTTTTTACAACTATTTCATTTGAAATCATTTACTTTCTCATAATATTATTTGAAGTTTTCATATTTTGAAATTCAAATTTTGAATTGTTGAAACAAAGTCGGATGGAGAGATGACCAAAACAAAAGTTGTAAATCTCGATCATTTTTAAAACTTTGCAGTTGACCACTTTTTTATTTGAATTCATTTATAGTTTAAAAATTATGTCTTATTCAATTTAGAGTTCATAAATTCATTTATACCATATAAAAATATTTTTTGCTCATATTTTTGTATGTGTGGAACCTGGGCCTAGTCTCTCATTGCAGCGTTGGGGTTCAGCTCTCTCATCCCATATGATTCATGGGACGATCTGAACCATCCATTTTGATTGAACGGTGCATGATGCTCCTGCCAAACAAAATAGTCGCGGTCGGCTGTTCCCTCCTCCAACCCTAACTCACTCTCCCTCATCCTCCGCCAGCACACCACACAGCCGCCGCCACTGATCTCTCGCTTGCCCTCGCCAGGCCACGCCCTCTTCCAAAATCCGGCGAGGGGCTCCACCGGCAGCAGCATCTTCTCCCAGATCCGTTGCGGTCAGATCGACGCCGTCGCGGCCTCTCTCTGGCCCTTCGTCTCCCCCGGCTAGATCAACATCAAGGCTGTCACATTGATGCTGTTCGTCTGCCTTCATCTCTCTGGCCCTTCGCGTCCCCAGGGGTCTGTTAGATTTAATGTGGGCTAGACCCAATATTTTATCTAATTAAATCAAATAATCCTAAGGCCCGTGTTAAATATTGTGCGCTCTTATTCGTGGAGGAGACAGTTGAAATCTCTGAGCTTCCTGATGTTTGGACTTATTCGTGGGGATCTGCTAATTTCTCCTCAAGAAAGGCATATACACAATTAAGTGGACACTGTACCACTCATCCAGCCTTCAGATGGCTTTGGAGGAGTGCCTGCCAGAACAAACATCGAGTTTTTTTCTGGCTTCTCATGAAGGATAGGCTCAGTATTAGAGGCTTGCTTAGAAGAAGAAATATGGGCCTGGAGGACTATAATTGTATTCTTTTCAATGGTCAGGTGGAGGAGACAGTTGAACATCTCTTCATAAGAAGCCCCTTTGCTCAGGATTGTTGGAGGCTCATAAACCTGGATGTGGATCACAGAGTTGGCCCATTCTCTAATCTGGAGAGTCTTAAAACTCAGCTTAACCGTCCATTCTTTATGGAGATCATCATTCTTTTAAGCTGGGCCGTTTGGATGACCAGAAACAACAAGATTTTTAAGCAAATCAATGCCTCGACACAAGGATGCAAGGCTCTGTTCTTATTGGAAATGGATGCGCTGCTATTGCGTGCCAAGAAAAACTACTCACCAAGGTTACAAGAATGGATAAGTGGAATTTCATAAGTATTAAACATGTGGTGGTGCGCCTGTTAGTTTTTTTTATCTCTTTCCTGGTTCCTGAAGTTCCCTTTTACCTTCTGAGAAAGCTTGTAATGTGTTCTTTTTTCTTTTCTTTGGTAACTCCCTGTAACAATACTCTTTTAGCTTTAATTTATCTTCAGTAGGGGCTCAAAACCCCTCCCTGTTCTTTCAAAAAAAAATCTATCAACCGAGCTATTACTGCTCTGGATTGTCTAAGCAAGCAAGCAGGATTGCTTTTCACCTCTCTGCTGCCTCTTTTTTCTGAAGGGTGCACCAATCTTCAGAGGAGAGACAAAAACCATTTGGTGGCTGGATAAACTTCTTTAATCATGTGATTATCATCTTCTTCTAGACCACTGTTAAGATCAACCAAACGTATGTTTTTCTTTTATTTTATCCTATCCTATATTAACAGAAAATTAGAAAAACTCCTACCAACTTTTAGAAGAAAAAACTTGACCTATGATTTTTTCTTTTGGGGAACTTGTAATCAGTCTCCAATATTAGCGTGCCAACAAAAACCTACTGCCACACATGCATTTTTATTCTTGAAAGTCTATCGCAAATGGTTTTTTTCTTTCTTTGTTTCTTCGCAAATGGTTTTTTTCTTTCTTTGTTTCTTAAATAAATTAGGAGATGATAAAACTAGTATTTCTGGTTTCACTGGCTCGAGCTCCTTGAGAAGAGCCCGAGCCAAAATATACCTTGCAAAACAGGACGCTATTGTACTTGAAAGGTTTAGGCCAGGCTGCTGGAGGTGAGCCTAGCATATATAGTACTGGGCCTAAATTTATTAACAAGGCCCATCAGCTCGGATGGGCTAACCTGGGGCTGATGGTGTCTGCACTCTGCAGCATGAAACATCCGTCACCTTTTCTCTAACATAATGCATTTAGGGCATCCGTCCGGACGGACGGACCAACCCCGCGAGTGCATGACGGCCAAGATAGTTGCAGTTAGACGGGGCCCGGACCGGTCCTTTTTGCGAGATAGCGCATGAGAGCGTGTGCGGCCACTCGTTCGGCGTAGGGTGCATGCGGCGGGGGCAGCGCATGGGAGCTCATGCGGCCACTCATTCGGGGGCAATGCATGGTATTGAGCTCCGTATGTTTCATGTATTTAGATGTATATGTTTCACATGTTTCATCTGGATATTGCATGGTTTCATTCGGATGTTGTATGTGTTTCATCTGGATGTTGCATCTGTTTCAGTGGCTATATACATATGTTGCAAGCGTCCATTCAAAATGTTTTATCTGTTTCAGACGTATACCCCAAGTGTTTTATTTGGATGTTACATGGTTTTTCATTCGGATGGTGTATGTGTTTTATCTGGATGTTGCATATGTTGCAAGTGTATGTTCCAAATGTTTCATCAGTTTTATGTTGTAAGTGTTTTATTTGGATGTTGCATGTTTCAGTGGCTATATACATATGTTGCAAGCGTCCATTCAAAATGCATGTTTCATCTGTTTCAGACGTATGTTGCAAGTGTTTCATCTGGATGTTGCATGGTTTCATTCGGATGTTGTATGTGTTTTATCTAAATGTTGCATATGTTGCAAGTGTATGTTTCAAATGTTTCATCAATTTTAGACGTATGTTGCAAGTGTTTTATTTGGATGTTGCATATGTTCCAGTGGCTATATACATATGTTACAAGCGTTTGTTGCCTATTTCAGACGTACATTGCAAGTGTTTTATCTGGATGTTGCATATGGCGCAATTACTATACACATATGTTGCAAGCGTCTGTTCAAATGTTTCACCTGTTTCAGACGTATGTTGCAAAAGTGCTTAATGTTGCAACATTAGCAAGAAGCGAGCGCACGCGAAGGCAGTCCCCATGGCCGCAGCGGTCCCCCTATGCGCGGCAAGCGAAGCGGGCGTGGGTGCTCTCCACCTGCATGCGCATCAGTAGGCACGAGGCGAGCATCAGCAAGCACAAGGCGCACAACTACATGGGTAGACACACCAGCATGCTGGAGTAGATGTGCAGGCACAGCAGTTGCATGCGGGAGTGGATGTGCAGGCGCAGCAGTTGCATGTGGGGCAGGCGGGACGGGCTTAGCAGCATGCATGATAGGTGGGGTGGGCACGGGCGTTCGGATGGTGGAAACGTCCGGACGTCCGGGCGCTAGCGGCGCCGTTTCTCTAATAAATTGTTACGTATGTGTTTGCACCAATTAATTCCGCTGAAGATACCACCTATTTTATTTATATCAAACTGTTGATTTACAGAGCGATGTACCGTTTCTATCAGCTCTCTGTCTATTCCCAAATGATCGAAAGCTTCATCCACACAAGCGGCTGCGGCAGGCAGGCAGGGCAGGCAGCAGAAGGTCAAGGTGTAGGCGTGAACACGAATACTAAATGTACGTTCGTTCCTCTTTCGTCACTGACTGTGAACCGCTGATAGATGATGATACAGAAAGCAAGCAGCCAAACATATGTGTGTGAATATGTTATGTCACCACCGATCGATCTGCATGGCATACGGATATGGATATATATACGGAGCAGCAGTGGAGCACCAGGCGTTTCGCCCATCGCCCTATTTGCTCAACGGATAAGAAGGCGTATACGTACAGACAGTCCGGTACGTACCGCTCATCATCACTGCTGTTGCTGTGGACTGGAGTCTCCTTCACTCAACTCGTCCATGGCCATACATCCATCGATCTCCTTGGTTCCCTTCCTCAGTCGTCACCCACACCAGCTGCAAGCCTTGTTGTACGTATGGACCATGGAGGCATACGTAGGGTAGCACAGTACCATCTTATCGTCTAGCATCTGCTTGATTGGCTCAGCACAGGGCCCACCGGTCAGCGTCACTGTCACGTGGGCTGTGCTATTGTATTGTAGCTTAGCTACAACGACAGGTAGCCTGAGTCATAAGCTGGTGCCAACCCCTTCACAGGTACAGGCGGCTACACCGCTACAGCGACAGAAGCCGCAGAATTCCATGAGACACGAAGGCACGAAGCAATCCAGTTCCGGGCTTTCTAAATTCATCTCCAAATTTCACTATAGCTGTGTTTAGTTCCGCGAAAAAGTGTAAAAAAAAGTATTGTACCACGTTTTGGCTTTATTTGGTAAATAGTGTCCAATCGTTGACTAATTAGGTTCAAAACGTTCGTCTCGCAAAGTACAACCAAGCTGTACAATTAGTTTTTGATTTCATCTACATTTAGTACTTCATGCATGTATCGCAAGTTTGATGTGATGGGGAATCTTTTTTTGCATAGTATTTTTTTTTGGAACTGAACACAGCCTATAAAAAAGAAGATTTCCCATCACATCAAAATATCGGCAATTGCATGGAGTACTAAATGTAGATAAAATAAAAACTAAACGCATAGTTTTATTGTACTTTGCGAGATGAACATTTTGAGCCTAATTAATCAAAGTTTAGACAATTATTATCAAATAAAAATAAAATGCTACAGTGATTCGGCACAGTAATTTTGTGCACCGAATTGGCAATCTAAACATGGCCTAGGTCATGGTAGAGTCGTAGAGATCACTACAGCCTACAGGTGATGCACGCGTGGAATCAAGGCTGGATAACGAGCCAGCTCGGCTCGGCTCGGCTCGTTAGGATAACGAGCTAGCTCGGCTCGGCTCGTTATCTTAACGAGCCAGAAAGCCAGCTCGGCTCGGCTCGGCTCGTTAAAAGCTCGAGCTGGCTCGTTAGGCTCGCGAGCCAGTTATAAAAAATATGCAAAATTTAATATTTGCATTTATCAAAAGCTTGAAAATAGTAATAATACAAAAATAATATATACAATAGCTTTAAATTGAATAAAATATTTATATGAGCTAACATATCAATCATTTGCAGAGTGCAAGACATGAAGTAATACAAACATAATATAAGTTATGATGACTTTTTCTCTAAAACTATGGCTCGTTTGGCTCGCGAGCTGCTCGCGAGCTAGCTCGAGTTGGCTCGTTATAGCTAACGAGCTAAAATCTTGGCTCGGCTCGGCTCGTTATGGTAACGAGCCGAGCCGAGCTAGCCACGAGCCGAACGAGCTAACAAGCTTCGAGTTTTTCGTCCAGCCTTACGTGGAATTGAAGTGCGGAAGTGCCCAGTTTGTACGGCCTTGATGAGGGCTTGGGGCGTTGGGAGTTGATCGAGAACGGGAGATGATGTGGAAACAGAATATCCTCACACTCTCCCCATGCATGTTTTCGGGACGAAATTTGTGGGTACGTTTCCAAAGAGTAGTAGAATACTTTACAATGTACTCAAATGCAACAACCAGGCAACCATGCTGTAGCGAGGAACACTGATGTTCAGAAAACAGAGTGTCATGCGCAAGGCGGTAACCAACTGGTCTAGGCAGACTGTTGCACTGCTTTGTCAACAGTTACAGTCCCATGGCACGACAGATGTGCATTGTATACCAAGTTACCAACATATATACAGGATGCATGGTAGCCCCCGCCCTATGTTTTAGCAATTAGCACCTGCTTATAGCTAACTCCAGTTATTTATTCGTGCACTGAAAGCCAAATTCCACTGAGGCCTTGTTTAGATACCCAAATTCATCCTCAAATTTCACTATGAAAAAGAAGATTCCCTATCACATCAAAATATCGGCACATATATGGAGTACTAAATATAGATAAAATCAAAACTAATTGCACAGTTTTGTTATACTTTGCAAGACGAATATTTTAAGCCTAATTAATCAATATTTGGACAATTATTACCAAATAAAAATAAAATTGCTACAGTGTGACGGGACACTTACTATACAAAGTTTGGTTCCTAAATTTGGAATCTAAACAAGGCCTAATCTTTCCAAAAAAAAAATCAAAATGTCATATCCCATAGGTACGGTGCACACAAGGACAAGCCATTTAGCAGCTAGACATATATCTTGTTGTTCACTACTGTGTAGGAGTAGTGTTATATATGTGCATGATATATTATCTTTGCTTTGGCAAAGCAGCGGTCCATAGGTACAGAGAACAGAGTACAGACCAAACATCTGCCCTTGGATCTAACTCCTGTCCTAAGCGTAGAGCAGTTGATACTGATACTGTAGCTAGTGCACCAAGGGACCCCTACTACTTAAAGGGCGCATGTCCCATTAGCATCGCCAGCGTCATCTCTGTCTGCTAAGTCCATTTTCTCCCCTTTGCAGCTAAGACTGTCTCCAACAGTCCGGACCCAAAAACAAGAGGCATTCGATGTTTTGGGTTGCCCACAGCTAAAGGGTTACGAACCCAAAACTTCACTTCTCCAACGAGCGACGCAAACGAGAAGCCGAGCGCCGCCCGCCTCGCCGCGTTGAGCCACTCCTCGCCGGCCGCGCGCGCCGCCGTGGACCCGCCTCGCACGAGCTGGAGCTGGCGACTCCTCCCGCTTCGTCCTCGCCGTTAAAAGCCCAAGCCGCCGGCGTTCTTCCTCTTTCCCCCTTCCTGCTCGCCACCGGCCGACTCAACCCGCCGGCGAAATTCACCGCCGCCGCTGCACCTCCGTCTGATAGCTTGTGCCTGTAGCTTCATCTCGCCCCTGCGCCCGGCGTGCGCGCGCTCCCCTCCCTGGCCCACGCGCTCGCGCTCTCCCCGCCCCTTGCGCTGCTCTTCTCCGGCGGCTCCACCTGTTCCGCCTTGGTGGCTGGGATCGCGGCCATCCCGGCGCTGCCGCCGACACCGAGGAGGACGTGGGGCCCACGCTCGCGGAAGGGAGGTGGAGTGCGAGGCGTGCGAGGAAGCGGTCGAGGCGCGCGGTGATGGCGTTGCAGGCGTGGAGGAGCGCGACGCCGGCGTTGCTGTTGCGGCGACCGCAGCAGCGGACGCATCGCCCTCGCCAGCGCCGACGAGCGCGGGCCTCCGGTGCAGATCTCGGGCTCCGTCGTCCGCTTCCTGTGGTGGGCCCCGCGTCGAGACGCAGAAGGACTGAGCGAAGACGCGTTTTTGGGTTCTGCCTCAGCTCCGACACAAAATGGGTCATGGGTTTGCCTCCTCCGTTGGAGCGCGTTTTATCCCGCAAAAACACTGTATACAGCGCATTTTTTGGTTTGGGTCACGTTATGCGTCTGCTGTTGGAGTCAGTAAGGGTAGAGACTAGAGCACTGTCAGAGAAGAGAACAGAACAGAGCATATGCTGATATGCACGTTGAAAAAGCAAGAATTTAGGAACACCCTCCAGTGGTGAGCACATGATGAAAGTGAGGAAGGAAGGAAGGAAGGGCTGAGGATTGACATGTTTGGTTTCAAAAACTGAAAAAAAGAAAAGAAAAGGATTGGCATGTTGCCATCCCAGGGGACAGGACCAGGATCTGTTTGGATGAGATAGCTAAAAAAACTTGTTTTGTTGTCTGTGAATACTGTGATTGGTTGGTTTTCTTTAACAGGATGACTGTAGTTTGGATGAGAGCAATACGTACCAATATAACCTTGGAACAATTTTTGCTGGTACTTCGCTTTTTTCCGGCCTACAGTAAAGAAGCCTGTAAGAAGGAGGTGAACATAGTCGGCACACAAGCAGAGCCTTCCAAGGCACGTTATTAACCTCGTCAAGGCAAAAAAAGGGAAAAAAAAAAAGACAAATCAATCAATTTAACCCTGCTGCCACTCGTTTCGCTGCCGCCATCTGAAATCGTTTTCACCTGCCCGATTCGCTTGCCATTTTAGCCACCGGATGTTGACAACGAGACACTCTCCTCGACCCTTCTCTGTATCTGTCCCCTTCTCCCTCATGGTCGTCTCTGCTTTCGTCCCATGGATCAAAGTCAGGAAAGCGAAGCCAGCAGCAGAGACCGACCGTCTGGCCTGGATGAAGTACATACATATTCTTATCATCTGGCTTGGTTGGTCTAATCGGCAAGTAGTTCTTCTAGTAAAAGCTACTGTCAATCTATCAACCTAGCTATTAATGCTCTGAATTGTCTCACCTCTCTGCTGGCTCTTTTCTGCAGGTTACACCAATCTTCAGAGGGCCTGTTTAGTTGCTCATCCACCCAAAAAAGTTTGCACAGTACCCGTCACATCGAATCTTGCGGCACATGCATGGAGGACTAAATATAGACGAAAGAAAAAACTAATTACACAGTTTAGTTGTAAATCACGAGACAAATCTTTTGAGCCTAATTAGTCCATGATTGGACACAAATTGCCAAATAAAACGAAAAGTGCTACAGTAGCCGAACCCAAACTTTTTCGCCAACTAAACAACCCCAGAGTATGAGACAAAAACCATTTGGCGGCTGGATAAACTTGTTTAATCACGTGATTACAATCTTCTTCTAGACCACTGTTAAGATCAGCCAAACGTAAACTAGGTTGTTGTAATTTGCTGAAGAAGTTGTGTGCTGCAATCCATCCTCAATGAACCGTTGTTGTAAAGGCGTTAGGTGACATGAAAAAAAAAGACATTCTTCATGCATGCGTTGCGGTATTTGGTACTTGGTAGTAGTTGGAGTACACCGAACGAACAGCCGCTGGAGAAAACCGTACGCACGCCGTAGCAGGTTGGCTGCCCGCTAAATCTGACCATTGAAGAACGGAATCACCAGACCACACGCAAAAGATCAACGGTGATTGCACATTAGTCGTACGTACTACGTTTAATTTGTCAGATGAACGAAACTCGCCAAATGTAAAAAGTGGAAAGAAATGCTTGGTTTATATATTTCTCCATTTAACCACTCCCTTACTCAGTACTTGCCATGGAAACTTCCTGCCCTAGCTACTTCAGAGAGTTTGGATTGCTTCGTAAAAACATGCACAAGCCGCCCCTTTATTTCTCCTCTTTGTGGCACAAATTTTTTTTGCTTGTAAAAATTGAACTGTTCTCTCTCTCTTTGTGTGTACAATTGGCTTTTTTTTAAAAAAAAAGAAAAAACATTAATTTCTGATGTATACAGCTACGTACACGTACAGGGTGTTGCAATAAGTACGTACCAGCGCATTTTGAGCTCAGATGATGGCGCCGTTTGCGGCTGTGGGCAGAGTGGTTGCATGCTTCCTACGTACGTCTCCTTCCGGTGACATGTTTTGGATAGGGAAATATCCGTTTGGTCTTCCGAGTGGTCCTTCATCTCTCCCTCTCTATCTCTTTTTCAAACAAAAAAAGTGCTGCTAAATAAACAGGTAAAGTCGACAGTCTCTTTTTGACAGTACATCAACAACCCAAAAGTAAAGGTAAAGGCGGTTTTTGATCAAAACCATTTACTATTTGGTCATTGTGTGCATGATAACCTCCGGAAAGTGTTCAACCTGCCCTCGTACAAACCTCACATTTAGGTTCAATTTTGCATAAGTTGTGTATAGACAAAAGAAGTTCTAACTAGAAGAAAAAAGAGAGAATTTGCTCATTGCCATCAAAATTTATACTCGTTCCCTCAATGCCATCAAAAAATATATCTTTCCTTATCTGCCATCAATTTGTGTTTTTTGTTTCCTTAGCTGCCATTACTGTTATCTATAGGTGGTTTATTTCCTTAACTACCATCTGCTTATGTAGTTTGTTTTCTTAATTGCCATTTAGCAAATGGCGTGGCGTATGTCTCCATGTACACTTGACACGAGTGCCCGATTCTGCCCTTGCCAAACCCGACGTGTCTGACTTCCCAGCCCAGCCAAAACGGTCAGCCTCAGGCCAACAGCGCACGCAAAAAAAAAAAAACAGAGAAGGAGAGAGAGGAACCCAACCCCGACGAAGCCTAGCTCGCGGGCGATCCCGATCCCGATCCCGCGACCATGACCGCGATCCCCGCGACTAGCCTGCGCGGATGGGCGCCGCCGCCGTCACCCATGTGGCTGGGTGCCACCGCCGACCCGCCACCGACCGTCGGGACACCACTCGCCACTGACAGACGCCAGGACGCTTCCTCCTGCACATGATCTGAGGAGGCATGGCATCGCCAGCACATAGTCCCGACACATCATGGCTTCCTACAGCCATGTTAATTGTGTTCGCCGCTAAACATTTGAACCAATGAATAAATATCGATGTAGTGTATATCTAATGCCATGTTAACTGTGTTCAAAATGTTGCTTTAAGGTTCCCTGTCATGTTCCTATAATATTTATATTGATGCTGTCATATTTATGTTGCTGTCATTTATTGATCGCCGCCATTTTATGAGATCTCCCATTTTATCTGGTATATGATTCTGGACATCAATGGCATTCAAGGAATTCTTGGATCAAATTTTTGGAGGGGTAAACTATCTTCCCCATCCTATCTAACAGAAGACTAACAGAATGGCAGTTAGGGAATCAAAAACCACAATTTAATGGCAGTTAAGGAAAGCTATGATTTTTTATGGCAATGAACACATTGTTATAGATTTTGATGGCAATGAGCAAATTCTCTCAAAGGATGGATGAAGATTGGGAAAAAGTAAGAACAAGGTGCTGTCCATGTTGGAAAGCTCTTCTATTTTCGCACTAGAAGTGGACCATAAAGATCCTAGCAGTGGCGCCTTTGCCCTTGCAACAAAAGATACTCTGTCTCTGCAATAGCTGTTACCTTAGCCCTCTACCTCTATGGTAACTAACATCAGCCACAAACCTCAGAGTAGTTTATGTCTCAGCCTCCGACTAATGCACATGCGCATTGGTCACCCGTTTACTGTCTTTGGAGATTCTAAGACCAATAGTCAGGTAGTTACTGATCGATTATGCTCTGCTCTGTCCTTGGCACACATTTTTAGCAGTTCACTCAGTTTGTTTCACCTGCCTTTGGCACCAATTCAATTCCTCATCAAGACATAAATATCACCAAAATCCAGCACCTAACAACCATCACTGACTGAGTGACTGTACCACGAGCGATGCAATATCTGAATACTCTGCTTTTATCTCTCACATGCACGAACGAGAGAAAAAACCCCGAGAACTGCACAAACTGTCACTCACACCGCGTGCAGTTACAGTCTTGCAAGCCCATCATTTTTTTCCTTGTAAAAAAACGCATTAATAATTAATAATGAAACACAAATTGGTTTTCAGAAGTCTTGGATCAGTTTCATTTTTCCTAAAAATAAGGGGAAAAAAGAGATCCTTTTCGTTTCCTTGCAGGACCATCTTCCTCCTCCCCTGCCGCCCTGCGTGCTGCGGTGGTTGCAACTTGCAGAAGTGCATCAGAGCGCTGCCGCTTGCCGCTGGTGTTAGCGTATATAACCGCACTCCCCCCTCCCCTCACCACCCCTCCATCTCCATCTCCACAACCACACACCACATTGCCTTGCAGGCTTGCACCACCCGGCAGCCGCCAACCATGCGGCGCCGCCCGCATCTCCCCCTCCCCCTGCTCCTCGTCCTCCTCGCCGCGTCGGCGACGGCGCCGACGCCGGCGTCAGCAACGCGAGCGGCGTTCGCGTGCGCGCCGGGCGGGCCGGCGACGTCGCTGCCGTTCTGCCGGCAGTCGCTGCCGCTGCAGGAACGCGCGCGGGACCTCGTGTCGCGGCTGACGCGCGCCGAGAAGGTGCGCCTCCTGGTGAACAACGCGGCGGGTGTCCCGCGCCTGCGCCTGGGCCTGGGCGGGTACGAGTGGTGGTCCGAGGCGCTGCACGGCGTGTCGGACACCGGGCCCGGGGTCAAGTTCGGCGGCGCGTTCCCGGGCGCCACCGCGTTCCCGCAGGTCATCGGCGCCGCCGCCGCGCTCAACGCCACGCTCTGGGAGCTCATCGGCCGGGTACGTGCGTACGTATACGAACTTGGATTGCTTTGCCTGGCATTGCCACCGCCGCCGCCGCCGTCGAATGCTTGTGGGCTGTGCGGGGGGGTTGTTTTGTTTTTGTCGTGCACGCATGTGAGTGAGGGTGAGACTGTGAGAGGCGTCTGTGCGCGCACTGGCGTCTGGCGTCGTCGTCCACGGCTGTCGCGTGTGGCTCGGCGTGCCTGCGCGGCGCCGTGCTATGGTTGTCGCGGCCTCGAGGCTTGGCCGTGGCAGTTGGCGGGCTTGGCGCCATTGGTTTGGGTTGGGTCGGGACGTTCCCGTGCAGTCAGAGACTGCTCTAACTGCTGCTGCTGCTGCTGCCGCCGCCGCCACGGGACCGTCGGATCCAAATCTAGTGGTCCAGTGTATTAGTACTGTCTCTGTGGCAGAGCCCCAACCTTAAAGACGGTTGCACGGTTACGATTTGGAGGTGGTTTGGGGGCTGCAAAATAGTTGTACGACTGCTTGAATTTGATCCATTTTCATTTTGGTCTTTTCGTACCAGCCGTATACGTGTTGCACCATGCTACTACAGTAGTTTTCTTTGGTTTGAAGGACAGCCCAGCCTTGTCCATGGTAACCACTGTGCTCCAGTAACTATCACGGGCGCGCTTGGACTTGGAGCCACAAATATCTATGGCCGGTCGTTAACGAAGAGACGCGATGCAGAATGAGTACGTAGGAGTACTGTATAGGGTAGGTACGTGGGGCCGGTCTGTCAGAGAGAGCACCAATGAGAGAAGCAGTAGTGTACGTACGGGCGGTACTGTGCGGGCGGTATCCCGATCTGCGTTGCTTTTGATAGCACAACACAAGAGAACAGAGAGCAGCGCATCACTTTGGCCTGGTGCTGGTGGAGTGGAGCCCCCTCTACTCTAGTACACCATGTGTGCTCTGATGATTGATATGGATATATTTATATGTGGTCTTTTTTGCAAGTGGCTGCTGCTTTTTAACCCTTTTTGGTTGATTTCATTCATTCGAGGGTGCTTGCATTTGCGTATACATCCCTGTTTACCTGTTTCCAGTGCCAATTTGGCGTGGTGGTTTGCTGTCAAAACCGGCACGGTCGGTCGGTGCAGGTGCGTGTTGGCCGTCGATGGCATGGCATGGCATGGCACCCCGTGTTTGTACAATTGGGGTACATGCATGTTTGGTTGTCCCTTGGCCTCCAACCAATGCAGTGCACATGCTAAACACGACCTTGTGAGTAGGAGTGGTGGCGTCAGTCAGTGTCATAGCCTAGCGAAAAGATTCACGCCTAGAAAACGTCAGTTGATTGGCTACCTTTATTTAAACCGATCACTCTTGCCGCAGCAAAACCACCCTACTACTACGTCATCATAGATCGTGCACTGTAAACTTAAGGTTTGGCGTTTCTCAGGTACTAGGGGGCGTTGAGCGTGTTCAAATTCACGTTGCGTGCACTAATTTGGTGAGATTTCAACAATTTTGTGACACTAGCAGGGTGGGGCTAAAGTTCAGGGATATCACATCAGGTGTCACATGGGGTGTCACATCGAGTGTTTGGATAATAATAAAAAAAAATAAATTAAGTCTAATTAATTCATCATTAGCACATGTTTACTTTAACACCACATTGTCAAATCATTGACTAACTAGAATTAAAAAATTTGTCTCACAAATTAGTCTCAATTTATACATTTAGTTTCGTAATTAGTCTACATTCAATACTCCATATATATGTGATGCGATAACACAGCAGAAGAGAACAGAGCCGCAGAGTGCAGAGCAGCGCATCACTTTGGTCGGCGTGGAGCCCTCTCTACACCATGTGTGCTCTGATGATTGATATGGATATATATACTATATATATAATATATAATGGTCTTTTTTTTTGCAAGTGGCTGCTGCTTTTTAACCTTTTTGATTGATTTCATTCGAGTGCTGCTTGCATTGCATATTTACATCCTTTGTTTACCTGTGTTTCGCTGCCATTTAGCCGTGGTGGTTTGCTGCACCTAGCTTCTTTGCTCACTGCCAAACACGGCACGGTTCGTTAGTGCAGCAGGTGCGTGTTGGCCTTGGCCGTCGATGGCATGCCGGCATGGCATGGCACCCCGTGGCCGTGTACCGTGTTTGTACAAATTGGGGCACTACATACATGTTTGGTTGTCCCTTGGCCTCCAACCAATGCACTGCACATGCTATACACGACCTTGTCAATAGTGGCGTCAGTCAGAGTCATAATAGAGTAGCGAAAAATTTTCATGCCTTGCTAGCGCCTACAAAACGTCAGTAGATCGTGCACTGAAATCTTCAGGTTTGGTGCTTGTCAGGTAGTAGGCCGTTTCAGTGTGTTAAAATTCACGTTGCGTGCACTGATTTGGTGAGATTTCAACTTTTTTTTTGGTAAAGCTAGCTAGGGTCCCGGTTCTGAAAGTTCGGTACCAGTGGGATGAATTCCTAGCGTACCAGAGTGAGTGCTATGCTGACGGGAAGGAATTCCCTGCTGGATGCTGGCCAATGGCGAGAGGTGCAGCCATGTGCAAGCCAGCCTAGCCAAATCCAAATCTGACCACCTCTCTTTCAAGCCCACATCCTCATCTCTTATCCTAATCCTAACACGCCCAGACAAAAAAAAAATAAAACAAAAATATCCTGGATAATAAAGTAACTGAAAAGTTGACGCATCTGATCCGACATGAGTAGAAAAGGTACGGTAGTAATGCGACGCTGAAAGGTTCCTACCCATGGATCAAAACAGCACTAGGAGAACATCTGCAGCAGACAGAGCAAGTGGTTTGCAGTAGATAAGATAACCATGTCTGCTACAGAAGAACTCCATCACGAGCAGCACCAATGGCGATGAGCATCGTAACTTGTAGTAGGGTCACGACGACACCAGCTAGCCGTCGCGTGACAGCACAGTGCTGCTGGTGCGGGGCGATTGGCGAGCAAGAACAGGAGCCACGTGATTGGCCGGACAG
Source organism: Saccharum hybrid cultivar R570 (assembly GCA_038087645.1). Classification (NCBI taxonomy): domain Eukaryota; kingdom Viridiplantae; phylum Streptophyta; class Magnoliopsida; order Poales; family Poaceae; genus Saccharum; species Saccharum hybrid cultivar. The sequence continues at coordinate 2,417,935 of JAQSUU010000730.1, read as the reverse complement.
CCCGGCAGAGATATCAGGCCATCCTGCCTGCCTCGGCAGCCGTGCACACCCACACTCTTCTCCGTCTCCGACCATGGTCCATGGCCACGAACCCATCAACGCTGACCGAGAAGGAAAAAAATAAAGAAAGAAATACTCCTACCTTTACCAATCCATACGTACTTACTACTGTACATTTGTTCCCATGACAGCAGTAAAATACTCTCGTACACACACATTGATGGATTGGTCGATCGGTGCAACTGCAGGCGGTGTCGGACGAGGCGCGCGCCATGTACAACGGCGGTCAGGCGGGGCTCACCTTCTGGTCCCCGAACGTGAACATCTTCCGGGACCCACGGTGGGGCCGGGGGCAGGAGACCCCCGGCGAGGACCCGGCCATCTCCGCGCGCTACGCCGCCGCCTACGTCCGCGGCCTCCAGCAGCCCTACGGCTCCGGCGGCCACCACAACCGGCTGAAGGTCGCCGCCTGCTGCAAGCACTTCACGGCGTACGACCTGGACAGCTGGGGCGGGACGGACCGGTTCCACTTCAACGCCGTGGTGGCGGCCCAAGACCTGGAGGACACCTTCAACGTGCCCTTCCGCGCCTGCGTCGCCGACGGCCGCGCCGCCAGCGTCATGTGCTCCTACAACCAGGTCAACGGCGTCCCCACCTGCGCCGACGCGGCGTTCCTCCGGGGGACCATCAGGGGGAAGTGGGGGCTGGACGGGTACATCGTCTCCGACTGCGACTCCGTCGACGTCTTCTTCCGGGACCAGCACTACACCCGCACCCCTGAGGACGCCGTCGCCGCCACGCTTCGGGCCGGGCTCGACCTCGACTGCGGCCCTTTCCTCGCGCTGTACACCGAGTCCGCTGTGGCGAAGCGGAAGGTCTCCGACGCCGACGTCGACGCCGCGCTGCTTAATACCGTCACGGTCCAGATGCGGCTCGGCATGTTCGACGGCGACCCCGCGGCCGGGCCGTTCGGTCACCTCGGCCCCGCCGACGTGTGCACGCGCGCGCACCAGGACCTCGCGCTCGACGCCGCGCGCCAGAGCGTCGTGCTCCTCAAGAACCAGCGCGGAAAGCATAGGGATGTCCTCCCGCTCCGCCCCGCCGCCCACCGCGTCGTCGCCGTCGTCGGCCCGCACGCCGACGCCACGGTCGCCATGATCGGGAACTACGCGGGCAAGCCGTGCCGGTACACCACGCCGCTGCAGGGCGTGGCGGCGTACGCGGCGCGGACGGTGCACCAGGCCGGGTGCACCGACGTCGCGTGCCAGGGGAGGAACCAGCCCATCGCCGCGGCCGTCGACGCGGCGCGCCAAGCCGACGCCACAGTTATCTTCGCCGGGCTGGATCAGAAGGTGGAGGCCGAGGGGCTAGACCGGACCAGCCTTCTCCTCCCTGGGCGACAGGCCGAGCTCATCTCGGCCGTCGCCAAGGCGGCCAAGGGCCCCGTCATCCTCGTGCTCATGTCCGGCGGGCCCATCGACATCGCGTTCGCGCACAACGACCCCAGGATCGACGGGATCCTCTGGGCGGGCTACCCCGGCCAGGCCGGCGGCCAGGCTATCGCCGACGTCATCTTTGGACACCATAACCCAGGTGCGTGTGTATTACAAAAGATCAATTTTTTTGCACAAGATGAGAACAGAGTCTGACTGAATTCGTCAAATTTTGTATAAACAGGCGGGAAGCTGCCGGTGACATGGTACCCTCAAGACTACCTGCAGAAGGTGCCGATGACGAACATGGCGATGCGCGCCAACCCGGCGCGCGGGTACCCAGGGCGGACGTACCGGTTCTACACGGGGCCGACGATCCACCCGTTCGGGCACGGGCTCAGCTACACCCAGTTCACGCACACGCTGGCGCACGCGCCGGCGCAGCTCACCGTGCGGCTCACCGCCAGCCACGCCGCCGCCACCGCGTCCGCCGCCTCCCTCCTCAACGCGACACGCCCCGCGCGCGCCGTGCGGGTGGCGCACGCGCGGTGCGAGGGCCTGACGGTCCCCGTGCACGTGGACGTGAGGAACGTCGGTGACCGCGACGGGGCGCACACTGTGATGGTATACCACTCGGCGCCCTCGTCGTCCGGCGCCGCCCCTGCTGGCGTGGACGCGCCCGCGCGGCAGCTGGTGGCGTTCGAGAAGGTGCACGTGCCCGCGGGCGGCGTGGCGCGCGTGGAGATGGGCATCGACGTGTGCGACCGGCTCAGCGTTGCGGACCGGAACGGCGTCCGGCGGATCCCCGTCGGCGAGCACAGGCTGATGATCGGCGAGCTCACGCACTCGGTCACGCTGGGCGTCGAGCAGCTCGGGGTATAGAAGGGAAGGAGGATCCCAGAGGCGTTCCTGAATAATTGTGCTGTGTTGTTTCGGGTGGGATTGCCATGGTGCTTGCTTCTGTCTCTGCAAAGGTGGAGATGGAGATACAGAAGGCACCGGATTACTGAAAATTGTTTGGATTGAAAACAGAAACGATTGAAATGGAAGGAAGGCAGAAGAATGTCGTTTCTTCCTCGATACCAATGTTTTCTGATCTTTATCTAAACAAACCCAATATTTATGATGTCAAGATTAGTGCATTTAATGGAGATTACTACTGTGTGATGGGTCATAGGAGCATAACGCTAGTGAGATCAGGCACTCGAATCTTTCATATATAATATGAGCAAGAATACAAGCTGTTATGTCTCTGTATAAAGCCTCAGCTAAAAAATGGTCACCTGAGCTTGATTCTGAGAAAATGGCAGAGGGATTAGCTGTGGATTCCTGAACAGTGGTTTCTTTGGTCTAGTGGACCAAAAGTCCAAAACCATGGCTCTTCCTCTATTTATCTTGGGCTCTCGGCCCAACTGCCCACTGATTTGGTGCGCAAAGCTTCAGCTTTTGCAAGAAAATCTCTGCTGCCAACGTCTGAATATCTTCAAGCCCGTGAATTTGGGTTCTGGTGACTCCACCAAAATTCAGTTCGGAAACGCTATACGTCAACCGCATGATTTACTTGCCACTGTCAACCGAATTTTCCAGCGTTGGATCTTGACTCCGGCCCGAGAGCTGCCGCTCGATCTGCCGGATGCCTGCAGCGTCATGCAGTCCCAGCCCTTCGAGCGTTGGATCTGATCGATCGCGTTTCTCATCTCCGGGTGGACTCGCAGATGCCACGGTACGTGTGCAGCCCGGGGTACGGCCCACGCGTCGGCCTCCCCGCCGCGACCTCGCCGGCGATGATGACGAAGCGGCTGCAGCAATCCCATGCCGACGCAGCAGTAGAAGTACTAGAGATGGCAACGGGTACATACTTGACGGGTAGCGGCCACCCGTACCCGCACCCGCACCCGCCACTTTGTACCCGTCGGGTTACCCGCACCCGCACACGGGTAGAAAAGTGCTCCCATACCCGCACCCGCGCGCTTAAATTCTACCCGACGGGTAACCCGTACCCGACATCATACCCGAGAATTACATGTAAATATCAAATATTCACGTACAAAAATAAATCATTCCAAGATTCCAACAAGTTACAAACTAATATTCATATAATGACATCATTGAAATATATATAATAGAAGGGTTTAGTTGGATTCGGATCAAATTCATGGGTTGTATGGACTAAAATGATGAGGGTGGTTAATTCTTTTTGCGGGTATTTTTTACCCGTGGGTAGACGGGTATGGGTAGTATACACCTGCACCCGTACCCGCCATACCCAATGGGTATAGGATTTTGCCCAATAACGTACCCACGGGTAGAAAATTCATCATATACCCGTCTTTTTATCGGGTAATACCCATCGGGTACTCGGGTTTCGGGTACCCATTGCCATCTCTACGCAGTACCATGTCTCGGAGTACCAGTCGAGTCCGGACGCTACGCCTTCCTCGGTGTCAGTGTCGGTGGTGGCAGCGTGGCATGACATTTCAAATTTTTGTGAAGATTTTTGTTTTTTTTTAAATTTGTGAACAATTTGACATATATTTTTTTGATGTCTGGAATCCATAGAAATAATTTGTAATTTTTTTGAAAAAATTAGTATATATTTGTGTTATTCCCAACTTACATCACTCTGTTCAATAAATTACACTGAAGAAATCAGTGTAAATATAGTAATAAGACAGTATAAATATAGCTAGAAGACGGTGTAAGTATATGAGAAAAATTCAGTTGACAGGAGGGACCAAAACAACTGAACGTCACATAGACTGATCCATTCAGTTTCTATTGTTCATGCAACAATTTAGTTTTGGAGACAAGACTGAAGTCTCTCCGATGTTTTAGAGAAATCTGGCGAGTTGTCCTTGTTAGATTAGTAAACGTGCTTTGCATGCTTGTACATAGTGCGGCCCATGGGCTTGGGCTCTCCATTTGGCCATACCTACTAAACATGGTCATTGATCAATCAATCATGTATTCTCCCTATTCATTCCAAATACGCCTACATGGTATCACAGAGGGTTCGCTCTTGTGCCCTCCACCGCTTCTGCAAACCCTAACCGCTAGCATGCCATGGCCTACTATATCTAGGAGCTTGGTCTGGGTGAAATCGGTCCTCTCCATAGTACCAGCATACACCTTGCCAGTTGACAACCTACCTCCCTAGGTCCACAAGAAAATCAATGGAATCTCTCCCCGATTCCTCTAGATGGGCAAGTAAGGTTTAGTCCAAGGCAAATGTTCGGTGGCATGGCCTACTGTTTGCCGACTAGATGGGCAAGGAAGGTTCAGTCCAAGGCAAATGTTCGGTGGCATGGCCTACTGTTTGCCGACCAAAGGAGCTAGGTCGACTCGACGTAACCGACCTTAGGCTTGTTGGGATCGCCCTATAGACATGGTGGCTTTGGCTCAAACGAACCAGGCAAAATATAGGTAAGGGGCGGATTTGGGCCTATGCGCTAGTGCCACGGCCCTAGGTGTGGCCCAAAACACTCTTTAGAGCACCCGTAGTTTTTCGGCCTGGCCCTAGACATTGGGCTAATTTTTGTTGGCCTAGCAGAGAGAGGGGGGGCAGAAGGCAATGCGAGCGCCGCTCCGCGCGTCTGCGCTTGTTCGCGACCACTAATCTTCGCTGCCTATTGGTCGGCGCGTCGAATGTCGATCATCCCCCGGGATCATCCCGTCCTGGCTCGATTCTTTTCTGGATGTGATTAAACTACTCTATCTGTCCCGTAATGAAAGACATTGTAGCAAATGTAGCATTCACTGAGGTTAAGGATAAAAGACCTGGCTACCCCTATAGAAAACTTTATCATTATGTTACTGTGTATTTGAGTTGACATGCTAATTTAATGTTGTGCTTGCTCTCGACGCCACACACAGCAAACCGATCCACTGGACCAACTTTTCACATCTCACAATGCACCTCCCATGCACCAGAGGACAACGATTTGATCGAGTAGGGTGTGTGGCCAGTCAAAGCTATAACGTCAAATATTTTGAGACATCATTTCAATGCTAAAACGGAACGGAGGGAGTATACAGAAGCAAGCTCAAACTACTGTTGGGCTACGATACTCTAACCACGTGGCCTAGGTTGTGTTTTTCTTTTTGGGCCTGTTTAGACATCTGTCAACAACAGATTTGTAAACTTAAAATCTGTCAAATTTTACACAAATCACGTGATGACACGTCTACAGAGAAAAAACTAACAGATGCTAAAAGCAAGAATCTATCAGATTTTTATAACACAAGTCAATAACAAATAATATCCACAACCCGTTCGCAAAAGTAGCGCCTAAACTACCTGAACACAAACGCGCGCTGACACCAGACACACACACAAACAAGCACCTAAAAACACATAGAAACGACACACACAGACACACACAAAGCAAAGCTACAAAACACACGTAAAAAACTAGTGAAAAACAAAAAAAACAAAAATATTCAACACAAACAACAAAAGTAACTTCAAAAAATAAAAACCAGTGAAAAATAAAAAAAGCTAAACCAAACAACAAAAGCAACTTTGAAAAAAAAACAAAAAAAGAACAAAAGACAGAGAGCGAGAGAGCGCAGCTAGCAAACAAAGCAAAGGTAGCAAAAAACCTCTGAACAAAAAAACTAAAAAAAGTCAAATCTAAAAAAAACCAAAGAGTAGCTACAAATATAAAGAAAGCTCAACTAAAATATACAAAACAAAAATCTGAAAATAACAGCTAAAGGCAAAAGAAAAAGAAAAAAATCAACAAATCTAAAACTTAACAAATCAACTATAAGCATTAGTGGAGATAAAAAAATGGTTTGAGGCACTCAAAAAGGCCAAAAAAAACAAAGATAAAATAAATATTGAGTATAGATGGGGCATTCATGTGGCTTTGCTTTTCTCCAACTAAAACCACACCACATCATGTTCATCTTCTGGGAAAGCCAATGGGACAAGTTAGATAGCTTTTACAAAAATGAAAATGTTTTTCTTCATAAGATACATGCAAGGATTTAAATTCTGGAAAAGACTAGGAGCAGTGGCGGATGCAGGATGAGAATCAAGGGGGGCTAAAACAATAGAGATGTTGATTTGCATGAAGATTTAACGGTGATTTGAGGTTTTTGCTACAGTGTTTTTAGTGGTAAATCCAGTCATTAGGGGGCTGGAGCCCACCCAGCCCCCCTGTAGATCCGCCGCTGACTAGGAGGGATATTTAGCAGAGCAGTAGTGTACCTCCTTCAACACCAGGGCAACCAACAATCCTTTTGTTGTAGTATGACTGAATCACAGCAGGAGCTTCCTATGGAGGGAACAACATATATATGGATATTAGTCCAGAAGAACCACACAAGGATCAAATGAATTTAACTGAATAATGATGCGAAAGACTCATGTAAGCAAAAATCATTATTCATATAGCAGTCTATAAAGTGATCATCGACAGGTTGAAGCTAAATGGAACAGTTGGTCAGCTGTAAACCTCGCTGGATTCCCAACTGATGTAATAAAAAGGACAAAGTCACTACAATAATAAAAACACATAGATTCAGTCATACAAAAGACCAGCTACACAACACATTGCCCAAAATCAGGATAACCATCCTATCAGAGTATGAGAATGCAAATGAAAGTCAACTAAGAAATGACAAATTCTACTTGAAGCAGAGCAACTTATATATTGTTTATTCCGCCACAATGAACAGGAAAACATCATGAGTGGTTCAACTAGAGCTCTTAATTACAGCATGGCTCACATGGACATGGAAGACACTGAAAAAAAAACACACACCCATACACACATACAAAGAAAAAGACACACACAGAAAGAGAGAGAGTGCAGCTACCAAACACAGCAAACTCAAAAGGCAAATGCAACTAAACTAAATAAACAATCACACTCACACTCAGAGAGAGAGATGGTGTGGGTTTTTTTTTTTCAAAGTACTCATGAGTGGTTCAACTAAATAAACAATCACACTCACAGCTAGGCAAATGCAACTAAACTAAATAAACTCAAAAGGCTAGCTGGTTAACAACTACTCCTACTCCTAACGTCACACACACACAGAGGCCGGGAGCAAAGCAAAGAAAAAGGAGGCTTAATCTTAGTGTTAACCAGCTAGCCTAGCTAGCTTCATTTAACGTAGCTTGAGGTTTGAGGGCCATGCAGTGCAACTACTCCTACTCCTACAATCCTACTGCATACAGACGCAACCAAAAACAGAAAGCAAAGCTTGCTCAATCGGATTAAAGTTGCTGTTTGCAGTACAGTACTATATATATGGTCTGAAAAGCAAAAGTTCAATTCTGTTTGAAAGCAAATCAAATCATCATCACGAATCAGCAGTGACCCAGGGGCACTAGCAATTAGCAAAGCGGGTCCAATCGACGCCCGAGCCCAGCTTGGTTGCTGTAAATGGTGTCGGTCGGCAAGTGAGCTACTCTACTGCTTCTGCTTGTATTGTACAGGACCACGACCCATTCTTTTGTTTACTCATATAACTATGTAACAGTGGGTATTTTTCTTAAAGACTTGCACTGTACATTCATTAATCATTGGAAAGCACTTGGAATTTTTTTTCCCGAGGGATGTAATATATCGAGGAACAAAAAAGGGTAGGACCTACCCATCTGTAAATGCATATTTACACTACAGTCCAACAAGAACTAAGCAAAAGGAAAAGGAAAACAAAAAACTCAAGTAAAAAATATTCTCTAAGAGAAATGAAAAAAAAAACTAATTTAGTGGCAAAGGGCATTCCAGTTGAATTTGCACATGAAGAACAACAGAGGATATCACTTTTACATGACTCCTTCAGGCCTCCAGGAGGAATGCTAAAAGTATTAGAAATCAGAAGCATACTGAAAGCAGTTCCTCCATACAAATTCGAACCAGTCACAAATGAAGAAGCTCCACTCCACTGTAGTGTTGGCAACTCAAAACTTAACTGGACATATACCTCCCAATAACTGTATGCTTGCAAGACAACGATTACACCTAATCAGCTACAAGTGCAGTAGAAACCAGATGACAATGAAACCATGCAAGGTGCATCTCACACATCAATGAAATAGGTAACTATGAAATGCCAAAGATCGTAGCACCTGAGTGCCTGTGCTTTCGATTCAAAAGGGTCTACCAAACACCTAAAGAATCAACCACTTTCAGAACTCCAAAGACTAAACTGACGTGCGATTACTAGCATCACAAACACAGAACAAATATCTGCTGCAAAAGAGGGTTCCCTGATCCATATAGCACGCACAAAAACATAGACATCTATAGGGCCTCAGACCCTCAGTATGTCGATCTATCCCTGAGAAGGGAAAGCTACAATCTCAAACACAAACAGCCAACTCAACTCAACCCCATCGGAATCCATTCCGGTCGACGTCGGCCGTCCTCGTCAACATCGCGTCTGCATCAACGAGCTGCCACCGCACCATCACCAACCCCTTAGTTCCTCGCAATCTAAAGCAAGTGCCAAAAGTCTTCGCCCTTCTTGGGCATGTATATGTTAGTGTTGATCTCCTCCAGCTTGGCCCAAGGGCGAGTTGGGCCTTGACCTCGTGCCCTGATCGGGGACGCCCAACCCTACATGGTTGGTGGGCCACCATCGCACTGCACTATAAAAAGAGGTGGGAGCCGGCGACTCTCAATACGAGGTTCACTGTGAGCCGCCACACCCACACCGACAACCCTAATCCGATCTAGTGAGGGGTGCAGCCAGCGACGAGAAACGCCACTACCAGGACGCCGTTGCCGCTGGACCACACCACCATCTTCTTCATTGCTCTCGGACCGCGATGCCACTGCACACCGCCCCGGATGCCACTGCTTCCACTGCTTCCTTGCCACCGACAGCATGGCAGACTCGAGCTCCTCCACCAAGCCCTCCAATGGTCGGTACCTCTACTCTCCTTTCCCTCTTAGATCTCGTAATCCATGTTCTACGACATATTTATCCTGAAATGCAAATTCAACCTACTAGATCTACTCCTAGTTGATCCTACACTTGTAACATTGGTATCGGTCGCCTAGATCTAGCGAGTAGATCTAGTTTTGGGGTAGCAATTAGAAGGAGGTGATTCGATTCATTTTGATTCGGTCGAAACCCTAACCCTAGAAACCTCAAATCCCGAGCAATCCCAAACCCAAAGCATAAGAATACCTACCTGTCGATGACAATCTCGCCATGGCCCTAGTGGTCCTGCAAGTCGCCGTCGGCAGAGAAAAGGAGCTGCGTCGCCGCTCCATCTTAGGTCGTGCGCACGGGCTCCACCCTAAGGGCACCACAGTGAGACCGTTCGACGGAACCTCGTGACGGACGCACGTGAGCTCTGGCGAAGGGACCCGCGATGGCACCACCATCTCCTATCGCGTTCTCTCCTCTGTCATTGTGCTGTCAGCGACGGCTGGCTCGATCGAGAAAAGCGGGGGAGAGAATGAGAAATGATTTAGGGTTTCCCCTGCCAGCCGGTTTTGTTTAGTAGGGAAGCAACCGCTGCTGTCCGATCACGATCGACAGCCAGGGGCGCTTGGGCCTTAGCTGGGCCAGTGGGATGAAGTGGCCTCTTGGCGCTTTCCTGGCCCATGCCTAGGTTAACTTTTCGCTGGCCTGTGGTGTTGTAAGTCGGGCCAAAATAAGACATGGGCCGAATGAAAAGTAATGTTTATGGATTTGGTTTATTCTTTTCAGAAGCTATTTTGATGATTTTGGCTTAGTTTTCAATCTCTACTCAAATTTAAACCCGCAGGATAATTTGTTTAGAGAGTAGATGAGTATACTAAGATGCTTCTGGTCAAGAATTATTATTTTAAGCATTTTCCATGTTTTCGCTGCTATGATTATGTTTATCCTCTAATTAAATTGGAACCAACGTGAATTTTTAATTGGAAGAGTAGATGTATTTGTTCAAGTTAATTTATGATATTGTTATTTTCTGACTAACATTGGTAATAACAATATTATAATTTTTTTAGGAAGTTTTCTATGCATTAATTCTATTTATCCCAATGGTGATGTAGAATTAGTCTAGAAGAATGTTGTATGTTTTAATTTTGACCAATGTTGAATTAAGGCATGCAATTATTATGTAAAGTTTTTCCTCACTTGCTCTGATGTTGTTTTTAAGACTCAACCCTAAAGCATTCATCTTGCACATTCCGCCTCTTGAGGAGGGCAACTATCGCGTATGGCGAGAGAAGTATGAATTGGCACTTGCACTGTCCAAGAATGACCTAGCACTTACCTCTCCGTGTCCTACTGAGCCAGTGGACCCGGTGAGGGAAAAGAATGAAACTGATGCTGATTTCACTGCTCGGCAGTGAGATCATGCAGAAGTGATAATGAAATATGATCTTGATCATAAGAAGTGGAGCATTTCGAACCGCAAGTGTTTGATGGTGGCTAAGTCCACTATTTTAGATGCAATAAGGGGATCAATCCTAGATTGTGACACCGCCTATGAGTATCTCAAGAAGGTGGAGAGTCAGTTTACTAGCTCTTCAAAGGCTTATGCAAACACCCTGATCAAGAAGTTATTCAATGAGAATAATCTGGTGGAGGGATAAGCGAGCACATATTGAAGATGAGCAACATGGCATCCAAGCTCAAGCCAATGGATTTGGGGCTCAAGAATGAGTTCCTGATTCATTTGGTTTTTGTTTCTTTTCTCAAAGAGTATGAAACCTTTGTTGTTAATTACAAGATGCAACCTGATAAATGGGACATTAAGAAGCTCATTGCCATGTGTGTGCAAGAAGAGGAGAGGCTTAAGAGCTCACATGGTGACTCCGTCAACCCTATGAAGGACAATAAAAGGAAGAACTTTAACAAGAATGCCAAATCATAAGGGAAACCTCAGTGGGATAATAGCTCATCCTCTAAGCAACAAGGGAAGGCCCCTCAGAATGATCACCATCAGAAGAACAACAATGCCCAAATTGACAAGGATCAATGCAAATGGTGCAAGAAGTATGGACACTACCAGAAGGACTGTCTAGAGTTCCTGAAGAGCCTTTTGAAGAGAGGTGAGGACACTATTACATTCATAGATGAGTCTTTGTATTTAAGTTATGCAAAATCTACTTGGTGGATTGATTCAGGTTCAACTATTTATGTTGCAAATTCATTATGGGGATTCCATACGAGGAGGACCCTGCAAAGAGGAGAAAGAAAAATGGAAGTAGCAAATGGAGTTGAAGCTGAAGTTGAAGCCATTGGAGATCTCTAGAATTAGATGATGATTTTGTACTTAAGCTTTCAGATGTCCTTTATGTACCCTCTTTGTGAAGAAACTTAATAAGCATTTCCCATTTAGACGGTGATGGATATGATTGCCATTTTGGAAATGGCAAATATAAGATTACATTTAATCATAAGTGTGTTGGTCTTGCCTTCCGATCGGATAAGCTTTATTTATTATCACTTTGTGAGAATGTGAATGTTCTAAGCACTAAGAATGAGAATGTCTCCTCATCTATGAATGCAAGAAATAAGCAGAATGGAGTTCATGATATATCATCGAAATTATGGCATTGTCGTTTAGGCCATATTTTGAGGGAGAGAATAAAACGATTGATTAAAGAATTAATTCTTCCACCATTAGAATTTTTAGATTTAGAACAGTGCATTGATTGCATTAAAGGAAAGTATGTTAAGAAGATAAAGAAAGATGCCAAACGAAGCGCAGGAATCTTAGAAATAATTCACACAGATATCTGTTGTCCGTTTCCTATGAAAAGTGTGGACGGTTATGAATCATTTGTAACATTCATAGATGATTATTCTCGTTATGGCTACATTTATCCAATTAAGGAAAGTTCAAAAGCATTAGATAAATATAAGATATTTAAGGCTGAAATAGAAAATCAGCATAATTTAAAGATTAAAATAGTAAGATCCGACCATGGTGGGGAGTACTATGGTCGTCACCCCATATGGCCAAGTTCCTAGACTTTTTGCAAAGTTTTTACCGAAAAATGGCAGAGTAGCCCAGTACTCTACACCGAGTGAGCCTCAGCAGAATGGAGTAACTGAAAGACGCAATCATACCTTAATGGATATGGTGAGAAGTATGATAAGTCACTCCACTCTACCAATAAGTTTGTGGATGGAGGCATTAAAAACCGCTATCATATTCTTAATCGAGTGCCAAGCAAGTCAGTGCCCAAAACACCATATGAGTTATCAACAGGAGGGAACCCCCACTTAACTATTTATGTGTGTGAGGCTGTCCAGTTAAGGCTAAAGTCTTTAACCCAAACATAGAGAAGCTAGACTCCAAGACAATCAGCTGCCATTTTATTGGCTATTCAGAAAAGTTAAAATGTCATCGCTTCTATTATCCTGACAGACATACGAAGTTTGTAGAAATAAGACATGTTGTGTTCTTAGAGGAAGAGTTGATTAGGGGGAGCATGGTAGTGCGAGAAATTAACCTTGAGGAGAAGCAGGTACATATGCCCACTCCGATGGTTCAGGAGTCATTCTTCACGCTACTTGTTGTTGCTGCACCAACAGTGCAAGACATTGTGGTAACAGCACCTGTTGTTAGTTCTCTCATGGCGACAATGAATGAACATGAGGAACCTGTCCTTTAGGATCCGTAGAACCTAGTGTCGCATATGAGGAAAAACAACAACAGCCCCATATGAAACAAGCGCCAGAAGCCCCTAGAAGGTCTCAGAGAGTCAGAAAGTCAGCTATTCTTGATGACTATGAAGTCTATAATATTGAAGAATTTCAAATGGTGGGCGATCCCACCTCATTTGAAGAAGCCATGAAAAGCGCTCACTCATCAAAGTGGCTTGAAGCCATGCAAGATGAAATGAGATCAATGAGTATCAGCAAAGTTTGGGACTTAGAAAAATTCCTAAAGGAGCCAAGATAGTAGGTTATAAATGGGTCTACAAAACTAAATATAATTCAAAGGGAATGTAGAAAGATTTAAAGTGTGACTTATGGTGAAAGGTTTCACGCAAAGAGAGGGCATATATTACAATGAGATATTTTCTCTAGTCTCATGTAAGGATTCTTTTTTAATTATAATGGCGCTAGTAGTACATTATGATTTAGAATTACATCAGATGGATGTAAAGACGGCGTTCCTCATTGGGGATTTGGAGGAAAATGTTTACATGGCACAACCAAAATGTTCTGTTGTGGAAGGAAAAGAAAGTACGGGATGCCGCCTGAAGAAATCCATTTACGGATTAAAACAAGCATCAAGACAGTGGTATTTAAAGTTTGATAGTACAATAAGAAAGTTTGAGTTTCAAGAGAATGTAGAGGACAATTACGTTTATGCAAAGTTCAAGAATGAAAAAATACATTTTTCTAATCCTGTATGTGGATGACATCTTACTCGCTAGTAGTGATGTTAATCTACTACTGGAAACGAAGAAGTTCTTGTCCTCAAATTTTGATATGAAGGATCTCGGTGAAGCTTCTTTCGTCCTAGGGATATAAATTCACAAAGATAGAAGAAAAGAGAGTTTTAGGATTATCACAAAAGGCATACTTAGAAAAGGTTCTAAAGAAATACAGTAGGCATAATTGTAAGCTTTCACCTGCTCCCATAGTCAAGGGCGATAGATTTGGAGAATTTCAATGTCCCAAGAACTAATATGAGACCGATCAATATGCTTTAGCTGTCGAAAGTTTACAATATGCTCAAGTGTGTACACGCCCTGACTTAGCGTTTGTTACCGGGTTACTTGGCAAATATCAGAGTAATCTAGGAATAGAACACTGGAGACTAGTAAAGAAAGTTCTGCGTTATTTGCAAGACACAAAAGGCCTCATGCTAACGTATAAAAGATCTGATTCTCTACACATAGATGGGTATTCAGATTCAGATTATACGGTAGATGATAGAAAGTCCACGTCAGGATATATATTTACTCTCGCAGGAGCTGTTATATCATAGAAAAGCTCCAAGCAATCATCACTACATCATCTACGATGTATGCCGAGTTTGTAGCATGTTATGTGGCCACAGGGCAGTTTAATTGGCTAAAGAAATTTATGTCCGGGTTGAAAGTGATAGATGACATACATAAGCCACTCAAGTTGTACTACGACAATAATCCAGCAGTATATTATGCTCACAACAATAAGTCAAGTGGTGCTGTCAAACACATTGACATAAAGTATTATATTGTGAAAGACAAAGTCCGGAATCATACAATTAGTCTTGAGCACATAAGTACAGAAAAGATACTCGCAGATCTTCTTACAAAAGGCTTACCACCCAATGTGTTCAGAGAATACTTAGCCGGCATGGGTTTACGAGAAAACCTACGATTCCTAGACAATAAGGGCCTAGTTGAGAATCTGTTTCAAAATAGAGAGGTGTGTTATAGCTGTTAATCTAATGGCATTGACTGTGACGATGAAGCACGCTCTATGCACCAATCTGTGATGGAATAGGAAAAGAATAAAGTAAGTTAAGTTTAAGTAATAAGATGAGATCAAGGAGGAGATTGTTAGTGTTGATCTCCTCTAGCTCGGCCCAACGGCTGAGTTGGGCCTTGACCTCGTGCCCTAATCGGGGGCGCCCAACCCTACATGATTGGTGGGCTCTCGTTGCACTGCTCTATAAAAAGAGGTGGGGCTAGCGGCTCTCAGTACAAGGTTCACCATGAGCCGCCACACCCATCGACAACCCTAACACGATCTAGTGAGGGGCGCAGCTAGCGACGGGAAGCGCCACTGCCAGGACACCGTTGTCGCTGGACCACACCAACGTCTTCTTCACAGCTCTCGGACCGTGATGCCACTGCACACCGCCCCGGACACCTCTGCTTCCACTGCTTCCTTACCACCGACACCATGGCGGACTCGAGCTCCTCCACCAAGCCCTCCGTTGGTCGGTACCTCTGCTCTCCTCTCCCTATTAGATCTCGTAGTCCATGTTCTAGGGCATGTTTATCCTCAAATGCAAGTTCAACCTACTAGATCCACTCCTAGTTGATCCTACACTTGTAACAGTACATCCTTGAACACCCACAATGCCCTTGAACATAGACATTATTGCCCCCAAGCAAAGGCAACACACACAGCAGCAATTGCTCCTAAAATCAACTTTTGGCGCGGCCGCCTGGACAAGTTGGCAACATGTACGCCATCACCACCCCCACCCCCTGAGTTCCACTGACCTCTAAATCCCGTACCAGGTCGACCCCCACCCCATAACAGCAACTACATTGCACCTCCCACAACGCCCGTGACCACATCAGTACATCAGCAATCAACATTAATCGGAGAACAACTATGCGAAGAACAAATACACTTACAAATTCTTCAGAGTTTGGAGCTCTCCCTCTCCTGCTCCGGTCGGCCCCTCTCTCCCTCCCTAGACAGTGCCTCCCTCTCCTCCTCCCAGTCTGGCCAATCAAGGACAATGTCGACGATGACGAGCTCGTGGAGATGGCCTGCCGCGGCGAGTCCTATGGGAGGGCTGGGGGAGCCGACGCATAGCTCTCGACTATGCTAAGAGACCTCTGCATCTGTCGGCTCAGGGCATAGCGGTGGTGAGGCGACGCCGTGGAGTGGCGGAGGAGATGAAGATATGGAGGGGATTGGGGAAAGGAGAACGAACGGTCAGTGGAAAAGAAAAGAAAAAAAAATCAGGCACGGCAAAATAGCGGGTTTGGGTTTGGAATGCACCGAATCCATTACGGGAGAAGGAGCCCAAACATCCGCACGAATATTGGAACAAATCCAACGGCACAAAATTTGACAGATCCAAAGCCAAAAAATCAGCTGACAGATAAATAGCAAAAACCTTTTCTTTTCTGTTTTTTCTTCTGTCGCTGTTTTCCTTTCTATTTTTTTGTTTGCTATAGAATTTTATTCTTTTAATTTCTTTTTCCACTTTCTTTCTTTCTTGATTTTCTCACTGATATGTGATTGTTTTTTCTTTCCTTTTCTTTCTTTTCCTTTTCTCTTTCATTTATCGTTTCTTCCTTTTCTATTTATGTCATTTTTTTATTTTATCGTTGTTTATTATTTTTTGTTTATCTTATTCCGTGGGATTTCATATCTTTTATTTTAAATCTTTTCTTCTTTCCCTTTATTCTTTTTTTACATAGCTTATGGCCTTAGGAAGTTAGGTGCTTAGGTGTTTATTTTCTTATTCTTTTTCTTTTTTTCTTGTTTTTATTTATTTTTCTTTTTTGTTTTTCTGTGGTTTTTTATTCTTTTTATCTTCTTTCTCTATTTTACTAAAATTAATTATTTTCTTTTTTATTATTTTTTATTTTTTCTTTTCTTTTATGTTCTCTTATCTCCATATAGTTTTATTTTCCTTCTTTTTCTTTAAGTCTAATTTTTATATTTTCATGTTTTTGCATTATTATTTTTTGTACTTATGCGATACTTATGATTTCATGCAATATATATGTGTTGTTATATAATGTATTGTTGTTTATTTCACGCATTATATGATGTTCTGTGCTATATTTTGTAATGTTCACGTAGTATAAATGTGATGTTCTATAATGTATTTGTGTTCTAGGATACACATGTGATTTTTATCAATTTCCTTTTTCCTTTCCTTATTTAAGTTATTCATTTATTTTCTATATATTTAACATTTGTTATTCATATTTTTATTTGCATTTTTTTGGTTATTTGATTCTTATTAATTACTTTACTACTTTTATTTTATTATTTTTATATTTTTATATTTTATGATATATGAGATGTTCAGTAGTATACATGTGATGTTCTATGCTATATTTTGTGATGTTTGTGTAGTATAAATGTGATGTTCTATGATGTATTTGTGATGTTCAGTAATATATATGTGATGTTCTAGGATATATTGTGATGTCCTATAGTATACATGAGATGTTTTGTTATATATTTTATGATTATGATGTTCATAGTATATATGTGATGTGCACAAAATATTTTTTTTTCTAAATGTACCTAAGTGGGATCTTTATTTGAAGGATTTATTGTAAGAAACACATTGACGCAATCGAAATTTAATTTTGAAACCCGATTTAGGAAATATGACTTTTTTTAACTTCCAAACACTATGCACATGGATGATGTCAGCAAAACTATTTTTCACATGCATGCTTATAATTTGGTCTTCTAAATCCATAATATCGTTCTTATGAGCCTAGAACATTTATCTTGTGAGGATGGAATATCGTTTCTGATAACTAGAACATCACCTTTACTCTGTAAAAGAGAATATTCTGTCCTCATGATATAAATATTCGTTAATAAAAAGTTATCCAAATATATTCATATGTGGTCTTGTTTTCAAGGGAACATGACCATGCTATCAGAATTTAATTTGGATAATTAGTTTATCAGCTATTACTGTTTTTAACTTTCAAAGCGATTATTTACATGATGATGTCAGCGATTTTGATTTCTCTCTCTTTTTTTAGAGCAAATTTTGATTTCTCTTCCATGTGGTGGTAGCGGCCAGAGAATTATATCAGGACACACACGCACGCGGCCCAAGATTGTGACTTTCTAGATACGGCCCAAGACTGATTTTTTAATTATTAATGAGCTTACCATGGAGAGAAAAGACTGGTCGGCTCATGACTGCACGTCACCTGGGTGATGGGTCGGTGCATAGGCGTCCCCGTTCGCGACTCCCTCCCTGATTCTTCTCGCATCCTCGCGGCCAACCGCGCCGCACCGCCGCCGCCCTTACTCCGCCGGCCACCGCTCAGGGCTGCTCGGCGCTCGGTGCCTGCGGCGCGCCACTGACTTCCGGCGGCTGGCGCCCTGCACACGGCGCACCGGCACGGCGGGACCCTGCCACCGCGGTCCGCGGCTCTATGCCCGCCGGCGCCCTGCTCTTGGCGGCCGGTGCGGCGCTCGCCTGGGCCTGTCCCCGGAAATCTTCCGGTCCGAACGGAGCGCCCCGCCGAAGATTCTTGCTCGCGTCCCGTGATGATTCCCGCGCAACGACAGAGGCGTTGGCCCACCGAGCGACAGCGATGTCTGTTCCCTAGATGTTTGTTTCGTTCTGTGCACTTCCTTTCTTTTCTTTTTTTCTCCTTCCCTCGATAGTAGGCTGGTAGTTGGCATCGTTTTTTCTTCTTCTTATTTTTCTTTTAATAACTGCTACTAGGATGTTACGTTAGTTTCTCCTTTTTTATTTCTTATTATATTTCTTTTTTTCTTTTTCTTTTCTTATTTTCTATTCAGTGTTATTGTACTCTAATTAATTATTTTATTTTTTCATATACATATTTATTTGTTATTTTTCTATATATTTATCATTTGTTCTTCATGTTTTATGTGTGTTTTCTCTTCTTTGCTATTCTTTCCTTTTTTATATTATTATTGTTTTTGCTATAATTAATTATTTTGTTATTTTATTTTACTTTATTTTTATATTTTACTCTTTTTTGTATTTCTTTCTTTTTTCTTTCCTCTTTTGTCTTTATGTTTTCTATTGTTTTCCTTTTTATTTTCTATTTTTATATTTTACATTACTTAATTATTTTTTAAGTTTAGTTTTTTATTTCTATATATTCATGAGATGCTATGTTTATATAGTACAGATGTGATGTTCTATGATTTTTTTATGTTCACGTGTATATATATATATATATATATATATATATATATATATATATATATATATATATATATATATATATTCACGTGCTATACATGTGATGTTTTTGTTTATGTTCACGTGATATAGATATGATGTTCGCGTAGTATACATGTGATGTTCACGCAGTATATAATGATGTTTTATGATGTATTATGTGATGTTCATGTAGTATACATGTGTTTTGTTATGTTCTATGCTGTAGTTTGTGATGTTCGCATAATATACATTTGATGTCCTATGATGTATTCTGTAATATTCACGTAGTATACATGTGTTGTTCTACTATGTTATTTGCGATGTTCTATACTGTATTTAGTGATGTTCACTTAGTATACATGTGATGTTCTATAGTATATCTTAGGATGTTTGAAAAGTACCCTTGTGATATTCTTTTAATTTTTCTCTATTACGAGTTTTTATTTTTTTCTTATGCTTTGCTCTAGATTCTATTATTTTTTATTTATGTTATGTATTTAGTTATTTATTTTATATATATTATAATACCAATTTTATGAACCTAAAACCAGAACACTGTTCTTTTAAACTGAGAACATTCTTCTTATAAAGATGGAACATTGTTATTTAAACCTAGAACATCGTCTCTGCTCAATAAAAGAAAATGTTATATCTTCATAAGATAAATGTTCGTTAAATTTTTTATCTAAATATATCCATGTAGGATCTTGTTTTAAAGGATTTATCGCAAGAAACTCAATGGTATAATCGGAATTTAATTTAGATGTTTAGTTTAGCCGTTATGATTTTTTTTAGTTTGTTGGAAGTCATATGCATAAGATGAGAGCTCACTTGGACGGGGTGGGCCAACCGGACATGACCACGTAGCCACAGTTTGCAGCGTTGTATATGTTTATTTACAATTCAATCCACCGTACGCTACCTACGACTCGCCAGCAAAACTTACGCGCGCGGAGCAGCAGAAAAAATAGGCGGAAAAAGCTACCGGACGGTGCTTATGGTCCGATGGGCGGACCCTAACTGCCCCCGCCTGTCCCTGACCGCAGTGGCGCCAGATCAGGGCAGGCAGAGGCGCAGCCTAGAGCGGTAGAGCCAGAGCCTGAGGCCGCACGCTACGACGCATTGACGCTGGTAATACTAACGGCATGTTTGGTTTGGGTATTTAAGTTTAATAAAACATCGTATCACTTTTGTTTTATTTGAAAAAAAGTTTCTAATCTTAGACTAATTAGGCTTAATAGATTCGTCTCGTAAATTACACGTAATCTGTGCCGACATGCATGCAATTAGTCTACATTTAGTACTCTATGCATTTGCCGCAACATTAATGTAATAGGAGTTAAACTTTAACATGTCTAAACCAAACAGGGCCTAATTCAGAAACTAATCTCCTTTTTCCCATTTAGGCATTCTCACTTCTAATTTCGAATTTAATGTTGAACTCTTCCGGATCTACTAGGAATTTAATGATTGAAAAACATAATTGATTATGTATTATGTCATTTTTTGTAGTACTTAGAGTTGCACAATGAGGAGGACCAGGACAATAAAAATCCTTTTTTTACTCCGGCTCCTGTGTCAATTATACAACCAGCGTCAGTGCGTCACAAACCCAACATCTGCACAAGCACAATCATAATTAGTAGAAGAAGCACATGTTGTCGAAGAACCAGAAACAACAAAAGATTGTTGTAAGTAAACGGAATTTTTACTGAAAATTGTTGGATTGAAAACGGAATTGAAATGGAAGGAATACAGAAGAATGTGGTTTCTTCCTCGATACCAGTGTTTTCTGATCTTTATCTGAAAAAAACCAATGTTGGTGTGCATCACTCGTGGTTCTTTAGGCCTCAGTCCCTTGGTCCAAGCCCTTTTGTCCGGCCTTCACCGCCCACGCTACATTGGCACAGACCTTGCTTGACCTTTGCTATCGTCCAACAGGTCTTTCCACTACCTGCACATAAACAAGAGAAACCTTGCACCACCACCACTTTGCCTCCATTTAGTCATAAGTAAGAACAACGACTTACCATCCATAAATCAGTTTTAGCTTACTGTAAAAAAATATTAGAATGTTTCCTTTATGAGATTCCCCTTTGTTTACGATCAGCTGCTAAAGTTCGGAATACTACTTCTCACCTAGGAAAGCATTATCTATCATGTTGTGTTCAGCTGTATCCAAAATTCAGTCTCTTCTAGTCACCATTCGAGACTGCACTTAGCCAGTTACAAGAAACTCATGTAAGAAGACCATGACCCAGAGTCCCCGAGTTAAATGATATATGAGATCGAATCAACCTCGAAGTTAAGGTCAAGATCAAACTATTTCCTCATCTCAGCTGGCAATCGTTTAAGTTCCGTTCTGAGACGACTCACTGGAATATGCAGGGATACAAGTTTTCTGATTAGTATTGAATTCCTGGGAGGCTCAGTAGATGTGTCAAACCGTTGTCAGAACTCTGAAATGCAGAAAAAACCACAGCCACCGAGGTGTTCATTTGCACCCCAGAGTTGCTGCAATGCCTCTTCTCATTTGTATTTCGAGTTTCAACTAGACCCCGATGGGAATCTGAGGACAGTACCGTTTTCCTTACAACTCACAAGTACATTATGGGATTCAGATAGTCAGAATCTCGCAACTTATTACGACCAAGGTTTCAGTTACAACAGCACACCAGTTAACTCTCCATTTCACAGTATGCAAACTTATCTCAAATACGAAAGAAGCATTAACAAAATTCACAACAGGAACAAACAAACACGTTGGCAGACTAAGGAAAAAGTAGGCAAAATGTAGCAAGACTTCGCTGCAGCTGCAGAAGGGAACGAAGAGAACAGACACGTCACTGGGAAGCATACAGCTCTGTCGCTGATGCAGACTTGGTGTAATCCTTTTTTATTTTCTTCAGTACCACCACAACATCGCTCATCGATAACCTTTGGTCAGGTGAGTCACTTGAGCAGAGCAAACCCAACTCAAATATTGGTGGCAGTAAGTGCTTCAGGTCCGGGGCAGAAGAGGAAGCTTCTTGGAGGATCTGTTCGTCCAGAACATGGAAAATCTCTGATGGAAAGGCTTGCTGAACCCACTGCCTGATGCTCAGATCTCCAACGAACATGGGATCTGTGGGTCTCTTTCCAGTGAATACTTCAAGAAGTATGATTCCAAAGCTGAACACATCGCTCTTGCGAGATGCCTTTCCAAAGGATCCATACTCTGATAGCTCAATAAATTCAGATAACAAAATGTTAGCATGATCAATCAACTGAATGAGTATATACGATCAAAGATATAGTTATATATAGCAAAATAGAATACAAGTGGTAGTACCTGGTGCCATGTACCCAAGTGTTCCAGGCATGCTAGCAGTAGTCATTGAGTTGTCCTCACCCAATAGCAACTTTGCAATTCCAAAGTCTGCCACGCGTGCCGTCACGTCGCTGTCAAATAGCACATTGCTAGGCTTCAAGTCACAGTGCAGGACGACCTCATAATGCTCATGGTGAAGATAGTCCATTGCCATGGACACATCAAGCATGATCTCCAACCTTTTAAGGAACCCCAAATTCCTTCTATCTTCAGAGTGTAGGATCTTCTCTAAGCTACCATTGGGCATGTACTGGAGCACGAGCGCTCTGAAGTCCAGGTTGGAGCAGGTGGTTATTACCCTTATCAGGTTGTGGTGCCGAGCCATGCGAAGCACACGACACTCCGCATCGAAGCTCCTGATGGCCTCTTCCAGCTGCATGTTTAGAACTTTTACAGCAACCACCAAACCATCGCTCAGTTGGCCCTTGAAAACTTTTCCAAAGCCTCCAGTCCCCAACAGGTTGTCGTCGCTGAAATTTGCTGTGGCATGAACGAGGTCATGGTAGGAGACAATTCTGTGCTCAGCCATATCACCTTGATCAACGATGATAGAGCTATTAGCCTCTCCTTTGCTCTTAAGTTTCCTTCTGATCATCAGGCAAACACAAAGCAGAGTCGACCCAAATGCTATGGCAGCAGCAAGGATTACATATTTCAAGAAGCGCCTAATATTCGTGTGAGACTTTTCATGACGACATGGCAAAAATCCAAGGCGTTCCCAGTCAAAGATTGGATCGTAATATTTGAGAATATACCTCCCTCTGGTATCCTGCCTTCTAGCTTATTAAAGGAGAGATTCAGGGTTGTCAAGAATGTGAAGTTAGCAAAGAACATGGGAATGGTGCCAGAGAGATTATTTGAGGAGAGATCTAACGCTTGTAGGCTAGTAAGGTCTTGAAACGAGTCTGGGATAGAGCTTTGGAACGAGTTGTGTGATAGATTTAGGTTAGTGAGCATCCTAGGTTGTCCAAACGATTCTGGGATGCTTCCACGCAAAAAATTGGAAGACAGGTCCACTGTATCCACTTGTTTTAACCCACCTACATCACCGGGTAATTCACCTGTAAACAAATTATGAGAAAGATCTAGGTGGATAAGCTTCTCAAGCCTAAAAAGGCTTGCCGGTATTGTTGAACCCAACTGGTTCTGGGAGAAGTCGATGTGTTCTAGCCAGCTAAGATTGCCAATGCTATCCGGTACAGAGCCTAAGAATTTGTTTCCTTGGAGAAATAATTGCTGTAGGCTTTCGAGTGTACCAATTTCTGTTGGGACATGGCCTGACAAGTGATTGCTTGAGACATCAAAGAATGCTAGATTTTGCATCCCTATGATAGACTCTGGGATTGGCCCTGTGAGTAGGTTGCTGGGAAGTTCTATCCTTTCAAGGCTACTTAAGTTTGACAGTGTCGATGGAAGACTGGCTGTTAACTTGTTGTAGCCTGCCGCAAAGCGATTTAACTTTGTAGACAGGTTTCCCACAAGTTCTGGGAATCCCCCGATGAAGGAGTTATCAGATATGTCAAGGACCTCGAGTTTCCTACAGTTGGAAAGGGAGGACAGCAAGTCGGTTAGATTCCCCTCTAAATTATTGTCCGACAGGGCTAGAATTGGCAAAGCTGGGATGTTCCCTAGTGTTGGTGGCACTGAGCCAGACAACAGATTCACTTGCAAATTCAGGAAAGACAGGTGAGATAAATTCCCAAGAGAGCTTGGAATTGGGCCAGTCAGCTGACTTAAAGCAAGCTGCAGCGCAGTAAGCTGGGAGAGATTGGCAAGAGCAGATGGAATAGAGCCAACCAGGTAGTTTCCACCCAATGACAGATAGGTGAGGCGTGGTAGCTGAGCCAACCAAGTTGGCACCAAGTCGGAGAAATGGTTGTGATACAAATCGAGGTACCCAAGGTGTTGGCATGCTACAAGCCCTAGTGGAACCCGGCCTGCGAAGTTGTTCCTGCTGAGGTCAAGCCACTCCAGCATCGGAAGGATGAAACTGACGTTGCCGTTGCTCGGAATCACACCACTGAGATTGTTATTGTGGAATGCGATGACTCGCATCCTCGACATGTTGTAGATGGCTGGGGGTACCGTGCCGCCAAGCTGGTTGTAATTCAGGTTCAAGTGCTCAAGCATGGGCAAGGAACCCACACCGTGAGGTATGGGACCCGACAGGCTGTTGTTTCCCATGTCGATGAACCACAGGGAAGGTGTGTTGTTGAACAGATATGGTGGTATGTGGCCACTCAACTGGTTCCTTTCGAGAGAAACCCTCTGCAGGCTGGGCATGTTCTGCAGCAGCCCCGGTGGGATCTCCCCCGAGAGGCTGTTGTTGCCTAGGCGAAAGAGTGCGAGCCTTGTGAGGTTTCCTATGCTACTAGGGATGGCACCTGAGAGGCTATTCCCGAAAAGAGAAAGGACCCTCAGGCGACGTAGCGCACTAAGCTCAGCAGGGATCGAGCCAACTAGGCCGGTGTTGGTCAGGTTGAGCAGGGAGAGGAAAGAAAGGTTACCAAGGTGTGGGCTGAGCTCTCCTTGAAGGACCACGTCCGGCAGCGACAGAGCCGTGACACGTTGCTGCCGGCGGCCGCATGAGACGCCGACCCAGTGACACAGGGACACGTTGGCTCTCCAGCTGCTGGCAAGGACACCGAGAGGATCGGAGAGCTGGGATTTGAAAGCCAGCAGCGCGGCGAGGTCGGCGTTGCTGCTCTCACTGGAGCTGGCAGTGGCAGAGGAAGAAGAGACTCCTTGCACAAGGGCTGAGGCTGACAACGAGATGGCCAGCAACAAGACCGAGCTGCAAGCAACCGCCATTGGAGTGAGCTGCTTGCTGTTTTAGTCCCACAGCGAGAGAGACATACAACAAGCAGTTGCAGTGCTGTGACAAGGTTGTTTGCTGTGCTGCTGGTAGGTGCACATATATATATATATATATATATATATATATATATATATATATATATATATATATATATATATATATATATATATATAATATTACCCTACAGCTGGCTACAAAATAACTTATTCTGTAGCCACTTTGATTTACGATAATTGCTATACTAATTTACGAGATTATAGTAACTCCTTACTATGTGATTTACTATAACATTATGGTAAATACCCTCATGTGTTATAGTAATTCAACTATCGTAAATATATACTGACATTGTCGTAAATTAGTATATAAAATTATCGTAAATGGAGGTGGCTACAGAATAACTTATTCTGTAGCTAGCTATAGAGTATACTTATATATATATATATATATATATATATATATATATATATATATATATATATATATATATATATATATATATATATATATAATATGGAGTAGAATATTTATGTGCAACCCTGTCGGGAGTAGGAACGCGTCTCTGCAATAGTATTTTACCCGTCGACCTTCTTTTCGGTCTTCTAATGACGAACTTGTATGATCACACAGGAAAAATAGGTCATCCATAGCGGCCATCAATAATGGCGTTAGCTGGCAATAGAGTAGAGTATAGTACAACGCGTTTCTCTTTTTGTATATGTATATTCTGGAGTTTTATCACTTTCCCCGCAAAACACATTAGCTATAGTGTGGAAAGTTCATATGTATGCATCCAAAGAGAGTGCCGTCACCAAACTCAATAGTTTGGCTAATTGCATGTTTTCTCTGCATCCAAAGAGGGTGTCGTCACCATACTCATTAGTTTGTGATAAACTTAACAATTATTGACCTATTTGTTTGTCATCCATATACTGATTTTTTTTTGCACGGCACATCCGTGAATCTTCAATATGCATTTAGTTGAAACATTAGCTTATACTATGGTGGCTGTTGTTGCATCTGATATCTTGTTATGATGTTGTGAATCTAAATTTTAATTTTCAAATTTTATGCTATAGATTTTTTATGCTCAAGTTAAGTTGAAATTCTTCTATTTATTTTATCCCTTTTTAAGAGATTATGACATATAAGAGGAGTTGAATTAGGTTAGCTAAAAACTAAGACAAAAAACACTTATAAAAACCTACACAAGTCTAACTAGATGTGCACCAGGTTTTTCTAAGTATTGCTATCTCTAACGCAAAAAAGAGTTTTCACCCTAAGTTTCAATCCTATCAACTAACTAGCAAGCTGGATAGAAAGGTAAAGCACACACCAAGAAAACAAAGTTAACGCGAAAACGTAAATTGAGTTAGAGAATGCACACTCCCATACGACCATGCTTATTACTGAGGTATAAAAAAACAGGCTTCCCACTAGTCCTTGTTGGAGCCCTTGCAAGGGCCAAGCTTTCGGTCAGGTAATTCTATGGATAGCCCACGAGCCTTCCCTATGCGCAAGTGGGTCTCCATGTAGCCTTCGTGAGACCGCTCCTTGCCGTATTCAATACGAAGAGCTTCAGCTAAAATGCTGAGAGCCTCTCGTCCCTCATACAACATTAGAGACCACACCACAAACTATGTTGGTGCACTACACCATAACCTTAAAACAGTGACTGCTTTGGAGTTACTAAAAGGCCTGTACAACAACGAACAATCAATTGCTAAATAGTTATAGCGACGGACCCCAGCTGTTGCTACAAAAGGCATAGCTATAAGTAAATAGTGACGGACATGATCTTTAGCGATCGACGGCCTGACGGTGCTATTTATAGCGACCAACAGCTCGTTGCAACTTTTAGCGACCACACCACAAACTTTGTTGGTGTGTGATCTCGCGAGATTACAAGCCCCGTATATACATCTCTTGGTGTGCGCAAGCACCGATATCTTGGAGGTATGCAAACCTTACTAAACACTACGCTTAAACCTAGAGCAAGCTCTAAACAATCCCTAACTAGGCTATGCAGTAAACTAAGAACTTTAGCTAATCATCTAACCTTCTCTTAAGCACATATGGTAGCTAGAGCACAATTGGATGAGTCTCAATTCAACTATAGCTTCCTCAAGCTCTAACATACTCCAAATGTCTAGGTATGGAGGTATATATAGCCCCAACACACTCAACTAGCCGCTAGAGGCTAGGGTTGCTTTCACATAGAGCACTAGATAATTCTGGTGTCACAACGGAGAAATCTGGTGCCCCTGCCATTGCGATTAGCCATTGCTGAATGAATTACTGCAACATGTGCAGCAACAGGTGTGTCCCAGGAGATGAATACCTCATTAACCAAGGAATTTACAAAGGAAGAGAGTAAAAGGGGATTGGATAGTATAAGCGATTTCAAATCTCTTGGTGGCGATGGCATGCCAGCCCTTTCTTATAAAAAATGTTAGGATATTTGTGGTGAGGATGCGATCTGGGAAGTCAAAACTTTTTTTATGGTGGGGAGATGCTAGCAAAATGGAAACTAAAGTGGCATTAATTCCTAAAGTGACAAAACCGAAGAAGCTCAACGACCTTCGGCCCATCAATCTGTGCAATGTGATATATAAAGTAGCGTCGAAGGTACTGCAAACCGCCTAAAGCTGATACTCTCAGATATTATTGCTCCCAACTAATGTGTTCTGTACCTAGGAGGCTGATAACAGATAATATGTTAATTGCTTATGAGCTGTCGCACTACAAGCAGAATAAGAGACAAGCTGTAGTCGGTTATGCTGCTCTGAAATTGGATATGAGCAAGGCCTATGATCGTGTGGAATGGCGGTTCCTAGAGAAAATAATGATGGAGAAAATGGGTTTCCCTAAGTGGTGGACAAAGCTGATCATGAAGTGCATCACTATGGTATCGTACCAAAGTTAATGAGGACAGTGGTTCTCTTGAGGGGGTGACTATTTGCAGCAATGCACCAAGCATTACTCACTTACTGCTCGCTGATGACCCATTGCTTCTCCTAAAAGTCAATGACAAGAGTACACATCATCTTCGACATGTGCTACAACTTTATGAGGCATTTTGCTTGGGGTAGGTTATTAATAAAGATAACTCATCCATAATGTTCAGTAGAAACACAAGTATGGCAACAAGGGAAAGGTTCATGGAAATTCTTGGCATACCAAATAAAGCTAGAAGTGACAAATATCTAGGTTTGCCAGTATACATTGGTTGTTCTAAAGGGAAGATGTTTGAGTACTTCAAAGATCAGGTATGGAAAAGAATTCAAGGATGGGAGGAGAGACTGCTCCCTGAAGCAGGGAAGGAAATATTAATCAAGGTCACTATGCCGGCTATCCCAACATATGCCATGTCATGCTTCAATCTTACCAAATTACTCTGTGTTGCTGAAAGGACGCGGGGGGAGGGGGGTTGGGGTACCGGGATTTGTACTTGTCTGACCTTGCTATGCTGGCAAGGCAAGCTTGGAGAATTGTGATGAACCCAGACTCTCTATGTGCTAGACTTTTGATGACCAAGTAGTGCACAGAAGGTGGAGTTATGAAAGCTAAGAACTAGAGGGTATTATATGGTGAGTGGGTGATGGAGAATCGATCAGAATCTAGGAAGACCCATGAATTAAAGAGGGTCAGTGATTTGTCCAAAGTTTTAGAGCTCATTGATCCTCTAACCGGCTTATGGGATGTTGAGCTACTGGAAGATATTTTTTTGAGAGGAACATGTGAGAGATATCATGTCTATACCAATGAGACCAGGTGAGGTTTATTTTGTTCCATGGCACTTTGATCCGAAAGGAATCAACATACTATGTCCTAGAGGACAAAGGGAGCGCATAGCATCTCGCCAACAAGGAGAGACATCTAGCTTAGGTACTGATGAGGGGTTGGTGAAATTCAGATTGGTGAAATTTGGAAGCTCTCATGTTCGCCAAATACTAAACAATTTGTCTGGTGTCTCGAGCATAATAGTTTGGCTTTAAAAAGGAACATTAAATGAAGGGGAGGTCTCTATTGACATTTTTTTTCTCGATCGAACATTGTGCCCATATTTCATTAAGAGGGGTCTCTATTGACAATGTACAAATGGTTTTGATGAGGATGGTGGACACTTCTTTCTCAAATGCAAGCTTGTACGGAAGTGTTGGAAAGAGCTAGGGCTTGATCATGTTCAGAGAAAGGCTGCTTGAGATGCAATCCCCATGTGATATGGTGGAAAATATTTTGTCCATGGCCGAATAAGTATGTAACATGACACTCATTCTCCTCTTGGAAATTGGAGTGTTCGGAATGCATTGAATGTGGGAGAGAAGTTACTGACAGGCACTTAATTCACAAGCATGGTTCGACACTTGGTTGCTAAAATTCGAATAGAGCAAAAGATACCACCTAGTAGTCCAATGGCAATAAGGCGATCCTGGTCGCCTCCCACGATGAGCCTGTCGAAGATCAATATCAATGGCGCCTTCATTCCATCTACCAAGATGGGAGGTTGGGGCTATGTGATACGTGATCACCTAGGAGATACGGTGTTGGCAGGGGTGAGCAAGTTACTGGAGGTGCATGACCCTCTCATGGCAGAGACTATCGCCTGCTGGAAGGCGGTCGAAGCAGCTTTGGCAAATGGCATACCCAAAGTGCAGATGGAAACATATTCAATGCTACTTTAGAAATGGGTGCTTTCTAAAGAAATGGACCAAGCTCCGACGTGGGTGATCTTTCAGGATATTCGATCGCTGGTTCGAGAGAACTTTTTCCATTTTGAGTGGTGCTTTTTTTGAAGAGCCAGTGACACGAATATGCCGGGCATGTATTAATAGAGAAGAAGTAGTTATAATGAAAAACCCAAAAACAACAACCTCACAAAGGAGGCAACGACAAACCCACTACCGCAAGGAACACAAAGCCCACGATCCTCAAAAGCATCAGGAGATGTAGACTAGAAGGGGGAGTAGCTTTCCACAGCGATGCCTCCAAGGAGGAGAACGACATCCGTAGATGTCATCAACGCCGAAAGGAGAACAAGGTTTTTCAACCATACTCCTAAAGGGTAAGGGGGCAACACGATAATGTCTCCAACGAGGGACGTGCTACTAAAGGCGTCACCATTGTCATCCTAAGCCAAAGGGCCAAGCAGGTCCTTCGCCCAATAACCGCTGACACCCAAGCCCAAACCACTCACATCGTGGATGACCACAGCCAATTGCCACTAGCAAGAGATTGCTGTGGCAATGGTAAGGTCACAGACATGCGTGACCTTCCGCCGCCACGCTAGCCGCAAGGGCCGCCTTCATCTTAAATGGCATTGGCCACTGTGGGAAGCGCCGTCCACGCTGATGCACCTCGGCTCTCTACAAGTGTCTAGAGAAACCACGAGCATCCCCACGCAAGCTGCTGTCTTCAAGGAGCCGCCATCCGTTGGTTATCGTAGCGGCGGCGAGCTGGCCACAGACATGCATGGCCAGTCACAACCGCACCGGTCGAGGAGACCGCAGCCAACCAAAAGATGCCAGCCCACTGGAGATCGCTCCTAGAGGAAGGCGCTGCTCCCCAAGACATTTGTACAAGCACTGCAGCCAAACCTTTCCGCTGAACTCCACAGATAGCAGCAGGTCTGCATTGTTGCCACCAATGTAACCAAAGCTCCTCGCCAAGCAAACGAGCCCCCGCAGCCCCGCCGAACCTGACCATCGATAAGCGAGGCCCGCCACCGTGGCCACGGTTGAGGTGGGTCGCCGTAGGCCAGCTGCCGCTGCCGCATCCAAGATTAATGCAGCACCGGTCGTCAGAGCCGCCGTCAACCTGACCAACACTGGACACCATAGAATGCTCCAGCATGTAACGAGGAAACCCCTGCGGAGCAGCCCCTTGCAGAGCTGCACCACCTCCGCCAACAGGCCGGGCTGCTGCCACGCAAGCATCAGCACCACCAACCAACCATCCCTCAGCAGCACGGACTTCGAGCGCCAGCCCGGACGCCTCTGCCAAGGCCAACACAACGGACACCACGAACACGTCCCAGAGCTCTGCCTCGCCCACGGTCTCCGCGGCCGCGTCCACCACGAGCGCGAGTGCGAGCCCGGCCACCATGGCCAGCTCCTCGCATCTTCGCGCCGCTGTGCCCACAATGCCACTGCGCCGTGTGCGTAGGCCGACAGTGCCCACCATGGATCTGGATCTGCCGGCCCGGGCTGGCACCGCCGCCGCCATGGCCGCCTCGCCGTCCGCCCCAACGCTCGGTCCGTGCATACCAGGCCTCAGGACCGCCGGATCTACGCTGTGTCGCTCCAGCGGGCTACTGAGAGGTGGCGGCCAGCTCCCCATAAAGAACCGGATAGGAAAGGGTAGGGCCCCCAACCAAGGTGCCATGGCCGGCCACCGAAGGACCTGCACCACCTTCTAGGCCCTAGCCCGACCGGATCCAGGTGCTAGCACGCCGGATCCGCCCGAGACGCCGCCATGGCAGCCTCCTCCCGCAGCTTCCTCACGCCGAACTGTGCCGCAGTCGTCCGAAGTCGGGGGAAACGCCCGGCCGCCGCATTCCTAGCAGCCGCGCAGCACTCCAGCGGCCAGCTCTGGCGGTGGCAAGGTGGGAAATAGGGGTGTGAGGGGGTGGAGGCTGGTGGAGTCGCCGGCCGCCCATGTCGCCCGTGAGGACGACGCGGGGGCGTTTTCGTTTTCCAGGTTATAATTCACAGTCCATACATAGATACCTTGCACAAACTATTTTGAGTGCTTTTATATTCCCAGAAATTGTAACTCTGTCTGTGCATGAGATAGCCAGTTTAGGCATGAGTTGGAGTGTAGGGATGCAAGAGACCTAGGAGTACCCGGTACCTGCTTTTGTACAAAACTTGGTGGCTCATATTTCTGATGAGCCTTCGGTCAATTAAAAGGCCTGAGAGCCTGGTTTCAAAATAAGAAACTTATGCAGAGGTGGGTGAAGAAACCGGTTCTTCAAATCAATCATAACCGTGGGTAACAAACTTTACTGCATTAGTGAGATATTGATGGGCTCCTGTACGAGTTAATACGCTCTAAAAATCTCTTGTTTCATACTGCAACCGAACCTAGTTTCCATTCCACGTTGGCTTCACATCGCATTTTGATTTCTTCTAGTGGATGGACCGGTCGCTGTGTTCTGTTCCCTTTGTACGTGTGACGATTGCATTGTTAAGAAAAATAAAAAAATCTGCAGCAACGTGTATGACGTAACACTAGTCTTCGTCAAGGTCTTTCCAGTTTCAACCATATCAATTGACCATACCCGCAAAGCAAGCGGAACATCAACGTGTATGACCAAAATCTGCAGCAACCGGGTGGATGTTCTCTTGGAACACAGCGGATCACCACAAAGCAAGCGGAACAAAGAACGGGAGAACACCGAACCAAAAGACAAGAAAACGAGACACTCCACTTCTATAGAGAAGAAGCAAGATCCCAAATCTCAGATACCCAAGCCAACTGGTGACAAGAGCACCTAGATAGGGTCTATAGAACGGTATAAGTACAACGCAACAGACGGAGCGTAAAACGGAACTCAAACGCACAAACCGCGGAACAAATTGACACGTCCGGTATGATATCGACACGTCCGGAAATACCAGACCCGACACCGGACACGTCTAATATGCTGGACAACACAGAATGACTTTGGGAGAAAAATCGAAAACCCCAGCAAATAGTGACAAAAAATTATGAGATTTTAAACATAGCTGCTAGACACCATGGGAAAGGTCTCCACCAGATTTCAACTCCAAACTTGAAAGTTTGAAATACCGGACACGTCTGGTATTTACGAGCAGCTCTCGGGAAAAATCGATTTTAAGCCCAAAACTCGATCAAATCACCTCGGAATGACTTGAAACTTTACAGAGAGGATAAACACGAGGTTTGTAGGCTACTCCAAGAAGATCATTGCCCAAGATAAACTCAATCAACGGAAAAACACAAAATTGCAAGAAACCCAAGTTCTTCCACCCTAGAACTTGATTCCCCCTGATCTATAAACTCGTGAGGATTTAGATAAAATCCTTTGGCAGAAGGGATCAACTCACGTCCTAGTCCATCTCAGATAAAAAAGAACGAGTCAAAACGCTCTCAAAATGACGAATCGAGGCAAGAATGAAAGGGAAAAGAGGAAGAACGCGAAGAACAAAATACGAATCACACGAAGCTCATCACAAATCGAATCCCAAAGGACACGAGGTGGTAAGGGCCACCATTCCCGCAGCAAAATCTTGAGTTCTTGCATAAATCTCTTAATTTGTGGACCTCGCTCACATGAACCCTAAGGGGAGGGGGAAACTAGGAAGGAAGAAAGGGAAAAATGAAAGAGGTGAGGAAGATGGGGGCTCTCCCATTCTATTTAACAGGGTATTACACAATTCCAGTTTTACTCCTAAATATTTTGAGTCAAACCACTTGACCCAAGGGCGCTATGGCCCAACCCGAGTTAATCTTCATCCGACGGCCACTGTGCCCTTCATGAGATAGGTTCACCTCGACGCGAACTCCTCGATGCCGCCACGTGCCGTCCATTCCTCCTCGGAACCTCAGCCCGAGTTTTGAGGCCCAAACCCATAAATCGGCCACCGATGGTTTTGAGGCCTAAACCACTAGACCCGCTCACGAGTAGCATACTACAAACACGTCCCCCGCCGCTCGACACGTGTCACCACCGTCCTCGACCAGCCGGCTGCCAAGTCCTTTGAGCCCCACTCGACTTGCACGTCCTCTGTCTTGACTCCAGTCAACACGGTCACTCCCATGTACACTTGCGCTTGTCGATGTCCCAGAAGTTAGCCACCGTGGCTGGTCACTCGGCCTCCTGGTCCCTCGGTCCAAGCCTCACGTCCGTCCTTCACCACTCTCGGTCCATCGGCACAGCACGTCCCTACTTGACCTTCACTTCGCCGTCGACCACCGCCTCCGAGCTCCACACCTACACACCACAAGCCAAGAGACATGTCGTACAACCCAACTCACGCCATGGTTAGTCACCAACTCAACCTAGGTCGTGGATCATGTTGACAATCACTCATCACAAAACGAACCACAAGGGCACATATCAAACTTGTATTCGTAATCTCCCCCTTGATGAGTGCATTGTCAACACCAAGACACGAATAGCTTGAGCAAAAGAGAAAGAAGAAGAAGAAAAAACAAGGAGCTTGCCCAAATGACCAAAAGCCAAAACAGGGTCTTTTGAAATGAGCAAAACTTAGTCCCCAAAGACATGGGCAACGGCTCGACACAACCAAGTAAAACACAGCTAGTCCTCAAAAAGAGGCAATGGGCTCAACACCACTAGCAAAACTCAAAAAGCCAGAAAAAGCAGCTAGACCCTCTAGAAGATGCAAAGGCTCAACACATCTAGCAGAAGCAACTCAAATGCAACTCCCCCTAAACAAATGCAATCTCCCATATGAATGCATGCACTCAACATGAGGTAGATTTGGTATCTCTCCCCTTTTGTGTCTCTCCCCCTTGGAGTGTGATCTCTCTCTCTCGGAGTCGTGTGTTATTTCTCCCCCTTGTTGACACATGCACTTATCAAGCTAAAGCCCAAAGACTGCAACTCCCTCTCAAAACATGCTATGAATGCAAAGGATGCAGGAATGCAAAAGCTTCAGGAATATAGTAAGCAAATTAAAAAGATGCTCTAGCTGGTGTTGTTATTTGTGTGTAGCATCAAGTACAAGTGCAAGCAAATGCTCAAACTAATCAAGTGAAATGAAATATGGCATTGAATCAATTTTGAGCAATTTCAAGAAGGGGCTCACCACTGAAAGTAGCACATAGCAGGTATAAGTTGGAAATCAACCCAGTGCTAACAAGTGTATACAAGGTGAACTACCCCAAACAACGGTCACACATCATGTCAACGATGAACCTAAGACTTGTGTTTTCATTAAATTTTAATTTTATTAGAGTTTGCAGCGTAACACAAATATTAGTCAAAACATGTGTGTGCGAGAGGTTATCTGTACCGTCAAGCCTAACTTAGCAACCATGCCAAGCCTATGTCATAGAAAATCAGAAGCTTAAGACAATGGTTTCGGCATCCACTACAAGGCTTAAGTTCATCCAAATGTGCAATTAGAAGCAGTCTCGATACCTTGACGTGGGACAATATAGACCCATCTCGATCTTTTCTCATCACTTAGCCTGATTTTCAAATTTTAGTACAAGAACCTCTAAGTTGTCCAAGCAAGTGAGTAAGTCAAAACATGAGACGTAGCAACCTAGCATATAAGTGATAGCATCAGGGATCTCAACAAGTCCTACACATGCTAGGTGCCAACTCAGCGGTGAACAATTTTCATGTTTAAACAATTTTTAACCAAGTTCATGGATTGGAAAAACAAGCTTAGCTCATAACATGCATCAATTGATCAAAAGGAGCCTAAGCCAAAACACCATCATATACATTCATAACATCCCACATAGAGCATAATTTCAATCTAATCACTATAGTCATGAAGCTCAAAATGCACTATAGTACATGATGAAATGAAATGCAAAATGCAATATGATACAAAAGACAAAGCCAAAAGCTAAGCTACAAAGAAAAGCAAAACTAGAATATGACAACCAGAGTTCCCCTCCACTAAAAAGGGAAACAAACTCCAAGCTCCCCTCGCAAGCAAGCAAACTGGGCTTGGTCAAGTGGTTTGGTGAAGATATTTGTAAGCTGGTTTTGGGTATCAATGTGGTGCAGATCGATATCACCTTTCTCATAGTGGTCACGTAAGAAGTGAAAGCAAACTTCTATGTGCTTTGTCTTTGAGTGGAGGACTGGATTTTTGGCTACGCTTATGGCACTGGTGCTGTCACAAAATAAAGGTACTCGCCTAAACTCTAACCTAAAGTCTCTCAGAGTAGCTATCATCCAAAGCAACTGGGAGCAACAAGCAGCAACAGCAACATACTCAGCTTCTATGGTGGATTGGGCAATGCTAGACTACTTGCGAGAAGACTAAGACACAAGAGAAGATCCAAGAAACTAAGTCCCCGAAGTGGACTTTCTCTCAACATGACAATCAACATAATCCGCATCAGAATACCCACAAAGAGAAAGAGAGGAGGAGTCCGAAAACCAAATACCAAACTTGGGTGTGAAATGAAGGTACCTAAGGATCCCCATGATAGCTTGACGATGAGACGTGTGTGGCAAAGACTGAAAGCACGTGCACAAGTAGACTGCAAACTAGATGTCCGGTCTCTCACCGTCATGTATAGCAAGGATCCTATCATGCTTTGGTACTCCTTCTGGTCTACGGCTTCTCCCTCCTTGTCCTTATCCAGGGCCGTCGTGGTCGACATGAGCGTCGAAAGAGGCTTGGCCTCACCCATATCTAATTTCTTGAGCACGTCCTTGGTGTACTTGCCTTGGTGCACGAACGTCCCCTCGCGAGTTTGCTTAATTTGCAGCCCAAGGAAGAAAGTCAATTCACCCATCATGCCTCATCTCAAATTCCCTGCTCATAGTATCTGTAAACTTGGCAACAAGAGCATGAGAAGAGCCACCGAAAATTATATCATCCATGTATATCTGAACCAAAAGGGTGTCAGTGCCTTGCTTGAGGAGAAATAAAGTCTTATCTACAGAACCCATCCTAAAACACTTATCAAGCAAGAAGGCTTTCAAATGCTCATACCAAACTCTCAGGGCTTGTTTCAAACCATACAAGGCTTTGTGGAGTTTAAAAACATGGTTGAGAAACTTAGGATTTTCAAAGCCAGGGGGTTGCCTCACATAAACCTCTTCCTCTATGTACCCATTCAAGAAGGCACTCTTCACATCCATCTAATACAACCTGAACCCTTTCAAAGCTACAAATGCTAAAAAGATCCTAATAGCTTCTAGACGGGCAATAGGAGCAAAGGTTTCTTCATAGTCTATTCCCTCTTTTTGGCAAAAACCCTAAGCCATCAATCTTGCCTTGTTTCTCACTACCACCCCATCCTCACTCTGTTTGTTTTTGTAAACCCACTTTGTACCTATGGGGTGGCAATCTAGTGGAGATGGAACTAAAACCCACACTTGGCTTCGCTCAAAGTTCTCTAACTCTTCATGCATATCATTGACCCAATTGGCATTAGATAGAGCGTGTCCAATATCTTGAGGCTCAAAAGAAGCTATGAAAGCAGAATGAGCGAAGTGTGAAATGTGATATGACCTAGACCGCGTGACTTGCTGGTCGATGTCGCCGATCATGGTCTGAGGCAGGTGGCGACACTGAAAGTGCCGAGGTGCTTCTCTCGAAGAAGTCGCCTCCCCGTCAACAGTAGCTAGGGCCTCCTCAGGTGCAGCCTACATAGGCTGAGAAGGCAGCTCGTGCGAACCCCAAGTAGTTGAAGAAGATGGGTTGGGACCATGAGCCAAAGTAGTCGTCGCAGACTCAACTAGAGCAGCCGAAGAGGTCAACTCGGCATCTCCCCGATCAGTATCTTTCTCATTCTCCTCAACAAAGAGGCTCTCACCGATCTCCTGATCACCTGCACTTTCAAAGATAGGAACAGAACAAGGCATGGTCTCATCAAAAGTGACCTCATCAGTCTCTACAACTAAGTTAGTTTCAAGGTTAAGTACACAATAAGCATGAGAATGTGAAGCATAACCGAGAAAAGTACCATCAAAGGATCGAGACTCAAACTTGTCTAAATTACCTTGTTTTAAGATGAAGCATTTGCACCCAAACACTCTAAAGTGGCTTACCTTGGGTGGTCGTTTGAATCGCAATTCATAAGAAGTCTTTTTCATTAAAGCTTGAAGGAAAATACGATTTGAAACATAGCATGCGGTGTTGATCGCTTTAGCCAAATATCTCCTAGGAGTCCTATGCTCATCGAGCATCGTCCTAGCCATCTCAACAAGGGTCCGATTCTTGTGCTCAACAACACTATTATGTTGAGGAACATAAGGAGGGAAAAACTAGTGCTCGAGGCCCAAAGAAGCACAACAGGTTTCAAAATGAGTATTCTTGAATTCTGTGCCATTGTTACTACGAATCGCTCTCATGGCATTCTTAGAGAACTCATTTTGCAATCAAAGAATCAAATCCTGAGCATGTGAAAAAGCCTCATCCTTACTCTCCATGAAAAACACCCAAGAGTAGCGAGGAAAGTCATCCACAATCACTAGAATGTACCAGTTTCCACCATCTGACCGAACCCGAGCTGGACCAACTATGTCCATATGAAGTAACTCGCCGGGTTCGTTGGTCGTGACTTGCTTCACAAGGTGGTGAGAAGCGGCAACCATCTTCCCATGATGACAAGGGTGGCAAACCAAATCCTTTTCAAATTTTAACTTGGGCAATCCTCAGATTAAGTCAAGTGAGCTCAACCTAGCTAGTAAGTCAAAACTCAAGTGGCCTAGTCTCCTATGCCACTTTCAAAGCTCAGAGGAGGATCCGGCCACCAAACATCGAGAAGAGCCAAAAGAGTAAGAAAAATCAGCTCGAAAGACATAGCCAAAAGGGACAATCTAGCAAACAAGATTTCCCTAGGAATCAAGAACTCGAGACAAGCCGGTCTTAAAGTGCACTTCAAAGCCATCCTGAAGGAGTTGCGAAACTGAAAGCAAATTAAAATACAAATTCGAAACCAAAGCAACATCCTTCAAGATAAAACTCTCATTGACCCGAATGATCCCATGAGAAAGCACCTTACCTTTGCTATTGTCCCCCAAATGTGATGTACTTCTTACATTGCACGGGGTCGAGGCTGGAGAACCATTTTGAACTTTCGGTTATGTGGCACGAATAGCCAGAATCAATGAGCCATGTGTTCTCCAGGCCTCCGTCCTGCATCAATAGAAGGACATGAGATGAGCAAATGGTGCAGCACTGGAGTTAGTAAACTGTGAAGGATACTAGTGTTGGCTCACTTGCCCTAGAAAAGTGTTAGGAAAAACACCAAACATGCCATGTCCTATTTAAGAAAAACGGGCTCCACGTGGGGGAAAACGTGGTCCTCTAGAGCTGTGGGACTGAAAACCAAAGCCACCACCATGGGTGCAAAGTCATATTGACCACGAGCTGAACCTCGCCGGGCATGACTACCACGTGGTCTCACAACTTGAGGCCTAGCGCCTTGAGGCATTGCACCTCTTGGCCTAGCACTGCGCCTCTGAACAGGCGACACATGTACGCCATAGGGCGGGCGGTACATGTTTCGGTCATTCAACTCGTACTCTTGCCGCTCATCTCTCTTCCTCCTAAAGCAAAACTCAGCAAGGTGATCATCCCTATGGCAGTAGTCACAGTGATACCTCACCTCTCTCCTGGGTGGTTGTTGGCTCACTCTCTTGTTGGTATGGTTCACTCTTGGTGGCTTTTTGGCTTTAGGAAGGGGATCCTCAGAGATGTTTGGTAGAGTGTCAAGTGGGTTCTTGAGATGGTTAGGTTTTGGAACCCAAACTTGTTTCTGGGGTGGAGCTTTTGGAGGTTCTTCAAACACCCCATCTTTGACACCAGGCTCAGTGGGCTTAGGTGGAGTGATTTTGATCAACTTGGGAGTAGTGGAAGGTTTCTCACTTGGGTTCAAACCACTGAACTCACCAACCTTGCCATAGACACTTTCACCTTTCTCACCTAAAGCAAAGCCTACACCCGATGCACCAGTTCCCCGCCTGAATTGGCTCATCATTATACCCAACTGCGGCACATTGCAAGACACCTACATCAAGATGGACCGAAGGTATGTGCTGTCTTCCTCGGTTCTCATCTTGCTGTGTCTGCAGGACTCAGGCTCTAGCACCAAACTCTCACGACATGCACACTTAACAACACTTGTGCTATCTGAACTGGCCTTCTCAAGAGCAGAGATCTTGGCATTCTTCTCTGTCAACTCAGATTGTAAGCCCGAGCAGGACTTGCACGCACCCAACAAGCCAGACCTAGACTTCAGCTCATCATTCTCATCAAGCAAAACAACATACTTGGATTGAAAATCAGTAAGGTTGGACATGTAAACAGCACACTCATCGCACTCAACCTCATCTAACACTACTACAGCAACCTTCTTAGCTTCCTCAAGCTCCTTCAACATGATTTTTAGCTTGTCCTTAAACTCTTTCCTCTCACGAGCAGCACACTTTAACAGCTTGTCTTGGCTCACCAAGGTGTCAGTCATGATATCAAGCTCAACAACAAGATTGTCGACGGAAGGTGTTACCTCAGCAGTGTCATCATCGATGAGAACCATGTCCTTGTTGGCCTTCACCTTGGCATCGACAGCCATAGTGTAGAACCCTCCATGAGTGGAACCGGCGATGAAGCAGAGCCCGGTCAACTTGTCCTCGCGCTTTCTCTCGGACTCATTGTCGTTGAGGAAGAAGAGCGGTCATCGTCGGTGTCATTGTCGAGGTCACTGAGGAAGGCGAGGAAGGTACACTCTTAGGCTTTGGCCTTTTTGAAGTACTTCTTCTTGAGCGCCTCCTTATCGAATCCTCCCTTTGACTTGTGCTTAGAGGTATACTCGCCCTTGTCCTTGCGCTTGCTGGAGTCATACTTGTCGGAGGAGTGCCTATTCTTCTTGGGGTAGTGGGCGACAAAGTGGTTAGGGTCTCCACAGCCGTAGAATCCTTCCTTCGGACCCCCACCACACCTACGGTTCAAGCAGTTGTTGTGAAACCACGAAAACCAGCTAATGACCAACACCAGCTCATCGTCCCCAAGAGCCTCCAACTGCTCCTCTGTGACAGACACCAAAGAAGACGAGGCAAAAGACATCTATGAAGGGTTAGCTAAAGAACTTGAGCTATTACCTAAGACTAAAGCCATAGTTGGTGCAGAGGGGTTCTTGATCTTGGCTTGGGTTTGGTAGTCGATCTCGGTGGACTTGAGCTTGCTGAATAGCTCATCCACCGTGAAAGTGTCATAGTTCGTGGACTCAATGATAGCGGACACCTTCACAACCCATACCTTTCGATCTAGGGCATATAGTAACTTGAGAGCCCTCTCATGATCATCATAAGGTAGCTGAGCCTTGTTTGCTCGCATCTTGTTTTCAATGGTCTAAAAGCGAGAAAACGTGGCATCGATGGACTCGCCATCCAACTGAGAGAAGTTCTCATACTCATGCTTGTACGTCTCAAAGAGGCTAGTTTTGACCTGAACGGTTCCCTCATGATAGCTCTGAAGCCTCACCCAGATGTCCTGAGTTGTCGCACAATCGAAGACTCTCTCAAACTCCGGAAGAGAAAGACTCGAGAAAAAAACATTATGAGCTCTACTATTTGCGTTGTGCTGATCCTTTTGTTCTTGAGTGGTATGGGCATGAGGTTCAAGCACAATGTAAGTAGGATCCTCGTAAATCTCCTAGACAAGCCAATCGATCCCCTAAAGATGCGTGGACATGCGGATCTTCCAATAGGGATAGTTTGTTCCATCGAAGAACGGTGGTTTGCCGGAACCACGGTCCATGTCGCCTTCGAGGATCATAGACCGATTAAGGTAGAGTGATCCTTAAACAGCTTCGATACCAATTGAAGGATTAGAAATGGTGATCAGAGGGGGTGTGAATGGGAGCCTTAAATTTCTTTCAAAACTTTTGATCGTTGTCCCAAAATCAAACCCCAAGAAGCAAACACAGACACCGTGATAACCATGAACCTAGAGAAGGGTGGATGTTCCCTCAGAACACAACTCCAAAATTGAAAGTTCAAAATATCGGGCATGTCCTATATTAATACCGGATACGTCCGGTATTTACGAGCAGCTCTCGGGAAAAATTGATTTCAAGCCCAAAACTTGATCAAATCACCTCGGAATGACTTGAAACTTTGCAGAGAGGATAAACATGAGGTTTGTAGGCTCCTCCAAGAAGATCATTTCCCAAGATAAACTCAATCAACAAAAAAACCACAAAATTGCAGGAAACCCTAGTTCTTCCACCCTAGAACTTGATTCACCCGGATCTATGAACTCGTGAGGATTTAGATGAAATCCTTCGGTGGAAGCGATCAACTCACATCCTAGTCCATCTTAGATCAAAAAGAACAAGTCAAAACGCTCTCAAAATGACGAATCAAGGCAAGAACAAAAGGGAAAGAGGAAGAACGCGAGGAACCAAACGTGAATCACAAGAAGCTCATCACAAATCGAATCCCGGAGGACACGAGGTGGTAAAGGGCCACCATTCCCACCGCAAAATATTGAGCTCTTACACAAATCTCTCAATTTATGGACCTCTCTCACAAGAACCCTAAGGGGAGGGGGAAACTAGGAAGGAAGAAAGGGAAAAATGAAAGAGGTGAGGGATATGGGGGCTCTCTCATCCTATTTAACAGGGCTATTACACAATCCTAGTTTTGCCCCTAGATATTTTGAGTTGAACCACTTGACCTGAGGGCGCTATGGTCCAACCCGAGGTAATCTTCATCCGTCGGCCACCGCGTCCTTCATGAGATAGCTTTTCCTTGACGCGAACTCCTTGACGCCGCCACGTGTTGTCCGTGCCTCCTCGGAACCTCCGTCTAGGTTTTGAGGCCCAAACCATCAGACCCGCTCGCGAGTAGCGTACTCCATGCGCGTACCCCGCCGCTCGACACGTGTCACCGCCGTTCTCGACCGGCCGGCTGCCAAGTCCTTTGAACCCCGCTCGACTTGCACGTCCTCTGCCTTGACTCGGTCAATACAGTCACTCCCATGTACACTTGTGCTTGTCGATGTCCTAGATGTCAGCCACTGCGGCTGGTCACCCGGCCTCCTGGTCCCTCGGTCCAAGCCTTACGTCCGCCTTTCACCACTCTCGGTCCATCGGCACGACACGTCCCTACTTGATCTTCACCTCATCGTCGACCACCGCCTCCGAGCTCCACACCTGCACACCACAAGCCAAGAGACATATCGCACAACCCAACTCACACCATGGTTAGTCACCAACTCAACCTAGGTCATGGATCACGTTGACAATCACTCATCACAAAACGAACCACAAGAGCACATATCAACCTTGTATTCACACATGTACTTCGCGCCATTTTTGATAGCATTAGTACTCTACTGCTACCTCCGTCTTAAAATAAATCAATCCTAGAATCACCTTAAGTTAAACTATCTTAAATTTGATTAACTTTATATGAAAGAGTAATAAAATCCATGACAATTGAAACCAAATAAGTATAATTTGAAAATATATTTCAAAATGTATCTAGCGATAAAAATTTGAGGTCATAAATATTAGTGTTATTTCATATAAAGTTGATCAAACTTAAAATAGTTGACTTAGGACAACTCTCGAACTTGATTTAATTTGAGACGTGCTAAGTGGCTAACTTTTACTCCGTCCCTTCTGTTTTATAGCCAATCAAATGAACTCCATTAAAGTAGTATGCTATAATAAAATAAACAACTTCAAAGACTTTATTACTAAATGGAATGGAGAAATGTTTCAGTTCTTTAATAGGTTATTGGATAAAATAAGGGTTTTGATCTTCCTGTAATTTAATCGGTTAATAAATAGAATAAGAATTTGTTTAATAGCGGTATATCGTTGGATGATTGTCTCAAAATAATGCACGTCTTGTTTCTCGAGTAGTCAAACATTTTTAAATTTGATTAGAAATATAGAAAATATATAGTATCAAAATTTGTATCTCCAAATAAGTTATTTCGGTGTAGGTTTTATGAGAGTTTCATAGACGTTAAATAAACTGACATGACATAGTATAGATGAGGAGAGATGATAAAAGTTTTATAAGATAAAATGAGTTTCATAGGGATAAAACTTGTATGTACTGTTTGCAACGCATAGGAATCTTGAAAACTAGACCATGAAACCTTCACTAATAATACTTATTGTACATAATAAATATTAGTATACTTTTGCACATATTTAGTCAAATTTTAAATGATTTGATTTCTCAAGAAACTTTTATTTTGGGACGGTCCCATGGTTGTCCTTACGGAAGATACATTATTTTCTACATTTCCTGTGCCTTTTGAATTGGATTTTTTTTTTTTTTTTGCGTAGAGGTAGTAAGATAGACTGAGCAACGTTTCAAGCACGCACGCACGACTCGCCTTTCCGGTCTCGATCGATGTGTGATGGAACAACACCTTGTAACAATGCTCTGCGAATAGACTGAACCAACGACCACGCCCATGAGGAAATCAAAGAAAGCGACCAGAGTGCTTCATACGTTTTAAAATTCATTCAAACAGAGCACGTAGCCACCACTATATATACACACGTATACCCACCTCCATCTCCACCACCACAGCATATATATCCCAATGCATGCAACCACCCTCGGCAACAAACTACACGTAGTAAATCCTAAACACTACAATGTCGACCCTCCACACAAATTTATTAACAATTCT
Organism: Saccharum hybrid cultivar R570; assembly: GCA_038087645.1. Taxonomy (NCBI): domain Eukaryota; kingdom Viridiplantae; phylum Streptophyta; class Magnoliopsida; order Poales; family Poaceae; genus Saccharum; species Saccharum hybrid cultivar. The sequence continues at coordinate 2,373,390 of JAQSUU010000730.1, read as the reverse complement.
CTTATTGCTCGTCGTAGTTGTGCACACGGACGGTGGCGCTGCAGAGCATCACGGCGGCCGGCTGCCGTTGTCGTCGTCTCTGCGGTCCCAGCAAGAAGCTCTGCTCCGGTGGAAGTCGACGCTGCAGCAAAGCAGCAGCAGGGCGCAGGCGTTGGGCTCATGGCAGCCAGGTTCTAGCCCGTGCAACGGCAACTGGACGGGCATCGCCTGCAGCGTCGTCCAAGTCCACCGTGGCCACCGCCGGCGCCGCGCACCCCTGGTGGTGATCACCAGCATGTCGTTGCCAGAAGCCGGCATAAGTGGAAGCCTCGGTGAGCTCAACTTCTCCGCCCTCCCGTTCCTCCGGTTCATCAACCTCAGCTACAACAGCCTCGGCGGCGGAATCCCCCCTGCCATCACGTCCCTAACCGCACTCTCCTACCTCGACCTCACAAGCAACTCGCTCCACGGACAGATACCACCGGAGATCGGTCGCATGGGACGCCTCCGGCTGCTGTGGCTATCTGACAAAAACCTCACAGGCTACATCCCCGCATCCCTTGGGAACCTGACCATGTTGACTGACCTCAGCTTCCTCCAAAACATGCTGGTCGGGACCATCCCAGAGGAGCTCGGGAAGCTCACGAGCTTAGAGGCCATGGAGCTTGGCAGCACCTTGTTGAGCGGCGCCATACCAGATAGCATAGGCAACCTGACTAGACTACGCCTCCTGCACCTCTACGAAAACCAGCTGTCAGGGCCCATACCATCCTCTCTAGGCAACCTCCTCAATCTTGTTGATCTTGAGCTTGCCACGAATCGCTTGAGCGGCGGAATTCCAGCCTCGCTGGCAAATCTCACTCAGCTCCAGCTGCTTTACCTCTCCGTCAATCAGCTCACAGGTCCAATCCCCCAGCAGATAGGGTTGATGGAAAACCTAAGCCAGCTATCTCTATATACAAACCAGCTAGGAGGCCCGATTCCGCCTAGCTTGGGGAACGCAACCTGGCTAAACTACATTAACCTCTGCGAAAACCAGTTTGTGGGGCCCATCCCAAGTGAGATCGGCTATTTGACGGGTCTCACTGATTTGTACCTATGCCAAAACCTCATTTCAGGCTCAGTTCCTGCTAGTCTTGCCAACGTCACGGGCATGAGAGAGCTACTTCTCTTCTACAACAAGCTGACAGGTTCGCTGCCTCGAGAATTTTATCCTATCCTCACACAGTTGGATGTGATCAATTTGAGCAACAACTCCCTCTCGGGCGAATTGCCATCTGATGTGTGCAAAGGGGGGAATAATCTCCGGGAGTTCATCGTCGCCTCTAACATGTTCACCGGCCCTATCCCGAGAGGCCTGCAAAATTGCAGTAGCATACAGAGGCTTGACCTATCTTCTAACAAGCTTACAGGGGACATATCAGATTTTGGGCCCTACCCACACCTCACTCAAGTAAGCTTGCGGGGAAACAATCTTCACGGGCATTTGTCAAAATCCTGGGGTTCAAGCACTAATTTGACCAAGTTGGTTATGTCAGAAAACATGTTAACGGGAAGCTTGCCACCTGAAATATCAAACCTAGTGAAGCTAGAGGTACTTAAGCTCTACGGCAACAAACTAACAGGCAAGATACCAACAGAACTAGGCAACCTAGCCAACCTGTACATGCTCAGCTTATCGGGAAACAAATTTTCAGGTGATATACCACCTGAATTTGGCCAGATGAATAATCTGCAATTTCTCGATATATCTATGAATAAGTTAAATGGGTCAATACCACAGGAGCTTGGGAGTTGCACTGAGCTGCTATCATTGCTTATCAATCACAACAGCTTGAGCGGAGAATTGCCGGTGTCCTTGGGTAATCTTGGGAACCTGCAGCTTGCGCTGGATTTGAGCAATAACAATTTCACAGGCGCACTTCCTGTGCAGCTCGGGAGCTTAATTAAGCTGGAGGTACTAAACCTCTCCCACAACCAATTCGATGGAAACATTCCACCCTCCTTCGCTGACATGGCTAGTTTGTCGGCACTGGACGTGTCATACAACAACTTGGAAGGGCCTCTTCCAACAGGGCGACTATTTCATAATGCCTCCATAGGATGGTTCCTCCATAATAACGGCCTCTGTGGCAATCTCTCAGGCCTTCCAACATGCGCTTCAGCTATGGATTTGGAGCATCATGACAGAAGAATTCACAGATTGGCATTAGCTATTTCTATTCCTTTGTGCATAGTCGTTGTGCTCACATTTTTAGGAGTTGTTATGATTATTCACAAGAGAAAAAAAAACCACATGACAACACAACCGCTGTAGATACAAGAGATGTGCTTTCAGTATGGAATTTCGATGGGAAACTAGCATTTGAGGATATCATTAGGGCAACAGAAAATTTCAGTGAGAGTTACATCATTGGATCAGGTGGGTATGGCACCGTCTATAAAGCACAGCTTCAAGGGGGGAGATTGGTTGCAGTAAAAAGGCTTCATAAAACTGAAGAAGACAATATGAATGATGAAAAGAGATTCATAAGCGAAATCGAGGTGTTGACAAAGATACGGCACCGAAGCATCGTTAAGCTATACGGGTATTGCTCCCATCAGTTGTACAAATTTCTAGTTTATGATTACATTGATAGAGGAAGTCTTCATGCAACCTTGGAGAATGAGGAGCTAGCAAAGGAATTGAACTGGCAGAGGCGAGTTGCCATTGCTAGAGACGTGGCTCAAGCTATGTACTATTTGCACCATGAATGCAACCCGCCAATAATCCACCGTGACATTACAAGTAGCAACATATTGATCGATGCAAATTTCAAAGCTTGTGTTTCAGATTTTGGCATAGCAAGGATTATAAAACCTGACTCATCGAATTGGAGTGAATTAGCAGGGACATATGGTTATATAGCCCCAGGTATGTGGCTTGCTTTAATTCTACATGCATATTGCACACATGTTAGAAATAAGCTTCACTGCACAAAACTGCGAGTATATATTGGTACCTAAAATTTATTAGAAACTGTAACATATGGAATTAGTTTCATACGTACAACTACAGCTACCTTGATAGTTTGGTGCCATTACTACAAGTTTGCATACAACTACAACTTTTACTCAACGTTTCACAATAGAAAGTTGTCCTTTTGCATTACTAGGGTAAGAAAAAGTAGTATGGTTGTATATATGAAACTCCTCCCATAAGTTGTAGTTATTTTAATAGTTAGGTGTAAATAATTGTAGATTTATGAGATTTTTCTATATTTTTCTTTACTTGACTCTAATTCTTTTCTTTTTTATGTAGAGCTTTCATACACATCAGTGGTGACAACAAAGTGCGATGTCTACAGCTTTGGTGTAGTTATGCTTGAGATTGTGATGGGAAGATACCCTAGGGAACTTCAGACCCTTGTTTCCATTGAGATTGCAATGGAAATGTTGGACCAGCGAACACCGTTGCCAACAATGGAGGAGGTAGAAGAAATTGCTCTGCTTGTCCAATTGACATTTGCTTGCATGCAAACTTCTCCTCGCTCAAGACCAGAAATGCAGGATGTCTATCAGAAACTGACTCGCCACCCCTTCTCATGATGTTGCCATATTTCTCACGCACTTACTCTGGAAAATAACACAAGAACATGTCAAAGATTAGCAGTTTAGGGTTTGATAATCTGAGACTTGTATTATTTGACCCCAATCTGTAGACATAATAATACTATAGTGGTACTGGATAAAGCCCAACGAGATAGTGTCTGGCGTGGCCACCGTAATGCATAAAAACAAGATCATATAACTATAGATTTTATTTGTGGAACCTTTTCTATTTTCTATACATTTTTTTCTTGTGAATTACTGGAGATGGGTAATGACTTACACCCTATGTCTTGATTCTGAATTACACATGCATATCAAAATTCAAAAGCGTTGTGTCGCTTGCCAACAACTAGGATAATTACATATGACTCTATTGGTGCAAAAGTTGTACCAACAAATTTGTATTTTAATGTACATCCATGCATGATTATGGTATTTTTTTACTAGTAACAATATGTTACTGGAAAATTTTTAGACTAAGTTCAACCTATTTTAAAGACCGCCAAATCAAGTTGTGACATACATTCATGCACCGAGGCAATATTTACTGTTTAGCGATGTCGTTCACTATTGTTCCCTTTGTTCCAAATTATAAGTTGTTTTATTTTTTCTAGATACATAGTTTTTGCAATGTATCTAGACAGCGTGTATCTAGGTCCATAGCAAAAGCTCTATAACAAGAAAAGTCATAGCTACTTATAATTTGGAATAGATGGACTATTAGCTACGCACGTGCGTGATCACTGCAACCCTAGCAGTCACTCTACAGAAAATCTTTTGCGTAGCATTTCACTTTGGGGCTCCGAGGCGGTTGGCCTAGTTGCTCACCTCGGTTATTCGAGGCAGGGCAGCCAGGCTAGCAACCGCCTCGGTTAATCCTTAACCGAGGCGGGCACTATAAGATAAGCGCCATGGTTAATGCGGATTAACCGCCACCTCTGTTAATCCATTAACCGAGGTGTTTGGTCTAAAGCAACCGCCTCGGTTAACAGACGATTAACCGAGGTGGTTTCCTTATAATGCTCACCTCGATTAAGTTTGGGCTATAAATGCAGCTGCACCCACCCTTCTTCCCCGTGGCTCCTCCTCCATTTTTTCAGGTTTTGACCTCAAAACCCTAAAAACTGGCCATTTTCTAGGGGGAAGATGTTTTGCCCTTGCATTTGTTAAAGGGGACACTGCAAGAGGTTGATTCTCGCTCTCAAACCCTCAATCTCTTCTCTTTTCCATGATTTGGGTGATTTTTCTCCAGATCTAGATCTAGATCTATATAGAGGAGAGAGAAATCAGATCTAGAGCTACCCGGCTGCCTTTTTTTCCATTTTCGCTGTTTGTGTGTGTAACACCCAAATTTTAGGAGTAACAAATTTTAAATAATTTAGAGAAAGGGAATTAAAATTTTGAAAACTATTTGGTGATGCATTCATGTTGTTGCATTTATTTTATTTTGTGGTGTGGATATATTTATTTTATTTGATTTGGTTTAGAAATTCTATTTGAAAAAGGTTTTGTAAAACAAACAAATAAAAAAAAAGAAGAATAACTTACCTGTTGGTGGACCGCGTGGGCGCCGGCCTATTTTTTTTTCCCGCGCTGGGCCGCGGCAGTGGGCTGATGCGGCGCTCTCTTCTGCATCGGTGGGCCGGCCCAAAACCGAGCCCGCGCGCTTCATCCTCTTTCGGCCACTGACGAGTGGGTCCCGGGTGTTAGTCCCTTCTTCCTTCTCACGTAGCCGAGTCGGTCTCTTGTGGATCTTCGGTTGGGATTGTGGGAATTGATCCCGATTGTTGCCGTGAGCCGAGCCCGCTATAAGAAGTAGAGGACCCTGGCAGGTATTTGCTTTTCCTCTAGTAGATGCCCTAAGCCTTAAGCCCTAGCTAGCACTGCCGCATCTCGCCGCAAGGGGATAGAGCCGCCACGGTGGGGTGTTTGCACGCCGCGCCTCCACTTTTCGCACTTTGTTGCCGAGGTTCTCGACGAGGTAATGATGATGTCTAGCGTTTCTTTCTTGTTTTTGTGTGCTCCTGTGCTTCGCTAAGCTACGCCGGACTTATAGGAAATTCTCACTGATTGTGGGTTCGTCGGTTGTTGCCATTGTCGGGTCTTTGGCTCGGGTTGAGGTCTTAGGTGAGCCGCGAGGTTCTTCTCTTCTTCCCGCTATATTTTTTTGAGGTCTGAGCCACCGGAAAACGTGTTTCTGAGGAGCTCCAGCGAGCTCATGGCGTCGGCCATGGTGGCCACCGGCCGGAGTTGATGTAGATGGCCGGTTTTCTTTCTCTCTCTCTTGGGGTGAAGGGCAGCCGTCCGTTCTCAAATGGACGCACGAGATTAGAAGATACCCCTTCGCGGGGTAATCTTTCTAAAGAGTCCCTGGGTTTTTGGGTTATAGAACCCACCGTCCCTAAGCGTAATCCCCGAAAGGTGTTTTCATGTTTTGAAAGCGTATTTCTTCGCGGTAAATCAAAAATACGTTTTTAGGTATTTACAGTTTTGCCACTAGGATTGTTTTGGCCATAAAATCTTCGTTTTAACTCCGATTTGATCCGTTCAAATTGCGTTAGGTTCGTATTTGCGAGCTCTACATGTTAGTGTAATTGTACAGTTAGTTTTGATAATTTATTTTTCGAGGTTATAATTAAGTATTTATTTATCTATAGGAAATCTTAGAAAATTCATAACTTTCACGTTTTAACTCCGAATTTGGTGATCTTTGCGTCTGTGTGATCGTAGAAACGTGTAGAAGAGTTTTATAAACTTTTAATATTGTTTTGTTACTGTTGGTGTACTGTTCTAATTATATCTCTTTGTTTGCTTCGTGTATGTTTGATTGGATGCATGTATGTGTTGATTGATGATCGAATATAGAAGGTGAGCAGTATTTGGACGATTCGGAGTATTACTTTGAGCCAAGTCAGCAGTATCACTTGGAGAGCTTTGATCAAGGCAAGTATAACACAGGACTATCCTTGTTACCTATACATTAAATTGTCATACATATGCATGTTCTTACCTCGACAACCTTAGAGATTATAACTTAGTGATTGTTATCTTGATTCCTTGTCAACCTTGGGAATGCATATGGGTAGCTACTGCTAGTGCTTAAACTAAGAACAATGATCTTGTAATTTGATTAATGGATTAAGCAATCAACTATTAAGATGATTTTATTACTGTTAAAAGGGGGCTAGAGCATGTGTATTATTTTGATGCTCTGGTTTCTCTCCATAAGGACTTATCTGTAAGTGATAACCGGGATATACAGTACAGCTGTGAGGGCTATATGGCTCTGGCTTTAGTTGTTCAAGAGACCTTTTCTAGCTTGTTAGAGGTTACCTTAAATGGCGTAAGAATGGCTTGCCATGTTGGGTGTAGTGCGAGCCCCTGGCCTAGTGTGTATAGGCTGCGGTTGTTGTGCCACAGGGAAGGGGGGTTCTACATCTGCCTGCCGAGTGAAATCTAATGGCCCTAACTTGTTAGACGAACTTTTGAGTGGCTTTATATGGTTCTCGGGTGTTTGGGCTTGATCTCCCCACTCATTTGGAAATCATGACTTACAGTGAAAGTGTACACCTCTGCGCAGAGTTAAAAACTGGTATACTAGCCGTGCTCACGGATACGAGCGGCCTTGGGGATTCTTATGGAATAGTTGATCATAACTGTTATATCATGCTTAATTATTGTTGATTATTATTATGCTCATGTTAATGCTATTCATTATCCTTATTACAATTGATCATTGGTTCTTTAATGGGAAGTGGTTTATCTTGATGCTACTCAATTGCTAATATATGATTAAAAGCTAAATGCAGTTAAACAGTGTCTAGCCTTTTTGAGCCTCATGAACCCTGTGTTATATTTGTTGAGTTCGACATGGACTCACCCTTGCTATTTCCACCATAACAGATGAAGATATAGAGGAAGATTATCGGAATGAGTACTAGTCTTGGTGTCAACCAGTCAACCGTGTCCCTGTGTGGAGTTTCCGCTGAAGAACTACTATTAGTTATTATTACCTATCGTTCAAGACTATGTCTTAAATACTTATTCGTTATGTAATAAGCACTGTGATGATACTTTGTAATTTGTCAACTTATGTGTGCGACTGTTTCCTGGGGCGCACATGAGTCTTTTATGCATCCTATTTTTGTCCTTAAAAATGGGTGTGACAGATTGGTATCGGAGCCGTGTTGACTGTAGGACGCGAGCCTAGTTAGAATGGTCGTTAATAGCATCCATACTTCACTTAATTCATGCTTCCTCTTTTCACCTTGTTAATTACTAAAGTTTTATGCTTCCTCTATTTTATTCTATTGCGAAAATACATTGATTCTATCTAATCTATGTCTAAATCTTGTAGATGTCTCCTTATCCCCGTCTGTTATCTGCACAGTACGTTACCCGTTTCAAACCTCAGGAGCCGTATGAAGATGGTGATCAAGAGCTATCTGATGCTGAATCAAGAGTTGGTGATATACCAATGGAGAATGTAGTTATGGGGTGGACTACGAAGCTTCATATCATGGTTCCTAAAGCTGATGCTTTCTTCCATGACATGTTGACAAGAACTTTGGACAACTACTACTACGACTGGGAAGCTACGTTGGAGTATTGCAGTGCAGAGTATAGTCATCCATGGATGGATTCCTATTGGGAAACGGAGTTATGGGTTAAGAAAAGGGATCCTACCACTAAGGAGCCTAAGGTGGAGTCAAAGTTCATTACCAGAGTGAGCCGGGCAACTGTGGAGATAAGCATGGAGGATGTCGCTTTCAATGCATTTGTTTACTACCATGGTCTACGCTCGGACAAGACGTTAAAGGGTGCACTCCGGCATTTTCCTTGTTTCTTACATGACAAGGGTATTTGGACCGTGCCGCCTGCAGATGATTCCTCCTTGACTTTACAAGCTACGGTGGGATTAGCTCGTGAATTGGCTCTACATGAGGTGGATTTGAAGGATGAGTTGCTGAAGGAAAAAGAACTTAAGGAGCAAGCTTATAAGGAGATTGACCAATTAAGGGCGGAGTTAGGTCGTCCCAAGATTTATGAGAAGCTTAATTAGGCAATAGGAAAAATCCCTATGTAATAGGAACGATAGTAGTTGTGAGTTAATTTTAAGTTTGGTTTGTTTTAAGAGTCAGTTTGTGATGTGAACAATTGTGTGATTGATGGATTGTTATTATGATAATGTGTGATTTGGATCTTTGTAATGTGTGCTGGAGTTTTGTAGACATGTCTACAAGTTCCATGGTTGAGAATATTAAGTTTGATCAAAAATATATTAGTTGAATATGAGGTTAATTTAGTTCTGTCCTTTGCTGATTTTTGGATCAGTCTGGGATGTTTTAGAAATAACTTAAAATCCGTTCATGAGGAATTTAAGAAACTTTACTGGGAATAATTAGACTTCTATATCTTTCCAACCTCACAAGAATCACTTTAATATCTATTATGAGCTAAGAGATATACCTGTTCCAAGTTGGAGTAACTGCACAGTCTGGAATTCTGAAACAGTTTCGGTTAAGTTCAGTTTTTGGCCAATTTATTGATAGAATCAGAAAAAGTGTTGTGAATAAAAGTTGTAGATAATTTTGAAAGCTTTCCAACCATGTAAAGATCATCTGAATTGGACGTCTGTAGCTCGAGATATGACAGTTTTACTGAGTTGCTGAAATTGGAGCTCGTCCAGAAAAATCAGATTTTGCTTATCTATTGAATACATCATCTCGGATCGTACTGAATTTCAATTTCTGTGTTTTTGGAAACAGATGTCAGGCAGAGGTCGTGGCAGAGGTCGTGGAGGTGCTAACTTACCCATTACTATGGAGGAACTTATGCAAACTCAGAACCAGATGATGCAGATGTTTATGCAGCACATGCAGAACAATCCCCCTGCAGGAGGACCACCGCCTGTGCAAGTGAGGGATAAGCGTGGAGAATTTTTGAAGGGACGCCCTCCAGTGTTTTCTCATGCTGCTGATCCTTTAGAGGCAGATGATTGGGTGAGGGCAGTGGAGAAACAACTGAATATAGCCCAATGCAATGATATGGAGAAGGTGTTATATGCATCTGGTCAGTTACAGGGGACAGCTCAGACTTGGTGGGAGTCGTATCAAGCTGCACGCCCTGACAATGCTCCTCCTATCACTTGGAATGAGTTTGTTAGAGATTTTCGAGCTCGTCATATTCCTGAAGGTATAATTGAGCTGAAGCAGGAAGAATTCAGAAATCTTAGGATGGGACAGATGAGCGTTAGTGAATATCATGACAGGTTCACCCAGTTGGCTCGCTATGCTCCTAATGAAGTGAGAGAAGATGCAGACAGACAGCGTCTCTTCTTGAAGGGAATTTATTATGATCTTCGCTTGCAGTTGAAGGGGAACAACTATGCTAGTTTTCAAGAGCTGGTAAATAAAGCTATTGTGCTTGATAATGAGCGCAGAGAGATGGACAGGAAGAGGAAGATGAAGGTACAAAGCTCAGGAAGCAACAACCGTCAGCGCACTAATTCTCAGCATGGTTTTCATCAGAAGTTTCAGGGACCGGTTAGTCAATGGAATCGCAATCCGAATCAGAGGTGGTCCCAGAATTGGCAAGGTAATCAGTCACAACAGCGTTCATCATATTCACAACGTCAACAGTATCCGCAGACCGGGCAACAGACTCCTCGCACTGGGAATTCCAATGTTACCCCCATGAAGAATAGTGCTCCCAGCACTCCTACTAGATGCTTTGTCTGTGGTAAAGAGGGGCATATGTCTTACCATTGTCCTGAGAAGCAGAATCAGCAGACTCCTCAGAGCCAGAAGAGCAACCAGAAGCAATCTGGTACTGGAAGGGTGAATCACGTGTCTTCTGATATAGTTCATGATGCACCAGAAGTTATGATTGGTACGTTCAATGTACATTCCACTCTCGCAACTGTTCTTTTTGACTCTGGAGCATCTCATACATTTATATCCAACATTTTTGTTAAAATGCATAGTATACCCATGCTAGCTATGAAAGAATCTCTCTTAGTAAATTCACCTGGAGGTACCATGCAAATCAGTAATCGTTGTCTTCCAATTAGTATGGTATTAAGGGGGGTAGAGTTTAAGATAACTCCTATAGTGTTGAGGACATCTGGTATTGATGTGATATTGGGTATGGACTGGATGAAGCAAAATCAGGCAGAGATTCAGTGTCAGCAAAAAGTGGTAGTTGTGACTGCACCTAATGGAGATAAAATCAATGTGGATGTAGCAGTGCAGAAGCAACCAACCGCTGTGGTGAATCAGCTTGAAAATACTATTAAGGAGAATTCAGTGATTGAGGAATTTCCGGATGTCTTCCCTGATGAATTGCCAGGTATGCCACCTGACCGAGACATTGAATTTCTTATTGAATTACTTCCTGGAACTGCACCTATAGCCAAACGACCATATAGGATGGGAGTAGATGAATTAGAAGAACTTAAGAAACAAATTAAAGAATTACAAGATAAAGGTTTTATTAGACCTAGTTCATCACCTTGGGGAGCACCAGTTATTTTTGTTGATAAGAAAGATGGTGGTCAGAGGATGTGTGTTGATTACCGGTCATTAAATGAGGTAACTATCAAGAATAAGTATCCTTTGCCCAGGATTGATGACTTGTTTGATCAGTTGAGAGGTGCTTGTGTGTTCTCTAAGATTGATTTACGTTCTGGATATCATCAGTTGAAGATTCGTGTTTCTGATATTCCAAAGACAGCTTTTACTACAAGGTATGGATTGTATGAGTATACTGTTATGTCATTTGGATTGACCAATGCACCTGCATACTTTATGTACATGATGAATAAGGTGTTCATGGAATATTTGGATAAGTTTGTGGTAGTGTTTATTGATGATATACTGGTATTTTCCAAGACAGAGGTAGAGCATGCTGAACATTTGAGGTTGGTATTGCAGAAACTTAGAGAGCATAAACTGTATGCGAAGCGAAGTAAATGTGAGTTTTGGTTGAAGGAAGTTTCTTTCCTTGGTCATATTGTTTCTAATGGAGGGATATCAGTGGATCCAGGTAAAGTAAAGGATGTATTAAATTGGAAACCACCTATTGATGTTAGCGAGATTCGTAGTTTCTTGGGATTAGCTGGATATTACAGACGGTTCATTGAAGGGTTTTCTAAACTTGCTAAACCTATGACATCTCTGTTAGTGAAGAATGCCAAGTTTGTGTGGTCAGATAAATGTCAAGCTAGTTTTGAGGAGTTGAAAAAGAGGTTGACTACAGCGCCTGTTTTCGTTTTGCCAGATTTGAGTAAGAAGTTTTCTATTTATTGTGATGCTTCTCGTCAAGGTTTGGGATGTGTTCTTATGCAAGAAGGTAGAGTTGTGGCTTATGCATCTAGGCAGTTGAGAAAGCATGAGTTGAATTATCCTACACATGATTTGGAATTAGCAGCTGTAGTTCATGCTTTAAAGATTTGGAGACATTATTTGATTGGACATAAGAGTGATATATACACTGATCATAAGAGTTTGAAGTATATTTTCACTCAGTCAGATCTGAATTTGAGGCAACGCAGATGGTTAGAGTTGATTAAGGATTATGATATTGAGATACACTATCATCCTGGTAAGGCTAATGTAGTAGCTGATGCTCTTAGTAGGAAAAGCTATGTTAATGAGATACAGACATTGACTATGACTAGTGAGTTATGTGCTGAATTTGAATATTTGAATTTGGGAATTGTTATTAATACAATGGAATTAGTGATAGAGCCTACCTTAGAGCAAGAAATTTACAAGGGGCAGTTGAAGGATGAGAAACTAAAGAAGATAGCGGAAGATATAGTGATTGGTAAGTCACCAGGCTTTCGAATGGATGATAATAGAATTTTGTGGTTTGGAAAGAGGCTGTGTGTACCTGAGGATCAAACTGTTCGACAGGCAATTCTTCGCGAAGCTCATGAGTCAGCTTATTCTATTCATCCTGGTAGTACTAAGATGTATTTGGATCTGAAACAGAAATATTGGTGGGTTGGATTAAAGCGAGATGTGGCTGAGTATGTGGCATTGTGTGACACTTGTCAGAGAGTGAAAGCAGAGCATCAGAGACCTGCTGGATTGTTACAACCAATGAAGATTCCTGAATGGAAGTGGGAGGAAGTTGGTATGGATTTTATAGTAGGGTTACCTCGTACTCAGAAAGGTTATGACTCTATTTGGGTGATAGTAGATCGGTTAACTAAAGTTGCTCATTTTATACCAGTTAAGACTACTTACCATGGACCAAAATTGGCAGAGTTGTATATGGAGAGAATAGTCTGTTTGCATGGAGTACCAAAGAAGATTGTATCTGATCGAGGATCGCAGTTTACGTCGCATTTTTGGAAAGCTGTGCATGAATCATTGGGAACAAAATTGAATTTTAGTACAGCATATCATCCACAGACAGATGGACAGACTGAAAGGACCAACCAGGTATTAGAGGATATGTTGAGAGCTTGTGCATTGCAATATGGAACTAGTTGGGATAAGAGTTTGCCTTATGCAGAATTTTCTTACAATAATAGTTATCAACAGAGTCTTAAGATGGCACCGTTTGAAGCTTTGTATGGACGTAAGTGTAGAACTCCATTGTTTTGGGATCAGACAGGTGAATCTCAAGTGTTTGGTACAGATGTTCTTAGAAACGCAGAAGATCAAGTGTGAGTGATTCGTGAGAATTTGAGAGTAGCACAGTCTCGTCAGAAGAGTTATGCTGACAATAGAAGAAGAGATTTAGTTTTTGAGGTAGGTGATTATGTTTATTTGAAGGTGTCACCTATGAAAAGTGTGAAGAGGTTTAACATGAAAGGTAAACTAGCACCAAGGTATGTTGGACCATTTAAAGTTATTACTAGACGTGGGGAAGTTGCTTATCAATTAGAGTTGCCTGAGAATTTATCTGGAGTACATGATGTGTTCCATGTTTCACAACTTAAGAAGTGTTTGCGTGTGCCTGAGGAGCAAATACCTTTAGAAGAGTTGACTGTTAAGGAAGATCTTACATATGAAGAGTTTCCGATCAAGATTTTAGAAACTGCTGAGAGAGTTACTCGAAGTCGGATTATTAAGATGTGCAAGGTGCAGTGGAATCGATATTCAGAGGCAGAGGCAACTTGGGAAAGAGAGGATGAATTGAGAAAATCATATCCGCAGTTATTTGAGTAAGCAGTTCAATCTCGAGGACGAGATTCTTTTAAGGGGGGTAGAATTTGTAACACCCAAATTTTAGGAGTAACAAATTTTAAATAATTTAGAGAAAGGGAATTAAAATTTTGAAAACTATTTGGTGATGCATTCATGTTGTTGCATTTATTTTATTTTGTGGTGTGGATATATTTATTTTATTTGATTTGGTTTAGAAATTCTATTTGAAAAAGGTTTTGTAAAACAAACAAATAAAAAAAAGAAGAATAACTTACCTGTTGGTGGACCGCGTGGGTGTCGGCCTATTTTTTTTCCCGCGCTGGGCCGCGGCAGTGGGCTGATGCGGCGCTCTCTTCTGCATCGGTGGGCCGGCCCAAAACCGAGCCCGCGCGCTTCATCCTCTTTCGGCCACTGACGAGTGGGTCCCGGGTGTTAGTCCCTTCTTCCTTCTCACGTAGCCGAGTCGGTCTCTTGTGGATCTTCGGTTGGGATTGTGGGAATTGATCCCGATTGTTGCCGTGAGCCGAGCCCGCTATAAGAAGTAGAGGACCCTGGCAGGTATTTGCTTTTCCTCTAGTAGATGCCCTAAGCCTTAAGCCCTAGCTAGCACTGCCGCATCTCGCCGCAAGGGGATAGAGCCGCCACGGTGGGGTGTTTGCACGCCGCGCCTCCACTTTTCGCACTTTGTTGCCGAGGTTCTCGACGAGGTAATGATGATGTCTAGCGTTTCTTTCTTGTTTTTGTGTGCTCCTGTGCTTCGCTAAGCTACGCCGGACTTATAGGAAATTCTCACCGATTGTGGGTTCGTCGGTTGTTGCCATTGTCGGGTCTTTGGCTCGGGTTGAGGTCTTAGGTGAGCCGCGAGGTTCTTCTCTTCTTCCCGCTATATTTTTTTGAGGTCTGAGCCACCGGAAAACGTGTTTCTGAGGAGCTCCAGCGAGCTCATGGCGTCGGCCATGGTGGCCACCGGCCGGAGTTGATGTAGATGGCCGGTTTTCTTTCTCTCTCTCTTGGGGTGAAGGGCAGCCGTCCGTTCTCAGATGGACGCACGAGATTAGAAGATACCCCTTCGCGGGGTAATCTTTCTAAAGAGTCCCTGGGTTTTTGGGTTATAGAACCCACCGTCCCTAAGCGTAATCCCCGAAAGGTGTTTTCATGTTTTGAAAGCGTATTTCTTCGCGGTAAATCAAAAATACGTTTTTAGGTATTTACAGTTTTGCCACTAGGATTGTTTTGGCCATAAAATCTTCGTTTTAACTCCGATTTGATCCGTTCAAATTGCGTTAGGTTCGTATTTGCGAGCTCTACATGTTAGTGTAATTGTACAGTTAGTTTTGATAATTTATTTTTCGAGGTTATAATTAAGTATTTATTTATCTATAGGAAATCTTAGAAAATTCATAACTTTCACGTTTTAACTCCGAATTTGGTGATCTTTGCGTCTGTGTGATCGTAGAAACGTGTAGAAGAGTTTTATAAACTTTTAATATTGTTTTGTTACTGTTGGTGTACTGTTCTAATTATATCTCTTTGTTTGCTTCGTGTATGTTTGATTGGATGCATGTATGTGTTGATTGATGATCGAATATAGAAGGTGAGCAGTATTTGGACGATTCGGAGTATTACTTTGAGCCAAGTCAGCAGTATCACTTGGAGAGCTTTGATCAAGGCAAGTATAACACAGGACTATCCTTGTTACCTATACATTAAATTGTCATACATATGCATGTTCTTACCTTGACAACCTTAGAGATTATAACTTAGTGATTGTTATCTTGATTCCTTGTCAACCTTGGGAATGCATATGGGTAGCTACTGCTAGTGCTTAAACTAAGAACAATGATCTTGTAATTTGATTAATGGATTAAGCAATCAACTATTAAGATGATTTTATTACTGTTAAAAGGGGGCTAGAGCATGTGTATTATTTTGATGCTCTGGTTTCTCTCCATAAGGACTTATCTGTAAGTGATAACCGGGATATACAGTACAGCTGTGAGGGCTATATGGCTCTGGCTTTAGTTGTTCAAGAGACCTTTTCTAGCTTGTTAGAGGTTACCTTAAATGGCGTAAGAATGGCTTGCCATGTTGGGTGTAGTGCGAGCCCCTGGCCTAGTGTGTATAGGCTGCGATTGTTGTGCCACAGGGAAGGGGGGTTCTACATCTGCCTGCCGAGTGAAATCTAATGGCCCTAACTTGTTAGACGAACTTTTGAGTGGCTTTATATGGTTCTCGGGTGTTTGGGCTTGATCTCCCCACTCATTTGGAAATCATGACTTACAGTGAAAGTGTACACCTCTGCGCAGAGTTAAAAACTGGTATACTAGCCGTGCTCACGGATACGAGCGGCCTTGGGGATTCTTATGGAATAGTTGATCATAACTGTTATATCATGCTTAATTATTGTTGATTATTATTATGCTCATGTTAATGCTATTCATTATCCTTATTACAATTGATCATTGGTTCTTTAATGGGAAGTGGTTTATCTTGATGCTACTCAATTGCTAATATATGATTAAAAGCTAAATGCAGTTAAACAGTGTCTAGCCTTTTTGAGCCTCATGAACCCTGTGTTATATTTGTTGAGTTCGACATGGACTCACCCTTGCTATTTCCACCATAACAGATGAAGATATAGAGGAAGATTATCGGAATGAGTACTAGTCTTGGTGTCAACCAGTCAACCGTGTCCCTGTGTGGAGTTTCCGCTGAAGAACTACTATTAGTTATTATTACCTATCGTTCAAGACTATGTCTTAAATACTTATTCGTTATGTAATAAGCACTGTGATGATACTTTGTAATTTGTCAACTTATGTGTGCGACTGTTTCCTGGGGCGCACATGAGTCTTTTATGCATCCTATTTTTGTCCTTAAAAATGGGTGTGACAGTGTGTGCAAGGTGTTCACGGTCACAAACAGGGAATGGATGTACAAGACATCGAGGCTGACTCAAGCTTACCTGGATCATGTGACAAAGTTTATTGCAGCTGCGAAAAGGCATCGTCTGAGTGTGAAGCGAGAACACACCATATGTTTGTGTAAGAGCTGCAAGAACCTTTTGTTGCACAAAGATAATGTGGTGAAATCTCACTTGGTCCGGTATGGTTTCATTAAGGATTACACCGTCTGGAAGTTTCACGGGGAAGCAGAGGATCCAAGTGCCGGTGCATCCGGAGGAAACTCGTCGACAACGACGACGATAGCGGTGAATGTAGAACAACAAACCTCATCAGCAACGGCCAGCGGGCACGACAATGTTGCTACTGGTGACAATGCAGATTGTGATTACATCACGATGGATGATCTGCTCCAAGACACGGCTGACGACAATGATGGTGGGGGCGGCGATGATGGGGATGGTAGTGAGCCTGTGAGGGATCCCAAGGAAGTGGAGCTTTTTGAGTCAATCACTAACCATCTTGACCATGATGATGTTCTGTTTGGAAGCCCGAGGTGGCTGGAGAATTTCAGAGAGATAAAGTTGGCGGCAATTGATCCCATCTATAAGGATTGTCTAAAGCACAGGACGGCGCTGCGTTTTAACCTCTAGATGTTGATAATAAAGGCTCTCCATGGCTGGTCCAACAGTAGATTCAATGATCTGTTACGTATCCTTGTTGACACATACCCAGAGGGTAACAAGGTGCCCGCCAATACCTACTGGGCGAAGAAGCTGATCCAGCCAGTGGCGATGAAGCTTAAAAAGTTCCACGCCTGCCCTAACCACTGTATCCTATATTGGGGAAAGTATGAGAACTTGCAGAGCTGTTCGCACTGTGGCACGAGTCAGTACAAGAGGAATGTCGGTTGTTGCGCGGATGCGGACGACGAGAGAGGGCCAAAGAAGAAGAACACAGCCAAGAAGAGTACCACGAAGAAGCAGACCTCATCTCCTGAGGACAAGGAACAAGAGGGTTACACGCAGAGGAAAAGTTCGGACCTGTCGATGTAGTACCTACCCGTGATCGATCGCCTGCATGCTATATTCAAGAACCCCGAGGATGCCAAGCTGATGCCTTAGCATGTATCTGATGAGCATACAAATGACGATAGCAAGCTATGGCACCCTTCCGATGGCAAGGAGTGGAAGCGTTTCAACGCCAAGTTCAGAGTTTGGTGACAAGGCGAGGAACATCAGGTTCACACTGAGTACCAACAGGATGAATCTGTTCGGTGACCTTAGCAGCTCGCACAACACTTGGTCGGTCATCCTCACCATCTACAACTACCTCCCTGGCTATGTTAGAAGTGCAGGTGTCTTTTACTAACCATGATTATTTCTAAACTTAGATAGACAGGCAATGATATAGATGTGTTCCTAGAGCCGCTCATGGAGGACATGAAGATACTATGGGAAGAAGGGGTCAAGATGATGGATGCATCCCTAAAGAAGTTCACTCTAAAAGCCATCATCTTTGTCACCATCACCGATATAATACCCTAGTCTTTTTTCATTGTCAGGGCAAATCAAAGGTAAGTCAGGTTGCGTAGTTTGCATTGACAGTACCTGCTACACTTACCTTAATGCATCCAAGAAGATGGTGTACATGAGGCATAGGTGATTCCTCATCAAAAAGCACAGGTACCGGGCAGCTACGATGAATAAGTACTTCGACAACCAGGATGAGCCTCAACTTGATGAGCCAGAAAGGACGAGTTATAGGCAAAAGGTGTTTGACATGGTGAAGGGCATAGACGTTGAGTTCAGGAAGAAGAAGAAGAAAGAGGAAGATGGAACCACCACAAGGAAGAAGAGGAAGCGGGATAAGATGGAGGAACCACCTGTCGCCCCCGTTCCTTTCAAGAAACAGTTGTGCTTCTTCAAGTACCTGTCGTACTAGAAGGAGCTAGATATGCCCCATGCCATCGACTGCATGCACCTTGAGAAGAATGTCTTTGAAAGCACCATTGGCGTACTGCTAGACATCAAGACTAAGATGAAGGATGGTCTAAAGTCACAGATGGATCTTGTTAACTAGGAAATCAGGACCAAAATTCACCCGACACTGGCAATGCAGAGCGGGAAAGTCAACCTTTCGGGCATGAGCAACAACCTGACGAGAGATGAGAAGAGAGCCATGTGCCAGTGGCTTAGGGGTGTCAAGGTGCCAAACGGTTTCTCTTCCAGCATCAAGAGCCTAGTCTCCATGAAGGACCTCATACTAACCAGCTTCAATGCACATGACTGCCATGTCATGCTCACGGTGTTCCTTCCAATTGTGATTAGGGCTATCGATCTAGATACGCAAGAAAGTGCATGCGATACACAATATAGGGCTGAAAGGAGAGCCCTTGGAGCCAACTACCATCATTGGCACCTTTAGTAACCAGTGTTCCTGTATAGTAAGGGAGAAAGTGCCTATCACATATGATGATTGGAGGAAAGTCCCCAAGGACATCAAGGGTAATGTCTAGGGAGAGGTGAAGAGGCGGTTCATGTATCCAACGGAGGGCTATAATGAAGACAAGTGCATGGGGCATACACTGTTTGTTGTAGGCAAAGCACTTCACAACTTTAGGTCCGTGCTCAATAGGGAGTACATGCAGACAGGGAGGACACCATTTGAAGACTACAACTTCATCACGCGTGACATCTGGGAAGATTTCATCGTGAAACAATCGATGAAAGAAGCAAAGGCCAAGGGTGAGGAGTTCTCTGAGCTCGCAAAGAGGAACAAGCTCCACCACCACATAGGCATGACAGGGTATGCCGCTAATATAGAGAAGTGGTGGCAGGAAAAAAGGGAGGCAACTGAGGCTGGGCAACCGAATCCATTATAGGGCGTCGATGAGAGGTCACGTAACTACCTCTATGCTTGCAAGCCAAAAAAGCTGAAGGAGGGCAGGACCAAGTACAACGAGCCGAAGACTGAGGAGGTGGACAAGACGCTTTCATGAGCACCGACCCTAAGATGGTGGAGCTAAGGACGCAGATGTTTCGCCAGGCTGGTGTGCTACTGCCACAGGGTCAAGCCGCCGTACAATGGCAGATGGTGCTGGGGATCGAACAACTCCCCAGGTACTTGGTCGACAACATCATTGAACCAACGAGCTACATGCTCTAGGTGCCCTTCGGCAAGGCGCAGAGGAAGAAGGATGTGGCTATGGGAGTGGCACTGCCGCCTGAAAGCGGCGCCATGTACGGTGGCAAGCCGATCCTGCCTGACTATGCCCGGGTGGACGTGACATGGACCAACGTAGATTTTGACGAGGGTGAGATCGACATTCCCACTGAAGAGGGGTACAGTTCATCGGCGCTACTCTTGGCTTATGAGTGCTATGGAATAAGAGTGACATTGTCTTGGACATGCCGACACTGGCGTCACAGCCCTCACAGCCGTCGTTGTCTCCCCCGGGTGACCCAGATGATGACAGTGACGACGACAATGGTGGCAATGACAAGGGCAGCGATGACAACAACAATGTTGGCAACCCAGGCAGTAGTCCTCTAGCCAATCCACCTCCTGGCAACATCAATCCACGGGGAGGCATAGGGGCAGCATCGGGCAATGTGACACCACCGCCTGCAAGTGGTTCTAACCAGGGCTCAAACCAATGTCCTCCCCCACCGAGGAAGCCTGCAGATGAAGAGGAGGCCATACCCTCGAACCACACCAAGTCGAGTTGGGTGGCTTATCAAATAGCCGATGAGCACCCATACTCAACTACGTTTGAAAGGTATGCTACTAGTAAGCATAGTCAATCTATAATTCATTTGGAGATGCTAGCTGCTTTTTTCACTCCCTAACATCTCAACCCTCGGTGTTGCAAGCCAAAAACGCCCGTGTCGATTTGGGTCCTGTTAGATGATTGCCCTGACCACTACGAGCATGGGAAGTTCATGTTGACCTTGGGCGACATCCTTGAAGAGAAGTGGGAGGTAAGAAGGTTCCATCTCTGGTACATGGAAGCAGCGAAAGCGGGCCTACGCAACTTCATCATCAAGATTCCGGCGGAGTACTTCCACATGCCCATGGATGGTCAAGTCATCATAGATTTCCATGACATGTATAGACTACTGCGGCGAAAGGACCTCGACATCGCCCAAGTCACCTTATTTGCCCTATAAGTTCATTACGACTTTGACACTACTGCATCGCTATAGGTACTTTATGAACAAACTAATAATGCCATGATGACTTTTCCTAGCAGGATGCAGGCCTATGTAATCAAGGAATTGGGCAAGGGTATTGTCTATCTCTCTCCGATGCTTATTACATAGAGAACCATCATGGGTTACGATATACCAGACACTCATGCCAAGCTGGTGAACTTAAACCCGGAGGAGAGAAAGAAATACAGGGAAGATCTGCTAATCGAATATAAGTATCAGGTGGGACGTGGGAATGTACATCTATGAAGCCATGAAGAAGGTCCGGGGAAATGGGTGTGCGACGGCCGCCACCAGTTCGAGTAAGTCCAAAAGACACTTGGAACATATATATAGGTGCATGCATCATGACTTCTCATTTTGATCATTTCAAATCTGTATTATTTGAATGGTGCAGCCAAGGCATCATGGGCCACTGGATTGCATTTATAATCTATCCTCAGGACGGAAGGGCCTGTATATTTGACTCTTTGCGGGAAACTAACAAAGCAGGGTAGAAGCACTTTGAAAGCGTATTGAGATAGTAAGTGACAGAACTTATTCATTTGTAGTTAACATACATGTTGAAATTGTTGTTGACACTAGTGGTTTTTTGTACAGCGCTTATAAGAAGTACGTGCAAGATGAGGAGTGCTATGACCAAAGATCTAAGAAGAAAAGAATCAAGAATGACACGAAACTGAAACCTCATTACCAAATATCGAGTCTCCTGTGTGGTGTGTGTGCGATCTCTCGTAAGCATCTCTCTTAAGTAGATCCAAGCAATCGCTTCCGCGTTAGGCGTCGATATCACAACATAGGTCCACAAGGAAACGGATGCAATCCACCACCTGTTCCTCTAGATGAGCAAGGAAGGTTCCGTCCAAGGCAAATGCATGGTGGCGTGACCTACGGTTGTCGACCAAAGGAGCTAGGTGGACTCGACGTCACCGACCTTAGGCTCGCTGGAGCGCCCTGCAAACACGATGGCTTTGGCTCTAACGAACCGATGCAGACAAAACATGGATAGAGCTCAATCAAGTCCTATCCAGAGTTCTAAGCCTTTATCTTTTTGTGAATGTTCTAAGCCTTTTTACGCACTTGAACATTCACCAGAGTCAGCAATGGCAGTATATTATGGGTACCTAGTTATTTGTAATCTGGATTCAAAAATCCCTAGCTAGAATCCAAATTCTTAAAATCTCTTTGGATTCAAACAATACCAGTAGTTTCTTTGGTCCTGATGGCCTCTTGGCCCCACTGCCCACAGATTTTGGTGCACACAGCTTGTGCTTGCGAGACAGTGCACACCCATGGATTTGTTGGGCTCCGTGACTCCACCAAAATTCACTAGTTGTTTCTCTCAAGTCTCAGGTCTTCTTTGCTGATCGATCAAAAAGAAAGAAAAAAGTCTTCTTTACTGATGACCGGCACTTTTAAGTTTGTGAAAAATCTAGCTTTTTTTGAAACTGAGAAATCTAGCTTAAAATAGAATGATTTGATTTGTCAAGCAAGACAATGCAACAAATGTACTAGTAGTACGTACAGTACTAAGTACTATTTACAGAAACAAAGGATGTCATCGTCACGTGTTTCTCTGGGCCGTCAACGGTCAACGGAGCCGGCCGTCCTTCAAAATCAGAGCTCACAAGCTCCCATTCAGTTTCAGGCTCCCACGCGCGACCTCACCTCACCGCCGTCGTCCTCCCCGCTCTCCAGTCTCCACGACTCCCAGGCCAGGCGGCACCCGTCCGGAGCTCGCTTAGAGGGCAGCGGGCACGCGATGGGGTGGGCGGCGCGGTTCCTGACGGCGGTGTCGTTCCTGGCCGCGGGGGTCCTCTTCGCGCCCGACGCGCTGGGCGCCGGCGGCGGCTCCGGCTCCGGCGCCGGCGCCGCGGCGGCCGCGAGGCTGGTCCACGTCCTCGCCTTTGCCACCGCCTGGGGCGCCGGGCTGTGGGTTACCTTCATCGGCGGCATCGTCATGTTCAAGTAAGCAAGCACTAAGCATAAGCAAACGCCGCCGCGTCGATTCGCTGTCGTTGGGACTCGGGTCGGGGAGTCGGGGTTTATTGGCTGCTAGCTTCATTCGAGGAGGAAGCGAAGCATCACTCCCGCGCTGAGCCCTCCTCTGCCTCGCCGTCGGCGTGCGCCAGCATTCGCTCAGCCGCCGCCCGTCGCCGGGATCCGGCGACGGCGAGAGGTTAAATACAAAATACTAGGGGCTTTTCTGTAAATCAGGGGATTATCTGCAAGACCACCGCGGCGACGGCGAGTCGGCGATGGCTGCCGCCGGACTGGGACGTCTTCTTCCCCTCCACGGTCGCCACTCCGTGTCGTCCCTCCCTCTCCGGCATCGGCTTGACCGTGCTCGGAGCGCCGAGTCTTCACCACCCACCGGCCACAGCACACGCACGGGCCGTCCCCAAGTCAGAGGAAAGGTTGGGAGACGGGGAGAGATGCGATCCACCTGTCTTCCTTGCCGATGCCACTTCAGTACTTCACCCAAACCCAAGATAAACCCCTGATTTTGATGTGCTGCTGCTGTCAGCAGCGATTCAAAATCAATTTCATATTTTCAGTGCACAGCACCCGTTCTTGGAAGAACCTTGAGGAAAACTCAGTACTTCACATGGTGATTTTGAATTATGGTTGTAAGATGAGAAGCAGCAGGAATCTTTCTTTAGAATTATGTGACTTGTAGTTGCATGGGTCTTTGCTCCTCACGAATTCACTGGATCTGCATCTTAATTTGGTAACTATTAGTCCTGAAAAATTACACTGCAAAAATAGGACTTCCAGCTTGAAGATATGCTGGGAAGGAGAATTGGGATGTCTGGAGTACTCTTATGTCATATCGAGACACCTCTTACTATTAGGTGCTAGAACAATAGATGTAAGCTTCTGGACACTATGATGACTTTGTTCACTGTTTTCTCATTAAACATTCTGAAAATTCTGCCAGCACCACTGCCATTTTCCAGTAAGTGGGGTGGTTTTTTTGTTTGTTGGTTACATATTAGGATTTTTGAGTAATATTCAGTGTAGTCTTAGAGTCTAGAAGCTATTCCTTTTGCTCAGCTGTTAAAATATACCTTCAATAATTTTTTACACAGTGCTAGTGTAACACCTTGTTATAGTGAGAACTAAGAAGCCCAGCGGAAAAGTAAAGCTTAGCATATATGTCCTTGTTGCAATAGCACCCTTTTTTGTGACAGTTGCAATAGCACCCTGTGCGGGTCAGTTATTCCCTTATTAGAAGTGTAAACCTTGATGATGTGTTGATAAATCCTTTTTGAATTTGGAAGGTACTTGCCGAGACACCAATTTGGGAGTCTGCAGGGGAAAATGTTCCCGGCGTACTTCATGTTGATATCAGCATGTTCAGCGATATCCGTGGCAGCATTTGCGTACCTTCACCCCTGGAAGACAGCATCAACCATTGAGCGCTACCAGCTTGGGTTCCTTATTTCAGCCCTTGGCTGTAACCTGTCCAACCTTTTGGTCTTCACGCCCATGACTGTTGAGGTGATATACTTTGTTCATGCTCTTTATCTTTTTATGTACCTCTCTTTGCATTTGCCAAACGACACACGGTATTATAGTTTTGGTACACTGTACACGATAAACTCAGGACTAATGGGTACATATTTTTTACTGTTTATTTCCAATTTCGAGATTAACTGCCCTGGTATTTGAGGTATGTAAGGCAAAGGGAAGATACTTTGATGAAGATTTATATTGTTATATAGGTCATGACTATGACTGCTGTTTCTGAGTACTAAATCGTTGTGGTGCATACAGGAACCTATAGATTTGTTTTTGGGAATCAGGAGTAGAAAACTTGTCTAATCATAGAAACTTGGATATTTGCCATTTCCAATAAATGGCTTTGCAAACTTGGCACCGCCAAGATGGGTTTTGCCAAATTGCAATCAGCTTGTTGACACTTTGATTTCCCTGTCATTTTCTTTTCCTTTTTCTTTTTCTTTTTCTTTTTCTTTTTCTTTTTCAAACAGGATCCGCTATGTTTTGATTTTTAGTGAGCCATCTAGTGTTGGGATTTGCGAGGCAAGAATCTAGCTTTTGACCAGAAGCATAGAGGTATGTCTGGCCATCGGGCCATGCATGTGTATGAACCTTCAGATATCTGATTGTCACGAATTTACAATGCATTTTAAAGGGCACCTTTTTCTGTGCTTTTATTTAGATAACAAACTTGACAAATGAGATATCTTGATAGCTGAAATCTACACTGAGCACAACTCTTTCTACTATTTAAGTAGATAAGTAAGGGGGGAAAAAAAAGACAGAGAATATGCCTTTGGTTGGTTAAGCACTAATCTTTTTCTACCTGTCATTATCTCTTATTGTTCTTATAGAGGGCTCTGCTTGCGCAGATGATGATGAAGAGGCACAAGATGGAGAAGGACCTCGGCATCGGCACCGAGGTCGGGTACTCGAAGAACGCGGAGACGGCAAAGAGGAGCCCCGCACTGGCAGCGATGAACCGGAAGTTTGGGATGATCCACGGGCTGTCGTCGCTGGCCAACATGATGGCCTTCGGCAGCCTGGCCATGCACTCCTGGTATCTCTCCAGCAAGCTCGACCTGTGACTGATGAGGGGCGTAGCGTAGCTGGTGGCCACAAACTCTGAGCTGAACTTAGGTCTATGTATGGAGGGAGACACACGGATGTCTGTCTTGTGACGAGTAATTTGAGACGAGATGTGTCGTGAATTTGAATAATGTACAGAATGTAGGCAAGTGATTTGGTGTTTGAAATTGTTTATATGTAAATAGGAAAACCCATGCTTTGGTTGTACCAAAGATGGCTTGCAGTAGCTGTGGATGTGCAAACTTGCAATTGTGCACACTTTAGAGTTCAGAAGAATAGTCCCCTCTGGCCGCGGGTTGATTAATCTATAATGGGCCTGCATGTTAGGGTCAGTCTACCGCGGTCCTTTCACGATGGATGGTGGTGAACAGACGCAATATGTAGCCCAACAACAGAGTCAAGTAGGCCTTTCGCGCCACCACGGCCCAACGACAAAGTCAAGTAGGCATCCGCACCGGTTCCGTTAGTACCACGACGCCATGAGGAGCTCATTTTTAATTACCCGCGGTGCGTGCAGGACACTCACGCGGACTCTGGCGTAAATCTCACTTGTGTGGTGACCCGCGCTTTGCTGTGCTTAGGGACTAGGGAGTGCATGTCAAGAAGTTTCAGAGCTTGTTGCCAGGTTTTACACCTTTGTTTAGTCGAGTTTCATAGAAAGTTGAGGAGAGTGTTCACCGACTAATTGCATGTTGGGTCGTTTCAGTTGAGATGTTAGGTCGTTTCCACCAAGTTGGCTCCAAGCAGTACAGCGTAGTCGTTAGTGTGTTTAGTAATTATGTTGCAGTTGAGTTGTATAGGAGTGCCGCACTCTCTAACTGTGTCTGTATGGTTTTATTTTTTTTTTCTGGCTTGGTTTCCACCAAAAACTAGGCCACCTATTTGTTTTTTATTTTGTTCTTCTAACAAAATTTGCGGTACAGCTTTTGCCATCCTTTCAAAAAAAAAATAAACACATGGCATACGTAGTCAGTGCCAGAGCTTCAATAGAAAAAGAGGGGGTGCCAGTATGACATTAATTAAATGAAATAGAGGGAGCAAGATTAGTAGTATTTTGTTAGCACTTCAAGCAATGAAATTAAGTGCTCCATTAATAATTTTTCAAGCTTAGGGCACTCCCAATACAGAAACCATGATAGTTTCTATCACTATTAATTGCATTGCCAGGTAAGCAAAGAGAGAGAGGGGGGAAAGAAGAAGCCGTTTCTTAGGCCAGTCTTAGTGAGAGTTTCCTAAGAGTTTCATTTACATTTAATAGCCTGCCACATATGCATTTTTGATGATATGACAATGTTTTAATGAAGGGAGAGAAGAAATTTGTTTCATGGAGATGAAACTCTCTTGGCATGATTACCAACTCTCTACGAGTCTTAGAATTAAATGCCTATGAAACTTTGCATTGAGAGTGGGAACGGTGTTTCATCCAAGTTTTATTTTATTCTATATGACTTGGCAGTCTTGGAAACAGTGCAATAAAACTCTCCACTGAGACTGGCCTTATTAGGAAACGACGTCTACATTCGTATCGAGGCCGAAGAAACTATATCGCGATTGAGTTGAGAAGGCCAGCGTCGTTTCTATCATCTTGCTCCAGATCCTGTGCGCCCGAGAGGCCATGACCTCTTCCCACCGCCAAAACCCTTCTCTGTCGCACGCTCGTCCCACCCTGCCCTTTCCCCGCGCGCTCTTGTCTCCGCCCCTTCACGTGTGTGCTCGTGCGACGGAGTCCCCCTGCCAAGCACGGCCGCAGAATCAAGTGCTTTCCCTGCTCTCAACGCCCGATAGTTTCTTCTGATCGGAGAATTTAGGAGCAGAAATCCAACATTCTAAGGGGGTGTTTGGATTCAGGGACTAAAGTTTAGGAGGTGTCATATGAGGGTGTCGCATGGGGTGTTCGAATACTAATAAAAAACAAATTACAGAATCTGTCAGTAATCCGCGAGACGAATTTATTAAGCCTAATTAATTCATCGTTAGCACATGTTTATTGTAGCACCACATTGTCAAATCGTGGGCTAATTAGGCTTAACAAATTCATCTCGCAAAATAGTATTAATCTGTGCATTTAATTTCGTAAATAGTCTATATTTAATACTCTATGCATGTGTCCAAACATCCGATGAAACAGCGACTAAAGTTTAGGAGGTGTAACCAAACACCCCCTAAATCTCTTTTGTTTTCACGTATGCAATGCTTCGAGTGAATCATCCTATGCACCGAATCTGCGGCAGAGAGGAAGAAAGGAGATGACGCCGGCGATAGAGGATCTCAAACACACGACACAGTTATGTATCACAGCTGATCTTGTGTGTTTGTGTTGTATATTAAATTTGCTTCTCTGTAGAAACTACTCTTTTAAACTATGTATGTATTGGAAACAATAGTTTCTAGTTGTGGTGTCTTATTCGAGTTATAGAAACTATAAGTAGTTTCTGCATTAATATAATTGTGAATGTCCATGACACACGACATCCCAGATTTCCTCTTTTTTTTATTCTTTTGCTTGCGTGGTCAGTTTTGGTAATGTTTTCCACCCCGGCCCAGCAAAATTTGAGGACAATATCCATATGGTCTTGCGATTTTGCTACCTAGGCCTAATTAAGGAGAGAAAAGTAAAGAAGGGAAAAATATACACACTGACTTATTAGCTTCATATATCGTACTTTGCTTCATTTGTTTCAGGTGTGAACGATTGGCCTTCGTCAACGTACGCAGGAATTCTGAAGCAGTAGTCGACCAGGGGTCCAGAGCGCAAGACTAGCTAGGATGTTGCGGTAGGTGTGAACAATTGCCCTGCATCAACACCGCAACATCCTAGTTTGACATAAATAATCCTAGTTTTAAGCGGACAACTTCACCATGAGTTCCAAAGGGTGGGATGTCGACCAGCAGGGATCCAGGAAGCTTATGCAAGCTGCTAAGCTGTCAAAACATGGTGTGTCGTCACAACCACCGGAGCTGGAAGAATCATCCCAAGTGGAAACTGCCAAGAGGGGTAGGCTCCTTTCTTGGGATTATGTAGTTCCGTGGCTCGTGCCGAGCGTCGTAACGCTGGTGCTGGGGGGGGCTGTTCCTAGCGCCGAGCATGTTTCCTTTGTGGATGCTGGAGGTGCTGGTGCTGGTGGTGCCAGTGCTGATGCTAGCCCTCCAGAAGTATAGACATCCAGGTACAAACTATACGCACATGCACAATACAGTGTCTTGGGATGATGTAGTTGCGCAGCTGGTGATGTGGGTGGCAGCGCTGCTGGGGTTGGCGGTGAGCGTGCTAGAGCATATGTTTCCTTTGTGGCGGATGCTGCTGGTCGTGCTCGTGGTGCTGGTGTTGCTACTAACCCTCCAGAGGTATGGACATCCACCTACAAACTATACGCACATGCACAATACTATTACGTTTGGTTGGCAATATTATCCTGTATTTAAGATTTTGCAATGTCTTTTTATGTTTGTTTGGTTGTCTGTATGCTCTTATATAAACTAACACAGTCCTAAAAGTAGGCCAAATACTGCAGTAGCTAGTATATCAGATTCTATGTTATTAGGTAAACTAGTCCATCAACCCGTGCTCTCACACGGGTTAATATCTTTGGAGTAAATATTTGTATATATTTAATCAAGTATCGTGATGACATAGGAAATCGTTTTAAGCCTACACTATGTCACTTAAGATTAATGGTGAGCTTGATGTGAGATCTATGATGGGGTAGCAGTGTTTGATGATATCAATATTTAAGCAGAAAGATGTAGCCACCTATGGTCTGTACTAACCTCCTACTTTTCTCAATAGGTTTGATTTTTCTGTCGGCAAAACTTTTATGTAGTAATGGTTATGTTATCAATATGGATATGTCAAATATTTTAGTTAATTTATATACATATCTGTCTCGCTCTTTCTCTATGTGTGTGACTTGCATGATGGTGGCACAACATGCATGTTTAGTTTAATCAATTTTTAATGTATTAAAATTTAAAAAATGGGCAATGGAGAAACATATCTGTGCTTATGGCTATTTAAACATTTTTCATAAGCTACTAAAATAAAAGTAAGATATAGATAATTTAGATGCAAAAATAAAAATGTTACTTTATATTATGTTTCATGATGGCATATTGTAATATGATTTTATATAACATAGAGTGCTTAAAATTATATAACAAATATTTATCTATTATAATATTTCATTCAAAATGTGTACACTTATATTGAATAACAATTTCACGCTTGATAAGTCATTAAAATAAATAGTTATTCTAATGTATACGGGTTTAGTTGGTCTATATGGTGGAACATAGTACTTTTAACTTAACAGTTGTAGAAGTATATAATTTAGAAATATATATAGCTACTTTATAGACAATTTTTTGTTATAGCTTATATTAGTAGTTATACATTGCATGGGGTTTTTATCTTATTTTTATTGTATGCATGCTTCATTAACTGAGGAATTACTATGTAGGCATAATAGTAGATTCTATGTTTACATGGGAGTTGCTTTCTAGAATGGCTCAAACTGACTGAATCGTATATGGTTGTAGCGACTTTATATACCTGTAGTTCGGCACACGCATGTATCTTCTTTATTGTTTTTTATCATCTGGTATTATTCTAATAGATTAATGAACCATGAATGTGATGGATCCTGCATATGTTGTTTGTTGGTTTTGACATATTACCTCTAATAGTTTATTAATAGATCCATAAACATGATGGATCCTAGGATATGGTATTTTTGTAGTCTATTAACGACATTTGTAAGGTGGTTCAAGTTTTTTTTGTATGACCAAACGTTCTCTCTTTATAACAAAAAGAGTAAGTTTATTGATAGATCCATAAAACGTGATGGGTCCTCGTACTTTATATTAATATTAATACATTGACTGAAAGTGTACGTGATAGATAGACTAATCTACTATTTTGTATTAACCAATTAAGAAATGCACGTACGGCCATTGTTTCTTTTTCTTTAAAAGATTTTATTTATAATAATGACATAGGTAGGAAATTTTCTATAAAATAAATAGATCTAATGATATGAATGGCTAGTCTTTTGATTTGATGGCCAGATGTTTCCGATTAATGTCAGATTTTCTAGCATTTATCTTATTTTTCTAGCGCATCTGGTGAGCATTAACGTGCAGAGCTCCGTTGGGGCCTTAATTAGTAATAGTAAGATGCAAGCTTGCACAAGATCACTGGTGCCAAAAAATGGAATATCATGGAGGTGACCAAATGCGACACTATGAGCAACCACAAACAATCTCACTAAACAAATAAACACAAATTGCATGTGCAAGACAACCAAAAAACCAACACATTGCATGTATGTATGTTGTTTGAGGTTGTATTGCAAAAGGTTTAATGCATGCTAAGACTAGTTGTCGGTATTTTGAGAACCAACGAGTAAATTTAACGCCGCTCTACTCAAGGGAATCAATGGCTAGCACTCGAGACACAAGGAAATTATACTGGTTTGGGACGAAGCCCTACGTCCAGTGCTGGAGACTGCGAGTACGTGTCCTCAAGTTCAAGTACTCCAAACGGCTTACAACAGGGGGTATGCAAGCTAGGGTTCTACGGATAGAAAGCTAAAAGCAGGGGAGATCGATGGTATAGGAAGAATGCCTAGCTCCCTTATATAGCTGTGGGGCCGGGATACATGCAGAAAGGTAGGGTTCTCCCTACCCGAGTGACTAGGAGCCCGAGGGAGGGAGAAGCTAGCACTATAAGAAATGTGCTGGTTTATGACAATTAATTAAAGTCATAATATATAAAATTTATGTCACATATCAACATTTGTGACACCAGCATGACGAAAAAACGTGTGTCAAAACCATGCGCCTTAAACAATGTTATGTGACATTTATATGTTCACGTCATAAATCTATGATATTGGTTTTGAAGTCACAAAGATTTATGACATTTGATTTTTAAGTCACAAATTCCTACATGCCATGTATGCCTTTTTCATTTTTTTATTGATTTTCATAGAACCACTCTACAATTACACAATCTTGACGAAATCCTAGGTTGCAAAAAAATATAATATCAAACTCATACATCCAGGTAGCAATATACATCACATACTTCTAAGTCATAAGTCCAAAATGACAAACAACATAGCCCTTTCATCGTCTTGAACATTCATCAAGCTAAAAAAGAGTTATAGCTACCCCTAGGCTTTTCACTTCACAGAGACATCCTCCAGACCACACTATTAACCTCTCTGAAAGCTGGCTCCTGGTCGTGATTCTCATACCGTAGTGGGTATGATCGTATGCCCGTCCATCAGGCTGGACGTGATTTTGACAGTGCTAGGCCACGGATGGTGACGTAGCCGAGTCCTAGTGTTGACTTATCCGGCAGTGGAGTGCTGCCCAAGATGACGCTCTGTTGCAGGACCGGACGGTCAGAGGGGCGATCATCCTTCTTGTACCCGGTGGAGTGCACGCGCATGCAAGTCCTGTCCGGGCAGGCGCATTTAATGCGTCCACCCACCTTTCGTCCTTTCCTTAGCGGCTAAGGCCAGAGGTGGTCGAGGGCACCGTGCGGTGCATGGTCGAGAGGCGAGAGAGATCGAGGTAGGCCTCGTACGGCTTGGGGGAGAGAGGTCGAGGCAGGCTGCGGTCTAGCCAGGCCGTGGTCATCTAGGCCGTCCTAAGCAAATCTCTTATCTGTGTTTTTGGGGTACCCCAGTTATATATCCCCGACACTAGTGCAAGCAATTAATCACATGCACCTTGGCCTTTCACAATACTTCACCTTAGTATGACACTTAAAGCTCATTTTTCTTCTTTTACCTTAAATACTATACCATTTCCATATGCATATACATAATGAGAACATCGAGAATAATACAGTAATCATACTCTATTTCTGCTTTTATCTACTTTAAACCAAAAGTATATATATAGCTACAACCAAAATGAAAGCATCTAATGGATCTAACCAACGGTGCAAATGTGGAGGCCACATATATTATCTTAGTATTTAGCCAACAAAAGAGCCTTCATGTTAACTCCAAATGCCTATAAATTACTACATTAATCAGATAAAATAAAAGTCAAAATACCCATGTTAATAGATTACCTACCACTGCCATTATGCAAAAAGCAACCCAAAATAACTTTATACCTATTCTGCTATTTCCCCATATGCCATTGTTAAAAAAACATGAACCAACATTTAAAGTTGTTCAAATGGTATAGAATCTAAGTAGTTGTCGGGGGTTTGGAACCATGACAAGCATAGTGCTGTTCGTCGGAGGTCGGTGTGTGGATCTCTGGTGGCTCGGACACTCAACACAGGTCACAGAGGCGATTTATCCTGGTTTGGATTTTTGAGCCCTACGTCCAGCAGCATAGTGTTCTTCGTGTAAGGAATGCCTAGTCCGGGGTTTCTTACAACAATGGAGTTCAAAGAGAGATCAGTAGGTGGATTGCACGGTGCTATCCTAGGGTTCTCGGTTGATCATTTGATCAGTCAGTCAGTTTGGTGTTCTATGATTGATGGATCCTTTGATCTCCTATGGTTCAATCCTCTCTTTCTACAAGAGCTCATGCCTCCTCTTATATACCGAGGAGAGCATACGGTACAAAGTGGGGGTTTTCGTCTAGGGTTCTCATCTGTAACACCCTAAAATTTGCATTATTTTAAAAATAGGAGAATTGGATTTATTTCTGCAATTATGTGAACATTTTAACCTAGAGAAATAATTTTCGATAAATAAAATCAATAATAAGGTTAGATACTTGCTTGTGCATACATGCTGTTGCATATTTTTATTTGTGATGATTGGTTTTATTTCTAGAAGGAAATGATTTCAAAAACCATTTGAAAATGCAATTGGAAAATTAGAAAAAGAAAAGAAAATGGAAGCCTTCTTCATCTCTGCTTTGGCCCGCAGGCCTTCTCCTCTCCTTTCCTGGCCCGCTCGGCGTCTGGCCGCAATCCCGCAAGCCGCTGCCATTTTCCCGTCGGCCCGAAGTCAGCCTCTCTCGCGCGTCACAAACGGGCCGGCCCAACCGGCCGAAGCCGAAGCCGCCTCGCCCTTCTCTTCTCTCTCTGTGTCACTGCCACCCCGGGCCCGCTTGTCGGCGTCGGCGTCGTCTCCTTCCTCTTGCTCGTAACCGAGTAGGACTCGACGATGGAGTCCGCCTCCGCCCGACGTCTTGATTGCCTTGCATCGCACGCCAAAGCCAATGTAAATACTGAGCCCTACCACCGTACCAACCGCATCTCAACCCCAATTGCAAGCCGACGCCTCTAATCGACCTCGCAGCCGCTCGAAACCCTAAAGCTGCCGCTGCCGAGCTCGCCGAGTTGATTCCCCGCGTCATCACCGCCGTGAGCTTGTTGACAAGCTTTGGGTCGCTATTCGAAGTCGCCAAGTCTTCTTTCCCTTCAATTTTCGCTTTGGTTGGCTTACTTTGTCTCACCGTTGTGTACAGGAGATCCACTATCGCCTTTGGGAGCCGCGCGCCATCCTTGTCCGATTTCCGTTACCGAGAGCCGTCTTGGTGAGTCCGTGATGATCTCCTCTTTCTTTTCGTGCTTGTCCCGTCATCCATGGTGCCCGGAACGTCGAAAACGGTGAACTCCGGTGAGGTTAGGCCTATTCCGGCCATGGCGCCGCCATCTAGCTCGCCGCCGGCCGCCTCCTTTCCCCCTCCGTCTAATCTCGGCCGCTGAATTTAGATCCAACGTCGTAGGAAGCCTGATACCCTTTCGGCTGCCACTTTTGCAAAAGAGCCCCTTCGGTTTTCTAAGATCAAACCCGCAGTCCAAAACGTGTTTATAGATTTTGTTTTCTTCATTTGAAAGCATATTTTGTTTCAGTTAAGAATAGATTACGTTTTCAGCTATTTACAGAATTGCCACTGATTTTGTTTTAGCCCTAACTTTTACGTTTTAACTCCGATTTGATCCGTTCAAATTGCGTTAGGTTCGTAATTTCATAATCTACATGTTAGTGCTACTGTTTAGTAGGTTCTCCACTTTTAAATTTTGAGATTAGATTCAATCTATTACTTTAATAAAGAAAAGCTTGTTTAAATCATATCTTTTTCGTTTTAGCTCCGATTTGCGTGCAATTCGCGTATGTGTGATCCTAGTGAGATGTAGATTCGTTTTATAAACTTTTCAACTTATTTTGATACTGTTGGTGTACTGTTCTAATTGTAGCTTTGTTTGCTTTGTATGATTGCTCTTGGATGATTGATGTTGGTGTGTTAATCGAGAATAGAAGGTGAGCAATTCGTTGGTGATCAAGAATACTATTGTGAACCAGGTCAACAAGATCAGCTAGATCAAGGCAAGTATAGCATGGGATCATCCTTATTACCTAATCACTTTAATTCACTTAATTCATTATGCATGTGTTTTCTTGTTAAGGATGCCTTAGTGTTGATCTTGTTCCTTGAATCCTATGGTTATAACATTGGATAGTTTGCTAGTGCTCACATAAATAATGATCTTGTAATTTGATTAATGATATATGCAATAACACTAAAAGATGATTTTTAGCAACAAGGAACAAGAGGGCTATAGTTTTCTCTAGATTCCTCTCCATAAGGACTTATCTGTAAGCGAACATCCGGGACTTATAGTACAGCTATGAGGGCTACATGGTTCTAGCTTTAGTCATATAAGAGGACCTTTTCTAGCTTGTTAGTGGTTACCTTTATGGTGCAAAAGGGGTGTGTTCCGGGTTGGGTGTAGTGCGGCTTCTGTCCCTATGTGTATAGGCTGCGTCTCATTGTGCCATACGGAAGGGGGGCTCTACATTTGCAGGCCACGAAACCTAGCGGCCCTAACTTGTTAGACGAACCTTGGAAAGACTTCATAGTGAAACTTATTTGTCCAATGGGGAGTCATGACCTCGGACTTTTGGGGATCACGACTCATAGTGAAAGTGTACAACCTCTGTAGAGTGTAAAACTGGTATATCAGTCGTGCTCACGGTCACGAGCGGCCTTGGACCCTTATAGAATACAGATCACTATTAATTTACTTGTTCTTGCTATTCATTATTCTCTTTACATGATCATGTGTTTATTATTGGGAACATTACCTACTTGTTGCTACTCAATTGTTTAAAACAAGATCAACTAAAAGCTACATGCAGTTAAACCAGTGTCTACCCTATTTGAGCTTCATGAACCCCATGTTATATTTGTTGAGTACTTTTGTGCTCACCCTTGCATTCCCACACCTCAGGATGGACTCTCGAATGTGTAAATAGTGACTACTACTTCTACTTCCCTGAAGAATACTAGACTTGTGGTCAACCAGTTGACGTGTCTGTGATATGGAGCTAGCTACCACAAGAATTATTTTATGTTTCCGCTTAGTTACGTGAAGACTCTGTGATATTATTCATTATGTAATAAACATTTGTGATGATACTATTTATATTTGTCATCTTATGTGTGATTGATCTATGGGCGCACGTAAGATTATGCACTCCATTTGTTCCTTGAAAATAGGTGTGACAGATTGGTATCAGAGCCGGGTTGACTGTAGGACACAAGCCTAGTTAGTAATGGTCGTGATTAGTTCCCTTTTCTTCCTTTGTTTCATGCTTATCACCTTACACTTGATAATTGCTAAATTTTTATGCTCCTTTCGTCCTATTCTATTATGAAAATATTGCCTCTATTTTAACTTACCTTTGGACTAAATTCTTAGATGCCTCGTGGCCGTAAGACTGCCCGTATCACCACTGGAGGTTACTTTCCACCTCGTTCCCTGTATGAATCAATGGAGCTTAGGGAAGAACCAGAAGACACTGCACCAACCCCGCCACCTTCACCAGATCAGGCGCCGGAACTAGATATGCCCCAAGAAGAACTTGAACCTAAGGAGGAGGTTGTCTACTTGAGTGATGATGAAGATGCTGAGTTTGCCTAAGGTGGAGAACAGCCCCGTCGCCTCCACAAGATGGTTCCGCTGAAGTTGGTGTGCCGTCCTTTCCTATGGGTTGGACTACAAGGATTCATCACAAGTCAAGCTATGACACACCTTCACACCATCGATTGGTTGGTATGCTTAGTGCTTACTTCACGGATTGGGATCCTGCGTTTGAGTACGTTTGCTGGGAGCATAAGCATCCTTTGGAAGCTACTTATTGGAAGTGCAATGTGCGTATCTTCGTCAAGGACGAGGAGATGGATACTCATCTGTTGGACCGGTGTTTTTCCCATAGTGGTCGTCGTGCCACTATAGGAGATGGCATAGAAGATGCAGCCTTTGAAGCATGCTTGGGACTTCGTCACCTCCGCCATGATGTTATGCAAGATGATCAATACCGCTATTTTCCCCGTGGAGACCCAGAACAAGGATGGGTAATGATGAACCCTGGGAATTTGGAGTTAATTCCTTCAGTGATGGTGGATTTTGGTCATGACATGATGGTGAAGAATCGTCGGCTGGAACCCTTGGTTAAAGTCTTGGGGAAAGACGTCAAGAGGTATCAAGAGGTGATAGATGGTCTAAGGATTGATCAAGGCATGGAGGCGATCTATGACTATCATGAACATCAAGCCCGTCCTTAGGAGTTGGAATACCATCTATGTAATAATACGATAGTATGAATAGTGTCGAGTTAAGTTGAGTTTTGTGGTGTCGTGTGAACTCTGTGTGGTTAGTTGAGTTATTATTGTGCTTATGTGTGAGTTGGTTTTTCCATGTAATGAGTGCCGGAGCTCTGTGGGCTTGCCTACAAGAGTTCCTAGTTAAAGATACTAAGTTTAAGTATGAAAAATAAATAGTTTAGTTGGGATAACCTTTTCTCTCTGTTCTGTCCTTTCTGGAGCAGTCTGCCTTTCCTTTTATTCTCGGAATTAACTGTTCAGCGAAAAATTCTGAAATTTTTATGAGAGTAACTAGAACCACGTACCTTTCCAATGTCTCTGGAATCACCTTATTATCTATTCTGGATCATGAGATATAGTCGTGACAAGATGAAAATTCTGCGCAGTCTGGAAACCAGAAACAGTTTCTGTTAGGTCCTATTTTTGGTTAACTTCGTGACAGAATTTGGATTTGTGAGTTAAAGAAAAGATGTAGATAATTTCATAATTTTTCCAACCATATAAAGTACATCTCTACTGGATATCTATAACTCGAGATAGGTCTGTTTTACCGAACTACTGAAAATTAGAATATGTCCAGAAGGTTATCAGATTCCGTTCGCTATCTCTAGGACTGTCTAATATGAGATAATCTCTAAGATTTGAAATTGTGTTGGAAAACAGATGTCTGGAAGAGGACGAGGTCGAGGCCATGGTCGTGGAGTTGGTCCACTACCTACTATTCATGAGCTTTTGGCAATACAGACCTAGTTGATGGAGGCTCTAGTGAACAATCAGCAGAACCAGCCAGTTGGAGGAGCACCTGCGCGAGATAAGCGTGGTGAATTTTTGAAGGGTCATCCCCCGGTGTTCACCCATGCCACTGATCCATTGGAAGCTGATGATTGGCTTCGTGCGGTGGAGAAGCAGCTCAACATTGCTCAGTGCAATGATCAACAGAAGGTGTTGTTTGCTTCGGGACAACTTCAAGGAGCAGCTCAAGACTGGTGGGATTCATATCAGTATGGCCGTCCTGTCAATGCTCCCGTCGTTACTTGGCAAGAATTTATAGAGAGTTTCAGATCCTATCATATACCTGAGGGCGTGATGGCGCTGAAGGCCGAGGAGTTCCGCAATCTAACACAAGGATCTATGCCTGTAGCTGAGTATCGAGATAAGTTTGCACAGTTGTCACGTTATGCGCCGAATGAGGTGGCTAATGATGCCGATAAGCAGCGACTTTTCCTAAGGGGTCTACATGATGGTCTTCAATTGCAGCTGATGTCCAATGCTTATCCAGATTATCAAACATTAGTGAATCGCGCTATTGTGGTGGATAACAAGCGCAAGGAGATGGATGCCAAAAGGAAGAGGCTTCAGGGACAAGTATCTGGAAACAACACTCGCCAACGCACTGGTTTCCAACAAGGCTATCAGCCGAGGTATCCACCTAACCAATGGAATCATGGTCAACTTTCTCCACGTAATCAGTTTCTGCAACGTCTTCCTTATCAGCCGTAGAATGGCAATAACCGTCCTCCGCAGTAGAATGGGAACCAGAATCAGCGTCAGAGTACCCCTAACAACACTCCAATGAAGACTAGTGCTCCTAATACTCCCACCAAGTGTTTCCGTTGTGGAAAGGAAGGTCACCTGTCTTATAATTGTCCTGAGAAGGTCAACCAGCAAACCTGTCATTGCGTGTCACTCGTACCTTCTCATTAGTGACGCATATTCTCACTGTGCGTCGCTCATATATCCTTACCAGTGACGCGGTTTCTCAGTATGTGTCGCTACTATACTAAAACCAGTGACGTGTGTAGAAAATATGCGTCACTAGTATCATCATATCAGTGACGTGTGTAGAAATATGCGTCACTAGTATTATCACATCAGTGACGCGTGTACTAAATACGCGTCGCTTGTATCTTCATATCAGTGACGCGTGTACTAAATACGCGTCGCTGGTATCATCATATCAGTGACGCATTTTTACGCGTCACTAAATATTCCACATCAGAGACGCAACAAAGGTGACGCGTCTTTTCCGCGTCACTAATGATTCTCTGGACGCGTCACTAATCTGCTTTTCTGGCATAGTGTGAAGCATAGATGGTAGGGGAGGAGGGACCGGGGCTAGCAGAAACCAGGAACAAGGCGGCAGTGGAAGTGGAGGCGCCGGAGGAGATATTAATGATGAAGAAATAGTAAAAAACAAAGAGGAGGAGGGTAGCAGCGAAAATGAGATCCAAGAGATGAATGATGAGAACATCGACGAAGATGACAATGGACAAAATCATCAAGGAATAAATGGCAACGGGGAAGAAGAAGATAAAAAAAGAGGAGGACGATCAACTATTGGAGAGGGCGAATCATCTAATGAAGTGTGCAGAGGCTTGTCGCTGTGCATTTCATTTCTGAAGCTATATTAGTTTTAACTTAATGACGGATTGTGGATTGCAGATCTCATAGGCTTGTGCATTGCAGCTTGCATATTGTATATAATCAAGGGGACAGGAGTAATATTCAAGCTTGCAACTTTTATTAATAAACTTGATTTCCACAGTCTACTTGGGTTCCTGTTTATTTCGAGATTGCAACTTTTAAGAACCTTGACCATGATGCAATCAACAAGCCGCAAGCTAGTAAAACAGATAGGGTCTCTGTTTCAAGGAAGAGGCAGAGACGGAGAGGATAGAGAAGGAATATCCGAAGATTATGTCCAAGAATCATCACAGGACCATAATAGGCGATTGTTTGGGCTATCACGATTTAATGTGTACGTATATATATACCTGCTCTCTCTCTCTCTCTCTCTTCTTTCATATAAGGAATCTGTGATGACAAACATATATTCCTGTGCGTATTTGTTTGTTTTTGTTAAGTTTGTGATATATATATATATATATGTACGTATCTGCAGGACTACGGACCCCACTGGGTACTGGCGCCGCAGCTTCCCGCCGGAGCCTTTCCTACGTCGACAAACGCAGAACGGTGGGAAGAATTTCTAGTGGACTCGGGTGCATCCTTCCACGCAACATGGAAAGAGTCGATTCTATTTTCCTACCGTCCGGATCTAGAGAATCATTATAAGCCACCGACACCTTCTTTCCAAGGGATTGTTGGGTCTATCGCGGTCACAAAATCTGGTTACCTGAACGGCAAAATCATGCTCGACGGCGTACTTCTTGCTCCCGAGTCACGGATGAACCTTGTCTCCGTTGGCCAGCTCTCGGTCCAGTACGGGCCATTGCAAGTGGAAATGGACGACAAGGGGGTCGTGATCAGGAATAAGCAGGACGGGAAGCCGATTGGGGGAGGCAAGATGCTCAACAACCATCTGTACGTGCTGGAAGAATTCAAGCCGCCACCAAGGGTAATAGCAGACCTCCAGGTCCAGCTCAGTAACAATAACAGTTTTATTTCCAGAACAGTACACAGCTGGTTCGTTATTGTGTGCTCAAGATCCGGTCCACCAGCACCTCCTGTTTTGCTGCTGAGTGCTGATTACCCACTGTCGTTGTGCTGTTTCATCAGATATCATTGTCATTGGGTATTATCAGTTAGTTATGCCGTGAAATCTCCAGTTTTTATACAAATCACTGGGAGCAGTATATGCACAACTGTTGGGCACCATTGTTATGGACCTTGTTACTATGACTGATTTTTGTGGCCGGCATTGCTGTGTTTCCTTTGCGGAACCAGATTGTGCGTATCCTTGTTCTGAATAAGTATGTTACATATATATGTTACATAGGTGATATGTGAACAACAAACCACATTGTAGTTGTATATATGCTTGTAACAGTAACTGTAGACCACACTCTTGTAGTACTGGCCTTCTGTCATCAGTTATCTCTCTCTAGTGTGCAGAGGCGGAACCAGGGGCGCTAGCAGGGGCCGTGGCCCCCCAAGCACAGTAGACTCATTTGATATCTATATAAATATTTGTATTTATAGCACAAAAAATATCAATTTCACCTATTTTTTTTTATTAAAATATGATGATTTTGGTTAGAAATAGTGTTTTTTTTGAAAATTTGTTGAAACATGTAATTATGTATATTTTATCACACTAAAAAATACGATCATATTTGTCCGGCCCCTCTTAATCCAAATCGCTGGCTCCACCTCTGCTAGTGTGCATTGTATCTTCTTGTCTGTTGCGGATCGATGTGGTAGGTCTGTAGCATGATACTGCACTGGCACAGACGGGTTGTGGAATAGAATGTGATTCTTGCTGCCTGCTACTTCCGCGCACTCTGCCTCAAACCAAACTTGAAGCGGTAGTATATCTCAGACCATAGTTTGCATGGCTTTCTTTTCAACTGGACTGTTAAGCACATTTCTAGGGTGTTTCATGAATTATTACTGCTTGTTTGGATATACATGATCATGCTAAGTACTTATCAATATTTAAGATATTCTATGTATTATAATATAACCTAAAATTTGGGAAAATATATGTCAGTATTTTCGATGTTTTTGTCGAGGAACAATAGAGAACCCGATCCTCCCTCCATCCCCTAAAGTCAAATGAATATATGACTATAATTTTTGCGACCATGGCATATGCTTTCACTCTAATTGTTGGGCGGTATCTGCACTCACCTCGTCCGACAGTCCAGTCAGTTCATCTGAATAATGGCAGCACAGTGACTCCAGACAGTTCTGTTCTATCAGAGTTTATCCGATGTTTTGGCTAATCCCACTGCCGGACAGTCCGGTCTGTGTTGACTTCCAAGTGCTTCATCGCACACCACTTCCATTGGTTACGGTCAGACAAAAACCAGACCTATGGCCAGTCCGGCTACATCAACAACTTTGTTTTAACATTCTTCTGAACAACCATGGTTTTTCTCTGTTTTCCTCGAAAACGCAGGAGAGTTGCACTTCATTATATTAGGAAGAAGAAAGGGGCTAGAGCCCTACACAACCATGGTTTTTCTCTACATGAACCATTACAAGACTGTTAAGTTTCAATCAAATCAGAAAAATTTTGTGTACAACTTAAAGGCACATACCACTCCATTGTATGTTTATTTTTATATGCATCAAGATACGGAAACCTGAGAATTATTCCATTAATGAACAATTAATGATTTAATCCTACTAAAACCCTAGGAGGAATGAAGAAGTCATGGAACTATCATCTATATAGATCACTCACAGAAGTCAGCAATCCTTCCATCAGATAAGAACTCAGTAATCCTACCATCTGATCAGATATTCAGATCAGAATACCAATTAACACATTGCACCACAACAGCGAAATAAAAAATTGTAGACCCAGCAGAAATTAATTAAGATAGGAAAAATGGGGGAAGGGGAAGTGATTAATCTGACCTTATGAACAGCAGATGCCCTGGTGGTGAGAAGGGGAGGGAACCGGATTAGGCTGGAGGTGATGGCGTTGGTGAACTGTGTTATTGGGGAAGCGACTTTGTAGTGTTGGCTGTGGAGGAAGCACAGAGGGAGGGTGTATCTGGGATATCAAAGGGCAAAGGAGAGGAGCGTCACGATGTGGGAGCAGAAGCAGTCAGCGGCGGCGGCGATGCAGAGGTGGTAGCCACCAAATTCTGGGGAAGGGCCTGTTTGTTTCCGCGTCGGTGGTGCGTTTGAGCAGAAAACACGAAAAAATCCCGCCAAACGGACTGCGGCCAACGCGCCAAGGCTCCGTAAATGAACTCTGCAGCACTACATCGTCCTGGAGGTCCTTGCTGCCATGGAGATAGACTTGGCAGGCATGCTGCCACCATGGTTTCTGATGACCCCATGGTTATGTAATTAGCTTTCGTATAGAATTCACTTCTTGTAAATGTGGCATATTCTTCAGGTCTATATAATGAAATTAAGAGACCTTATTTTGAACTTGTGAAGTACTCAAATCTGGAAATGCAACATTTTGTTCCTACATATGTCTGCTTGATGTGTGTTTAGACATAATAGGTACTCATTAAGTAATACATTGAGTACATATTTAACCCCAAATTTTCACTAATAACAAAAATACATTAGACTTGCACACAAACAAAGCCATTTTCACAAGCACATAATTGCTAAACAGATCAAGCACACCAGAGATTAGTGTGCTCCACTTCCAAAGCACAAGTCCACAAGTGTCAAAAGAATTTAAAATCATTCAAAGCAGCTTCAGGTTTGTGTGCCCCGGCAAGTTGTGCTATTACTGAACCAGCAACATGTGCTTCCACTGAAATTTTATAGGCCATTTCAGATATACAGCTGGGCCACAAAAGACTATAGTTAGCGTTGTAGCCTATACATACTAGAACTGATTATCTTCAGCATAAGTTGGAGCTGTTATCATGAGCTGAGTAAAACTGCCAAGGACATATTGTAATCTTCAGCATAAGTTGGAGCTGTTATCATGAGCTGAGTAAAACTGCCAAGGAAATATTGTAATCTTGAGACTCCAGAGTTGCATTTCTGTTGCTGCCATCATTCTCCAATTCAACTTGGGGTTGTACAACATCATTTTTCTTTTGTTGTTTCC
The DNA here is from genome assembly GCA_038087645.1 of Saccharum hybrid cultivar R570. Lineage (NCBI taxonomy): Eukaryota > Viridiplantae > Streptophyta > Magnoliopsida > Poales > Poaceae > Saccharum > Saccharum hybrid cultivar. The sequence goes on along the minus strand of JAQSUU010000730.1, from coordinate 2,329,859 downwards.
ATAATAAGAGTTCAACTAGTTAGTTTCGATTGGAATGACGACAGCATGTATGCATTATGAAGGTTGCAAGTTTGCAACATGCCTTTGTTCCTTTTTTCTTTGGTTCGGCAAATTTTGTTGGTATGTCAGATTTTGCTTGTTTGTGCTTCTCCTTGCGTAACTTATCAATCCAAGTCCTCTTTCTCTTCGATTTTTTTGGCTGAATCTTCTTTTTCTTCAGCTTTGCAGCATTAAGTAAATCATCTCCTTGGTCCACATTTGGGTCAACATTCTCTTGGTCATTTGTTGTTTTTCATCATTCATTGCACTACTGGATACATTGAGATTTTCATCAAGCTGTGTGCAAAAGCAATCAATTGCATTGCCTAGCAGCGAACAAAATTTTAGAGAGGTGGCGGGTTTATATGCATTGAGGAAGTTATGAGATGGGAACTTGTACCGAAGTTGAGCTTCCAGTTTTGGGTTTTCTACCATGTTTCTTCCTTGCCTATCTTGTATACTTCCAAGGCGCGCTTCTCTAGTCCATCACTTTAAAATGTAATGTATTGGCAACATCTTTATATTCATCAAATCAAGAACTTTCAGACCATGTGCACATAATATTCATGTCCTATTGAACATTCCACAACTACATGAAACTGTATCGTTCAGAAGATCACCTGTTACTATGTGCTCCTTTTTGAAACTTAGATCACTATGGAAACTCCCAATAGCAACAACATATTTGTTGTCTCCTAATACTCTAGTGGATGCAATCATAGATCTTTCATATTCGCTTTGGAAAGCTTGGCTTGCTTGTACCAACATAGGAGTGCACACTAGCCTTCTCGGTATCTTCTTCCTTGCCTCAAACTCAGATTCTAGTTCCTTAGTTCTTTTGTCTTCCACTGCCCTCTCAAAATGCCTCAAAAAAGAACAATATTAAAATCAGGTTTCAAATGATTCTTCATTGGATTATTGAAACACTCACTAAGTTTTGTGCTTCTCATCATCCCGAACTAAAAACATCTCTCATATAACATTTGGTCCATTTTTCTTTCACCTTGTAGATACTATCTAACCAAGTTTGCTTATGCACTTTTGATCTCATAATGTCAAATGCTTCTTGAAATGTTGCCTTGTCCTCATAGTCATACATACGAGCACTAAATTGGGAGAGAATATGAGATTCTTCATCCTCCTTGCACCCTCATCTTGTTCTTCATCCTTCACTGGAGATAAGTTTTTGATGGCATTTTGCATTATGTGAAATGTGCACAGTCCATGATACGATTATGTGAATACATTATGTATGGCTTTTTCCATTGTTGCGTCTTGATCTATATAAATAGTTCTATGTTGCCTTCCATTATGTGCTGCTAGAAAAGTCTCAAAGAGCCATGTAAATGAGTCTGTTTCTTCAAAGAGAATTGTAGCACCAAATATAGTTGTTTCTCTGAATTGACTTGGCCCAAGACACCAAATGGCCTATATTCTTTGTTTGTCCCAAAAGTAGTATCAAATACCTACATCACTAAAATGTGCATAATCAAGGATCTTTTTTTTGGCATCAGCCCTGAATATGTTGGTTATATACTCATCACAATCCACATGCAAAGCATATTAGAATGATGGGTTTTCAGACATCTTATGATGAAAATACTACAACATGCTACCAGTCTGTCCAAACACTAACTCCCGCTGTCTCTTTTCTGCAAATAATTTTTGCGGTAAGCACAAGTAAAGCTAAGGTTAAATGTTCCATCAACCTGACATCTAGACATCTCATGTACAGCTTTTGGCTTTATCCTAGAATCATCAGCGATCTCGATTTGAAAAGCTTGCACATCTAAAATTTTTCTTTGTGATGCCATCAAAGCCTGTACGATTCCATATGCCACCCAAAACTCCCAAGCCTCGCCTGGATTTTGAAACCTCAAACCAACTTGAGGTATTCCCTTATCAAGTTCTACCATTGACTTTCAATATCTAACAAATTTTTCTTGTCAAATTTTGTTTGAAACAATAAAAATTATAGCAAACAACTACTAGCACATGATTGCAGATTTGCAATTTTTACAGGCTAAACATTTACTGTAAACATTTAGATGCAAAGTAACCGAACAACTACAGATTTTGGTACTCTTTCATAACACAATACTAGCTTTACCACCGATCATAACACAATACTAGCTTTACCACCGATCAAGAAAGTGTTATAGCAGAGAGAGTAAGCTACACTTGCATCCTCGAAACCAATCAAACGCCCTGTTTGGAACCGCGGTCTTCGATCGCACGGTGCGGTATCCCATCCCCGTGGCTTTGTGGTCACGATACAGGGAATCAACAGTGTGATTCATTTCCCGATTTTTGTCCTCACGAGCAGTCGCAAGAATCACGATTACCGCGAGACGTTTGGTGGGATTATTTGATTCTCATTCTTGCCACTGCGAGATGATAAGCGGATCCACTACTACAAAAAAAACATCTGAGGCGGGCAAATATGATTAACCGAGGCGGTTGCTGAAACCGCCTCAGATCAAAGGTCACGGTAAATGACCTATTTTCCGAAGCGGTTTGCTGCCCGCCTCGGTTAATAAAAAAACAAAAAAAAGAAAAAGCCCATACCAGCCCAACCCGGGCCTGGATCTAGACCGCCGCCGGATCCTCCCCCGCCGCCGCTGGATCCCCGGAGAGCTCCTCGCTGCCGGATCCGCCGCCGGCTTGCTCCTCCCCGCAGGATCCGCCGCCGCCAAGCTCGTGCTCGCCAGATCCAGGCTCTTCCTAGCCGGATCGGGCTCCTCCTCGCCGGATCCAGACTCCTCCCCTCCAGTGGAGCCACCCTCGACCTTGGTGGAGCCGCTGGGGCGACGCCACGCCGCCCGCGCCGCCGCGTAGCCTGCGCCGCCCGCGCGTGGAAGGCCGCGACGCCTGCATCGACTGTGCCCGCGCGAGGGAGGCCGCGCCGCCTGCCGGCCTGTGTGTAGGTTGGGGAGGGGCGCCACCGCTGGGTTGCTAGGGTTGGGGAGGGGGTGCTGGCGGTGGGCTGCTCGGCGTGTGGGAAGGGGCGCTCAGGTGGGGAAGGACCGAGAGCGGAGAAAGAGAGAGAGATAGAGTCGCGAGAGAGACTGGGTGTGGGAGGGGGCGTCGGTGTGAGCGGCTGAGGGAGAGGGGAGGAGAGGAGAGGATGAGTGAGAGAGGGTGAAACCCTAGCTGCTGTATATATACTTGGAGTCATATACCGGGCCGATATGGGCTTTTCCAAATTGGAGTGGGCTTGGCCTTTTAACCGAGGCGGGCTCCTTACAAATAACCGCCTCGGAAAATAGCTCTATTTTCTGAGGCAGACCTCTTATGTATAACCGCCTCCATAAATTGATTTTATGAGGCAGTTAATTGTAACCGCCTCGGTTAATGAAAAGTGACCGCCTCGGTTAATCGAGGCATTAACTGAGGCGGTTTTTAGTGTTGTCCGCCTCCGAAAAAAATTCCAAAACGCCTCGCAAAAGATTTTTTGTAGTAGTGATCCAAACAAGGCCAAAATCTTGTCAATAGCATCACGACATCATAGCAGCATTAGGTCCGCCACAATTTGATAGGAAGCTAAGAAGGGGATCCATTTTGAACCTGATGCGAGGCAGTGAAGCAACTCGTGAGGGTGGTGCTCCTCGATGATGTCCCTATAGCTGCAGCGCTCCTAGAAGGGGTCCCTACGACATCTCGTCATCAAACCCACAGCCACAAAGTTCTCGATACGTAGGGTACGTGGGACATGGATCGACAAGTTGAAGTTTCTGGTTCGTAGGGGATATACCTCTTCGGGACAGTTGGTTCGAGGAGGGGATCATGATTCCTAGATAATTGGGAGGATGTACTCGGAACGTAGCTATGGTATGGAACGAGGATCGTGATCTCAGAATATTTGACGTTAGGCTGTTTGTAACATCTTTTGAGACTCTATAAAATAATTCATAGGTCTTTTTTGAGAAAAAATAATTCATAGATCTCTAATCTAATGATAAAGAAATGAAATATTTCAACTTCAGTATTTGGGCTGGAGGCCCATTTACGTTCTCAAATCTCAACTCTCCAAGTCTCCATTGCTTGCACAGTCGACACCAAGCGCCGCTGCCAGCGCCCGACCGACCCCAGGCCCCCAGCCGCTGCCGTGCTGTGTCGCCAGTTGCACACGGCCGCCGGTGTCATAAGTTTGTTTCTTTGCTGAGAATATCGATTTAGAATTTGCATGCTTCCTCCTCAATGATCCAGTTTATTTTGGGATATCGTCCCAACTCACGTCCCCGATCCACACCGTCCCAGTTTCTTCCGGTGTTCGTACCATGTCCTCGAACCGTGATCTGGAACGTTAGTTCCCGGGACGTGGATCTCCGCTATGTACCGTGATCCCTCCCGGTGACTGTACGTGGTCAGGCCGTCGGTGCTGCGCGTGCGGTGCGGCGCATGCGCAGGTAATCAAGGGTGTGTTTGGTTTGGGGAATGAGGTGATCCATCATCTACTAATTCTCCACCTCTTTTTTTTGTTTATGGAATGGAATAGGTTGGTGCATCATCACCTCATTCTTAACAAAGTAATAATTAGTGCTAATACGAGAAATGGGGTCATCCTACTAAATTGGAGGAATGAACCCATGATGCATCACCTCATCTGATATTGTTTGACTCCTTAAACCAAACAGTCTATAAGTAATCGTTCCCGCCTATATTTCACAGGGGAAAAGCTGAACGATCTGCTGCAAAATCGTGAGATTCTCTTTGGACGGTAGATAGAGGTCTGAAAGGTACGTCGTGATGCATGACTTGCTAGAGGCGAGTCACCGAATCCGAGTTCGTCACATGGAGAGAAGCTTTCGAGGACGACGGTGGGATACATTAATTCGAGAAGACGACGACGACGACGGGCCGGCGTCGGAAAGCCAACCGCCGCCCGCGCGTTGATCGAAGAAGCTAGAGTCGCGTCACCGTGATCACGATCCACAGGCAGACTCGGTCCGGACAAGACTACGGCGACGAGGACGTGACCTGAGACGACTCAGGGTAAAGCCACGTCGTCTGGGATATTCTTGCATATGCATAGTCCACAAAAGAAGTCCTCCGAGGACCGTCTTTTTCTATGCATGTCAGGATCCAGCAAATAAATGCATCCAAGCTAATGTGTGGTGTTCAAGAGTGCGAGTAGCGGAGTAGACAAGAGAGGATAATGTGCACCACTACCACGCAGATGTCGGCCTCTGGCCTTTTTCTAACTTTTAGAGAAGCAATTATTTAGACAAGCGGCTGCATACGCAAGCTCGATATGTAAATTCATTTTCAGAATTATCTCAAGTCAAACTATTTTAAATTAACCTAACTCTATAGATAATAATATTAATATTTATGACATAAGAATACTATGCAATTATATTTCATGATACATTAAATTAATTACATGATATATTTTCATAATAAATTTATTTAAATACATAAATATTAATACTATTTATTATAAATTCGATCAAATTTAAGCTTTAATTGGCACAAATCTCATAACTGTATTTTTTTTTAGGACTGAGGGAGTACATGCATGAGAGGACACTGGACAAAAGGGAGGGAGAAAAAGAGGTAGGCGGCCGGGCAATATAAGACTGAGTGTGGTGCAGCTAGCTAGCCACATAGGCATGTGCATTCAGTTCATTCTATAAATTTGGTTCAGACATATCGGATATAAAGAATTTAGATTTTAGAAAAAATATATGAACCATGGTTTCGGTAAGTTGGTTAACTATAATAATATTATATTTGTACAAGATATAATGTAACAAAACATTCGCATAGGAAATAACCCAACAATAAATGCATCAAGCAATAAAACAAAAGAAAAAGCAAAAAGAATGCTTCTAACAAATGACGAATAGTTTCGTGCTCTTGCTTTGCTCGAGGATGACGAATAGTGCCTTTGCCACCGAGAGCTTGAGATCTGGATAGATCTTTGGTGAAAAAAAGAATTGGAATCAACATATCAAGATCGAAATCGAAGAGAGGAAGAGAGTAGAATAGACTCAGAGAAATGTATACATTATAGATAATAATATTAATATTTATGACATAAAAATACTATGTAATTGTATTTCATGATACATTAATTAATTATAGGATATATTTTATTTAAAGATATAAATATTAATACTATTAATACTATTTATTATAAATTCGATCAAATTTAAGCTAGTTTAACTGGCACGAATCTCGTAACAGTATTTTTTTTACTGAGAGAGTACGTATATGGGAAGACCCTGGACAAAAGGGAGGGAGAAAAAGGGGTGGGCGGCCGGGCAAGCGTGCATGAGTGCAATAGGTTAGAGAAACGATGAATGGACAATACAAGACTGAGGGCCTATTTGGCACAGCTTACAACAATTTCATAAGCTGTTTTTTTTTGTCAAACACCTATTTTCAAAACTAATGGGTGAAGTTATTTTTCTTCTTATCTCACATAGGGGTGAGTTGGAATGAAGCTGAAAAAGTAGCTTATCACATCTTCATCTCACATATTATAGTCATTTTATTAATTGTTCCATCATGTGAAGCTGTTTAGTCGAACACTTGTTCCAAAACAGCTTAGCTTCAACAAAAAAGCTACTCATGAAGCTATTTTGCAAAAAAAAGCTTAAATGGTGAAGCTGAGCTGTGTCAAACGGAGCTGGTGCAACTAGCTAGCCACGTAAGCATAGGCATTCAGTTTATTCTATAAATTTGGTTCGGATATATCGGATATAAAGAATTTAGATTTTAGAAAAATATGTGAACCATGATTTCGGTTAGTTGGTTAACTATAATAATATAATATTTCTACAAGATATAGCGTAACAACACATTCCCATAGGAAATAACCCAACAATAAATGCATCAAGCAATAAAACAAAAGAAAAAGCAAAAAGAATGCTTCTAACAAATGACGAATAGTTTCGTGCTCTTGCTTTGCTCGAGGATGACGAATAGTGCCTTTGCCACCGAGAGCTTGAGATCTGGATAGATCTTTGGTGAAAAAAAGAATTGGAATCAGCATATCAAGATCGAAATCGAAGAGAGGAAGAGAGTAGAATAGACTCAGAGAAATGTATACATTATAGATAATAATATTAATATTTATGACATAAAAATACTATGTAATTGTATTTCATGATACATTAATTAATTATAGGATATATTTTATTTAAAGATATAAATATTAATACTATTAATACTATTTATTATAAATTCGATCAAATTTAAGCTAGTTTAACTGGCACGAATCTCGTAACAGTATTTTTTTACTGAGAGAGTACGTATATGGGAGGACCCTGGACAAAAGGGAGGGAGAAAAAGGGGTGGGCGGCCGGGCAAGCGTGCATGAGTGCAATAGGTTAGAGAAACGATGAATGGACAATACAAGACTGAGGGCCTATTTGGCACAGCTTACAACAATTTCATAAGCTGTTTTTTTTGTCAAACACCTATTTTCAAAACTAATGGGTGAAGTTATTTTTCTTCTTATCTCACAGAGGGGTGAGTTGGAATGAAGCTGAAAAAGTAGCTTATCACATCTTCATCTCACATATTATAGTCATTTTATTAATTGTTCCATCATGTGAAGCTGTTTAGTCAAACACTTGTTCCAAAACAGCTTAGCTTCAACAAAAAAGCTACTCATGAAGCTATTTTGCGAAAAAAAAGCTTAAATGGTGAAGCTGAGCTGTGTCAAACGGAGCTGGTGCAACTAGCTAGCCACGTAAGCATAGGCATTCAGTTAATTCTATAAATTTGGTTCGGATACATCGGATATAAAGAATTTAGATTTTAGAAAAATATGTGAACCATGATTTCGGTTAGTTGGTTAACTATAATAATATAATATTTCTACAAGATATAGCGTAACAACACATTCCCATAGGAAATAACCCAACAATAAATGCATCAAGCAATAAAACAAAAGAAAAAGCAAAAAGAATGCTTCTAACAAATGACGAATAGTTTCGTGCTCTTGCTTTGCTCGAGGATGACGAATAGTGCCTTTGCCACCGAGAGCTTGAGATCTGGATAGATCTTTGGTGAAAAAAAGAATTGGAATCAGCATATCAAGATCGAAATCGAAGAGAGGAAGAGAGTAGAATAGACTCAGAGAAATGTATACATTATAGATAATAATATTAATATTTATGACATAAAAATACTATGTAATTGTATTTCATGATACATTAATTAATTATAGGATATATTTTATTTAAAGATATAAATATTAATACTATTAATACTATTTATTATAAATTCGATCAAATTTAAGCTAGTTTAACTGGCACGAATCTCGTAACAGTATTTTTTTACTGAGAGAGTACGTATATGGGAGGACCCTGGACAAAAGGGAGGGAGAAAAAGGGGTGGGCGGCCGGGCAAGCGTGCATGAGTGCAATAGGTTAGAGAAACGATGAATGGACAATACAAGACTGAGGGCCTATTTGGCACAGCTTACAACAATTTCATAAGCTGTTTTTTTTGTCAAACACCTATTTTCAAAACTAATGGGTGAAGTTATTTTTCTTCTTATCTCACAGAGGGGTGAGTTGGAATGAAGCTGAAAAAGTAGCTTATCACATCTTCATCTCACATATTATAGTCATTTTATTAATTGTTCCATCATGTGAAGCTGTTTAGTCAAACACTTGTTCCAAAACAGCTTAGCTTCAACAAAAAAGCTACTCATGAAGCTATTTTGCGAAAAAAAAGCTTAAATGGTGAAGCTGAGCTGTGTCAAACGGAGCTGGTGCAACTAGCTAGCCACGTAAGCATAGGCATTCAGTTAATTCTATAAATTTGGTTCGGATACATCGGATATAAAGAATTTAGATTTTAGAAAAATATGTGAACCATGATTTCGGTTAGTTGGTTAACTATAATAATATAATATTTCTACAAGATATAGCGTAACAACACATTCCCATAGGAAATAACCCAACAATAAATGCATCAAGCAATAAAACAAAAGAAAAAGCAAAAAGAATGCTTCTAACAAATGACGAATAGTTTCGTGCTCTTGCTTTGCTCGAGGATGACGAATAGTGCCTTTGCCACCGAGAGCTTGAGATCTGGATAGATCTTTGGTGAAAAAAAGAATTGGAATCAGCATATCAAGATCGAAATCGAAGAGAGGAAGAGAGTAGAATAGACTCAGAGAAATGTATACATTATAGATAATAATATTAATATTTATGACATAAAAATACTATGTAATTGTATTTCATGATACATTAATTAATTATAGGATATATTTTATTTAAAGATATAAATATTAATACTATTAATACTATTTATTATAAATTCGATCAAATTTAAGCTAGTTTAACTGGCACGAATCTCGTAACAGTATTTTTTTTACTGAGAGAGTACGTGCATGAGAGGACCCTGGACAAAAGGGAGGGAGAAAAAGGGGTGGGCGGCCGGGCAAGCGTGCAGGAGTGCAATAGGTTAGAGAAACAATGAATGGACAATACAAGACTAAGGGCCTATTTGGCATAACTTACAACAATTTCATAAGCTGTTTTTTTTGTCAAACACCTATTTTCAAAACTAATGGGTGAAGTTATTTTTCTTCTTCTCTCACATAGGGGTGAGTTGGAATGAAGCTGAAAAAGTAGCTTATCACATCTTCATCTCACATATTATAGTCATTTTATTAATTGTTCCATCATGTGAAGCTGTTTAGTCAAACACTTGTTCCAAAACAGCTTAGCTTCAACAAAAAAGCTACTCATGAAGCAGTGGCGGATGTGGGATGCGGGATAAGGGGGGGCTAAAACAACAGAGATGTTGATTTGCACGAAGATTTAACGGTGAAATCAAGTTTTTGCTACAGTAATTAGCATTGAAATCAAGAAATTAGGGGGGGCTGGAGCCCCCCCAGCCCCCCCTTTGGATCCGCCCCTGTCATGAAGCTATTTTGCGAAAAAAAAGCTTAAATGGTGAAGCTGAGCTGTGTCAAACGGAGCTGGTGCAACTAGCTAGCCACGTAAGCATAGGCATTCAGTTAATTCTATAAATTTGGTTCGGATACATCGGATATAAAGAATTTAGATTTTAGAAAAATATGTGAACCATGATTTCGGTTAGTTGGTTAACTATAATAATATAATATTTCTACAAGATATAGCGTAACAACACATTCCCATAGGAAATAACCCAACAATAAATGCATCAAGCAATAAAACAAAAGAAAAAGCAAAAAGAATGCTTCTAACAAATGACGAATAGTTTCGTGCTCTTGCTTTGCTCGAGGATGACGAATAGTGCCTTTGCCACCGAGAGCTTGAGATCTGGATAGATCTTTGGTGAAAAAAAGAATTGGAATCAGCATATCAAGATCGAAATCGAAGAGAGGAAGAGAGTAGAATAGACTCAGAGAAATGTATACATTATAGATAATAATATTAATATTTATGACATAAAAATACTATGTAATTGTATTTCATGATACATTAATTAATTATAGGATATATTTTATTTAAAGATATAAATATTAATACTATTAATACTATTTATTATAAATTCGATCAAATTTAAGCTAGTTTAACTGGCACGAATCTCGTAACAGTATTTTTTTTACTGAGAGAGTACGTGCATGAGAGGACCCTGGACAAAAGGGAGGGAGAAAAAGGGGTGGGCGGCCGGGCAAGCGTGCAGGAGTGCAATAGGTTAGAGAAACAATGAATGGACAATACAAGACTAAGGGCCTATTTGGCATAACTTACAACAATTTCATAAGCTGTTTTTTTTGTCAAACACCTATTTTCAAAACTAATGGGTGAAGTTATTTTTCTTCTTCTCTCACATAGGGATGAGTTGGAATGAAGCTGAAAAAAAAAGTAGCTTATCACAACTTCATCTCGCATATTATAGTCATTTTATTAGTTGTTCCATCATGTGAAGCTGTTTGGTCAAACACTTGTTCCAAAACAGCTTAGGTTCAACAAAAAGCTGCTCATGAAGCTATTTTGCAAAAAAAAAAAAACAGCTTAAATGGTGAAGCTGAGTTGTGCCAAACGGAGCTGGTGCAACTAGCTAGCCACGTAAGCATAGGCATTCAGTTAATTCTATAAATTTAGTTCGGATATATCAGATATAAAGAATTTAGATTTTAGAAAAATATGTGAACCATGATTTCGGTTAGTTGGTTAACTATAATAATATAATATTTCTACAAGATATAACGTAACAACACATTCGCATAGGAAATAACCCAACAATAAATGCATCAAGCAATAAAACAAAAGAAAAATAAAAAAAGATTGCTTCTAACAAATGACGAATAATTTCGTGCTCTTGCTTTGCTTGATGATGACGAATAGTTCCTTCGCCACCGAGAGCTTGAGATCTGGATAGATCTTTGGTGAAAAAAAGATTGGAATCAACATATCAAGAGAGGAAGAGAGTAGAATAGACTCAGAAAATGTATGCCTATCTAAGTGCAGAGCGGATCTAGCCTACCTTGTTATACCTACAAGTCGATGCCTCCTAGGCCAAGGTCCATCAGAGCCCACAATATATCAAGGTCTTAGGTCTAGCTCAACCCAAAAGACTAACCTCATAGGTAAGTGCTGCCCTCGCCAGGACTAAACCTACCAAAAGACTAACCTCATAGGTAAGTGCTGCCCTCGCCAGGACTAAACCTAACAAAGTCCTCGGTAACACATTAGACCCAACTCTTCACATCACAAAACCGCCAACCTTGATATACCTACGAGCCGATGCCTCCTTGGCCTAGGTCCACCAGAACCCAGAATATATCAAGGCCTTAGAGCTAACTCAACCCAAAAGACCGAACCCCTTGTGATCTTCAGAAGACGTTTTCTAGGACCTGAGCCTAACACTCCATCTCACACACAACCCGTGTGACCTCCAAGATGTTGATGGGCTCCCTCGTCATCATGTGACCCCTCAGATTTTTTTAGGTTTTCCGACCATGGGCTTTGATAATTTTTCAGATTTTTCGACCTTGGGCTCTGATACCACTTGTTGGAGTGTGCAATGGATCTGTCCCAACTTACTATACCCACAAGCCGATGCCTCCCAGGCCTAAGTCCATCGGAGCCCACAACATACCAAGGCCTTGGGCTAACTCAATCCAAAAGACTAGCAGATGAGAGATGCCCTCGCCTTATATATTATGCTCTGCCACCATTAATTTCTGATGTGGGACTAAATCTAACAATACCTTTGGGGGTGCATCCGCTCTCCCAGTAGTTGGATGTGATTGGCTAGGACGGAGGGGCCACGCGCGCTGCCGCCTGCTAGGAGGGGCTATAGCACCGCCCTAAGCCGAATCTACCTACACCAGGCTCGATGCCTCGATGGAATTGCCTTGGGCCGCTGTCCTTGGCCGATTATGTTGGATGTTGGATTGGAGAGAGAAGAGACAGCGCACATATGGGGAGAAGAAGAGAGAGCAGCTGGTGGGGTGGGGTCGGGGGTTTAGGGTTAGGAGTGTCAGCTGCTTGAAGGATTTTAAAAATATATTCTAGAAGAAATTACTAATCAAAGGTACCCATCAAAGACTACGCAAAATCGATAAAAATTTTCAAGTATTTGTGACCGGTCGTAGTATTTCGGATGAAATTTCAATGGAGGAGTTCCTCTTAAGTAAGGGCAAAACAGGAAGTTTCTCTTTTATAGTGATTGACATGAACGCTTGTAATATAAATATGGGGCAGAGCCATAGCCATTGTTGCAAGACCTCGCCGGAAGCACGTTGAGCTGTGTTGCTGCTCATCGTGTCTCATCAAAAACCCTCAATGGCGATTGAATTCGTGGCTTTATTTGTGCTATTATTAGCACCAGCTTTTCGTGTGGCCGTCAGTCAGCCAAGTGCGTTACCCTATAGGCATGATATATCATATCATCCATTAGCATTACCCATGCAAACTAAAGTTTGTACTGTATATTATACTGTATGCATGCATGAGATGGAGTAATATAATAGGAGTATTAATTGTCAACCATTGGTCATTGGTGCACTAATGTTCAGGCTTCCTAAGTATCGACTGCGGCCTGGAAGCCAACTTCAGCGGATACAAGGACAGCACCACCGGCATCGTCTACGTCTCCGACGCCCCCTACGTTGACACCGGCGAGAACCACATGGCCATGGACGCCAACCTGATGAGCTCGTGGCCCAAGAGTCTCCACACGCTGAGGAGCTTCCCATCCGGCGTGCGCAACTGCTACTCGCTCCCCACCGTCGCCGGCACGAGGTACCTGGTGCGGGCGCAGTTCACGTACGGCAACTACGACGGCCAGAACAGCTCGTCGCTGAACTTTGAGCTGCACCTGGGGGCCAACTTTTGGGTCGCCGCCGACGTGGGTACCGACTACGACACAATGGTCTACGAGGCGGTCTTCGTGGCGTGGGCGGGCTGGGCGCCGGTGTGCCTGGTGAACATCGGCAGCGGCACGCCGTTCGTGTCCACGCTGGAGCTGAGGCAGCTCGGCGCCGAGTTTTACCCGCCCGTCACGCCGGGCCGCATCATGTCTTTGTATGCTCGCCAGAACATGAGGACAGGCCTCGATGACGATGACATTACCAGGTACGTACGCGTGGTATACGTTTCATCTTTGACTTTTGATGTTGGGATGCATCCGAGCTTCAATTCTGTAGCGTTCAAGCTCCGATCCAGTTATGTCACGTAGGATACGTATTGGAGGGAGGACTGAGGAGGGTGGTTTGGTCAAATAAATTAAGGGTCTGTTTGGAACATGGGAAAAAAATCCTACTCCGACATTTTTCTATGAAATTTCGGTGTGATTCCTACAAAATTTCTGTCTTCCAGACAGACCCTAAGAGGAATGAAATGTACAAGAAGCAGTCTATCCGGGTGTATCACTTAGGGCGTGTCTGTGCGGAAGGATTGGAGCAGTGGGTAAGCCGGAGGCACGGGCGAGAAGAAATAGTCGCTCATGCCGTCTGAAAAGGATAACCTCGTCCCTTCAAATTGGAGGGATGGAGCCACCCCGGACCTTTAGGGAATATTTCCCTAAGAGGATGACCCTGGCACCCTGCCCTTGAGGACTTTGAACTAAACACCTCAAAAAAAAGGATTGTCCTATCCCATCCCACTTCATCCTTGGAACCAAACACATGCTTAGGTCCATGAACTTTCAAATTCCATTTCTAGACCACTTATATTGTTTATTGGTGCACCATAAGTCCGTACCCCTTCGAGAGGTCTAGAAATATATTCTGATTGAGCCCCTCCCCCACCCCCAAGTTTCATCCGTTTTCATTTCCATTGCTTCATCTGGTCTCCCAATTCTTCTCTCTTCTCCTCCCAACGGTTGACGAGGACTGGCTCCCTGTGAAGTGCATCATGAAGAGGCAGCACCACCCCTTATGTGCTCCACTATTAGGCCCGGGGAAGCCGTCGCCGCTCCAGCTCTCGCTCCCCTTGCTCTTTAGCGCCTCACAACCTCATACTGCTTCGCAATGCCATCGAGCCAGTCCATGTCTATGAACACAACATCACCGTCCACCCACCAGACACACTCACACACCTTTGGAGTCTTGGCCTAGTACACCACCATAATATCAACGGCTCTCCTTGCCTCCCCCCACCAAGTTTGCTTGTAGGCATGAACAGTGGTGTCTTGAACTATAGAGGTGGCGGCGAACAAGACCGCGACCATGATGGCACAGACGAGGGCAGGCAGGGCGGGGCGAATCTGCATGGTTGCATACGGAGCCGGCTAGCTCGGACAGCCTGCCACCACGGATACGTGTTCTGGAGCTGGAGCTCACGGGGAGTGAAATGGATCAAGATGTCTAAGAGCGAGGACACTGGGCTAACCTAAAATTTTCACGGAAATACAAAAGATCGCCTAGCCAAATTCATTCATTATGCCTAACAAGTGTTCTATATAAAGTTTTGCACCCTAGGATCCAAGTTTCGAACCCTACACTGACACACTCGCTTCTTTTCTTTTTCTTTTCTTTTTTTTTTTTGGATTTCATGAAGGTACCCTGATGATCCATACGACCGTTTCTGGTGGTGGCCTTCGGATAACCCCCAGTGGACAGACTACTCGACCGACCAGCCCAGCAGCATCAAGACAGAGACCCAAAATTTTGCTGTGCCCGCGTCTATCCTCAGGTCGGCCGTTGTGCCGGCCGACAACGGAGCCGTGCTCACTATCCCACCATGGAACGAAAAAAGGAAGCTGCTCTTATCGTTCTTGGTGTTCCTGCATTTTGCCGATTTCCAGGAGACGCTGACCCGGCAGTTCGATGTCTACATCAACGAGGATGACTCCGGGCCGAGGTCCAGCTCGTACAGCCCTTCGTACATGGCTGCCTCCTGCTTGTACACCAATGATTCCTATACGTCGATCGATGGCACATACAACATCACTCTAACGGCGACTGCTGACTCCCAACTGCCCCCGATGATCAACGCCTTTGAGATCTACAATGCCATTACAGTCGACGGTCCCACGACATTTCCTCAAGATTGTAAGTCCATCGATCTCGCTGGCCTTTGGATGCATGCATTGTCTTGCTTTGCTTCCTCCTTTAAATTTCCTCCTCTCTGTTAAAAATCTCAGAGACACCGTACGTACCTTCGTCAAAAAGATATATACACTCGTAAATAAAAATGTAGATACATCTTAAATTTTTTTTGTCACCGTTAGTTACGTTGCACAAATTGAGCTCAACATGAACACACATTTATGGCACATGTGTATACTCCCTCCATTCTCTTTGAAATAAAGCACAGCTTAACATGACACGGTTTTCCAAATTACACTTTAACCATCTATATATTTTACTTTATATTATTTTATACTTATATAAAATTATTTATGATAATTGGATAGTATATTTAATTACAAGTCTAACCCTATCAAGTTTGTGTTATAATCATTAAAAATTATTAGCCAAATTATTGGTTAAATATTTTGAAGTTTGAGTCTTGATATGCATGTGCACCTTATAAAAGAGAATGGAGGTAGTAACTTTATTATATATGTTGCCAACTGAATCCGGTACTCTTTTCAAAACAAAATAGCATGAATCCCAAAGCACATTTAAAAATTTTTAGTGTTCAATTAGTGTGGCAAACCTAGCTGGGCCCAATATAGCCCATCCAAGTTTACAAAGAGCCCTCAAATTAGGATCCTTACTTTTTTATTTGACTTGTGGGCTCTCATGGCACTATTCCTGGGTTTTACTTTAGCAAGAGCTCTCAAATCAAGGACTCTGCTTTCTGATCCTCTCTTTTCTTACATACTCTATGTATTCTATCTATTTGACACTTAGTCACTTACAAAAATTAGGAGTTCATGAAATGACTAATATTCAAATCCATGAATTCAAACATGATAGTTTAAATTAAATTTCAAATTCAAAAAAATCAAATAAAGAGCCATCTCAAGGCAAACATATATAGTCCCATCACAACCGAAGTTTCACAAACAATGTTCATCAAATCAATCAAATTGTTTAGATCTATGAATGGACCAAACATGCTCGACAAGATCCTATCTAAGCATCGCATGTGCTTGCTTGTCCTCAATCCCCCTATGGATCTTGGGAAACTCTGACAAGTGGATTATGCTATTGTACTCCACCTCCCTCGGCACCTCACTCCTATCTTGGTCATAGTCATGACCACCATCGTCTTCCTCATCTCGCTCATCCTCCATGATCATGTTGTGCATGATCATATATAGCAGCTATCATTATATAGCAAAGGGTCTCCTTCTTCCAAAATCGATCATGACCCATCATAAAATCAATCGAGATTGCAAAACTCTAATGCCTCTCCCCACATCCTTCTTCACAGCTTCTTGAGCTGTTGTGAAATGAACTTTCGTGTTCCCATGTGGATTTTGATAGCTCTCTACAAATGTTGGACAAGAAGGCTAGATCCCATCTACAAGATAGTACCCAACATACCAATGCATTGATCGCAATCATCATCCGCGTTCACAAAAAATGGACATACAAATTAGCATACCAAATGTAGATAAATTCACTCCAATCCTCAATCAAATTGACAATCCAATTCATGTAGACAAAATTTGAAACAAAATTCACCTTAGTTGGGCTCGGGCATGATAGCATCGGGGTGCAAGCTTGAGCAAGAGGGTGGCTGAGGAAGCTGAGCTCTGGAAGGATGACACCAGGAAGGTCAAGCTCGGATAGGAAGGCATTGGGGAGGTTGAGCTCACATGAGAGGGAGCGGGGGAGGTTGTAGCTCGGGTGGAGGGCAGATAGAGAAGCCACACATGCAAGTACAATGGCTAGGGTGATTGAGATCAGGCAGAGGGCTACCGGACACGCAAGCGCGGACAACAGCCAATGAGGGCAGATCTAAAGCAAACCGCTTGGGAGGGCATGCAAGTGGCGGAGGCAATTGAGGAAGGCATGATTGTCGGACCCTCAAGTTGAAGGTCCACGTGCCTTTATATTTGCGCCAAGATCAATCGCAAATACGCACAAAATAACAGAAATAGCACACAAATTGATTTAACACAAAACACTGAGCTTTATTAATAACGGAAATAATAAGGTTTTACAATAGTCAAGGTTTAAATGGCATAGCCATAGGCATTACTTAACTAGCGATGTTCTTTTACCGCGAAACGGCAATTTATTACAGTGGGTGGTGGCTACTACAACGAATACTACAGCAAGCGATACTTTATTCCACAGGCATGCTTGAGCGCAGTCGAAGCCCTATGTCCAAAAAAACTCCTTTCAGCGTATCTGTAGCCCTGTAGGTCCTCGCGTAACTCCTAGTCCTCGTGGTCCCCCTCCTCGTCGATGTCGTAGTCCTCCTCGGGGTCGATATCTGTGAGTCAACAACGGGTGAGTACACGAAGTATTCAGCAAGCCCTAACAAGGGACATGGTGATGTGGATGGTGGTGGCGGTAGTATTGTTTAAAAAAAGGGTTTTGGGCCCTGGGAGAGCATTATCCTTCTCGCCGGTTCCTGAGTTGCAATAATAATTAATTAATATTATCAGTCTGGTTATCATATGAAAAACTAATCAAAGGAGACCTCATCCTAGTGGTTGCTCATTCCAAGGACGGGCTATTCGAATAGGATTATTAAACACTGCAGAGGGGTACACTTTTCCCCACATGATAGACACAGTCCGACCATGATTAGTGGTAGGACAGGCCTAACAAGATCCGGTACCCAGATGACGCGACCTTAGGCTTTCGTATAATTCTACTACGGTCTACTTAGGGATCGGAACCCACACGACATCAAGATGATCACACAGCACCCAGAATATCTAGTGGTTGGATAATCACACAACATCCATTTGGATGATCACATAGCATCTAGTTCTATAAAAAAAAGGTGCTCGCATACGGCACAACAGTAACTTTTACATGGAAGACCACATAGCAACCACGCCGATCAGACCACGAAAGATCACTTAGCAACCGTGTCCTCTCCTGATAGTCCGTTGCCACGCCGGCCTTCTAGTGAAAATTATACTTCTACCCAATGGGGTATGAGATTTGGTCTACCCATATAGACATGTGGTTGTACGTATATCAGACTAGGTGAGATGGCCTATGAACCGGTCCTTATACGACCGAAGCGAGTATCTCCCACAGGAACCCACACAGGCGAACCTGCCAAGGTAATCTATCCCACATAAATTACTCTCACTCGCTCCCGTCAACAAGTTTTATTTATCACCATATTCACATAGTTCGGTTCCTTACACGTAACCAATTATTATTAATTCATATATTACAGTACTCACACATTATCATAAATTCCAGTTTATAATGGAAATGGTATAACATGATGGTGGTGAAATAAGGGGGTTAGGACTTGCCTTCGTTGAACTCTCCTTCCGATCCGACGTAGTCCGGGTTCTCGCCCTCCTAGTAGTCTCCGCCCTCTGCGATTGTTGCTAAAAAATGAGACTACCGCCTGACATAAAAGTAAACACAAAAGTAACGTAAAAACAAACATAGAACTATATGGTGGTACTAGATAAAATAAATAGAGCTAGATTTTAGAGGAATTTTGGTGGTGGTTTTACGGAAAACGGAGTTAGAATGTGGAAGTTATGATTTTTAGGAATTAAAGATAGGGTTGGAGAATTTATGGAATTTTTGGAGATATTTGGATGAATGGAAAAAGTCGTGGTAACAGTGTGGGTAGGTTCTAGGGTGCCTCTAGTATTTGTAGGAATTTTCTGGGAATTTTTCTATGTAAGGAAAGTGGTTTTACATCACTCTGTGTGCACTTCCTGTGTGATCCTAGCAATTATCTGCGCGTTGTGTACTGCATACGTGAACTGGTGTATCTGACCAGTGGGGTCAGGGTGTCGGTGACGTGTGGGCCATCGTTGGCCTCCGTCCTCAAACGGGCAGGACGCCGTCTCGGACCCGGGCCCGCGTAACAGAGGAAAGGGAAGGGACAGAGGATGACGACGTTCAAACGGTGGTCATCGGCTCGCCGGTAGAAGCAGAGCAGGGCACAGGCCTCGCCGGAATCGGCCTCGCCGGCGACGTCCTAGGCCGGAGTTCGTCGTGGCGTGGCAGGCGGTGCTCCACAGACCGAGCCGCAGCTTCAGGTGGAGTTTGTGGTGGCAGTGCGGGCTCGTGGCGGCGGCGGTGGTTCGCCGTGGTGAATGTGGTGGCGTGGTGAGGTGCTCGCTTCCGCGTGAAGCGCTTAGGCGTGCGCTGGTGCGTGTGTAGTGGTTGCAGTGTAGCACGGTTGTGAAAAAGGGCGGGGCTCAGCTTGGCAGTGCCTTGCTGACAGCGGCCAGCAGTCATGGCGGCCCGGCGGCAGGTGCTACACAGTGGCCGGCCACAGCAGAGAGAATAAGGTGCTAGAAGTGACAGAAAAGGTAGAGGAAAGGCCCGGGCACTCACCTGCTTCCTAACCTGGCCGGAGATGTGCTACAGAGGGGTGAATTGGAGCTTGAACTCCACGGCGGCGGCGACGCCCAATTTGGGGAAAACGAGATGAAGCAGGGAATAAGAGGGGAAGGGAGGAGATAAAGGGGGGAATGGCTCGTTCCAGCTCTAGGTGGAGTTCGGAGTTGTGGTGGTTGATGCGGAAGCTCACCGGTGACGCCTATTTATAGCCGGCGAGGTCGGTGGCGGCGGCGAGATCTTTTCTTGCCCGCCGGCGGATATTTTCTCTTCCAGCCTTCCGCGCACGTGCTTGAGCTTGAAGAAAAATCTGTCCGCTGAGCTAGACGCCTCCACATCCTCTCGTGCTCCGATGAAGTCGGTGCTAGGTAAGGTCGCGTCAATGGCGCTGGCGGGGTTCCCGCCCCGGCCTCTCTGAAGGCATTGACGCGCTGTGGAGCACAGGAGAAGAGGAGAGGGGTGATGGGATGGTGCGAGGCCGTGGTCAGCATGTTGCCTGTGCGCTTTTCTTCCTCAACACCGGGATGGGGCCACAGCGGGCCGGTTTGGCGGACGCGGACATGGAAGGCGCGTCGTAGGGGACGGAGCCAACGCCGGGTCCCACGTGTCGGTGGGAGGGGGAAGGGAAATAGGAGAGGCAGCCGCTGCGCCTTGCTGGGCCGCGGCCGGAGCCCAGCCCATGCGGAGGGGAAAGGAGAAGGAGAGGAGTGGGCCACGCTGGGCCCAGAGGAGAGAGGGAGAGGGAATGGGCCCGAGCTGTCTAGAAGTATCTCTTCCCTTTTAATTTTCCCAGAATTCCATACAAAACTACTAGAGAGAAATTCAAATCCGAAAATAATTTCTAAGAAGTTGTACCACCATAAGTTCAACACAAAAGCAAACAGTTTTCACGCTTATCACTTGACAAATTCTATTCGCGTCAAAATAATCCCACGCGGTTGTGTGGTCTTGAGAGATATTTGAGGGTCTGAGTAAGGACCAGCTAGAACCATTTTTTGTCACCAAGTCCTCAAAAACAGGATAGGGCCCTGCTAGAGTTACTCTAGTGTGCTTCTCACTTTTATTATCTCTACAACACAACTTTCCAAAGAAAAAGAACAACTTGCATTGACCCGACCTCCACAAATCATTTTCCCCTCTACTATATTCATCTGTTATTCTACAATATTAGATAGTTGGTGCAGCAGGACCCTAGTATATTTCCTCCAATGTCCATATGGAAGGTGGGCCCCATAGACGCATGGAGGAAAAGATAGTTGAAAACATATTGTTGGTGTGGGCTCATGCTATATGGGGAGATGCATTTCCCTCTTTATTTGAGGGGAAATGAGAGAAATATATTAATAGCCATCAAAAAGAGGGAAATGTATTGGTGACTACTGGATCAAGAAAAAAGTCTCATTACCCTCAATATGACTGTTTTATGAGATGCTCTAGGGGCATCCTCAACAATAGAACCAATTGCAAGCTATCTGAGTGCCACCTATAGACTGCACAAGCCCACTAGAGGCACCAGTACTTCTGCCCACGGCTCACCCTGTTCCCAGCGTGCTTGATCAAATGTCACTCGAAGTTCTGCAGTGAACATCTAAAATGGTTTGCCAAATATTCTATTATGAATTGATTGTCATTTCCTTTTCCTCCCTTGTATATAATCGGCGATTAAACTGGTACTGTTACCAAAAGAAGTTCTGACCATAAATTTTTCGTATATGCTAGTTGACGCCATTATGGCTATCAAAATCGAGTATGGAGTAAAGAAAAACTGGATGGGTGATCCATGTTTCCCGTACAATTATGCTTGGGAAGGTGTGAAATGCAGCAACGACACAATGAGGATTACATCACTGTGAGTATCTGAATCACTATTGAGAAGGTCCTACGTTGCAGTTCCTTCGTATAGTATATTATAGTTGATCTGATTTATGCTGCGATGCAAATTCTCATGCAGTGATCTCTCCGACAGCTCTTTGCATGGTGCAGTATCTATTAATTTCAAACTTCTCACGGCACTAGAGAATTTGTAAGTGCAGATATGTAACACACTAGTGTCCTCTGCTTTCATGATTTATATATCCCCAGCCTCAATGTCCTTGAGCAACAATCGCATTATTCTACTCCCTTCGTTCTAAATTATGTTAAAGGTGCCAGCACTTTCTCCACCATCTTCCGATCACTCTCCTTGACAAGCAGTTTCCAGCTCTGCAGTAAAGATAGACAAGGGAATATGACTTTATAGGGGTTGATCACACCCCCATTTTGAGGTTTCTTGTTTGTTTTTGAAATGTGTGCAGTTGACTAGTTTCCAATACAGTACATGAAGCTATTGGTGAAGTGTGTTCGTTGATGGCATATTAATGTGGCACCTGTCCCACTTTGGATTAGGCAATGTGTTGATATAAGTTTGAAGGTTTTTAGTCCCACCTTGGTTATTGAGGATGGTTAAACCACCGTATAAGGCTTATAGAATCCATACCACCTCCCCTTAAAAAAAGAATCCATACCACCACCCCTCTTTTACGTCAAGCTAGAACAAAATTGTAAGTAGGTAGAGTGAATTGAGCCATTTGAATTCTAGGATGTTGCGATGAAATTTTGCATAATTGTGTTATTATCTTTTTCCAGTTTATTATTTAAATCGTTCTTTATGGTTATATTTCTAAACATTTTGAAACATATATTACTCTGGTTTTAATGCCTCCAGCATACTAGTTTGAATCATATTTCATCAAGTCCCTTGATTTAAAGTTTGAATCATCAACTATCTATATACTTTGAGGCTTGCTCACAGTAGCTGTGAAAATGTTTCAGGGATTTATCTTACAACAACTTGAGTGGGTCAATACCTGATTCCTTACCAAATTTGCCCCACCTACGAGTTTTGTAAGTGGACATATTTGCTGCATTTTATTACCAAAAACTTGGACTTCACTAATAGCCCTTGGTTTTCTACAGAAATTTGTCTTGCAACAATCTGAGTGTTGACTCCATATATAAAAACTACACCGAATCCCTTGTTTTCAGGTTTTGATCTTCTCCTCAATGTCTCCATTTCCTTCTGAATTTTAGATTGTATCTCCTGCTATGACCACCTTTAAACAAAATTACAGTTTCAGACGTCTTCTCCTCAAAGTTATATCAGGACCTGATTGTCTTATGTAATTTCAGATATGATTCTGACAGTCATACATGCAGCAATCCACTTCCACCACCAAGTAGTCAGCCAAGAAACAAAGTAGCTATCATCGCTGTTTCCGTAGTGGTTCCTGTGCTGCTATTGGTTGCACTTCTTGTATATTTGATCTGGAGAAAGAAAACTAAACCTAATGGTTTGCAATCCTATTGCTCTATTCTCCACTGAAATTTAGTATTATTACAGTTTCATATAATACTTGACTGTTCTGTTAAATTTCTAATTGTAATGCAACTGAAGTTTGTGCAGGCTTCGCAAGAGATCCACAGCTTCAGAATGCTCCGGGTCCGGGAAGCAGAGAAAAGCACGGGGACAACCTGCTGCTTACTACTGAGAATCGCTGCTTCACATACAAAGAGCTACAGAAGTTCACTAATAATTTCAAATGGTTCATAGGCAAAGGAGGTTTTGGGCTTGTGTATTATGGCCGTTTAGAAGATGATACCGAAGTTGCAGTCAAGATGCGTTCTGAGTCATCATCACATGGGACTGATGAATTTATAGCTGAGGTACGTACAAACTACAATTTTAGGCACCAAGAAAACACACTATAAATCTAACTTTTACAGTTAATAATTCTCGTTTCTTGTATATATCTTGCTATATATCTAGGTTCAGAACTTGACAAAGGTGCATCATAGGAATCTGGTGTCTTTGATTGGTTACTGCTGGGAGGGAGATCACTTGGGACTGGTTTATGAGTATATGTTGTTGAATTTTTACGATCGTCCAGTGGTAGATCTAGCGGGTAGTTCTATTTACATTTGGGATAAACCGTCTTAATGAAAGAGAGAGAGAGGAGGATGGGAACGGGAGACGTTACTGACCGCCGTCCTAAGTGAAGTCCGTCGTGAAGTCGGTGGAGGTGGCGAGAAGCGATGCACTGGCATCGCCGGTGGGACATCCCGCCGCTGGCAGTGCCACCCTCGGGATCGGCTAGGGTTAGACGGTGGGTGTACTGTGGCGTTAAACCTCTCGCACTGAGCCCGTGGCTCCCACCTCTTCTTATATGGCACTGTGCGACGGGGCCCACCAACCGCTAATGGGTTGAGCGCCCCCGATCAGGGCACGAGTCAAGGCCCAATTAGGCCGTTGGGCCTAATCGGTGGGAGATCAATTCCAACATTCTCCCCCTTGATCTCAACTTACTTTAACTTTAAACTTTGACTTTAATTTCTTTTACTTTTATTTGTTCCATCACAAATCAGTGTATAGAGCATGCCTCATCGTCACGGTCAGTCGCCGATAGATTCAACAGCTACAATACACATCTCTGATCTGAAACAGATTCTTTAACTTTGGGCCCTTTATTGTCCGGAAGTCATAGGCTATACCATAGACCCATGTCGACTGTGTGTTCTCTGAACACACTGGGTGGTAAGCCTTTGATAAGTGGATCCGCAAGCACTTGCTTGTCACTTTTACATTCAATACTTTTAGTATGATTCCGGACTTTCTCCTCAACAACGTATAACTTTAGTGTCAATGTGTTTGGCAGCACACTTGACTCATTGTTATAGGAGCAAACTACTTAAATGGTTATTGTTGTTGACAACCATTATCAATTCCGGGTTTAAGTTCCTTAACCATTTTGCCTGTCCCTCAGCCTCATATCATGCTATATTATAACTTTACATCACTGATGATACTAGAACTGTTTCTTTTGGAGCTTTTCCACAATAAAACTCCAACTGCGAGTGTCAGCTACTATGTGGGTTTCACTAAACATCTCGCCAAAATATAACATTTGTACCCACAACTACTTGAGAGTACTTGTTCTTTTCTTTTTTTTAGCATGAGGCCGACTTTTTAACTCCATTCCAGTGATCTATATCTGGACTGGTCTTTTGCCAAAACAACCCGGATACGTAAACTGTGTCAGGGCAAGGTCTTATCTTTGTACTCATTAAGCTTCCAACAGCTGAAGCATATAGGACGTCCATCTATAACAATCTTACATTGCTTTTGGAACATTAAAATTCTCAAAATTATTACCCTGACCATTAGAACAGGCATAGGTTTACCCGCATAGGTACTTTATTTCTTTAGAAACTTTTCTTAGCATGCCTATGCGATAGTCATAATACCCCTTTTCTTCTATCTCGATGAATTTCAATTCTTTTAACGAGATACATTTTGAAAGCATCTAGGCCCCAAGGTTTGGTTTCGGTAATTAATGACAACACTTTATTACCATGACTAACGTGTGTTTTGCAGAAACATTGGTAAGTTAGGTCATGGAGGTGATAACTGCTTTGAGCACTGTGGTTTCGTGTCCCTTGATGGAAATCGTTTCGGTTCTCAAAAGAGTGACGTCAAGATTAAGGACGGTTAGTTCCGGATGACGAAGTGTTGAGACACATTCGGAATAGTCGTTAGGATCTTCGTTTTTCTCTTTTGGCCGTACTATAAAGGGGGGCATGAATGGGTAGCTTGACCTAGGCGAGTCCTATGTTTAGGTGTGGTGCACACTTGTTAAACTTGGCGCTAGGCAACCCTAGATTGGCTCAAGGTTCAGTTAGAAGCAACTTGGTTGAAGTTGCGACGCGTTTCGGGCTGTTTTCTAGGCACCGGACGCGGTCTTCGGGAACACCGGACGCGTCCGGTGTATACGTTACCGCGACTAGGTTTCGGCCTCGACCACCGGACGCGGTCCTCGCGAGGACCGGACGCGGTGGTCAGCGACCGACACATGTCACCGAGAGAGAACGCCCGTCGGACGCGACCTGGACTTGATCGGCGCGTCCGGTGCGAGTCCAGTAAGGTCCAGAGAGGACCGGACGCGTCCGGTCTTCAGGCATCGGACGCGGCCTCGCGTCCGGTGTAAGTCCAGTAAGCACCCTTGCACGTCGGACGCGTCCGGTGCTACCTGACCGGTGCGTCCGGTGTTTCGATTTCGAAATCGCGTTTTGACCGTTACGGGGGACCGGCGCGTCCGGTGCGTTGCACCGGCGCGTCCGGTGACCCCGTGTCAGAAAGTAACGGTTCGTTTTCTTTGAGGGGTGTATAAATACAACCCCTCCACCTCTTTTAGAGCTCTCTTGCTCATTCAAACATCTGAGAAAACCCTTTAGAGTGCAAGGGAGTGCAAGAGCTCTAGTGAGGATAGAGATTTGAGAATCGAAGCTTGAGAGCACCTCACTAGCGATTAGAGAGAGTAGCAAGTGTGCATCCACCTTCTCATTTGGGCTCGTAGTGGTCAAGTGAGAGTTCTAGCTTGTTACTCTTGGTGATCGCCATCACCTAGACGGCGTGGTGGTGATTGGGAGTTCGGTGATCATCCGGTGGAACTTGTGGATGACCCAACTCAAGTTGTGAGCGGTTTTGGGTGATTCGCCGCGATGGAGTGTCGAAGAATCAACCCGTAGAGAGCACTTGATCCTTGCGCGGATCAAGGGGGAGCGACACCCTTGCGCGGGTGCTCCAACGAGGACTAGTGGGGAGTGGCGACTCTCCGATACCTCGGAAAAACATCGCCGTGTTCCTTGCCCCTTTACATTCAAGCATTTACTTTCTCGTATTTACTTACATTGCTTGTTTACATTCCTAGACTTGCCATGCTAGACTAGGATTGGAAACTAGGGTGCAAAACTTTGTATCGGTAGACTCACTAGGAACACAAGTAGACACTAGGGGTGAATTCCGGCTTATAGGATTTAATTCTTGCAATCAATTTTTAGAAAAGCCCAATTCACCCCCCCTCTTGGGCATCTTGATCCTTTCAATTGGTATCAGAGCCGTGTAGCTCTTCTTTTAGGCTTTACCGCCTAGAGCAAGATGTCTAATGGGGAAGGACCTCCTCCCACTTTTGAGGGAGACGATTTTCCATATTGGAAAATTCGTATGGAGGCGTACCTCGAAGCTATAGATGTTGGGTGTCTTAGAGCCGCAACCGAAGGGCTTCCCCCCATAAGGGATCCCGCTAACCCAAGTGGTGACAAGGAGAAGTACGACCGGTGGAATGCAAAAGCCAAAAATGCACTCTACCGGGGATTAGCCAAAGATATCTTCAATCGTGTGCGTAATGCAAAGAACGCCCATGAATTGTGGGAGAATCTTTGTGCTCTCCATGAGGGAACTAAGAGTGAGCGTGAGGAACGCTATCATATAGCTCTAAAGAAAATTAATTCTTTTGATATGCTTCCCAAAGAAAGTGCTAATGACATGTACACTCGCTTGAATGTTCTTGTAGAAGACCTCAATGCTCTTGGGCTCACTAAAATGAGCCAATCGGATGTTGCAAGGAAGATCTTGAGTGTGCTTCCCGTTGAGAAGTATGGACATATTGTCACCGTACTTCACCAAAGTGATCTCTCCGCCGCAACACCGACTCAAGTATTGGGAAAGATCAATGCACATGAGATGTACATGCACATCACCCCGGAAGAAGGTTCATCATCTTCCAAGAAGAAGGACTTGGCCTTCAAAGCTAGTCATGACAACAAGAAGAAGAAGGGAGGCAAGGCTTATATTGTTGGTGATTGGCTCACCGACATTGAATCATCTTGTGAGTCCTCCGAAGATGAGAGCGATGATGAGAGAGAGAAGGTTGCCGCATTTGTGATGGGGCCATCATCTTCACCGATATCTTCGTCACCACCTTCACCGCCTTCTTCACCATCATCGTCCACTACTCACCTATGCCTTATGGCCAAGGGTGAACGAAAGGTACAAAACCATGATAGTAGTAGTGATGATGATGATGATAGTGATAGTGATGATGATACACCTTCTTATGATGAATTAGTAAAATTGTTAAACAAATATTCTAGAATCATAAGAAGGACTAGAAATGAAAATGATGAGCTTCAACATGAAAATGAAACACTCACATCCAAACTAAAAGGTGCACATAATGATAGGGATAAGCTTAGAGATCAAAATGAAGTTATGTCTTCCACTCTCAAAGAGCTCAAAACCTCTAATAAAGAGCTTAAAGATCAACATGATAAACTTGAGAGGAAGCATGATGAGCTCATCACTAGACATAGCTCTCTAAAAGACAAGTACACCACATTAAAAATTGACTATGATAGTCTTGTGGTTGCTAATGAACTTGCTCTTGAGACACATGATGCTACTAACAATGTTGTTAAGTGTGATATAGCTACATCATGTGATGATTTGATCATTGAAAGCATTGAGCAAGGTTCTAGTAGCAAAGGCAAGAGTGTGGTTGAGTCATGCAACCATGATGATTATGCCAAGCTCAAGTGTGAGAATGAGAAGCTTGCAAATGAGAACAAGAAGCTTAAAGGTTTGATGGCTCTTGAGAAGCAACCAACAAATGAGTCACTTATTGAAGAAAACAAGAAGCTCAAGCAAGAAAAAGAGCATCTCAAGACCGGCCTAAGCAAGTTCACAAGAGGCCAATATTTGCAAAGTGAGCTCCTCATGAACACCGTAATGAAGATGGATAGAAGTGGTATTGGATACTTGGCAAATCAAGAGAAGAAAGCAAAAGCTCAACAACAAAGCAAATCAAAGCCCAAGCCAAAGAGATGTGTTGAGTGTGGTCAAGAAGGTCACTTTGCTCATGAATGCAAAACTCCACCACCACAACCCTTGCCCAAGCATGCTAGACCCTTTGCATTCAATGCTCATTACATGCTAAGAAAAGATTCAAATGGAAAGATGAAAGTCATGTTTTTGGGTCCCCCAAACAAGAATAGGCCAAAGAAAATATGGGTTGCCAAGTCACTAGTTGAGAAAGTCAAGGGCCCCTCTCAAGTTTGGGTCCCTAAACGAAAAGCTTGATCTCTTGTGTGTAGGTGAACTACAAGACCGGTGGATCTCATTGGGTTATTGATAGTGGTTGCACTCAACATATGACCGGTAATCCTCGTATGTTCACCTCCATTGAAGAGAATGGGATATGTCAAGAGAAGATCACATTTGGAGATAATTCAAAGAGCAAAGTCAAGGGTATAGGCAAGATTGCAATATCAAATGATCACTCACTCTCAAATGTGCTCTATGTTGCTTCATTGAGTTTCAACTTGTTATCCGTTGGGCAACTTTGTGACCTTGGCTTCCAATGCTTGTTCACACCAAATGAAGTTGAAGTTTCAAAGATAGATGACAAGCAAGTGATATTCAAAGGCTTTAGATACAACAATCTTTATCTTGTTGACTTCACCTCCGAAGATGCAAATTTGATGACATGTTTGTTCACCAAGACCTCACTTGGTTGGCTTTGGCATAGGAGGCTTGCACATGTTGGAATGAGCACTCTCAACAAGCTATTGAAGAAAGAACTAGTAAGAGGATTGAAGGATGTGAAGTTTGAAAAGGACAAACCTTGTAGTGCATGTCAAGCGGGCAAACAAGTTGCAAACACTCATCCAACCAAGGCTTTCATGTCAACCTCAAGAGTGCTAGAACTTCTTCATATGGATTTGTTTGGGCCTACAACATACAAGAGCTTGGGTGGTAATCTCTATTGTCTTGTGATAGTGGATGACTACTCAAGGTATACATGGACTTTCTTCCTTCATGAAAAATCCGAAGTGGCAAATTGCTTCAAGAAATTTGCAAAGAGAGCTCAAAATGAATTTGAAGTCAAGATAAAGAAGATTAGAAGTGACAATGGGAAAGAATTTGACAACACCAACATTGAAGCTTATTGTGATGAAATTGGAATCAAGCATGAAGTTTCTTCAACCTACACTCCTCAACAAAATGGTGTAGTTGAGAGAAAGAACCGGACTTTGATCACCCTTGCAAGAACAATGCTAGATGAGTACAACACTCCGGAGAAGTTTTGGGCCGAGGCAATCAACACCGCATGCTATGCTTCAAATCGCCTCTTCCTCCAAAAGTTTCTTGGCAAGACCCCCTATGAGTTGCTTAATGGGAAGAAGCCGGACGTCTCATTCTTCCGGGGGTTTGGTTGCAAATGCTACATCTACAAGAAGCGTCAACACCTAGGGAAGTTTCAAAGACGTTGTGATATTGGCTTTCTTGTTGGTTACTCATCAAAGTCCAAAGCATATAGAGTATTTAACCATGCCACCGGTTTGGTTGAAGAAACATATGATGTGGAATTTGATGAATCTAATGGCTCCCAAGGAGCAATTGAGAATTGTGATGATGTAGGTGATGAACCCTTGAGGGAGGCCATGAAGAATATGCCCGTGGGAGACATCAAGCCAAAAGATGATGATGACGATGTACAAATTGTCGATCCACCATCTTCATCACGTATGCCTCAAGATGATAACAAGAATGAGAGAGTTGAAAATGAAGACACTCATGTCTCTCATGAACAATCCGAGGCACAAGCTCAAGATGTTGATGCTCCTCATCCACCTCCTCAAGTGATTGATAAAAGAAATTCACCACTACTTCAAGCACATCCACAAGATCTCATCATAGGGAGTCCTACAAAGGGAGTAATGACTCGATCCCAAAAATTAGCTTCTTTTGTTGAACATCACTCTTTTGTCTCTTGTGTTGAACCTAAGAATGTAGAAGAAGCTCTTCAAGATCCGGATTGGGTGATTGCAATGCATGAAGAGTTGAACAACTTCACCCGAAATCAAGTATGGACACTTGAAGAGCATCCCAAAGGTGCAAGAGTCATTGGAACCAAGTGGGTGTTCCGAAACAAGCAAGATGACCAAGGCATAGTGGTGAGGAACAAGGCAAGACTAGTTGTAAAGGGGTTCTCTCAAGTTGAAGGTCTTGATTTTGGAGAAACCTTTGCACCCGTTGCAAGACTTGAAGCCATTCGTATCCTCCTTGCTTATGCATCACATCATGATATGAAACTATATCAAATGGATGTGAAAAGTGCATTCTTAAATGGCTTTATAAATGAACTAGTCTATGTTAATCAACCTCCCGGGTTTGAAGACCCTAGATATCCTAATCATGTTTATAGGTTGTCCAAGGCGTTATATGGGCTCAAGCAAGCCCCTAGAGCGTGGTATGAACGCCTTCGAGACTTCCTCATTGAGAAAGGCTTCACCATTGGGAAGGTCGACACCACACTATTCACCAAGAAGCTTAATGGGGAGATCTTCATTTGTCAAGTATATGTTGATGATATCATCTTCGGGTCAACAAATGAAGATTATTGCAAGGAATTTGGTGAATTGATGTCGAAGGAGTTCGAGATGTCAATGATTGGTGAGCTCACATTCTTCCTTGGCTTTCAAGTAAAGCAAATGAGAGAAGGGATTTTCATCTCTCAAGAAAAGTATACCAAGGATCTTCTCAAGAGATTCAAGATGGAAGAATGCAAACCAATCAAGACCCCAATGCCATCAAATGGACATCTCGACCTAGATGAGGGAGGTAAACCGGTTGATCAAACTCTCTACCGTTCTATGATTGGTAGCTCGTTGTACCTTACCGCATCTAGGCCCGATATCATGTTTAGTGTGTGCATGTGTGCTCGCTTTCAAGCGTGCCCTAAAGAACCTCACCTAAGTGCCGTAAAAAGAATCCTAAGATATCTTAAGCACACCCCAAGTATTGGTTTATGGTATCCCAAAGGAGCTAGATTCCAACTAGTTGGCTATTCCGATTCGGATTATGCCGGTTGCAAAATTGATAGAAAAAGCACATCCGGAGGGTGCCATTTGCTTGGGAGATCACTAGTATCTTGGTCATCTAAAAAGCAAAATAGTGTGGCTTTGTCCACCGCCGAGGCGGAATACATTGCCGCGGGGGCTTGTTGTGCACAAATCTTATATATGAAACAAACCCTCCTAGACTATGGAGTTGTTCTTGAAAAGGTGCCACTTTTATGTGACAATGAAAGTGCCGTTAAAATTGCTAATAATCCGGTACAACACTCTCGCACCAAGCACATTGATATCCGCCATCACTTTCTAAGAGATCACGTTGCTAAAAATGATATATCACTAGAAGGTGTACGAAGTGAAAATCAATTAGCGGATATCTTCACTAAACCTTTGGACGAGGCTACCTTTTGTAGGCTAAGAAGTGAACTTAATGTGCTTGATTCAAGTAACTTTAAAAAATGAGCGCGTGTTGTCCCTTGCATTGCATTGTATCATATGTCATGTTTACCTTATCGCAATGCATTTAGGGCTTGGCTAACACGGTTACGATAACCCTCCTTTGGAGGAGTGAAAAAGCCTAACCGTGGATCAAACTTGACAAGCATTCTAGTTTTACCTTCTTGTATTGCATTGCATATGCATGGTTGTTTGTTTGTCGTTTCTTTTCGGTTTAGCTTTGAGCAACCTCTGTGTTCGTCCATGAATAGAGAGAGCATTTGACGCTCCTAAAGGTCCAAAAAGTCTATTGCATGGCCATACGTTGCTCCTTGGGTGTTTATTGCCTATTTTCGTAAAAATTATACTAGCCTAAGGCAAACTATTTTGAAAAATTTGAGGGTTTGAGTGAGGTCACTCATATCGGGTTCCAATTGGTGTTTATTTGTGTCTCTTTGAGTTGGAACTTGATTGGGAGAAGTCGCGTCGAAGTTCGGAACGAAGAATGGCGAAAAACAGCGACCGGACGCTGCACCGGACGCAGTGTTGCTGCACCACCGCGTCCGGTCCCGGCGTCCACCAGCGCGTCCGGTTTTCCAGAAGACAAAGTCCAGATCTAGGCACCGGACGCTGCACCGGACGCGCCTCTGACCACCACCGCGTCCGGTCCCGGCTAACACCACCGCGTCCGGTGCTCCGCGATGAATTCCCGAGCACTCAGCCATCGGACTCTGACCGCGTCCGGTCTGTCCACACCGGACGCGCCCGGTGACTCCAGGTGCTTACTGGAGTGTCACCGGACGCTGCACCACCGCGTCCGGTGATTTTGACCACCGCGTCCGGTGCTACCAAATCGAGCGGATCTCGCCCTCATATAACCGAATCGTTTTTCTTTTCTTTTCTTCAACCGCTCGAATCCGCCGCCGCCGTGCCCTAGTCGCCGTTCCGCCGCTCCCGCGCTTCTTCCTCGCCGCCGACGAGCCTCCACACGCCGCGCCGCTGCCGTAACCGCCGCCAAAAATCACCGCCAGCGAGCCACCACCCGCCAAGAGCCGGCCACCTGCCACCACTGTGGTATCCCCCAGCGCCGCAGCTCACCCCTGTGCTCCCGTGCCCTCGCTTCCTTCGGCCGAGATTTGAACCTAGGGTTTACCCCTAAACCCTAGCTTAGGGTTTCCTTCAACCCTAGGGCTTGTCGAGGTAACGGCTCGTCTCGATTCCGTTTTCGATTCAAGTCCTTTCAATTCTCTCGTTAGGGCTTGCCGTTGACCATAACCTTTCATTGCTATCTAGATTGGTCGTTTCAGTGCTCGATCGCCGATCTCGGGGGTTCTCGCGAACTAGGTCACCTCGTCCCTTCACCGTCGTCTCGTCGATCCGAGGTAGCTTAGCGTCGTTTCACTTCGTATCTCACGTGCTTGCTATCTAGGGTTTCGTATCTTTAGATATATATATATGCTTATTGTATATCTCTCTATTCCATACGTGCAGCGAGTCAGTCGGTGTGCCGGGTCAGATCTGTTTGCTTAATCCGAGGCCAAGCCTGCGGATACGGATTGAGGCCAAGCCTCTCGAGTGTCAGTTCATCATCTCACAGAGGTTCTCAGGCAGTCAGTCAGCATGGTGCGCTGCAAGAACGCCGGAGGAGCTCCTGGCGACGGGGACAACAGTCCTCCCCGTCGTGATGAGATTGCGCGCGGTAAGCGCATCAAGATTGCAGCCAGGAAGAAGAGGAGGACACTTTCAGATGCAGAGGCTACTCAGGCTACTGAGGCTCCACAGGCCACTGAGGATACAGAGGAGCAGGCAGCTCAGTCTCCACCACGTCGTCGCTCCACACGTGCTCGTACTCAGGTGACACCTAGGCCAGAGGGCCCGCGTCGTGGTGCACGACCTCCTCCCAGAGTTAGAGGGTCACCCCCGGTTGTGCACTTAGACCTGAGGGGTGCTTCTTCACGTCAGGTGAAGAGCTTGAGGTTTGTGGAGGTCAGCCGATGGTTTCCACCTGTCAGAGATGCCAGTGCTTCAGAGGGTTTCTATACCCCACTTCAGGAGGACTTCTACAGGGCCCTAGTTGACAGTGGCATTGCTTTCAGACCTCAGAGGGTATGTCGACTAGAGGCATTGGTTGATGTTGTGGGAGAGCAGCTCCGTCCGCACCTGTTCTATCTGCCTGGCTTATCAGATCTTCTTGGACGGACAGGTGCTTACTGCGGCACATGGGTCAGGGAGTTCTATGCTTCTCTTTGGATTGATCCTGCCCATGAGTTCATACACTTTGCTTTCAGAGGCCGCGATCACAGATTGTACAGCTCCAGAGCTCGAGAGATCCTCAGACTACCAGCTTCTGACACGAGGATCCATCAGTTGTGCTATGGTCAGACTCCACCTCCCAGACGCCCTCACGGCGGTTCAGTGCCACCCACCGACCTGGTTCGACCCTGCTTTCGCGAGCCTTTTGGCGAAGGGTCACGTCGTACTCCTGCCAGCCTGACTCCTCTTGCCCGAGTCTTGGATGCCATTCTCAGACGCACTTTACTTCCTAGACTTGGCTACAGAGAGGGACTGACGAGGATGCAGCTTTGGGTTGTTCACCACCTCATGACACAGCGACAGTTTGATATCTGGGATCTTATCCTGAGTGAGATGGAGGACACCATTGCTGAGGGCTTCAAGGGCAACCGTCAGCTTCCCTATGCCCACTGGATTTGTTTCATCATCAGATCAGCTATCCAGATGCCACCAGAGATCAGGGCAGAGATTGCCAACACCACTACATCATTCCCTGATTATGATATTCGACAGCTTTGGGCTTCTATCACTAGAGAGCAGGCTCCAGCACCAGGACAGCGTGAGCGCCCAGAGGTTCCTGAGACAGCAGCTGAGCAGGACGCTACAGTGGACGAGCTTGCCGAGGCAGAGCTCGCAGACCTTGACACTCAGCCTGCTGGGATACCTGAGGATGTCACTTCAGACAGCACTGATGAGGACTATCAGCCCATCCCCAGGTACCGGTCTCCTCGGTCTCACGACCACGAGGCCGGTGGATCTGGCTCAGCCTCCCGCTCAGACCCAGCCATGGTGGCTATCCTTGAGAGGTTGACCCAGGCTCAGGAGCAGCAGCAGCAGCAGATACAGCGCCAGGCACAGGATACAGCTGCAGCACTAGCACAGATTCAGGCTCGTCAGGACGAGTTTCAGAGACAGCAGCTTGAGATCCAGAGGCAGCAGGTTGAGATGCAGCGACAGAGTCAGCAGCAGTACATGGATCTCCTGCGCCATCTTATCACAGTTGGGGTTCCTCCGCCAGCTTCTGTCATGACTCAGGCTTTGCATTCCAGTGGTCCGTCGAGTCAGGGACAGCCGAGCTTACAGTTTACATCTCCACAGCAGCAGGTTCCCCAGTCCTTTCAGTCCCCGAGCTTCACTCCTATACATACGGGGTTTACACCGTCAGACCAGCCTCGCCAGCATCTTCTGACAGGCACACCTCTTGGTGATTACAGTGCCACCTACAGCGAGTTGACTGGTCAGCCGACACCCTCGCACACTACTACGTTTCACACTTCGTCAGGGTTGTCAGCTTCCGAGGCAGTCGTTCCACCAGTGACAGGGACCGGGACTACAGAGACCCTCCCCTCTTCAGTTGCCTCGACAGATCCCCCAGCTACTGGCGCACTTCAGGCTCAGGTTACTCAGACAGATCCACTTGTTGCTACACAGTCAGTGCCTGTTCCTGCTCAGACCCCGACCGCTTCGCAGCCACGTGCTTCTTCAGAGGGTCAGCCAGATAGCTCAGACTCCGAGGGCGATTCACTTCACTTCGTGATTACTCCGCGCACCTCGGCACCCGACACGACTCCGTCTGTCCCCCCGTCAGATTAGATTAGTTTTTTTTTG
The DNA here is from genome assembly GCA_038087645.1 of Saccharum hybrid cultivar R570. NCBI lineage: Eukaryota > Viridiplantae > Streptophyta > Magnoliopsida > Poales > Poaceae > Saccharum > Saccharum hybrid cultivar. Next base: position 2,293,888 of record JAQSUU010000730.1, on the reverse strand, counting down.
GCGCTTGATGCCAAAGGGGGAGAGAGAGTAGTTTCAGGGGGAGTTTGTGAGTGGGTTTTCGTTTCTCGTGTGCTCATTCATGCATATCATGTTTATTTTCAGCATTGCAGTTGTGTGACATTGTCGTCGAGTCGTAAATCTTAAATCTTAATGTGTTATCCGTCTCCGTGATTTATTTTTGTCACCGTTTTAGCTATAGCTCTAAGGTTGTGCTTCCGTGCCTTACTCCGATTACTTATGAGCTATATCCTTATGTGTACTAACGCTTTTTTGTCTTATCTTATGAAGTACACTCTTTTGGCTTGGGGCACATAAGCAATTCCTAACCCCTTGTGCTTATTGTATTTTGCTTATGTGAACCAAGCATGCTTGAAAACCTTCACTCTAATCCATTGAAACTTAGTGTTGCCATCAATCACCAAAAAGGGGGAGATTGAAAGCATCTAGGCCCCAAGGTTTGGTTTCGGTAATTAATGACAACACTTTATTACCATGACTAACGTGTGTTTTGCAGAAACATTGGTAAGTTAGGTCATGGAGGTGATAACTGCTTTGAGCACTGTGGTTTCGTGTCCCTTGATGGAAATCGTTTCGGTTCTCAAAAGAGTGACGTCAAGATTAAGGACGGTTAGTTCCGGATGACGAAGTGTTGAGACACATTCGGAATAGTCGTTAGGATCTTCGTTTTTCTCTTTTGGCCGTACTATAAAGGGGGGCATGAATGGGTAGCTTGACCTAGGCGAGTCCTATGTTTAGGTGTGGTGCACACTTGTTAAACTTGGCGCTAGGCAACCCTAGATTGGCTCAAGGTTCAGTTAGAAGCAACTTGGTTGAAGTTGCGACGCGTTTCGGGCTGTTTTCTAGGCACCGGACGCGGTCTTCGGGAACACCGGACGCGTCCGGTGTATACGTTACCGCGACTAGGTTTCGGCCTCGACCACCGGACGCGGTCCTCGCGAGGACCGGACGCGGTGGTCAGCGACCGACACATGTCACCGAGAGAGAACGCCCGTCGGACGCGACCTGGACTTGATCGGCGCGTCCGGTGCGAGTCCAGTAAGGTCCAGAGAGGACCGGACGCGTCCGGTCTTCAGGCATCGGACGCGGCCTCGCGTCCGGTGTAAGTCCAGTAAGCACCCTTGCACGTCGGACACGTCCGGTGCTACCTGACCGGTGCGTCCGGTGTTTCGATTTCGAAATCGCGTTTTGACCGTTACGGGGGACCGGCGCGTCCGGTGCGTTGCACCGGCGCGTCCGGTGACCCCGTGTCAGAAAGTAACGGTTCGTTTTCTTTGAGGGGTGTATAAATACAACCCCTCCACCTCTTTTAGAGCTCTCTTGCTCATTCAAACATCTGAGAAAACCCTTTAGAGTGCAAGGGAGTGCAAGAGCTCTAGTGAGGATAGAGATTTGAGAATCGAAGCTTGAGAGCACCTCACTAGCGATTAGAGAGAGTAGCAAGTGTGCATCCACCTTCTCATTTGGGCTCGTAGTGGTCAAGTGAGAGTTCTAGCTTGTTACTCTTGGTGATCGCCATCACCTAGACGGCGTGGTGGTGATTGGGAGTTCGGTGATCATCCGGTGGAACTTGTGGATGACCCAACTCAAGTTGTGAGCGGTTTTGGGTGATTCGCCGCGACGGAGTGTCGAAGAATCAACCCGTAGAGAGCACTTGATCCTTGCGCGGATCAAGGGGGAGCGACACCCTTGCGCGGGTGCTCCAACGAGGACTAGTGGGGAGTGGCGACTCTCCGATACCTCGGAAAAACATCGCCGTGTTCCTTGCCCCTTTACATTCAAGCATTTACTTTCTCGTATTTACTTACATTGCTTGTTTACATTCCTAGACTTGCCATGCTAGACTAGGATTGGAAACTAGGGTGCAAAACTTTGTATCGGTAGACTCACTAGGAACACAAGTAGACACTAGGGGTGAATTCCGGCTTATAGGATTTAATTCTTGCAATCAATTTTTAGAAAAGCCCAATTCACCCCCCCTCTTGGGCATCTTGATCCTTTCACATTTCACCGAGAATTTTCTCATTGAAGCTTGAGGACAAGAACTTCTTTTCATGTAGTAGATTGACATCACTACTAACAATTAGGGTGTCATCCACACAGGATTAGGAAATGAATTTCCCCTTCTATAACTTTGTACAAACGTAATTGTCCTCTCATTCTTTTTAACCCAAAATTTCTAATTGACTCTTCAACTTTAAATGACACTGTCTATAGATTTGCTCCATTCCATAAGAGATTTCTACAGGTGGCATCCCTTACATTCTTTCTTTTCATGACAAAACCTTTGGGTTGTGCCACGTAATTATTTTCATACAAATCCCATTGGGAAATGCTATCTTTACTTTCATCTGATGTAACTCAGATCATAATGTGCCACTAGCACTCATTGTAATCTATTCATTCGCTTCGCGCAAAAAACTTTTGATTCAAGTCGTGCTCCACATCTTTATATATTTCCTTTGGAGTCACATTTTGTCTTGTAGACCCATCACAGCCTACTGTTTTGGCTCCTTAGGAATTTATTCTAGATCCCAAAATATTATTGGTATTATCGATTTCATTTCATCTTTCTTTGTTTCTTGCCACTTAGACGAGTGAACGCCTCTCATGGCTTCTTCAAATTAGGTGGGATTACCCTCCATTTGAATTTCACTAATATAGACTTTATAATCATCAGAAATATCTGATTTTCTTATTCTTTGAGACTTTCTGGGGCCTCAGCTACTAGCATTTCTTGACCTTTATTGCCAAAAGACAATTGATTCTATAAGGTCCTGTGTAACAAGATCCTTGTTTACATTATTCATCCTCCTTGCGGAGTCAGGTTTCTTTGTACCATGCTCCCCCAGATTGTCCCATCTTTAATTTTTCTTATTTTGGGTTCAGTCTGCTAAAACTAATATGGTGCATTTAACACCTATGGTGCATTTAGCACCGTCTTTAAAATTCTGAACACGTCCAGTATAAATACTGGCTGACTATGCTATCTTTCTGTTGGAACTGTAAAAGGTCCATGAATTTAGCTATATCTTTACTTTAGGGGTATCGATATTATGACCGTCTTACTCCCCCTGACGATCACATTCGTCTTTTATAGATCACTTTAGTATGCATCACATTGTCTGAATTATGGGGAAGTATCTTTCTTAATTGTCTTTCTTCATTGATCTCACCTTTCTCCCCCTCGAAATGTGGTGCGAACTTTTTTACCACAATTTCGAAAACTATTCAGAACTCTTGTGAATGAGGAAACTTTGATTACTTTCTTCTTTCACATGATTACATCATGCAAATGAAATTATTTCTTAATTCGTTGGGAGTACTTTTCCCTCATTTCACTTCAAGAACTCAACAGAGTCTTTTATCATTGATACTTTCGCAAGTCACGCTTGCATGTCATTCTTATGTTGAGGTCCATCTGTAACTTTCTGTTCTTCTTAAACTTATATTAGGATAACATAAGAGCTACCCTTAACTTTCTCCTTATATGAGATACACTCAAAGCACATGAGTCATCACAACTTTCTCCCGCCATGCAGGATAAATACTATGTCAGATTTCTCCCGGCATGCAGGATTGATCAACACAAGTACTATGCCAACTTTACCCCGCCATGCGGGTATTTTCTCAAACTTTTCCCGTCATACGGGTACTATCACAAACTTTTTCCCGCCATGCGAGATAATTTTCTTGAAGGGACATATATGTCAATACTGGCTCATATTCAATCATCAAGTTTAGAAATAAATCCAAATACTATTTAATACACATGGTTAATCCGACGTTGGTCAAATTAAACATGCATATCACTTATTACATTTCAAATCATGATGCTAACTAAAAAAAAAAATCTTCATAAGGAGTACATAAAAGGCATCTTTTAAAATAAACTCTTAATGTTCTCTTTCTTAGATCAATATCCTAGAATTCTTTTCTTTTGAAGCTATTCTTTAAAGAGACCGCAGTCCCTTGCACAATGGTATTCTTTCTGCAAAAAAATTGCACTTTTCATCTTCTGAGTCACAAGTACCCAGCTCATTTTCTTTTCACCCTTCAAGAATAAAGGCATGAAGTTCTTGTCTGAAAACATTAATCAATAATCAACAATAATAAGCATGAAAATAACCCTACATTGGTCTGGTTAAAGACATGCACATTAAACTTTTAAATTTTAAGTTCTATTCTATATCACCGTTGGGCAGAAATAGAACAAAACCATCAATCTTATACATCAATTCCACATCACCGTTGGGCAGAAATGGAATTAACATATGAAAACTCAATTATCTTATAACCCTCTTCAAAACTAAATTCTCTCATTTGTTCGAATTCAATTTTGAAAATCATCATCATCATTGCAGCGGAAACATGAAAATACATTACATTCTGCTCGCTCTTGGAGCATCTTTTGTCTCTCATCTATTCTCTGAAAATTGATCACTTTGATGCAAAATTCATCAGAGATTTAAACTTTAAACATAAAACTCATAGAATTATAATATTGTTATCATCAACGTTGGTCAGAAAATAACAATATCATAATAATCTTTAAACATAAACTCATAAATAAATTTATAATATTGTTATCATCAACGTTGGTCAGAAAATAACAATATTACAATTCATCTTGACTATAAACCGACTATTCCTCCAATTTTAATTAGAGGATAAACTTTTCATCATTTACTGAATGAGTATAACTGCTCTTCAAATTAAATCCTCACGTTGGTTCGAATTTAACAAGAAGACAAAACTTTTTCTTTGCAGCAGAAACTTTTAACATTCTTGAAATAAGATTCATCTACTTTTCAGAAGCACTTTCTTTAATTCATACAATTGTCCTCTGCACTAATTCTACATCACCGTTGGGCAGAAATAGAATTAATGCATGACACACTCATAAACAACGTCACAACATTGTTATTAATCAACTTTGATCATGATAATAACAATATTACTTTACCATTAAAACCATACTTAAAATGACATTATCCAGAAGCATCTTTAAAATTACTCAATTACTCTTTGCTCAGATTTCCACGTTGGTGAAAAAATTGAGCAAGATTTGGCATCAAAACTTAATAAAGCTATTATAACAATGCTTCTGGAAAAAGAAAAAACAAATTCTCAAAAACTTTACTTTGGCCCGAAGGCCCAGCCAAGCGCGCAGCGGCCCACGACCATATTTCCCTTCGCAAGGCGCAAACGCTGCTTGCTTCGTGGGCCGAAATAGTGACTGCCGCTGGCCCAGCTCACGAAAACAGCCTACGGCCGTGCCTTCACTGTAGCTCGTCCGCGCACCAGGCCCTAACCTGGGCCTGGGCCGGCATTTGGCTCACCCACCTGGGCTCAAAGTGGCCCGACCGTCCGGAGCCGTCCATCTGGATCGAATGGCTCACCGGCCTTTTCGCCGGATCAAAAACGGCAGCGGCGGCCGTCCTCCTCTCAAACCCTAAACTCTTCCATCCTTGCTCTTTCTCTCTCCATGCCGCAAGCCGCAGCAGTGGAGGCAGCGGTGGCGGCCATGGTGGCCACCGCCGGACCAAGTCCGGCTGCTCCCCACCCGGCCTCCTTCCTTTTTCATTTCCGTTCCTCCCCTTCTCTTCCACTGCGCCGCTAGCACCCAGCACCGCAGTGGCCCGACGCCGGAGACGAAAGGTGGCGCCGCCTCGGGGCCCCTCGCCGGCGCCCGCGTGCGATGTCGCGCGGAAAACCGAGCGGCGGGGCGGCTCCGTTTCTTCCGGTTTCGGCTGTGCGCCGACAACCGTCCGGCGGCGAGCCCACGAACGAGCACCGCCATCTTACGTGAGGAGTTTGTCTTTTCCTTAATCTTAAGGTTGGGAATTTCTGTCTTAGGGTTCTAATTATGGGGAAATATCTTTCCTCTCTTTTAACCCCCTCCATATTCCTCTGTTCTTGACCCTGGTAGGTTCCTCCCCTCTTTCCCCGTCCTTACTTTCTTTTAGGGTTAGGGATCTATTTTCGAGAGCCGATTCAAAATCGGTTGCTTTTCCCTTCTAGGGTTTCTGTGAATCTTTCTTTTGATTTCTTATTTCTTTCCCCGAGATCTAGATCTACACACTAGGAAAAACCTACAGCTCCGGTACCATTGTTGAATTTTTACGATCGTCCAGTGGTAGATCTAGCGGGTAGTTCTATTTACATTTGGGATAAACCGTCTTAATGAAAGAGAGAGAGAGGAGGATGGGAACGGGAGACGTTACTGACCGCCGTCCTAAGTGAAGTCCGTCGTGAAGTCGGTGGAGGTGGCGAGAAGCGATGCACTGGCATCGCCGGTGGGACATCCCGCCGCTGGCAGTGCCACCCTCGGGATCGGCTAGGGTTAGACGGTGGGTGTACTGTGGCGTTAAACCTCTCGCACTGAGCCCGTGGCTCCCACCTCTTCTTATATGGCACTGTGCGACGGGGCCCACCAACCGCTAATGGGTTGAGCGCCCCCGATCAGGGCACGAGTCAAGGCCCAATTAGGCCGTTGGGCCTAATCGGTGGGAGATCAATTCCAACATATGTCTCAGGGCAGTCTTTTTAATCATCTGAGAGGTTTGTCTATTTGAAACCTACTACTTTGTATTGATTAAGATAGCCACGTGAATTATTCAAAACTGCATCTGAATAATTGATTTGTGCCTTCATGTCATTTATATTGTCCATCCTTCTTAGGGTCTGTTTGGTTACGTTTTGTTAAAGTTTAACTCCCATCACATCAATGTTCCCTCAAATGCATGGAGTACTAAATGTAGACTAATTGCATGCATGTCGACACAGATTAGGAGTAATTTACGAGACGAATCTATTAAACCTAATTAGTCCAAGATTGGAAACTTTTTGTCAAATAAGATGAAAGTGCTGCAGTGTTTGTTAAACTTTAACTCCTCAAACCAAACACCCCCTTAACAACTGGGGGAGATTTTTAGAAACTGCCAGGCACACCAAGTAACCTGAAACACTACCTCCAACCACAGTGCATTTCATGATCAAATAGATGTGGATGACACTTCACATCATGTAGACATGATCAACTAATATATGTATACTCGACTTAAGGATCAGTTTCATTTAGATTTGTAAGGCTTGGACTTTACTAAAATATAACCACCACCACCTTCATGTAGACATTCCATAAATTTATTGGAAACGTCTTTATTTTGGAGTTGTTAAACAGTTCTGTTCTGTCAAAATATTGAAGGTGAAAATGGTGCTGCTAAAACCTTGGACTGGAGGACACGTGTACGAGTAGTGCTTGAAGCTGCACAAGGTATGCTGAGCAAGAAGAACATGTACTGCAATTTTCTTAGGGCTTGTTTGGCTGCACAATAATCCACCCCAATCCATATGAGGCCTTGTTTAGATGCGTATGTATTTACCTCAACCCACATGTGTTGAAGTGGAATTAAACTAAGTTTCACTCCAACACATGTGGTTTAATGTAGATACATATGCATCCAAACAAGACCTGAATTTAGAGTATTAAGATGAAAAATTAAATAATTATCCACCCCAATATCTTTCAACCCATGCGGATTGGAGTGGATAGATGTGCAGCCAAACAAAGGCCTTAAGAAAATATCCCATATGGTAATCATTTTATTTTCATTTTTGTGATACATGTAGGCCTAGATTATCTGCACAAAGGTTGCAAGCTGCCAATAGTTCACCGGGATGTGAAGTCCAGCAACATTCTATTGGGTCAAAATCTGCGAGCTAAAATAACAGATTTTGGACTTTCCAAAGCATACATTAGCGACACTCAGACTCACATCTCAGCCACTGCAGCTGGCACAGCTGGTTACATGGACCCTCAGTATGTTGTTTTTCCCTGTGTATATATATGCTGTTGTTAATTTTTTGTAAACGTACCTTTTCATGGAGTAGCTTATTATATATGCAAACATGGCTTCCTTTCCATGCGTTTGTTCTGTTTTTCTTAAATGTTCTTGTCGCTGTTCTTATCAGGTACTACCACACTGGAAAGCTCACTGAGAGCAGCGATGTGTACAGCTTCGGAGTTGTTCTGCTTGAGGTAGCCACATGCGAGCCCCCGCTAGTGCCACACCATCGCCATGGCCACATCGTTCAACGTGTTAAACAGAAGATCGCCACTACCGGTGACATAGGCCTCGTTGCTGATGCACGGCTCGAAGGTGCCTTCGACATCAACTCCATGTGGAAGCTAGTCGACACTACTATGATGTGCACAGCGGATTCTGCAGCTCAAAGGCCGACGATGGCCGCCGTTGTGCTGCAGCTGAGGGAGAGCCTGGGGCTGGAGGAAGCTCGCAACATGGACATTGTGGGTAGCCTCACGGCAAACCCAGGGAGTGAAGTGGAAGTAACTAGAAACAACGTGTGGCGTTGCCGCGCGCCTGCGTAGAGTGTCGACCATTTTGAGCCAGTCTGGTCATGTATTTATGTTGGTACGATTCGTTGTTTAGCTTTTGTTACGGAGTAATGATATGTATTTTGGGGATTTGGCTATTGTAGAATTCGGTGATTGTTTATAAGCTATATTTACCACGTATAGTGGAAGTATTTTTTTGTGTATTCATTTGAAGTATTTATTTATGGGATATGTTGTGTTCATTTATGCGAATGTACATAATATCATGTACCATATGTATTTAAGTATTTTTTTTATGTGTATAAGTATATTTGCTACAATTTCTATTCGAGTATTTATACTTTGGGTTATGAGAAAGGGTAGTTCACATATGTTGCTATGATGGATAAGATATAAATTTCCTAAATTTATCGACAAACGGCGAACGATAGGAATTTATTTTTTTTATGAGAAAGAAGAGGCGGAAAATATTTAGCTACGTTCTAGATTGGTAAATTTATCAACAAAAGGGAAACGATTTCGAATTTTTTTTTTTTTTGAGAAAGAAGGATCGGAAAATATTTAGCTATGTTCTAGATTGGTAAATTTTTTGACGAAAGGTAAATGATAGGAATTTAGAATTTTTTTTAATTACGGGATTTAGAGGTAGGATGGATAAGATATGAATTTCCTAAATTTATCGACAAAATGCAAACGATAGGAATTTAGAAATTATTATTAGTATTATTGTTGTTGTTGTTGTTGTTGTTGTTGTTGTTATTATTATTATTATTATTATTATTATTATTATTATTATTATTATTATTATTATTATTATTATTATTATTATTATTATTATTATTTTTATTTTTATTTTTATTTTTATTTTGATGACAAAGAGGAGGCGAAAAATATTTAGTTACGTTTTAGATTGGTATATTTATCGACAAAAGACGAACGATAGGAATTTATTATATATATATATATATATACACACACACACACACACACGGTAAATGCCCGTGCGTTGCAACGGGAAAAAATAATAATGTCACAAAATATGTGTTGTACTGTTTACCTAAAAACAATAGTCGAGCATGATGTTCGCAACAAGTTAGATATAACACGATGACAATTAGTTTGCTGGCTTTATTAGTCATAAACGATGGTGAGCAAATAGCTTGACTAAATAGCACATACAAAAAGAAAGCACAGGAACGCTGGGAAAGAGTGTGTGAGGAGGGAGAGATGGGCATGGTCACCCACATGTAGCAGTAGAGCATGGCAAGCAAATGCGCTCACAGCGCAGTGGTAGCGCCTCCTGTCGTGGTCTCGTGGAGGGCTCCCGCCCAGGTTTGAGTCCCGTAGGAGCAACCGAGCACGCGTGTGTGGGACTGTGGGTACATGGATGATGTGTGTGTTGCTGTTAGACGTATTATGAGATTTCTCGGGCAGTCTCACCTATATTTGAGCATACAGTTGGGATAATAAGTGTCTATATGAGTTTTACATGACATGCCCATGCAATCTGTGGATTCTCTTCTGCATCAGAGAAGCATCAGAAGCTGCCTAGCTCCCATGAGGCCATCAACTGAACCTCTCCCAACAGATTCATTAACTGGCGCCGACAAGGAAACATGGTTCCCAATTGTATGAACTATTCAACGTCCTTATGGTTCCTACCTGGACATTCAGCATACACCTGAACATTGTTGAATATAGCCAAAATGCATCACATGAAAAGGGCAAGGGGGGCAGAGCGTTCAAGTCAAAAGCAACATGATCATAAAGGAGGATAATTTAAATGACCAGATCCATCACATGAAAAGAAGTAACAGCTGGTAGACAAGCACAATTGTCCTCTTTACTGCAGTCAGGTTTTGTTTGGAGCAAGGTGTTCAGACTTCAGCTCAAGCTGTTTTCTCATGATGAATGGCTTTCAACCTCAAGACTTAAGGTCAGTAACAGCTAGTATATGCCATGTTGCAGATATCAAAGAGGGATGATACTATAATGCTTAAATATGTTCAGAAATAGAACCAAGAATACTCCAGTAAGCAAGTTGGCTGATACAATACAATAATGATTTTGCAAACTAATAATTTTGACCAGATCTCTTTCATTCTTTGGTATGCAAACTGACTCAAACTGAAGATAAGATATGCAATTTGACTCTTTTCATACTCTAAGAAAACTACATAAACAATAATCCTGCAGTCTCAATTACAAAACTTCCTCTGTAATAGAATGACCAATTAATGTTTGTAGCCAACAAAACACTAGTCAAAAAAATCCAAAGGACCATCGGTTACAACAGTCTCTATCTACATCTCCATGCACCTATCTAATTTCTTCTGCAAGCTGGTCAATTGGTCATTCCCCTCTGCACAGTTAACTCATTACTCATCTAGAAAAACATTGATACTGTCATAGTACTACCAAGTAGATTTTCTGAAGAGCAAATAACACAAATTTGGATCAATTGCCTTTAACATCGTCACAAAATCTCAAATCCAGAGCAATTACCTATAACATCAATTACCTGACAAGCTGATAATTCAGCCTCCATCACCTCTGTCGCAACACCTCATCATTGTTCTGTGTTTAGGATCATTCGGCCTCCATCACCACGGGCCATCGTTTCCTATGCAATAGAAATTAGATAGCATACGGTTTTTTCAACTTGCAAACAATTGATTTGCTAGGAGTTAGATTAGAATATACACTCAATAGATTAACATGGGATTGAGAACAAATCAATCACATCATCTAATGAACAGAGACGGGATTTCCTCATTCATACCTAGAAAAGAATTGCAGCAACACATCTGTGATGTCTGCCCGCCTCCTTCCACCATACAAGCGGTGGAGGCACTGCTGTCTAGACCATGTTGCTGGTTTCGGACCACACCATTGAAGGAAGGTGTCTCGTTGGTGGTATGCTTTTTTTTAGAATCAATCCACACCCAGACCACAGCAAAGGTTAGTCCACAATGTCTGCTTACATGTCATGTGTCCCTGAACCTGAACTGAAAGAGAAAGGATGTAATTCTATACTGATTGACAAGGTTTTTGTTTCTTCATATCTTGACTTGAAGCTAGATTGTCTGAATCTACTATCACATTGAAACATAGGGAACCAATGACCAATATAAGCAATTGAACAAGAGATGGAGCTGCTGGAGGGCTGTACCACCCAAAGGTACGATGTTATCAACTCTGAGGCCTGCACCATTGCCAAGTATACCAGTTGACAAGCGATCAAATTAGAGCAGTAATTATCAAACTTGAATTAGTGTCTGAGGAGCAGTGCAAATATGAGGGAGAGAAGAGAGCTTGTGAGTCTCCTTTGCAGCCTGGAAGAGAGGAGCCCTGCTGCAGGAGAGGCGTCAGAAAGGGCAGCGAGGCGGCCTAAAATCGCCCTACGCGCCGCAGCAACCAGCGGACGCACCTGCCCGAAATTGCCCAGCACGCAACAACAACCGGCAGAGGGAAGTGAGGAGGAGGCGGCAATGGATGCAGGACCCAGGGTGGCCCTAACCACATCCGCCCTCATCCTACAGTCGGCACGGCCTCCCAGCTGTGCCCGTGCTCGTGCTGCTGCACATCAAAGCGACTCAGCTGAGCCAGGAGGCAGCCATGGCGAGTCGGAGCACCCGCGAGCATGTGCAGGACCACTGGGACGCAGCAATGGCGGCGCTCGCGGGCCGAGGCGTGTGGACCGGCCGTCTCCCACGGTACAGCCTGGATCTTGTGGATGTGGTGGTACGACATTGAGGCCGTCCGCCGCCACGGCGGCAAAGCTGATGCGCCCAGGGGTCCACGCAGGGGAGGGGAGAGGAGTCGTCGGCGTCGGCGGATCAGGGTGTGGCTGGGCGGGGCAAGGACGACGCCGTGGGCGCGGACAGCGAGGTCAACAGTGCGGGTCCTCCTTCTCAGCGAGGCGGCGGAACGGTCTTCTCGGCGAGAGGATCGGGGATTGACGGCCGCGGGGCAAGGACGACGGCGCTGGAGGCAACGGCGAGCTCGACGGCTTCAAGGCAGGGAGGAGGCATGGGTGAGCGGCGGTGTGGGAGAGGTGGAGGCAGCGTGGGAGAGGAGGTGGTAGCATGCGCGTGCCCGCGAGGAAGCGTGATTTTAGAGATGGAGCGTGATTGGTGCGAGCGGGCGTCCAGGCCGAGTGGCGTTTTCTAAGGAGCTTCGAGGCCGAGTCCACGTCTAATGGCATTTGGAGGGAAATATTTGTGTTCGGGTCTATCTTGCGCGGAGGGAGCGAGCGCGCCGGGGAAACGTGCGAGCGGGCGAGCGATCGCACGCCCTGTGAACGATTAATTTTTTAGATATATATATATATATATATATATATATATATATATATATATATATATATATATATATATATATATATATATATATATATATATATATATAACTATTACCCTACAGCTGGCTACAAAATAACTTATTCTGTAGCCACTTTGAGTTACGATAATTGCTATGCTAATTTATGAGATTATAGTAACTCCTTATTATGTGGTTTACTATAACATTATGGTAAATATCCTCATGTGTTATAGTAATTCAACTATCGTAAATATATACTGACATTGTCGTAAATTAGTATATAAAATTATCGTAAATAGAGGTGGCTACAAAATAACTTATTTTGTAGCTAGCTATAGAGTATACTCTCCCTATATATATATATATATATATATATATATATATATATATATATATATATATATATATATATATATATATATATATATATATATATATATTGGATGACGAAGAAGAGGCGGAAAATATTTAGGTACGTTCATAGTTTTAAATCTCCCGCTATAGCTGCCGTTATAGCCCGCTATAGCCTTTTGAGGCAGGGTGCCGCTATTTGTGTTCTTGTACAATTTAGCCGCTATATTCCGCTATAGCCCGATATAACTCCGCTATTGGCTGTTTTAAAGATATACCGCTAAACACCTTAGCCCGCTATTTAAAACATTGGGTACGTTTTAGGTTGGTTCTAGTTTATTTACGAATTTTCTGGAGATTTTTTACAAAGGAGAAGCGCTTACTTTGATCTTCCGGGTACGTTTCTCGTGTGCGCGTAGCGAAAATACGTGAACAGTGATGAACCAAAAAGCGATTTTTCACGTGCTTTGAGCCGTCCGATCGAGATCTGACGGCCGTAGATTTATAGGCGACGTGGCCACCTTGGTTGCCCGGAGCTTGGCTCCGGTTTAACTATGTAGTAATGTCGTCGTCCTCTTTTCATCCATTAGCGAGATGAAGACGTTCTCTGTTGTTCCTGGATTGGTTCTTTGTCGATGGTTTTGTGCAACTACAAGTCTACTACAATGAGTCTTTTTTTATATACTAGTCAAGTGCCCGTGCGTTACTGCGGGTATACATAGAATCTCATGACAGATAGCCGCACGTGTAGAACATATGTAAAATCTCATCCATTCATTAACAAGTTATTTGACATAAAGCTAAATATTAACCATAGAAGAAAAGAGACATGTTAGAAACAATAACCATCATATTACAAATTAAACATAAATTCACATATAGTTATTAAGAATATATTATAATACAATGAGTACATCCAATAGGTAACATGTCCACAATAACATCAATAACATGTCAACAAGTCATAAGTTGCTTATCTCCCATTGTTTTTAGACTTCCTTTGTTACCTGAAATATAGATGAATACGACAAATGTCAAATAAAGGACACAAATGTAAGAATATAACAGTTGTACAAAACATAAGACAATACATTTTCATGGAGTGAGGACCTTTTTGTAGACAATATTTTTTGTGTATGTACCATTTACTTTTGTCTTTTTTTTCTTGTCATTCTTATCCTCGGGTCGAACAGCAAGGATTCTGATGTTTGATCTAGCAGTAGCTCTAGATAGCGCAACATACAACTGACCATGAGAGAACACCGATTCAGGCAAATACACACCAGCATTGGGGATAGTCTGCCCCTGTGCCTTGTTAATCGTCATGGCAAAACTGAGTCTAATAGGAAACTGCTTCCTCTTGAACTGGAACGGGAATATCTCGTCATCCGAGGGGCATAACGGAATCCGTGGTAGGAAGATTCGCTTTCTGGCATGGTCTCCGACCATAATTTCTGCATCAACAGTATTTCTTTGGAACCCTCGAACCACCAGCCTGGTTCCATTACAAAGTCCACCCGCAGGGTCGATATTCCTTAGCAATATGACCGGGCACCCAATCTTGAGCTTTAACACATGTGGAGGAAGACCATTGGGGGTCAAAGTGTTGAGAAACTCAGATGGGTAGTAGTTGTGTGGATCATCCACCGCACTATCAAAGTTATGGTACATCATCTCATCCCCTTGGAAACGGCTTATCATCTTCATGTTAATCATATCAACCCAGTCATTCTGCTGAGATAATATTGCTCGTGAGATGATGTAGCTCTTGTTTGACATATTGGCATTGAGGGCAGGAAATATGCAGTCAATTAACGTATCAAGATCACTGTCTTCTCCGGTCTATGGTATGCATATATCATCAGGAAGGCGAATTTCACCATCACCATTAACCTCCTCCGTGCCTCCCCCGATGCGTAGCAAGTATTCTGCAAACCACGGATCGTTCTTTGCCCTCATGTTACGCACCAACTTTAGATGTCACATAGAATCCCAAAGGTACGACATCCGCAGTGAGGCACCAACTATTTGAGCCCTTGACCCTCTTCGAACAACTGGGAGAACTTGCCTGAAATCTCCACCAAACACCATAGTCTTCCCCCCAAATGGCAAGTTAGGACGGTCCATGATATCACGAAGGCTGTTGTCTAGTGCCTCAACACCTTGCCTCTTCATCATCGTCACCTCATCCCAAATAATAAGGGATGCGGTCCGAAGCAGCTTGGCGGTACCACTCTGTTTTGTGAAGGTGCAAAAGGCCCCATCGTCGAGGGTGAGGGGAATCTTAAAGCGCGAGTGGGCGGTTCTGCCACCAGGCATTATTGAGGCAGCAACACCAGATGTTGTTGTTGCCACGGCAATCTTGTTCTGACTACGTATAGTAGCGAGCAGGGCCCTATATAGATAAGTCTTTCCGGTGCCGCCAGGTCCATCCACAAAGAATAAACCCCCATGATTGATATCAACAGTAGACATAATCTCATTGTAGGCAGCCTGCTGCTCCTCATTAAGGGTCTTTGATAGTGCCATGTCATCAACGCTTGCCTCAACGCTAGCCTCCTCGAAAATCTCCCTGGGAATCTCACCAGATGGATCATATGTGTCATCGATATCAGGAAGTGGGTACATCTTTATGTCCTTCTGCATTGATTCTAACAACTTCTGAATATCTATGAGGACCATCTGCTCTATTACGAAGCTGGACTGGTTATTACGCCTGTAGTCCTCTAACATTGCCTCCTTGTGCTTTTCCCAGAGATCCAACACATCACTCGGCTCACAAAATACTAAAATTGTTGCAAAGAGTCTTCGCAGTGCATATGGCATCATCCATAGAGTAGCTTCAGCAAGGCTCTCGTGCAGCGTGTTGTCCGCTTCAATGAGGCCCCTTCTTTCTATGGCTTCACGAAAAGTCGGTAGGAGCTCACCAGAAATCGTCCTTAGATCAGTGAACGAGGTTGCACTAGGCACGTGGTTTAGAAGCATCCTAAGATAGTAACGCTCCCCTTCGGCTGGATTGGCACATACAACTCTTCCGATATGTCTTAAACAATTTTTTTGTGCTCTCCTAATCCATTCTTTTCTCTGTGAGTCCCACTTATAGTACTCAGGAAAGTCCCGATACAATATACCGTGGGCATGTTTAGATATGTTGTTCTTTTCGAAGTAGGTTGTAAGCATCGACCTTTCAACACCTGGACGATTAAGCACTCGTCGAACACCTTCACGCTTGTAAAATGACACCATGTGCATGTCAGGAAGATGCAGCTGCAAGGATAACACCGAAGGCGACCTATCACTTATATCAAAACCATATATCCTCCACAAGGCTTCTGGTGGAGTTACCCATCTAGCATCCATGTATTGTTTGATCTCATCAATGTTTCCTTCATTGTCCTCCTTGTCGGCCTCTCTCACAGCCACAGACGCGCGGTCATGACCCTTGTAGATGTACTTAAATAAATATTTAACGGCCTTTATGCTCCCACATGCCTCAACATTGATGTGGCAATTGAACAGACGTAGGATGTATGGGTTGTAAGGCACGACCCATCTGTTGTCAAGGTCTTGCCCATGAACTTTTTGTTTTCTACCATCGTCACGCCGTCTATAAACTAGGTATGAATCCTTGCCCTATAATGTGGCATCACAGAAAGGGCGTGGGTAACGATTCTTGCATGATTCACGGCCCTTTGTGCACGGACAATTGCGATTAAGTACTCCATAAGGGCCATGCATCATATGCTTTGTAACCATTTTATACAAGTCTGGATACTTCTTGTTTGGGAGCTCGGCTGAGATGAGAAGGTCACACTGCTCTGGGCACGTGATCTTGTACTTTCTCTCCATGATTAGCAAAAAATGTGCGTGCGGTAGACCCCTCTTCTGAAACTCCACAACATACACATGTGCGCGAACCTTTCCGAGGATATCCTTTTTTAGCAACTTGTCCTTAAGCTCTTCTAGTTTTGCTCTAAAGACTCGATCAATAAGGTCTGGACGATCCTGTGGTGTTTGTCCAGGGTACAACTCATGTGTGATCCCATCCCACTTTGGATTACATGTCATAGTTAGGAAGATGTCTGGTTTTCCAAACCTTCGCACCAGTGCCATGGCATCCATGTACCTACGCCTCATGTCCCTCGGGCCTCCAATAAATGACGAAGGCATCACCGTCCGCTTCCCAATAGCTTCTGATCTACCCTCACCAGCATGTAGGCTATCAACCAATCCTTGGTAAAGGTCGGCCCTAATCTCCGTTTGATGATTGCGTTGTAATCCAATCGAGAACTCTCAATTTTGATGTACGTGTCCACCACAAACTGTTGGAAAAGACGCTTGCCATAAAGTATGGGATTAAAGATTTCTAGTCGTATCTGGAACTTGTAACAGTAGCAGTCATGCACAGAAACACATAAATTTCCCAGAGAGTCTACAAAAAAACTATGGTATTAGAGGTGTTCCTGGGATAATGGTTTGATATACATGAAAAGTATAAGAAGATAAACAAACATGTTTCTTCTTCTTCAGTACCACTACGAGCCTTACGTAGGGCACGAGCCGTGTTGACATCCTCTATAGTAACACCTTTCTTTGGGATATCCATATGCCATCCAAGCTCACCGCTAGGGAAGAAGAGTGGGTATGAAAGAGCATCATAGCATCCGTGGTATGATCGGATGCCATGCCTGCTCCTATCTTTCCCATGCAAGACAACATTATTCTGAAACTGGCCAAGGAGTTCACTACCCTCGATCCAAACAGCAGCCACCTCAGAAGCCATCGACACATTGTATGTCCTTTGGTCCAACCACTGATCAAGGTTAAGTGTGAGACGATAGTCCTCGAGGTGTTCAGCATGCCCCATACTCCTCAAATGTTGTGAGTACGGGTTGTCATGAAGGATGGCCACCAGTATGTCTATAACTTCTTTATCTTTTTGGTACTGCTCTTCACGACACCTTCGGTACCGGTGCTCAAGGCTCGGATCGTCATCATAGAAGTAAAGCTCAAGATGTCTAGGCTCAATACCATCTTCTCTCCCAAATGACCTTATGTTGTGATAGATCATGCCATGTGCACGAAAGGTATATATGCCGCTGTTTCTGATGTTAGCAGTAGCACTGTCGAGGTGACAATACAGGGAAGTGAAAGAGAAGTGGCCATTGAAAAACCTGATATTGTTACGGAAGTGCCTAGCGTCTGCGTCCGAGCTCATCCATAGCCTCATGAGCTGGTCTGGTATGACTGGCGCACTCAGCTTGACCTTTCCGTTGCGGCAACAGAACCCTGGAGGTTCTTTGGGAAACCTCTTCGCACCGCAGTGATGGCAATTTGGGACAGGTTTTAGCATATGTGTCTCTCTAGGCATGTTACTATACACCTTTTCGTACAGGTCAGGTACTTCAGGGTTAGAAGTCGTGTCTTCCTCAGTAGTATCACTTTGGACATCGTCATCTGATTCCTCTATTGAAATGACATTTGAACATAAAAATAAATGTTAGATAAAGGAGTGGTTGTTTAGAAATGTATTTGGTATTTGGTACAAATACCTTGCCCAGCAAACAGGTATCCCTCATCCTCTTCCTCATCATCTTCAAATATATCGCCCTCATCATCGTCTGTGATCGTCATAGTGCCATAACATATTACAACTTCGATAACAATAAAGGAAATCAAATTTTGTACATGGTGTTAAAAGTAGTGCAAATTACCAGTATCATCAAATAATGGTTGTTCAGGTATAGTTGATGCATTTTGATTGCTTGGTCCAGCGCTTTCTGTCAATCACATAATGGACATGGTTGAGATAGGAATAAAGTTGTTTCATGTCAAGGAATGTGGATAGGGAGACCTCTTTATTTACCGTTGTTGGTCACAGTTGACTGAGGTAATGACGTACTTTCATCCGCTTGGTCTTCACAATCATTGATTGATACTACTGTGTTCCGACCGATGCGACGCTCAAACACAGTGTTACGATGGGCCAACAATGCATGTCTTTGCCCAGATGGAACATTTTGTCTATGTGTCATATGACCAGGCGAAATATCACCGCATCCATCTTCATCTTCGTCATTTGTCTTCTCAGTAGCTAGTGGGAAGAAAACAGGTGTCGTAGCGGATTCTGGAATAGCCCAATCACTAGGGCTTACTGTGTGACCGTGAGGCACAGATGAGTTTGTAGTGGGCCACTCCATCGTTGGATTAAAGAGTGGATTCTCCATTGCGATGGACTCACTGTTTAAGGTGTGTCTCCGCACCTCCCTGGAGCGGTTTGTAGTCCCTTTCATTGCCTGTTTACGTCCAGGAGCTTGATTGTAATGCCTTTGTTGCTTGCGCCTTTGTTCCCGTTGTGCAAGTGTCATGTTTGCATATGCCATCCTCTTCCTTACACGATCAGCAATGACTTGCTCATGTGTTAATTGTCTCTTACGTGAAGCATCAGTCTGTTGTGACTGAATTTCTCGATTTACTATGCTGCGAGCAGTAATTACTTCATCGTCATCACCTACATAGTTGTGTTTGAGTTAACATAGTAGCAAGACAACCAGAACACACCAGACATCCTTCAATGATTCTCTCACTACATATAAAGCTATTGGTAGATTCAACATCACAATAATGTTTGTGTTGATGCCATATTCACAACAGTTGAATTACCTGTTAACCAGTTGGATATATCATCAATATTGTTTGCATGGAGTGAATCATTCCTATGCAACCAGTCATCTGTTTCATTAGGATCCATATTTTCCTTGTTTGATGCATCATGACCATCTACCAATTGTGACACAACACATCTGAGTAACATCAATAGTAATATATATTATACCATTATTCATCAACGTCTCTACTAATACAACCATTGGTAGTTTCGATTCGTAGTTGTTGCTCCCTTTTTCTTTTATATGCTTCTCGACGTTTTTTATTTTTTTCATCTCTTTTCTCTTGAGACATTGCGTGCCATCGAGCCTTGTCTCTTTCTCTCCTGCGTTGTTCAGCATCGCTTCCTGCAGTGTTACATCCAGATATTATTGATTATCATTAATATAATATAAATAATACACTGAATTGAATATAATAAATGCCCTTTTATTTTGGTTACCTCTATTAGTAGTGTTAGTCTTGTCACCCAATGGTGCAGGAGAATCACCATTTTGCATTGTCACTATCCACAATAGTTGAATTAGTCAATAACCGAATTATTAGAAAGTAAAGATATGGAAGCGACAGCTAAATTAGTTTAGATGCTTGTGAGTTTGCAAACAATGAAACTGAGTATTGATTGGTGTTGCAAACTGCAGTTTGTTTTCATAAAGGAGTTCATAATTTCCCATAAGGCGGAAAAATGACCAGGAGATGGAAATGCAAATTTTTAGACATTTAATTGGAGTTTTGCAATGCACTGATTCCTTATCAACTGAACATGAATCATATCACAGTCACATTTATTTTAGAAAAATGCATGAGTCTCAGATACTAAAACCCTTAAAGCAATATGCATGCAGATATATTGTGCATCTAACCAGACAGGTAAGGAGGAGATAGCTAAATAGTTCACAAATGGAATTGAACATACTTGTATACTACATATTTAAGCAGCATGACCTACTCCTATGTAGCAGGACAGTAAAGTTGACAAAACGTGTATGGATGGTTCAGCTAACCTGGCAGTGGGAACGGCGTCGATCATGACAGATTAGGACCCCTGCCCTGCTTTCAGCGCACCTGGTCCAACGGCAGAACCTGAGATCGGTAAGGTAGCAGCCGAAAAATCATTATTGAAATATCTAGAACCAAGTTGCAGCTGTAAAAGCTAAGTGACAATGCAGATTCTTTAAACTTTCATAAGTTCCTAACAACCCATGAGAGGTGCCGAAATCAACAAATGGTAAAATGTGTTTATGTGAATCCCTTTAAAATTAAGTCCCGAAGAAAGTCTACTTCTCAGTTCTATGAATCAGTTAAGCCAAGCATTGCATTTAAGTTTGCAATGTAGTCTCGATGTTCAGGAACAAATAAAACATCCTCAAGTACAACAGTTCTGTGGACTATATAACAAGATCTCGTTCTGTGAACAAGATCTCACGGTTGCTCAATTCTTGAATTTTAACTTGCAGATAACGTTTAGAATATGGTTGTTTAAGGAATTAAGGCTCTAGTCATCCAGTGGGAGCAGATATGTAGTGACATTTCAAAATTTACAGTTCCAGGCAGGGGAAGTTGTGTTAAAGCTGAAAACTGGAAAAGAATTACAGGTTCTCAGACAAGTTATTATACAATGGTTTTACTGTTAATGATGTTGGTCCCTCATTTAAACATATTTGGAAAGGAAAAATTCTAGAAAAAAAACCAAAATCTTCTTATGGCTAATGGAAAACAATGTTGTGCTAACTAAGGATAATATGATCAAAAGGAAGTGGAAGGCGAATCCCCTCTGCTATCTTTAATATATACATATATTATCTACATTAATTATATACGTGTAATATGTACAATTGTACATTATGCAGTAGGCCCACAATGGTAAATGAAAGTGGCTAATTATTGAATAAAAAGCCCTTTTAACCCAGTAGTAGAGTAATGCCACATTAAGCCATAATCGGTTCAAATCTGATAAGAGGGCTTTTCACTTAGTCAGAAGTCATCGGTTCTGTGATCAGGAGGAAAGCACCACTCACCTCTTCTTTGTTTGCCCAGTGGATAAAGTGGTGTGAATAATTGTGGCTCAAAAGCCTTGGGGCTGATGACAGACCCAAAAACTTAGCTCAATGTTGAAAGTGGGCTAAGAAATGGTTACCTAATGGTAACAAGTTCCATGCTTTTGGGATTGCTTCAAACTTTAAGATTGAGCATGGAACAAGGATGATGTGCCAAACTCAATGCAACCTTCTATGTGATCCATTTAAAAGCTTGCTGGAAACAAAACAAAAAAACCTTGCTAGCTGTATTCCGAAACAAATCTAAGTAATCCACTACATTAAGCTAGTTTTCTTTTTGCCTATACATAATCATTTTTGTTTGTTACTGGTAACACCAAGAGAGGCAGTATAATAGGACAATAGAGATGTCACAATCACACACCCAAGTTTCTCAAAACAGGCTTCCTATTTGTGCAACTAATGATGACACTAAGCGACACAATTTTTGATAGCTTTAAAAACTTGGACGCAAAGTAAGTCAAAGTTGTAGTCGTTAATATGTGTCAGGCTGCTCATAAAATGAACTGTCTCATTTTTTACACAAACCACAAGAAGCTAGGCCTTCCGTTTCAAAAAAAAAGAAGCTAGGCCCAACATTGATTAATTTTCATCATTGATATATGAAATATGTGAACACTTCATATTCATTGTCATCTAATTTGTTTGTAAAGAAAACAGCGCAACATCCAATTCTGAGATAACAAAAATCACCAGGTACAAATAGCTTGGATGCCTCCTTTAGAGTTCCCAAATCAGTTACATCTTTTGCCTGCAAACAAATATTTGTGGAACATCATTTAGAAATGGTCATGCACAGACCATATTAAGTTCCTTCATGGCGAGCAAATCAGTGGCAGCATCAATACGTCTGATAATATAGGCCTTCTTAATTGACTCTTGCTTTACAGAGAAGGTTTTGGTCATACTCATACCTATGCTGGTGTGCCCTTTTATTGTTAAACACCCAAACTCAATAAACTTTGGAAATTCATCGCACTAAAAAGTAATAAGAGCAAGTTCAACTGATAATACAAGTGTTTGTCTATAAGGGTGTCGTATCAGCTATAGACAAGCTTATATCCTACTGATGCCAGATATAATTATTAAGAAAGCTATGAGTCTACAAAGTTTGCCTATGTTCGAACTCCTTTTAACAAGCTTGTCTATTTCTACCTTCTATGTTTGAAGGATACAAGAGAATGCTCTAAACTGATGTGATAATGCTGAAATGTCATGCCATTTTTTACAATATAGTGCAGAGAACAGAAAAATTCAAGGGGGATACTTAGATGCCTGGCAAAAACAATAAAACGGCAAAGCTCTTATAACCTCTAGGAATGTGATGTTGAGCTGATTTTTTATGGCTTAATCACCACACTTATGAGCTCATCCCTACATCAAACAAAGCAGCAGAGTACTCCGCATTTAGCATGTGCAACACCTTCACCACCAAAATTCATTCCTACAGCATCCTTGTGAAATTGAGACAAATGTAACTGCAAATTAATCCACAGTACAGAACTGGAATGGCCGCAGTTCCTA
This sequence comes from Saccharum hybrid cultivar R570, assembly GCA_038087645.1. Classification (NCBI taxonomy): domain Eukaryota; kingdom Viridiplantae; phylum Streptophyta; class Magnoliopsida; order Poales; family Poaceae; genus Saccharum; species Saccharum hybrid cultivar. The sequence continues at coordinate 2,270,587 of JAQSUU010000730.1, read as the reverse complement.
GACGCGGAAGGACTGAAGGAGTCAGCATTCACCAATTTGAATTTCCAAACCAAACACTGAGCTCCCCCGAAGGGGTGGGCATACCTGGGTGCCCGACAATGCTCCAACGAAGGGACCGACGAAAACACGAGCGCGGCGGCGGCAGCGGAGATCTCAGCGCCCGGCGTGACGGAGCAGGGGTCACCGTCGAAGCACGGTGCCGGTGTTGGCGTCGTTGCTGCCCCCGGTGACGACGTGCACTGGTCCCCGCTGGTCGACTCGGGAACGGTGTCGGCGGCGTCAGTGCATCACGGCGCGCGGCGGCGGCGGCGGAGCGTCACGGTGGCGGCAGCTTGGCGAGGTCGTCCGATCCGGCGGCTTCGCGGTCGCGTCCGGCAACGGCAGCGGCCCGTCCGACGGCAGCAGCGCCGGTCGTGCGCGAGCACGGGGTCGCAGGCGTCGTGTCGTGGGCGGCGGCTCTCTCGAGCGAGATGCGGAGCAGGGGAGGTGGCGTGGGAGAACGAGCGACTGGTTCCTTTTTTTCGGGAACGGTGTCGGCGGCGTCAGAGGGTCACGGCGGCGCCAGCTTGGCGAGGTCGTCCGATCCGGCGGCTTCGCGGTCGCGTCCGGCAGCGACAGCGGCCCGTCCGAAGGGAGCAGCGCCGGTCGTCCGCGAGCACGGGGTCGCAGGCGTCGCGTCGTGGGCGGCGGCTCTCTCGAGCGAGACGCGGAGCAGGGGATGCGGTTCCAGGGGAGGCGGCGTGGGAGAACGAGCGACTGGTTATTTTTTTTATCGGAGGGGTGCGGTGTTAGCGTGCGGTTAGTTTGACCGGGGAGGGGGGCGATTAGTCACGGAGACGATAACATTTCAGGCTTTTTAGTGGTAGAGACTAACAGCCTATTTTGATTGGGAAAAAGCAATCATGGAACTAAAGTATAAAACAAAGCATAAGCACTCAAGCAGTACCACTGGGATTTTCAGGCAGCGCAGGTTGGGCTACAAGAAATTAGAAAGCATCTATAATCAACGAAAGCAGTGCATGTTAGGGCAATGCACATGTGGGATCAATCTTTTCTGGCCTTTTTCAGATCGCAAGCGTACAAACTGTCCCTTCTGAAATGAGAATTAGAATTGAACTTGATACGGAAAGAAAACAGAGGCTATCCAGTGGTAACAAATAATTAGGTCCTCTAGTGGTATAAACTAAGTCGAATGAAAAAACATGTGCCAAAAATCATGGACAAGTTGCACTGGAACATATGTTTCTTTCATAGACTCATGAACAATATCAGTGGCATGCTTGTTGTCCAGAATATATACAATATCAGACTACTCTTTCCAAGGAGCAAGGACTAAAATTCAGTTATGCACAACACACCGATCTACCTAATAGAATTTATATGTTTGACACAAGCACTAATAGAATTTAGTTACAGATATAATTTAGCAAAAGCACACAGAACTGCAGGCGCAGATCCAGTAAAGGACATGGGTGAGTGGTCGAAGTTAGCAGACATAATACATGTACACAAACGTAATGAAATCAGATCCGAATACAAATAACCAATTAGCTTAGTTTGGGGTGGGTTCTCGTTTTTGTACAGCAGGAAAGGATTGGCACACCTGGTGGCAGCAGCGAGCAAGGGTGCAGGAGGCGTTGAAGAAGCTGGGGTCCGCCACGACAGAGTCGTCGGAGCCAGTTGCAAAGCGCGAGGGTGAGGTGGATGTGCGAGGCCTCCTCTGCCTAGTTCTTGCTGCTCCTGCTCGATGGGATGCGGTCGCTCCTCGTCCCCGTCCGCTCCTGTATGGGACAAAATAGAGACAACATAACTATGAAATTAGCTTAGATTCAAAGAGACACATATGTTTGTCCTGGGTTTGGGATGAGATATGTTATGACTTGTGAGTCTAAAATAATGTACATGATGTAGCTATGTAGGCAAATGGGTTCACTCTGAATATGAATAATGTAAGAGTATAGATGTGCACACTTCAGTTGCTAACATGGTTTTAAATAGTCTTTTTATAGCTCTGCTACATGTAGCCATGTAGGCAAATGGGTTCACTCTGAATATGAATAATATAGAGTATAGACGTGAACACTTCAGTTGCTAACATGGTTTTAAATAGTCTTTTATAGCTCCGCTATTACTTTTTTAAAGGTCTACTGCTACGACATCGTCAATTATTTCACTATTGCAGCCATGAACGTTTTAGTTCCGTTCAACACTGTTATTTGGTTTAGTCGTAAAAAAGTGTTAGCTTTGAACGAGGCAACTATTCATTCTTTTCTTCTTTGGAAAAAGTCTAATTGACCCCCAACAATTGGAGGTGGTCTAGTTTACCCCCTCAACTATGAAACGGTCTAATTTACCCCCTGAACTTTGCAATACCGGCCAAATCACCCCCTTGAGCGGTTTTGGACGGTGGTTTTGCTACAGTAACAAAGGTTTTGCTACAGTGACAGTGGTTTTGTCGTTTTCTTTTTTATTTATTTCGTCTGAATCTTTGAAAAAACATAGTAAATCATAAAATGAAAAATTCAATTTTGTTGGACTCCACATGAGTAGATCTACACAGTGAATATATAATATAGTATGCTTTAGTACAAAGTTTTTGCTGTAAATTTTGATCTTTTTTTTCTTATACACGGCTCGTGCCCTACGTAAGGCTCGTAGTGGTACTATAGTGGTACTATAGAGGATGTCAACACGGCTATGCTTTGTTGAAGGTACATGGGAAATTGAACTCTCACATAAGACTGTCTAAATGTAAAATACACATGAAGTGGAAAATGAGCTCGCAAGAAGCCTAAATTTGTCTAAAATTGCTCTTCCTGGTCATCCCTTTTCTGAAGGGAATCATGAACTTATCTGCATGGACACAAAGATAATGGTATCTTTCCATTATCAGAAATGGCAAAATTATCAATGCCTATGATATTCTATATAGTGTGTGAAGCAATGTCTTGTTTGACTTGTTGTTGGGAAATGAAAATCTGCTGGAGCTGTTTCGATCTGGATACTGTGAATGTTCAATACCAACTTAAAAGAATGTAACTGCTCATAGCTAGTTGGTAATGTCGTACCTCAAATTCAGGCCTTTCATCAGCTGCTTCGTCAGTGCCCTCACTACTTTCTTCAGCACCAGAGCTGTCCTCCAACCAAACAATCAATATTCAATAGGTAGGGGCTGCCTGTAAGACACCACAACACCACATAATTCAATTAATTCCTGAAATCTCAAAGCAATTCATTTGGAAGATTCAGTAACACAATACCTCATATGAAATCTGAGGAACTGTAACGGTAACAAAGGCATGGGTCCTAAGAAGGCATAGGTGTAGATTGTGTAAGGAGGCATCATTGAATTCTTTTTTTTAGAAAACCAGAATTAATAGGCACAATAGGCTGTAATTAGATCAGTTCCGAATACAAATGGATTAAGCTAGGTTTTGTGCGCTCGGTTTGGCACAGCAGACAGGGAAGAAAAGGGGTGGGCGTACCTGGTGGGTGCTCGTCGCCAGCGAAGGGCCTGGTGGTGAGCTGCTGCCAGATCCGGCCATGGAGCTGAGCCGCCACCGCCGACGGGGACGAAGAGCCGACGGCCAGCCGGCAGGGCGAACCCCCTCGCAGCGCGCAGTGCGCAGCGAGAGAGGAAAAAGTTCCGGTCGCTGAGGACGGAGAAGGATGCAGGCGGGGCTGCCTCGGCCGCGTCGCCGGGGGCCGCTCGCGACGCGAGGTCACCCGTGCTGGGAGCGGCCAACGCCGTCGATCGGCGGTGCCCCGCCGTAGCCGAGGCCGGGCCCGTGCCGTGGTGCCGCCCGGAAGGCGCACAAGAGGGGGAGGCGGCGGCGTTGCAACGCGGGGGTGCGGGGGGGCACGGCGCGCGGCCGGTGGAGGGCGCAGGCGCGCGAGGCAGCGCGGACGGGAGGACGCCGGTGGTGTGGCGCGGGCGATGGGGAATTTTTGAGCCTTCTGTTTTGTTCTTTGCAAGGAGGCGGAACGTGGAAGGGATAAGCTTGATGCAGTCTGCCCAGGATTGGTCCTCGGTGGGTACGTGGACGGTATCTGAAAAAAGAAAATGCAAATCGGACGGCCCATTTATAGAGGTTTATACATGGCGGTCCTTTCAAAAAAAAATTTAGCAAAAATGGCGGACAGTGAGCCCACGGACTATGTGGCCCAAGCCCAGTAGGCCTTTAGCACGGGTCTATTATGGGCCATTTCAGACCGCCTAGCACGCGCTCAAGCGCCCGCGCAACTGGACCCAACAAACAGTCTCGCCGATGCCGCCCGCCGCCGGCGATTCCTCGCCTCCGCCGTCCTTCGCCCCCGCCACGACCACCCCAGACGGGTGGCACCCGCGCACGGCGGAGCGCCGACTGCTTCACCTCCTCCACCACAGCCCCTTCGCCCGCGGCCGCCCGCTCGAGCTCCTCGCGTTCGCCGTCCGCCGCGCGCTCCCCTGCTCCCCCGCGTTGCCGCACCACCACGCCCTCGCGGCGCTGCTGCTCCTCTCCTCCCCTCCGCCGCCCGCGCTGCCGCTCCTCCGCCTCCTCCCTCCCGACCCCCCACCCCCGCTGACGCTCCTCAACGCTGCCGTCAAGGCACTCTCCGCCTCCTCCTCGCCGGACGATGCCTTCCGTCTCCTCTCCACCCTCCGCCGAATCCACGCGCCTGACCGCCTGACCTTCCTGCCCCTCCTCGGTTGCGCCTCCTCCTCCTTGCCGCTCCTCTCCGAGCTGCACTCGCTCCTCCTCCGCCTCGGCTTCCTCTCACACCACCCCATCACCCTCGCTCTCCTCAAGCCCTACCCGTTACCGCACGTCCGCGCCTTGTTCGACGAAATGCCCCAAAAGAACAAGTGCACCGTCGCCTACAACACCCTCATCACCGCGTGCCTCAAGGCCAGGGACATCCGCGCTGCACGCCACCTGTTCGACGAAATGCAGCGGCACAGGCGATCCAGGAGGAGCGTCGTTTCCTGGAACCTTATGATCACCTGGTGTGCACGCCATGGACGAGATGACATGGCAGTGCAGTGTTTTGAGAGGATGGTCAGGGAAGGAGAGGTGGCGCCAGATGATGGGACCTTGGTGGTGGTGCTCCCGGCTTGTGGGAGGACGGGGAATGTTGGGGCAGGGAGGTGGGCGCATGAGTATGCGAGGAAGACTGGCTTGTTGGACGGTACAGTGCATGTTGCAAATGCAGTGATGGATATGTATTGCAAGTGTGGTGATGTTGATAGTGCACGGGAGGTGTTTTTGACGACGCGGCAGCGCAGTGTGGTGAGCTGGAACGCCATGATCACTGGATTCTCACTGAATGGTCACGGAGTTGAGGGGATTGATCTGTTCCAGGAGATGACGAGGCATGGAGTGGAGCCTAATGCTGTGACGTTCTTGGCAGTTCTTGGATGCTGTGCGCATGCTGGGGCAGTGGATATTGGGCGGGAGATCTTCCAGAGCATGCTGTCGGAGCATGGCATTGAGCCAGCAATTGAACACTACGGGTGTATGGTGGATCTATTTGGAAGGTCTGGTCTCCTTGAGGAGGCGCATGTACTGATTCAGGGGATGCCAATGAAACCTAATGCTGCGATATGGGGAGCACTTTTAAGTGCATGTCGTGCTCATGCTGGGCTTGGCATTGCTGAGGTGGCTCTGAAGGAGCTTATCAATCTTGAACCATGGAACTCGGGGAACTATGTGTTGTTGGCCAATCTTTATGCGGAAACAGAGCGGTGGGAGGAGGCAGGGGAGGTGAGGAGATTGATGAGGAGGATGAGTGTGAATAAGGCTCCAGGGCAGAGCTTAATGGAAGAAGCTGAATTTCAGTTGACAAATTCATACCAATAGCTATGTGGAAATAACTTTAGTTTGGAAGGGAAACTTCATAGAGGGGCTGTAAATGAAAATCTCCATGCATCAACCAACCCTACTAAGAGACATGGATAATATTTGCAGGTAAACATACTGGCAGTTTTTCGCTATGTTCCATCCGTTGTAGCAGTGGTGTGTCGAATAGGCGATTGTTTTTATCGATATTCTTTCACAGCAAACTTACATTCGTTCATGGCAAAATAGGCACTAAATACCTCAATTGTTATGATTGCTAAGATAGAAAGATGCAATACTTGTCTTTAGGTGTGTGTCAATATATTTAGTATTGATGGGTATATGGAGATCCCACATCATTACACAATTACCAACAATAAATGCACCTTATAGAGTTCTAATATCATGCATTCGAGTTTGAAATGTACAGATTTAATCAGCAGCCATCAAGGTGCTGCGAGATGTTTTGCCCAATCGTAGATTTACAAAGTCACAAAAGTGTTCTTTGAATATGTGGTGCATTGTTGGTTGTTATGGTCAATTGATCATGCTGAAGTTTGTATTAGATATGGCAGAGAGTAAATTACCTAACAAACTTTGAATGGAAAGCTTGATAGAATTGTCTGTGCTTTTTGACCATGAGGAGCATATTTGGGTAAGTGATAGTATGTAACAATAGGCATCACATATGTTAGATGTCAAATGTTTACATCTACAATTTCTGCAAAAGCTTTCTTTTGTTATCGACATTCATATTGGCCAATAGAGCTTGACTATTGTATACTTATAACTAACTTTTTCCATGGCAGAAATACACGTTAACCTTACAAGGCATATATAATGGTGAATCATTTAAGTGTTTCTTCAAAGATGTCTCTCTCATGTGCTTAATTGCAGCATGGCAAGCTATTTTTCCTTTTCTCTCCCTTACAAGCTACGCATGTTAGCTGGAGCTTTACAAATTCTCATATTTGTTTGGATTTGGAGATTTCTAGTTTCTTGCCAACTTGAACATGTGCCTTGCTTCCCTTCTTTGATTTTTCAGTGTCTCAGAACATGACATAATTTTCATATTCATTGTAATTTTCTTGTATGAAGGCATCTTAAGTATAGTTTACTTAAAAGAAGAGAAATTGCTTGAACAATGACTCAAACTTTATAGCAAACTCACTGCTCAGTTCTCTTAATTTTTCTTAATTGTCATGAGTTTCTCTGACATGGGGATAGTATATATTCATTAATCCTAAATTCTCAATACATACATCTTGAGAACACACTTCATGGACATTTTGCATAACTGCCAATTTTACTGTTACTTCCACGGCCAGTAGTTTTCATGCACATGTATTTAGAACTTAAAAAAATAATGTACCCTTTTCTCAATAGCAAATAATACATGTGCAGGAAGTCCTCCAAGTTCTGAATTTACAGTTTGTGTTGTCTGTGCAGACAGCAGAAGAGAGAAGACTGCCACTCTACCAGGATTAGGCTGATGGGGGCACAAAATGGGGTCCTGTGAAAGCAGCTGTGGCACTCAGACTGCAAAATCTGATGCTGCACCTGTGGCACTCTCATCACAGGATGGCAAACACTAGGAACCGAATATTCAGACAGACACATGCTGGGCCCAGCGAAAACCGTGGCATTTTCCTTTTGTGGGCTCCCTAACATGGACAGCTCAAGACGATACAATTTGAAGCTCCCAACGAAAAGGACCAAACAAATCGAAAAGATGCCGCCTAGATTCATGGGAAATTTCCGGTGTTGGGCCTTGTGACCCTTGTCCTGTCCTCCTTTTTTTCCTCCTCAGCGGACTCCAAGTAATTTTGCCTTTGTTTAGCTTTGTCGCCCGACCCTGATCTTAATAACCGCGAAAAAGTGGGTTGAAGCATGTGACAAAGTGAGGAGGAGACGTTTCGAGTTGCTTGGCTTTCCATGGAAGCTGCGTCAGGGCTCATTTGCGCGTGTTTTATGCATCGTGCTGCTAAACCTGGAGCTTTTGTGGTTGAGTTGTTGGTGTCTATGCCTTGGTGCTGCTGACACGTGGATCCATGTCGTCTTGGAAACTAGGTACAGAGATCTCTTAAAAGCATGTGCACTTCAGGGTTAAGATGTTCCAATTAGATCTATCAATCTTCCTGATTAAAGCAACTGGCACAAGGATCTGTGGGGAAATGCTAGTTCTGAAATAAAGTAGATGGGTCATTTGTACATGGTGCTGCAGTGCTGCTATGGATTGTCAGTTGACTGATGGAAGTATTTAGCCAATTTTCAGTGTTTTTTCCCATCATTTTTTTTTGTTTTGAATGCAGTGGCATAGGTTCTGCCTTTCACTACAAGCAGAGGAAAATTTTCTGTTACTTCGTTAAATGCTCTCACAGCTGTTCTGCATTAGGCAGAAACAACAGAATAATCAAGCAACTGTTGCTTATATTAAGTGGTATATTAGGAGTATCAGCTGAGAGATTTATAAGCATCCTTAGCTCTTTTGCTTTGCTAAAGAAAAGATTTTAAAGCTTCTTGATTGCTCTGCACAAGCTAATCACAATGGCCCGCTGCATAATTCCCTCCCAGTTGGTGCCAAACTTGTTCAATTACTAGAGCACAAGGTACTTTGTTTCCCTTTCTTTTTTGTGATGAGTGGGAAGGAAGATACTCCTTGTTTGCTGCAGGATCAGAGGCACATGCAACCCACCTTTGGATTCTCTCTATGCTCTCATTTTGATGCATGCAGGTCCCCACAACTGGCGCAAGCACAAGGCCACAAGCCTTGCATTGCATGCATTTCTTTCTTCCTGTGGTGCATCCACACTTTGTTTTATCTACTGCCCATCCATCATCAATTCAGCCCTACTGCTGCTGCGCGTGGCATTTTATTTCTTTTTTCTTTTTGGAAAAGAGAATGGCAGTTGTTTTACTCTCAGGCCAGCAGCTCAGTTGGTGCTCGTGTGCAGCTCCCCGCCCCAGGGCAGCCGACTGGGGATCACCGGGCGGCGGCTGCGCGGCGCGACACCGGCCAGCCGGCCGCCCGGCCGCCCCGGAGCCGGAGGCGACAGGCGTTGACCTCGGCACACCGCCTCATCGAACGCCGGCGGTCCAGGTCGTGGGGAGCATGTATCGTCCCCCGGGGATAGAGATGAAAACGGTACGGATATTTTCCGACCGTATTCGAGACCGAATTCGTTTAGAGGGTTTTAATCCGTCCGTATCCGAGTCCGGATATTTAACATCCGATACCGTATTCGTATTCGAATATTTAAATCACATATTTATGATGTCGATATCCAATCGTATTCTATCCGAAATTTTTTATACTATCTGTATTCGAATTCGAATCCGGACATAAATATGAAAACAAATACGATATCAATGATATCCGTCCGGGGATACGGCCTTTGCTGCAGCACAGGCACAGCACCCGGAGGTCAGGGGAGATGCACACACACATCTGAGAATTGGTGCATGCCTTGCCGCCCTCGGTGTGCAATCCACGGTGAATTCTTAATCCGTCACAGGTATCATCCGCTCCATAAAAATAGCGACAATCGTGAACTGGTGCTGTGGTAGTGCTACGAATATTTATATACATAAATAAATATAAATTCGCGAGCTCCAAAAAGGAGATGGTGTGTTGGTGATGAATGAAGAAATATAAGAATGTGGGGGCTGCCTGCAATAATCAATCAGTGCCGTGGCGTGGTGCCCCGCGCGCTGTATTCTACTGTTTCTTTAGCGCCACGGCCGATCGCGTTGGATCTCTCTCGGCGCACGGGGCGCTCGCCATTGGTGGTCAGCGAACCTTCTCCCTTTCTTTTCATTTTTCTTTTCTTTTGTCTCTGCAAAGTTTATCCACACATACATACTCTACCAAAATAAGAAAGAAGGATGAAAGCAGGACCTTTTTCAAATTCTTTTGTGCCATGGCAATGATAGGAGCCTACCTAAACTAGACTGATGGAATATATCTTTCATCTTCTTTTGTGCGTCTTTGCAATGATAGGAATCTAGGTGATGTGCGCTTTGGATTGGATTGGATTGGATTGGATCCTTTTCGCAGTTCTAACGATGGGAGGGCACAGGAGGAGGAGTACAACAACTACAAGGTTGGTTGGGTGCGTGACTGTGTAACAAGGGAGGATGATTGGGAGGAAAGCTGGTGTGGTGTGGTGGCCGAGCTGCTGATGAGTGCCGAGGGGCCAAGTCACAGCACTCGGCTACTACTCGAGGGAGGTACGTGGATGCCATGGGGTAGCATCCGTCCTCATCATTAACGTGGAGAGTGGGGTAGCATCCGTCCTCATCATTATTTATCAGTCAAAGACTCAAAGACTCCCAAGGTCCACACGGTTAAGTGAAAGTCAGTTCAGTATCTAGCTACCTATTCAGCCATAAGATTATTATTGTTGACAGAGAGCTGTTAATCTTGTCCTGTATGCATTTTTTCCCCTTTCTGTTGTTACTCCGTCGGCCCCATAAATACATTTATACATCATTTAAATTTTGTTCTAAAATAATTGCACATCTTGCTATAGAGCACCTAGCTCTAGTAGTATTTTCTATTTTCTCTATTCACAAACTGATATGGGAGACTTGGCTCCATTGCGGACCAAAACCTTCCTCCGGTTGGTATTCAGGAGCAGACATTGGACAGATGACAGAAGAAGGATGAAGCACGTCCTAGAGGCGAGAGAATAGTGCTACCTTTGTGATCAAGCATGAGAAACGATTGATCGCATCTTAGCAGAGTGCCCCTTCATCGGAGATATTTGATTTTACACTTTGACAGCACTCGGCAGGCAAGTGTCCACAGGCATCGACTTCGACCTTGCAACGGTGGTGGCCACTACGTCGCTTGTTCACTGGTGACCAACGCTCTGGCATGGACTCGTTGTTCGCGCTTATCTCCTAGCAAATCTGGAAGGAACGCAACGTCAGGTGCTTCAGAGACTCCACGTCAAGCGTGAACGAGCCGTAAATAAACGTTATTTTCTTTTTAATACAAAGATACATGCACTCGTGCGTATTCTAGAAAAAAAAAACAATTTTTTGATGGAAGCAGTATATATGTAATTTTTGTAGAATCCTTGATGTCATCAGCAGATCCTAGAGATAGACTTTTTTTTTAAAGGTACGTGGACTTATTTTGATATGATTCAAAAATATGCAATTTGTCACATCAAATTCCTCTAAATTTTATCCAGTTTGTAGAAAATATATTGCACAATTGGTTTAATGGTACTGATTTGATACCATCAATCATAACATTTTTAAGTTTGGCTTCAATTTACAGGTATTCGTAATCGATTTCTCAGGAGCAAGAAATATTCTAAGCAGCTTGACTGATCACTGATGGACACGTCCAGATTCCCGGTCATGTCGAGTGCGATTGCGGAGCACTGCGGAAGCATGCATCGTGCATGTCATGGGGTGAATTTTTTTACAAATAATATTTTTTTAATAAATAATTACGACAGTAGAAGCTCCGCTCAACAGCTCAGAAGCCGATAGGCCTACATGCCGCACGCGTGGCAGCTAACGCATTGCCTGGCCGACTTGGAAGTCGGCAGTCCAAGCTAAACATGGCAACGGGGACCCGATCCCCGATTCCCCGCGGGGAATTCCCCTATTAGGGGACGGGGATGGGATCAAATTTGTCCCCACGGGGAGCTAAACGGGGAAGAAATAGCCCCCGTCGGGTCTCACGGGGTCGGGTACGGTAGTGCATCCCCCGTCCCCGTATCCCCGATCCCCGCTTCGCAGATCGCAGAGAGCTCTGCGCTCTGCACAACCATGTCCGCTCGGCCCATTATGGCCCATCATAATTCATAGCCCACGTAAACGCTGCATATAAAAGCAGCGAAACCTAAGTTTCCAACCTCTCCAGGTCTCGCTCGCCGCCGCTCGCCTAGCTGAGTTATGAGCCGCGCCGCCGCCCTTCTGCAGTCCCGCACTCTCTCGTTCCTCCCACCGTCGCACATCCTTGCAAGTCCCGCACTCTCTCGTTCCTCCCACCGTCGCACATCCTTGCAATCGCGCTCCTACTTCCTACAGCAAGCTCGCAGCGTCGTGCCACCGTGCCATGCTCCCTCAAGAAGTAAAGATGTATGCTTCAGATCAGGAACTGGCTGCTCAAGCTCAGTGTGGAGATGAGATGACGCCATGTCTTTGCTGGAAGCGACCGCTACAGTCACCTGTTGCGTCCCGTAGGCTGCAGCCAATGCCAGGTCTCGTCACTGAGTTGCAGAACACAGAGGCAAGATGCTTAGCAATGGATATTCGTGGATTTGAGTTTTTCATGTATTTATTCCTTGTATTTTATTTGCGTTTTGTGAGACATGAATTAGCAATGTTCATTGGCAATGGACATGCCAGAAATATTTGCACAGTTAATGTATGTTTCAAATTTTTGATGCCATAAATTAATTTTTTCCCTCATCTCTGTAACACGGTGACGCGGTGACGGGGAACCCCACGGGGACAAATTCCCCGCTCGGGGACGGGGACGGGGAAAGAACTCTCCCCGACAGTGTTCACGGGGACGGGGATGGGTGGACTTTGTCCTCCACGGGGACGGGGATGGTGAGCGAACCCCCGACGGGGAATTCCCCGTTGCCATCTTGAGTCCAAGCCCATGTTTAGATCACCTCAAAATTCCAAGTTTTTCCACTCTCTCTATCACATCAATTTTTAGCCGCTTGCATGGAATACTAAATGAAGGTAAAAAAATATCTAATTACACAGTTTAGTTCAAAATCACGAGATGAATCTTTTGAGCCTAGTTGGTCTACGATTGGACAATATTTATCAAATAAGACGAAAGTAGTACTATTCATCAGGTTGAAAAAATCTTCAATCTAAACAAGGGCCAAGTACCGATAGATTTGTCGGTCCTCGAGCTGCCGATAGGAGCTCTGTCGGTGCAGTTATGACGTGTTTGGCTGCCACGTGTGCGCCATGCAGTCCTGTCGGCTTCCGATAGGGTGCTAACGCCTTGTTTAGGCCCTCTTTGGCATGGCTCCGGCGGCTCCGGCTCCCGCACCTGTCGGTCAGCCATGGGCCGATAGGTGCCAGGCGGAGCCGGAGCCGCGGAGCCCGAAAAACGAGCTTCTTCGGCTCCGCCTCTGTCTGTGAGAGAGAAAAGGAGGAGAGAGAAAAACGGCTTCGATAAACAGTAGCCACCTATCGGTCCATGGGCGGCCGACAGGTGCGGAGAGACGGAAGCCAGAGCCGCCGAAGCCCTGCCAAAGAGGGCCTTAGTTTGCCTCAAAGTTCCAAAGTTTTTTCACTCTCTCTCCATCACATCAATTTTTAACCGCTTGCATTGAGTATTAAATGTAGGTAAAAAAAATAACTAATTACACAGTTTAGTTGGAAATCACGAGATGAATCTTTTGAGCCTAGTTAGTCCATGATTGGACAATATTTATCAAATAAGACGAAAGTGGTACTATTCATCGGGTTGAAATTTTCTTCAATCTAAACAAGGGTTAAATGTGAAATTTTTATGTAACAACTTCTAGATTTGCAATTAACTATTAAAAAATATTATTAAAAAAGTTCGCCATGGGACTGGAGGCATCAGGCATGGACAGTGCCCTGCACCCTGCACGAAATTCTTGAATTCACCCGCACACCGGCCATCATCGAGTGCACTTGTACCCGGCACGGACCCGTCGTCCGTCCCTGGTCCCTACCAGGCTAGTAGCACCAGCTGCACCGCACGGCGGCATTGCTCCCAGCAAAACGGCATGGCGACCTCGCCCTGCCCTGCTGGCTGCTGCTCTGCCGCAGGGCTGCACTGCATGCATCAGCCTCAGCTATCCATCCATCCATTCCATCCCGGCAACCGGCAGCATCCCCGGCCCGGCGCTGCCGTGCCGTGCCGTGCCTCGAGGTGAGAAAGGGACGGCGACACGACGGCGCTGCCGCTGCGGTGCGTCATGCGTGGGAATTAGGAAAGCAACGACGAGACGAGACGAGGCATGGCCGCATGAGCGGGACAGGTGTTGTCCCATCCGCCATCCATCCATCGCGCTCTGGTCAGGCAGTCGCCGGCAGCCTCGCACGCAGTGATGGAGCAGCGGCGTCCGGCATGCACCGGAGTTTCCTTGCGCAGGTGACTGTTGCTGAACCGCCGTGTGATATCTTTTGTGGATCTTTGTACTCCACTTTACCGAGGGCTGGTTTACTTCCCAGAAAATTTTACTAAAATTTTCAGATTTTCCGTCACATCGAATCTTTAGACGTATGCATGAAGCATTAAATATAGATAAAAAATAAAACTAATTACACAGTTTAGACAAAATAGACGAGACGAATCTTTTAAGCCTAATTAGATCATGATTGGACACTAATTATCAAATAACAACAAAACGTGCTACAAGATTATTTTACAAAAAATTTTGCAACTGAACAAGCCCCAAGGCGTCAGCTTGTCCTCTCCCGTTCCCCCCCTGCAAAAGCCGTATGGTCACTGTTGCTCCACTAACGTACTCCTACTGTTCTCTCTCCCTTTTGCCACACTGGCTCTTTGGCCTTTTTAGATTCCAGAATTCACCCTAAATTTCACTATATAAAAAGAAGATTCTTTATCACATCAAAATGTCGGCATATATATGGAGTACTAAATATAAATGAAATAAAAAACTAATTGCACAGTTTTGTTGTACTTTGCGAGATGAACATTTAGAGCCTAATTAATCGAGATTTGGACAATTATTACCACATAAAAACAAAATGGCTACAGTGTGACGCGACATACACTATGCAGAATTTACCTTCCAATTTTAGCATCTAAACAAGGCCCTCTAAATTCCAAGTTTTGTTCGCTCTCTTCGTCACATCAGTTTTGGACGTATGTATGGAGCAGTAAATATTGGTAAAAAAAATAACTAATTTCATAGTTTAGTAGTAAATCACTAGATAAATTTTTTAAGCCTAGTTGATCCAGATAATAATTACCAAATATAAACGAAAGTGCTACAGTAGCTAGAGTTAAAAAAATTTACAATCCTAGCTGAAAAATTAACGTATGGTCAGATTGCTCCGGTCTTTGAGTACGTACAGTACAGGATCTTTTGTTTTGAAAAAAAACTATTCTTTGAGTAATCTCAGAGTTGGCAATAAGCAACGTTGGCTCATACTATACGCAGTGGCGGACCCAACCGTGTTTTGGTAGTCTAGAACTACCCTAGATTTCTGGCGACCAAGGTAACGGCGCACTGTAGCAAGAACTGTAGCGTACTGTGAAGCACTGTTCCTATACTGTATGTCTATCCAATGAAATGATTCTGGATCCGCCACTGACTATACGTGTACTATTACTGAATATTTAATACGTTTATTCAGCCAGTTTGCACCCCATACTTGTGGGTCTGCAGTCCAGCTGTGGTCGGCACAGCTTCTTGACTTCTCAGTTCGCACGTGACGTGACGCGATGGCGACCTTTGTGCAGCGTGCGCGCGAGAGGCTTGCCGCCGCCCCTCTAGGAGCTTGCACGACATGCGTCCAGGACACAACGCAAGCATCCAAGGCTGGCCAAGAGGACAGAGAGCTACTGCGAGTGATCGCCTCATTAATTAATCACCGTGTTTTTTTTTATAAAAACTAATCACCGTGTTTGGCTGGTGGCTGCGGGCTGCCTGCCTGCGAGTCTTGTGCAGGCAGCCACCCCAGCAGGGCGGTGAAAGGCCGTTTGTTCGGTTACCCCAGCAACAGCTGCATGCTCGTCTCGTCTGCGCCACGGAACAGAAAAAGGCAGCAGGGTAAATCTCTGCCGTCTCCCCAGACCCCGACCCCCGAGGGATCGAGCAGTAATGTGCCGAGAGACAGGGACGCACAGTAAAACGACGTGCCGTCCGTCACGTGACGCGTACTTGAGCCGACAGTCGTCTCCCACCTCCTGCTCATGCATGCGTGCCATCAGCCAGCCCATAGAGAAACATGAATGGCAATGTCTACAGGCAAGCAAAAAGCGAGTCGGACAAGATTTGGAGAAGGCGTGCCTTTTTCACGAAATGCTGTAACGGCAACTGTAATTAAGGGTAAATTGCATTCTTCCACGTCTTCATCTTTGCCCACTTGCTTTTTCCTCTTCATATCAAATTGTCAAGCTCGGCTCTAAAGCCTAAACTAGCTATGTTGTAGCTTGAAGCGGAGTAGAACACACTGTGGTTTCTGAAACCTCGGCAAGGGCAGTACTAGCGCTTTGTTTAGATACCTAAATTCACCATCAAATTCTACTATGCAAAAAGAAGATTCCCTATCATATCAAAATGTCGGCACATATATGGAGTACTAAATGTAGATGAAATCAAAAATTAATTGCACAGTTTTGTTGTACTTTGTGAGACGAACATTTTAAGCCTAATTAATCAATGTTTGGACAATTATTACCAAATAAAAACAAAATCGCTACAGTGTGACGTGATGTTTACTGTACCAACTTTGGGTACCGAATTTGGTATCTAAACAAGGGCTAGCGGCCTGTTTAGATGCAAAAAATTTGGCAAAATGAATACTGTAGCATTTTCGTTGTTATTTGGTAATTAGTGTCCAATCATAGTCTAATTAGGCTTAAAAGATTAGTCTCGTAGATTTCGTCTAAACTATCTAATTAGTTTTATTTTTTATTTATATTTAATGCTTCATGCATACGTCCAAAGATTCGATGTGACGGAGAATGTGAAAAATTTTGCAAAATTCTTGGGGAACTAAACTGGGCCTAGGCTGAAAGGGACCAGTTTGTTACTGTATGAATGAACAAACGAAATGTGCATGTTGATGAAGGTTGTAGCTGAGGAATCTCCTAGCAACCGTTTTCTCCTGCAGCTTGTGAAGCGAGCCCTGTTTAGTTAAAAAAAACTTTTCTAAAAATAATACAGTAGTCGTGAATCTTTGACACGTGCATAGGACATTAAATGTAGGTAAAAAAACTAATGGTACAGTTTATCTGTAAATGTCATTACAAATCTTTTGAGCCTAGTTAGTTTATAATTGAACAAATTTAGTTTATGATTGAACAAATTTTGCTAAATAACAATAAAAGTGCCATAAGAATTTTTCAAAAAAAAATTTCACAATCTAAACAGAAGCTCCGGTACGGTAATACTGAGAAATTCAACTCCCCAACAAGGAAACTGGTAAAAACTGCTGAGAAGAGATGGGGCTCCGAAACTAATAACCTGTCTCTGGACAACTCTGCACCGAACCGAACGATGCATTCTAGGTTCAGGTTCAGCCTTCCTTCCTGACCACAGATGAACTGAGGCTGTGTTCACTTCCCATGCGAACCCAAAATATTTCCTCTTTCACTCATCAAATCAAATATTTGGACACATACATGATATATTAAATATAGGTAAAAAAATAACTAATTACGTAGTTTATCTGTAAATATCGAGATGAATATTTTGAACCTAGTTACTTCATGATTAGATAATATTTATCAAATAATAACAAAACGTGCTACAGGACCTTTTCACCGAGTAAACACACCCTGAAGTTACGAATTTTATGCAAACCGAAAACCGATTGCGTATTATGTCAGCTTCAGTTTCTCTGACTTCTTAATGAATACAGATGACTGTAGATTCCCCGTCATCGAATGTTTGGACGTCTGTAAGAAGCATTAAATATAAATAAAAACTAAAACTAATTACACAGATTAGACAAAATGAACGAGACGAATCTTTTAAACTTAATTAGACCATAATTGAATAACAATTACCTAATACCAAGTGATACCGTTGCATTTTGAAAAAAAAACTTTTGCCAACTAAACCAGGCCTAACCGAAAACCGATTGCGTATTAAGAAAGCAGAAGACGTTTCAAAGAGGAGAGATCACATGAACAAGCATTTTAACAGTACTAACATGTTTCACTAATCTCCCCGGGATGAACAAGCTGATCCCCCAAAATCCATAGAATAGGCTATATTATACTAGCAGATTCAACCACAAAAGAACCATCATCTCCTAATCTACTACCACTACTACATTCTTTGCAGATTTTGCACTTGTTCAGAGTGGATTAGCCACCACCACACTGACAGAGTAACACAGCAGAGGACCCAGCTCAGTTCAGCACCAAGACCAGCAATGCCGTCGCCTACGGTCGCGAGTCACGAACTGGAGGAGACAGCGGCGGCGGCGGCGTTGAGCCCCCTGGCGAGGCCGTGTACTGCGCCGTAGCTGCGGTTGCCCAGCCCGATGCAGCCGAAGAGGAGCAGGCCCTGGCGGTACGGCAGCGACGTCCGGCGCCGCATCTCCTCGGCCTCCGCGCGCCGCGCCTCGTACAGCCGCTCGTGCGCGGACCTCCTCCGGCCGCCGCGGTGCCCCGGCGTCCCGCCCTTCCCCTTCGCTGCCGCTGCTGCGGGCGTGGGAGACGGAGACGGAGACGGTGACGGTGACGATGCGCTCGTCTTCGCCGCCGCCGCGGTTGGCGGTGCTGCAGCCTGGTGGGAATGCTGGTGGTGGTGGTGGCTGGTCTTGCCGCCGTCGGACTTGCTCCGGTGCAGCAGGTCCTTGAGGAACCCGCCCCAGCGGCGGGATCCGCGGGAGGACGAGGACGATGCGGACGACGCAGAGGAGGCGGTGGACGAGGACGACGACGAGCGCGACGCCGCGGGGGTCGCTGTCTGCTGCGCCTCGTCTGCGCACTCCGGCTCCGGCACCAGCGGTGCTGCAGGCGCGTGGGACGCGGACCGCCAGTGCGTGCGGAACGGGGACATCGATCGCGCCTTCCGGCGCACGGAGCGGCTCCGGACGCGGCCACGCTCGTCCGCCTCCTCGTGCTCCGCGTCAGCGCGCTGCACGTCCGCGGCAGTGTCGGGGACGAAGTCGAGAAGCACGGCGGGGTCCGGGTGCGGCTGGAGCAGCGCGGCGGCGAGGCGGACGGGGCGGATCTGGCCGTTGTGGAAGAGCTCGTCGGCGGAGGACATGGCTGCTGCCGAGGGCGACGGGAAGCGCGAGGAGAAGTCGAAGTCGAAGTCGAGGACGCCGGAGATGGCGTCTTTCCCGCCGCCGCGGGTGGGGCTGGTCGGCGCGCTGAAGAAGTGCGACGGGTAGAGATCCCGGTCGCGGTCCCGGGTCGGGCTGGACGGCGCGCTGACGAAGGGCGTCGAGCAGGCGCTGTCGTCGCAGGCCGCCGGCTCGTCCGCTGCTGCGGTGGAAGCGGCCATCGCCGGGGCGGTGGAGGCGAAGAGCTGCTGGTGGTGGGTTGGTGCCGGTGCCGGTGTGATGGATGGGTGGGAACTGGGAACTGGGAAATGGTGGTGGGAGAACGCGAGGCGTGGGAGGGGTGGGAGTTTTTAACTCGCGTGGCCGTTTCGCGGATCAGCCCCCGCAGTTTGGCGAAAAACAAACGTGTGGTCTGTGTCTGGGTTGTGCCCAGGGGCCGTGTGGTAATAAGCGGACTCCGCAGGTGTCCTCGTGGGAGGATATTATTATTCCCTGTGCCCGGCGGGCGGTGGATCAAGATGGCAACGGGGAATTCCCCGTCGGGGGTTCGCTCACCATCCCCGTCCCCGTGGAGGACAAAGTCCACCCATCCCCGTCCCCGTGAACACTGTCGGGGAGAGTTCTTTCCCCGTCCCCGTCCCCGAGCGGGGAATTTGTCCCCGTGGGGTTCCCCGTCACCGCGTCACCGTGTTACAGAGATGAGGGAAAAAATTAATTTATGGCATCAAAAATTTGAAACATACATTAACTGTGCAAATATTTCTGGCATGTCCATTGCCAATGAACATTGCTAATTCATGTCTCACAAAACGCAAATAAAATACAAGGAATAAATACATGAAAAACTCAAATCCACGAATATCCATTGCTAAGCATCTTGCCTCTGTGTTCTGCAACTCAGTGACGAGACCTGGCATTGGCTGCAGCCTACGGGACGCAACAGGTGACTGTAGCGGTCGCTTCCAGCAAAGACATGGCGTCATCTCATCTCCACACTGAGCTTGAGCAGCCAGTTCCTGATCTGAAGCATACATCTTTACTTCTTGAGGGAGCATGGCACGGTGGCACGACGCTGCGAGCTTGCTGTAGGAAGTAGGAGCGCGATTGCAAGGATGTGCGACGGTGGGAGGAACGAGAGAGTGCGGGACTTGCAAGGATGTGCGACGGTGGGAGGAACGAGAGAGTGCGGGACTGCAGAAGGGCGGCGGCGCGGCTCATAACTCAGCTAGGCGAGCGGCGGCGAGCGAGACCTGGAGAGGTTGGAAACTTAGGTTTCGCTGCTTTTATATGCAGCGTTTACGTGGGCTATGAATTATGATGGGCCATAATGGGCCGAGCGGACATGGTTGTGCAGAGCGCAGAGCTCTCTACGATCTGCGAAGCGGGGATCGGGGATACGGGGACGGGGGATGCACTACCGTACCCGACCCCGTGAGACCCGACGGGGGCTATTTCTTCCCCGTTTAGCTCCCCGTGGGGACAAATTTGATCCCATCCCCGTCCCCTAATAGGGGAATTCCCCGCGGGGAATCGGGGATCGGGTCCCCGTTGCCATGTTTAGCGGTGGATAGAGCCAGATCTGACGATCCGCGTAACCGCAGTGCGGTCCCTCCTCGCCTGCCCGGCTGCCCGGTAGCCAGCCAGTAGACCCCTGACGGACGAACTCGTCCGCTCGTCCCGTTCGTTTCGACGACGATGGCGATGCTTTCGCAACGCAGCCAGGGAGTCCCGCGCCGCGGCAGGTCCAGGTGTCCAGCGCCCTACTGTGCGGCGACGGCGGGAGCATCGGAGGGCGCGGCTAGTGAAGACGGTGTTATCCTTCCGTCCCCAATTAAGTATCGTTTTCGATTTTTATGCCTTTGACTTGATTTATATAAAATATGTGCAACATTTGTATCTCCAAATAAATTTATTAAAAAATTATATTTAAATATGTTTCCCATGATACTAATTATATATTATAAATATTAATATTTTTTTAATATATATTTAATTAAAATTGTTTCTCGAGAAACGTAAAGCGATAGATATTTAGAGACGGAGAGAGTAGTTGATAGAGTAGGTACCGGCCGGCCCACGTGGGCTGCGGTTTCCATGGGCCGTCATCATCCAGCAGCGATCACGGCGAGGTCCGAGGCGGGGCGGTGCAGCAGCTGCCATCCGTGACTCCACAGTGCCGGGTTCCGTCCGTGGGCGAGCGAGCGACGGAGGGACGGACAGCTAGCCGTGCCTGGTGCGGGGGATCCGAACCGTACGTACGCGTGATGCGGCGCACAGTTGAGCTACCACCTAGCCATCGCTGGTCGCTTTTCCTCTGTCCTGGGACGTGGATCGGCGTCGGCACCGCCACCCTACTCCCAGTCAGCGTCCTCCGTGTCTCTACTAGCCCTGGCGCCACGAGTAGCCTATACGACGGCCACGTTTCCGTTTCGCCTTTTCCACGCCGCCCATCATCACCGGCACGGCTACGGCACCGCGCCCTCCTTCCTTCGTCCGTCCTCTCCTACCCCTGCCTGGCTGTCCTACGGGGGCTACGGATGGCGAGACGGACGGCCTAAGCTCCTCCGTGCTGCTTGGTTGGTGCTGTTGCGTGCGTCTGCTGACCACTGCTACCGTCGTCACGTCGCGCGTGTGCCGCACCCCGTGCATGCCTTGCAAATGCTCCCCCCGCTGTGCGCTCCTCCGATCCATTTTCCCCCATCCTGCACCTGCACGTACGCGTGTCGTGGAGCCTTCAACGCAACTCAGATCTGCTGCTACGGCCTACGTACAGCGGTACAGGTTACTGTCGCAACTTTTACTACTCATCACACCACAGATTTTTCTATACACCTGCAGTTGCACCTCCTGCAACGTCAACTGATTGTATTTGACAGAAGAAAGTATCAGAAGAAGAAAAAAACACACCTGACGCAAGGAATAAACTGCTTAGTTTGTTTTATTAACAAGCAACAAATTGCACCAAAAAGATTTGTCCTGGATTTAGCAACCTCAACATGGGTCGTTAGTAAGTTTTATTAGTAGCAAATCGAATTTTGGTCGTGAACCAACATGACTCTAATCCTTAGGCCCTGTTTAGATGTTATCGAATTCACCGCAATCCACGTGTGTTGGGGTAGATTGGCGTGAAATTTAGTTCAGATTCCATCTTAATCACTTATAACATATGTGGATTGATACCAATCCGATTACAAGGCCTTAGAGATTTTTCCCTCAAAACTCGTGTATAGCTAAAACAGCATAGCCCATAACAATTCACATATGCAACTACAAATTTAAATAAATAAAACAAATTGGAATAGGGGAGAATCCATTCGCAAGCACGGAGGAGACTCTTCCGTTCCACGTGGGCCGCGCCGCGCAGATTCCCCCAGCCCAGCTTGCTACGGTTGGATCCTCTCTCCCTGTCACTTTTTCTCCCAGCCCAGTGCCAACCCACCAGCCTTCATTCTTTCTACTGGGCTTTCTGCACGCCAACCCATCCCACGGAATTTTTTTTGAAATAATATTATTTAAATAAATACGAGTAATTGTAGAATTAGATGTTACTTTCAAAAAATTGAGAATTTAGCAGGCTATCGGCCATTGGATAGCCGATATGGGTCCTATCGGCCCCTCACTAGCCGATAAGCTCACCAACTAAAGAAGTCTCGTCGGTACCTGCTTGGCCGATTGGGCGAATCGGTCCCTGGTGCGCCGACAGGGACCATCCGAACTAGCTTGCCCCCTTTTTTTTCCTGCTCATTCATATCAATTTGCATGTTGCTCATTCAAATCAATTTGCACGGCGATTTACTTATCCTATCTTATGCTCTTATAAATCAAACCCCTAGCTATTTATCTAAATATACAAATTGTCCAACTAGACAATATACTATCACATCTATATCTATATTTATACCTAATTATATATATATATATATATATATATATATATATATATATATATATATATATATATATATATATATATATATATATTCTCCTCTTTTTTTGGTACCATTATTTTGGTTTGGCCCTCCCTAACAAACTATGTGAATGTGCAAGCTATCCCCTCTTCTCTCTCTCTCTCTCTATATATATATATATATATATATATATGTATTCTCCTCTTTTTTTGGTACCATTATTTTGGTTTGGCCCTCCCTAACAAACTATGTGAATGTGCGAGCTATCCCCTCTTCTCTCTCTCTCTCTCTCTCTCTCTCTCTCTCTATATATATATATATATATATATATATATATATATATATATATATATATATATATACACACACACACACCGCGTGAAAGTCAGGTACAATTTATATATGCCGCGTCTGTGTTCGTTCCTAAGTCTGATTTTGATGAGTCTGGTTTTGATTCATGACGTGATAGTTGGTGTTAGTTTGCTTCCACGAGTCGGTTTGGTTTGATTTTGGTGACTCCATTCCTGCCTCCGATTTTATTGAGTCTGGTTTTTGTTAGCTTCTTTGAGAGTCCGCTTGGTTTGCTTTCATGAGTCTATTTCTTTTTTCACGTTTGGCGTTCGCTTTCCGTTTGTTTTCACCGTCTCGTACGTTAGATACGTTTGGCATCTATTTGGACCTAAGCGAGGCAGATACCGATTCTAATTCCAGTACAATACAACTCTGATCCGACGGAGTTGTGTTGATTATATAAGCGAGCGAGGGAGCCCGCATCATCATATGATACTCATGGCTGCAGGCGGCGCCCTCGAGGTCCTTACAGTACATGCAGAGCAGCATGACCCTGTTGATGCATGACGCCCATCCCGGTGAGCATGGCCGGCAGGATGCCGAAGAAGAATTGGAGGAAGGCGATGACCAGGTTCTGCGGGTTGCCGATGGGCATGGCGCTGGAGCCGATGTTGGTGCTGGTGGCGAGCGCGAGCAGGAAGGGCTTGGCGGGGAGGGGTTTTTTTTATCGGTCAACGGGGGGGATCCCCCACCTGATTTCCATTGATCATTTGGCTCTAGAAGCCTGATAGTACAAAAACAAGTTTTACAAGGTTTTCAGGCATAGCATTGCGCACACATCGTGCTGCCTGACGAAACAGAAACACCGAAAACACAACGAGGAAACAAAGAACTCCCATGAAAGGCATGTAGTTGTACACCAAACAACACCACCACCAGCGGCAGAACTCCAGCGACCTCCACTCCCACGACGACTGTGAAGCTTCGAGTCAACTGACAGACGACAGTCGTGATTACAATGTCTTTGAAGCACATCCAGGCCCCAGTTGACGCCCGCCAACGCCCATTACCAAGCCTCGGAGGGGAATGGCGGCAGCGGTGGAAACCACCCGACATTTGATATTCTGGCACCATTAAGTAATGGTGACATCCTCCAGCACATCCGGACCGGCATTTGATATTCTGGCACCATCATAATGGCGACATCCTCCAGCACATCCGGGCCCACATACCACCATCCAACGCCGTCCGCGGGGATGATAATGGAGGGAGGGCCGACAAAAGGGGCGCGAGGAGATCCAAGAGAAGGGATCATGGTCTCGTTACCGACATTTGATGAGACAAGGCAATCAAGGATCATGGAGAAAGGCAAAGCTAGGACACTGACAGCGTAGATTGCTAGGTAGAACTTGTGCAGAATCAACAGGGAGGGAGGGGGATGGTTGGCCGACAGCCTGGGGGTAGAGAGATCTCCCAAGCAAAGCCTCCAGAAAGGGAGTGACATCGAAAGATGCCACCATTGCTTGCCCGGGATCACCGGTTTAGGTTTTTACCTGGAGATCAAACCCCACAAAGGCCAGGAGTATGCGGAGGTTCTTCAGCGACCCCTTCAAGAAGGGAAGTCATCACTGGCCCAGCCAAGGGATGAGCTGAGCTTTCGTCCAGAACCTCCGCAAGAGCTCGAAGTGCCGAGACGGCGCTCCACCCTCCCCGGTGAGAGGCCCAGAGGGTGGTCGCCCGCGGACACGCAGCCCCGCCGCCGGCTTGCCCGCGGCCAGACCACATGCACCGCACACGCACGTGTAGAAGAAACTGCTGCCAGGGCCCTAATAGCAGCGGTTCCACCAGATCCGGATGAGAGGTCGCTAGATCCGGCGCAGGGGCACCAAGGCCACGCAGCCCCACTGCCAGCACGCCCGCGGCCAAACCGCGAGCACCCCGGCCCTGCACACGCAAAAATAGAGACACCGGCACCACAGAGCATCATCTCCATGACTGGCCGAGGGGGAACGGGGGCCGAATCTGGTCAGAGCCGCAGCCAGCCAGGCCGCTAGCCGCCGACCCGCACGCGAGGTGGGGGTGGGACGCAGCTGTGACGTGGACTCAGCCGACCTTCCGTTGCAGGCGCGCGTGTCGCGTAGGGCGAGCCCGCTGGCCGCCCCGGTCGTCGACCAGCGCGAGCGTGGGCCCCCCGACCGCCAGCGGACGATCGCCGCCAGCCCACGCGCGAGGAGGTGGCGGTCGTCCCCGCCGTTCTTCAGCAGCGCCGGATCTGGGATGGGGGACGCCGGATCTGGGCCCGGGGGCCACGGATCCGGTCACGTCGCCGGCCGCCGGCCACCATGCCGCTGATAGAGCAGAGCTCGAGAAGAGGAGGGTAGGGAAGGAGAGGGGGAAGCGAGGCTGTTGCGGCTGCCTTTTTGAGTGCCGAGAGCAGGCCGCCGCCGTCGCTAGCCGGAGAGCAGCGGCGGCGGCCGGGGTGGCTGGCCGGTGGGGAGGGCTTGGGCACTGACGGCGGGTCGCCCCTGTTTGGACGACGCGGGGGGCTCCCTACGTTGATCTAACACGCCGCGGGGAGGGTTGTGCTCGGCGGTGAGCTCTAGCACGAACTCGGTGAGCACGACACAGCAGGTATCGCTGGTGAAGAGCGCGCTGGCTAGCGCGATGACGACGCAACACGGAACAGCAGGTCGTGGCTGCCCTGGCTCTGCCACGCCATCAGCTTGCCTAAGGTGCTTGAACATGCCGGTGCCCTTGAGGTAGCCGCCCACGAGCATGGTGGCGAAGAGCAGGCCCAGGATTAGGAGGTCGATGGAGGCGTACGCATTGTCGGCACTGATGACGACGTCAAACACGATCATGAGAGGTTGAGAACGATGCCTAGCAGCGCCCCCGCCGTGCGTCCGATCGGCTGGAACGGCACCGAAGGGAACACCGCCACCATCCAGAACACGCCGAATGCTGCGTCATGGTTACTATTAGCGTGCGTGCGGCGTGCCTTATTGCTCTCACTGCAACTCTCTGCTTTGAGCTTGACGAAGCAGAGGGGTGGCTCACCAGTCACCAGAGGTTTAAGTAATAGCTGAGGAGGATCTTGCATGCGCTCAAGCTGAGTAGCTGACGTCAAATATCTCGGTGTGGGGACTACCTACACTATCTATATACCTGCTCTCCTTTCTCATCATTGTTTTGATTTATACTTAGGTCTTGTTCTCCTCCCTTCCAAATTTCTCATCATTGTTTTGATTTATACTTAGGTCTTGTTCTCCTCCCTTCCAAATTCCAAGTTTTTTTACTCTCTCTCCGTCACATCAATTTTTTAACACATGCATAAAGCATTAAATATTAGTAAAATAAATAACTAATTGCACAGATTAGTTATAAATCACGAGACGAATCTTTTGAGCCTAGTTAGCCTATGATTGAACAATATTTGTCAAATACAAACGAAAGTGCTACAGTTAGAAAAATTCTAACTTCCCACGATCTAAACAAGGCCTTATATACACACTTGTTATCCGAATCATGTATGGCAGCGGGTACAGAACCAGCCATCATGGGCATGATGAAGAACGAAGGTGGGAGCGGGACTAGCAGCTAGGGATGAAAACGATCGGAAACGATCGATAGGGGGCCAAATCACTTTCATTTTCATAGTTTTTTCTCGAAAACGAAATCAATATGATATTGTTGGAAACGAATACGGCACCGATATTCCGGTAATTTTGAAAACGATAGTAGTCGATCGGAATATACATCGATAAAGATCGGAATCTATGAGAGCGATATCCTCAAAAACGATAAACACGTCAAATTGTAGAACATGAGAAGATCCATATAGCTCGATCTATCTCATATGACAATGATAAATAAAGCCATAATTGATAAGATCACAAGCTGAAACCACACAGTTCACAACATCTTAGGTGCAGGCGTTCACTGCCCGAGTCCGTTCGTGTTCGTGGCTAGCGGGTGCAACAAGTGATTGGCTCATTGGCTGATTGCCTTCCTGTTATACAAATAAAATACTTCCTTATAGATAGTTTCTTTCCAAAAAAAATATTTGTCTTATGTGCTTGTGTGTGCAGATGGGTTCCATTTCAAAAAAAAATATTTGCCTTATTAGTCTATGAATAAATTAGGATTCATTAATTAAAGGTCTTTGAATCGGTAATTACCGACGGTAAATTACCGATTAAATACGGGAATCTTCGAAAACGATCGGAAGAGGGTAAAATCATTTTCGCTTTCGTTTTCGATTATTTTTACCGTTAACGTTTTCGTTTTTTCGATTACTGCTACCATTTCCGTTTAGGCCTAAAAATCGAAAAAAAACTCGAAAACGATTTCCGAAAATCGGAGATTACTATTTTCGTTTTCATCCCTACTAGCAGCTACATCCAGCAGCCACAG
This sequence comes from Saccharum hybrid cultivar R570, assembly GCA_038087645.1. Classification (NCBI taxonomy): domain Eukaryota; kingdom Viridiplantae; phylum Streptophyta; class Magnoliopsida; order Poales; family Poaceae; genus Saccharum; species Saccharum hybrid cultivar. Next base: position 2,243,196 of record JAQSUU010000730.1, on the reverse strand, counting down.
AGAATGCCTCCCTGCCTTTGCTCGTCTACGAATACGAGGATGCTCTTCTGTTGATGATCCCAGCAGAGAGCAGACTCTACTGCTGCTGCTACCACAACCACAAAGATATGCAGCCTGTCCGAGCGGAACATCGTCCGACGACGCACGAAAAACAACTATTGCTTTAGGGTCTGTTTAGTTCCAAATTTTTTTGGGCCGCGCCACGTCGGAGTAGGAGAAGGTGCAGAAGGTGGTGCCTTGGACGGTCCGTCTGCACCCGTCGGAGGTGGCTTCGGTCCTCCTTCGCCGCGTCCACGGACAAGTGCAAGCCGTCGGCGGGGCCGCGCCCCGCGTGCACGGGGGGCGGGGCCAGCGATCCACGCCGACAATTTCGACGGCTCCTTCATTGTCCCTAACCCGGTAAGTACATGGTCTTCCGCAACATTTTATTCTGTTTTATTACATACTCTTTGGATATATAGTTGTGAAGCCAGTTGATTCGTGAAATTAGTCGTATTTGTGTTAAAATATTCAGTGCTCGGTTTCCAAACATATAGGGATGAGTGATTGTATAAGGCAGTTGAAATCTAGGAATTAGTTTGCTATTTGCCCAAACAAATAACTGTTGGCATAATACAATTGCTGTGTTTATGATTGGTCCATGTCTGGTGATATGTTAGGTGGTCTGCTTAAGATCTTTGTCCTTGTATGTTGATCTGGTAGATGGTCTGTTGATGAATTTAGCTTCTCAGAGTGTTGTTTCTATAATTATTGCATCGCTATTCACTGTTTAGGTTGACAAGCACAAAGCTAATTGGACACAAAGACAACATAGAGAGATTCTGTGACTCCTACCTTGCCGAGATGCAATGTGGGAACTGTCCAAGAGGACATATGAACAAATTTGGGTGGAAGAACGTTGCTATGAGGTATTTTTCAGCTTCAGGCTTGATGCATGACAGAGAGCAACTTCAAGGCAAGCTTAGGAATCTAAGAAAAATATGGACGTTCTGTGACAAAGCACAAAAACACACTGGCTTAGGTATAGATGCAGATGGAATGATTCAAGCTTCTGACAAATGGTGGATTAACAATGCTAAGGTACTTGTTGTATGAGTCTATTTTGTGTTACTATCAATTGATAATTTTCCAATTGGGTGACATCTAATTCTGCCTGTATTATATAGGGTGACAACGATTTGCTGAAGATTAGAAGAGATGGTGTGCCTTCCTACTTGGCTCAGCTGCATGGGATGTTTAAAGGAAACACAGTTGATGGGACCACCTCCTTTGTTCCTGCTGCTAGACAGCCTAGTGGGTTAGATGATTATTCTTATGATGAAGCAAGAAATGAACAGGAGGAAGATCTGACCCCTATGAGTGTTGGGAACAAGAGGAACAACAGCACCAGCACTAGTGCTTCCAGCCCCAGCAAGAGGACCAAGAGCCAAGCAGTGAGGTCCATGACCACTCACATGACCATACACAATGAGATAAGCAGAGAAAGGCTACAATTATATAAGGAGGCAAAAAGAAAAAAGGATGAGATGATGCAGAGATTACTTAGGGACAAGTCCTGGAAGATAGCAGAATGCAGCAGGATAGCTCAAGATGACCTGGGCATCACTCCTACAACAAGATCTTTGTTTGTTGGGCTCCACAACCTCATCCAGTCAGAAATAGAAATGGACTTCTTCCTTGCCCAGAACACAAATGAAGCCAAGCTGCATGTTATTGAGCTCAATATCCCCAACAATGCCTCGGTGGACAACTAGAGAACTTAGTCTCATTTGCATGTACTGCATTTCGTCCTGGGCATATGAACTGTGGCAATTTTTTGTTGTGTCCAATTTGAGTTCTGGCGTGTCAATTTAAATTTGTTTATAGTATGGTTGATTTGTGTTTGAACTAAGTTGGCAATGTGTATCCTATGAACTGGTGCAATGTAGTAATGTATGGTTGAGTTTGAATTATACTGACAAGTGTAGCAGGACTGCGGGGAAGTCTTGCATGTGTTGATGGACTGTTTTCCTATTTGAACTTGTGCAAGGCAGGGCGTCATGCATGGGATCCATGTGCTGTTTGATCCAGTGACTGACATGATGTTGTTGTTGTTGTCCATGACAGGTTGGTGATGACCAAGATGCAAGGAGACAACAGTTATTGCAAATGATCTTGGATGATGATGATGATCAGTTGATGGAAGATGTGATGGATGACGAGGAGGAGGCTGAGTTTATCCTTGGTATGTACCACTACGCTTTGCACATTGACAAGTACCTGAATAGGGCTGAGTATAGGACCCCAAGAGTTACTGGTTTGTAGTGGGTGCATGATAAGCTTCAGAACATGAAGTCTTGTTACACCATGTTTAGAATGATCCCAACAACTTTCCATACCCTTCATAACTTGTTAGTGGATAAATATGGCCTATAGTATACCAGTAAGTCCTCTTTTGTTGAGGCTTTAAGGATGTTTCTTTGGATGGTAAGAACACTACAGTCTGTTAGGCAAGCAGATGATAGATTTGAGAGGTCATTGGCCACTGTGTTCTATAATGTTCTCCAATGTTTTGAGGTGTCTGGTCAGGCTTGCTGCAGACATTATTAAGCCAGTAGATCCACAGTTCACAACAATGCATAGTAGACTAAGAAATCTGAGGTTCTATCCGCACTTCAAGAACTGCATTAGGGCTATATATGGGACGCATATCCCTTGTGTGGTGCCAAACCATTTGTTTATTCAGCACTTGTGCCGCAAGAGCATCACTACACAAAATGTCATGGCCTGTTGTGACTTCTACATGCGGTTTACATTTGTTAATGCTGGCTAGCCGGGATCTGTTCATGACATGAGAGTGTTCAATGATTCAACAACAACATACTCGGAAGTCTTTCCACATCCACCAAATGGTAAGTTGCTACACATGAGTACAATTGTTCCATGTTGGTTATGTACCCGTTGCTCATATATTGTTTGCTGATGTAGGGAAATACTATCTAGTGGACTCCGGGTATCCAAACCGGCTGGATTACCTTGCTCCTTACAAGGGAACGAAGTACCATCTTCAGGAGTTTCGAGACGGCCCCGACCCAGAAGGTAAAGAAGAGCTCTTCAATTACACACACTCTTGTCTTAGAAATGTAGTTGAGAGGTCATTCAGGGTATTGAAAAAGAAGTGGCGCATCTTGCAAAACATCCCACCTTATACACTTGAGAAGCAAGCTCAGATAATTTGTGCATGTCTGGCTCTTCATAATTTTGTGAGGACAAGTGGCATAGCAGATAAGCATTTTGGTAGGTGTGACCGTAATGAGAACTATGTGCCGCGTCAAGCTTATGAAAATCAGCCTGAACCCGAGGTAGTGGAGGATGAGGAGTGGTCATGCATGAATGCCATCCGTGATTCGCTTGCTACTGCTTTGATGAATCGTAGTTGACAGTTTTGTGTGATGAATCGCAATGTTGTTGTGAATGTATTACGAGAACTATGGTTGTAATAAGTGTGATTAAACTATTGTGACCGAAATGATTCTTTGTTTACAATGGTTGATGATAACATGTGCATGAATGATGCCCAATACATCTTCTTTTTCCTTCTGATGGTGGCCGATCAGCTGGGTGAACTAGTGGAGGCACAACATGCATGCAGTTTGCATGTGCATGCACTTTGCATGAGACCCATTCAATGTTGTGGCCCAAATATGAGCTGTGCACTGTGTTTTGCAAAATTTTTGGCATCTAAACGCTAAAACACCAAACCAGTTGGCTGCACTTTTTTGTTGGGCTGCTGCCCCATTTTGGGTTTTGGGGATTTTGCAAAATTTTTGGATCTAAACAGAGCCTTAGGACTACTGCTCATCCTCGGCCTCGGACAAGTCTCCGATGCCTGGCTGTGGCATCCGCTCACAGGAGAGACTATCACCCTCCCACCCATACACGACGACCACTACATCCCCGTCGAATGCAGGTGCCTGCTCGACCACAGCTCCGCAGCCCACCCGGACTACGGCAAGGTGTGAAGTGGCAGCTACGATCGATCCATGAAGGCCTATCGTCAACGGAGTCGATGCCCCGATTGGGTTGAGGCTCTATGCATCATAGCCAGGAGTTCACGTATACATGTATGGCACGCATATATATGCTGCTACATGTATTAGCACCATCACTGCATAACAAATTGTACGTCCCGTTGCAACGCACGGACATATTTGCTAGTAGAATTAAAATCCACTAAGCAAAACCTCACTAGCTGTTTATCTCAACATGCAAGCTGTCTAATAACTATGTAATGCACTATCACATATAATTAAAATCCGCTAACATATGCAATTGCAATGTCCACGTCAGCAAGATATTTTTAAGCAGATGTTAAAAAATAAGCGCAACCCATTTTGCTTGGATCTAGCATCATAGAACACTAAACTTTTTAATCAATGTTATCCTAAACGTTAAATGATAAATATGTGGTAACCTTGTTTAGCATTTAGATGGTTTACACGGTGTTTAAATGGATAAAAAAAGGTCTAAATGATTCACAATGTTTACTGTTTACCGTTTTTCGGCGAACAAAATAACTGAGGTGTTGACCATTTACCCTGAACAAAACAACTCACCACCGTTTACCGTTCCGCGACTGTTTAAGGCGAACACTACCCATAAATGCTATATTTGATTTTTTTGGTTAAGTTGTTTGGCTAAAAATGTTCACAAAAAATCCAGAAAAAATCATATGGATTCGTGGTTTCAAAAGTAGTATTTTATCAACTAATTTAGAATAAGGATAGATTAAGGATAATTGTTAGTCAGAATTAAAAATTAGTTAGCAGGTTAGATTTCTTATGGTAAAATCTGCTCACCCGAGTAAGTCCTCGATTTAGCCTGAGTGTTTGTAATTTTCTGAATTTATTAATGGTGCTATTATTTTAGTGGTAAAACTATGAGCTCCAGCTCCTATCACCTAGAAAGGCTACAAGCACGTCTAAACGAGGATGAACTCTATCGTGTCTTGAGTAATCTGGAAAGTTTCACACATAGCCATGGTTATGAACCCACGACACAGACGATGTCTCGTCAATAGCGAGGTGTCTTGAGATTTGCTGATCCAACTCGTCACCTTCGCTAATGCTTGTAAGGTTAAGGTGTGCGTGCATATATTCATAAGAATTGTATGCAACCTGAGCGCTTGAACTTGAAACGCTTATTTCCTCCGCCCCAAAATAATTTAAGTTTGACTAGATTTATAAAAAAAATATTGGCAACATTTATATCTTTAAATATGTTTATTATGAAAATATATTGGTAATATTTAGCTATGTGAAATGAAACAGAAAAAAAGAAAGAAAAAGGATCCACCAGGTGAAAAGAAACAGCAGCTATGTGAAATGAAATAAACAAATGAAAAGAAAATGGACGTGGCCAGCCTTCTGTCATTAGCAGGAGTCGATCAACAGGGGAGGAGAGGAGGACCTATCGGCTTCCCACAGGCCTAATATTTGCCTACGTGGATACAGCTGGATGGCCGATTAGTGGTCTGTCGGCTCTTGAAATGCGGACGGGTACCTAGATTTCCAATTTTTCCATTATACTACAGCATTTAGATCTGAAAATTTTTATTTAAATAATATTATTTTGAAAAAAATCCCCATCCCACGATCGCGCCGTAGTGGGCCAACCCTGCCCGCCGGCCCACCATCCAGCCGGCCCCTCCAGTTTCCGCCGCGCGCCAACCCGCCAAAGGAGGAAGGGGAAGAGAGGATTCGCCGCATCCACGGCTGCCGTTCCATTCCGTCCCCGCCATTTCCCTCTCCGGCGCGGCGGCGCTGACGCTAGGGTTCCCGTGCGCCCGGCGCGGCGATGGACCAGCGCGCGCGGAGGGCGCGGGAGAGGGAGAGGGAGAGGGAGCAGCGACGCCTGCTCGACCTCGCCGTCGAGTCCGGCTTCGACCGCGACCTCGCCGCCAGCTGCCTCGCCCGCCTCCTCGAGGTCTACGGTACGTACCTACTGCGCCGCCTCCGCCGCCGCCGCGGCTTCGCCTCTTCTCTCTCAGGTCGGCTGGCCGGGCCCGCTGGCCTTGTGTGGCCGTTGGACTGGCAGTCTCTAACTTCTGCGGTTCTCGGACGACTTGTACTCTGTTAATAACGAAAAAAAGGATTGGGGAAATTACTAAATTAGCTACTGCGTTGGATGTTCAGTTCAGATACTAAATTTAACCTTTTCTGCGCTTCTCATGGAGAGGTGGTATGCATGGTCACCAGGTATGCATAGTGTGCTATGTAGTTCAGTTCAGATGTTCACGCCTTTGGTGTGGTGGTATGACACTGTGAGAGCAAGGGTAGGGTACCTATTCTTCTCAGACTATCTATACACGATCAATTTTCGAGTGGCAAAGCCTCTACATATCCCTTCTTGTTGGAAAACCTGTGTCCCTCCTTAGGCTCGTACGTTTCTGTGGTTGATTTCCAGTAGCAAAACAATCAGTGTTGACAGTTTGAGGAAGAGGGGAGATGTTAGGCTTTAGAATGTTGCTTCTGTAATGAGTATGAATCCTTGCGCCATCTTGTTTCTTGAATTTGTGGTGGCTACCAGAGTATGGGATTCTGTTTTTCAGTTTGTAGTGGTTTCAGAATTGTTTAAAATTGTGGACATATTGATAGTAAAGGGTTGAGTCTAAAATAAAAGAGTGTGATGTGTTGAATATTTTGCTGCTGGAACTGTTTGGGGGGGGAGACCAAGGCTACCTATTTGTCCCAGTCTGTGTATGCACTCATCGGTTTTTGAGGTGTCAAGCCTCTATACATTCCTTTGTTATGGAAGATCTGTGTCCCTCCTGTGACTCATGTTTCTGTGGCTGATTTCTTACAACAAAACAATGACTGCTGATAGTTTGGTGAAAAGAGGAGCTGCTAAACTTTTAGAATGTTGCTTCGGTGATGGGTATGAATCATAGTGTCATTTTGTTTCTGGATGTGCCATGGCTAGCAGTTTATGGGATCATGTTTCGCAGTTTGTACTGGTTTTACAATTGGAGTGAATTGTGAGGATAATGCTAGCAAGTGATTCAGTCCAATAAAAAGTATGATGTTTTGAATATTATCTCTGGTGACTGTTTTGTTGTTGTTGTGGTGGTGGGTCGGGGGGGGGGTGTGGATTCACCAACTAGGAATGAGTATTATCTTCATAATGTGGCCTGTCGTTCTAAAAAAAAACCCATACAACCTGAGAACTTCGACCATTGCACATGCTTTGTAATTTTAGCTGCCAGTCTGCTGGAAAAATAAATACACTGTTTCCTGCTATTAAACATGTGATTTTGCTTAATTTCTTTTGCCTGTTTTGGCAAGAGGGCATGGTTTAGGGGTATTCAGAAATGTGGATGCATGTTTACATTGTCTTTTTTTAAGCAAATGTTGCATTGTCAAATTTGTGCACCTGCTCCTAGGAGGTAATAGCTCATCCTAACCATTTAGATTCAAACATCAAAATAAATGGATGGTTTAAATTGACTTCGGAGTACCGTAGAAATTGACATGTCTGTTGGACCTGGACTGGGCAATATCCACAACTTGGGATTCTCGGACCTGGTGCTCTATTAATAATGATGAAGGGGAAATTTTGGCTATTGTCTGGGATTATATTTCTCAGTTTCTATTGGCTTTAAATTTGTTGCAAATTGTGAAGATATTGCTAGTAAATGGCTCGGTCTATAAGTACTGTATGATGTTTTGCATATTATTACTGCTGGGAGTGTTTTGGGGGTATTTGGCTAACTAGAGAATGGCATTATCTTCACAATGTGGACTGTCACCCTAAAGGAAAAAAAAGCAAATGGAGGACTTCGACCAATACACATGCTGCTCTGCTGGGAAAATAAAAAAACACCGTGTACTGCTAGTAAACATATAATTCTGCTTAATATTTTTATGTTGTTTGCTTGTGCTGGCAAGAGTGCAAGGTTGAGTTTCACACAAAAAAGGGTCATACTGTAGGTATTCAGAAAGGTGGATGCATGCTTATGTTGTCTTCCTTTCTTAAAACTGAACATTTACATTGTCGAATCTGCTAACCTGCTCTTGTGTAGGTCGCCCAGGTTTTCCTTTTATTACTGTTTACTGGGATTGCCATTGCCTAATCACTTGATATATGGTTCCTTATTCTGGTACAGGGGAGGATGGCCTGGGTTTGGTTACTGTTGAGAACTGTGGCAATGATTTCCTTGCGTCGCTGGCTGATGCCACACAACCTACCGATGACTGGGACGATCTCAAAGGGATTGAGACCGAAGCATGTGGCAACCTGAATGATATGATGATGAAGAATGTGACTGACTGTAATGGAGTTGCTATGGACAGCAGTTATATGTCCAGAGAGCCAAATTTGTCTTCTCAACGTGCTCCGGATCATTCTGAAGGTTTTGGTTTTGCCTCTGATGATTCAGATTTTGAAATGGGTGATGGAATGGACAACCTTCATGACAACTCTTTCAGTATGCAAAGGCAGACACAATCTAGAAACTCTGGAATGCAGAGCCGAAGCTCAGCAAAATCCACAGTAAGCCACTTATTCTGATCTTCCACTAATAGCCAATTCCATTGTCGTTATTCTAGTTTGCATAAGGTGATGTTATAACATAATGTTTGCATACAGACAACATATGAAACATGCTATTGTGTTCTTTCTGTGCTTTCAAACAAGTGTAGCTTGCTTTTTCCTTTCTTCTGTTACTTTTTAGTTAATATTTTATCTTCCACAATTTTTAATTTTGAAGGTGACTAGGGCTACCAACAGATATGAGTCAATGACTCCCACTTCAAATAGAGAGATGCCTCCAGCTGCATTTCATCAAAGGAGAGAAGTTCTGAGCTACGAACAACTTTGTTGCCTTGACGATGTCAATTTTGCCAATGTTGTCATCTTTGGCAACAAAACCTTTAGGCCCCTGCAGTATGAAGCTTGCAAGGCTGCAATGAATAATCAAGACTGTTTCATACTTATGCCAACTGGTGGTGGGAAGAGTTTGTGTTATCAGGTCTGTAAACTCTGTGTTCTTGTTCAACATTGTTCTTTTCATTGCTTGGTATCATGATACGGAATAGTTCATCAACATTTATATTCTTGCAGCTCCCTGCAACATTGCACCCAGGTGTCACTGTTGTTGTAAGCCCACTACTGTCCCTGATCCAGGATCAGATTGTGGCATTAACTTACAAGTTTGCGATACCAGCAGCATTCTTAAATTCTCAGCAAACTCCTGCTCAGGCATCTGCAGTAATCCAAGAGCTAAGGTATGTGATATTATTTGGTGTCTGTAACCTCTGTGATCAGATTAAATAATGAACCTTACTCTATCTGTGCTGCAAATAACTTGTGAAGTATCCAAGTACAAATAGAACAAATCACATATTGTTATATGCATATGACATATTTCCATTTGATCATCCCATTGCAGATATGGCACACCATCCTTCAAACTTCTGTATGTTACTCCTGAAAGAATTGCTGCGAACTATTCATTTATGGAGATCCTAAGAGGCTTAGATCAGAGGGTAATAGTCTTGAATTTCATTGTTTAAATTCTACTTTCTATATATGCATAAGCTCTTTATTTCAAGTTTAACTCACAAGCTGCATTCCAAAATGGAACCTTTAATTAGGGACTGTTAGCAAGATTTGTGATTGATGAAGCACATTGTGTAAGGTAACACATTGATCCTAAATCTGTGATGATTGTTTCAGAAGCAACTATTTCCTAAATCCTGGCACTAGTTCTGATTTTTCATTTCTAAAAAACCAGTCAGTGGGGACATGATTTCCGTCCAGATTATCGTGGTCTAGGGTGCCTCAAGCAGAACTTCCCTAGAGTCCCAATTATGGCTTTAACTGCAACCGCAACTGAATCTGTCCGTAAGGTAATTAAGAGCTTTCCCACACTACAGCTTGGAGCACAATTATGCAAACTGCTTACTGTTAGCTGGATGGAATCTGCAGGACGTCCTCAGTGCCTTGAGGATCCCTAATGCTGTGATACTGAAGAGGAGCTTTGATAGACTGAATCTCAATTATGAGGTGATTGGCAAGACGAAAACGCCCCAGAAGCAGCTGGGAGATCTCCTGAAAGAGCGCTTCATGAACAAATCTGGTATCGTGTACTGTCTCTCGAAGAATGAATGTGCAGACACTGCCAAGTTTTTGAGGGAGAAATACAAGATCAAATGTGCACACTACCATGCTGGCTTGGCAGCTCGTCAGCGAACCAGTGTCCAAGAGAAATGGCACAGCGGGGAGGTTAAGGTCATCTGTGCCACCATAGCCTTTGGCATGGGGATCGACAAACCCGATGTGGTACGTGGTTTCAGCCTTTGTTAGTATACTTCTGTCTGCAGTTTGTCGATCTCTGCAAGTTTTTCTTTGCTAACTAATATCTTCACTGTGCAGCGCTTTGTTATCCACAACACAATGTCAAAATCAATAGAAAGCTACTATCAGGAGTCCGGGAGGGCAGGGAGAGATGACCTCCCAGCACACTGTATTGTCTTATACCAGAAGAAAGACTTCAGCCGTATCGTGTGCATGTTGAGGAACGCTGACAACTTCAAGAGTGAGAGCTTCAAGGTTGCGATGGAGCAAGCTAAGAAGATGCAAACATACTGCGAGCTCAAGGTAATTCTACAATTCACTATGTCATAAAAAATGCTGCATGAAACTGAATAGTATCGGAGTGATGATTTTCTTTTTTCCCTGAAGACCGAGTGCCGGAGGCAGGCACTTCTGGAGCACTTTGGCGAGCAGTACAACAGGCAAAGGTGCAAAGATGGCCCTAGCCCCTGCGACAACTGCCTGAAGACATAGTTTAGGGTAAACTATATGGCGATAAAGCCCATGATGCTTGGTTGTACTCTGAACTTGTGAGGTGTGTATTCCACATCACCTGTACGAACCTGTGATATAATGTCAAACATTTGTCTGTGTATATATAGCATCAAGAGATGATGGTCTTTGTGTTCAGTGGATTCTTGAGGTGGATGCTTTACTCTGTTTTCTCCCTAACCCCACGTCAAATCTTTTTACAAGACAAAATGTGCACCAGGAAATCTTGCACTTAATTTCGCCACGTCCCCAATAACTCAATCGGTCCCTTGGTTGTACTAATCCACTAGTGTTTCTAGTCTAGAATCCAAAACTAGGTATTTGGGCCAGGGATCCTAGCTGGGCTATGTGCCTGGGAAAGTGGTTCCGATTCCTTCTCTATTAGCCGTTGGACTTGGACCCGTTCCGCAAACGCATCGTAATTCGTAACCGAGACTGAGAGGGCCGGGCCCCTTGGTAAAATCCTGCATCCGCCCTCCCCAAACCCCCGAATCCGCCGCCGATCGCCATGGCGCCGTTCCCGCGCTGGGCTGACCTGCATCCCGATCTCCTCTGCCTCATCGGAGACCGCCTCGACGACCTGAGGTCGTACGCCAGCGCGCGGGGCGCCTGCACGGCGTGGCGCCGCGCGCTCGCGCCGCCGTCGCCCACGCTCCTCGCCGCGGTCGACGGTGCCCGCTACTGCTGGCGCCCCTACGCCGCATCCCTCCGCACGCGGAGGTCCTTCGAGCTCACCGCCATCGTCTCGGGAGGAAGCCGCTGCGTCGGCGCCAGCAACGACGGCTGGCTCGCGCTCTCCGTCGTCCTCGCCCGCTGCCAGACCGGTTTCGTGCTCCTCCACCCCGTCGCCGCCGTGGAGATCCTCCTCCCGCCGCTGGTCTATGAGACCCCCTGGGTCTCCAAGGTCGTCTTCGCCCAGAGACCCGCCCAGGACGACTTCGCCGCCGCGACGATATGCGATAAAGACAGGGTCGCGTACGTCACCGCCGGCGCCAGGAGGTGGGCCGTCATGGACGTCGGCCTCACCAGCGGGGACCATCTCACCGACGTCGTCTACACCGACAAAGGTAATAAGGTCTACTGCCTCACCAAGTGCGGGGACGTGTAAGTGCTCCGTCTCCCTGAGCGCCGCCGCCGGAAGCCTGCTGCCAACGTCGATGAAGCCGCAGGGCCCTCGGAGCCAGCAGAGTTCTCTGTTCTCATCCAGCCACCACAACCTGCTGAACCTGCTGCTGAACGCACAATTGATTTGCGCCCACTGCCATGGCAACATCAGCAGCGCAATTTTCGGATGATGCACTATGAACAGGCCCGAACAACAAGAGATCAGGATCCAACTATCCAATTATTCTGTGTAGAGACATTCATCCCATCCGATAAGGAAGTTCCACCTGAACCGCAAGAACCAGACCACCTGAATCCGCCAGCCACTGTTGAGCCCCTGTTGTCTGAGGCCAACCTCCCGTTCAACCCTGCTACTGTCTTTGCTCCACCTTATGACACTGTGTCATCCTTCACTAGTGCCAAGAATCTGGTATTCTGTGAGGGCAGTCTGTACCAAGTTTGGAGGAACGAGAGCTGCGCCGTTACTCTGAAGCTGCCTGCAGGAGGTGGGCGTCGTCGTGTCGCGGAAAATGAGATATTGGTGCTTAGGTACTATCCTCGACGGCAGCCTTGCTGGGATGTGGTGAAGGACCTGGGTGGTCACTCGCTTTTTGTGGGGAGGAACAATGCAGTGTCAATGTATGCAAAGGGCGTACCAGGACTGAGGGGCAACTGTGTATACTGGATTGGTGGGCGTGATAGGGATCAAGGCATGGTTTTTGACATGGAATCTGGGAGGTCCACGCCGTGCACGGTTGGCTTCTTACCTGGGCATCCGCATAGCACAATCTGCTGGTACTTCTTGAGCGATGTATGTAATGAGCATCAACAACAACTACAACAGTAGCGTCAGCTCATGGAAGTAATCACTGAACCAATTATTTTATACAATGGTATAAAAGTTAGTAACAAGAATTAAGTTTTTTTTGGATCAATCAGATCAAAAGAATATAATGTTGATGTGCTTTTGTGTCATAAAGATGGTAGTAGGCAGTTGTGACTAAAACACTCTATTTTTGCTTTATAACCATGCTTATTATGTCCTGTTAAAATCTCCTAGTAGGAGTATTGTACCATCGTCATGACAGGTCAAACAAGGTTAACAATGAATGAAGGACATTGACTGTGTCCGCGCCTAGCATATGACCTGGTACTAGTACCTTTTTGTTATTTCCTTTGATCCTAGCATTGCTTAAGGAGCTTATGGTATGAGTTGTTTTGATAAAATACACGTATTGTATATTTGATAGTTAATATTTCATCTTTGGTACTTGTCTTAGTTGTTTTGTTTTTATTTTCCAAAAAATGAGCTTCAATATCACATTCAAATTGAAGCAAATTTTCTATCATCATCAAATCATTGTGGTCACTGATATGTTCTGAATTATAATATGCACAAATTCAAATATGAGTAATGGACAAATAATAGCAAGATGAAATTAAATCTGAATATAAAGAGTCTCAGGTCAGATTGTTTGATATGCCACCATATTTTTATGACTAGAATGCTTTAGAAGCCTAACAGGTAACAACTGTTATACATGCGTAAAAAAGACGATTTTGTTGAATGTGGATCAACCTAAAAATGAAAGTCTAATTTTTATATTCACCATTTTGTTCACTTCCATTTGCTTTGTGAGGATATCTAAGTCACTAAGTGCAAGCTCTCTAAGCATTATTGTACAGAGAGAGCCATATAAAGCGCCTTCGTTGAGACTTGGGCCAGTTTGTATAAGATTCAAAGCATTGTATTAGCATCAAAGAAGATTTTAGCAAGGTTATTAAGGCATTGCCTTGTCGTCTGAGCGGTTTTTGAATCGTGGCGTCATGGTTGCCGCAGCCTCCTCACGTATGGCGTCGCCTAGCGGCAAAAGTAGTTGCCAAGGTGTCAGATTAGCTAAGGCTTCTGTACGGAGGCAGGCACTTCTGGAGCACTTCGGTGAACAGTACAACAGGCAAAGGTGCAGAGACGGCCCTAGCCCCTGCGACAACTGCCTGAAGACATAGTTTAGGGTAAACTATGGCGATAAATCCCATGATGTTTGGTGATACTCTGAACTTGTGAGGTGTATATTCCACAGTACCTGTAGGAACTTGTGGCATAATGTGAAATATTTGTCTGTGTACATATAGCATCCAGAGCTCAAACATGTGGCCGCAACTGTGTGTAATGATGGTCTTTGTTTTCAGTGGATTCTTGAGGTGGATGCCTTACTCTGTTTTCTCCCTAACCACACTATTAGAAGATATCAAAAGATTGCCTGGGGCAGCTTTTGAGTTCTTGAACGTCAAATATATGTGAACTTCGCAATGGTCTGTTTACCTACTGGGCCTACTGGGCCTTTTGTTGTAGGCATACTGGGCTTCTGTCGCCATCTCATTCAGCCCAGCCTAACCTATTGGGCCAAGCTATTTCCCAGGCCACTGGCAGTGGCAACATTTCATTACTGTGAGAACCGCGGAAATGGCCTGATTACTTTAGTCTGAACATTACGACGATCTGCAGGTGATAGAGGAGCTGTCCTGCAAACGTTCCTTTCAGAGCTTCTGGCTTATCGTGTCTTCCTTTCATCAACACTAAAAGAGCTGGCCGTATGGTTGTCCGTCTCATCTAACGTTTCTAAGATCAGCAAACTCTGCCGATTAAAAAAAAAAGATCAGCAAACTCTGAAGATGCAAGCATACTGTCATCTGAAGGTAAATCTACAGTTAACTCTGTTGTCTGAGCTCAGCAATGCAGAATGAAAATTTCAAAACGATGAGCCCTACAAAACCCCCATTGCGGACTGAATAACTGCCTCAAGATCGCCTCTTGAGAGCCTTGCACAGTTGCCATTGTGCGCTGAGCTTCTGACCGTTTTTTAAGAATCAGGCAATAGAGCTGCTAGTTGTATTAAAAAGGAGAAACCACACTGGACAATACAACAGAGCATGACCTAATACATTATTGTCCTGGGGATCGATGACTCATGCTTTATGCTTTCGAAGTGTGTATCCCATAAAACTTAAACAAACTTCGAATGGTCGATGTCTCTGCATGTAGGCTTTTGTCCTTCGCATCTAAAATCCAAGAAAGGTGCCAACAAATCATTCAATGTGTACTCATTGAAAGATGCTTGATTACATACACGCGCATGATCCTTTTCTGTCTTTTTGTCCTGACCCCTGAGATCCCTTTTCAGTGGTTTCTATGGCTTCTTGTGTGTGTTGCGTATAGCTCTGTTTGTCCGTAAGCACGGTAAAAGATGCCAATTCTGAGTCAAAGGATATATCAGTGCTCATTTCGGAAGTATTATTATTTATTATTTATATATGTAGACAGCAAACGGTGAAGTGAACTGTACAAGTAGCAGTGGGTGATACTTGATTCAAATGCGGAACCAGAAGATGTACAAGATAATGATAATGCTGGAAATGCCATCTCATACACATCTTTTTCTGAACTCAAAAGACTTTGTTAACACAGACAACTCATACTGTTTTTTTATCATTAATTCAACGCTAAGATCATAAAAGCAATATGATTACATGATAAAGGAACAACTGAAGTTGGAGTTCAAATTTTAAAATGCACATCCTCCTCAGTCCTCAAGATCTGCTGCTGCTAAGGTAAATAAAATGTTTCTGCTCTGGCCCTGGTTGTGGTAACATCGTGCACATTCTGTTGCTACGGTTTCCCATCTTTCACCTTCTCGTTGGCCCAACTGCTACTTGCTATCAACCCTTTCCACCTTAAAACCAGGTGAAAACCATGTATGAATATGTTTTCAGGACTGCATGGTAACCAATATTCTTGGTGCTCTAAATTTCATCAGGCAAGCTCGACTGCTGAGCAAGTCAGTCAGGCAGCACAAAGTGGCAAGAGAAGACTATTGCAGTGCTGAGCCCCCCGTGCCACCATGTCCTGCACAGAAAAGATCGGCTCCAAATGAGTCAAACTGAACCCAGTATCCTGCAAAATATAAAGCAGCGAGAATAGCTTGAGGTGGCCCTGATAAATCCATACGCACATACAAAAACTACATAGTTCAGAATCATCTGAAACTTTCAAGGACACCGTTCACTCGTTGAATGGAATTACCGAGAGCGCAACTTCCTTATTTCCTGATTGCCATATAGGATTCAGGACTTCAGAGATCCTCATCTCAAACCGAATAACTCAGAGACTAACTGCGGCCGACCTCTGAAGCGAATCAAGAGGGAACAGAAAGACAGGCGCTTCCATGCTTGCTTCGTCCTGCGCTAACCACTAACCAGTATTTGTTGCATACACATATACACTCAAAATTGGTGAACTGGGACTCAGCAAAAGATAACTTTGCATATACATATACGCCAACAGGACAACTCAGACCATGGTCAGTAAATCGGACGGAGCAAGAGACAAGATATAACCACCGCAACAAAATTATACATATACACTCAAAATTGGAATGTGTTGCATATACATATACACTCAAAATTGGTGAACTGGGACTCAACAAGATAATTTTGCATATACACATACACCAACTGGACAGTTCAGATCATGGTCACTAAATCGGACGGAGCAAGAGAAAAGATATAACCACCGCAACAAAATCATGCCAAATAGATGGTCAGTAAATTAGTTTGTAAACACAGCTAGCTGGTTGAAGTCAGCAGCCAAGGCGTGGCCTGGCATGGGTGGACAATTCGGCGAACAGCTGCAGTGCGTGTGCGCTCGCGCTGACCACGACAATGACTCGCTGCAGCTGTTCGACGAATTGCTCCCCCACGGCAGGCCAGCTCCGGGAGCACTGGTCGCGGGCGGCGCTCGCTCTCGCGGCGATGCGGAATCTGGATCTTGAGTTTGCCACTCAACATCTTGGTATGTTCGAGGTGCGTGTACAGAGCATAGCGAAGGCGGGCCTCCACGCGCCTTCGAACATACGAAGATCTTGTGTGAAAGCTCAACTAAACTACCGTCAGCGGTTCCTTGTAATTAGCTGACGACGGCGGCGGAGGCGGATGGAATGGCGTGGTCTAGGGTTTCGTAGCTGCGATGCCGTGCGCCGGTATTAATAAAGGAGCTGGAGAGGGGATGAGGGGAAGGAACAACGGAATAATCTAGCAGGAACGGCCCACTGCCCGATCGATGAACCGCTTGGGCCGGAAATGTTACCTCTTTGGGCTGAGCCCAACTTAACCAATGATCTATCGTGCTCCCACTCAAAAAAAAAAAAAACTATCGTGCTGACTGCTGTGTAAATTTTCAACGGAAGATATTCAGTGCACACATCATTTTCACAGTGTATCCTCTAAAAATACACAAGAAGTTTTGGAAACAAAAATAAACAATAGATATACATTGCCACAGAATTTGGAACTCATTTTTACAGAATATATACAAAAATAACAAATTTCATGTGCATATATGCACTGAAAAATTTTCTTCTATTTTTTTTTTGAAAATAAAAATTTTCTTCTATTGCATATGCACGAATTAGATTTTTTTATAATAATATAGACTGATGTCTCTTCTTTGAAGATGCCTGGAGCAAGTACCTGTCCATTATCTAAAAGAAGCTGATTCGTGCTTGAGTTTTACCACACTAGCCGATGACAACCGGGCAAAAATATTTCATTGGATGACTGCAAACAGAGACATAGAGATTGAAATTTAGACTCTTGGAGTTACTCTTATCTATATAGACCTTTATTTGTGGTGAGGTAGCTACAGTACCGCGATAGATACAGTAACATGCGTCCTCCCTTACATGTTCCTACTCATCTACAGTGAAGTCCGTTACTGTTCACCCAGACCAACGAGACAGTGGAATTTCATGAAAATTCACTGCATACAAATCTTTGGAATTTCATGAAAATTCAACGCATACACATCTTTTTTCAGAACTCTTTTGAACACAGATGGCTAATGATGCTTTTACCATTAATTCATGTAACCACAAAAGCAATATCATTATCATTACATGTTAAATACACCACTGAAATCGAAACTAATATTGAAAATGCACATGCTCTTCAAGATCTGCTGCTGCTCAAAATGTTGATGCTCTGGTCCTGGCGGTGGGCCTTGCACATTATCTAGCTGCGGTTTCTTCCAGAGATCTTTCACTCATTATTGTTGCCCCAAATGCCACTGCTATCAACTTGTTCACCTGAAAACTATGTGAACATATTTTTCAGGACTGCATGAAAACCAATATTGTGGCATGAGAAGGCCATTGCAGACTTGCAGTATATATGTACCTGTGTCGCCATGTCCTGCGCTCACATTTAGCTGTTAGAAATGTCAGCTCCAAATGTGTAAAACTGCCCAGTATCTTGCAAGGATAGATCAATAATAATGGCTCGAAGTGGCTCTGATAAATGCAAAGGAAAGAATCATATGAACTTTCAAGATCACTGCTTATTGGAATCCATGCAGCAGTACGGATGAGGCTACCCATCAGCAGAGGCAGGCTTCCGGGAGCTCAAAATCCATGATACCGCTACTGGCAGCGTCCAGGAAGCAGGGGGAGTAGTTCATATCATACATTAAAAAACACATTATGTTGAACTACCGCGCCATCATACTCAAACATTAAAAAAACAAATTATGTTGAACTACCGCGCCATCAACCACTGCTATCATATCATACATTAAAAAACACATTATGTTGAACTACCGCGCCATCATACTCAAACATTAAAAAGAAACAAGGGAGTAGTTCATATATAGACTCAATAAACCAGCAAAGTATATTTCACCCTGGAAATATGTTTGACTAACCATGTTCAGTTAAGAACTGGAGTAGTTAAATGCATTCTAGTGGTCTTGCCTTCAAACTATTTACCATACAAACTTTTACACATTCATCCTATTGGAAGCATGAACAACAGAACATGATAATATTGTAACTTTAGTAAACACAGATATCTGTAGATCCCTAAAAGCTTCATTGTACTGTCCAAAGCATCAAACTTCCATAGTGACATCTTATTACCACAATGAACTGAAAAAACACAACTAGAAGAACACAAGGAACAGCAACAGGTCTGTGCTACTGCAGACAATAGGAGTTCCTGTGTTTTACAAAGTGAGCAAATCCAACCAGTCTGCCCCATATATATACACTAAATGACTAAAATAAGTGAACCTGACGCTCAAATGCACACTAACAGGACAGCAACTGTCCAGAGAGTTTCTCCAAACAAAGGAGACCCTAAGGAATATCATGGCCAGTAAATCAGATAGAGCAGGAGACCCATACAATCACTGAAACAAAATTACATGTCAGTATGTCACAAGAACATAGTCAATAAATTAGGGCCGGTTTAGATGCCAAAAATTTAGCAAAATGACACTGTAGCAAATTTCGTTGTTATTTGGCAATTAGTGTCCAATCATAGTCTAATTAGGCTTAAAAGATTCATCTCGTCCATTTCGTCTAAACTGCGTAATTAGTTTTATTTTTTATCTATATTTAATGCTCCATGCATGTGACCAAAGATTCGATGTGACGGGGAATCTGAAAAATTTTGCAAATTTTTTTAGGAACTAAACAGGGCCTTAGTGTGCTAACACGGCTAGCGAGCTGGTTGAAGGCGATACAACCGAGGCAGGGTCTGGCATGGGTGGAGCAAGTCGCCGAACAGCTCGCGTGCGCGTGGTCGAGGCGTCACGCCTAGCAACCTCTCGCGCTGCAGCTGTTCGACGAATTGCTTCCCCACGGCAGGCCAGCTCCGGGAGCATCGGTCACGGACGGCGGGCGCTGGCTCTCGCGACGGGACATGCCCACGGCGCCGCCAGATGCGGAATCTGGATCTGAATCGGTGGGACATGTCCGCGAGACAAAAGCTCATCTACCGTCTGAAGCTCACTTAGAGCACTGAAGGGTCGAGATGGCGGACTAGAGGGGGGGTGAATAGTCCTTTCTAAAACTTAAACGCGTAGGCTAACCAAAACAAATGCGGAATTAAACTTATCGGTCTAGCCAAGACTACACCCCTCTAACTAAGTTCACAAGCACCTCATAAAGATCCTAATTAAGCAACTAAGGTGCTTTCCTTAGTAAGAGCTCTCCAATTTAATTCTAGAGCAAGGTCACATAAACATATGCACTAGTACTTTGCAAGCAAGAGGGAGCTCCTACACAATTCTAGTAAGCAAAGCGCACAAAGCCTAAGCTCACTAGCAATGCTCAATAACAAGGCAACTAATGCCAAATTAGAGAGCGCAAATCACTTAGCTACACAAACTAAGCAATGTGACTAACAAGGTTACACAAACCAAATTAGCCACGCAAAGGGGATACTTCTAGCTACACAAGCAAGAAGATATCTAGCTAGCTACACAAGCACAACTAGAACAAGAGCAACTACACAAAGTACAAGTATTATGAAAGTAAATACAAGCTTGTGTTGCACGAAAGCAAACCACCGAGAAGAGTAGACAATGTTGACACGGTGATTTTCTCCCGATGTTCACTTGGTTGCCACCAAGCTACGTCCCCGTTGTGTCGACCAACACTTCGTGGTTCGGCGGCTAATCGGTCACACACCGAGCCTCTCAAAAGGCACCGCAAGAACCCTCCATAAAGTGTGGTAGCTCAATGACACGCTCAACTAGAGTTGTTCTTCGCGATCCCCGCGGGGTGAGCACAATCCCCCTCACAAAGCTTCTCCGGAGCCTCGCACAATCTTCTTGCGAGCTTCGACGGAGCCACAAGCCACCAAGCTGTCTAGGAGGTGGTAACCTCCAAAAGTAACAAGCACCACCGCCTTGCAACACGATCACCTAGTGCCACACGATGCAATCTCTCAAAGCAACGCACTAGAATCGCTCTCTCACTCGATCCGATGAACACTATCAAGCTTGAGTGAGTTAGAGGGCTCCCAAGCACTACCACACAAGTCACAAAGACTATAGTGTGCTCAGCTTTTGCCACAGCCAGCCAAGGCATCTATTTATAACCCCACGGTCAAATAGAGCCGTTACCCCTTCACTGGGCAGATTTCGGGACGACCGGACGCGCTGGTCGTAACTGACCGGACGCGCTCAGTCGCGTCCGATTCTCCAACGGTCACTGACCCCAACGGTCAAAACAACGACCGGACGCGCCCCAGGCAACGACCGGACGCGCCGGTCCTGATGACCGGATGCGCCTGTCGAACGACCGGACGCGCCGATCGCACTGACCCACGCGCCCGTGACGCAACGACCGGACGCGCTCCTTGCGATGACCGGACGCGACAGTGCCCGCGTCCGATTAGAGTCCAGTAAGCTCCTTCAACGATCGGACGCGTCCGATCATGTGTGACCGGACGCGCCGCGCGTCTGATCATCCTTGCGTTCTGCAATTCCCACTGGGCGCATGACCGGACGCGCCGGTCCCGCGAGTGACCGGACGCGCCGGTTACAAACCCTAACACCCGCGTCTGCGCTGTACTGACCGGACGCGTCCGGTCATACCATGACCGCGTCCGGTGCAGCGTCCGGTCACCTCTGTGACCTCCGTTCGCCTCCGTTTCTTTTCCGACTTCCGGCGTAGTGGAAAATAGGCTTTTTAACTCCTCGAAAACGCCTGAATCCCGCCTTGCAAGCTCGGCGGGAGGGAGAGAGGAACCCAAACCCTCTCTACCGCTCAAACTCCAACGCCTTCGCAAATGTGCCAACACCAACAAGTGAACACCACCTTGTGCACGTGTGTTAGCATTTTCACAAACATTTTACCGAAGGAGTTAACCACTCAACTTGCCACGCCACTCGATCCTAGCAACGATGCATAGTTAGATCACACGAGTGGCACTAGATGACCGATATGCAAACAAGTTTGCCCCTCTTGATAGTACGGCCATCTATCCTAAACCCGGTCATCAACTTCTCTACACACCTATGACCGGTGAAATGGAAATGCCCTGGGTTATACCTTTGCCTTGCGCATTCCACTCCAACTCCTCCGACGTTGATGCAACACATGCACCAACCAATCACCAAATGATATGATCCACTTCATATCATCACGTGACCGTATTGGTTCATCGATCTTGACCTCACTTGCTCTTCACCGTTGCCTCGGTCCTTCGGCGCCAAGCCATCACACAACTTGCCCTTCACCCTAGAAACCGGTCCATCAAGCCAAGCCTTATCTTGATCTTCTCCACCTTGATCACATGACTCCATGTCATGTCTCATATGCAATGAGCTCCTTCATGACACCATCACCTGTGGACTAATCTCCTGTGTATCTCACATAACTACATATTAGTCCACCTAAGTTGTCACTCAATTACCAAAACCAAACAAGGACCTTTCAATCTCCCCCTTTTTGGGAATTGATGACAACTCTACAAAGATATGGAAATTATGTTTTTTTCAAGCTAGCACTTCACACAAGTGTAAATTGCTAACTTGTTTTGGATTTAATGTTACTTATCCAACATTTAAGCTCTATGTCAAGATTTGGATAAGCACCATAAAATCCGACTTGGTAGTGATAACTCCCCCTACATATGTGCTCAAATGGTTTGGTTTCAAGCTTGCACATATGCATAAATATGAAATTTGTGGAAAGGTTAGCACTACTAAGTGATGCTAAGGTGTATAGAATAAACCTTTGTAGCTTGATACCAATTAGTAGCTTGATACCATTTGAAAATCACAAGTTTGCCACCATCCTTAGCATCATGAGTAGCTAGACATCAAAAACACTAGAAACCTCGTGAGATCAACATTATAAGAAAGGTTCTAGTTTTTGCATGATAATCATAAGTCTAGCTAACATCCTATGCATGCTAGTTATCAAATCATCATTCAAAACTAGCATACACCACACAAGCATGCATATTGAATTTAAGAACTTATGCAATGCAAGCAAGCACATGAATTATGCACATATCAAATGTAATCAATCAAAGTTCATGAGCTTGCTTCCCCTACTTGTGTGCTTTCTTTGTCCAAGAATGTTTGATCCCCTTACATTCTTCAATGTTACTCCCTCTTTGTCCATGTCCATGTCCAATCTTTCCAATCTCTCCCCAAAGCTCAAAAAGTTTTCATATCTTTGTCCAACTTCTCCCCCTTTGTCATCAATTTTCATAAAAGGTGTTCTTCTCAATTGATACAAAGGCTTGTATTGGGGTAGATGGTTGAGACTTGAATATTGCATTTTTGATGGACATTACCACATATGTTGGAATGACAAACTTTATGGTTGCTCTTGAGATTCCACATAGGATCTTTGACCTTGATACCAATCGGTGGGGCTCCTCCCCCAATGTCATAGCATGTGTCATTCACTTGAGATATCACTTGAAGATGAGGGTAGCATTTCTTGATTTGATCACTTAAGGTTGAGGATCACTTGTGAAACCATCGTCTTGCATGAATGATACCACGTGAAGATACCATGAGTAGAAATGTGATACCATTTGAAAGAATTTTCTAGTATGGATTCACTTTGAAGGATTTGGCAATAATATTTACTTCTTGAACATTTTCTATCTTCATGAGTACCACTTGTAAGATATCACTTGTAGATCATGATCTAGACACCACTAGTGAATACCACTTGGAAGATCAATTTGAGTCTAGATACCACTTGAAACAAACTAGATATCCATTTTCATTATTGTCTTGTGCTTGTACTCTTATCATTGTCATGAGCTTCTTGTATGACTTGAACTAAGTTGATTTGTCTAAGATTCCAAGTCCAGTTTGATCCAATGACAAGCTTCTTCACACCTCGTGCTAAGGGTTATCTTGCCAATGTTGTACTTGTCACTTGTTAGCAATCCAAACTAGATCAAGTACTTGGATTCACTAGCTCATGAACAAACTCATATCCATACCACTAGATCAATTAATCAATCAAGCAATAATGGTAGGCTATGAATTTAAAACTTTTCATTTGTTATGCATGATCCTAATAAGCATGTACTATATGCACTAACCGCATACTAGTAAGGAATGAGATGATCATGCACATTTCAATGATACCTTTGCTATGTTGAAGTAGGGGATAGTTATATAGATTCCAATTCATTACTTCAATAGCAATGTGAAGTCCAATTTATTGCTTGGTGAAGACCAATCATCATAGATAAATCCATTCTTCACCCATATGAAATGAAAACCACTTATGATCAAGTGCACTTTCTTGTTGTGGTTGGCTTGCTTTATCTTTTTGATCAATGCTTGCATGAGAGAACTACTTAGAATACCACTTGAAATATATGACTAGCTCTCTTTTGGGTGTTGCTTGCTTTTCTTGATCGACCCTTTTGATTGCTTCAACTAAGCATCATAAGTTCCTTGGATCACCACTTCCATGTTAGCCTTCCAAGTCCCAAACTTAGTTTCACCTACACACGGCGGCAAGCCCCTCACTAGGGAGAAGTGACCTTTCTCCAAAGAACCACTCTTGATACTTACTTGAAATGATATAATTTGATTGATCCAAATGATGAACTCAATCTTGATGAATAATCCTTGAATCTACATTTGAGTCCAACTCTTTCTACTTGTTTAAGTCCTTTTCTTTCTACCAAATGATCTCTAATCATCACTAGAACTTAAACTTCATCTTCATCTTAAGTTTGATCTTGATCTTTAAATTTGAGTACTGAACATGTACACCAAATACATTCCACAATCAAATGTTCTTGTACTCATTGCTCTTTATGCTTCTAGATCAATCCAAAACCAAACTTAGGTTCCTCAACCACTTATAAACATGTTTCCAACTTGAGGACCTTTCAATCAAAGTGACTCTAGATTAATCCAATGATTGTCACTTTTCTGGCAGATTCTGTACCCTTCAAAGAATAATTCATATCTCCCAATGTACAGATCCAAATGCCATGAAATTTGGTGGAGATGTGATTCACTAAGTCATCTAGCAGCTGTAAAAATTTGAGATCCATTTGACATCTAGATTGCTACCAGATTTCAAATCTTCCACCACTGCTACATGCTGAAAACTGCTGCACTATAGCTGACAAGATGTACTCCAAAGTCGAAGCATCTCTTATCCAATTCTCATGAAATTTGTACAGCATCTTATAACATAAGTACAGAGCATGCATACCAAAATTCATGCCAGTCCAAGTAGATTTGATCATCCAAACTCAGACTTGATCACTGCTAGCTCAGATTTTCAACTTTGGACAGATTTCAATACATGAGCTATTCTTCATTAAAGGTGAATCAAACTTAAAACTAATTTGTTTGAATACTTTCACAAGACATATATCCATCCAATCCACTTACTAAATGTCATCTCATGAAATTATCCAACACAAACCAATCCAAACTTGATTACTAAGCTTTTAATCTATTCAATCATCTCATAGCAAGCAACATTGCACATTTATCCAATTCAATCAACTCATATGCACCCAAATAAAATGATCAACAAGAGATATACCTTGGTTAGCTCATGATCATCCAATCAAGCTTTCAACTTGAATATTTGCAAGCCATCAAATATATCCAATAAATCACCACAATCTTTAACATTGCACTTGTATGTTGTAGCACTTGGACTTCACTTATTTTGACTTGGCATTGGGATTGAATATGCATTGAGCTTCATAACTTGAGTCAACACATAATGATAAATATGAAATCAATTTGAGTCAAGCCTCCAATGTCATGGTACCTACACACATTTATCCACTCTTTGATGGTACCCAAACAAGTTTGGGTCCTCTCAAGTTAGGTGCAACATACTTAGGCATTGCCTTAGTATGAATAGCGGGATGTTTTGCAATAGCAACAATAGAGGTACCATTTACATCCTTTCTAAGCATATTAGTATCATCAATTGAAATATGCTTAGAAGTGTTACCTAGGGGACATGAATGTACCATGTGTCCCCTTTCCCGGCATGAATAGCATCTTCTCTTTGATTGAGCCTTTTCTTCATTGCTCATGTGATGCTTTTCATTGCCTTGCCTCTCACAAGTTGCTTGAGCCTTCTTCTCAATCTTGGTAGGACACCCCGAGGTAAAGTGTCCTATATCTCCACACTTGAAGCACTTGATGTGAGCATGTACTTTCTTCTCGATTTGATTTTTGCTCATCATCTTGGCATCTTGGATTTACATTGGATGCCTTGCTCTACCACCCCTTCTTGTTTTCTTTTTCTTCATCATCAAGTCATCATCATCTTCATGGTTGATTTTGACTTGATCTTGGGGCTTTGCTTTTGGCTCAACTTGAGACTTGTTGGTAGGGCAACACTTGTCAATATGTCCCACTTCATGGCATTGGTAGCACATGAGTTGGGATAGCTTCTTTGCATCTTGCTTCTTCTTAATCTTGCCCTTGCTCTTGTTGTAGCCAATACCACTCTTATCACCATATCTTCTTTGATTGGTCATGATATGCTCAATGGCGATTTTAGAGTTGTAGCACCTCTCCAACTTGTTGCTCAAATTCTTCACTTCACTTTTGAGCTCATTGTTCTCCTTCAAAAGGTTAGTCTCACAAGACATAGAAGTAGAACAAGCATCTAATTGTGAAGAACATGGCATATCTAATAAATCATCACAAGAGGTGGATACATGCTTCTTGCCTACATCACAAGGGTTAGTAATATGTGATTGATCATTTGACCCAAATGATGAGCTCTCACTAGATTTGGTTTCTTCATTAGAAAGCTTCTTAGTGAGTAAAGCATGTTCTTGTACCAAGTTATCATGAGCAACACTAAGTTCCTCATGAGTCAATTTTAGCTCCTCATGTGAACAAGTAGTAACATAAAGTAGATGCTTTTGTTGTTCACATGTGGTCTTTAGAAAAGAGTTTTCTTTTTCCAATTTACTTGCTTTTTCCATTTCTCTTTTTAAGGCTCTTGAGAGTTTATAAAGAAGCTCAAAATTTGGATCATCACAATTAACAACAAAACCACCAACATGTATCTTAGTGTTACCATGTGATGATATTGATGAGCTTGTTGAAGCATCACTCTCATAGCCATCATCTTCACCATCAAGTGTGCATGGAGTAGAATCATTGCTTGCATCACTTGTGGCATTATCATCATTCTTGTCAAGTGATCTTGTGGCATGATCATCATCATCATCACTTGACATTGAGGTGGAGCAATCCTCCACAATCACCTCGTTGTGGTCATGCTCAACATCCTCATGTACCTCCATCACTATGTGATCATCCTTCTTGAATTTTCCATCATCCCAAATTGAGGAGCCACAATAGTGATGCTTGAGCGTCGTCCACATGCTATGTGCACTTGAGAGACCCCTCACCTTGTCAAAAATCTCATCATTTAAAGCTTTGATTAGATAAAACTTAGCTTGTGCATCAAGTGTTCGGCAATCCTTTTGAGCTTGGGTACGGTTACCACACCCATCCAAGTCATGAGAAAAGCCAACAACTATGATCCACCAAAACTTAGGGCCAAGAGCACGAAAATGATCAAGCATGTGATTTTTCCATCGTGCATAGTGAGTGCCATCAAAAATATGTTCCACACAATCATCTAGCCCATAAGCTGCCATCCTCTCGGGTCGGTGAAGACCGCAAATGAGAGACCCGGCTCTGATACCAATTGAAGGGTCGAGATGGCGGACTAGAGGGGGGGTGAATAGTCCTTTCTAAAACTTAAACGCGTAGGCTAACCAAAACAAATGCGGAATTAAACTTATCGGTCTAGCCAAGACTACACCCCTCTAACTAAGTTCACAAGCACCTCATAAAGATCCTAATTAAGCAACTAAGGTGCTTTCCTTAGCAAGAGCTCTCCTATTTAATTCTAGAGCAAGGTCACATAAACCTATGCACTAGTACTTTGCAAGCAAGAGGGAGCTCCTACACAATTCTAGTAAGCAAAGCGCACAAAGCCTAAGCTCACTAGCAATGCTCAATAACAAGGCAACTAATGCCAAATTAGAGAGCGCAAATCACTTAGCTACACAAACTAAGCAATGTGACTAACAAGGTTACACAAACCAAATTAGCCACGCAAAGGGGATACTTCTAGCTACACAAGCAAGAAGATATCTAGCTAGCTACACAAGCACAACTAGAACAAGAGCAACTACACAAGCACAAGTATTATGAAAGTAAATACAAGCTTGTGTTGCACGAAAGCAAACCACCGAGAAGAGTAGACAATGTTGACACGGTGATTTTCTCCCGAGGTTCACTTGGTTGCCACCAAGCTACGTCCCCGTTGTGTCGACCAACACTTCGTGGTTCGGCGGCTAATCGGTCACACACCGAGCCTCTCAAAAGGCACCGCAAGAACCCACCATAAAGTGTGGTAGCTCAATGACACGCTCAACTAGAGTTGCTCTTCGCGATCCCCACGGGGTGAGCACAATCCCCCTCACAAAGCTTCTCCGGAGCCTCGCACAATCTTCTTGCGAGCTTCGACGGAGCCACAAGCCACCAAGCCGTCTAGGAGGTGGCAACCTCCAAGAGTAACAAGCACCACCGGCTTGCAACACGATCACCTAGTGCCACACGATGCAATCTCTCAAAGCAACGCACTAGAATCGCTCTCTCACTCGATCCGATGAACACTATCAAGCTTGAGTGAGTTAGAGGGCTCCCAAGCACTACCACACAAGTCACAAAGACTATAGTGTGCTCAGCTTTTGCCATAGCCAGCCAAGGCATATATTTATAACCCCACGGTCAAATAGAGTCGTTACCCCTTCACTGGGCAGATTTCGGGACGACCGAACGCGCTGGTCGTAACTGACCGGACGCGCTCAGTCGCGTCCGATTCTCCAACGGTCACTGACCCCAACAGTCAAAACAACGACTGGACGCGCCCCAGGCAATGACCGGACGCGCCGGTCCCGATGACCGGACGCGCCTGTCGAACGACCGGACGCGCCGATCGCACTGACCCACGCGCCCACGACGCAACGACCGGACGCGCTCTTTGCGATGACCGGACGCGACAGTGCCTGCGTCCGGTTAGAGTCCAGTAAGCTCCTTCAACGATCGGACGCGTCCGATCATGTGTGACCGGACGCGCCGCGCGTCTGATCATCCTTGCGTTCTGCAATTCCCACTGGGCGCATGACCGGACGCGCCGGTCCCGCGAGTAACCCGACGCGCCGGTTACAAACCCTAACACCCGCGTCTGCGCTGTACTGACCGGACGCGTCCGGTCATACCATGACCGCGTCCGGTGCAGCGTCCGGTCACCTCTGTGACCTCCGTTCGCCTCCGTTTCTTTTCCGACTTCCGGCGTAGTGGAAAATAGGCTTTTTAACTCCTCGAAAACGCCTGAATCCCGCCTTGCAAGCTCGGCGGGAGGGAGAGAGGAACCCAAACCCTCTCTACCGCTCAAACTCCAACGCCTTCGCAAATGTGCCAACACCAACAAGTGAACACCACCTTGTGCACGTGTGTTAGCATTTTCACAAACATTTTACCGAAGGAGTTAACCACTCAACTTGCCACGCCACTCGATCCTAGCAACGATGCATAGTTAGATCACACGAGTGGCACTAGATGACCGATATGCAAACAAGTTTGCCCCTCTTGATAGTACGGCCATCTATCCTAAACCCGGTCATCAACTTCTCTACACACCTATGACCGGTGAAATGGAAATGCCCTGGGTTATACCTTTGCCTTGCGCATTCCACTCCAACTCCTCCGACGTTGATGCAACACATGCACCAACCAATCACCAAATGATATGATCCACTTCATATCATCACGTGACCGTATTGGTTCATCGATCTTGACCTCACTTGCTCTTCACCGTTGCCTCGGTCCTTCGGCGCCAAGCCATCACACAACTTGCCCTTCACCCTAGCAACCGGTCCATCAAGCCAAGCCTCATCTTGATCTTCTCCACCTTGATCACATGACTCCATGTCATGTCTCATATGCAATGAGCTCCTTCATGACACCATCACCTGTGGACTAATCTCCTGTGTATCTCACATAACTACATATTAGTCCACCTAAGTTGTCACTCAATTACCAAAACCAAACAAGGACCTTTCAAGCACCCCCAACGCTACACGCTGGCTGTTAGCCCCGACCTCCACGTCTGCGTACAAGCTCCAGATCACACCGTGCAGTGGTTCTGCTAGTGTCCGTATTAGGTGCTTTGACTGACAAAAGCTGGAGGCACACACTTCAATTTGCGTTGTGAACAAGTCAGTGGGATCTTCATCACGCGCTTTCACGCTTTGAGGCTGAAACGGGTACCCAAGCCTGACAAAAGCCAAAGCAGCTTTTCAGTATGGTGCGATGGGAGATATACAGCCTCATCATCGGCTGCCTACTTGGCCTTGCACCTTTTGGCTGAGGCATATGGCCTTGACGGCTTGCGTTGCTGCTGCCCTTAGTAGACGGCGGCGGCGGCTGAGAGGATTGGAATGGTGGTTTGGTTTAGGTTAGGGTTACGGAGCTGCTCGGGTCTGTATAAATAGAGGAGCTGGAGGCCTGCAGTGGAGCAACGGAAATCGGTGAATAGCTTGGGCTGCAAGTCTGAAACTCTTTGGGCTGGGCCAACTTAATTGACGACCCAGGTATAGAGCCCAGGCCCAATAAGGAGCCCAACATATGTGCTGAATTTTTTTCATTCAAATTGGTCAAAGCAACATTTCTCGAGGAAGTCAAACTACTTATTTCTTTTCAGTGAAACCACTTTTTTTTCTTTATAACCAATTTTAGTGAAACCACTTTTGGCCACTAAAAAAAGTTCCAGTTTAGGATACTCCTAACCATGACAATGATAATCAAATCTCCGCCCAAAGGGAATGAGAGAGAGGCAAGACAAGTTTGAAGCCAAGGAGCTGTGCACAAAAAACTCCAAGAGAATATAGAAGCCATAACCCATAGACAATCATGATAGAAGAGTGCCATCTATAAATCCCAATCCACTGTAATGGAGCAGATCATGCCATGAGGCCTGGCATAGCAAATATCACCTCACTGGCTGAGGACAACCCCTCCAAATAGCGATACAGAAGTAGAAACTTATAGATGCTCCTGGAGTTGCTCTTATAAACCATGTATCTTCAATGATGATGGAATTTCATCAAAATTCACTGCATACATATCATTTTTCAAAACTCAGAAGAGATTTTGAACACAGATGGCAAAAAGTGCTTTTACCATTAATATCATTATCGTTACATGCTGAATGCACAATTGAAATTGAAACAAATATTGAAAATACACATCCTCCTCTGGATCTGTTGCTGCTCAAAGTAAATGGCAGGCCTAGCCTGGACGTCCGGAGACGGCTCCCACACCTGTGTAGCTCCTGTGCCCGCATCCTGCCCCATGTTCCGTGTCCGCATCCCGCCCAAGCACCACTGCCTGCGTCCGTCGCAGGACCGTGCCCCGCACGGGAAACCCACGTGGGTTGACTCATGGCTACGCCCCAGTAGCAGCGACAACCACCCGCTGACTTTTGAAACATTTGCAATATACGTCTAAAATAGATGAAACACTTGAAACATGCATGTATAGGCATAGCAACATATGCAACGTCCAGATAAACACTTGAAACATAAGTATGAAACATATGAAACACTTGAAACATGTGTGTAGAGCCATAGAAACATATGCAACATCCAGATGGAACACTTGAAACATACGTCTGAAACATCTAAAACACTTGAAACATAGACTTGCAACATGCGTGTATTGTTATTTAACATACGTAACATCCCGGATCTAGTTTTAAAACATCCATATAAAACACTTGAAACATGAGTTTAAAATGTCTGAAACACTTGAAACATGATGTCGCCAACCACCATGGCCTACCTGCTAGGGTACTGTGGTAGCCAGCAAGCTCGGGTCTCCGCGGTGGGGGGAAAGGCATAGCATGGTGGAGGTAGGCACGATACAACGTGAGACGGTCGAGCGGTGAGGAAAGGGGGCCGGCAGATGAGCGGCCACGCTGCGGCTCGGCCACTTGGCTACGTGTGCAGCCCGGCGCAGTGACGAGCGCTAGGCGTGGGCCGGCGGGGTGCCTCTCGGGCAGCTCGGCCTTGGCGCTCGGGACGACAGCGCTCAGCGCTCGAAGTCGTTGTGTCGTGGCCTCGGGGGTGCGGATAAGGAGAAGGAGCGGGGACTTTTTCTTTGAAGATGGAACCATGTGTGGGGGGACCGCGTCGTGTCTGGACGCGGTCGCAAAATAAATGTTGATGCTCTAGCCGCGGTAACTTTCAGAGATCTTTCACTTTCAGTACTGCATGGAAACCAATATCGTGGCAAGAGAAGAGCACTGCAGACTTGCAGTATATCCATTTAGGGTGTGTTCAGTTGCTTCAAACTTCCAAGAATTTTACAAGATTCTCCGTCACATCGAATCTTTGGACGCATGCATAGAGCATTAAATATAGGTAAAAAATAACTAATTACACAGTTTGGTTATAAATCACGAGACGAATCTTTAGAATCTAATTAGTCTATGATTGGACACTAATTACCAAATACAAACGAAAGAGTTACTGTGCTTCAAAAAAAATTTTACGGGCCCAACTAAACACACCCTTGTTCCCGTGTCCTGGACTCACATTTAGCTGTGTCAGCTATAAATGTGCCAAACTGCCAGTATCTTGCAAAGATAAAGCAATAATAATAGCTTGAAGTGACTATGATAAGTTCACATGAATAAAAAATGCAAGGAAAGAATCATTTGAACTTTCAAGAACACCGTTTATTGGAAGAGAAAATTAGTTTCATAGCATCAAAAGATCACAACTTTCAAAAAATACCATTGAAAAACATTCGTCACGTAAAATACCGAAAGAATGGACCGTTACCTCATAATACCATTCTGTCACGGTGGCCGCTGTTGCCGTGAATCCCTCGGTGAGGCACCTTTCTTCCCCCATTTTAGAGAAACAGATCACACACGCCGGCGTACTGGCATAGCCCGATTCGCCCTGGGGAGGGCACGACAGCGGTGACTGACCAGCCGGCGGGCTTTGCAGTGGCGGGGCGCACCTATCGATGTCAGTGGCGCGGCCGGATATGGCTCATAGGGCCATGGCCCTGTGCCTGCGCGGCATGCAGCAGGGGCGACGACGGCGGCATGCGGCAATGGCGAACCCGGCGACTACAAGGTCGGCGCGGGTACACGTCAGGTGCGTGGGGGAGGTGGCGGACGCGACGGTGTAGCTGGCTTGGTGGGGGCGGCCCCGGTTGGAGCTGTCCGCAGGAGTTCTTGCGAGCTGCAGGAACGGCGCGGCGGCGGCGGGATCCAGCATCCCGGTGAGCCGCGGTCGGAAGAAGTCTGGACGGACGTAGTGGCATGCTCGACCGAGGCGCTGGTGGTCTCCACCCACGGGAACAGCGACGGCGGACCGAGAGCCGGCCATGGCGGCTGACAGCAGCAGTTTTGGCAACATACTGTGGCTCTGGCCGGTGTTGTTTGCGGGTGGAGATGGTGGGGCACACGGCTCGGCAGTGGTGGTGCGTACGGTGCGGAACGGTGGTGGCGAGAGCAGACCGGCGGCTCCGAGCTTGGCGTCCATGCCCATGGCGTTCGCGTAGAGACAGTACGAGGGCGCGGCTTTTGGAGGACTCATGGGTGTCGTGGTGTGGCAGCTCAGCAGGCCGAGCGTGGCGAGCGAGGTAGGAGCGGGCGCTGCCCGTGGACTAGGCACAGGCAACCGTCATAGGTGATCCAGAGCACGCCACCATGCACCTTGTAAGCAGCAGATAGGCAGGAAGTGGGGAAAAGCGTAAGGAAGAAGAAGAACAGAGTCCTCACGGAGGACAGAATGCTACTCGTCTCGACGGAGGAATTCACGGCAACAGCAGCCACCGTCACGGAATGCTATTTTAAGTTCTTTTGCTGGTATTTTACGTGAAGAACGTTTTTCGATGGTATTTTCCGAATGTCGTGCTCTTTCAATGCCATGAAATCAATTTTCTCTTATTGGAATCCATGCAGTACGGATGAACTCCGGCTACCATCAGCAGCGGTGCAGAAGAGGGGTTGAATTCCCAACGCCTACGGTGTAGTTCAACAAATGGGAGTGTTCATATGTATGAGTGTGAAGACGTTTTGCGTTCGACTACAGCATCGTATCATACTCAGACATAAAAAAAAATAATAAAAAATAAAAAAACAGAGGGAGTAGTTCATATAGATTCAATAAACCAGCAGAGAGATTTTCATTTTCACACTGGAAATATGTTTTGATTAACCATAACTGCATTCTAGTGGCCTTGCCTTCAAACTAGTACTATCTAACATAAAAATTTTACAAATTCATCCGGTTGGAAGCAAGAACACCAGAACATAATAAACATATCTGTACCCCCCTAACAGCCTCACGATAGAATTCCTAAAAGCATCAAACTTCCATAGTGACATCCTATTACCATAATGAATTGGGAAAAACACTAATAGAAGAAAGCAACAGGCATGTGCTAGTTCAGATAATAGAAGTTCATGTGTATTACAAGTGAGCAAATCCAGTCAGTATGTGCCTCATACATATGCACTAGATGACTAAAATTAGTGAACGGGGACACTGAACACAGATAATTTTACCTGGTAATGAACTTGACGCTCAGCACACACTAACAGGACAGAATTTGTCCAGAGAGTTTCTTCAAAGTTCAAACAATTTCTCAAGAGAGTTTCTTCAAAGTTCAAACAAAGCAGACCGCATATCATGGCCAGCAAATCAGACAGATCAAAAGACACATGATGATGGAATTTCATGAAAATTCACTGCGTACATATCATTTTCAGAACTCAGAAGAGATTTTGAACACAGATGGCCAAAAAGTTCTTTTTACCATTAATATCATTATCATTACTCATTACATGCTAAATGCACAATCGAAATTGAAACAAATATTGAAAATGCACAAACTCCTCAAGATCTGTTGCTGCTGAAAATAAATGTTGATGCTCTAGTCCTGGCAGCGGCCTCGTGGCATCATGCACATTCTCTCGCTACGGTTTCTTCCAGAGACCTTTCACTTTCAGGACTGCATGGAAACCAATATCGTGGCAAGAGAAGGGCATTGCAGGCTTGCAGTGTATCCCAGTGTTCCCATGTCCTGCACTCACATTTAGCTGTCAGAAAGGTCAGCTCCAAATGTGTCAAGCTGCCCAGTATCTTGCAGAGCTAAAGCAATAATAATAGCTTGAAGTGGCTCTCATAAATTCATATGAATAAAAAGAATGCAAGGGAAAGAATCATCTGAACTTTCAGGAACAGCGTTTATCAGAATCCATGCAGGACGGATGAACTAGAGGCTACCATCAGCAGCGGTGCGGATAGGCAGAGGCTTGCGGGAGATCCATGATGCCGCTGCTTGCAGCGTCCAGTAGGCAGGGGCAGCGACAGAAGAGGGGTTTGAACTCCCAACACCTACGGCGTAGTTCAACAGAGGGGGTAGTTCATATGTATGAGTGTGAAGACGTTTTGCGTAGAACTATGGCGTCATCATACTCAGACAATAAAAAAAAACAGAGGGAGTAGGTTCATATAGATTCAATAAACCAGCAGAAAATTTTTCATTTTCACACTGGACGTATGTTTTGATTAACTATAACTGCAAGTGGCCTTGCCTTCAAATTTTACACACTCATCCTGTTGGAAGCAAGAACACCAGAACATAGTAATCATATCTGTAGACCCCTAACAAGCCCCACAATAATACATTCCTAAAAGCATCACACTTCCAAAGTGACATCTTATTACCACAATGAATTGGAAAAAAAAACACTACTAGAAGAAAGCATCAGGCATGTGCTAGTGCAGACTGCAGATAATAATAGTTCATGTGTTTTTACAAGTGAGCAAATCCAGCCAGTATATGCCGCATACATATGCACTAGATGACTAAAATTAGTGAACGGGGACACTGAACACAGATAATTTTACCTGGTAATGAACTTGACGCTCAAGTGCACACTAACAGGACAGAATTTGTCAGATAGTTTCTTCAAAGTACAAACAATTTGTCTAGAAAGTTTCTTCGAAGTTTAAGCAAAGCAGACCGAATATCATGGCCAGTAAATCAGATACACCAGGAGACGGATATAATCACTCAAACAAAATTACATGTCACAAGAAGATGGTCAGTAAACTGGTTGAAGGCGGTATAAGTATAACCGAGGCAGGGCCTGGCATGGGAGCAATTCGCCAAACAGCTCGCGTGCGCGTGGTCGAGGCTGAGGCCTACCACCCTCTCGCGCTGCAGTCGTTCGACGAATTGCTTCCAGGACAGGCCAGCTCCGGGAGCATCGGTCGCGGGCGGCGGGCGCTCGCTCTCGCAGCGGGACATGCATGCGGGATCTAGATCTGGATCGGTGGCATATGTCCGCGAGACAAAAGCTCAACCACCGCTTAAGCGGCTGACGGCGGCGGCGGCTGAGGAATGGAATGGTGGTATAGTTTAGGTTAGGGTTACGGAGATGTGTTGCGTCGGTATATATAGAGGAGTTGGAGTGGAAGGATCTGTCTGGATCGGCCCACTGTCCGATCGATGAACCGCTTGGGCCGGAAGTGTTAAACTCTTTGGGCTGAGCCTAACTTAACTGACGACCAAGGAATGCAGTCCAGGGCTCCAGGCCCAAGAAGGAGCCCCGCACTGGATGATCTGTCGACTGTGGTGCTGAAGTGAACCATCGTCTTCTCGTGAGTCGTTCTTTTCTCCTTCATCATCATCGGCTAAAAAGAACAAAACGGTGGATATTTTTTTGTGCGACAACGTTTTGGGTCATCGCCCTGCCTCCACCTGCGATACCGAGTCATTCCCTCGCGCACTCCCTCCCACGGTCCCACCCCCACGCGCCGTCATTCCGTCAATCACGCACCCGGCGTCCTGGCCTCCACCACGCGATCGTTTCCGAGAAAGACGTCAATCTCCCCCGCGATCCCGGCGATCAGTACAATCGATCGATCCCTCGTCCTCGCGGAAATCCTCACTCTGCCCTCGCCCTAAGCCTCGTGGAAAACCACTTGGGCCGTCCCTACGCTGCCGCACATCTCCAATGCCGCCGTGCGCGACATCCCTACGCCGCCGCAACCGCGTTGACCGGTGCCGTCGCCACAAGGCCGCGCCGCTGCCAGAAACATTTTAATCTTGATCTCTCGCTCAAGACGTGGGGGAGCCACCGGATCCTGCGCTGCACTGACATCAGCCGCGCTGGCAATGCCATCGCTACCGCCAGGCGCTCCCTGGGGAAGCTCGTCGTGGTCAAGGAGAAGGCGCCGAACCATCTCCACGAGGTGGGAAGCAGGGAGCAGTGACGCTGCCACCGCGGACCGTGTGGAGGCCGCCCCCGCCTTGCCAACGTGGTAGCTGTCCAGCCACCGGCGCCCCAGGGTTGCTGCGTCGTCGTTGCGGGCTCGTGCTGAGGCCCTTTACCGGACGCACTTCTCTGTGACGCTCACGAGCAAGGAGGGCCGACACATCCCAGACCATGGAATGTACTGTACGTGCTTATCTCATTTTACTGCTTATGTATTTGTTTCAGTCTGATTTGTAGGAACTTGGTTGTGTGTGCTGCATTATCCTGATTCCTGAATCTCAATATAGACTTGTTCCATGCCTGTGGCAGTGGTGGCACGGACTGAGGTGTGAGCACGTGGAGGGCCAGCCCATAGAAGATGGGCAGATATCGTGTTTTACAACTTCACATGGACTATCAGGAACTTCACAACTTCATTTTTTTTCTAAATCAGCTAACTCAACCTGATATTCCTTTCTCTTTTTTCTCAACTAACCTTGGAGATTGAATCCCCATCCTTTGAAAAAATGTTTAAATAATTTGAGTTTCTGCTGAATCTTATCAATGGTAGATCTAGCCCTGCAAGGCCTCATCCAAATCTTTTCAACAAGTGGAAAAAATCAGGATTTTTAAGCCAACCTAACTCAAATCTAAATTGAATGAAAGGTAAATTATCTCTTTTCTCAGTAGATACAATAAGAGGGTTGTGGTCAGAAATTTCCCTCGGCAATCTGTTAACGGAAGCTTGAGGGAAAATATCTTCCCATTCTTTTGTTACCAAAACTCTATCTAACTTTTCAAGAAGAGGAGATTCTTGATTATTTGACCAAGTGAACATACCCTCTGACATAACAATCTCCCTCAACTCATAAAAGTTAATCAAAGAATTAAATAGAGGAGTGTGTCTATGAACACCATCCATGGAGTTCTTCTCTTTACTATATCTTATAATATTGAAATCTCCTCCAATTATCTTGGGTTCAGAGTTAGAAGCACAGAAATGAGACAATTCAGCTAAAAAGGCTTACTTCTTCTCTTCTTAAGCTGCTCCATACACAACTAGCAGATTCCATTTCAATTTTAGAGTTTTGTCCCACAAATTCATTTTTAGCATAAACTCTCCTTGATTAAATGAACCCACATCAAATCTATCAAGTAGCACCCCAACCAAAATTGTAACACCCTTGGTGTTATATAAACTAAAACGTGCCATGTCATCATATGCACTGCAAAGCATTCATGATTAAGTTAACCATGTTGTGCATCAACTCAAATAAGTTTACGTTTTCTAGGTTGATTGTGTTTCTGTGGTGTGTGACTCGAATCCAAAAATCCTAATTTCGAATGTCACCGCAATTACTTAGTTTATGCCCTATGTAAGTTGAGGTGTACGATTGTGTTGTATACTAGTGTCACTTGTAGGGTATGAGCTCAAGTTCAACGGATAAAATAAAGTTTCAAGTTTGAGTTTAAATTTGGAATCCAAAACTTGTTGCAAGTTTTCTTATTCGGATTCGAATTCAAATTTGAGGAATTATTAAAAGAATTTCCAAAGTCAACCTAGTCAACCAAGAGTAGCATTTGGTCAAACATGTGATGCTTGACTCAATGATGACCTTGGGTGATGGTGTGATCACTAAATAATCACCAATTAATAGAACATCAAGTTTCAATTTGAAATCTTTCCGAAAACCCTAAAATGCAAAACCCTGATTTTACCCCTTTCTGAATAATTCAAAATATAAGCAAAATTTGGGAAAAAGTTTAAAACCAAGTTTGTATATATTTTCTTGGGCTACAAGTTTGGTGTTTTGAGTTTTCAAAGTTTCTGTGTAAAAGTTTGAGTAAATTTGAAAAGAAGCAAATTTCAAATTTGACCCCTTTTCATCCCCAAACCCAAATTTCAAAATGGAGGCAAAATTTGAAAATGGTTTGAATAGCAAAGTGGTAGGTATTGGTTAGATGTACAACTTTGGTATTTTGAGTTTTTGAAGTTTCAATATAAAATTTAAAGTAATTTTGAAATTGCCAAATTCTAGAAAAGTGTCCCCTTTTGATTTCAAATTCAAATTTCAAAATCCAGTCTGAATTTGAAAAAGTTTTCAACATGAAACTTGTAGAGCTTGAAATTCTGAAGATTTAATATTTTGGGAATTTTTCAAGTTGCTACAGGATTTTGGGAGTAATTTCATATTTTCCGAGAAGAGTTTGGTATTTGGGGGGAGCTACAGTGCACGACGAATAGGAGGCAGGCAGCGCACGGCATGGGCGCCGGTGAGCCGCCGTGGCCTTCGGCCGGCTTCCAGGCGCGCCGCGGTCACCAGCTGCTGCTTCGCGTGGCCGCTCGCGCTGGACGTCTTCGAGTTGGCTACCTCTTCTATAAAGCCACGCACTACCGTCTGCGTTTTCCCCTTTTCTCCATTTTCACCGTCGCCGTCATTCTCTCGGCCGCCGGCACACACCACCGCCATCGCTTCACCTCAGGTCGCGTTCTCTCGCCCTATTGTTTGCAACAGTGTTGTGCGTCGAGTGCATCCCTTCGCGTTTAGCCTCGCTGCCTGAGCTTAGGGCGCAACCGTCTTGTCCACGGTCAGCAGTAGCTCCGCCGTGGGTGCCTCACCATAACCAGCCGCCTCCCGTGCTCTTCCGCTTCAACCGATCATGGTTTTGTGGTCGTGGTATGCCCCTGGTGCTCCCTGTCCATCCCATTTAGCTTTTATTGGCTTGTCTTGCCGGAACGGCGTGAGCCGTCGTCACCGAGCCGCCATGGCCGTCGGGGAGGGGTCA
The DNA here is from genome assembly GCA_038087645.1 of Saccharum hybrid cultivar R570. Classification (NCBI taxonomy): domain Eukaryota; kingdom Viridiplantae; phylum Streptophyta; class Magnoliopsida; order Poales; family Poaceae; genus Saccharum; species Saccharum hybrid cultivar. Next base: position 2,203,270 of record JAQSUU010000730.1, on the reverse strand, counting down.
CCGGCGTGCGAACTTAGGTGTAGAGCGTCGTAGTGAGTTCGCGGGGCCAGCAGGGTTGTGTTGGTCCAGCTCGGTCTCACCCGGATCTCACCGTCGGCGAGATGGCGGTCGGCGGCCACCGTTGGCCATCGGCCGGTGGGAGGAGGAAGATGACACGCGGGACCACCTGGTCAGCGAAAGCAAGAGAGAGGGAGCGCGCGCGCGCGCTGGGCCGGCCTGGTCTTGTTGGGTCGAGCGAAGGCGGGCGGAGCGCGCGTGCGGGCCGCGAGCACGAGCGCGCGAGCGGCTGGGTCGAGTGGGCCGAGCGAGGGAAGGAGGTCAGTAGCCGGCCTGTTGTGGTGGTTTTTGTTTTTCTTTTTCCAAAAATATAAATAGTAACAAGTTTTGTTTATTTTGTTGTAAATTATTTAAAATTCCAAAAATGATAAAAATTATTATGTAACCTCTTTATACTATGTACTATTTAAGAAAAATATTAAATGCCAATTTTATTTAATTTTTGTAAGTTATTTAATTAGCTCAATTAATTAATAAATGGCTTTTCCATAATTCTTCTAGGCTTAATTAATTGTCCAAAAATTATGAATTTTTTTACCACTTAGTCATGATGTAATCTTTCTAAAATAAAAATTTGAGCTTAATTAGACAAAGTTGATTTTATTCTTAATTTTTTGCTTTATTAATTAATTAGTTAATCTTGTAATTAGAACCTAATGACTTAGGGTTGTTTGACTTTGTGATTGAGTGTTGACTTTGGGTCATTAACACTTAATGACCTTTAGCACCCTTAATTGATTGTTTGAGCTCTCTTAATTATGTTGTTAAGGTTTAATTGGTGTTATTTCATGTGATAAGCGAAAGTCTTTAATAAAGTCTTTAACCTACGCAAACCCTAAGTTAGGGTTAGGTTAGGATCGTTTGCTTTGCAACTGTACCGTGAAGAAAAGTTATACTCAAGTTATCAACTTTGTTATGCATCCACCGAGCATCATGTTTTATATCTCATCATTTTGAACATACATTGTCGTCATGTGTAGTCCTCGTGAATGAGGAGAGTACCAAAGTGGAATCCGTCCCCAAAGAAGAGCCAACGTCCTTGGAGGTGGGATTTGATATTTGTGGTACTGACTCAGAACCTGAACTTCCCGTCGACCAAGGCAAGCCCCGGTTACATTTAACCCTTCCTTACATTTTGAAAAGTTTTACTTCACTTATATTAATTCTTATTGCATTAAGTGATAGGAGTTGAGTGATAACCTAATTACTGCATTACCATCCTTGCTACTTTAATATCATCCTTGTTACTGTTTTTATTTGAAAATGCTTAGTATGCTAGCCATGCTTAATGAGAAAACTTTAAAAAATTTTAAGCAAAGTTTGAAGGGTTGTTGGATATTGATGATGATTAATCTGGAACCGGTCGGCGGACTTGCATTGGGAGAGGAGTCCCCATGTAGTGTCTCTGACTACGTCAGTTAAGGACCGTACCGTTGATTGAATTGTGTGCGTCGAGAATTTGTAATTGACCATATGCTCCGGTAAGCCTAAGACCTTGGTAATTCTAACATATGAACAACCAACCGCGCACTAGGAGTGGAGAGATGACAAGAGTAATGTGTACCCTTGTAGCCAAGGGCTGGATTGGAGGTGTACTGTACTCTCGGGTGGCGCTGGACCCGGTCATGTTTTGGAGGATTTGAGTGAAGGTTGATATATGTAGGTTAAAGTTCTACATATGTCGTGTGGTTAGGGATCCCTAGTTGAGTATAATCAATTCGAATCGTTGCTGCTCCTCGGTTAAGGAGACTTGATTCTCTGTTCAACATCGTAGTTAAGAAATGGAACTTTGGTCGGAGAATAAGAAAGAAGTTGTATGAGTTACATGATCTAGATTAGCATCACTTACATTATGTTAATGATTAATGAGGAAATAAAACATTGATCTTAAGGATTCACTATTAGTACCTTTTATGCAAAAGAACCTTGATTCTTGCTGGAACCTCACCTTGATTCCTCTGAGCCTGCATTCCTGAGTCGTCTCCATCCTTTTTTATTGGTTAAGTCTTGTGGAGTACTTTCGTACTCAGGGTTTGTTGAACCCCTATTGCAGGTGTGTCTCATGAACATGTGTGTTTCGGACCCTGTTGCATGACCGTCTTTGCGGTAAGCGACGACGAGTAGATGTTTGGCTCTTGGGCAGAGCGCCACATTTTGGTGATTGTAATAATGTTACTAATGCTACTCCACTATTATAGTTGTACTATCTAAACTTAAGCTTTGTAAGTTTAGAACAACGGGTTTGTGAACTTATGTTATGTAAGACTTTCGCTTTTGTACTCTGATGTAATTTATTATATAAACTGTTGTAATACTGTAATGCCTCTGAAATGTGATCCTACTCAGAAGATCGTGGATGATTCGGATTCCTGAGGACACCCGACAGACTTCTTAAGTTCTGTGGCACACATGTATGGTGGTTAGAGGTCTTTAAGACAATAACAAGTACATGTGGGCCATATTATTTAGGAGGTTCTACCACAAAATTCCCCCAGATTTACCTTTGGAGGGATTCCACATCCAAAGATAATCCTGATTTCTATCAAATGTTCTTAAAAGAGTATCACTACAATCAGCTATCATAGTTTCATGTAGACCAATAAACTGAAATTTGTATTCAAGAATAAGGTTTTTTAAAAAGGTAGAGACCCCTTTCTTTTTAAGGCCTCTACAATTCCAGAATAATCCATGAACTATCATTTTTTTCTTTTGTTTCTTTCTTTTATTCAGATTCATAGGAATTTTCAAATTCCTGGAATCTAGCAAGCCAGGATCTTCCTGGTCTTGCTTCCACCCCTCTGGGGAGAAACCAAACTTTTTCTTCTTACCAAACTTGCTTTTCTCTTTTGATTGCTGAATCAACATTTCACCAATATCAGAATCCTCATTAGAACTAACAATATTGATAATGTGATCTTCATTAGGAATAAACTCAACAATCTCAACATAACTATTGGATTTAGTTTGATTCATTTGTTTTAAATGTAAACAGTTTCTAGCAGCCTCTAACTCCTTAAGCATATCAAAACTAGCAAACTCAGTATCATTAACAAGCACACCCATATCTTTAGCTAAATCATGTAACACTTGATTCTCAATATCAGCAAAGGCATGAGGTTTTTTTGTGTTACCTTCAAGACCCCTTTTTTAGCCATAGCTTCATTTCTCTCCGTCGCAGTGAGATGGATAACACCCTCCAAACGTTCACTTCTTGTTTCATCTTGAGGCATCTTAGGTAGTTCATCTTCTTGCATCTTCTCAGTGTTCAAACTATCATCCACCACCATAGGCATCTTCTCGGTGTTAATACAAGTACCCCCACCAAAGCTCCAGCCTGACCATCCTCAGTGATAACACTTTCTTGAGAGTTAATGATAGCGTCATCAACCATTTCTCTTCCATCAATATTGTCATAGTAGAAGGGACCGCACATAAGAAGGAATGTCAGTACTAATGGAAGCATTCTTTTTCTGAATCTGAATCTGAATGTTCGGATCCTAGGAAGCAGTAATAGCTCTTGCATCTTCTTCCATGAACCAAACCTGCTTATCAGAACTGTTCTCATTCACTTGAGACCCCTCTTGCTCTCCATAATTATAGTCATCAGTTTTCCTAAGCTTTTCACTCAGTGTGTCACTTTCAGCATCAGATTCCACAAAGGTAGCAGGAATGCGTACTTTCTTAGCTACTTCTTCAGTGGTATTTGACTATGAGGCCACAATCTTGGAGGACTGACAGACTATCTCCATTACAGGTCTCTGATCCACACCCTTGCATGACCTTTAGGCTTACTTCCTTGCAACTTAGGAGGAGCTGAGTTAGCAACCAGAGCAACCTTTTGTTGTTAAGGCCCCTTACTAGAACCAACATTATTGATTTGACTTCCACTTTGATTAGAAGGAACACCCAATTGAAGAGTCTTGGGTTGATCACCAGCCTTCAACTTCTTTGGTTCAGGACCCTTCTCTGTGATCTTAATGCCACTGTTTAAGGTCTTAATGGTCTGCCCCTCTTGGATCTCTCTTTCAAAAATGAAATCATGAAGGTAAATCCCCAGGGTTCCTTCAGCAGTCCTAGGTACTTTATGCACATCTCTACAAGCAATCTTGACCCTCACATAATCAGCACCAAATCTTATTTTTTCATCAATCTCCATGACCTTTCCAACCAAGCCTCCCACTTTTGCAATTGTCCTCATTGATCTCTGGTCAACAGGAATATCTTTCACCCTAAACCAGGCTTGTTCCAAAACACCTTTGGCACCCATCTTAGGAGACCCCTGCTCCACTTTCATGTAGGCATCAACAGACATCATAGCTAGACCTTTGAACTGACTCCAATCAAAGACCATCTTAGCAGTAGGAAATCTCATGATAAACCAGTTGTCCCCAACCTACCGTGCATTCCATTTCCAAGAGCTAGACCTAGCAATCATCATAAACTGTTGCTCAATTTATCTGGCAGTTGCATGACCTTCAAGAATAGAGATGACTCCTATGTTTTCTTTCTCTTTAGCTAGCCTTGGGTCAATACATTCCTCTATGAAAAACAAACTTTGGTCTTCTACTTGGGCAGCGCACAGTTATGTGAATAAGGTGGAGAAGATCAAGATGAGGCTTGGCTTGATGGATCGGTTGCAAGAGTGAAGGGCAAGTCAGAGGCTTTGAAGCGCTGGACCGCGTGGCAGGATGCTTGAGCAAAGACTTGGCGCCGATGGACCGATGCAATGGTGAAGAGCAAGTGAGGTCAAGATCGATGAACTAATAAGGTCATATGATGATATGAAGTGGATCATATCATTGTTGATCGTGTTGGTGCATGTGTTGCATCGACATTGGAGGAGATGGAATGGAATGCGCAAGGCAAAGGTGTAGCCTATAGGGCATTTTATTTTACTGGTCATAGGTGTGTAGAGAAGTTTATGACCAGGTTTATGATAGATGACCGTACTATCAAGAGGGACAAACTTGTTTGCATATCGGTCATCTAGTGCCACTCGAGTTATCTAACTTCGCATCGTTGCTAGGATCGAGTGGCATGATGAAAAGAGTGCTAATCCTTTGGAAAAATATTTTTGAAAAGCTAACACACGTGCACAAGGTGGTGTATCTCTTAGTGGTGTTAGCACATTTGCAAAGAAAAAGAAGTTGGAAGTAAGGAGGAGGTCGCAGAGAGCTTGGGTTGCTTTCTGGACAATAGCGGACTATCTGCCTTTGGTGGCAGACTATCCGCGGTCCTCGAACGCTGACGTTTGGGAGGGATCGGACGCGACACTCGCACTGTTCATGGGCTGACAGGTGAACGGCAGACTGTCCATGCCTAGGTGGTGGACTATCCGCCGGCTAAAATCGGTGGCTAGCAGAGTTGCTGGGAACTCTGTCTAGGCTGTTGGAAATCAACGGCGAACTGTCTGGCCCTATAAGGGTGGACTGTCCGCCGGCTAATTTTTGAGGAACATAGGTTGCTGGACAGGTTCTGGACTTGTCATCGAGTTTGAACGGTGGACTGTCCGCCTACAATTCCTGGACTGTCCGTGGTAACGGTTTGAACTCTAACGGCTAGTTTCAGGTGAACGGCGGACTGTCCGGGCCCTATGGGGCGGACTGTCTGGGGTGACCATTATTGCACCTAACGACTAGTTTCAGCGTAAGGGAGGACTGTCCGTAGTTCACTTTTCAGCACGCGTCCAAACGGCTAGTTTGAGGCCTCCCTCTATAAATAGAGGTGGTGGCCGGCCATTTGAGGAGTTGAGCACCTTGGGGACTTAGTGTCCTTATGTGAGAGTGCTTGGGAGCCTCCAACTCACTTGTGATTAGTGCAAATCATATCCGTTAAGTGAGAGGACGATTCTAGTGCGGTGCATGAGAGATTGCAAGTGTTGGCATTAGGTGATCGAGTTACAAGCCGGTGATGTTTGTTACTCTTGGAGGTTGCCATCTCCTAGATGGCTTGGTGGTGATCTTTGTTGAAGCACGCAAAGAAGATTGTGCGGTGCTTCGGAGAAGAGATTGTGAGGGGTATTGTGCTCACCCCGCGGGAGCCACGACAAAGAGCAACTCTAGTAGAGCGAGACGCGAAGGGAGACAAGTGGTCTGTCTGGGTCAAGTGCTAGAGCTCATGGTAAGCACTCCACATGGGAGAGTGTGACTTGTTGGTCACCACTAGCCAGAGGACCGGTGGCAATCTTGGAGCTTGTCTCAACCGGGACTAACTTGGTGGCAACCAAGTGAACCTCGGGATAAAAATCATCGTGTGAACCTTATTCACCTCGTTGGTTTGCATGTCCCCAACTCAAAGTTGTATTTACTTTCATATATATATTGTGCTTATGTAGTTGCTCTTGTGATTAGTTAGCTTGTGTAGCTTACCTTCTTGCTTGTGTAACATAGGAGTAGCTTCCTTGCGTGACTAATTTAGTTTGAGTAATCTTGTTAGTCACATTGCTTAGTTTGTGTAGCTAAGTAATTTAAGCTCTCTAATTTGGCTTGTGTAGCCTTGTTATTGAGCATTGCTAGTGAGCTTAGGCTTTATGTGCTTTGTATCACTAGATTGTGTAGGTGCTCCTCGGTTTCCTTGAAGTACTAGTTGCATAGGTTTGTGTGACCTTGCAAGCTAGAATTAGTTAGATGAGCACTAACTAATCCAGCACTTTTGTTGCCTATTTAGGATCTTTATAAGATGCTTGAGAATTTAGGTAGAGGGGTGTATAGTCTTAGCTAGACCGATAGTTATAATTCCGCATTTGTTTTGGTTAGCCGGTGCGATTATTTTTTAAAAGACTATTCACCCCCCTCTAGTGCGCCATCTCGACCCTACACTCCCAGGCAGCTCGCCCAGGGGTGTTGTGGCCTCGAGCCCAGGCGCCGCGACCGACGACCCCGCGCTGCGGCCCTAGCGTTCGGCCACTTCCATCTAGCCTCCAGAGCTCCGAAGTGTGATTGTGCGACCTTGATTTAATTTCCTCATTCAGAGGTGATAAAAATTGAAACCCCTTTGGCCTTTGCTATGTTCTATCAAATGTAATTGTCAATTGCAAAATTCATAGATGCACATTTGGTTCCTTGTAGGCGGTGGTATTTTTCTTATCGTGGGCATACCCTACTCTAAAATCCTGGGTCTGCCACTTGCCATTGTGAAGCTGACCTTAAGCTAGACCACAATAAAGTTTGGCCATAAGCTAACGATGCATCGCAAGGGAATAAAATATTTATCAGTGTAACTTGTGGCGTACAACACACGCTCTCTCTTCAGCCTCCACTTCCGTTGCCCGCACCTGTGGCCTCTTTTAAATGTAAAATTGGTCCCACACTAATGCTAACTTTCACCTTTCCCTTTAGGCTGAGCGGTTGAGCACTCCAGCACCCTCCAGCGGGCGGCGGGACATGCATGTCCACGGCGCTGGATCCGGGATCTGGATCGGCGGGACATGTCCACGGGACAAAAGCTCAACTACTACCGCTCAGTTACTTGTAAGCAGCTGACGGCGGCGGCGTTGCGTCTGTATAAATAGAGGAGCTGGAGTGGAACAACGGGATCTGGATGGATCGGCCCACTGCTGCCCGACTGATGAACCGCTTGGGCTGGAGTGTTAATCTATTTGGGCTGGGCCTAAACTTAACCGACAATCAAGGCAATGCAGTTCAGGCCTAAGGAGGAGCCCCACGCCAAATTATATCTTGCTGTAATTTTTAGGACAAAAGTCCACCTCTGACCTCCCTCGACCATCTCAAGTCTGATTTACCTTTCTCATCAAAAAGTAGTTTTTTAAACTCTCTTAACTTTAGAAACCATCTACTTTACCTCGCTGAATGGTTTTGGCTAACGTGACACACCGTATCGATACATGTTGCCAAATCGGTCACAAGGGAGATAAAATTGAACTACATTATAGTTTATATAGGAATTAAATAGACTCTATAAAAAACTATGAAAATTTTTAAATATAAAACTATTATTTTTGAAAATTATACATTTTAAAACTCTAAAATCTAATTTAATCTTAGAAAATTCATGGAAAACTTGTTTTAGCTCAGAAAAAACATGAGTCGGGTTTCCTCTTCTTCTTCTTCTTTTCTCTAAAACACGCTCTATATTGTGGTGATAAAGTTGTCGCTATTTGATGTTTATTTGTTATAGTAGACACTCTCATTGTATGTTATAGCTAGTCTTTGTTGACTTGGATAGGCTCCACGAGCTAGATACTTAGCATGTTGCAAAGAAATATTCCAATCACACCGATGTGAGTGGGGCCTATGAAATTATGCAAAAATATATATATAATAAACTATTCACAAGGATTAGAGAAGGAAGAAAAATAGAAAACTAAAAGAAGAAAAATACTGCTAGTCCGCTATTATTACAATTTAGAGGCCCATTTGCATTGGTACCCTGAATCGGCTGACCGATCGATTCCTAGTCTAGACTTAAAAAAAAGTAGCCTCAAGACCCTCCTCAGTTATGGGTAGCGCTGATGCCTGCCTGCCGCCGACGCCGAGTAGTTTTCTGGTGCATGTATGGCTCGCTGTCTAGTCATTCCTGGCGCGCGGGCTGGATCGGAGTAATATCGATGACGTAAGTGTCATCAGGAGCAGTCGTAGACGACGATGGCTCTGTTGCTGCTGCATGTACTACAGAGTCCCCGGCGGAAGGTGGCACGCCTACATCGTCGTCGTTCCCTTCAGTCCTGCATTGCCGCCATGCATGCAAGCATTCAGTTTAGATCGAGTTATTTGCTAGCTAATACATCAATCAAGTACGCAGTAATTGTGACCATGTAAGCATCTAGCTGACGGAACGAACATCGTCTCTGATCACACGCACACGTATACGGACCTGATGGCAAGCGATGGAGAAGGATGGTTCGGCGGCTGCACGACGAGGAGGAAGGCGTTGACGGCGAGGATGAGGTGACAATAGGAGTCGACGCGGCTTCGCAGATCACGGAACCGCGTGGCCATGCCCCTGCCGCCCCGGACGCGCGCATACAGCGGACTCCACGAGGCTGTTCGCGTCCCTGAGGGTCTCGTCCTGCTGCTGCTGCCGCTGCGTGATCCAGCGGCCGCCAACCGAGCTCAGGAGCGCCCGGAGCATCCGCACGCGCCCCTCGAGCTTCCTGCATTCCTTCCTAGCTTGGTGAAACCGCAGGAAGCTCATGGCTATGGTGATGAGCGTGACGGCGTCCAGTCCCAGGAGCTGAGCCAGGTTGGCCGCCTTCGCGACGATGTCCCATAGCGCCACCACCATTTGATATATATTTTCGCCACGCACTCTTCCACACACTGATGATGATCTATTAATTAGCTCCTGCAAGAGTAATACATAAAACGGTCACAGTCCGGATGAATATAATAATTAATGTATATACGAAATAATGGAACGATCGAAGTATATATGTTGTGTTCAAGGAGTACGTGTGGTTTAATTTGTACTCCTACATACCCTTGAAGCAAGGCTTCAGAGCCACGCCAATATACGAAATGGATCTGCGTATGTAACTGCCGCTCGATCGAGAGCAGATCGAAGCCGGCCTGCCGTAGTACCGCGACTCGTTCAAGCCGGAGCAGACACGCGCGCACATATAAGCACTGCACTATGAGATGAGAAGTACCCTGTGCCCAGTATGTATTACATCTCGTGTGAGGGAGGGAGTTACAGGGACATCAGGCGCACTTGGGTGGAGCTAATTAAATTGGTTTTCGTTCTCTTAGAAGTTACACAAGAGCACTGCTGCGTTTCTTTACTGGCTTGGCTGTTGACTCCACAGCCCGTGCCGTGGACAAGTCCGGTGGAGGTCCCAGGGACTCCATCGGACCTCCCCGCGGGCCCGCCTTCACCCTTTCACACTCTGCGGCTGTGTGTGCTCCTCTTCCACCTCTCACACCCCGGCCGGGACTTCAAATGGACCACCCACCGGACTTCTCCACGGGCCCACCTTCCCTTCAACGCGCTCCTCTGCTGCTCCCAGCTCACATGCCCCTAGCTAATAAGGCTCCCGTTTGGTGCCGATTGGGGTGCTTCGGCTCCCGTACGGTATAGCAAACACTGTAGTAAGAAGACAGACTAGACTGTTGCGAGAAGCCACACACGACGCTACTTTTCATGGGCTTTCTTAAAAAGAGCTCTGTGCAGAATAGTGCTTTTACACTGTAGCGTGATGCTGATCCCAGCTATACCAAACATCCTCCAAGGGCATTCTCAACACTTTGCTGACATGACAAAGAAGTTATTATTGAAGAGGGAAAGAGAGATTAGAAATCGTAGAAATTGTTTCAGAATAGAAATGGTGTCGTCACGCAGACCAAAGTCGCTAGAAACCATTCGGGGAAGGAGACCATTGTTTCCATGGGCCACCGGGGGATCACGTGCTCCTGCGTCCTCCTCCCCCCATTTGAGCGCGCCGCCATCCCTGCCCAGCGGCGTGCACCCGCTCGCAAATCCTCCTCCCCGCGGGCTCTCCCTCCTGCACGTCGAGGAAGCCAAAGTCAAAGGCCGTGGTGACATTGGGATCCAGGGCGACGAAGCGCACTTCAACAAAGCGGCGTCAAGGAGGGCGAGGAGGCTATGCCAAGGCGGCAACATGTTGACGTGCTCTGACAGGTTGGCACCGTCGTCGTTTTGAGACAACACTGACCGCGACAAAAGGCACAGAGTGACAACGCAACCCCATGCACTAGTACAGAAAAAGTTCTTTTAGAAGCCTCCTATTTCTTACGGGAACAATTTACTTAGCAAACCGTTTATAACCAGCTCCAGGAGCACTATAGCTTATAAACCGCCAGGGTGGTTATGTTAAGTAAACCTTCACTAAAAATAAATCTATTTTTTTAAGGATGGTCGGGTTAAGAGAGCAACTTCTGAAAATATGATTTTCATAAATGGTTGCTTATGTCAACTGCCTCGAGAATAGGTGACTTCTGGGACGGTTGACTTACATTAACCGTCCTTAAAAATAGTTGCAACACAAATAAATTCATAAGTTTTTTAAATAAAGTCGGATGAAGATAAAATTTAAACCAAAAGTATATAGCTCGACGAGATCTAAAACATTGTAGTTGATGAATTTTTTATTCGAGATTGTTTATATATATATATTGAATTTTTACATTTTTTTATATGACCTTGTACGGAGACATGTCCTAAATCAAAGTTTTAGCGCTCGACAAAATCTAAAACTTTTTAGTTGAAATTTTCCCATTCAAGATTGTTTACATGCTAGTCAAAATATTGATTACAAGAGACAAACGGATAAAATCGTACAAGTACTCACAAGTTGCGGTGGTACGGCACCGAACGCGCGAGGCGAGAGGTTTTATGTGTTTGAACGTTGGCGGCCACACTATATTGGATATAGCGAAATTAAATTAAATCATTGTGTGGTGATCGGTTCTTCAGGCTTCCGACCACACTATTTTGTTCTTATTTTTACGACTTCTAAATTCTTTTTTAAAGAAAGTCTGAACTTTTTTTATGGACGGTTAACTTAAGTCAACCAACTTTGAAAATCGATTTTTAAGAGCGGTTGTTTCCAGAGAACCGTCCCTGAAAATCAATTTGTAGAGCGGTTTTAAAAATATTACTGAAAAACTGAGTTTTTTTTTGTTAGTAAAAAAAACATTTGTGTACTATGGCTTCCACCGCCGCCGCACGTGTTGGAATCGTCGGAGGAGATGTCGCCGTAATTCCCGCCCGTGGTGCTGTTTTATCCAGAGAAGGCGTTGTTCTCGACGCGGTGATGAGCTGAGCTGCACTGCAGTGGTGCCATGAGTGTACCCAAGAACCTCTGGTTTATGGTCTGCACGTGTACTATTTGTTGTTGAACGAAGTTTCACTACCGGGCCTCGTTTAGATGCAGCCCAAAATTTAGAATTTTTTCACTCTTTTCATCACATCAATCTTTAGATCAATGTATAAAGTAGTAAATATAGGTAAAAAATAACTAATTACACAGTTTAGTTGGAAATCACGAGATGAATCTTTTGAGTCTAGTTAGTCCACGATTGAACAATATTTACCAAATAAGACGAAAGTGGTACTATTCATCGGATTCAAACAAATATTTGTAATCTAAACATGGCCCCGGTCTGCCGCTAGCTTCCACCTCAGATATAGGGGCCTACGACATGTGTGCCACACCACAGAGTTCATTCAAACTAGTAAGAGGGTTACAGGGATACCTGGCGCACTTGGGTGGAGCATTGGCTGCTTTCTTTCTGGCTTGGCTGCTCACTCCACGGCACTTGAGATGGAGGTCCCAGGGACTCCCCGTGGGCCCTCCTTGTCCCTATGGGACCTCCCCTCCGGTTCACTCTCTGCAAGTCTTGTGCACTCTCAGCTCATCATATGGAGGTCTCAGGGACGTCAGCGGGGGGCCTGCCTACTTCCCTTCTTTGCAACATATAGAGACGAGAGTGAAATACATGGTTTTTAACTTTTTCTGTATTCTCATCTAGTCTATGAACTCTCAGCTGATTGGTTGTCTGAGATCTTTAACTTTTCAAGTGGATCATTCGAAATTTACACTTTGAAAAAGTTCAAAGACGACCTAGATGATCCTTTGAGAGTCTACGGACGACACAGATAAGGAATATGGTGAAATTTCAGAGACATACGGCGGGTTCATTTCACACTACAGACAATAAATATTTGCCATACCCTATCTGACTATTCCGCTCTATCTTGCTCTACGCTACAGGAGATCTACCTTTCTATGACATTTTCAAAATAACCATGGACCTATTTAAGATGTTGATGTAGGTTTATAATGAAACCCTGTTGACGTCAACCCGTCATAAACAGCCAATCCAAAAACATCGAAAAGAAAAAGAAATGCTTCCACATCATCCGTACTACAAAACATGGTCCATCTGTAACAACCAATATAAAATGGTCATTAAAAGACAAAAACGTATGGTGGCGTAATATATATAGTCATAGCATGTTCTATTGTCAAAAATTGTCACACTCCGACTTTTTTTTTTGTTTCTATCAGCTGTGAATAATTAATAATATAATAGAGTAATGGTTTTCACATTTTCAAGTTTTATAACCAGGTTTGATGTATACATCTATCATACTCCAAAATATTTGATTTTTCGTATGAAAAGAAGACAAATAATTTCTAATTTTCAATTATTTATTTTTTCAGCAAAATTTCATGCGTTGAAGGTTGATGAGGATTTGAGGCATGAGTTACACTGGACGTATAGTGTACCTCAGGGAGACTTTTTTTTTTGGAACTCATACATGTATACACTCACATTTATGAATGCACACACTCACACCCTACGCATAGGAGCACCTCTCAAGGACTTAGACTGAGCCGACGGATCTTAAGATTGATGAATTCATTACACAACAATATTGTTAAATCCTAAAATAAATTAAAAAAATACAAGCACCAGCATCAAGTCAAGAACTTAGTTTGTAGGAAGCCTAATGTTTAACTGTTGTTCCCACCTTAGTCACAGGGAGCAAGCACACCTCGGAGCAGCCGCACCATGAGAATAAATATGGATGTATTTATGTAGATGAAAATTTTCTCTCCTGCCTCCAAATTTTATGATTTTGTATATAACTTCCTTAAGAAAAAAATTAGATGTTTTAGAATAGAACTATACCTATTACTACTACTGTAAACTTTTCTGAGGCGAGCGAAATCGATTTACTGAAGCGGGCATCACAACCGCCTCGGGTCAAAGGTCACGGTAAATCAATTTTTACCAAGGCGGTTCAAATGCCCGCCTCAGTAAATCAAATAATAAAAACAAAAGAAAAGAAAAAACCGCGGATAGGCCCACCGAGCCCATCCACGTGCCCACCGCCGATGTTGCCATCGTTCGCCGGATCTGGCCTCCGCATCGTCGGATCTGCGCCCGTGCCGCTGGCTCGCCTTGCCCGCGGATCCGGCCACAAGACGGGTGGATCCGGTCACCACGGGCGGACCTGGTCACCACGCCCGCGGATCCGGCCACCTCGCTCGCAGATCTGGCTGGAGAAGCCACCACCGTCCAGTCCGCCGGGAGGAGCCGCCGCATCGCGCGAGGGGGTCACGCCGCCAATGCCTGCGAGGCCATGCCACTCGCACCTGAGAGGGAGAAGGAGAGGGAGAGGGAGGCCCGCATCCTATCGGGAGAGGGAGATGTGAGAGGAGTGAGAGATGAGAGAGTGGGGAGAGGAAACCCTATGTTGTGTTTTTATACATGGTCGCGTCTATCGGGCCTCGTCTGGGCCGTCTGGGTCTTGACCTTTTTTTTCCAAGGCGGGCCATTTAGGAGGTCCGCCTCCGAAAATGGAGGCACTTATGGAGAACTATCTCGGTTAATAGATTTAAGAGGCGGTTACCGTAAATTGATTTTGCGAGGCGGTTGATTGTGACCGCCTCAGTTAGTAAAAACGACCGCCTCCGTTAATCCCAGGTATTAACCGAGGCGGTTGGATTTTGTAAATGCCTCGGTTAATAGAAGTGCACTGCCTCACAAAATCATTTGTGTAGTAGTGTATAGTAATTCAGGATTCCGATAGTGCTTAGATGATCACTTTAATTACACTAAAATGAAATTATGCTTATGCACACCTGAATTTTTAGCTAGACCAATTCTGCTAGAAATTACACCAAAATAAGCACCGTAACTCTAATTCAATTTGGTGTAAATAATCCAGTACAGGCTGACACTAAAAAATAGAGTGTGCGGGTCCGAAGATTTCCACCGGCCCGAAATCTAGTTTTATTACTTTCATGCATGCTATTTATGAAGAATATAAAGACAAAGAAACGAAAATGAAAAAAATCAGACGTAGGAGAGATGATTGAACCTTCACCCGCCACAATATAACACAAGTGACATTCTGAAGTGTCCACAAAGCAAGATGCAAGATGCAAGAAAGGCGCGGTTTGGTCCACATTGTCTGCGTTGGGAGTCTGTGGGAGGTTCAGTGCACTCCCTGTAAACTTCCTCTCATCTCCAGGCCGGCTGCATTACGTCACTATAGATTTTTCTATCTCCACCTGTCTCCTCTGCACAGTGGCATGACAAGTGCACACCACACATTCACCAATCCCTCTCCCTCTGATGTGGCTCCACAGCATCTAGTCTAACATAGTAGGATACTGCAGTGGTAGGCATCGAAAGCATCGTTGCATGAACCCACTTAACCAGGAAAAAAGGACAGCTTGCGCAGGCATGGACAGGTACCAGCTTGAGGAGAGATATGGGTGGCTGAGCAACTTTTCCTCTGCATGCGTTGCTCCCAACTTTTCCTGGCTTCACTTCAACTTGGCACCGCATGCTGCAATGGGAGCGGTGCTCAGAACTTCTCAATCCACTTGAAGCACCACTTGAGCCATAGTACACTGTGAAAGGCCTAAGGCCTTCTGCAATGTGTTGCCCGAGTGAGGCTAAAAAAGAATTGAGAAGGTTTGAGAACCGCTCCAAACACTGCAACCGGTAGTGCTACCTTTTAGCGAAGACAAGAAAACGAGGAGTGATGAAAGTAGTTGATGCGGTGCTTGCACAATAAAGAACTGTTTGGTCGGTACGATTGTCAGGAATCTTGGTCGCTGGAGTGGACTTCGTCTCTGCAAGTTTGGGAGAGAGAAGAGGATGCAGCGATTATTTTATTTTGCTTGCATCTTTAATTCGCCTACCTGTCATAACATGATTTTATATATTGGTTAGCATTATGATTTTTTATGATTTTTGGGGGAAATGTTCAATCTCATAGTTATTTACTTGTGATTGTTTTTTACTAGCTAGAATGAGAGCAGCTACGGCTCTGTCTGACTGTTTCAGATATAGGCATTTTCTGAAGCTAGACCTTGTTTAGATTGAAGAAGTTAGAAAATTTTGAAACTGTAGCATTTCGTTTGTATTTGACAATTATTGTTCGATCATGGACTAACTAGGCTCAAAAGATTCATCTCGTGATTTACAATCAAACTGTGCAATTAGTTTTTTTTATCTACATTTACTGCTCCATGCATGTGTCCAAAAATTGATGTGATGGAGAGAGTGAAAAAATTCTAACTTCTGGGGGTAATCTAAACAAGGCCCTGATATAAACTGAATGTTTGAAACATGATATAAACTGAATGTGAATGGTTGGGATGGGTGATCTCTATCATTTCCAGCTCCTTCGATCTCCGTTGTAGATACTGCTCATAACAACAGGGGTCAACTCATCATACGTAAAGGAGCGTCAGCAAATTGAAGGTTCATCTGAACTCAAATATTTCATGGTGGAGGTTCAGAGAAATTCAGATCTGTGGGACGGGTCTAGATGCATTTGGAACACTACTTTGAGATTCATTAGTACTTTCGTGCCACAAACAGAAGTCTGTATATATGTACCTAGTGAACCTTTTTAACTTTGTTTTGCTAAGAGCTTTTCATTTCACAATCAATGCTCTGGTTCGAGTGTACTACTATCTTCTTCTTTGCAAAAAGACGTCTCGTTTGTTAGAGTCGTGCCACAAAGGCACAAACAGCCCCTGTGCGGTCTCCATTTTATTCGCCTTTTCCCTTTTATGCATCTTCGGATCCACAGACTGGTGTATAATTATTTTGTTATGTTTATTTAGGAAAGAAAATGAGTTTTCTTTAAAAAAGAAAGGAAAAAGGAGTTCGTTTATAGTTTTTGGGTGAGCAAAAGTATGTGAAAAAAACACCAATGCACAGCATATACCTGGTATCTTATCCTTACTATTATTAATTTGAAATCTTAGTGGAGCCTCCACATTAATTTTTATGAGATACACTAAAAGAAGATAAATTATAAAATTCTTGAAACAAATAGGAACCTCTGGCTGCCAATGTGGTATACTCTAAATTACCATTAATAATAATAGGTAATAGATTTATCATTACGAAGAAACACAAAAACACAAAACAACCCGTAAATATGCATCTAACCACCCACCTCTGCTAATATGAACCGTAGTATATAGTAATCTCTTAGATTTGCATCTAAATTACTCACTTCTGCCATTATTAAAAGAATAAACTAAAATATTCTCTCATATTACAAAGAAATTACCAACATGTTTTATTATGGAAAGTTTAAATTACCAAAAAATAGGCCGGTATATTTCTCTCTTCTATCATCTAAATTACCAACTTATTTTATTATACATGTTTGTGTCGGATGTAGATCAAGTATAGTTGTTTTGCATGAGTGATATATATATTTCTTTATTTCAATAAATGAAAAATGCTCCCTTAATGTTTCACATACAATGGCACTAAGTATTCATTTAAAGTTAAATTGATATTTAGACAGTAATTTATTTAAGTTGTTAGTTTAGATCTTATATACATTTTGTCAGAAACATTATCATCCATCTATAATGAGAATAGTTATAAACACTCAGATTTTTGTATAGAAAAAAAATTCAACTTCGGGCCTGTTCAACTGCTTCTAAAAGCTGCCGATGCTGGCGGTCATATAGTGATCCTGTGAGAGGCAGCTGCTGTACATGATCTTGCAGCCTATCTAATTTGTTAAAGCCATCTCAACCATCTTTTACAAATGCATCATTCCCACCTTCGCCCTCATTGCTATCTCTGAATAAATAACAATATAAACAGAAGCATTTATCCACCTTATCACTATACTCAAGCCAATCATATTTTGTGTACCATTTAGCTCTAAACCGACGTGGATGACCTGCTATGATTTTTTGTGGATAATTAAAACCAGGTGGTGGTCTAAAAGGACCTCTAATCAAATACTTCATTGTTATCTCATTTTGTAGCTTTTCGCCGATGTAATTTGAAATTCTTCTTCTATCTGCTGGATTGTATGGAAGCTCATTAAAATTTACCTCATGTCGCGAGATTCGTGAAGAACGATGAGTTATATAGTTGGTATTTGCTGCATTTGCATCTCTTCTGGAAGTTCCTCTGTCAGGATTCTCATTGTCATCTCTTTTTGAAGTACCTCCATCAAGATTCTCCATTCCATCTCTTCTGGAGGTGCCTCCATCTCCATCAACATTTTCATTATAACTTGTTGGGACTAGTTTCTTTTTCAAAAAATGGTCCATTGTGCTTTGATTGCCTATCAAATTATTCAATCAACAAAATTAAAGACACAAGTAGATATTGAATGCACAGTTAAAAAATCAGTAATTTACTATTTTAGTTACGTGACATGTTTGCTGGCAAGTGGCAAGATGAACAGATGATTCCTGAAAATATATAAAAAACATAAGCTGCAAGCATCTCGCAATGTAGATTGGGGAGCAAAAAATAATTTTGAGATAGGATTTGGGATTTTAGGTTACCTGTACCTCGGTAGAGTACAATACAGGTAGGATTGAATCAGGATTTAGGAACAGAGACCGGGAGAGTCGGAGAGCAGCGGCGGCGGCGCCGTCCGCCCGTCCGACCCGTCCGTCATCGCAGTCAACACCGAGTGACGGCTGCGAGCCTGCGATCACGGAAGGGCGACGAGAGCGACGACGCGACAACGGGAGAAGAAGAATCGTCAAATGTTTCGGCTTTCTGCGGGTGCGGGCTGCGGCTTCGGCAACTGAATGGAGTATACGTGACTTTTGGCCTTCTCTCTTGGGCTCTTAACTCTTGGGCTGCTATTCTTGCTGGGCCATCGGGGTCATTTTTTTACCGGGGTCATGACTGGTGGAAAGTTATACGTATAAGAGATTCCTACGAAACCATCGGGGTCACGCGACCCCGGCGACTCCACGTAGATTCGCCCCTACAGACGTGTTTGGGACTGTTAACTGTTCTTCACCGAATCATGGCTGGCTAGCAACAACTTGCAGTAGTAACCGGCGACAAACTGCTTTGTTACTTTTGATTAGTGATAAATTTTTGCGTAGTCTTTACGGATTCGCTTGATTTTAGTATAAATTTCCTTCTTGGTTCAATATTACTGTTATAAACACTAAGTGGAACTGTGATATTTTTACATACTACTGTTTCAAACACATTATCATTTCATGGATTTCAAGGTTCTATTAACAAAATCAGTACCGTGGACGTAAATTGTCACTGATTTTATTATCAAAAAAATTGGTGTGCAACTGCAAATGTGGTTGATTTCAGCATAATTTGCTTCTGGACACATCTAAAATGGAACAATTTGTTAGAGAACACTTTGGTTTTTTTAGCAAATTTGTGGATGGACACTCTATCCCATAAAATATTTATTTCTGTCTTTCGAGCAGAGAGAAGTATGGTAAAATGTCCTCTTTGCCTCTACCTTCTTCCCCTCTCCGTTTCTTTTCTTTCTCATCGGCGGTTGTGGCTTCTTCCTCGCTGGTCTGGCTGCATCTAGGCGCGTAGCATGCCTGCTCGCCTAGCAGGGTCAGAAATTTTGTCAAAAAAAAAAATCTATGGCCGGCCGGCGACACGGCTCCTACACCTCGCCAGCCTCGACACTCGACAGGATCTTCCGCAACCGCAGTGGCGGTGCCGTCGAGAGTCAGGGGAGAGGAGTCGGCATGATCACCATCCTGCAGCCGCTCCGTGGGCCCACGGCGCACGTCCTCGTGCCCCGGCCCTCCCGTCGTCGCGCCCTTTCCTCTTGGTTTCATACCATTGTAATTTTCGAAGTTTGGAGAAACACCATTACAATTCACGTATTTTGAAAAGTACCATTACAATTCTTCACTTCCCGCAGATATGCCATGGAATACGTATGGAGGTGATTTGAGCCCATCTGCAGTGTATACGAATACGTATGTTTCATTACAGCCCATCCCCTCTTTCACTGACGCGCAGGTCCCATGTGTCATATTCTTCTTCCTCCTCTCCTCATCTTCCCTTGCTGAGGACCTTCTGCACGCTCGATCCGATGCCGCTGTAGAGGAGGCACTCGATCTGACGCCGAGGAGGAGGAGCCTCGGAGCCGACGAGGAGACCCCTCCTGCGGGTCTCATCTTCCCCGAGATCAGCGACCCTGTCTTCTTTCTCTAGGAGTCGAGCGCCGCTGTTGCAGTAGGAGCCGGAACCGATGGATGAGCACGAGCACGTCTGCATCGGCTAACGAACCGCGAGCCATGGTGACCGCCTACTTCGGCGAACGAACCGCGAGCCTCCACCGTGGCACGGGGACGGGGACGCCGCCAGGCAAGCTCGGCTCCGGCCATGGCACGAGCGAGCGAGCTCGGTCCCCTTCGGAGCCGCCTCCTTCCAAACAGACGACACCACGGCCTTCCCCACGTTCATGCTCATGTGGAGGTCGCCTCCTCCCGTCGAGTTTGCCATCGCCACCGCGCTATCGCCGTTAGCCGCACGCGGCCCTGCTGCGGGCGCCGCCGCTCGTAATCCCGCCCCTGCAGGCCGTCTCCGGCCTTTCCGAGGCCACCAACCGGTGCGTCCGCTCGCCCTGATTGCTGCTGCTGCTTGCTCGCGTGGCCGTGTGGCCGCCACGGCGGCAGCTCGCCATCGACGGGCACGGAAGGTGCTCAGCAAGAGAAGATGAGGAGAGCAGGAAGAAGAATATGACAAGTGGGACCCACACGTCAGTGAAAGAGGAGATGATCTGTAGTGAAATATACGTATTCGTATACACTGCAGCTGGGGCCAAATCATCTCCAGACGTATTCCATGGCATATCTGTGGGAAATGCAGAATTGTAATGGTACATTTCAAAATACGTGAATTGTAATGGCGCTTCTCCAAACTTTGAAAATTGCAATGGTATGAATCCAAATAACCCCTTGGTTTTCCGAGCAGAGCAGGACAGCCATCGCCGCCACCCCTGCGCGGTCGTGCGGGCCAGCCCGGCCCCGCCGAGGCCTCTCCCCGTGCGCGTGCTGCTGCACAGCAGCGTTGCCAGTGCCCTATGGCCGCCGAGCCGGGCCTAGCACAGCCCGTGGTGGGCCCCGCACCGCCGCCAGGTCCACTACCGTAGTCGCAAAAGCTAACTAACTTGCCGAAAGAAATATTGTTCATATTTTTTAAATATATTTCTAGAAGATTAAAATAAATTATATATTTAATCTTGTGCAGTTCTCTTGACGAGAGCAACGATAACTAGTAAACATACCCATATATTGCAACGGAATTATATATTATGTCATACTCCCTCATCCACAAAACGCAATATCGTTTCTGGTTAAACTTTAAGGGGCTTAAACATTTGTACCTTGTTTTCAAAAAGAAACGGTGATTTTGCCCTCGTTTTTTTAACTTTGTGACTTTACCCCGGGGATTTTCAAATGAAGGGAAACTTTATCCCTATTCTGTGAGTTGATCTAACGGTGTTAACTTTTGGATAAAAGGACAACTTTGCATATATGTTTTTATCCCTGTTTTATTTTGTCTTTGTATTTTCATCTTAGTGTTAGTTTTGTAAATATCGTCATCTTCTTCCTTATTCTCGTCACGTGTCCTATGTGGATTTCTATTTACAGGAAAAGAAAGAGAGCAGAGCAGAGAGGAAGGGGCTCGACCTACAGGGTGCACACGGAGGGGCGAGGCTCGGTGTAGCCGACAACCACTACCACACAAAAATCTTTTGCACAACATTTCGAAATGGGGCTCCGAGGCGGTTGGCCTGATTGCCCGCCTCAGTTATTCGGGGCAGGCCAACCAGGTTAGCAACCGCCTCGGTTAAGACTTTAACATAACCGCCACGGTTAATTATAATTAACCGAGGTGAGCTTTATAACGCAACTGCCTCGGTTAATACATTAACCGAGACGGTCACATTATAAGGCTCGCCTCGGTAAATTTAAGGCCCAGACAGCCCATCTAGGCCCGGTAATGGGTTCCTCATATATATACCACGAGGACAAACCCTAACTTCCCTCTCCTCCCTCTCCCGCAGTCACCCCGGATGCCTCCCTCTCCCTCACGCCCCCGATAGCGGCGCGGAGCGCCCTCGACGCCTCTCCTTCTCATTGCCCCCGACATCTCCACTCTCTCACTCTCTCTCCCTCCCTTCACACACTCTCCCTCTCTCTCTCCCTCATCCTCCTCCTCCTCCTCTGGCATGGCCGCGTGGCTCCCTCCTCTGGCTGCGGCACCCCTCCTCTCCTCTAGCGCTGCAGCCCTCTCCCCTTCATCTCTTCCTCAGGTGGCACGGGTGGGGAGGCCGGATCCGGTGGCGGGGAGGCCGGATTCGGGCTCCTCCTCGCCCTTGCCACCGGATTCGAGAGCGGGTGAGGCAGCGGTAGCGCGAGCAACGCGGGCGGCACAGGCGAGCGGCAGTGGAGCCCCTCCTCCCCTCCGGCGCGGCTGCCCTCTCCCCAAGGTGGCGCTCCTCCTCCTTCTCCTCCCCGCGGCGGCGCTCCTCCTCCCCGCGGCAGTGCTTCAACTCCGGCATCAGCTCCCTGGTGGCGGATCCAGCAAGCAACGATGGCGGCGGCACGTGGACAGGCTCGGCGGATGGGCTTGCTGGGCTTGTTCATGGGCTTTCTTATTTTTTTTGTTTTTTTATTTGATTAACCGAGGTGGGCGGCCAACCGCCTCGGTTAAGGCCACGATTAACCGTAATCTTTTGATCGAGGCAGTTGGCTTGCCCGCCTCGGTTAATTTTGTGTAGTAGTGAACGAGTCAGACGGCGCGCTCTGCATGGGGATGGTGGGCGGCTGGGCGGTGACGCATGCAGTAGCAGGTGCGGTCAAGGCGGCGATAAATGGCTCCTTCATTTCAAAATGACGAGAGCAAAATCACAAAGTTTAAAAAGTGAGGGTAAAACCATCATTGAAGTATGTAGTACGGCAGAAACACAAAATTCCCAAACTTTAAATCGTTTGACTTCTAAAAAAACGATAATTGTATTCTTTTGTCCAATCTCTATTTTTCTTATTTGCTATTTGGATATGATTCATATTCAACTTACTATATAATTAGTATCATTAGATGAATCATTGAATATATTTTTATAATAAACTTACTTAAAAATATAAATGTTGCTAATATTTTTTACAAACCTAGTGAAAGTTGGTAAAGTTGACTAGCATGCATCCGTGAAAACACTATTTTAGGACAGAGGGAGTACACAAGACCAAATATCTAACTTATTTTAATCTTCTAGAAACATTTAAAAATGTGCACAATATTTCTTGCAAGTTAGTTAGCTTGTAGGGAATACCCAACAAATCATCTCCATAAGAATGCCATTTGGATTAAAATAGTTGATTACAAGTACAAAACCAGTAATCCCAACATCTTCTGTTGTCCTGATACAGGATCTTCCCCTTTTTGGAAAGGGGTGCTCTGGGCTGCTCAAGCAGCTCATTTGGGTGTTAAATGGGTGGTAGGCAATGGTGCAAAGGTGAGGTTCTGGGAGGATAAATGGGTAGGAAATACAAAACTTGACCATAATGTTTTGGCCCTTATATGTAATTAATGAGCAGCATGGTAAGACTTTGAGTCAGGTCTGGGATGGTCAAGAGCTTATGCTCACGTTTAGAAGAAATGTATGTGAATCACTTATGAGATTATGGTGGGATCTGTGTAGTGTAGCTGAGGGTACCTCTCTCTCTGAAGAGGAGGACCAGATTATGTGGAGTTACTCTTCTAATGGTACCTATTCTGTACAGTCACTTTATGCAGTGATTAACTGTAGTGGGGTTTTCCCTGTTTATGTGCATTCAGTTTGGAAATTGGTGATACCCCCTAGGGTCCAATTCTTCTTATGGTTACTTTCTCACAATAGATTACTCACTAGAGACAACTTATCAAAAAGGAGAAATGTTAGTGATTTAACTTGTATGTTTTGCGCTGAAACTGAATCCATTTCCCACCTTTTCTTTGAATGTTGTGTAGCTGAGAATATCTGGAAACTGATTTCTGAGATTTTGGATATGGATGTAGGAAAGGATTATGAATCGGTGGCCAAGTTCTGGATTTCTAACAAAAAGCACTTGATTGCTAATATAATGACTTCTGCTGTTTTGTGGTCTCTCTAGAATTTAAGGAATGAAATATGTTTCCAGGGAGTTTGTTGGTTAGGTTTGAAGATGGTGCTCAGCTGAATCACAAGAATGCTAAGAAGGTGGCTGCCAAGCTGGAAATTGGTGGACTGCTGGAAGAAGCTATCAGCAAGTTGGTGGAGCTGTCAAGACAACCGGCCCGGATCGAGTGGAAGGAGGAAATAACGAGATCATCATCACAGTCGGGTCTATTGGGTGTTCAGTCCTTAGTCGCCATCGGTGCCAGGAATGAGAATTCTCAGGCGTTTGAAACTCTGTGATAAGCATTTTGGCTAGACTTAAGTCTGCTCTTTGTTTCTGGCGTCAGTGCCAAAACTTGTATGAACTCGATTGTTTGTTTTGCTTTTTAAAATACAAAAGCAGGGGTGACCTTTTGTCTAAAAAAAGAATACCCAACAACAGGTTTGGTTATGTACGGGAAGGATGCATCATGAGACACGAAGCTACTAAGTCGAGTACGTATCGCCTGGCCGATTAGAGATGTTTCTTTTTTTTAATACATGACCTGTTTTGCTTGATCAAGGGGCAAACACCCGACTTGCTGCCTGCTCCCTAAACAGCGCAGATCGCAAAAGTAAATGCCCCACAAGTAGCAAAGTAGCAAATCGCCGGGAAGCAAACGGGCGTTTTAAAGCGTCCAGGTCTCGGCGTGAGACTACTAAACGCCGATGTTTAACGGGTCGGCGTGGAATGATCTCACGCCGAGGTCTGGCAGTGACACGCCACGTTGCTGCTGACATGGCAGACTTTGGCGTATTCTTCAGCGTTTTATTATTTAACGCCGAATTTTAGGTCTATCTTTAAAAATAGTTTCTAGAGGGGTCTACTTATAGAAATAGTTTTTAAAAAGGACTAAAATGCAAAAATGTCACCAGGGACTCCACCGGAGTTCCCCGGGCTTTCCATTCCAACTCAGACAATATAATGTTCACCAAACCTGGCCTCTGACTATTCCATTCCCACCAGATGTAGTAGAACTGCAAGCAGTACAGTTTTCCTCCATTGAGACAAGGGAAAAAAAGAAACAACAACTACCGGACACACCAATATATAGAACTGGGAGAACGCTCCGCGCGTTGCTTCGGAAATTATCGATGAAATTATACTATTTATATTTACTAATATATAAATAAATAAATATCACAATACATGCTACTGGATGATTTTTAGCATTCTGATGTAGACAACTAAATATATGTTAGTAAATGACGTGGTTTGCTAATGTGAATAGCTTGAACGAAGACATAATGTCATGTGCTAGTGGAGCTGATGTGGGCACTTTCTATGGAGGAATAATTAAATGTGCTAGATAGTGGAGTGTTCTAGTGAATGCTAATGTGGACACTTTGTATGGTAAGAGAAATTGCTAGAGGGATTTTGCTTTATTAGAGTTATAAATAGATAGACATAGTGGCAGAGACGCAGTCCAATGAACACGGCCACACACGGGACGATGCAGTGCCCTGGGGGACATCCGAGGGAGTCACGGGAACTCCACCAGACTTCCCGAGGACTTCCAACGCTCGCGTAGACAAGTCGCCTCTCTGGCTTTCCATCACGCTTGTCCTAGCCAAATATGTTTAGTATAGAGTTATAGACACCGTGCAATATACTAATAATCATACAATAGTTATTTATATGCTTATTGTCTCCATCTCCCTCCAGCTCGTTCAATATGAAAAGCGCTTTACCTGAGAGGAGAGAGTCCAACGGAGCAGTTACAACAAAGAGGAGCCGCGTCACAACTTCACAAGTCACAAAAGAGGACAAAAGTCACAAGTCACAAGTTTTCGTCTGGACAAGAGATTGGTGTGGAGTTGCTCCAAAGCCTGACCGGCATGCTTCGGAGGCGTTGACGACGGTTTCAGCATAAGTTAGGCTACGTTTAGTTTTTAAAAATTTTCCGTCACATTAAGTGTTTAAACACATGTATGGAGCATTAAATATACATAAAAAAAACATAATTACTCACCTCCGTACCCACAAAGAACGTCGTTCTGGGCTCTTGGCCGGTTTTCACAATTGATGTCGTTCTGGCCGAGGGGCCTCCCTTCCTGGCTTGTTTGGACGTCATTGCCCCTGCATGCAAACAGCCATGGTGATCCTCTGGGCAACGCAGCGCACAGTGCCGCATGCAAAAACCCAAGCCCTTCAAAAAAAAAAAATTAGTGCACCTGATGGGGCTCGATCAGTGGTCCTCTAGCCTCGGGCCATGGAGAGCTTGCCAATCCAGCCACTCGATCAGTGGTCCTTTAGCCTCGGGCCATGGAGAGCTTGCCAAACCAGCCACATGCCATTGCTGTTTAGATGACACCCGCAACCCTATTTAATAAGGGCAAATAAGAAAAAATACCCCCTAATTAATCACTCCTTGGTATGCACAATCATATCCTAAACGACTTTTTTCAGGTATGGTAGGAGTACACAGTTTGATAGAAAACTACGAGACGAATCTTTTAAGCCTAATTAATTTATTATTGGACACTAATTGATAAATACAAACGAAAGTACTACAGTAGCCAAGCCAAAATTTTTCGTGAACTAAACACACCCTTACTGCTTACTGCTCTGTGGCGTCCGGCGGAGTACCTCTGGAAGCCTTGTGTACTTGTGTTTGACTCCCCCTGCTCCCACCTCAGATGAACTACGACGTGGCAAAGGGTTTATTCAAAGCTGGAAAGGAGTCATCAAAGGGAGCAAGCGCACCTCGGAGGAGAGCAGCCTCAGTTTCGTTTTCTTAACACAGCTCTACTACTACTTGTCTTGCTGACTGGCTGTTCACACCCTGCCCCCCGGGAGTTCAGATTGAGGTCTCAGGGACTCCGCCGGACTTCCCAGCAACTTTCCATTGCAACTCACACAATGTTGACCAAACCTTGCCCCTGAGGATCTCTGACTATTCTCTATTCCAGCACTTTGCCATGACGGGGATGAGTGAACCGTCCTGAAAATTGGAATGGGAGACCGTAGCCCAACCCTAGGAGCCCCTGGCCCCGCCCCCACCACCGGCGCCCGCACCCCACCTCCCCCTCCTCTCCCCTCGCTGCTCCCCTCCCCTTCTCACCCCTGCACGGGAGTGCGCCCAGAGGTGAGCGCAGCAAGGACGTCGCCGCCGGTGGGCCTCCTCCACTGTCAGGGGCTGAGGCCGCCACCGGAGCCTCTTTGCAGCCGCTCGTGGGGGCTGGATCTGGCGCCCCAAGGCCACCTGCCCCTCCTTGCACGAGCACCGTGTCGAGCTGCTCCGCCGACAGCCCTCAGCCGCCAGGGCCGGCGGATGCTGCCATGGCCACCATATAGCCGGTCGGGGTCGGATCTGGGGCCCCACGGCCGCCTGCCCCTCCCCACCCACGTGCGGATCAGAGGACGGCGCAGGGGAGTGCGCGGCTCCGTCGTCGTCACCGCCGCCCGCAGCGGACCTCTCCTCCGGTGTCCCCCAGTAGGATGTTGCTGCCGTCATCGTTGGCACCTCCTGCACCGACGCCGCATCGACTCCGCCGGCCACCGCCAGCTCCTCCCTTTCTTCGGCCGCAGCTCCGTTCTACCTTGGTTGCTCTGCCGGAGGGTGCATGAAGCTCCGTCGGTGGACAGACGACGACGACCACCCTACAACCTATCTCGATGTTGTTCATCGCCCGTTGAAGCAGGTACCTGCATCCCCACCGTGCTCCTAGACCTATCGTGGTTCATGTCCGTGGCGAAACAGATGTTGGACGGTAGGAGCTTGGGCGAAGGCGGAGGAAATGCAGCAGGCCATGCCCTAGCTGGCGTGCGGCCTTCCTGCTTGGCTAGTGGATGGGCATGTCCATATCCGCCAATGCCTCGACCTCCGCGGATGGGTCTCCACCCCCAACGCTGATGGGTGGCGGGAGATTCTCCCCCGGAAGGAGACGCAACCTGCGGTTGCCTCAGTTGAGCATCGCTCAAAGCTGCTCCCGCAGGCCTGGAGGATCCCTACAGAGCTTCATGACAGATGTTTCAACTGTCTGTCCTACTTGTACCGAGTAGCGACTTGCCGGTTGCCACGGTGTTGCCTGCGCTGCCACGGCTTCCTCCACCTTGCCAGAGAGTGCAAGCAGGCCCAGGTCTGCTACGACGATGGTAGCGAAGGGTGGCGACCTGCCACGGTGCTCTGCTCGTGGCGTCAACCCACCGGCCTCCCAACATGTGCCCCACGGTGGTCCACCGAGCTTCGATGGGGCCATGCGGGGTGCCGCGGCGGGCGCTGGCGAAATCTGACGCTGACGCTGATGGTGCCGGAGTATGCTTGTGGGGGATGTTAGCATTGGTGCGCCTACCGACAACGCCTGCTGCACACTGCTCCCCCGAGCCAGATCCACTAGTGTTGGAGTTGTGCGCGGGCTCGAGTCCTCTAGCGTGGGATAGCCCAATGCTGGAGGAGCTTGTTGCCTCGCTTGTCGTGATTATCGAGGCTTTGATGGACGCCGTCAACCGCACTCCATCACCTCAAGTGACTTCGGCTGAGAGACAGCTCAAGCGCTTAACCAAGCGAATCAAAAAGAGGAGGCAGTCACCTCTCCTGGAGCTGCCCGGTGATGATACAACCTACGACAGATATGCACCGCCTGCGCTCCCCACACGAAGCAAGCGGATAGCGGCTACAGAGCATATATATCTCATATCCCGGCTTCTAAGAGAGGTGAGTACCTTATCATGAAAATGCTTAGGACTAATCACCGGGATGTCGTCTCCATCGACGTTGTCCAAAAATGCGTATGGCGAAATGTTCAACGGTAACCCCGCTCGTATATAGGTGTTGTGTGAGTTGTTCCCAGTGGATGACCCAGTTGGTGCGCGCAAGAAGCGCCGCCGCCGCTCGGCAGTTTGGGCAAAAGGCCTCCTAGCTGGTGCCACATTTTAGGTTGATTTCTGTCCAATGTAATAATATACAACCTGTTCATTTCACTGGTTTATTGTGGCTGAAAGTACTGTTCGCTGGTTTATTGTGAGAGAAAAACACTGCTGGATGACTGCTGATTCTGCTGAATAGCTCAAACGAACAGGGTGATAGCTTGTAGTACACTAGGAAGGGTACAAGCATTCATATACAACTTATTGACCACCTAGGGCACTGCTAAGGCATGCTGTATTTAACTTTTTTTCTACCTTAATGCAAAGACGCACCAACCTTTTGTGTGATCGAGAAAAACTATTCTCTATTCCAACACGATGTACCAAGCAGTACATTTTATTGATTGAAATGAGGACAACATTCGCTCGCAATGAAAAAAATAAACCTAGCTTGTGGACTCACTGATATAGGCATACTAGAAGAGCACAGCGCGCATTGAGACTACCCGCACTGGGTACTCTAAAATGATACTCTAAAACTTTAGAGTATGAATATAGAGTAAAAACTGCTGCACTGGGTATTCTAAAACGATACTCTATCTTTTCTCTCACTCTATATTTAGAGTGGTACTGTGCTTACTCTATACTCAATAGTGGTGGGCCCCACTAGCTAAACAAAGGAAAAATGCTATAACTCACAAACCAAAAATCTAAATTAAATTTCGATTGCACCATTAAATTCGTCTCAATAAATCCTTCAAAACTAGATTACGCATGAATATATTTAAATAAAGTGACAAGTAGGTCCCACAGTGGATAGAGTGAATAGATGATGATATAGAGGATGGATGGGTGCGGGAGAATTGAGTATAGAGGAGAGAATCTTGCTAACTAGGACATATAGAGGATGAATATAGAGGTCCATGAGTGCGGGTAGTCTGAAGCCCCGTAATAGACAAACAAACAGTGGCATGCCGAGACACAGTCCAACGCGCGTGCCCACACGGGACGATGCAGTGGGCTGCGACATCCGAGGGAGTGCAGGGAACTCCACCGGACCTCTCCCGAGGACTCCCAACGAGCGTGCAGACGATTGTTTAAATAAGTCCCTCCCCTTACTTTTCATCCTGCTATACAACTGCTACTGCTAGCCAAATACTCTGCTCTACAAACTCTATTATGGAATGGCTGGATGAACACAGGGTGCTTATCCAAGATGCTTACATAAATTTAGCGTCAAAATCCATATTTATTTTTGCTACAAATGGATGGAACTTTAGTTATCGCCTTAGAAACTAGTTTGCACCTGCGTGAGTTTCGTTTGAAGTGAGTTTGTAATAAGCTTAATCTGATGCTTCTCTCCTGTGAGAAGCTCAAGCCACAACATCTATTTCCATTATCTAAAAAACATGTAACATCTCCATGTTCCTTTTATGCTAAAGTCTGCCTCACAGCAAGCTGCACACATGATTTCACACTAGTAGATTTCAACATTTCAACTTTGGAGGTTTCTCATCTCAGGGTTGGTTTGAGCTCCCTTGGGTGACATCGGAGGCGGCCGAGCCGGCCCTAACACTGTCGTTCGTGGGGTCTTCTCCAGCTCTTCCTTTCTCTCTTGCGCATGTGTCAAAGAGATCTGCAGGCCTTCTCTCCAAGCTCCATTCACGTGCAGCTAGGTGCTCTTCTAGTCTCAAATCCATGTCTGGTATAGTTATAATTGTGTTTAGGCAGGTCGTTGTGGTTTGTTCGTCTATGGCGGTAGGCCTCTCGCTGCCTCTTCTTCATCGAAAACCATGACTCTATATTGAACATTTCTTTTTTAATAAAATATGTATTATAATATGAAATACAAAAAACTGTCGGTTTGCGATTTTCCGTTTAAAAAAGTAATAACTAACCACAAAAATAATAAACTGTTGTGTTATTAAAGTTGTAAAAAAGATAACATAATAGAGAGAACAATCTCGCTTGGGATTTCCCTATACCGCTTCGAGATATCTCCAAGAGTCTTTTTAAAATTTACTCTCTAAATCATTGTATGGAGAGTCATTTGAGTAAAAATCTTTTCTATATTTTTTATACCCTCCACTCGTGCACATTCTAGAGAGCCATCCTCTGTCCATATTTGGTTAGTGAGAAATCAAAAATAAAAAAAGTCTATATCTAGCTAGAGAGCCATCCTCGCTATCCATATTTGGAGATTTTTTTTAACCAAAAATCACTATTCCTACAAATTTGAAAGGATAGAGTCCTGTAGTTGCAGTTGCTCTCACGCTTACGAATGACGGAAGGGAGGGCAGCTCGGAGCAGCCTTTGATATTCATCCTTTGTGACGCGGCCAGGACATCAGATGGAGTTTGTATCAGACTCCAAACAGACTTCCCACGGACTCTAAGGCGCAGCAAAGGTTTACCAAGTCCCCTCTGAGTTTCCATCCCGCTCTAGCGTCGGTTGATAGTTTATTGATTACTGTTATTGTTGGCAGCGCCCGAACAAAGCTAGTGGCTGATGTCAAGCCACAGCATGCCAGGATTAGCAGCAGCATGCAAGGCTGCCTCAATAAGTGTTTGTTTGAATAAGCGCAAGAACAGGAAGCGCCAAGATTAGCAGCAGCATGCAAGGCTGCCTGAATAAGTGCTTGTTTGAATAAATCGAGTAGCTAGCCTTAAGTCTAGGAATGCATGTTTCATATTTGAGTTCAGGAGTCTGTAATAAGCCTATAAAACAATATGCTCGATGAATGGAAGAGATAGCCTGGGATTGAGACACGACGTCTCCCTTGGGCGCCCAGCCTACTGTTCACGGTAACCCCATTGTCGCTGCGTTCGAGTTCGTCAACTATGCCGGCCACGGCGCCACCAGTTCACCGGCGCCTTGTTCGCTCGTCCCCTTCCACTTCCTATCCCTATCGCCTTCGTCCTCTCCCTCGCCGGATTGGCCGTAACAACCTGGTATCAAAGACCATGTCGTCCTCGCCTCCGGTCATCCCCACCACCGCTCCACCCACCTCCGGCGTGGTACTGAACACCACCGCCCCACCTTCCACAGCCATCATCACCACCTCGCCATTCCCAAACCCTCAACCCCAGCCCATCGAACCCACGACCAAAGCGTTCGGCAACCTCACCGCGGCCATCTATGCCATGCAGCGACATATTGGGGATTTGTCCCTGCGGATGTCCTCCGTCGAGAGCCGCCCACGGGCCTCGCCGGTGTCATACCCCTATGGCCTTCTGGCTACGGCGGCATCCCGGCACTACCGGCCCCGGCACCGGTCATCTCCGAGCTCTTCTCCGTTTCACCGTTCCAGCCCCAATACCAGCCTCCTCCACCCCACCCACCATGTCCTTGCCACCACCATCCACGGGGGTGCCCATTACCCAAATTCAATTTCCCCACTCACCCTCGCCGGTGCCATCGATGTCATCCATCCTCGGTGGCTCTTGCCCGGCGACTTCCCAAGCCATGCCATCCACTCCCATGTTCTACAACCCCCACAACCCCACATACCTCCCGAACCCGGCCACCCCACTGTCCCCCGCTATCAAAAACTCTCATTCCCCACCTACGACGGCAAAGATGACCCACTCGGCTGGCTCAACAAGTGTGAGCAATTTTTTCGGGGCCAGCAAACACGCCACGCCGACTGGGTCTGGTTGGCTTCATACCACCTCACCGGGGTAGCGCAGCAGTGGTACCTCGTCCTCGAGGGCGACTGCGGCTGACCGCCATGGGAGGAATTCCAGCGGCTCTGTCACCAACGCTTTGGGCCGCCGTTGAGCACCAACCATTTGTTCGATCTGGCGCGCCTGCCGTTTACCTCGACAGTCGACGCATACATGGAGGCTTTTCGGGCCCACGCGGCGCACGCGGGCACCCTCTCCCCGCTGCAGAAGGCACAACTCTTCACCGAGGGCCTCCCGGATCACATCCGCGTCGACGTCGAGCTCCACGAGCCGCAAAACCTGCAACACGCCATGCGGTTGGCGCGCGCATACGAGCGGCGTAATGCGCCCGCTCTGCTCGCCCTGCTGGCACCACCTCAACTAGCTCGCTGCCATGCCGGCGCACTGCCCGCGCCCACCGTCGTGGCAACCGCCGCGGGGACGACATCCTTGGCCGCCTCATCGTCATCAACCCCGTATTGACCTTTCAAATGCCTAACGCCTGACGAGATGGCGGAACGACGAAGGCAGGGGCTCTGTTATAACTGCGACGAGCCCTATGTCCGGGGCCACAAGTGCGCCTGCCTCTTCTTCCTCGAGGCGTCCGACTACATCGTCGAGGAGCCGGACGAGGCCGATGCCAATCCGCCACCAGCAATGGCGCCTTTCAACCTAGAGGCACATGCCCGAGGAAACATGGGAGCCGGCTGAGTTTTCCTCCTTCCAGCTCGAGGACGAGCTGTTCCTCGAGGGGAGGAGTGATGTTATGGTTGGTAGCGCCCGAACAAAGCTAGTGGTTGAGCTCAAGCCACAACATGCCAGGATTAGCAGCAGCATGCAAGGCTGCCTGAATAAGTGTTTGTTTGAATAAGCGCAAGAACATGAAGCGCCAAGATTAGCAGAGCATGCAAGGCTGCCTGAATAAGTGCTTGTTTGAATAAATCGAGTAGCTAGCCTTAAGTCTAGGAATGCATGTTTCATATTTGAGTTCATGAGTCTGTAATAAGCCTATAAAACAATATGCTCGATGAATGGAAGAGATAGCCTGGGATTGAGACACGACGTCTCCCTTGGGCGCCCAGCCTACTGTTCACGGTAACCCCGTTGTCGCTGCGTTCGAGTTCGTCAACTACGCCGGCCACGGCGCCACCAGTTCGCCGGTGGCCTGTTCGCTCGTCCCTTCCACTTCCTATCCCTATCGCCTTCGTCCTCTCCCTCGCCGGATTGGCCGTAACAATTACTCTTTCTAAAAAATAATAATTCTAGATTTGAGATAAATCAAACTTTTCCAAATTAGACCAAGTTTCAAGAAAACAATATGAATATTTTTTAAATATAAATATTGATGTATCTCTAAATAGATTTATTAAAAAATATATTCTCTTGGAGAGAAAGTATAAACAGAAGGACAATGTGCATGTTCTCGTGAAAAAAGGAAGAAGGACAATGTGTTCACTCGAAAGCAAACAAATACTAACAGGCATATATGGATGCACTGCACTTCCTGCGGACTTCCCGCGCACTTCACGAACACTTTCGGCGGACTCCCAACGTGCTGCCAGCTGCCTCTTGCTTTCCATCCCTATATACTAGGGTGTATTCATTTTGCGAAAAGTAGGTAAAAGTTACTGTAGCATCTTTCGTTGTTATTTGATAAAATTTGTCTAATTATAGATTAACTAGGCTCAAAAGATTCGTCCCGACATTTACAGACAAACTATGTAATTAGTTATCTTTTTTACCTACATTTAATGCTCCATTCATGCGTCGAAAGATTTGATGTGATTGGTGGAAGAGAAAATATTTTGGGTTGGGATGGGGAAATGAACAAGGCCTAACATAAAAATTACATACCAGTAGTAATATAAATATTTCGATCTTGCTTGTTGTCTCCAACGCCCTCCAACCTCGCTGACTTGCGAACAGGGAGCTGCACCATGAGCAGGAGCAGTGGCAGAGCCCGGATTTCCGTGGAGCCTGTGCAAAGAAATAACGCCATACTAATATTGACAAGATTAGAAAAAATAGCATACATAATTATGTAATAATTTTAAATTTTAAACTAAAATAATCTATTAGAACACAAGTTCACGGTGCTTGGAAATTGAAAATTAAAGATAAATTCAATTAAACAATAGTAGTAGATCATCCGTTCCATTTAACCTCTACATATTAGAGAATTGTAATTTACTGCTAAGCCTCCTCCCCTCTGCTATTTGCAATTTGTGTGGTAAGATGTGAACCCAGAAGCTAGGGTGGGGGCGTGGTTGCAACCTGCCGAGGCCTTCGTGATTTTTTTTGGGAAATTGTACTGTAGCACTTTCGTTGTTATTTAGCAATTAGTGTCCAATCATGGTCTAATTAGGCTTAAAAGATTCGTCTTGTGAATTTCGTCTAAACTGTGTAATTAGTTTTATTTTTTTATCTATATTTAATACTTCATACATGCGTCAAAGATTTGATATGACGAAAAATCTTAAAAATTTTTGGAAACTACACAGGCCCTCTGAGTGTGGTGACGTCCAACGGTGGTGTCACATCAGCTTTCCTCCCCTCATTATTAGTCTCTGCTACTGCTCCTTGTATCCTGGCCAGCACCCTCTTCCCTGCCTCAACTTCCCTGTCTTGCTGTATACGAGTAGTACAGTGTAGTTGGGCCTAAGGTGTAAGCACTCAGCAGCAAGGCAGCCCGGCCAACCGCCCAGGGTGGCCAGGCCATGGCTCCGCCGCTGAGCAGGAGGGGCCGGGCGGACGCCTCCATGACCAAGAAGACGAAGCGGCCGACCACACTGGACGAGTTGAGCTCCAGCAGTGCGAGGTGTGCCTTTCATTTCGGGGATTGAACTCTTTGATTTGCTCGCTTCAAATCTCGTCTAACTTGCTGAGATCAAGCAGCTCAACTGATGACGATACGTCTCCTGACGAAACTACACCGCCTCGGAGTAGTAAAGAAGATGTACGTATGTATATACTTCCCATGTTCTCAGTTTTGGGTCCAGAAAATTACTCTTGTTCACTAGTTATTACGTACACACATATCATCCGGATCTGCTTGCTGGGATATAGAAACAGCGGC
Organism: Saccharum hybrid cultivar R570; assembly: GCA_038087645.1. Classification (NCBI taxonomy): domain Eukaryota; kingdom Viridiplantae; phylum Streptophyta; class Magnoliopsida; order Poales; family Poaceae; genus Saccharum; species Saccharum hybrid cultivar. Next base: position 2,167,755 of record JAQSUU010000730.1, on the reverse strand, counting down.
CCACATGGCACAGCTGGTGATTTTCAGCTGAAAGCCTGCAATTCTGGACTTGTTCGGCTGGTCATGTTTCGGTTGGTTTCAGCTTATTCTTTCTCCCATAACACTGTTCAACCAGTCGAAATCTGCTGAAATTTTACCAGCCGAACTGGACAACTAGTATACCACGCTGAACTGCTGGGTCGCTCCATTTGGTGAAACAGGAGGCGACCGAGCCGCCCCAAACACTACCGCTAGAAAAACGATTTTTCCCCCGGTGCCTCCATTTTTTTCAGATGTGATTCTATTTCTAGCCGGCTCTACAAATACAGATAATGATCTTAGCAAAATAACCTTCTAAAAAATGCATCTTTAGAGGTGGTTGGTATTTCTATTTTCTAGCCGCCTTTAGAAATATTTATAACCCTATTTCTAGGAGCGGCTTAAAATAGTCAGGCTCTATTTGGTAGAGCTCAAGTTCTAGACTCTAACTTCTTGATTCTTTGATCGAGTAATTCTGGCTTATTCTGGTGGGGGAGCATATATGAGAATTGTTTCCATTCGAAATTGTCACCATAATTAATTCTCTCGTTAGAGTTTTTTTATGCCAATATACCACAATATCGTACTAAAAGTTAACCTGCTCTTAGGTGATCATAATGATGCTGGCAGACCTCCAGCGTAGCCATCGTAAAATGCGCAAGGAGTTGAAGAAGCTGAGTGGACGTTACGATTCTCTAAGCAAACAATTGGAGCTTCACAATAATGGCACAAGCGGTGATGGTGGTTCCACTGCTCAAAGGTGATGTTTGTTACGTACCGTCATGTTATTGGTTTTGATCAATCCTCTAGACTGAAGCTATTACTGTAGTTGTTAATAATATACTGCATATACTACTACAAACGGAAACAATATTATGCTCTATCGGCTTCACTCTATTGTTTTGCTTCATTAATTTTGTTCCTTTTTGTAGATCATCGATACTATATCAAGTGCAACCAGGAATATACAAACTCGTATTCACATCAGGGAATATTGGTGTCCCATTTGAAAATGGGAAAAAGAAAAACATTGAATACAAAATTGAAATGGGGCAAACCATAGATATAACGGTGGCTCTAGTTGATCGTACTGATAGAGATAATGAAACGGTAGAAAATGGGCATCTCGCTTTAGTGAGAGTTGAGTTGTTTGTCCTTGATGACAAAGCATTCAATCAACATGTGCATCAGTCCAATTATTGGTCCACAGAGGAATTGGAGAGATGCATAAGGACCACAACAACAAAACAAAATCCAGCACAAAGAAAGTCAGTAAAAGTGAGTGACAGCCAATTTAACCTCATTCGTGGGGTTGGAAGTCACCGTTGTTCTATAAACGTGAACTCCGGTAACAGCAAGTTTAGGCTTGCCGTGAGGGTAGTGTCTTCAATAAAAGAACGAGTTTTAGAAGGATTTTCAAATCCGTTCTATGTGCGGGACCTTGCCAAGCCAAACAAACAAAGTAAGTACATATTATTCTTTCTCAGATTCTACACCACACATTCTCAGTATCTGAAACTTTTTTATTAACATCTGTGCACTTTTTTTCATTTATGGTTACCAACCTCACATTATTAGAATCTACAAACTCCACACGGCTACATATTCTTGTAACTATAGTAAATCACTTGGAAGGAGTTACAGTAATATCATAAGTTAATATAGTTGTTATGGTAACTCAAAGTGGCCAAAGTTATTCTATGTTGGCCACAGATACTCCCAATGTGATAGCATTACCATACTGTTTTAGTAATGTGCTTCTGGCACAAAATTTTTGATGTGCTTAATCTTGGTAGTTATTTTACTAGGATGCAAGATTCAGTTGCATTTCTAACCAGTTACATTTTTGTGTGGTTATGATGGTTATCAAGAACAAAAACGCCCAATGATGGATTCAAATCAAGCTGCCAGAATCAGTTAAGGCTTGGTGCCCTTTTTCTTCTCCACTTCTTCTTTTTCTTTCTAAGAGAGTGCAAGGAGATGATGATATTAATGTTTCTTCATTTTCAGCTATGAATACGAGTGAAGAACAACCAAACCATCCGTGTCAAGGAAGCAGCACCATGTATTTTGCACAACAATCTACTACCAATGTAAGTAACAGAAAACTAAACCCATTCATATCCAGGGCATGCAATCCTAACTTTATCATAAGTTCATAACACAAGGTTTCGATATATATAGCAACATATCAGGTGGAAACCACACCCTTCGTGAAAATCCGTGCAAACCACGGCAAAAAAGTTGTCTAAATTCACCAAAAAATCATATATGTAGATGATATAATGATACACAACCTTGTAAAATATCTTGTCCAAACTCGACTTCGTTTGTGAGATATAAAAATAACAAATTTCTAGCCAGAAAGCTGTCTAGATGATTAGAAACTTGTTATTTTTATATCTCACAAACGAAGTCGAGTTTGTACAAGATATTTTACAAGGTTGTGTATCATCATATTATCTACATATATGATTTTTTGGTGAATTTAGACGACTTTTTTTTTACCGTGGTTTGCACGGGTTTTCATGAAGGGTGTGGTTTCCACCTGATACGTTGCCTAATCAATAATACGGGTTTTGTGATAAAGAAAGTTTTATTAATTTCAAGATCATTACATCGAGATGATGCAAAGACCTTGAACCACTCTAGTGGCGCGGCGGAGCCAAGATGTGAAACCTGGGTATTCCCACTTCTAGTGGCCAGCTGCTGCAGTGCCGTGCCTCCGCTTCGCCCTCGCCACGCCACGGCCCACGCGCTGATGCCTAGGGTTAGCACCGGCACCGCCCAGCCAGAGGGAGTCGCAGCGCCTCGCGTCTCCAACTCTCCGTGTCTCCGTGACCGTGAGGGACCGAGAGGATGAGGGCGCCTAGGGCCTGGGCCAGGATTGGGCGGCCGCGTGGAGTGGCCAATTGGGCCTAGACGCCTAGTGGGCTGCCCTGCGAGCTCTAGGATTTGGGAAGCGAGGCCGAAAAGCCAATTGTTTGGCTGTTTTGGGCTAAATTAAGTGAAAATGCTGCAGAATGGTGTACTATAAATATATACGTATGAGTATACACACATATATACGTAAAGATGTCACAAAATAGTTGTGTATTCCCGGGAATACAAGGGAATACCCTTGAATCCGCCCCTGAACCACTCTTAGCTTCTGCACAACCATGGTACACACAGTTTAAAAGGATTTAAAAAAGTTCAGCCACACTAATAACACTCAATTCATAGACTAGACTGCTTATGTACGTTTTTTTAATTTTAGCCCAGAATTAAATATTTTCAAAAAGAGCATGTTCTAAACCTTTTCAGCCCACTTAGTTGTGCTAGAGGCTGCGCATGACTCATAACTTCGGTCATGCTACATGCATTAGAGATTTGGCATGACTAACTATACACGCGGGTAACTACGGACTTAGGACTGTAATGAACCACGCCATCGCAGATGGCGTGACTTGCCAACTAAGTCATGCCAAAGTGGATGGCGTGACTCTCTAGGTGAGTCACGCTAGCCCCCATGGCATGACCTTGCTTGTGTCCATTAACTAGTTAGCTTGTGTCGTTTTGATTTCTTTTATTTTGTCAATCCAAAATAAAGGACTCGTGTATCTCCAAAATTGCTCAAAACTTTTAAGTAGATGATAGAAAATAAACACAATCCATTTAGTTGTATCTGGCATCATATCTTTTTGTGGTTTTGAAACTAAAATTCTTCTTGTAAAACTATATCTGAGTCTTAGGTTATCCTGTTTAGCCTCAATATGGCTCCAAAAATCTAGAAAAAATTATCTAAATTCATGATTCGGAAAATAAGTTTTTCATGTAATTTCCTGGCATACATGTTTATGTGAAATCTAAATTTTCTTAACAAAGAACATGCTCAAAATTAAGCTTTAATTCTAAACTAAATTTAGAAGCATTCATAGCAAACCTAGGTAAACTTATAAGCAGCTTATCTTGAAAATAAAGGCCGTGTTTATTCCCACCTCTCACATTTGTATTCAAAAGCCGACCTGCTTATTTTGAGTATGCTTTTACTCCATTTGTATAGCTTCCGTGGGGGAGTGAATTTTTCAAACCAGCTATGCCAAACAGGGCCTTAGCCTTGTTGTCTAACCAAGATGTTCAGATATTTAAGCAAGAAGTTGAAGAGTCAACCTTAGTTTGACCTAGATCCTAAATTGATTTTCACATAATCACTTACCAAAGTGGTAACATATAAATTTTGTAGTACAGGTGATATACTTCATCTTAGTATAAAGTTAAGTTGAAAATCTAAAGTAAAAATAATTTAAATTTAAAGCCTTGGTCTGCGACCCAACGTATTCCAAGTTTGGAAAACAACATTAGTTATATCAATGTTTACAGCTGGTTTTAAGAACATTTTAATGTAGGCTTTATAGAAACATATAATCAAAGTTGGAGTATAAAGTAAGATTTATAATCTAGGGTAATCTTGCTGACAAAAAAAGATATGGTAATTCTTTTTAAGTAGCTAAGACTAAGACATATAAAAACTAATGATTTGGGTACTAGATGTAGTCAGTGAAAACAGGTTAAGAGATGGTATTCAGGGTTTCATAAAAAGTAAGTGTGTACATAAACTTGCCATCAAAGCCAAATTTCTAGAGGTAATGTGGTTTGTCATTTGGCAAGATCTTCATGGGTTAAGCCTTAGTTTGACAAGTTGCCTTTCAAAACTAAGATAAAATCATTGAGAAACATGTCTGGCTAGCCATAAAGCCAACCTCTACCGCTCAACACTGATCACGCCATGCAACAACTTTCCAATGGTCACCACTTAATTAGGCCTAGTAGATTTTCAATGTGGTGATATGCACCAACATTTCTGACATGATCAAGTTGGAGCTAGGGCATGTCTAGAGATGACCTTGTCCTCTAAAGATCAAAGCCACAAATGATTTCAGTTGCCTTATAACTAACATGTATTTTAATGGCAACAATCTCAATAGATGAAAAGAGTCTTGTTTTTTTAATTATGATATTTAGATATTTATACAGCAAGCCATATCATGACCAATATAGTCTACCTATGTTTGTTTGGAAAGCTTTTAAATTTAGTTTTGAATTAAAACTTAATTTTGAGTTTGTGCTTTGTAGATACATAAATTTTGTAGATACATAACTCCTTTGTTTTAGATTGACAAAAAAATAAAAGAAATCAAAACGAACACAAGCTTACAAGATAACAGACACACGACACCCACTTTGGTGCGACTCAGCTAGTGAGTTACACCATTCAGGATGATGCGACTCAATATAGTGCCACCTCTGTTGCTAATATTCAGTGCAAACCACATCTCCGGTGCAATCTATGAAAACCCCATTAAAACCATACTTAGGAGTTTCCAAAAAAAATCTGAAACTATGCACACCTATAGTACACCTATACATGTGCATTGTCACAAAATTTAAGATTCAAACTCGTTTTGTAAAAATTCATATGAAAATAACACATTTCATTTGCATATGCACTAGAGGACAGAATTCCTGCACTATTGGTGTGCATAGTTTCAAATTTTTTGAAAACTCCTAAGTATGGTTTTGCAAAGGATTTTCATGATTGCACAGAAGATGTGGTTTGTACTGAATATTTTGCCTATGTGGAAAGTATTCCCTAAATATATCAGTGTGTATAGTTCCTGAAAATTTAGTCAGGATATGCCATTGTACATATGTGGCGTGACTACAGACATGAGTCATGTCATGGCCTCTCATGTGACTAAGACGAAATGGGATAGTTCCTGAAAATTTAGTCAGGATATGCTCTTTTTAAAATATTGTTGTTTTTAGGCTAAAATATAAAAGAAATCCTGTGCCCAGGTAAAAAAAAACTCCGGTTACACTAATTTTCTTTGTCACCTACCTGTTATTTTGTACAGGCGGAACATACTATGACAGGACAATGTCAAGCTGCTCTTCGTAGTCAGATGCGGGCCGAAACTATGAATAACCAAGCCGGTATGGCACTTCTTTGTGTTCGTTAGATTGTGATCCTATTTTGTTTCCTACAAGTGATAGTTTGAGTGGGTAACTATGTGGATTTCTCTCCCACTTCTATGATTTGAAAACATTTTTAGCAGCGAATACGAGTGAAGAACAGCCACAGCTTCCAGTTCCATGTCATGGAAACAATGCTATGTATTCTGCACAACCACGTATTACCAGTGTAAGTAATATATAAAAACTAAGCCACTATCTATTTCTACTGCACACAGCCCTGCCTATATCACAACACAAGGTTTTCATATACATAATTAATCCTATTGTTCTCTATAATTGCGAAGGAGAATGCTTCAGATGGTGGATCAAGGGATCTATATATTTTATTTCCACTGCATAGTGTGGTACACTAATTTTCTTTGCGACCAACCTGCTATTTTGTTCAGGCAGAACTGGCTTTCCCAGTACAATATCAATCCACTCTTCATAGTCATCCTACATGGGCCCAACCTATGAATAGCCAATCCGGTATGGCACTTCTGTTTATTATACATGATGATCCTAGCTATTTTGATTCTTACAAGTGATAGTTTGAGTGGTAATAACTATATTTGGATTAGTATCCTCCCCACATATAATTTTTCTATGATTTGAACACATTTTCAGCGATGTATACGAGTGAAGTTCAACGACAGCCTATAGATCGTGGAAACAGTGCTGTTTATTCTACACCACAATACACCAGTGTAAGCAATGGGAAAAAAAAACTAAGGCATGATTCATGTATGGGGCGCACAACCTTGACTGTATCATGGCACAATATTTTGATATACATCACTAATCCTAATTTTTACTAACTGGAAATAAAAGAGCATGCTTAAGAAGGTGGATCCAATGATTTAGTTTACTTCTACTCCAATAGTGTGTCACACTAATTTTTTGCCACCTAACTGTTATTGGGTCCAGCTAGACCAGGCTTTGTCGACAGGACACTATCAATTTTCTCATCATTGGCCACCATTGCCCCAAGCTACGAGTAACCAAATCGGTATGTCACTTCTGTTATGCTATTTTAATTCTACAAGCTAGTTGAGTAAATAACTTGCAAATTTGGGCTCTTTGGTTTACCAATTGTATTTCCTGAAAAGAACCTCCTCGGTCTTGGCAAGGGAAAACACCTAGCAACCTAAGACAGGGAGTGGATCATCTCGATGAGATTGAGCTTATATACCATGAGTGATGTGTGAAATCGAGCAATGCCCTGTCGAAGAAGAATGACCGCCTCCATAATTAGGAACCAGGGAGACTCATATTCACCAAGAGTGACGTGTGAAATTAAACAATGCCCAATGAAAGAATGACCTCCTCTGTAATTGTGAACCAGGGAGACCTCATGCTGGGCCCTTCTGAGCCCCCTAGAGCATGTGTTAGAGTGTGAAGTGGATCCAGATTCAGCCTAGCCTGTCATACCCACGCTAGGCCCAGGTTCATCGAAATCCATAACAAACCACGATACAGTCTCTCAACACAAAAAACTCGCATGAAAGGTAAGGGTACCCATCCTTATATGTTGTCTTGCCCAACCAAAAATTTTGATGTGGGACTAAATCTAACAATCTCCTGCATCTAGCTACACTCAATTTTCTAATACCACTTGTTAGAGTGACGGGTACAACCCAACTCGCAATCCTCATTGAGTTAAGTAATTTATTTGTTTTTCTCCCCACTATCAACTTCTAGAGTAAATCGAGAGTAGTCGCCGTCAATGTGGTGATGGAGAATGAGGCGATGAAGGTGGGGATGACAGATAGTGCAATGGAAATAGGTCTGATGATCAGAATGCTAAGAGGCAAGAGCGACCTCTGATGCAGTAGTGGCTTGGGCAATGGCGATGGAGCCCTAGGTGGCAGCATCCAATACTCCGATTGCAGTGAGTGTAGGGGAAGAGGATAGAAAAGGCCATCCTGGACCATGGCCACCCCTAGGTTCTTCATTTTAGTTTATAAAAACATATAGTAATCCATGGCTAAATTGGTTCATGCATCATTAGTGGGAGCCCTAATTCATTCATGCCCCCCCTAAGATGTTGTTCAACCTCCGCCACTGGGTGAGTGCTGTAGCAGATCCAAATGTGATGACTAGGATGCGCGCGGGGTGGGGTGGGGGAGGGGGGTGCACACAGCAAGTAGGGTTGCCCCCGCGCTCTCTTCCTCTTCAGACGTATAGACTTAAAAGTCCAATCGTTCTATCTTTTATAGATGCACAGTTAAAACAATATGTATCTAGACATAGTGCATAACTAGCAGCATAGCTTACCTTGAAAAACCAACTTATAACTTGGAATTGAGGGAGAACCTTAAGTTTGGCCTCTATATTTTCACTTTATCCATAAATGCCGGAACGTTAAAGTTCAAGTTGGGCGTAAGGCTGGCTAGCTCCCAAGAAGAGAGAATTCGAGAAGGGATGTCAGAATCATTCCTGGTAAAGGATCGTCCTTTCGCAGGTACATCTTTTAATCTCTTTCTTTAGTAGTAATAATAACATGAAGAAAGGTATGCTTACCTATGAGTTTTTTCATTTTGGAACTTTTTGCCACTCTAGTAGATAAGGGGCGCAGGCATGGCTGGTGCTAGGGGTGCTGTAGCACCGGTCCTGTCCATTTTATCTCAAGTGAATTCGTATAATAGTAGATCTAAAATATTAGTATTTGGCTCATTACAATTTATCCTAGCAACTGTTCACTTAATAGCACATCTTAGAAGACTTATCTGCTCCCGTGCCTACATATGTTTATGTATGTATTCAAACGTGTTTGTGTTTCTACTGAAATTTTGTTCAGTTATAGTATATTTCCATATAGCTACTGATGTAGAATAGCAAGTGTGTATCTACTATATACAGACAAAATTCCAAAAATGGCAAGTAGAACTTATAAGCATCCTTTATGTGTCATTAGAAATTATGACTTCTATTCACTGCCATAAAAAATATTGTTTGTCTTTCTTAGGGCAGTCCTAATGGAGTATTAATGGTGGTTTTTATCTCTATTAAATAACTTGCCAGCTAAGCAAAATGCTGACATGGTAGCCTAATTAACGAGGAAAGAGAAGAAAAATAGTAGAAACCATTTCTTCTCAGGGAAACCACCTCTACTCTTGAACCGAGGCATGAAGAAACGGCAATTTCACCATTGGGAAGAAACTAGTATCATGGTGGGGCCTGAGATGGACCGGAAGTGCTCGGCGTGGATGCTTCGTGTGCTCGCCATGGATGCCCCACGCGGCCGCCTGTCACCCATCACCGTGCGCTCGCCCGTCTGCCGCCGCTGCACTCGTCAGCCCGCGTCGCGTGCGCTCGTCGACACCTCCGTGCCCGCTGCCGCCCCACGCGCCCGCCCGTGCCTCCGCGCTGGCCCATCGCCGCCCTGTGTGCTCGCGAGCTGGCCGCCCCGCACGCCCGCCGGACGCTGCACGCGCTCACCGGCGCCGCTTGCTGCTTCTCCGGTCGGGATTTGGTTAGAGGCATGAACGGAGAGAGAGGGGGAAGGGATAAGGGAGAGAAAAAAAAGGCAAATATTTATTACCGGAAGACACTCTCACTATGAGAGATAGTTTATATAGAAAGTTTTTGCTGATGTGGTTATCTTGAAAACCGTGCCTAGTTTCTACCATTAGAACTGCCCTTATGTGTCATTGCTGAAAATAAAAACCAATCAGCTAAGGAGGCAACTAGCACAATATCAAAGCTATAGTTGTCGACAAGTAAACCGTACACAAACACAAATAATGTAAATATGACTGGACAAGAGGCAACCAATTTCCGTGCGCCAGGGTCCTTTGATCCCATCTCATAGCTAACCATCCATCTAATATCAATAGAGGGGATCGTCTTACAAGAAAATCACAAAACTCCCTCGGACTGCCAAAATAGCCTGGCAGTTTTTTACTGAAGCACCTGCCAAAACTGGCATAGTCCGGATTTTATTGAATTCTGCACATTCACGCCAAATTTGATCCTTTTCAATTGCATTTGATTTTTCGGTCCATCTTTGACTCCCCTCATCATTTTTTTTTGGCGAATTGACTCCCCTCATCATATTTTTTGCTATCAACACACGGTGCTACCATGACACCTGCAATGCTAAAGAACATAGTGGTACAAATCTCCAGGTATTGGTGTAGTCAATCAACATTGCTATCCTCCTCCTGGGACATCTCGGGGTCTATTGGTGAAAAGAAATAAACAACAATAACTGTTAAGTGAGTATGATTAATATGCATTTTTCACTGGTTGGACCATATCAGATAATAGGAACTAATAGTTAGCTTAGTAGCATTTTTCATTGGCTGTGCATCCAAACATCCTCTAACTAATAGGTAGCTAATACTAGTTAGTTAGCTAATATTAGATATGAGCTATTACTATTAGTCAGCTAACTATTAGCACATAATGAATCAAACAGGCCTCGGGTTGGATCAGGTTCTGTTAGATAGGGTTGGATCAGGTTCTGTTAGATAGGCTCCTATTGGTTCGACGGCCTGATGGGCTGTGTTCTACAGGGTGCCACGGTGAACCCAGCCTGGTGCATGGTGGACCAAAGAGGTGGCACAAAATGGACCGGTTCCATTCATCTGTCTAGGTCTACAGCTTACGGTGGACACGGCCTGGGTGGGTATGGTCGGAGGGAATGGCTGGTTGCCGGTGGGCCGAAGTTGGCAACCGTTGGGCCTCCACTGGGTCGTCTGGATGGCTTACTGGGTCATTATGGATACAGCTTTGGTAAAGGCAGTGCGTTCATCTAATGTCATTTGACAAAAAATAAATAAAATCTAACTTTAAAAAAAAAATCTGAGAACTAAAATTTATATTTAAAACCCTAAGCAATTCCAAAAAAGAATTACAAACTACAAGGTTCAAGGTATTGTAGATCTCTAAAATTCTAACATAAATTTTGTCTTCATCAATCTGAATTTGAAAATTTTATAAATTTAATTATATGCACTAAATTCTAGATGTGATCTAGATTAGCAACCCCTAGAAATCGAATTTCGGGAAAAGTTGGTAACAACAACCACATTTAAAAGTAATCTCAAAAAACACATTTAGAAATGAATTTATTTCTAGGAATGGCAGTAACACACTGACCACCCCTAAGGGCTTGTTTAAAACATAGGAAAAAGTTTCCGTTCCTGTGTTTTTCATGTGAAATTGAACTGATTCTTGTGAAATTCCAATGTGATTCCTATGAAATTCATGTGTTCCAAATAGGCCCTAAAATGACGGGCATTTCTATGTGTGGTAGGTAACACCAACTGGTCCTATAAATTGATTTTTAGGGTGGTCCGTCTCTACAATCGTCTGCAGAGGTGTCTCAAATTATCAACTACATTAAAAAACAAAATGCCTCTTGAAACAATTTCTATATTAGTACCTAAAAATTCCAATCAAGTCTCAAAAGGTTACTAAAAATAGGAACGCTAGGTTTTCTATAGAGACGACAAGCCTACGGTTGCTAGACTAGTTGGTCAAGCCTCCTGATGGTGTCCCCGTGACCAGAGTTTGATCCCTTGGTCAGACGAATTTCTGGTTGGTGGTTTGGAAAAAAAACCCTTCACCTGTCCCACGTTCCCACAGCATAGGTAAGAGGACCAACCCTCTCACCGGGTAATGGGCCTTTATGTGCGGGTGGAGCATGGTGTTCGGGTGTGTTCTTGGGCTGAGGTGAGAAGTCCCCTACCTGAAGCTAAAATAGCTCGGTGGTGTCTACCCCCTAGCCTGAGTTTTTTTTATAGAGACGACAAAGCTTTGGTGTATCTTTAAAAATTATATGAAGTGGTCAGACAAGTGTCCGCCTTGCGTGGAAATCTAATAAATGGCCATTATATATAATTTACTTCTAAAGTTAGGGCTTAACTTGCATATCCTAATATTAAATAGAGGAATCCTGCACAGTGTTAACATAGTCGGTTTGATACAACAATAAATGGTTATGTTACCAGGATTTTCACAACCGATTTGTGTTACAAACCCGCCAACATCTTGACCAAACACATATTTGGCTTGGTAGTGAGGGTTGTGCTCTAAATACTATTTGTAGCACCCTGTCTCTAAAATCTAATTACAACCCATCTCCTCACGTGAAACGGCGGGCTCACATACTCATAGCATATCTTTTACACTTTCTTTTTTTTGAAACGAATCAGTGTCACACTCCATTTAAAGGACAATATAGAGTGCATACATCTTATGCGCGCCCCAGGAATAGTCGCACACATAAGCTGACAAATTAACAAGAGTATCGTCACAGTGTTCTTACATCACGATATTACAACACATCGTTCTTAACATCACAAGCGGAAAGGTAAATAACACTCTCGAACGAAGTGTCTGCTCCACAGGGAAGGACGACTGGTTGACCCAAACCTAGAAATCTTCCGGGAAATCCTCGTAGAAACTATCATCTGTTACCCATCCGGGATTTTTATCCAAAAACAAAATAGCAACAAGTGTGAGTACACTTGTACTCCGCAAGTATAGTATGAGGATTCATGAGGCTCAAAAAGGTTAGACACGGTTGACTGCAGTTAGCACTTTTAGTAGATCAACATTTCATTATTAATCATTATTAAGTTATGCTCAAGCTCCCATTTAACCCACATGATCCACTACCAGAATTAAGAAGAGAAAGCATCATTATGATCTCATCATCATCATCATAGTTCATCCAAGTATCAAGTAACCATTTATTCTGTGAGTTTTCCGGGCCACTCGTGACCGTGAGCACGACTGTTATAACAGTTTTAACACTCTGCAGAGGTTGTGCATCTTTACCCGTGAGTCGTGTTACCCATATGCCCGGGACCCGTCGACCCCCTAACACTTCCAAGGTGAGCAGGCAGGGTACACTATGAAGCCTTCCATAGGCATCTTCTAACAAGTTAGGGCCACGAGGTTTCCTCGGCAGGCAGATATAGAGAACCCCCTTTCGATGGCACAATTCCCGCAGGCTATACACATCAGAACAGAGGCAGTTCTATACCCAAAGTGGCAAGCCCCTCTTGCGCCCTTTCGGGTAACCTCTAACAAGCTAGAAAAGATCCTATTACTGAGCTAAAGTCAGAGCCATATGACTCTCACGGTTGCACTGTATGTCCCAGCTTTTGCCCTACAGATAAGTCCTTACGGAGGGTTTAGGGCAACATGATCAACATCATTTGCACCATCACCCTTTAGTTCCAGCATTATCATCATGTTTATCCGTTGATAATATTAGTCATAGTGTAGATCATGTTTAATTAGAGCACTAGCATTCTACCCATATGCAAATAATCCCCATAGGAATCAAGGTATAGGTCATCAATTTGCTAGGAAGTCCTTATAGTCGAGCAATATTAGACACATGCATAATGAGTATGTTATATAATGAATAGGACAACAAGGTAGACCCATGCTATACTTGCCTTGGTTCACGAACTGCTGCTGGTCCTGCTGCTCCTCGTATGTGTCCGGATTCCCAACGTACTCCTCACCGTCTGAACTCGACCAACACGGCAACATACACATTTCAGGAGCATTCATGCATAGCAAATAAACCTATAATTAGAACAGTACACTAGCAGTATAAAAACAAGATAAAATGTTTACAAAATTATTCTACGTCTCGTCACGATCACATCAAGGCAAAGTTCACGAAATTCGGAGCTATAACGCGAAAGTTACGAAATAAACAAGATTCCTATAGCGAGTTAATCAACTTATCCTAATCAAGAATTTTAAATGTTGCAAACCTAACTAACAGTGGCATTAATGCGTAGATCATGAAATTATAAAACTAACGCAAGTTGAACGGATCAAATCGGAGCTAAAACGACAATTTTATAAGCGTTTTACTGCAGTGGCAGAACTGTAATTAATCTGGAAACATATTTTTTTCATTTAAACCGAAGGAAATACGTCTTCAGAAAGAGAATGCGTATTTCGGGAATACGCCAAGGACAGCGGGTTGGATACGCCCGAAACCGAGGGGCTCTTTTAGAAAAGATCCTGTGAAGGGGTATGGAGCTTTATGAGCCGTTGATCTCGTGATGAATGGCTCAGAATAGATGGAGGAGGGAAGAGGGGCGCAGGCCACCGGAGTTGGGAGAGGACGCGGCGGCGCCGCCATTGCCGGCGGTGGAAACTCACCGGAGTGACCCAAACCGACGCTATGGTGCACGGTTTTCAAAACCGAGAGCACCGGGGTGACGCGGGGAGAAAGGCGAACTCGCCCCGAAACAAAATACAGCCACGGGATGGCTCGCGCGGCGTGCCCGCCATGGCCGACGGCGGAGAGCTCCCGGAGCGATGAAATTGAGCGCTACGAAGCCCCATTCTCCAAATAGAGACTACGGGGAGGATGCGGAGGGGATGGAGAACTTGGCCATGTCACAGGTGCGGCCGGGAAAAGATCCGAGGGGCAACCGCCATGGCCGGCGGCGGAGAGCTCACCGGAGCTCACGTAAAACGGCCCTATAGGCCACCATTCGACACGGGAGGTGGATGGGGAAAAAGGAGGAAGCGAGGCGAAGCTCACCAAGCGTCAAAACGAAGACGAGAGCGGCTCGTAGATGATGGCGACGCGGAGGAGCGGACGGCGTCTCCGGTGATCTTGCGAAGCTGCGGTTGTGGCACAAACGGGTGAAATGGAGCGGGGAGGGCTATAGAGGGAGCGGCGTCGGGTGCGGCTTCCACTTAAAAGGGCTAGGCGCGGGGAGACGCTCCCACGATGGGAGGAGCAAACGTGGGCAGCGACGGTTTCTCCTCGGGCGCGTGCGTCCGATTCAAGCGGGAGGATGGAGGAGGTGCCGACGAGTGGGCCCGGGCAGTCAGCCACAGCGGAGAGGAGGAGAGAGCGGCAGCGGTTGCAACGCGGACTGGGCCGGCCCAGCAAGGAAGAAAGAAGGCGCGCGCGCGGGCCGGCTCGGTGGGGAAGGCAGCAGGCCGACTGGGCCGAAAGGAGGGAGGGAGAGGAGAAGAAGTTTTTCTTTTTTCTTATTTGATTTTCCAATCCATTTTCCAAAGTTTTTGAAATTCTTTTGAACTTTGGAGCAAAACCAATCAATACAATAAATAAGATGTGGTAGCATGAGTGCATCAACATGTTGCTAACCTTATAATGAATTTTAATTTCACAATATTTATTATTTTCTATATTTGAATGCACACTAAATTACACAATAAATCATATTTAACTATTTTGAAATTATGGAAATTTAGGGTGTTACAATCAGGCAGGAGAGCTGCCGATTATATTGATAAAGAAGAAGTCCCAGACTAGGTATAACAGAAAACAACAATAGTCGTAGCATATCTTTTACACTTTCATCCTCATTTCTTAACCTTAACCTAGAGGTGCTACATCTAGAGTGATATAGCTTATAAGCTGACCCCTAAATGCCTATAAAGTCCCAATGTGATACCACACCACAACCACAAAATAGACCACATGAATGGGGTATTACAATCCTTGTGATACAAATGGTGAACAAAAAACAGAGAACAAAAGCACATGATGCTGCCACAAAAGCTTGTTGGAGTCGCGATTTGCCTGGTTGGGAATGTTTGCCCATTGTGGGCTTGTCGCTGATATGCAATATCAATAGTTAGTGACAAGATTCGTTGTGCGGCTCCTTCCTAAAAGCAACTAATTGGAAACAAGTGAAAACTATTGTTAATCCCCTGTACTGGATAATGAACATTTTTTCTATGCGAGTGTGACTAACGGTTTACCTACCATGGAGTTAGATGCCGCCTGCAATCTTCATCACCAAGGAGCAAACAACAATTATTTTCCCTTCCACCTTTCTCCAGGTTAGTGGTACATCTTTGTAGAAGTCCACATGTCTTCAACATATCCTCTTGTGCTGCCTCCTTGGTAATATTTAACATATCCTCTTGTCTTAAGTGAAAAGGCCTTCTGTCTCACGAACCTTGAGGCTATCCAAGATGAGCCTTGTGGATGAGAACATGAACATTAAATTCCACATGCTTGAGGCTATTACAAAAAAATTTGCCCCCAGCAGTTCACCTCTCCTGGAGCTGCCCGGTGATGATACAACCTACGACAGATATGCACCGCCTGCGCTCCCCACGCGAAGCAAGCGGATAGCAGCTGCAGAGCATATATATCTCATATCCCGGCTTCTAAGAGAGGTGAGTACCTTATCATGAAAATGCCTAGGACTAATCACCGGGATGTCGTCTCCATCGACGTTGTCCAAAAATGCGTATGATGAAATGTTCAATGGTAACCCCGCTCATATACAGGTGTTGTGTGAGTTGTTCCCAGTGGACGACCCGGTTGGCGCGCGCAAGCAGCACCACCGCCGCTCGGCAGTTCGGGCAAAAGGCCTCCTAGCTGGTGCCACATTTTGGGTTGATCTCTGTCCAATGTAATAACATAACTTGCAGTACACTTGGGAGGGTACAAGTATTCATGTACAACTTATTGACCACCGAGGGCACTGCTAAGGCATATTGTATTTAACTTTTTCCCTACCTTAATGCAAAGACGCGCATAAACCTTTTGTGATCGAGAAAAACTATTCTCTATTCCAACACGATGTACCAAGCAGTACATTTTATTGATTGAAATGAGGACAACATTCGCTCGCAATGAAAAAAAAACCTAGCTTGTGGACTCACTGATATAGGCATACTAGAAGAGCACAGTGCGCATTGAAGCCCCATAATAGACAAACAAACAGTGGCATGCCGAGACACAGTCCAACGCGCGTGCCCACACGGGACGATGCAGTGGGCTGCAACATCCGAGGGAGTGCAGGGAACTCCACCGGACCTCTCCCGAGGACTCCCAACGAGCGTGCAGACGATTGTTTAAATATGTCCCTCCCCTTACTTTTCATCCTGCTATACAACTGCTACTGCTAGCCGAATACTCTGCTCTACAAACTCTATTATGGAATGGCTGGATGAACACAGGGTGTTTATCCAAGATGCTTACATAAATTTAGAGTCAAAATCCATGTTTATTTTTGCTACAAATGGATGGAACTTTAGTTATCGCCTTGTAAACTAGTTTGCACCTGCGTGAGTTTCGTTTGAAGTGAGTTTGTAATAAGCTTAATCTGATGCTTCTCTCCTGTGAGAAGCTCAAGCCACAACATCTATTTCCATTATCTAAAAAACATGTAACATCTCCATGTTCCTTTTATGGTAAAGTCTGCCTCACAGCAAGCTGCACACATGATTTCACACTAGTAGATTTCAACATTTCGACTTTGGAGGTTTCTCATCTCAGGGTTGGTTTGAGCTCCCTTGGGCGACATCGGAGGCGGCCGAGCCGGCCCTAACACTGTCGTTCGTGGGGTCTTCTCCAGCTCTTCCTTTCTCTCTTGCGCACGTGTCAAAGAGATCTGCAGGCCTTCTCTCCAAGCTCCATTCACGTGCTGCTAGGTGCTCTTCTAGTCGCAAATCCATGTCTGGTATAGTTATAATTGTGTTTAGGCAGATCGTTGTTGTGGTTTGTTCGTCTATGGCAGTAGGCCTCTCGCTGCCTGTTCTTCATGGAAAACCATGACTCTATATTGAACATTTCTTTTTTAATAAAATATGTATTATAATATGAAATAAAAAAATGTCGGTTTGCGATTTTTCCGTTTAATAAAAGTAATAACTAACCACAAAAATAATAAACTGTTGTGTTATTAAAGTTGTAAAAAAAGATAACATAATAGAGAGAACAATCTCGCTTGGGATTTCCCTATACTGCTTCGAGATATCTCCAAGAGTCTTTTTAAAATTTACTCTCTAAATTATTGTATGGAGAGTCATTTGAGTAAAAATCTTTTCTATTTTTTTATACCCTCCAAAAGCTTTTCTATGTCTTGTGCACATTCTAGAGAGCCATCCTCTATCCATATTTGGTTAGTGAGAAATCAAAAATAAAAGAAGTCTATATCTAGCTAAAGAGCCATCCTCGCTATCCATATTTGGATATTATTTTTTTTTACCAAAAATCACTATTCCTACAAATTTGAAAGGATAGAGTCCTGTAGTTGCAGTTGCTCTCACGCTTACGAATGACGGAAGGGAGGGCAGCTCGGAGCAGCCTTTGATATTCATCCTTTGTGAGACTACCCGCACCCATGGACCTCTATATTCATTCTTTATACGTCCTAGTCAGCAAGATTCTCTCCTCTATACTTAATTCTCCTGCACCCATCCATCCTCTATATCATCCTCTATCCACTCTATCCACTGTGGGACCCACTTGTCACTTTATCTAAATATATCCATGTGTGATCTAGTTTTGAAGGATTTATTGAGACGAATTTAATGGTGAAATCAAAATTTAATTTGGATTTTTGGTTTGTGAGTTATAGCATTTTTTCCTTTGTTTAGCTAGTGGGATCCACCACTATAGAGCATAGAGTAACCATAGTACCACTCTAAATATAGAGTGAGAGAAATGATAGAGTATCGTTTTAGAGTACCCAGTGCAGCAGTTTTTACTCTATATTTATACTCTAAAGCTTTAGAGTATCGTTTTAGAGTACCTACTGCGGGTAGTCTGACGCGGCCTGGACATCAGATGGAGTTTGTATCAGACTCCAAACAGAGGGTGTGTTTAGTTCCCAAAATATTTTGAGAATGGATACTGTAGCTTTTTGTTTTATTTGATAATTATTGTTTAATTATGGACTAATTAGACTCAAAAGATTCGTCTCGCGATTTCACAGTGAACTGTGCAATTAGTTTTTTTTTGTTTCGTCTACATTTAATGTTCCATGCATATACCGTAAGATTCGATGTGATGTTTTAGGGTGAAATATTTTGGGAACTACACACGCCCAAACTTCCCACGGACTCTAAGGCGCAGCAAAGGTTTACCAAGTCCTCTCTGAGTTTCCATCCCGCTCTAGCGTCGGTTGATAGTTTATTGATTACTCTTTCTATAAAAAATAATAATTCTAGATTTGAGATAAATCAAACTTTTCCAAATTTGACCAAGTTTCAAGAAAACAATATGAATATTTTTTTAAAAAATATAAATATTGATGTATCTCTAAATAGATTTATTAAAAATATATTCTTTTGGAGAGAGAGTATAAACAGAAGGACAACGTGTCCTCTTATCTTAATGAAAAGCTTGCGCCCGGGCGCATGTTCTCGTAAAAAAGGAAGAAGGACAATGTGTTCACTCGAAAGCAAACAAATACTAACAAACAGTAGTATGATGGCAATGGGTAAATCCCCATCGGGTATGGACTCCCCAGACCCATCCCCATGATAACAATATGACACCACGGGTATCCCTATATCTAGTTGCGGGTGGGGGAATTTTCCCAGACCCATACCCGTCAGGATAAATTATACCCGGCGGGTCACCCATACCCACCAAAAGTCCTTTTGTTGCCTTATAGAAAATCAGCAATTCACAAATCACAAGCAACCATCACTCCTAGAACAAAAAAATAGACAAAATAGTAACATAATAATTTCTATTGCAACCACCAATCACATAGCATCATAATAATTCTTTAATTTTAGGCTTCTTTAATTTTGGGCCGGGTATTTTTTACCCACGGGTAAACGGGTATGGGCCTGCTACACCGTCCTCGTACCCACGTACCCGATGGGTGAAGATTTTGCTCCGTTTACGTACCCATAAATACGAGTTTTACTCCATATTAGTACCCTAATAGAGTAAATACATCGGGTCGCGGGTCCCCATTGCCATCTTTATGCACTGCCCTTCCTGCGGACTTCCCGCGCACTTCACGAACACTTTCGGCCGACTCCCAACGTGCTGCCAGCTGCCTGTTGCTTTCCATCCCTATATACTAAGGGCCGGTTTAGTTCCCAGAAAATTTTGCAAAATTTTTCAGATTTCTCGTCATATCGAATTTTTAGACAGATGCATGAAGCATTAAATATAGATAAAAAATAAAACTAATTACACAGTTTAGACGAAATAGAAGAGACGAATCTTTTAAGCTTAATTAGACCATGATTGGACATTAATTGTTAAATAACAACAAAACGTGCTACAGGATCATTTTGCAAAAAATTTTGCAACTGACCAATGCCTAACATAAAAATCATATACCAGTAGTAATATAAATATTTCGATCTTGCTTGTTGTCTCCAACGCCCTCCAACCTCGCTGACTTGCGAACAGGGGAGCTGCACCATGAGCAGGAGGAGCAGTGGCGGAGCCAGGATTTTCTTGGAGCTGGGCAAAGACATAACGCCATACTAATATTGACAAGATTAGAAAAAATAGCATACATAATTATGTAATAATTTTAAATTTTAAACTAAAATAATCTATTAGAACACAAGTTCACGGTGGCTTGGAAATTGAAAATTAAAGATAAATTCAATTGAACAATAGTAGTAGATCATCCGTTCCATTTAACCTCTACATATTAGAGAATTGTAATTTACTGCTAAGCCTCCTCCCCTCTGCTATTTGCAATTTGTGTGGTAAGATGTGAACCCAGAAGCTAGGGTGGGGGCGTGGTTGCAACCTGCCGAGGCCTCGTTTAGTTCGCGAAATTTTTTTGGAAAATTGTATTGTAGCACTTTCGTTGTTATTTGGCAATTAGTATCAATCATGGTCTAATTAGGCTTAAAAGATCCGTCTCGTGAATTTCGTCTAAACTGTGTAATTAGTTTTATTATATATATATTTAATACTTCATGCATGCGTCAAAAATTTGATGTGACGGGGAATCTTGAAAAATTTTGGAAACTAAGGCCTTGTTTAAATGCACCCTAAAGTTAGAATTTTTTTCACTCTCTCTCCATCACATCAATCTTTGGACCCATGCATGAAGTAGTAAATGTAGGTAAAAAAATAACTAATTACACAGTTTAGTTGGAAATCACGAGATGAATCTTTTGAGCCTAGTTGGTCCACGATCGGACAATATTTACCAAATAAGACAAAAAAATAGTACTATTCATCGGGTTTATTTTTTTTTCAATCTAAACTAGGCCTAAACAGGCCCTCGAGTGTGGTGACGTCCAACAGTGGTGTCACATCAGCTTTCCTCCCCTCATTATTAGTCTCTGCAACTGCTCCTTGTGTCCTAGCCAGCACCCTCTTCCCTGCCTCATCTTCCCTGTCTTGCTGTATACGAGTAGTACAGTGTACTTGGGCCTAAGGTGTAAGCACTCAGCAGCAAGGCAGCCCGGCCAACCGCCCAGGGTGGCCGGGCCATGGCTCCGCCGCTGAGCAGGAGGGGCCGGGCGGACGCCTCCATGACCAAGAAGACGAAGCGGCCGATCACACAGGACGAGTTGAGCTCCAGCAGTGCGAGGTATGCCTTTCATTTCGGGGATTGAACTCTTTGATTTGCTCGCTTCAAATCTCGTCTAACTTGCTGAGATCAAGCAGCTCAACTGATGACGATACGTCTCCTGACGAAACTACACCGCCTCGGAGTAGTAAAGAAGATGTACGTATGTATATACTTCCCATGTTCTCAGTTTTGGGTCCAGAAAATTACTCTTGTTCACTAGTTATTACGTACACACATATCATCCGGATCTGCTTGCTGGGATATAGAAACAGCGGCCCACATGGCACAGCTGGTGATTTTCAGCTGAAAGCCTGCAATTCTGGACTTGTTCGGCTGGTCATGTTTCGGTTGGTTTCAGCTTATTCTTTCTCCCATAACACTGTTCAACCAGTCGAAATCTGCTGAAATTTTACCAGCCGAACTGGACAACTAGTATACCACGCTGAACTGCTGGGTCGCTCCATTTGGTGAAACAGGAGGCGACCGAGCCGCCCCAAACACTACCGCTAGAAAAACGATTTTTCCCCCGGTGCCTCCATTTTTTTCAGATGTGATTCTATTTCTAGCCGGCTCTACAAATACAGATAATGATCTTAGCAAAATAACCTTCTAAAAAATGCATCTTTAGAGGTGGTTGGTATTTCTATTTTCTAGCCGCCTTTAGAAATATTTATAACCCTATTTCTAGGAGCGGCTTAAAATAGTCAGGCTCTATTTGGTAGAGCTCAAGTTCTAGACTCTAACTTCTTGATTCTTTGATCGAGTAATTCTGGCTTATTCTGGTGGGGGAGCATATATGAGAATTGTTTCCATTCGAAATTGTCACCATAATTAATTCTCTCGTTAGAGTTTTTTTATGCCAATATACCACAATATCGTACTAAAAGTTAACCTGCTCTTAGGTGATCATAATGATGCTGGCAGACCTCCAGCGTAGCCATCGTAAAATGCGCAAGGAGTTGAAGAAGCTGAGTGGACGTTACGATTCTCTAAGCAAACAATTGGAGCTTCACAATAATGGCACAAGCGGTGATGGTGGTTCCACTGCTCAAAGGTGATGTTTGTTACGTACCGTCATGTTATTGGTTTTGATCAATCCTCTAGACTGAAGCTATTACTGTAGTTGTTAATAATATACTGCATATACTACTACAAACGGAAACAATATTATGCTCTATCGGCTTCACTCTATTGTTTTGCTTCATTAATTTTGTTCCTTTTTGTAGATCATCGATACTATATCAAGTGCAACCAGGAATATACAAACTCGTATTCACATCAGGGAATATTGGTGTCCCATTTGAAAATGGGAAAAAGAAAAACATTGAATACAAAATTGAAATGGGGCAAACCATAGATATAACGGTGGCTCTAGTTGATCGTACTGATAGAGATAATGAAACGGTAGAAAATGGGCATCTCGCTTTAGTGAGAGTTGAGTTGTTTGTCCTTGATGACAAAGCATTCAATCAACATGTGCATCAGTCCAATTATTGGTCCACAGAGGAATTGGAGAGATGCATAAGGACCACAACAACAAAACAAAATCCAGCACAAAGAAAGTCAGTAAAAGTGAGTGACAGCCAATTTAACCTCATTCGTGGGGTTGGAAGTCACCGTTGTTCTATAAACGTGAACTCCGGTAACAGCAAGTTTAGGCTTGCCGTGAGGGTAGTGTCTTCAATAAAAGAACGAGTTTTAGAAGGATTTTCAAATCCGTTCTATGTGCGGGACCTTGCCAAGCCAAACAAACAAAGTAAGTACATATTATTCTTTCTCAGATTCTACACCACACATTCTCAGTATCTGAAACTTTTTTATTAACATCTGTGCACTTTTTTTCATTTATGGTTACCAACCTCACATTATTAGAATCTACAAACTCCACACGGCTACATATTCTTGTAACTATAGTAAATCACTTGGAAGGAGTTACAGTAATATCATAAGTTAATATAGTTGTTATGGTAACTCAAAGTGGCCAAAGTTATTCTATGTTGGCCACAGATACTCCCAATGTGATAGCATTACCATACTGTTTTAGTAATGTGCTTCTGGCACAAAATTTTTGATGTGCTTAATCTTGGTAGTTATTTTACTAGGATGCAAGATTCAGTTGCATTTCTAACCAGTTACATTTTTGTGTGGTTATGATGGTTATCAAGAACAAAAACGCCCAATGATGGATTCAAATCAAGCTGCCAGAATCAGTTAAGGCTTGGTGCCCTTTTTCTTCTCCACTTCTTCTTTTTCTTTCTAAGAGAGTGCAAGGAGATGATGATATTAATGTTTCTTCATTTTCAGCTATGAATACGAGTGAAGAACAACCAAACCATCCGTGTCAAGGAAGCAGCACCATGTATTTTGCACAACAATCTACTACCAATGTAAGTAACAGAAAACTAAACCCATTCATATCCAGGGCATGCAATCCTAACTTTATCATAAGTTCATAACACAAGGTTTCGATATATATAGCAACATATCAGGTGGAAACCACACCCTTCGTGAAAATCCGTGCAAACCACGGCAAAAAAGTTGTCTAAATTCACCAAAAAATCATATATGTAGATGATATAATGATACACAACCTTGTAAAATATCTTGTCCAAACTCGACTTCGTTTGTGAGATATAAAAATAACAAATTTCTAGCCAGAAAGCTGTCTAGATGATTAGAAACTTGTTATTTTTATATCTCACAAACGAAGTCGAGTTTGTACAAGATATTTTACAAGGTTGTGTATCATCATATTATCTACATATATGATTTTTTGGTGAATTTAGACGCCTTTTTTTTTACCGTGGTTTGCACGGGTTTTCATGAAGGGTGTGGTTTCCACCTGATACGTTGCCTAATCAATAATACGGGTTTTGTGATAAAGAAAGTTTTATTAATTTCAAGATCATTACATCGAGATGATGCAAAGACCTTGAACCACTCTAGTGGCGCGGCGGAGCCAAGATGTGAAACCTGGGTATTCCCACTTCTAGTGGCCAGCTGCTGCAGTGCCGTGCCTCCGCTTCGCCCTCGCCACGCCACGGCCCACGCGCTGATGCCTAGGGTTAGCACCGGCACCGCCCAGCCAGAGGGAGTCGCAGCGCCTCGCGTCTCCAACTCTCCGTGTCTCCGTGACCGTGAGGGACCGAGAGGATGAGGGCGCCTAGGGCCTGGGCCAGGATTGGGCGGCCGCGTGGAGTGGCCAATTGGGCCTAGACGCCTAGTGGGCTGCCCTGCGAGCTCTAGGATTTGGGAAGCGAGGCCGAAAAGCCAATTGTTTGGCTGTTTTGGGCTAAATTAAGTGAAAATGCTGCAGAATGGTGTACTATAAATATATACGTATGAGTATACACACATATATACGTAAAGATGTCACAAAATAGTTGTGTATTCCCGGGAATACAAGGGAATACCCTTGAATCCGCCCCTGAACCACTCTTAGCTTCTGCACAACCATGGTACACACAGTTTAAAAGGATTTAAAAAAGTTCAGCCACACTAATAACACTCAATTCATAGACTAGACTGCTTATGTACGTTTTTTTAATTTTAGCCCAGAATTAAATATTTTCAAAAAGAGCATGTTCTAAACTTTTTCAGCCCACTTAGTTGTGCTAGAGGCTGCGCATGACTCATAACTTCGGTCATGCTACATGCATTAGAGATTTGGCATGACTAACTATACACGCGGGTAACTACGGACTTAGGACTGTAATGAACCACGCCATCGCAGATGGCGTGACTTGCCAACTAAGTCATGCCAAAGTGGATGGCGTGACTCTCTAGGTGAGTCACGCTAGCCCCCATGGCATGACCTTGCTTGTGTCCATTAACTAGTTAGCTTGTGTCGTTTTGATTTCTTTTATTTTGTCAATCCAAAATAAAGGACTCGTGTATCTCCAAAATTGCTCAAAACTTTTAAGTAGATGATAGAAAATAAACACAATCCATTTAGTTGTATCTGGCATCATATCTTTTTGTGGTTTTGAAACTAAAATTCTTCTTGTAAAACTATATCTGAGTCTTAGGTTATCCTGTTTAGCCTCAATATGGCTCCAAAAATCTAGAAAAAATTATCTAAATTCATGATTCGGAAAATAAGTTTTTCATGTAATTTCCTGGCATACATGTTTATGTGAAATCTAAATTTTCTTAACAAAGAACATGCTCAAAATTAAGCTTTAATTCTAAACTAAATTTAGAAGCATTCATAGCAAACCTAGGTAAACTTATAAGCAGCTTATCTTGAAAATAAAGGCCGTGTTTATTCCCACCTCTCACATTTGTATTCAAAAGCCGACCTGCTTATTTTGAGTATGCTTTTACTCCATTTGTATAGCTTCCGTGGGGGAGTGAATTTTTCAAACCAGCTATGCCAAACAGGGCCTTAGCCTTGTTGTCTAACCAAGATGTTCAGATATTTAAGCAAGAAGTTGAAGAGTCAACCTTAGTTTGACCTAGATCCTAAATTGATTTTCACATAATCACTTACCAAAGTGGTAACATATAAATTTTGTAGTACAGGTGATATACTTCATCTTAGTATAAAGTTAAGTTGAAAATCTAAAGTAAAAATAATTTAAATTTAAAGCCTTGGTCTGCGACCCAACGTATTCCAAGTTTGGAAAACAACATTAGTTATATCAATGTTTACAGCTGGTTTTAAGAACATTTTAATGTAGGCTTTATAGAAACATATAATCAAAGTTGGAGTATAAAGTAAGATTTATAATCTAGGGTAATCTTGCTGACAAAAAAAGATATGGTAATTCTTTTTAAGTAGCTAAGACTAAGACATATAAAAACTAATGATTTGGGTACTAGATGTAGTCAGTGAAAACAGGTTAAGAGATGGTATTCAGGGTTTCATAAAAAGTAAGTGTGTACATAAACTTGCCATCAAAGCCAAATTTCTAGAGGTAATGTGGTTTGTCATTTGGCAAGATCTTCATGGGTTAAGCCTTAGTTTGACAAGTTGCCTTTCAAAACTAAGATAAAATCATTGAGAAACATGTCTGGCTAGCCATAAAGCCAACCTCTACCGCTCAACACTGATCACGCCATGCAACAACTTTCCAATGGTCACCACTTAATTAGGCCTCGTAGATTTTCAATGTGGTGATATGCACCAACATTTCTGACATGATCAAGTTGGAGCTAGGGCATGTCTAGAGATGACCTTGTCCTCTAAAGATCAAAGCCACAAATGATTTCAGTTGCCTTATAACTAACATGTATTTTAATGGCAACAATCTCAATAGATGAAAAGAGTCTTGTTTTTTTAATTATGATATTTAGATATTTATACAGCAAGCCATATCATGACCAATATAGTCTACCTATGTTTGTTTGGAATGCTTTTAAATTTAGTTTTGAATTAAAACTTAATTTTGAGTTTGTGCTTTGTAGATACATAAATTTTGTAGATACATAACTCCTTTGTTTTAGATTGACAAAAAAATAAAAGAAATCAAAACGAACACAAGCTTACAAGATAACAGACACACGACACCCACTTTGGTGCGACTCAGCTAGTGAGTTACACCATTCAGGATGATGCGACTCAATATAGTGCCACCTCTGTTGCTAATATTCAGTGCAAACCACATCTCCGGTGCAATCTATGAAAACCCCATTAAAACCATACTTAGGAGTTTCCAAAAAAAATCTGAAACTATGCACACCTATAGTACACCTATACATGTGCATTGTCACAAAATTTAAGATTCAAACTCGTTTTGTAAAAATTCATATGAAAATAACACATTTCATTTGCATATGCACTAGAGGACAGAATTCCTGCACTATTGGTGTGCATAGTTTCAAATTTTTTGAAAACTCCTAAGTATGGTTTTGCAAAGGATTTTCATGATTGCACAGAAGATGTGGTTTGTACTGAATATTTTGCCTATGTGGAAAGTATTCCCTAAATATATCAGTGTGTATAGTTCCTGAAAATTTAGTCAGGATATGCCATTGTACATATGTGGCGTGACTACAGACATGAGTCATGTCATGGCCTCTCATGTGACTAAGACGAAATGGGATAGTTCCTGAAAATTTAGTCAGGATATGCTCTTTTTAAAATATTGTTGTTTTTAGGCTAAAATATAAAAGAAATCCTGTGCCCAGGTAAAAAAAAACTCCGGTTACACTAATTTTCTTTGTCACCTACCTGTTATTTTGTACAGGCGGAACATACTATGACAGGACAATGTCAAGCTGCTCTTCGTAGTCAGATGCGGGCCGAAACTATGAATAACCAAGCCGGTATGGCACTTCTTTGTGTTCGTTAGATTGTGATCCTATTTTGTTTCCTACAAGTGATAGTTTGAGTGGGTAACTATGTGGATTTCTCTCCCACTTCTATGATTTGAAAACATTTTTAGCAGCGAATACGAGTGAAGAACAGCCACAGCTTCCAGTTCCATGTCATGGAAACAATGCTATGTATTCTGCACAACCACGTATTACCAGTGTAAGTAATATATAAAAACTAAGCCACTATCTATTTCTACTGCACACAGCCCTGCCTATATCACAACACAAGGTTTTCATATACATAATTAATCCTATTGTTCTCTATAATTGCGAAGGAGAATGCTTCAGATGGTGGATCAAGGGATCTATATATTTTATTTCCACTGCATAGTGTGGTACACTAATTTTCTTTGCGACCAACCTGCTATTTTGTTCAGGCAGAACTGGCTTTCCCAGTACAATATCAATCCACTCTTCATAGTCATCCTACATGGGCCCAACCTATGAATAGCCAATCCGGTATGGCACTTCTGTTTATTATACATGATGATCCTAGCTATTTTGATTCTTACAAGTGATAGTTTGAGTGGTAATAACTATATTTGGATTAGTATCCTCCCCACATATAATTTTTCTATGATTTGAACACATTTTCAGCGATGTATACGAGTGAAGTTCAACGACAGCCTATAGATCGTGGAAACAGTGCTGTTTATTCTACACCACAATACACCAGTGTAAGCAATGGGAAAAAAAAACTAAGGCATGATTCATGTATGGGGCGCACAACCTTGACTGTATCATGGCACAATATTTTGATATACATCACTAATCCTAATTTTTACTAACTGGAAATAAAAGAGCATGCTTAAGAAGGTGGATCCAATGATTTAGTTTACTTCTACTCCAATAGTGTGTCACACTAATTTTTTGCCACCTAACTGTTATTGGGTCCAGCTAGACCAGGCTTTGTCGACAGGACACTATCAATTTTCTCATCATTGGCCACCATTGCCCCAAGCTACGAGTAACCAAATCGGTATGTCACTTCTGTTATGCTATTTTAATTCTACAAGCTAGTTGAGTAAATAACTTGCAAATTTGGGCTCTTTGGTTTACCAATTGTATTTCCTGAAAAGAACCTCCTCGGTCTTGGCAAGGGAAAACACCTAGCAACCTAAGACAGGGAGTGGATCATCTCGATGAGATTGAGCTTATATACCATGAGTGATGTGTGAAATCGAGCAATGCCCTGTCGAAGAAGAATGACCGCCTCCATAATTAGGAACCAGGGAGACTCATATTCACCAAGAGTGACGTGTGAAATTAAACAATGCCCAATGAAAGAATGACCTCCTCTGTAATTGTGAACCAGGGAGACCTCATGCTGGGCCCTTCTGAGCCCCCTAGAGCATGTGTTAGAGTGTGAAGTGGATCCAGATTCAGCCTAGCCTGTCATACCCACGCTAGGCCCAGGTTCATCGAAATCCATAACAAACCACGATACAGTCTCTCAACACAAAAAACTCGCATGAAAGGTAAGGGTACCCATCCTTATATGTTGTCTTGCCCAACCAAAAATTTTGATGTGGGACTAAATCTAACAATCTCCTGCATCTAGCTACACTCAATTTTCTAATACCACTTGTTAGAGTGACGGGTACAACCCAACTCGCAATCCTCATTGAGTTAAGTAATTTATTTGTTTTTCTCCCCACTATCAACTTCTAGAGTAAATCGAGAGTAGTCGCCGTCAATGTGGTGATGGAGAATGAGGCGATGAAGGTGGGGATGACAGATAGTGCAATGGAAATAGGTCTGATGATCAGAATGCTAAGAGGCAAGAGCGACCTCTGATGCAGTAGTGGCTTGGGCAATGGCGATGGAGCCCTAGGTGGCAGCATCCAATACTCCGATTGCAGTGAGTGTAGGGGAAGAGGATAGAAAAGGCCATCCTGGACCATGGCCACCCCTAGGTTCTTCATTTTAGTTTATAAAAACATATAGTAATCCATGGCTAAATTGGTTCATGCATCATTAGTGGGAGCCCTAATTCATTCATGCCCCCCCTAAGATGTTGTTCAACCTCCGCCACTGGGTGAGTGCTGTAGCAGATCCAAATGTGATGACTAGGATGCGCGCGGGGTGGGGTGGGGGAGGGGGGTGCACACAGCAAGTAGGGTTGCCCCCGCGCTCTCTTCCTCTTCAGACGTATAGA
Organism: Saccharum hybrid cultivar R570; assembly: GCA_038087645.1. Lineage (NCBI taxonomy): Eukaryota > Viridiplantae > Streptophyta > Magnoliopsida > Poales > Poaceae > Saccharum > Saccharum hybrid cultivar. The sequence goes on along the minus strand of JAQSUU010000730.1, from coordinate 2,137,989 downwards.
CTTAAAAGTCCAATCGTTCTATCTTTTATAGATGCACAGTTAAAACAATATGTATCTAGACATAGTGCATAACTAGCAGCATAGCTTACCTTGAAAAACCAACTTATAACTTGGAATTGAGGGAGAACCTTAAGTTTGGCCTCTATATTTTCACTTTATCCATAAATGCCGGAACGTTAAAGTTCAAGTTGGGCGTAAGGCTGGCTAGCTCCCAGGTGCGGCCGGGAAAAGATCCGAGGGGCAACCGCCATGGCCGGCGGCGGAGAGCTCACCGGAGCTCACGTAAAACGGCCCTATAGGCCACCATTCGACACGGGAGGTGGACGGGGAAAAAGGAGGAAGCGAGGCGAAGCTCACCAAGCGTCAAAACGAAGACGAGAGCGGCTCGTAGATGATGGCGACGCGGAGGAGCGGACGGCGTCTCCGGTGATCTTGCGAAGCTGCGGTTGTGGCACAAACGGGTGAAATGGAGCGGGGAGGGCTATAGAGGGAGCGGCGTCGGGTGCGGCTTCCACTTAAAAGGGCTAGGCGCGGGGAGACGCTCCCACGATGGGAGGAGCAAACGTGGGCAGCGACGGTTTCTCCTCGGGCGCGTGCGTCCGATTCAAGCGGGAGGATGGAGGAGGTGCCGACGAGTGGGCCCGGGCAGTCAGCCACAGCGGAGAGGAGGAGAGAGCGGCAGCGGTTGCAACGCGGACTGGGCCGGCCCAGCAAGGAAGAAAGAAGGCGCGCGCGCGGGCCGGCTCGGTGGGGAAGGCAGCAGGCCGACTGGGCCGAAAGGAGGGAGGGAGAGGAGAAGAAGTTTTTCCTTTTTCTTATTTGATTTTCCAATCCATTTTCCAAAGTTTTTGAAATTCTTTTGAACTTTGGAGCAAAACCAATCAATACAATAAATAAGATGTGGTAGCATGAGTGCATCAACATGTTGCTAACCTTATAATGAATTTTAATTTCACAATATTTATTATTTTCTATATTTGAATGCACACTAAATTACACAATAAATCATATTTAACTATTTTGAAATTATGGAAATTTAGGGTGTTACAATCAGGCAGGAGAGCTGCCGATTATATTGATAAAGAAGAAGTCCCAGACTAGGTACAACAGAAAACAACAATAGTCGTAGCATATCTTTTACACTTTCATCCTCATTTCTTAACCTTAACCTAGAGGTGCTACATCTAGAGTGATATAGCTTATAAGCTGACCCCTAAATGCCTATAAAGTCCCAATGTGATACCACACCACAACCACAAAATAGACCACATGAATGGGGTATTACAATCCTTGTGATACAAATGGTGAACAAAAAACAGAGAACAAAAGCACATGATGCTGCCACAAAAGCTTGTTGGAGTCGCGATTTGCCTGGTTGGGAATGTTTGCCCATTGTGGGCTTGTCGCTGATATGCAATATCAATAGTTAGTGACAAGATTCGTTGTGCGGCTCCTTCCTAAAAGCAACTAATTGGAAACAAGTGAAAACTATTGTTAATCCCCTGTACTGGATAATGAACATTTTTTCTATGCGAGTGTGACTAACGGTTTACCTACCATGGAGTTAGATGCCGCCTGCAATCTTCATCACCAAGGAGCAAACAACAATTATTTTCCCTTCCACCTTTCTCCAGGTTAGTGGTACATCTTTGTAGAAGTCCACATGTCTTCAACATATCCTCTTGTGCTGCCTCCTTGGTAATATTTAACATATCCTCTTGTCTTAAGTGAAAAGGCCTTCTGTCTCACGAACCTTGAGGCTATCCAAGATGAGCCTTGTGGATGAGAACATGAACATTAAATTCCACATGCTTGAGGCTATTACAAAAAAATTTGCAGATGAGATGAAGGTTGGCAGTGGTGCATTTGGAATTGTTTACAAGGTATGTCTAATCATAGAGCGTATTAATTTTCCTTATTTTATGCCAATTTTATACCGCTTCTGCCGTGTATATACTAACGAGTTACTAAATCACATAGGGCAGGTTATATAATGGGCAAGTGATTGCTGTCAAGAAGCTTCATCCACTGAAAGGACTTGATGATACAGCATTTGACAATGAACTCCGTAACCTTTGCAAGATACGCCATCAAAATATCATTCGGTTCCTTGGATACTGTCATGAACCGCAACGTAAGATCCTTACTCATAAAGGGCAGAAAAAATGCTGTTAGAGAAATGGAGAGATTTCTCTGCTTTGAATACGTGGAGCATGGAAGCATTGAAAAGCACATTTCAGGTACACTATTTCCTTGAGTATTTAGCATCTGAAGGCAAATGATTCAGCAATTTTAATTGCATTTGTTGTCTCCATTGCAGATAACTCATGTGATCTTGACTGGCCGACGTGTTTCAAAATAATTAAAGGGATCTGTGAGGGCTTAAACTACCTGCATAGTGCACAAGAAAATCCTATTTACCATCTGGACCTAAAACCTGCTAATATATTGTTGGATGAGAACATGACTCCAAAAATTGCAGATTTTGGTTTGTCCAGACTAGTTGCTTCAACGAAAACCTATAAAACTAAGACTACCAGAGGAACACAGTAAGTTAATGTGTCATTTTTTAAGCCACTTAGTTTGGTAATAATAATGCTTTCAAACATGGCTTGCTATTGCCCTAACCATATCTTGTATGCTTATTAATGTCATGAAGTGGGTACATGCCACCTGAATACATAAATAGTGGGATTATATCGAGGAAGTTTGACGTGTTCAGTTTGGGATTAATAATTATAGAAATACTGGCTGGCAACAGAGGCTACTCTCGGCGTTATGAAATGTCTCAAAAGCAGTTTACAGAGCTTGTATGGAAAAATATTCTTTATATATCATGTGGACATATCTGTTCATATTGTAGGTTAGATGTATTTCTTTTTTCTGATGAATGCAACTAACGCCTAACTTCATGTGCCAACATGGTAGGTAACTATAAACTGGAAGGGGAAGCTGCAGGGCACGCCAGGGTATTCATCACGCGAAATAAGCATCCAACAAGTGAACACTTGCATTAATATGGCATTAAGATGTGTTGATGCTGACCGAAATAGAAGGCCATCTATAGAGGACATTGTCAATGAAGTGAAAGAAATAGAAGCTCAGATTGTGACGATGTCCTTGTATTCTGCTCAGTCAACAGATCTAATTGGTCTGCAGGTATGATAATCTTTTTATGCAATTTTCTAAGCTTCATTTATCAAAAAATGGTATGATTTTTCTGGTATTGCTTGCAACCATAATGGGCAAGACTCAGGGCTTCTGGGAAAAACAACCTCGCCAGCCTAGCCGACTTTCCTAGAAATCTTGGGTTTTGCCAATTTTGGATATGAAAAGGTACACTACTATAATTAAAAATATCCCAAAGTATTTCTATATTTGCTTGTAAACTACTCACTTCTGTCACTCTTAATATACAAAAATTATGCAGCTTTGGACTGTGTGTTGCAAGAGCTTTCTAGCCCTTTTTTATTGTTTTCTTAATATAAAGATATGCAGCTCTCCTGTGTCTTATCTCAGAGCAGGTACAATAATACACCTCAGCTTGGCTTATAGCCGAGCCATGTCAGCAAATGTCTAGGTGGAAGAGAGAGAAAAAAGGAAAGAGGATGTGCTTGTCGTAACATCCGTCGCCGGGTGCTAGCACATTTCCCTGTGCTATGTGGGGGCTGCCACTACTCACCTCACGTCTCTCCCCAACCAACCAGTGAGGGTGTCAGACTAACATTCATTGATGCGAGCGCAAATCAGGAGAGAGAGAGGAGGATGGGAGGTGGTGGTGGGACCCATGTGCTATTAAAAAAATATATGTTTTGAAATATGAAGAGACAAACTATTGTATAAGTAGGCTTTTAAGCTTGTCTCTAGATGACATGGCTTGGCTATAAGACAAGCTTATTAAACTTGCTCTTATGTATATTTCTGTCCACACGCACATACGGGGAATGTGCTTGCTTGGATTTCGTTTCATGTTGTCAGAATGTTAAAAATTTAGTTACCAGTATACCACAATAATCATACTAACTGTTAACCTGCTCCCAGAACAAAAGGATGATGGTAGAGATTAAGGAGGAGATGCACAATATGGTTTGATCTTGTTACCATAAATTTGTCTCGTTGGAATTTTATATAAGTAGTATACCCCTAAAAGTTAACCTGCTTTCAGGGCAAAGTGATCATAACGACGCTCAAAGAGGAGTTCAAGGAGGACCTCAAGGAGATATGCAAACGATCAAAGAAGCTTTCTAGCGAAATCGACAAAAAATGGAGAAGATTACTGAAAGTGTCAACGATCTAAGCAAACAATTGGAGCTTCATATTAACGACACAAGTGGTGATGAATCTGCAGCTTCAAGGTGTTGATTGCTACATACCATCATTTCATTATATCTAGAATTATTATTAGATCTTTCTTATAATATATACTAGAAATTAGTGGAAACTATATATATATATATATATATATATATATATATATATATATATATATATATATATATATAGTGTACTCTATTAAGCTCTGTTGTTTTGCTTCATTAGTTACATAATTTTTTCTTCCTTTGCAGACCACAACCGAGTCAAGTGCAGCCACCAAGATACCGACTGGTATTCAAATCTGGGGTGGCCGAAAAAATTGAAAAGGGGCAAACCATAGAGATAAGTGTAGCTCTAATTGATGGTCATAATAATGATCAAACTGTAGAAAACGGACCTCTTGCTAGTGCAACAGTTCAGTTGGTTGTCGTTAACGCAGAGTTCAATCAACATAATAATCAATACAATTGGTCCAGAGAGGATTTCGAGAGCAGCATAAAGAAAGTGCAACAAGGAATTTCAGCAACAGTAGATGTGGATCAGTCAGGAAAATCAATAGTGAGCGATGGCCAATTTAACCTGGTTCAGGGGTTTAAGTGTCACCGCGGTTCTACAATAATCAGAAACTCCAGTAACAAGAAAGTTAGGCTTGGGGTGATGACAGTGTCACCAACAGAAGAACGAGTTCTAGAGGGATTATCTAATCCTTTCTTTGTGCGGGACCATGACAGGCCAGCAAGACAAAGTAACTTGCGCCATAACAGGTCAAACACACAAAGTACTAACAGGTAAAACACACAAAGTACTATTCTTTCTCATCTTCTACGGTACATTCCCAGTTGTTCTGTATATTTGAAACTTATTTTTAACTTTGCAGTGTTTTGTTTATTGATAATTTTTGACTTTACGTCATTAGCTGCTCTCCTTGTGTAATTTTACAGATACAATTCTCACTGGAACCGTCTTGAACATAAACTCACTACTACACAAATCTTTACCGAGGCGGGCATCGCAATCGCCTCGGACCAAAGGTCACGGTAAGTGAGACCTTTTCTGAGGCGGTTTGATGCCCGCCTCGGTAAATAGAATTAAAAAAACAAAAAAGGGAAGCCTGCAGCCCTATCGGGCCTGGATCTGGGCCTCGCCGCCGCCGCTGCCGCTGCTCACCGGATCCACACGTCCGCTGCCGTCCGAGGTTGCCCCACGCGTGCCCCATTGTCAGAGAACTGCGCTGGCCGGATGCACCGCCGCCGGGACCGGATCTAGCTGGATCTGGCCAGATCTGCGAAGCCGCTGTGGATCCACCCGCCGCCGCCGTGGATCTTGGCACAGGTGAGGTAGAGAGGCCGTGGATCCGCCCGCACCGCCGCTTTGCTCCGCCGCGCTGCGCCACGCCTGCTCTGCCACACAGCGCCGCCGACGTGGATCTAGGCATAGGCGAGGTACAGAGACCGTGGATCCACCCGCACCGCCGCGCCGATGCTCCGCTCCGCCGCGCCACGCTCGCTCCACCGCGTCGCGCCGCCGCCGTGAATCTAGGCACAGGCGAGGTAGAGAGGACGTGGATCCCCCTACACCTCCACGCCGCCACTCTGCTCCACCGCGCCGCCGCCGCCCGCGCCGCCGCGTCGCGCTCCGCCAGCGCGCCCGCTCGCGACAAAGAAGTGGAGGGATAGAGAGAGTGGAGGGAGGGAGAGTGGTGGAGTGAGAGAGAGGGAGTCACAACGGGAGAGAGGGGATGGGCCGGTGCGCCTTCTGGAGAGGGAGGGAGAGGGCTGAGAGAGAGAGAGTGGATAGGAGAGAATGAAACCCTAACTCCCTTATATATATGATGGTGATATCAAGCCAAGATGGGCTGCCTGTTGGGCCAGTATTTTCCAAGGCGGGCCTTATAGTGTGCCCGCCTCGTTAATACAACCGCATCGGTTAAACCGAGGTAGGCATTTTAAGGTGCACGTCTCGGTTAATCGATTTTGCGAGGCGGTTTTTGTAACCGCCTCAGTTAATAAAAAATGACTGCCTCGGTTAATGCCCAAGGCGGTTGAAAATCTTGTCCGCCTCGGAGGCCTATTTCAAAAGGCCTCGGAAAAAGCTTTTTTGTTATAGTGACTAAAAGTGTAATTTTGTGAAACTGCTACTTAAAATTACTTTTTCTATTTTCCACCACAAATGTATTTTCATGAAAAATTATTGTATACACATACCTAATTATGTTAGTTTAATTGTAACTGTATGGTTCAAAATTTGGTTAGTGTTTTGATGGAACATATTCTTTATTACCATAAAATAAAATAGAAAAGAATGAACTTCACTAGATGAATAATATTTATTGAGAAATGGAATCTTGTTTTCCTCAAAGTCTCAAGTAATAGTACATTATCTGGCATTTATTGTTAGAGTAAAATTTATTAGCGGTCCCTAAACTTTTACGATGGTGTCATCTAGGTCACAGACTCTCAAATTTGATTTGTAGGTCCCTAAACTTGTATGACATTGTCATTTTGGGTCACTAACTCCCGAATTTTGATGTTTGAGCCATAGAACTTGTATGGAAGTATCATCTAGGTTCCTGAACTTGCACATCAACACACATATAACACTAATGTGTCATGCTAATTAATGTGTTGATGTGTAAGTTTAGTGACCTAGATGACACTGCTATACAAGTTTTGGGACTTAAAAATCAAAATTTGAGAACTAAAGACCCAGATGACACCGCTGTATAAGTTTAAGGACCCATAAATCAAGATTCGAGAGTTATGGACACCGTACAAGTTTTGGACCACCGGTGAATTTTACTCTTATTATTATATTAACACTACTGTTTCGGTGATGACATGCTTTTGGCATAGAAGTTTAATGCCCTTAGTTACTGTGGTTATTTAAATCGGGGTTTCAAGTTTCTATTGCTTCTAATTAGTAACTTTTTTGTAGGACAAGCCCTAGTTAATAATGGTTATCACCAACAAAATAGTCTGACAACGCCTAACATGCAAAACCCACCATGGCCAAATGCAACTCAAGGTGGAGGAAGGACCAGTTAATGCCTTATGCTCTTCCTTTTTCTCATACTCTTCTTTTCAAGAGAGTGCAACAAGAAGATGCGCTTTCTCAAAACCACTGAACATATCAACGATCAGTATATATATCGCTCGAACCCTAGTAATAGTATACAAGGTGCACGACCGCACCCTAAGTACTATTGTTTCTCAGATTCTACTATACACTCTCGGTTGTTCTGTCTTGAAGGTTTTTTTTTTAACTTCTGTACAGTTTTGTTTATTAGTACATTTTGCATCCACACTGTTAGAATTTATATACACCGCACAGCTACCTGCTCGTGTAATTATATAAGCGTATACACTTAATTATAATTGGAACATAAATTAGAAAATGTAATTTTGTACGGCTGCTATCTAAAAATGTTTTTTTATTTCCACAAGAAATGTAGTTTGATGAAAGTAACTCTATAGAATTAACATTATATAATTTTTTGTGAAAATATATATTTTCAAGATATATCTAATCAGGTTAGTTTAATCATGATACTATCCGAAATTGAAGTGTTTAATGGGACATATTCTTTATAATAAAATAAAATAGAAGATCAAAGAAGGATTTTCTTAATTTCTTCAAAGTAATAATTGTGTTATTTTTTATTTAGAAACAAAACTGCGTTTTTGATGGCAGAGTATATGTTCCCCCACTTGATTTGGTACATTACCAGGCATTTTGAATATACTAGTAACACTACTATTTTGGGAGCTAGCTGCTTTTGTCATGTAAAATGTTTTATAACGTAGCTTTGGTATTTTTTAAGGATTAAAGTTCCAGATGCATTTATCGGTCAAGTAACCAGTGATATTTTTTTGCAGGGCAAGCTCTGGTTGACAATGGTTATCAACTGCAAAATGGCCAAACACCTAACCTGCAAAACCCATTATCGCCAAGTTCAACTCAAAATGGGGGAATGAGTTAAGTCTTGAACCTCCCTTAGTCATTTTCTACTTTTAAAGAAAGTGCAACGAGATGCACACTCTATTGCACACATGTATAAATCAGTGCCAGTGAACATTAACAATATAATAGTATATTGCTCGAACCCTAGTACACAAGGTGCACCACCGCACACTTGTTAGCCGCCTGGCACCTGATCGTAAAACGCTTATTTTGTCCCCTGTTTCTTTGAATATAATGATGCAGATCGTAATGTTTTCTCCTCAACTTCAGGATTGAATACAACCACAAGACAACTACAGCTTCCATTTCTTTCTTCAAGATTGAATATAAATGAAGAACAGCAGCTTCCATTTCTAGGGAACACTACTATGATTTCTGCAGAACCATCTACCAGTGTAAGTAATAGTAAAACTAAGCCAAGGGCACACAACCGTGACTATATATATCATAACGAAAGGTTTTGATACACATGGTTAGTCCTAATTTTCACTAATTGTAACGGAGCATGCTTGTGGTGGATCCACCGGTGCTTAATCTTACTTCCAGTTCATAGTATGGTGCACTAAATTTAATTACACCAATACCACCTACTTGTTATTTTGTCCAGCAAGAACAGCAAGCTTCGATACAGCAGTATCATTTTCCTTATTTGCCGAGGATGGCACAAGCAGCTACAACCAACCAAATTGGTATGCACTCCTATTTTGATTCCAACAATTGATGGGTTGATAAGTGGCTTTCTGGCCAACTATGTTACTTATTAATACTCCCTCCTTCCCTCAAAGAATCAATTCCTAGAGCAAAAATTTATCCACAAATAAATCAATTTCTGGAGGATGACGCGGTCCACCAGGCCATTTAATACTCCTCGTATTCCCATCTATTAATTGTCGCATCCCCTCCTGACCTCCTATCTCGGATCTCCTCCCACTATACCATCTAGCACGTAACTCAAACACCAATTATTGTGCAACTTAATGATGGGACTCAAATTAATTAATAGTAATATGGTTATCTGGCAGCTATACTAATCTATCCGAAGCTCGTTAGAAATTGATTCTTTCAGGGACAGAGGGAATATATTATTATAAACAAGGGAAAAAAAGAGTCATCATGATTGCTCTCATAAGCTAGAAACTACTACGTGCTTATAGATAGCCATGCCTTATAAACTACATGCTGATTTTTTTTGTTTTCAAATTTCTAGTGTTCTATTTTTTTATCATATAGCGTCTTACTATTAAATTGTCCTGATTTCTACAGTTTAGATCTATTTTTTAAACTATAGATCGCACAGTTCTAGACCCTGACCTATTGGGGACGGATATGATAGAATTCATATAAATGACTCATATGGCTTCAGTTCAGAAACGTGAATGAACTATACAAAACCAATATCCGGTTTCAGTACACTAGTCCATCAACCCATGCTCTCACACAGCCTAGTATATTAGAGACATAAGCATTATTTTTTAATTCATCTGACTAATAAGAATTACTTATATTAAATTATATGTTTTCTTTGTTCATTTTTATAATAGGCATAATAGATACTCTATATTCTCTATCTAGTTATGATAAACTTATAAATTATTGATCCCTATGTTTTCATCCATATCCACAGTTTTTTTATTTGTATGGCATATCTATGTATCTTCAATATGCATTTTGTTAAAACCTTAGCTTAGGCTATGATGGTTCATGTTGCATCCCATACCTTATGACTTTATACAAATCTAAATTTCGTTTTTAATAATCTTGTTGATTGCTACATATTCTTTTATCCTCAAATAAAGATGAAAATTTTACTATACTTTTTTTATTACACTCCTTTTATCCTAATATTATTCAGTTAGCAGATGAACTGTCGTCATCAGCATTGGTTGGACATCTCGAGAATGCAAATTATATGGGCAATAGCCATGTTCCGATTCATGAAGTCGGTGGGTTCAGCTGGTTATTTCTATCAATTTTGTTACTATAATCTAAAGATGTCAACATGTGACCTTATCATTTTGTCCATTTAAGAATATTATCTTTTAGCCATTTGAACCACACTCCAGGAAAAAAGAAATGAGATCATGTGAAAGCTAAAATCTTAGCACTAAATGAAATATGAATCCATGAACCATCATATAGGAGCATAAAATTTTGGGTTGGCTTAATAGTCCGTAGATGGTGTAGTACTAAAATAAGACTAAATGAACCACTATTTAACTCTCTAGGCCTAGAATTCATCCCATTAATGCGAGGGGGGAAATAAACATCTAGGCCATTGATTTAGGTACATGATGATGTAAATGAGTTATAAAAGAAGTGCAATCGTGTTTTTAATAATAAACAAAATAAAATACAATAGCTTATATTCAAAATGACATGCATTAGTATATAGTGTCGCATTTGCATGAGAACTTTGAGTTTGTTTATTTAATATTTACTAGTTCATCAACCTGCGCTTTCGTATGGGCTAGAACCTTAGGAGTCATAAGCATCAGTTATATTTAAAATCTTATTAATAAAAAATATATTAAATTGAATGTTTTTATCATTGTTCATTTTCTTGCATAATAGATATAATAAATACTTTGTAGTCTCTATACAATTGTGAGAAACTGATCAATTGGTGATGTATATGTTTTTCATCGATATCCATAGTTTTTCTCTTTTGTATGACACATCTATGTATCTTTAATATGCATTTAGTTGAAACCTTAGCTTCAACTATGATAACTCTTGTTGCAGCTCATATCTTATATGATCTCGTAAATCTAAATTTTGATTTTAAATTTTATCTTACCAATTGTTATAGACTATAATTGTAAGTTAAGTTGAATTCTTATGCTTATTCTACCCTTTTTATATTTTTTAAAAGTAAGGGTTTGATATTATAGACTGTACTCGTAAGTACTGCAATGGCATAAACATTCATTCCAAATTTGCATCGGGTCGCTAAGATTGGTGGTAGAGGTTGAAGTGAGATCTAGGATGGCGTAGTGGTGCTAACCTCAACAAGATATTGAAATTTAAGCTTGATAATGATGGTTTACTCCAAATGAATCTTAAAGTCCATGAAGACATAGCCACCTATGGGCTACACTAACCTTTTCCACTTCTCAAGATATTTGAATTTTGTCAAGAAATTATGTGTAGTTATGATTATACCATCAATATAGATATGCAAAACATTTTTTGTTAATTTATATATATAAAGTAACAACATATATATACATATATGCATGGGTTAATTTATGTTATTTCCAACAATCTAGAGGTGAGTAACTATTTAAGCATGAGATCAAATGGCTATTATTACTATTACTATTACTATTATTGTTATACAAGTGCTATTCTACACCATATGTGTAGAATAACTATTCTACACCAAACTGTTATACTGAACAAAATTCAATACTATTTAGTACTCGAGTGTCAGTATTATTCAGTATTTCATTATACTGATGCATACTGCTGGCTAATACGCGGTTCAGTATTATTCAGTATTTCGTGGTCAGTTTAGCTACTGGGTGTTATACTAAACAAAATTCAGTACTTGCCTCATGTGTCAGTATTATTCAGTATTTCGTGATACTGATGCGTACTACTGACTGATACTGAACGCGTATCGGTATTACTTAGCATTCATGGTCAGTATTATTCAGTATTTTATGTCTTGGTGTAGAATAGTTATTCTACCTTTAAGGTGTAGAATAGCGCTACCGTTGTTATTGTTATTATTATATTATTATTATTATTATTATTATTATTATTATTATTATTATTATTATTATTATTATTATTATTATTATTATTATTATTGTTATTATTAATGGTGATTAGATATACAAAATTGATGGTTAAATAGTTCTGATTTTTGTAAGAAGTTCTAAATTTATCTTTTTTATTATAGCGTGTCTTGTGAGGCTTTAGGGTTGAGGCTCTATTGGGGACTTCAGTTAGAATTTCTATGATTTATCTTTTTTTTTCCTAATGTGATATGCATTTAGTTGAACCCTAAGTTGAAGTGATATAAGCTCTAGTTGCGTCCCTTTCTTTGATATCGTTAATCTATATTTATCCACGTGTTAAGTTCAAACACTATTGCTTATGTATCTTTCATTTAATTTTTTATTTATTAAGAATAAATTATGTGTCCAAAGCTACCCCATTAGTTCATACAATGGCTTAAATAGTCATTTTAGCTTATACCATAGCACTCAAAATATTGTATTTATCTATCAAAAAATTATATGTCTAGTAGTATTGATTTATAAACTATATAATTCTTATATGAAATTATTAGTATTGATATGGCCTAATGTTTCTATTAAAATATATAAACTTATTTATGATAACAACCAACAAAATTTATTATCATACCGATATAACACAAAATTGTCTGTCATTGTTGTGTTGTCATGAAAAATCTAACTTAACACAGAAGTATGTAATTTAAAAATATATATTTCATGGATATAGAATTATTTTCTATAATAGTTTATATTTGCATTTACATGTAGAATTGAGAGGTATTTTTTTGTTAATTTTATAACGGTTGAGGTAGATAATTTAGATACAAGCTAAAAGGTGTTACTTTATAATATCTTTCATAATGGTGTATATTGGTAATTAGAATGCAAACTTAGGAGTTACGTTGCATTATATTTTATAATGACATATGTGGGTAATTTATAAAAAATATGAAGGGTTTATGTTCAATTATCATTTACAATGATAGGGTTGTGTAGTTGAGATACAAATTTAGAGAGTATTATGAAGATCTTTTATTAATGGTGATGGTTAATTCACATGCAAAATTAGAGAATTATTTTGAATTATCTTTCTTAATAATATGGTGGGTAATTTAGATACACATTTATAGTTTTTTTTGAATTGTCATAATGATAGAGGTGGGTAATTTAGATGCAAGATTGGGCTATTTTATGTATTTTTCATAATAGCAGAGGTGGGTAGCTTTTTATAAAATATAACAGATCCGATGGTTATTATTAGTGATAATGATTAGAGTCTACCAAAAAATTAAAGGCCAAATTTCTGATTGTCATAAGAATTTCTAGGATTTATTTTTTCTAGCGTTTAGGTGAGAATTAAGTCATTAACATAGAGCTCCATTGGAGTCTCTAATAAGTAATAGTATGATTGTTATTAAGGAAATTTATTTTTATAAGTTAATTCATCATTAGTACAAGTTTATTGCTAACTTTTTTAGGTAATTACCTTAATTAGTTATTTAAGTTTGGCCTCTTACACACTTCACCCATAAAATGCCTCAATCGTTACTCAATTGAACAATTAATTAATATTTCTATCTATACTAGTAATAAAAAATTTGATATCTGATGGGTTTTATTCTGCAGGTATGCAGTTTAGTATGGACCAAACAGTACTTCCGGTGCAGCTCCTATGGGATAGGACTAATGTGGAGCCGAGCAAGCCTCATTGGGATCTTTTGGATCAGCTCGTCAGGCCGCCGCAAAAGCACTCTGGCTCACTGTCACTGGCCAGCATACAAAAGTCTGTCGTGCAGACTGGTCAGAAAAGTGGTGTTCTCATTGAGCCACTTGAACCTGATGATATGGATGAACAGTGTGTTGCTCAATCCTTCATCTGTTATACTGTCTGCATCCCGTATTAGATGACATTTTAGAGTTTAATTTCTCATGGAAACTAACGCTATAAAGCTAAAATACCAAAATGTCTCTCAGGAAGTAGAGATATAGGTGTATTAGGAAAGAAAAAGAAAGATGTATTGAGAAAGAGAAACGTGTCATGCCAAGTGAAATGTCAAATATTTTGGGATAAATATTGAATGCTATAGGGATAGAGAGAGAGAGAGAGAGATCTAAATCATAGGGAAAAAATCGATGAGCCCAAATATGCATTTGCACAAGGTTTTTTTTCACTATTAGGTAAAAGAGTTCAATATATGAGCGGCTTCTAAACTTGTTAAGATGTGTCATCTAGGTATGTAAAGTTTTAAAATGCATTTCTAGATCCATACACTTTTTAAATAGTGCATAGTAGGTCCATTCCTAGACCATAATCACTACATATTAGATAAAGTTTAGGATTTTACCATAATCACTAAACGTATGGTTTTTTTCACGTATGACTTAAGTGGCATATATTGACAAGTTTAGTGGTGGCTGATGCATTTAACTCTTAATTTAATCATGTTTTGCTAACTAGCTTTATTCATTTGTCTAACATTTTTCAGGCGACCACTAAAGGGGAAGTGGCACAGTAAATATCAGTTGCGATTTGTGAACAAGGCATGCGAGACATATTACACAAGGGATCAAATAAAAGCAGATGAAGGGAACCTTATTATGGTTTCTTTGTTCGATGAGAACAACACGAAGATCACATCTGGTCCCCTGTCTTCAGCTTCTGTTGAAGTCGTAGCTCTCCATGGTGACTTCAATGTCGATGGTCAGGATTACTGGACTTCAGAGGAATTCAGTCGCTCAGTCGTGAGTCCACCGCCTGGAGAAGAAGCATCGTCAGTACTAGGGGGTGATCTCATCTTAGTTCTTGCTGGTGGAGAGGCATGTCTCCGTGACGCCTTTTGCCAGAGGACATCCTTTTGTACTAGAACTGGAAAATTTAAGATGGGTGTAATTCTGCTGGCCAGCACAGAAGAAGAGAGAATTCAAGAAGGGATATCTGAACCATTCCGGGTGATAGATCGTAGTGTCGAAGGTACGTTTCTTTATCTGTTCTTTCATGAAATAAAAATGGCATGCTTACAGATATAACTTAACATGGAATTTGATGGTACTTATTAACGTTGGTCAATAGTGTCAAACACCACTTTTCTTTGGTATAAAGTTTGTTCTCATCCTACTTCATATGAAAACAGTTATGAATTTTTTAGACAATTATTAGTAGACATGATTTCTAGAGGCAATACTTTAAGAGACCAGCATCTGAAAGTAGCGATTTACATAAGATTTCCGTATAAGAATGTATTAATAGAGGTGGGCAGTCTCCTTAGGAAGCCTCGATCTGTATAATTGGTTAATATTGACTAGTGTTTTCCTAGGGCCCCCTCAGCATTTTCAGAAACGGCACCCAAAAAATGTCATCCTCTATTAATCTGTGTCTTGTCTTCTAAAATCTTCATTTATACTTCTCTTACATTTTAGATACCTGAATTTTAAAATGATTTCAAGTAACACTCTTGTATCATCAACTAGTACAAGTAAATTGTTATTTTTATGATTTGTTATTTGTTTTTATGTCATAACATATTACATTTTTATCCTTGTCTAACTACAGAAACTATTGTAAATTGTTAATTGTTTTTTTGCCAACACAAATATGATTTCGTCGGGTTTATGATTTTGTCTAGCGGTTGTTTTACTCGGAACCGAAAATTAAAGATTGTGTATACAGAAATTATAACGAACTAAAGCTACAATTTTAATATAAAATATATGCAATAACCGTCATCAGCATGAAAACTAAAATCAAGCCATCTAAATTTTAGCAACCCCTTCTTTTTATAGTGGAACTCACTATCTTTAAATCTGAATTTTTCAAGATGTGCAATAAGGCACGTATTGGAACATGTAGATTAATTATATTAGATATTAGAGCGTGTGTCTATGTTTCATGTAAAACTTATTTGACCTTTCTTGTCGAGGTTGTGTTTGCAGAGTTGCCCGGGAAAGATGGACCTACTACTACCCATAAAGGTATTTTCTCCCTTACAAAAATGGAATAATTAAGATAGGAGTAGATTTTGTTTTTCATATGTTGTGTAATAATAATACGAAATTTCATAACGCACAGCGCTGCTTCCCGGGTTCCGGTTCAGGCCAACGGACGAGGAGCTAATCGTTGACTACCTGTGCCACCGTGACGCCGCAAAACCCTCCGCTATCGACGTCATAGCGGAGGTCGACATCTACAAGTTTGACCCTTGGAACCTGCCCGGTAAGGCCACGATCATCGGCGGTCAGCGCAAGTGGTACTTCTTGTACCCCACCGGCATCCGCACCAACCGCGCCACTGAATCAGGCTACTGGAAGTCTACCGGCAAAGACAGGACGATAACTGTCTCGGCGGCGGCTGCTGACGCTCGTCTTCTACAGGGGACGCGCACCCAGGGGCGTGAAGACACAGTGGGAAATGCATGAGTACCGCCTCCACGACGATAATCCCATCAGTGCCATGGAATCAGCGTCGTCTAGCTCCAGCAAGTCGTCGGTACGTATAATACGCGCGCGCGCGCCTCCTTCCGAGTTTCGAGCTTTCGAAAGTCTGGTTGTACTCTATTGCGAATCACGCCTACTTTCTGCGTGCAGGAGGAGTGGTTGTTGTGCAAGAAGAAAGAACCGGACCAGCTGCTGCTGAAGCCAGACATCCAGGAGAAGGGAAGAAGGCACGACACGAAAGCCTAACAGAAGGGTAGTTGAGCCTGAATGGGTTTATGCTTCCAAACGGCCCATGTGAGTAGCTGGGCCCGGATGGGTTTATGCCTCCAAACGGCCCATGTAACGGGCAGGCTCTTCCCAGCCTTTTGTATTAATCATAGCGAGAACGGAAGAGAAAGACTCGTGTTTGAACTCTGTAAGAAAAGGATCTTGGTGTGTGAGTGTGTGGATTACATACGTGTGTCCAAGTTATACCCATAAAAAAAAAGACCTAGCCACAGGCTGTGGCTACGGCGGCGACAGTGGACTGCTAGCAACCAAATCCAGTTCTCCCTAATCCACTATTCCTTGTGTGATTGATGCTTCCCCGCACCGTGACCTGAGAGTTCCCAACATTCCACATAGTGCTCTGCCTAGCCTAAAATTTTCCCAATTCGATGGTTCTAACCCTAGATTGTGGGTCCAACGTGCTGAGACTTACTTTGATGTCTATGGTCACATGTCAACTCCTCCAGTTGAGGTAGCCATAGGAGGAGAGAAAGCGATAAGGATTGACGATGTGGGAGGGGCCAGATGACACTACAAGAATCCTGTTAATCCTTGATGAAAAATTTCTGTCACGGATCAAAAAAAATTGTCACCAAGTGACATCTGTGATGGTTTCAGATATCATCACGGATTGAGGGTGTAGGCATAGTGGGTGAGTTCAATGTCGTTGAGGCGTGCCAGGAGGGTGGAGTAGGAGACAGGAGTTCATGTGCTTCTCGTCCAGTGGTAGGGCAGCTAGAAAGAGTAGGGATAGAGAGGCAACAGATAGGTCTACGTGCAAGCAAAGGTACTCAGGCTAGCGTGGCAGTAGATAGCGTCAAAATAGGCCAAAAAACCATATAGGGGTCATTTGAACATTATTGGACGCTTTAAGGTCTAAATATCAGGTTTTATAGTTGAGTGGCTATGCAATCAACTCTTGATATGGTAGTAGATTATGTAAACATTTTACTATTTTTTGTCGACTCATTGATATGTCAGCACCTATGCTGTATGCCAAGTCAGCAAAACCGTTTACAAAACCGTATCATGGGTTATTTAGGGATATGCGCAACCAAGCTCTAAACTGTAGAGTTGGAGCTCTGCAAAACTCTGAAGATGCAGTCTTACTCTCAAATGAAGGCAAGTCTAAACTTCACCAAGTGCTTTGAAATGTTGTAGCATGAACAATTTGTAAACAATAAAGCCCCACATTGCTTGTAATCATGGCATGCTCACAAACATGACAATCCTCCCGTGTTATGCCAGGACTGCTCCCAACGACTGATATACTTCATCCCATTCCAAAGTATAAGCCATTTTGGCTTTTTAGATACATGGTTTTTTGTTTAGGTACATAGCAAAAGTTGTGTATCTAAAAAAACCAAAACGACCTATAAATTGGATTAGAAGGAGTAGTTTTTAGCATTCTGCCAACCAACTTGCAATATCATTTGTCGGAAAGACGAAAAAAAAGATTATGATGCTCTTTGTTCGTCGCCGTTGGTTTCGTTTCCGGTGAATTGTGTACAAACGTGGACCTATGAGGTTCTATAGTATGGTTTCGTAGAAAATGCAAGCAAGTGAAAGCGGCAGTATAGGACGGTGGAAAAGTGCGTGTATGATTAGGGATGAAAATGGAACAGAAATATTCTGAATTGGCCGTTTTCGTTTTCTATATTATGAACCGTTTTTTAACATGAAAAATTGTCAGTTTCCATCGGTTTCACAACCATTTTCAACCATTTTTTATACTCTTTAATTGCTAAATATAGAAATATCCCGAACCGACCGTTTTCGTTTTTCTATATCGTAAGTCCGTTTTCGACCGTTTCCGACCGTTTTCATCCTTATGTATGATGTCGATCGAAAAACGTGCGTGGTCCTTACTGCTGGTCGCTTTTGCTCTTGCCCTGTTGTTTTTGGCCGTCACTTTCCTCTAGGGTCGCCGAGTTGTTTCGGCGTATGTCGTGTTGGCCGGGCAACAATCAGCATCAGGAACTCGTTTCGTTTGAAAAATAAAAATAAAAAACAGTACCAAGAACAGATCAGGATCTTGGACGGTGCTAGTTTATATATATACCTTTGAATATAGTGCACTAGCAGTCCCTCACTAGTAGACAGATGTGTTTCAATCCTGGTTAGGAATGGGCTTTAGTCTCCTGGTTTTCTCAACCAGGATTGTGGTTCCGGAACTAAAGGTCCTAGCCTTTAATCGCCTTTAATCCCGGGTCACGCAATCGAGACTAAAGCCTATCCTTGATACAAAAAATTATTTAAACCCCGAAAATAGCTTTTACAGTGCGCGAGATTCAAACCCAGGACCTCTTGCCTCACGCGTAGTTTGCTTACCAACTCAACTGCACAACACATGTGATATAGTCCTGGGCGCTCTCCTTTTGAATTCACTCGTGAGGGACCTTTAGTCCCGGGTGAGAGACCTTTAGTCCGAGTTGGTAATACCAACCGGGACTAAAAGATCACCTTTTAGTCCGGGTTAGTGTTATTAACCAGAACTAAAAGGTCAAGGCTCTTTAGTCTTGGTTTGTAACACCAACCAGGACTAATGTAGACCCTTTAGTCCGGGTTAGTAACACTAACCGGGATTAAAGGTCCTCTAACGTACAAGAAACTTGGGTTTAGGACTAATGCTCACATTAGTCCTAGGTTTAATTCTAACCCAGACTAATGTGCTGAACCGAAAGTCTTGTCTAAACTTGCGCTGATGTATCATCTGGTCCCTAAAGTTGCACAACAGTCGTTTGGGTGCCTAATTATTGTTCGGTTTCAGTAGGTCCAACTGGGCGTCGACACACATTGCAAATACACCCCTGAGCGAATAGGTCCGATCGAACGCTGGGAGCCGCCCTCTCCTTTGCCGCCAGCGCCGTCGTCGCATGCATCGCCCATCGCTGTAGCTTCCTGTTCCCCATCCGCTGTAGATCCCACCATGGCTCCTGATGGTGCTGCTGGGCTCCGTCGCCACGGCGATAGACGTGTTGCTGGGGGACGTCGTATGGGCATCTGCAGACGCCGAGGAGCTCGTGGAGTTGCTGTCCCGGCAGGCGTGGCGCCCGACGGCGTGGCTGCGGCCCGACCCGGAGGACGACCCCGCGGTGCGGGAAGTGCGCTCGGTGCTCGCGCGGTCCGCGACCGGCGTGATGCCCGACTCCGAGGACGCCAAGTTCGTGCTCGCCCGCGTCGGCGTCGGCACCTAGTCGGACTGCTCCGAGGAGCTAGGCCGCGTTCCTGGAGGCGGCGGGTAGCACCGAGCTCGTGCCGAACGTCGCGGCGCGCGGGGTCATCGGGCAGCTCCCCTCAGCCGTGCCATCCCGCTCCACGAGCCCAGCAGCAAGCAACGGTGCGCGGTTGACAAGCCGGCGGTGCGTGCCCTAGGTGCAGAAGAAGGCGACGTACGAGGCCCGCTAGCTCGTGGGCGTGCCTCGTGGAGATGGACGCCATGCCGTAGCTGCTCCACCTGCTCTCGTCCATGGACGCGTCCGTGCACGACAATGCCGTGAACGTGGAGGTCCGGCGGCACCTGGCGCGCGACGGCGCGTACCACAGCCGGAAGAACGCGCTGGTGGCCGGCCTCTACGGGCTGCTCCAATGCGCGGACGCGCACGGCAGGGCGGTGTCGACGTGCGCGGTGGACGCGCTCGCCGGCCTGCTGGGCTTGTCTGCTGGAGACGACTACCTCGCCGAGGCTCGCGGAGCAGCCGGCCGGCGCGCGGGGCGTCGTGGCGAGCTCGGGAGCTGGTGACGAAACTCATGGACTTCCTCGGCGAGGCGGCGTCCTGGTCGGCGAAGGAGCACTGTGTGGCGTTGCTGGGTTAGCTGGCCGGCACTATGGGGAGAAGGTGCTCGCACTGCTGGGCAAGCTGCCTCGCCTGATGGCGCCGCTGTACGCGCTGATCGCCGATAAGACCCTGCAGGCGGACAAGAAAGAGCGGTGGCAGGTGAATGAGATCGAGGAGCCCTACGAGCAACGCAAGAAACTCTCACAGGGGGTATTTCCCAAACACTATTCAGCGCACATGCGCCAGTCACATTAGCGGCGCGCACTTTCTATTTTCGGACGTTGTTTTCTTTTAGGTCTGGAACCAATACTAAGCATTTTCTGTTTCAGGAGTTGTTTCCTTTTTTTCATGAGGCCAGGTGTAGAGGGTGGATGTGGGGGGAGGAGAGGGAGGCGCATGTGTGTGTCAGATCTGTGTCAGATTCTGTTTTTGTGAAATACTCATATGTTACATAAACTTTAAAATATGATAATTTTCTTATCAAGTATTTATTTTTAATTCTGTTTGCACCATTACGTTCATTACGACGAGATCTATTAAAGTAGATCCATGTTGATATGTTTTAAAATAATTTTCGTGATGATAAAGTTTTGCACCTAGGAGTATAAAGTTTCAAATGCTGTAGTACAAAGTTTCAAACCTTGGAGTGTAAAGTTTTGAATTACAAAGTTCCATTTTAGGTATATAAAGTTCATAGCATGTCTGTACAAAGTTTGAAATGATACCTGAATTTAGGTGTGTAGAATTTTGAAATCCCAAAGTTTTGTATGTGCTAGTTCATGAATTTAAAATGTAAAGTTTGAAATTACAAAGTTTTAAAGATTGAAATACAAAGTTTAAAATATGCTAGTATAACATTCCTCAATTTTAAAAATAAATTTAAAATTACAAATTTTTGAATCTTAAAGTAGATGTTTTAAATGTGCTAGTATAAAGTTCCTAAATTTAAAATGTAAAGTTTTAAATAAGTTTTAAATATTAAAGTCTAAAGTTTTAAATGTGCCAGTATAAAGTTTTTAAATTTAAAATGTAAGTTTGAAATTACAAAGTTTTTAAAGATTGAAATACAAAGTTTAAAATGTGCTATTATAAAGTTTCTAAATTTTAAAAATAAAATTTCAATTACAAAGTTTTAAATCTTAAGTAAAAAGATTAAAATGTGCTAGTATAAAGTTTCTAAATTTTTAAAATAAAATTTGAAATTACAAAGTTTTAAATCTTAAAATAAAAAGTTTAAAATCTGCTAATATAAAGTTCCTAAATTTAAAGTGTAAAGTTTGAAATTACAAGTTTCAAAGTTTGAAATACAAAGTTTTAAATGTGCTAGTATAAAGTACTTAAATGTGCTAGTGCAACGTTTTAAATATGCTAGTATAAAGTTCCTACATCTTAAAAATAAAATTTAAAATTATAAAGTTTTAAATATTAAAGTAAAAAATTTTAATGTGCTAGTATAAAGTTCCTGAATTCAAAATCGAGTAAGCTTATCGAAAATTTTATAGAGCATAAGACAATATCATTTTGTATATATTGGTTTTGCATTCATATAGATGTGAAACTATCCCCTGCCCGTTTCATCTCCCACGTACCTGCTATCCCAAAAGAGAAATGAAAGGCTCGTAAAACTTAAATACCGGACCATGGACATAGACATGAGAAATATAAAATGGCAAATGGGCCAATTCAACATGTATGGGCTGAAACTAGATACGAGAAGAGAAAGAAACTGCTTCCCAACCCACAGATCGCAACCTGCAAAACCCAGTTCACGTAATAATAAGTGGGCTTCTTTGGTTCTGCACACGCGCACGTCGCTAATTATTGGGGGTGGGCGTGCGCCGGTACCCATCCCAACGCACACGCGCAGTGCAAGAGTCCCGGGGGTATTTGCATTAGTTCAACGGGCGTCGTGTCGCACCCGGTTTTAAGAACAAAACCAGATACACACCATATGTGAGCTCAGAAAGTCAAATCTCACATATAGCTACAAATAAGGTTAATATCAAAAGACAATGCTCAATATATAACAGGAGCATATGCTATGGAAACTAGCTTCTTGTGGAAACTATGGAAACTTTAATCTAAGTCCACATGATTCTAATCCGATGATCTCAGATGAAGGTGGGTCATTTATTCACTTAAACCCTCCCACCAAGATTCTAATCCGACGATCTCAGATGAAGCACAACCCATCTTCAGCTGAGGCCATCGGATTAGAATCCTGTGTACTTGATTGAAGTTTCCATAGTTTCCACAAGAAGCTAGTTTCCATAGCATACGCTCCCATATATAATGTACTTATTATAAAAGATATAACCTTATAAATCAAACAACGGAAAGACAACTCCGGTCTTCAGAGGAAGACTCCACTCCACAGGGACAACTGACTGGTTGATCATAAGCCTATCTGCTCCGATCTATGGCAATCTGGTACCCATCCGGGATTTTTCTAAAATATTGAAAATAAACAAGCGTGAGTACATTTCGTACTCCACAAGCATAACATGGGGATTCATGAGGCTCAAAAGGCAGACACGGTTTACTGCATTTAGCATTTTAGTAAGTCAACATTTTGTTATTGATCAATATCAAATTATGCTTAAGTTCCCAAATTAACCCACATGATCATATACTAGAATTAAACAGAGTCATTGATCAACATTATATCATCATCATCGTCATCATCATCATAATACCTTCATAGTTCACCATGAACAACAACTTCACAAGTGACCATTTACTCGGTGAGTTTTTCGGGCCGCTCGTGACCGTGAGCACGACTGTTATAACAGTTTTAACACTCTGCAGAGGTTGTGCATCTTTACACGTGAGTCGTGTTGCCCATATGCCCGAGTTAATTACTCCCATAACACTTCCAAGGTGAGCGGGCAGGGTACACTATGAAGCCTTTCATAGGTCTCGTCTAACAAGTTAGGGCCGCGAGATTTCCTCGGCAGCCAGATATAGAGAACCCCCTTTCTGTGGCACAATTCCCGCAGGCTATACACATCAGAACAGAGGCAGTTCTATACCCAAAGTGGCAAGCCCCTCTTGCGCCCTTTCGGGTAATCTCTAACAAGCTAGAAAAGATCCTATTACTGAGCTAAAGTCAGAGTCATATAACTCTCACGGTTGCACTGTATGTCCCAACTTTTGCCCTACAGATAAGTCCTTATGGAGGGTTCAGGGCAACATGATCGACATCCTTTGCACCATCACCCTATATTTCAATTATTACCATCATGTTTATCCGATTGTTCCATTAATCATAGTACTGATCATGTTTGAATAGAACACTAGCATTCTACCCATATGCAATAAAACCCATAGGCATCAAGGTATAAGTCATCAATGGCTAGGATGTCCTTATAGTCGAGCAATATTAGACACATGCATAATGAGTAGATTATATAATGAATAGGAATCAAGGTAGGCCCATGCTATACTTGCCTTGGTTCATGAACTCCTTCTGGTCCTGCTGGTCTTCGAAGTACTTATGGTTCCCAACGTACTCCTCACCGTCTGAACTCGACCAACACGGCAACATACACATTTCAGGGGCATTCATGCATAGCAAATAAATCTATAATTAGAACAGTACACCAGCAGTATAAAAACAAGATAAAAAGTTTATGAAAATATTCTACGTCTCGCTACGATCACATCAACGCGAAGTGCACGAAAAACGGAGCTATAATGCGAAAGTTACGAATTATTTAGGGTTCCAAAAGCTAGCTATTAAACTAGACTTAATCGAGAAATTCAAAAGCTTCTAATAGGTATAACAGTAGCACTAATGCGTAGATTACGAAATTACGAACCTAACGCAAGTTGAACGGGTCGAATCGGAGCTAAAACGACGATTTTATAAGCGTTTTACTGCAGTGGCAAAACTATAAATAGATGGAATTCAATTTCGATTTAAAATAAATCAAATTCAGGAATTTCCAATCTGGCCGAGGACCGCGGGCGGAAAAAGAAGAAACCTGAGGGGCTCTTTAGAAAGAAAACCCGCGAAGGGGCATCAGCCATCCTGGGCCGTTGATCTCAAATCGGACGGAGGAGAAATGATGGGAGGGAGACAGAGAAGGCGTGGCCGCCGGAGAAACAGCCGACGCAGCGGCCCTCCATGGCAGGCGACGAGAAGCTCGCCGGAGCGGTCGGTTAGGGCCCTACAGTCCACGGTTCGACGAACCGAGGGCACCGGGGTGACACGGGGGCGACGGCAACCTCGGTGGGGTACAAATCACGGCCGGAGAAGACCCGATGCGGCGCTCGCCATGGCCGATGGTGGAAGGAACTCGCTATGGCCCTAGAGACCAGCAAACAAGAAAAGGGAGGCATGGGGAGATAGAGGGAAACACGGGGTTGCTCACCACGGCAAGACGGAGCGGAGACGGTGAATCGCGAAGAGTGGCGGACGGCGAATTTCGGCGGAGCTCTTTGGTGCGGTTTCCACGGGCGAGGGCGAGGAGAACGACACAGGGGGCGGTAGAGGATGCGACGCCTTTTTAAAAAGACCAAGGAGCGGGGCGGGACGCTCCCACGACGCAGAGCGTGGGGTGACAGCGGTTGCTGCCCATGCGCGTGCGGGGCACGATGGCGAGAGGAGGTTTGGGGAGGAGATGACGGGCAGGGCCGGTTGGTCAGCGAGTGAAGGGAAGTGGAGGCTCTCCACTTCGGCTTGGGCCGGCCCAACAAGGTGGCTGGGCTGAGCCACGGCCAGAGATGAGAACACTACTGCAAACCGGAAATACCCTGACGGTGCGATAACCGTCAGGGAAATTGAAAAAACCGTCAGGGAAATTAAATTTCAATTTCCCTGACGGTGCACCGTCAGGGAATAACCGTCAGGGCTGGCTTGACAGGATAAATGTAATTTCCCTGATGGTTAACCGTCAGGGAAACACAAAATTTATTTTCTGACGGTTGAAAACCCTCAGGGAAATTGCTAAACCGTCAGGGTAAATGTATTTTCCCTGATTGCTGAAACTGTCAAAAAAATGTGTGTTACCAACAGGGAAAAATATTTCCTTGACGGTGTAAAACCGACAGACTATAAAGCTTTTTACCCTGACGGTGTGTACACCGTCAAGGAAATTGTGTTTCCCCTGTCGGTTCTTGTTTTCCCTGTCAACTGATAACCGCAAGGAAATATTATTTTCCCTATAGGTAGTGATTTCCCTGACGATTCTGGGCCATCAGGGAAATACTTTTCCCTGACGGTGTTGAACCGCCAGGAAAAAAAACCACCTGACTGGGAAAAGTGCCATAATAGCCTTTTCCATATAATTTAAAACTGGTATATTTAATATAATGTATGCAGAACCATTGAGACATATATCAAGATAAATACAATACACCATCATGTATATAGATTAGTCTAGCATAAATCCATTACATAAATAGATGTCTTATTTGCATCAACATTGGTAAATACATGAGATGTCCAAATATTTAGCACCTACCCAAAATAATTTCTCCAAACATTTGGCATCAACATAACTCCCTTCCACCACCAGTACTAGCTAAAGGTTAGTACTAGTTCAACAACCACAGCACTAGTACTGATCCTAAGTGTATGCAGAGGCAAACACTTCAAAAGAGTACAACCTAAAGGTTAGTACTAGCTCAACATGTACACCACTAAGAACTAGCTGAAGGTTACTGCCAACCTAAGTGTATGCAGAGGCAAACACTTCAAAAGAACATGCAACACACCCATTCAGTCTTCAATGGGACCAGCACCAGCACCTGCTCCTGCACCTGCACCTGCACCTGTGGCTTCATTATGATAGTTCATGGTCTCCAATGCAACTCTACTTCCACTATGGATTCCCTCATTTGCTCGAACATCATCGTTAGTCGATTCGGAACCCACATGAGATGATCTAGTCACTAGCTGCATGTGAATAATTTCAAGATTATTAGTCACCAGGCTGCATGTGTTTCAGTCAATCACAGTACAGGGCTAAAAACATGTTCAACTAAAAACAAAAGATGTTTTCAGCTAAGAATGTCCAGCTAAGATGTTCAGAAAACAAAAGATGTTCAGCTAAGATGTTTTAGCTAAAATATGGCCAGCTGAAAACAAAAGGTGGTACTGACATTTTAATACCACTAGTCCAAAATCAGTTCAGCATAACATACTAATTCTTCCCAGTATTTCAAAACCGAAATAATGTGAATGTCTACCTTACCACGAGATGACATTGGAATCTCAGCGTAACATGATTATGTGATTCTGTGCAACTAAAGTCCATAGCTACAAAAGAATCAACATGAGGCCACTTCCTCACTGGTGCACTGGGTACTGCCATGCTGAATACCATAAAGCTCTAGTTAGGCTAACTGAAACATAGGAGCTAAATGCCTAAATTGTATGCCATACAATGGAAAGTAAAATTCCCTTCACTTTTATTATTTTCCACCTATGATTTATAGCTAATAGAATATTTTTTATATACTCACAGTTGGTTGTGTTGCTGACAGAATGCTTAGCGCTTCCTCTGGAACTTCCTCGCCCACACGCCAATAAAGGTGCTGCACATGAATATGTACCACTTGTTAATGTGAACAAATGTTGTTCGAAACAACAAATCTTAGATGAATATTTGCACGTACCACCATCATGCCTATTGCCACTTTGCCTAAATTGTCCTTTTCCTGTTGTAGCCTTGTGTTTTCTCGTCGTAGATGTGCAACTTCTCGCTCCATGCTTTGCCTAGAAACTGAATTTGATGGACGGACATTGTTTTCCTTCGCGGCTGACCTGATATCAGCTGCCCTAACAACACCATTTGCAATGGCAAATCGTCCATGGGGCGTGCCACCAGAGAGGTCATACAAGACCTTGCCATTCAACTCTTGCTCATGCACTTGTTGGCTTTCCTCTTCCACATCCCCTTCCCCTTCCATGTGCCCATGCTCTCCATCCACTTCATCTGGATGTGCCCAGTCTCTTTTCCTGATGTTGGACACACTGGTCTGATGGACACAAGACTAACCTTTGCCTAAATAAGTTCACACAAACACCACTGAAAAGGTAAAGTACATGCCCCCACAATACTGCCTCTGTTATACCTGTTCCTCTTACTATACGCAGTTAGGCACACATTTAAATTCAACTTTGACCTACTGTATATGCACACTGAAAAAAAACATATTGCACCATTTTTGCAGCAGTTGTTTTATGCATTCACGAATTTATCAGTGCATACATTTGAAAGGTAAACAGTTACATCTTTCTGTTCATGGTAATTTCGGTCAGTCCTTGCAATCTGTTATCCCCTGAAAAATTCTTTCTCTGCGTGTTTGGGGACTTGGTTGATGCTGAAATATGATAGCTATTGGGATGTTTTTACTAACATGTGGCTGCAATCCAAATACCTACCACATCTTTTTACCTAACATTTGTAGCAACAAACCAAACAGCAGCCATAATGATTTTACCACAACTTAGTCATCAACCAAACACTCTAAATTTGCCACAGAGTGTGGCAAGCCACAAGTGTGGCAGATACCTAAGCTTAAGGGTGCGTTTGGTTCATAACCAAACCTTGCCACACCGTGCCGCAGTTACCGCGCCACAATTTTGGCTCCCGTTTGGTTCGTAGCAGCAGTTATGGCATGCCACGGCCTCGCCAACGCTCGCTAGTTCAATTTCCTCGCTAAAACGTGCCGCAAGTTTGGCGGACGAAATCGAGTTCGCACTTTTGGCGCGGCCAAAGACTGAGCACGGCACTTTCTGGACGTCATCCAAACGGACCCTAAGTGTGGCTAGTTGTGGCCGGCATCCAAACATGCCCCTAACATTTTTATTTGATTCAGTAATGCTAGTACCATTCGCAAAAGAAAAAGAATGCTAGTAACGGTAATCCTTTAAATTTATAGTACCACAACATGCAAGTGCGGTTGTGTTGTGTAACACATACATGATACAATGTACCTTTAAACTGAAGCATAGCCAAATGCCACAAGTATAATGTACGCAAACAACATCACAAGGAGAAAAAAACAAAGGCTAACCTTGATTCTGGAAGCAGGAAGCTCCTCACGAACCCTTCACCACCAGTGTGGATCTTCAGTCATGACCTTTTCTCCAGATCTTGTATCGTTGCCTTCACCGCTGGACCTCTGCTGCTCGTAGGCGTGGTAGGAGCAGCAGTGTGTTCCTCGCCGGAAACTGAGGAGGATTCCAGTGGTGTCCGGGGGAGCTGCGGCGTCTGATCCATCGGCGTGGAGGATCCGCAGGGGAGAGCTGCGACGGCGTCGAGTCACCGAGGGGCAGCTAGGGGCGGACGGGGTAGAGAGCGGTGTGGAGAAGGCGCCCGCGGCGTCCTGTCCAGTGCGCGGAGCGGCGTGGGGAAGGCGCGGAGGAGCGGTGGCTTGGGGAGGACGCGGCGTGGGGAGCGGGCGGCGTGGGAGCGATCGGTGGCGTGGGAGGAGGAAGCCGCGGCGCGTGGGAAGGAGTCGCGACCCCGGCGGCGCGCGTGAAGGAGTCAAAGGCGCCCGCGGCGTGGGGAAGGCGTGGAGGAGCGGCGGCTTGGGGAGGACGCGGCGTGGGGAGCGGGCGGCGTGGGAGGAATCGGCGCCGTGGGAGGAGGAAGCCGCGGCGTGTGGGAAGGATTCGCGACCCCGGCGGCACGTGTGGGGAAAGAATGCGGCTAGAAAGAATGCGGCAGGTGCGGCCAGCCGAAGTGAATGGATAGGGTTTGCTTTTTTTTTTCTTTTTTTCCAGCCTGAATACGCTTCTCCTTAAAAAAAAGATAGCGGGAGCGAAATTTTTGGCGGGCCTTTGGCCCGCCTCTCAATCTTTGGAGGATGGCCGAAACTTGCTTTTCTTAACATTTTCATGCCTTCAGATAATTTCCCTGGGTGTAATACAGATCACCGTCAGGGTAAATATTAAAACCGACAGGGTAATTATTTACCCTATCGGTTTCCTAAACCCACAGGTTAATATGAATTTCTCTGACGGTTATACATTTTCCCTGCCTGTTTTTTTCAAACCGTCAAAGAAATTTATTTAACCCTGACGGTTTTCTCAATAACCGTCAAAAAAAAATCAACACCGTCAGGGTATTTCGGGTTTCTAGTAGTGGAAGGGGGAAAGGGAGCGGGCCATCGGGGAGCTGGGCCAACAGGCCGAAAGCGAGGAAAAGAGGAGGAGAAAAAAGATTTTGCTTTTCTTTTTCTATAGCACTTTTCCAAATTTATTTTCAAAAGGTTTTTGAAACCTTTTTTTGCATTTGAATCAAATCCAGTCATCACAAAAATACAATGCAGTGGCATGGATGCATGAACATGTTTCTATCCTTATATTTGTTTCAAATTTTTCATAAAAATTATTATTTCCCTAGGTAAAAATACTCACAAAAATTCTTATATAAATCATTTTAACTATTTTGGATAAATGCAAATTTTAGGGTGTTACACGTCGACACCCGGTTGGACCCAACAGAGACCCAAACAAAGATTAGACACCTAAACGACCATTTTGCAACTTTAGGGACCAGGATAACACAGCAGCGCAAGTTTAAGGACCGCAGGTGCACTTTACTCTATGCCTTTTATGAAAAGTAGACCCAGATTAAGTTCCCACGAAGCACACGTCAATTGTGGACTCCGTGGTGCACACGCGTCATCATGCGATGCTGAGTGCTGACACCCTACTATATATCACCTCATGGGCTCATCGTCAACAAAACATCAGACACTAGCTTCCAAACATCCCGTGTGCCACCATCTTGGCGTGTATGCATCGAATTAGGGCCTATTTCGATACCAGGCGGCTAGAGCATCAGAGAGAGATTTTCTTAAATTCGCTCTCTAAAGTATTGTTCAAAGAGCCATTTCAATAAAAAAACACTATCTACTACATCCTCTAACAACTTTTCTATGTCTTATGCGTATTTATAGAGCCAACTCCTGCTCTTTATGTTTGGTTAGCAAGAAATCCGAAAATAGAGGATAGCAATATTTGAAGATTCAATTAGAGAAGTTTTTGGAGAATATTTTTCTCACTAAAGTTTTTATTCCTATGAAGGATATAGAGGCTTTTGGAGTTGTTCTAATTATTAGCTAGCTAAAAATTAGCTCTAGCCTATCAAAACAGGGAAACTAATTTTTTTATCCAAATCTCCAACTAGTTGTTGCCAACTAGCTACCTAATCCTAACTAATTTGGGCAAAATTTTAATTATCCCTAACTAGTAAAGATCCCTAACTGACTCAAAGAAGCCTTATATAATAACATAGTAGGAGATATCAAACTATGGTAGAGTATAGTATGCTACTATGGACATGTTTGACACAAGAGTTAATTGTTAGCTAGCTAAAAGTCAGTTAAAATCAGCTCTAATGTATCAAACAGGAGAGCTAATATAGGTGTTAGTTAGATTCACAACTAGTTGTTAGCCAAATAGCCAACTCTAACCATTTGATCTAATTTTTAGCCCTAACTGTACCTAGCCCAGCCTAGTGATCCAACGGGCCCTATAACTGAAAGTTTGTATAATGGTACCTCGCAAGGATCCTAATAGGTACACCGAAACAACTTCCAGTGGTGGGGCGTGTATGGAGTAGCAACCAGTGTTTTAAATCTCCGGCTAAGACATTTTAGCGGATGACCTTAAAAACAGCTATAGCGGAGCTAAATGGGGATATAGCGGGCTATAGCGGCTAAGTTGTACATAAACACAAATAACTTAATCTTTCTTAAACAGCTATAGCGGTAGCTATAGCCGGAGATTTAAAACCTTGGTAGCAACCGAAGTTTCTTTTTTTAAAAAAATATGGTTTTCTTATTAGCATTGTGCCTAAGGCCAACTAGTCCCTTTTTTTTTAAATGATGGTTTTCTTATATGCATAATATGTATGTGAGTGTACTGTATTTCAAAAAAAAACTAAAACTTACAGTACAGCAATACCGGACTTTACTGGGCTTTTCAAACTTGCAAAAAAGATCATAAGTATCAAAACATAATATCTATTTTTTGCTAAGACTATACTGGACTTTTCAAAGTAATAACTAATAAACATGGGAAAGGAGATGAAAAAGGTGGAAATCAAACTAACTGTAACAAAGCAATACATTTTTTTTGAGCTCAACAAAGCAATACATTATCCATGAGACGAAGGGTGGAGGTACAGTAATTCTCAACGTCAAGTATATAGCTATGTATATTTATATAATATAATACGTATAATATATATTCAACTTGTTTTCTGATTTTTCCGAGTGGAAACTCAACCCACGTATCACAAGCGTACCAATCCTCTTGCTAGGCCCCAGCCCACACGGCCCACAGCAAAATCGGAGCCCGTCAAAGTGTCTGCGGGTGCACCTTCTTATGATATGAGCAGGTGATGACATTTTTATTAGCTAATGCCAGTCATTGGATTTGTGGGGGCTGGAGACGACTGGAATACGCGTGCAGGGTCATATGGGTGGGAAAATTAGTGGCGATCTAGTGTTAGTGGTTCAGATTAATTAGTTAATGATGTGGAGGTTCAAAT
This sequence comes from Saccharum hybrid cultivar R570, assembly GCA_038087645.1. Classification (NCBI taxonomy): domain Eukaryota; kingdom Viridiplantae; phylum Streptophyta; class Magnoliopsida; order Poales; family Poaceae; genus Saccharum; species Saccharum hybrid cultivar. Next base: position 2,105,970 of record JAQSUU010000730.1, on the reverse strand, counting down.
TTATTAGTCGATGACGTGGATCTATGTGATATCAGATAGAATAGGCAGTGGGGACTAGCTTTATAAGGCAATGTTTGATGGTCTAGGACTAATTTAAAAATTATGACTACTAACTAATTTAAAGTAGTTGTTATCACATACCTGTTTGGATCCTGAACTAGCTATTTGGTTCTATAGATTAGAACTAGTTGTTAGCCCCTGATAGTTGGTAGTTGTTAACCCCTGATAGTTGGGTTGTATAGATTAGTGAACTAACAACTAGTTATGATTTTGCCTAAACTTTAGCCCATCCATTAGTCCTCCTGTTTGGACCCTTAAGGGCTAAAGTTTAGCCAACTAGTAGTTGTTAGTTCAAGGGATGCAAACAGATACAGATATAGATAAAGACGTCGCAAATGTAAACTTCAATTACAAAGATATTTGCAGGCCGAGGTTGGTTGGGCTCGTTTTTCTTCGGGAGCAGTTACGCGGAACCTTCCCAGTTCTCACCTTCACTAGCTAGGACCTCTGCAAGCTAGCTCTGCTTGTGCTTTTATATGTCGCCCATCCTTGGACGACCGCAAAGAGCAGCCATATCCCTAGTTATTCCTTACAGCCCGCAAGCTCTCTCACGCCATGGCACACAGGTGTTCATGTTCATGCCACTGCCAGTGCCACAGAAAGATGTATTGGCCAGCACCAATTGTTCAAAACAACTATTATTATGTCTTTGTCTCTCCACAGCAGGTGCTGGTTGGGCCAAACCAGCTGCCGCAGATAGTCCCTGCGTCCCCGGTGGCAAAGATACCGGCGCTACCGGCGCCATCTGGTAAAGAAACCTGGCTTCCCTTCTCCTAGATCGATCTTCCCCTCTACCGATCATGTGGCTCGATCAGGATGTCAAATACTCCACGCAGAGATTCATAGCGTCGAGTAGCAACCAAAGTAGTATACCGTACTTGTCGGTCGATGGATAGATTCATACTTTTTTTGGCTATATCATCTTCATGCTGAAACTTACTCCCTCTGATCCAAACATAAGGTATTTTATCAGAATTCCTGCAGAGATTTTGTGAAAGTTATTGCTTCAGCGCTCCCTTTCTAAAAGCTAGCACGAATGTTAACTAAATCATCTCTAAAGTAGGAGTGGTTCACCTACTTTGTGGTGCTTGTGGGGCAGGCAGGGTCACTGGGTCAGGCGTCCCAGGAGAACAAAAAAAAAACTAGTTAAAGGTGCTATAGAATTCACGATAATTTCTAGGAAAGGAGCACTAGAGCAGTTCTCTAGTTTCTTATATAGCTTTGACCATCAATATAGATGAAAAATGGTGTGGATACGAAAACATAAGGTTGATGTTGCTGAGATTCATCATGAAAACTTTTTTTTGTAATGTGCTATTACTTTTATTTGAAACATTCATATGTGCATATAAAATGCCAGCGAAAAGTGTCACCTAGCTTGTAGACTGTCTATATGTATGTAGTTTCTACAATTGTTATGTAGTTTTGTGATGTTGACTTACCTAAAATTTGTGACTGGAGTGGCGTTTTGGCTTACTGTACTGGATTGTATATTGTTACAGTTTGAAAAGTAGGGCTGCAAGACTGTTACAAATATCAAGTTAGGATAAAGTAGATTGGGTTGTAAAGATCTGCCATATTGTTATATGTAGATTGTTACATTCTGATATCTATTTGTTTCAACTTGCAAATTGTAACAATATGAAGTACGTTGCAATCTACAGTCTGCAAGCTAAAGTAATTAAACAGGATCAAAATTTAGTTTACCGATTAGTGGTTTGCTTTGCTACCAGTTAGGGCTTCTGCTCCTACAAAACCTAAACTTTATCCTCGGTGCGCCAATAGGTACCCCCTCTGTACTGTAATACAGTGTGTTCTATACATTTTAAGACAAATTAAAGCAGAACATAAAAGGCGCATGTACCCCCATTTTATTTCCTAATCAAACGCTATCATCAACTTGATTAATAATGATTGGTTGATAAATGGAAAGTATGCAATGCAAAACTGGTTTTTGTCCCCTAAAATGCATTATATTTGAGGATAAATTTTGAATGCTAGAATGTCCTATATCACAGGACGGAGGGAGTATGCTATCAAGAATGACAAGTTGAGGGACAAGCACAGAGAGCCGACACCAATTGCAAATGACAAGCATCAGAGGTGTGGTACGAAGAATGCTAAGTCGTCGGGGGAGAATCACAGAGACGCAAGGCAAATTTCCGGTGGTGCAGCAAATGATAAGAAGGTGAGGGAGAACCATCACCGCGTGAAGGGAGAGCCAAAGCAGAAAGTACACGTTGATGCAAAGCCTAGGGTGAAGTGTGCCAACGGTGGGACCCGCCACAAATACTAAGATTGAGAAAATGAAGGGGGTAAGGACGTTTGTGAATGGAAGAATAATAATATATAAGAAGCAAGTTGATGCAGAGGTTCAGTACCTTAGGAAATAAAGGAAGCTAGACTTGTCATCAGTGATACATCCCAAAGACAATTATGTGCGCAATTCTTGTGGCACTTTGAGTCCCTTGGTATGGAGATCTTCGTCAACCATAGATGAAAGTTTAGCAACATATATAATATGCTAATTGGAAGGGTTGTTTTAGTACTTTGCTCTTGAAACATTATTATAAGCTTTGTGCTATGAAAGCAACTACTGTAATAGGTATGGGTCACATGCATCTACAAGTGTTGTAGGTGTAAAGGCTGGGATATGTGTTTATTCCATCATCTAAAAAGACTCCATCTAAAAAGGCTGGGATAGGCGTGCAGGGGAGCTTCCGGTCGGCCATCTTCCCTGGGGAGGACGACGGCGTCGTCATCTGCGCCGAGAGCGGGTCTGCCGCCGTGACCGGCACCGATTTTCGACGCATCGCTTACGTGCAGGCCGGCGACGATCCCTACAGGGTCATGCAGGAATTCTACCTCGCCGCCAGGGTGCACCTCGGCACGTTGTGGTTGGTAGCTTGTTGCTAGTACAAAATTTTCGACCCTTGATTCTTTCATCGGACGGCTGTGATTAACTCTGGACCTGGAACGCGCGCCACGCCGCACCGCACAGGTTGATCCAGGAGAAGGCGTTGCCGCCGATGGCCGACCGGTTCGGGTGGTGCACGTGGGACGCCTTCTACCTCACCGTCGACCCGGTGGGGGTCTGGCAGGGCGTGTCAGAGTTCGCCGACGCCGGCGTGCCCCCGCGGTTCGTCATCGTCGATGACGGATGGCAGAGCGTGAACCGCTACGAGGACCCGCCGCAAGAGGACGCACCGGGAGTCGTGCTCGGCGGGGAACAGATGACCGCGCGCCTCTACCGCTTCGACGAGTGCGCGCGCTTCCGCGGGTACTGGGAGGGCGCCCTGATCCGCCGCCCGCCGGTGCTGTTCTACGACACCAGCATGCCCAAGGCCATCGTGCGCAAGGCCGTGGAGATCGAGAACGCCGGGTAGGCGAAGAAGAAGGCGGCGCAGGGCGGCGCCGCCGACCTCTCCAGCTTTGACGCCAAGATCGCGCTGCTGCGGCGAGAGCTCGACCAGCTGCTCGTGCAGAGGGACGCCATGCTGGCGAAGCTCGGTGACGACAACGGGAGCACCGGCGGCGACGGCGAGGTGGGGTTTAAAGCGTTCCTCAAGGACATGAGGCGCAAGTTCCCGGGCCTGGACGACGTGTACGTGTGGCAGGCGCTGTGCGGCGGGTGGGGCCGGGTGCGCCCCGGCGCGACGCACCTGGACGCGCGCGTCGTGCCGGCGCGGCCGTCGCCGGGGCTGGCCGGCACCATGGAGGACCTCGCCGTTGACCGCATCATCGAGGGCCGGATCCGCCTGGTGCGCCCGGACCAGGCCGGCGACCTCTACGAGTCAATGCACTCGTACCTCGCCGGCGCGGGCGTGACGGGCGTCAATGTCGACGTCGTGCACACGCTGGAGTATGTCTGCGAGGAGCACGGCGGGCGCGTGGAGCTCGCCAAGGCCTACTACGACGGGCTCTCCAGGTCCGTCGCCAGGAACTTCGCCGGCATGGGCATCATCGCCAGCATGCAGCAATGCAACGACTTCTTCTTCCTCGGGACGCTTTAGTTGTTACAAAAAATATTTAAGTAATATTTGTATGATATTGCCACTTTGTTTATGCTTCTTTGTGAACACAATTATCCATTGGGTAATGGACATGTTGGCTATCAAGTTAGTCAAATTCTTGATGCTTTGTCAAGGCCGAATGCAATATAATAAGTGGTTTACTTCCCATTATTAATCATAGAAAATAAAATAATCTGATTCCAATTTCTACATTCATCTCGATGCACTATATATATAACGAAAATGCCTATTTTTTTTGTTGGGACCTATTAAAGCGTTACAATATAACGTGTCTATACTACTACACACAATATAGATGTATGTACAAAATGTTTGTACAGATCTTAATACACACTGATGTTACTATACAACGTATCGATATATGTAGACACGCAATAAAAATGTGGCTACAATATTGTTTCTACTTTTGTTAACACGTGTTTACGCGTTACTATAAAATGTGTCACCCGCCACGTCACCTCTCCACGTCAGCTGCCACGTCATCTTTCACGTCGTCTCTATACTCCTTAATGTGCAATAATGCGTCACTGCAAAACGTGGTTATAGTAGTGGACACGAATTGTGAACGTATCTACAATATTGTCTATATTTTTTCACACGTAATGAAACGGTACTATACGGCGTAACTACAATAATAGACACATGTTATAAATGCATCTATAAAAGCGTATCATTGTGTTTAGACATGCATCTAACGTGTCTATGAAACGTCTATTCATCTAATATATACGCTTACGAAAATCATCTCTACGAAGCCTGACACGGTCCATACGAAGACGCTTCTAACACGTTTTCGTAAAGCGTGTCTACATCCTTATAGAGACAAATTAAAACGTGTCTACTGTCTAAAAAAAAGCGTAGCTACAGGGGGGTTTTCTAGTAGTGCATGCGGCGAGAGGCATGTCCACCGTAACCACGCGGTCGGAACGGTGCGCCTCATCGGGGTCAATGGGTAATTCAAGCGGTACCCGATATCCTCCCCAATCGACGTGGAGTTCGGCTGTGCCTCATCGAGAGACGTCCCATAAATCGTCGGGCATCAATTCCGTTGGTCCCCAACCGCCTCTGCAGCTTCACTTTCGGTTTTTGGGGAGTTTCGATGTTGCGCTTGGTCTTTCACTGAGGTTAGTGCCCTTCTGTGTTCTCTTGTCATCACCGAGAACATCCAACCACTAGTAGGCTCGAGGGCATCTCTCTTGTGAGATTTGGTGTTTTGGAGGGTAGTTTGGGACAATGGCCATTTCATAAGGAATTTTGATTGGCTCTCATTCATCCCTCTCTGGTCGCCTACTCGCCTTTCTCAGTCCTTCATCTATCACTTTGGATGCACGTCAACATGATGCATTCTACTCTTGCAATAAGCAACTTACATCGAGTTACATGCACTATGTGTGTACTTTTACCCTGACCACCCAAGCCAATAATATCTGATCAATCGACAAGCGATGGAGGGTGGTCCGCCTCCACGACAAGGATGAAGGCGTTGATGGAGACGATGAGGTCACAATAGGAGTCGATGCTACTTCGCAGGTCACGCAACCGCGTGGCCATGCCCCTGCCTCTCCGGAGACGCGTGAACAGCGTGCTCCCGTTGTAGAACTCCACGAGGTCGTCGGCATCCCTGAGTGCATTGGTCAGTAGATGCCCTAACTCCACGTGCTGTTGAATGATCCAGCAGCCGGCTGGCGAGTGCAGGAGCCCGCGGAGCATCCGCACGCGCTCCTCCAGCTTCCTGCATTCCTTGTTCATCTCATGGAACTGCAGAAAACTTGCCGCGATTGCGACGATGGTGATGGCGTCCACCCCGAACAGCTGAAGCAGGTTGGCCGCCTTTCCGACGATGTCCCAAAACGCTGCCATTTCGTGTACGAAATGGATATCTCAGGATATGAGTGAACCTGCTGGTGGTGGTCGAGTGCACAAGGTATATATGGGGGAACCTACTAGTATCAAGATGATGAAAGCAAGGATGCATATGTCTCGATCGATATGATGGCAAATTTGCAATAATGCACACCGGCAGGCTCTGTATGTATGTAGATTCGTTTCTTCCTACGGTTGAAGTGTGCCTCGAGAAGAGTTGGGCTCGCTTCCAAGGTCAGGAGGGTTTCAGTATGAGTTACCCAGTGGCGCCATGCGAGTACGGGAGTACCTCTGGTTCATGCTCCGCAGGCCTTGTGCTTCACTGCTGTGGCACCTCTGAAACTCCACCCCAAACTTGTTGGGGGGGAGCACTGACTTGAGATGGATGTCTCAGGAACTCCCACCGGACCTCCCCTGCAGGCCCCGGCCGTGCTTTGTTCTTGAGGGCTCCGTAGCCTTATGCGGCGAGCGTCAAGCAGTAGTATTTCGATGGCAAGGGACGGCGTTCACCCCAAAGGAGGAAAAGAGCAGGAAACTGTCGGGGTACACAGACAAAGTGCAAACACGCACTGCGATGAACATCCCACACGCCTGACAATGCAGTCGTCCGGCACATCCGAGGGAGCTCCACCGGACTCCCCAAAGTGCAGGCAATGTTTAACAAATCCCCTCTCTGTCTTTCCAGCCAACTGCTAGTCCTACTAATCATATAAGTAAGTACTGCTGCTTATGCTTAATTGTGTGCATTTCGATCAATACCAAGAACGCGTGACCGGAGCGGCGAGCCTGACTTAAAGGAAGAGGAGCTGCATCATAAGGAGGAGGAGGAGGGGGCGGTCATGTCCAAGAAAATGAAGCGGTGGACAGAAGAGTCAAGCTCCGGCATGCGCAGCGCCAGGTATGCCTTTTAATTTGGAGGTAAATATACTTTGGGATTGGACTCCAGATTCTGATTGCTTCAAATCTATGACGACGACTCTGGGACCAATTGTATAAACAGCTCTGAAGACACGTCTCTGGAGGAAACTAGACCTCCAAGAAGACTCTCACAATCCCGAAGAAATACTAGAAAAAAAGAGGTACTTCCCATGCTTTTAAGTTTTGGTGTCAGCAAATAAACTACTTGAGTTGTAGCCTGTTGGGCTTTGTTGGGTCACGAAGATCACGTCTGGTCCCCTGTCTTCAGCTTCTGTTGAGGTCGTAGCTCTCCACGGTGACTTCAATGTCGACGGTCAGGACTACTGGACTTCAGAGGAGTTCAATCGCTCTGTTGTGTGTCCAACGCCTGGAGAAAAAGCATCATCAGTCTCAGTCTTAGGAGGTGATCGCATCCTAGTCCTTGCTGATGGAGAGGCATGTCTCGGTGGTGCCTTTTTTCAGAGAACTTCCATTTGTGCTAGAACTGGAATGTTCAAGATGGGTGTAATGCTGGCCAACGTCCAAGACGAGAGAGTTCAAGAAGCCATATCAGAACCATTCCGCGTTATGGATAACCGTGTCAAAGGTACTCTTTTTTTTTTTGAACACAAAGGTACTCTTTTTTATCTGTTCTTTATTTTGTAAAAGAGAAAAAGCATGCCCATAACTTAACATGGAATTTTATAGATCTTCAAAATTAGTCACTTAACTCACAATCATGAAGACTGAAATATATTCCAGATGATCTGCACAACAGATGTATTTATTCAAACATACATAACATATGTGTGTGCATTCATGTTTCATATGTTTAATTTTTCAAATGACAACCTTTTGTGGGAAATTTATTGATATTGTTGTCGATTGAGTGTTTGCAGAGTTGCATGCAAAAGATGGACCTACACAAGGTATCCATAGATCAGCTACCCCTTTTTTCCACTCTGTATTGCCGATGATGGTTATCCTTAATGTTTCCTGGTCATTTTTAGGATTTAATCCAGCTGCAGCAACACTACAGTTCCAAGAAACACTGTCACTGAAGCCATTGTAAATTATACTAACTAAAGAAAACTAAGACAAGTTTTGTATCTTGGGGAAAAAACCATGACTAGACCATAACACAAGGTTAATCTGCAAAGGTTTTGATGTACACAAATGAACCTAACTGTAGAGGAACATGCTTAAAGATTAAGAAGGTGGCTCACATTGCTTTAATTATTTACCTCCAGGACATAGTATAAATTTAACTAACTTCGTTTGCCATCTGGTCATTATTTTTTCAGCAACAACAGGCTTCTATACCACATCAAATTTCTCATCTAAAGGCCAGAAGTGCCCCATGCATGAATGGTACGGCACTTGTGTTCACAAGATTTTGTTATTTAATTTCTAGCTTGTTCCTACGAATATATTAAATGGTCGTTTAGTAGGGTAATTATTGTGAATTTTCTTCTAAGGATGTGGTCATTACTAGCACTGTGATGGGAGCCACGCTCCAAAGCTCAAATAAATAACACAAATCAAAACTCATTCCGGCTTTGGTCTGTCAACAAATTAGACATCAAACTAATATCATCTCACATATCAAATACACATACTAGTGCTAGATATTTTAAATTAATATACAACAGTGTTAAAAGGAGTTACCATATTCGTCTAAAGAATCAAGAAATTACAAGGTTAATTGATAGAAATAATATACACCGTTGATGTTAATGATCATTTAATGGTCTAGATTTAACAGAACAGCCAATAAAATAACGATTGATATTGTTCTGGACTCAAAGTTAGAATTATTTAGATCCACCTATTATAGAAATCTGCATCTAAGAAGAGATACAACGAACTCTTCCATCAGATCATGTGTACCCGTTTATCCACGCTCTTCACGTCAACATACAAAATGGATTAGTGGCTACTTGAGGCATTAGTGGCTCCATAGCACAATAAGGCAACTGAATCCGCAAGAGAAACTATAGGATCATAAACAACTTAGAATTTACAAGAGGGCCAATGAACTGAACATTGGGGAAACTTGAAATCTTGAATAGTAGTTTTGTTGAGGAATGGAGCTCACAAAGATTAAGTTGAAGGCAACCTTAATTTGGCCTCGAGAAGAATCCATAGCCTGAGTGCTAATAATCACAGCAACAATTTTGTAGCTGCACAACACACGGCATCCATGGCCGGGTTAGGCATCCTTGAGGCAAGGACGATGACCACACAGCAGAAGCAACAGCTGCTGCGACGCAGAGAAGTACCAGCAAGCAGAACACCGTCTCCAGTGATAAGACGAGCGTACATGCCAAAGCTGTATCTTGCTCCCATGTTGGTTCCGAGTATCCCGAGCTGCTCGTTCCTGCAGCGTTGTTTCCTCTGCCAGAGGGAGCTCACCGAGGGCATGGACATCTACATGTACAGGTCAGTTCAGTTCTCCACTACAAGTTTCAGTTATGATGTCGTGTAGTAGTATGGCAGGAAAATTCTGGTTTCTGATGATGGCATACGGTTATGTAACAGAGGCGACAGGGCGTTCTGCAGCGAGAGCTGCCGGTGCCGGCATATGATGGAGGACAATAGCTCCGCCATTGACAGCGGCCGGGTCATGGCGCCAGACCGCTTCCACCGCTCTGGCAGCTGCTACAAGGCCACCCCTAGCGTTTGCTTCTTCTTGGAAGGCAGGCAGGTACAGGGATAAGCAATCGACCAGGGAGGCGAGCCAGCGCCAGTCGGTAGGGGAAGAAAGGACATCGGAATTTGGATGGGTGTGATACTGAATTCGAAAGTTATAACAATTTCTATTGCCTGAATTTCTCGCCTGCAATTAGTGCAAAGTGAATGTTTGACACTTGAGAGACCTTGTCTTGAGCCTCTTACATGTTGCAGGGAGCTCTCCCCGATTCTGTGTGTGAAATTCCATTTATGATGGGAAAGTAGGGTTTGTGCAAAACCGTTTATGATGACAACCAGAGAACTGCTTGCACCGTGGCTGGCGGGCGGCAAGATAGCGAGCTTTGGCCGGCCGGTGGCTATGAACGGTCAGGACGTGCCCAGCAGACTGATCTGCTATCGAATGTTATGGAGAGTGTAACCGGCCACGTTCGCCGTTGCCACTCTGAGTGAGGATAATCTCGCACCTAGAAATCGTTTTCATCAAAAGTTATTGGTACCATTGACCAAGCTGGTCTGTTCAAGGGTAATCTGGGTGAAACTTTATAGACTGTTCTTTTATAATCCCTTCTGGCTCTTTTGCTTTCGTGTTCTTGGTTTGATCCTGGTGATTGCGAATATGTGGCTCTGAGATGGGATGATATTGTTTACGACTTGGTGCTCTTGGGCATTTTCTTGTTTCACCGGATGTAACACCCAGAATTTCAAGTTTTTGAAATAGCTAAAATTGATTAAAAATATGCCCTAGTTTGAGTGAAAATAATATAGAGAAATAATGATTTATTTAGGAATCAAAATTTAATATTAGTTTAGGCATTTGATGATCATTCATGTTGTTGCATTTGTTTTATTGTGTGGTGTGGTTTTGATTTCATTTGTTTTGGATTCAAAATTTATTTTGAAAATGGTTTTGAAAATAAAAAAAAATATGAAAAAAAATAAATAACATGAATAACTCACCCTTCTTCCTTTTCGGCCTGGTGGCCTGATTGGCCTGCTCTGCCTCCAGCTTGGGCTTGCCCACCGCAGGCCCGCTCTTCTTCGTCGCATTCGAGTGGGCCGAGCCCAGTATTGCCGAGCCCAGCGTTGCCGGCCCAGCCGAGGCTGTTGTGGGCGCGTTTCCTTCGTCTCTGTATCACTAAAGGACGGGGCCCGCTTGTCAGCGCCTTCTTGTACCCAATTCGTAACCGAGCCGGAGTGGAGCACGGCGTCCTCCGATTCAATCCCGAGCTTCACGGGATTCTCTTTCAAGTCAAGGTGCCATGGGATTGTTTAAGCAAACCACATGTGATTGCTCATCTTTTCTATGCGAACTTCAGCGCTGTTGCCCTAGCTCGTGGCCGCAAGCACAGTAAACCCTAGGACGCCGCCGTCGGATTCAATTCGACGAGTACGTCGCTTCTCTGCCACCGCAAGCTCCTTTACTAGCTTTGTCATGGTCTTGCGAGCACGAGGGTGTCCTCAAATTGTTTCGCTAGGTACTAACGCTTCCCCTTGTGAGCAGGAGCTCCACCGTCCGCTCCTACGAGCCGCCCGACCCTCACGAGTCACCCTCGCCTCTGTATTCTCTTCAAGTGAGATCGCATTGAGTTCCGCGTTCGATTGGTATCGATTCCCTTCCAAATGGTGTGAGGGAATGCCCGTTTACCTACTCCGGCGAGCCGTCGGCCATGGCGCCGCCGTGAGCGGTATTGAAGCCGGGCGGAACTTTTCCCCTCTCCTCCAACTTCTGATCTGAGCCGTTCATCTCGAGATCGACGGCCGGAGAAGGCCGATACCCTTTCGGTCTGCGGTTTTGCTAAAGAGCCCCTGTATTTCTTCGTTTTCTAACCCGCAGTCCTAAAGTGTAATCCAAGAATACGCTTTCTTCTTTAGAAAACGTAATCTTCACCGGGTTAAATGAAAATATGTTTCATATGTTTCAAAGTAATGTTTCAAAACTTTAAATGTTTGTATCTTGCTCATTTTAACTCCGATTTGACTCGTTCAAGTTGTGTTAGGTTTGTTTTTGCGAGCTCTATTTGTTAGTGCTACTGTATAATAGGTTTGTAGCATTTGAATTTTGAGCTTATATTAAAGTATTTACTTATCTATTGGAAATCTTAGAGAATTTATAACTTTCACGTTTTAACTCTGTTTTTCGTGATCTTTATGTCTGTGTGATCGTAGTAACGTGTAAAAGAGTTTTATAAACTTTTTATACTGTTTTGCTACTGTTAGTATACTGTTCTAATTGTGTCTCTTTGTTTGCTTCGTGTATGATTGCTCGGATGATTGTGTTTTGATGCTTGGTGATCGAGTATAGACGGTGAGCAGTTTCTTGATGATCAGGAGTATTACTTTGAGCCAGACCAGTAGTATCAACAGGAAAGCTTTGATCAAAGCAAGTATAACATGGGACCATCCTTGTTGTCCTATTCACTGAAATTACTATTCATATGCATGTGTCCTCCTTGACAACCATAGAGATTATAACCTAGTGATTGATATCATATTTCCTTGTCACATGTGGAATGTGCATATGGGTAGCTTGGCTAGTGCGTGATCTATGAACAATGATCTTGTAATATGACTAATGAATTGTGCAACCAACCATTAAGATGATTTTATTACTATTGAAAGGGGGCTATAGCATGTGGGTTATTTTGATGCTGTGGTTTCTCTCCATAAGGACTTATCTGTACGTGATCATCTGGGACATACAGTACAGCTGTGAGGGTGTAAGGTCCAAATAGGCTAGAGGGGGGGTGAATAGCCTAATTAAAACTTCTACAAGAATTACTTAACCACGAGTTAGTACGAAAGGTGGCGAAGCAAAAGCACTAGCTCTAACTAATTAAGCAAGCCACCTACACAAGTCTAGTACAAGGGTATTCACTAAATACAACAACAACTATAAGCTAGAAACGAGAAGTAATACGAGAGAAGAGCTTCGAGTGATTATACCGCCGTGAAGAGAAGAGAAATACCAATCAATCAATCATACAAGAGAAATCCTCGGGAAGAGAATGACACAAGAATTTATCCCGAGGTTCACTTGCTTCCCGGCAAGCTACTCTCCGTTGTGGCGATACACCCACTTGTCGGTTCGTGAGCTTAATCGACTATCAAGAGTCGAGCCCTCGGCGGGCGCCGCACAACCGCACATAAGATGGGGATCCTCCAAGCCACGAGCTCTACTAGAGTATCCAATTTGCGAAATCCCATGGGGAAGGATCAAGAACCCCTTACAACACTCGGTGAAGGCTCCAACAATCTCCAATTGTGAGCTCAATCACCTCCGCTGCTCCAAGCCGTCTACCGTGTCGGGAAACACGGAAGAGTAACAAGAAATCCGCAGCAACTCAAAGATCAAGTGCCTCTAGAATGCAACTCTCAAGCAATACACTTGAATCTCACTCAATCTCACTCAAGATGTGCAACTATGCAAAGAGATGAGTGGAGGGGTTGTTCTCTAGCTCAAAGTATGTCTCTATATCTCAAAATGTGCAAGAGTTACCCTCAAACCCCGGCCAACATCTATTTATAACGAAGGGGTACGCAGCTAGCCGTTACAGACGACGCAACGAAAAACGCACTGACCGGACGCTCCGGTCAGGGTGACCGGACGCGTCCGGTCACTACACGACAGCAAGAAACAGTGCGTGTCAGAACTAGCCGTTGCCGTGACCGGACGCGCTGAACCGATTGACCGGACGCGATAGTGCCCGCGTCCGGTCGCATTCCAGTATGCTCCCGTTGAGACCGGACGCGTCCGATCGCACGTGACCGGACGCGCCGCGCGTCTGATCGTTACTCCAATTCGCTCTACCCTTCTGGACGCCTGACCGGACGCTCCGGTTACGTGAGGGACCGAACGCGCCGGTCGCGCGCTCTGATTCGCTCAGGAGAACTGATCGGACGCGCTGTTGAACTGACCGGACGCCACAGTGCCAGCGTCCGATTAGAGTCCAGTAAGCTCCTTGGATGACCGGACGCGTCCGGTCATCAGTGACCGGACGCGCTACGCGTCCGATCATCAAACTGAAAACCGCGCAGACGCTGAACACCGACCGGACGCGTCCGGTCATACAGAGACCACGTCCGGTCCAGCGTCCGGTCATCTCTGTGACCTCCGTTCGCCTCTGTTTCTTTTCCGACTTCCGGCGCAATAGAAAATAGGCGTTTCACTTCTCCTAAAAGCGCCGAATCCCGCCTCGCAAGCTCGGCGGGAGGGAGAGAAGAACCCAAACCCTTCTCTACCGCTCAAACTCCACCGCCTTCACAAACGTGCTAACACCACCATGTGTAAATCACCATGTGCATGTGTGTTAGCATTTCATAATCATTTTCCAAGGCGTTATGTTAGCTCTTTACTAGATCCTAATGCATATGCTCAAGACAATGATCTAGTGGCACTTGATTCCCGAGCTAACTGTGATTGCCCCTCTTGATAGTCGGCTATGTATCCTAAACCCGGTCAATCACTTCTCTACTCATCTTAGACCGGCAAAAGGAAAACCCTATGGCTATACCTTTGCCTTGCACTCTTAGATCCTTCTCTTTCACTTGATCATCATATCCATCATTATTATGTGCATCTCCACCATGATCATCATTTCATGTTCATGCACTATCTCTTTGTGATCTTGTGGCCACCACTCCTTGCCACATACACCTTCATCACATGTGTTGCTTATGCCTAACTCAGAACACTTAACACATGGCATTAGCAACGTGGTGTCATTAATTACCAAAACCAAACTTGGGCTTTCAATCTCCCCCTTTTTGGTAATTGATGACAACCATCACAAAGATATAAAATGAAATCAATTTTCAATTTCGATAGTATTAGCTCCCCCTACATATGTGCTTTCATGAGTTTGGTTCAATTATGCACATATGTATGGATTTGAAATTGAGAGAGTTACTACTATCAAATTGATGCTAAGGTATATAGAATGGACCTTTGAAGCGTGGTACCAATCGGAGTTGCCTTTATATACCATCCTTAGCATCGACGTAGCTAGACACCATTTGTAATACATCACTTGTAAAGATCACAAACACTAAAGTACCCCGTGAGATCAACATTATAAGCCAAGGTGTCTAGATACCGCTTGTAAAGCTACTCTCAACAAATCATCATTTAAGTTCTATTTCTAGCAATCGCCATACAATCATGAATATGAATTTAAGCTTTGCAATGCAACAATTCATCATGTTAATGCACATACAAATGCAATAGATAATCTATGAGCTTGCTCCCCTACTTGTGTGCTCAATTTTAATTTCTCTCCCCCTTACTATATCTTTCTCTCTCTTTGTGACTATTCTCTCCCCCTTTGACCCTATTCTCTCCCCCTTTGACTATTCTCTCCCCCTTAGTAACTTAACCTTTTATCTTTGTGACTTTTCTCTCCCCCTTTGTCAACAATCACTAAAAAGGTGCCAATTTTAGTGAGAGATAAGTCAATCAATATGAGGGAGTCCAAATTATAGTTTAATCTAGATCACTTGCCTAGAATATGTAATTCGGTTTGATCCAAGGACAAGCTTTTTCACACCTCATGAAGTATAAGGGTTATCTTGACCATGTTGAATTACACATCATGAGCTCATTTTCTAGATTCAACACTAGGTTTGTAAGCCCACAAACATGTCATATGCTACCACTAGATTAATCAAACATAAAAGCAATAGTGGTACCATATATACATCAAAATCATTTGATTTTCATGAATGAGCCTATTTGTCATGCAAATATGTCTATATGTTCTAACCATGTCCTTGGCAAAGTATGAATGATATGCCAAACAACTTTACCTTGCTATGTTGGAGGAGAGGCATGTCATATAAAAATGTGAGGGTGCACTCATTTCAAGTTGGAGAAGTCAAGTATGTTCAATTCATTCTTCAACTTGTAAAATCTCTTTTCATCAAGTGGCTTTGTAAATATGTCGGCTAATTGATCTTCGGTGCCAATGCTTTCAATGCTAATATCACCCTTTTGTTGATGGTCTCTTATGAAATGATGCCTTATATCAATGTGCTTGGTTCTTGAATGTTGAACCGGATTTTGAGTCATCTTGATAGCACTTTCATTGTCACAGAACAAAGGCACATTCTTAAATTTGATTCCAAAGTCATTCAAGGTGGCTTTCATCCAAAGCAATTGTGCACAACAACTACCGGCACTAATGTATTCGGCCTCGGCGGTAGATAGTGCAACACTATTTTGTTTCTTTGATGACCATGAAACAAGAGACCTTCCAAGCAATTGACAAGTGCCACTTGTGCTCATTCTATCAATCTTGCATCCACCATAGTCGGAGTCCGAATATCCAATCAACTCAAAGTTAGACCCCTTAGGATACCATAATCCAACATCATGAGTGCCCTTGAGATATCTCAATATTCTCTTGGTTGCTTTCAAGTGACTTTCTCTAGGTGAAGCTTGATATCTTGCACACTTGCACACACTAAACATCACATCCGGCCTAGAAGCGGTGACATAGAGCAAACTTCCAATCATAGACCGGTATAACTTTTGATCTACCATGTTTCCACTAGCATCAATATCCAATTGATCATTAGTGCTCATTGGAGTACTCATTTGCTTAGCATCTTGCAATCCAAACTTCTTGATCATGTCCCTGATGTACTTGCCTTGACTTACAAAAGTGTCATTCTTCATTTGCTTGATTTGAAGTCCAAGGAAGTAACTAAGCTCTCCAATCATAGACATCTCAAACTCATTAGCCATCATATTTCCGAACTCTTTACAAAAGTCTAGATTGGTTGATCCAAAAATGATATCATCCACATAGATTTGCAACACAAACAAGTCATTTCCAAGCTTCTTGGTGAAGAGAGTGGTGTCAACCTTTCCCATCTTGAACCCTTTAGAGAGGAGAAAGTCCCTCAACCTCTCATACCATGCTCTAGGTGCTTGCTTCAAACCATACAATGCCTTCTTTAGCTTGTAAACATGGTCAGGCTTCTTGTCATCTTCAAAACCGGGAGGTTGCTCAACATAAACTTCTTCATTGATGTAGCCATTTAGAAATGCACTCTTGACATCCATTTGATAGAGCTTGATGTTGTGTGCACAAGCATATGCTAATAAGATTCTAATTGCCTCCAATCTTGCAAACGGTGCATATGTCTCTCCAAAGTCAAGACCCTCAACTTGAGTGTATCCATGTGCTACTAATCTTGCTTTGTTCCTTACAACCATGCCATCTTGATCTTGCTTGTTTCTAAAGACCCACTTAGTACCAATCACATTGTAGTTCTTTGGCCTCTCAACAAGTTTCCAAACTTGATTTCTAGCAAAGTTGTTTAGTTCTTCATGCATGGCATTCACCCAATCGGAATCCTTCAATGCATCTTCTATCTTCTTTGGTTCTTCTAATGAGACAAATGAGTAATGCTCACAAAAGGATGCTAATCTTGATCTAGTTTGAACACCACTTTGAATTCCACCAATGATTTGGTCCAACGGATGATCTCTTGCAATGCTAGTAGGTTGGAGTATTGGGAGTTGATTGCTTTCACTTGTTTGACCTTGAACTTGCACTTCATCATGAGAACCACTAGAGCTTGCTTGATTTGTATTAATTTGCACACTTTGGTTGATCACATGAATATCATCATCATCAACTTGCATCGGCCTTATATCACCAATGTCCATGTTCTTCATTGCATTTGATAATTGATCTCCTCTCACATCATCAAGGTTTTGAGCTTCATTTTGAGACCCTTGGGTTTCATCAAACTCAACATCATGAACTTCTTCCAAGGTGCCATTTGTGAGATTCCAAACTCTATATGATTTGCTTGTGGTAGAATAACCAAGTAAGAACCCTTCATCACATTTCTTTTCAAACTTGCTCAATCTAGTGCCTTTCTTGAGAATATAGCATTTGCAACCAAACACTCTAAAGTATGCAATGTTGGGCTTTCTTCCATTCAATAGTTCATATGGTGTCTTTCCAAGCTTCCTATGGCAATAGAGACGGTTACTACAATAGCAAGCCGTATTGATAGCTTCACTCTAAAATGAATGACTCACATTGTATTCACTAAGCATTGATCTAGCCATATCAATCAAGGTTCTATTTTTCCTTTTAACTACACCATTGGATTGAGGAGTGTATGTTGGTGAGAATTGATGCCCAATACCATAATCATCACACAAATCTTCAATTCTTGTGTTCTTGAACTCACTACCATTGTCACTTCTAATCTTCTTGATGGTAGTCTCAAACTCATTTTGCACCCTCTTGACAAAAGACTTGAATAGATCATAAACATCACTCTTGTCATAGAGAAAGAACACCCAAGTATATCTAGTGTAGTCATCTACTATCACAAAGCCATACTTGTTCCCACCAATGCTAGTGTATGTTGTTGGCCCAAACAAGTCCATGTGCAATAACTCAAATGCCTTTGATGTGCTCATCTCACTCTTACTAGGATGTGTATTTCCAACTTGTTTGCCGGCTTGACAAGCACTACATAGTTTATCCTTCTCAAAGGTGACATCCTTCAATCCTCTAACTAAGTCATGCCTCAAAAGTTTGTTCAATTGTTTCATTCCAACATGACCAAGCCTTCTATGCCATAACCAACCCATACTAGATTTACTAAGCAAGCATGATGTCAATTGTGTCTCACTATCATTGAAGTCAACCAAGTATAAGCTACCATGTCTAAATCCTTTGAATATCAAGTTTGATCCATCAACACTTATGACTTCAACATCATCACTACCAAATATGCACTTGAAACCAAGATCACAAAGTTGTGCCACCGATAAAAGATTGAAATCCAAGCTCTCAACTAGCAACACATTAGATATGCTCATGTCATTTGTGATAGCAATTTTACCAAGCCCTTTGACCTTGCCTTACTTGTTGTTGCCGAAAGTGATAGCATCAAAACCACCATTTTGACTTGTATCAATTGAATTGAACATACAAGAGTCTCCGGTCATATGTTGAGTGCACCCACTATCAAGCACCCAATGCCTTCCTCTGGCTTTGTAATTGACCTACAAGACAAGATCAATTCTTTTTAGGTACCCAAACTTGTTTAGGTCCTCCAAGGTTAGAGACTAAGCTCTTTGGTACCCAAATGACTTTCTTCTTTGAGCCCATCCATGGTGCACCAATGAACTTAGCATGAACACCATTTGTACCCTTGGTAAGCATATAGAAAGAATTAAACTTGATTGAGGATACATTTGCATTGGATTTCTTGTTCATGCAATGTTGCTCTATGTGACCAACTTGTTTGCAACTTTTGCAATAGCTACCATTGTTCTTCACAAAATGAGTCTTGTGAGGAGCAAAAGCGGCCTTGCCTTTCTTGGGGTTATAGCCCAATCCCTCTTTGTAGAGAGAAGCTCTTTGGCTACCCAAGCACATAAGAAAGTGGTCCTCACCACCATAAGCCTTAGCTAATGTGTGATTGAGCTCTTTTACCTCCTTCTTAAGATTTTCATTCTCAACTATAAGTGTGGAGTCACAAGTGAAACCATCACTACTAGATGATGATGATGTAGATGAGCTACATGAAGGGTTAGTAGGAGCAACAATAATAGGCTTATGAAAAGTTTCATCAATTATATCACATGATATGCCTATGTTGCAAGTTTTAGCTTTCTCAACATTAGTTGGTATGTTTTCATATTTTTCAACTAGAGAGGAATGAGCTTCTTCTAGCTTAATGTGAGACTTTTGAAGCTTCTTATGGTCTTCCTTTAGACTCTCATAAGATGCCCTAAGCTCATCAAGTTCTTGCATAAGGTTTTTCTTTTCCTTAAGCAAGCCCTTGCACTCCTTTCTAGATTCTTTAAAATGTTGAGTGCAATCTTCTAGCATAGTGATTAGTTCATCTTCAGTGAATTCCTCTTCATCACTATCACTATCACTAGCATTATCATGATCACTCTCATCATCGGATGATACCTTAGCGGTCTTAGCCATGAAGCATGATGGAGTGTCGAAGAGGGAGACCTTCTTTTGGATGGCAATGCTAGCATGTCCCTTCTTCTTGCTCTTGTAGTCATCATCATCATCACTTGAGGAATCATCACTATCCCATGTAGCAACATGAGAATCATTCTTCCTTTTATGAGAGCTCTCCTTCTTTTCTTGCTTCTTCTTTTGCTTCTTCCTCTCCTTCTTGATAGCATCTTCATCATCACTATCATAAGGACACTTTGCAATAAGGTGATCCTTGCTATGGCATCTAAAGCATCTCATGTTATGCTCATTCTTCTTAGATGAGTTCTTCCTCCTCCTTGCACGATAGCCCTTCTTCTTCATGAATTTGCCAAATTGCTTGACAAAGAGAGCCATCTTCTCATCAATGTCATCACTATCACAAGAGCTTGAGTCTTCATCACTTGATGATTCAATCTTGGACTTGCCCTTGGATGTGGTGGCTTTGAATGCCACACTCTTCTTCTTTTCATCATCTTTCTTTTCATTTTCCTTTTTCTTCTTCTTGACCAACTCATCCTTCTCATCATCTTCTCTATATGAATCATCGGTCATCACCTCTTGAAATATTTGTTGAGGAGTTGAATCCTTCAATGTAGTCCTCACTAGCACGATGATCAATGTATCAAATCTCTTGGGCAAGCTTCTCAAGAACTTCATAGAGAATTGATTGTCCTTGACCTCCTCACCAAGTGCCTTGAGCTCATTAACAATGACTTGCAACCTATGAAACATCTCCGGTACACTCTCATCATCTTGCATCTTGAAGCTTGAAAATTTTTCTTGCAAGATATATGCTTTAGCGGTCTTTGTGCCTTCGGTGCCCTCAAATGTTTCTTCTAGCTTGGCCCAAGCATCATGAGCAATCTCTATGTTTTTTACTTGCTCAAATGTCTTGTCATCTAATGCCTCATGAAGAGCACTAATGGCAATGTCATTGCATTGGAGCTTCTTCTCTTCCACCGGTGTAGGTGCTTCCGGATTAGCAACCTCAAATTTTGTTTTGGTGACCTTCCACACTTCTCTATTGATTGACTTGAGGTGTGCGGTCATCTTAACCTTCCAATATGCATAATTTGTGCCATCAAAGTGAGGTGCCTTCTTGGTGTTGTTGATGTGCAAGCTTAATTGAGCCATTTCTTTTTCACTGTAGGTTGTTAAGCCTCAAATAAACGGTGCCTTGGCTCCGATACCACTTATAAGGTCCAAATAGGCTAGAGGGGGGGTGAATAGCCTAATTAAAACTTCTACAAGAATTACTTAACCACGAGTTAGTACGAAAGGTGGCGAAGCAAAAGCACTAGCTCTAACTAATTAAGCAAGCCACCTACACAAGTCTAATACAAGGCTATTCACTAAACACAACAACAACTATAAGCTAGAAACGAGAAGTAATACGAGAGAAGAGCTTCGAGTGATTATACCGCCGTGAAGAGAAGAGAAATACCAATCAATCAATCATACAAGAGAAATCCTCGGGAAGAGAATGACACAAGAATTTATCCCGAGGTTCACTTGCTTCCCGGCAAGCTACTCCCCGTTGTGGCGATACACCCACTTGTCGGTTCGCGAGCTTAATCGACTATCAAGAGTCGAGCCCTCGGCGGGCGCCGCACAACCACACACAAGATGGGGATCCTCCAAGCCACGAGCTCCACTAGAGTATCCAATTTGCGAACTCCCGCGGGGAAGGATCAAGAACCCCTTACAACACTCGGTGAAGGCTCCAACAATCTCCAATTGTGAGCTCAATCACCTCCACTGCTCCAAGCCGTCTACCGTGTCGGGAAACACGGAAGAGTAACAAGAAATCCGCAGCAACTCGAAGATCAAGTGCCTCTAGAATGCAACTCTCAAGCAATGCACTTGAATCTCACTCAATCTCACTCAAGATGTGCAACTATGCAAAGAGATGAGTGGAGGGGTTGTTCTCTAGCTCAAAGTATGTCTCTATATCTCAAAATGTGCAAGAGTTACCCTCAAACCCCGGCCAACGTCTATTTATAACGAAGGGGTACGCAGCTAGCCGTTACAGACGACGCAGCGAAAAACGCACTGACCGGACGCTCCGGTCAGGGTGACCGGACGCGTCCGGTCACTACACGACAGCAAGAAACAGTGCGTGTCAGAACTAGCCGTTGCCGTGACCGGACGCGCTGAACCGATTGACCGGACGCGACAGTGCCCACGTCCGGTCGCATTCCAGTATGCTCCCGTTGAGACCGGACGCGTCCGATCGCACGTGACCGGACGCGCCGCGCGTCTGATCGTTACTCCACTTCGCTCTACCCTTCTGGACGCCTGACCGGATGCTCCGGTTACGTGAGGGACCGGACGCGCCGGTCGCGCGCTCTGATTCGCTCAGGAGAACTGACCGGACGCGCTGTTGAACTAACCGGACGCCACAGTGCCAGCGTCCGATTAGAGTCCAGTAAGCTCCTTGGATGACCGGACGCGTCCGGTCATCAGTGACCGGACGCGCTGCGCGTCCGATCATCAAACTGAAACCGCGCAGACGCTGAACACTGACCGGACGCGTCCGGTCATACAGAGACCGCGTCCGGTCCAGCGTCCGGTCATCTCTGTGACCTCCGTTCGCCTCCGTTTCTTTTTCGACTTCCGGCGCAATAGAAAATAGGCGTTTCACTTCTCCTAAAAGCGCCGAATCCCGTCTCGCAAGCTCGGCGGGAGGGAGAGAAGAACCCAAACCCTTCTCTACCGCTCAAACTCCACCGCCTTCACAAACGTGCTAACACCACCATGTGTAAATCACCATGTGCATGTGTGTTAGCATTTTATAATCATTTTCCAAGGCGTTATGTTAGCTCTTTACTAGATCCTAATGCATATGCTCAAGACAATGATCTAGTGGCACTTGATTCCCGAGCTAACTGTGATTGCCCCTCTTGATAGTCGGCTATGTATCCTAAACCCGATCAATCACTTCTCTACTCATCTTAGACCGGCAAAAGGAAAACCCTATGGTTATACCTTTGCCTTGCACTCTTAGATCCTTCTCTTTCACTTGATCATCATATCCATCATTATTATGTGCATCTCCACCATGATCATCATTTCATGTTCATGCACTATCTCTTTGTGATCTTGTGGCCACCACTCCTTGCCACATACACCTTCATCACATGTGTTGCTTATGCCTAACTCAGAACACTTAACACATGACATTAGCAACGAGGTGTCATTAATTACCAAAACCAAACTTGGGCTTTTAGAGGGCTATATGGCTCTGGCTTTAGTTATTCAAGAGACATTTTCTAGCTTGTTAGTGGTTACTTTAAATGGCGTAAGAATGGCTTGCCACGTTGGGCGTAGGACAACATCTAGTCTATGAGTATAGCCGAGAAGGAATTGTTCCATTTGGAAAGGGGGTTCCTACATCTGCCTACCGAGTGAATCTAATGGTCCTAACTTGTTAGATGAACTTTTGAATGGCTTTATATGGTTTTCGATGTTTTGGGCTTTGCAAACCCATGCATTTGGAAGTCATGACTCACAGTGAAAGTGTATACCTCTGCGCAGAGTTTAATAAACTGGTATACTAGCCGTGCCCATGGACATGGGCGGCCTTGGAACATCTACAGATAGTTGATCACTATTGTTATATCATGCTTAACTCTGTTGTTACTTTTATGTTTATGTTAATTGCTATTTCATTATTCTTATTACAATTGATCATTGTTTCATCAATGGGTTTTGGTATACCTTGAAGCTACTCAATTGCTAAATAAATGATGAATCAAAGCTAAATGCAGTCAAGACAGTGTTTAGCCTTTTGAACCTCATGAACCCTGTGTTATACTTGTGAAGTACGACATGTGCTCACTCTTGCTATCCTCACCACAACAGATGAAGGTTATGAAGATGATTATCGCAATGAGTACTAGTTTTGGTGTCAACCAGTCAACCGCGTCCCTGTGGCTGGAGCTTCCGCGAGAGATTTATTATTAGTTGCTACATTTTTTGTATAAGACTATGTGATAATATTCACTCGTTACGTAATAAGCACTGTGGTGATACTTATGTAATTTGTCAACTTGTGTGTGCGACTATTTCCTGGGGCGCACATGAGTTTTTTATGCATCCTATTTTTGTCCTTAAAAATGGTTGCGACACCGGATGAAGTTGGCTGGATTGCTACTGTTCTTGTTGAGCTGGTTGGACTGGATGCTGTGCGAAATGCTGATACATTAGGTATGCTGGCTGCTGCCAGACATACGGGGACTGGACATATCCTTGCGAATAGCTAGGGTGCTGAAAAGTGTTGTTGTTTGGCAACATGTATGGGTGGTTGAATAACTGACTGGGCGCGCTTTTCGCAGTTAGCGTTGTGAATGACGTGTTTTGGTGCTTCGCTGCTTCTTGCAGCAGCATCTTTTTCTTTGAGTTCTCTGGCCATCCTGTTATATTTGCAATCCTTTGTGATGTGACCTACATTTTCGCCACAAACGACACAGTATGGGGGCCTCTGACCTCTGCCATCTCGTCCACCGTGAGGGCTTGAAACTTCTGTATTGTTGGTTTTGTGGTGGTCCAGGAAGTGCTTGCTCTGGCGCGGATTGTCCTAACTCCTCTTGCAGGTTGTTAATGGAGCGAAAAGGTCTGTCATTTCCTTGTGTAGGCGTCTGCGGAGGCCTTGGGGCCTTGTTTGCCTACCTCCATGAATTGCGCACCGCTTTCCACCTTTTGAAGTCATCATCTGATCTCGCATATTGACTCATCACTTCGAATAGTTCTTTTACAGTATGAGGTGGCTCTCTGGCGAAATGAGCTACGCATTGACCTATTGCCAATACTTCGATTGCTACCGCGATCACATTTGCATCCAGCACGTTTGGCACCTGAACCTTTATTTGAATGAATCTTTCTAGATACTCTGATAAGGGCTCGTCATCTCGCTGAACACAGTTCATGAGATCTCTCGTAGTTTTCGCCCCTGACTGGTAGCCTTGGAAAGTTGACAGGAGCTCTGCCTTGATCTGATGCCATGAATGAATCGAAAGGGGTTTTAACAAAGTGTACCAGTCATGTGCAATGTCTTCAACTGCCGGGATAAGTGATTTCACTAGGGTTTGGGTATCCCCCCAGCCGAGACCACATCGGTTTCAACTTGCTATAAACTTTTTTGGATTTGTCTTCCCGTCAAAAGCCGGAATGCGCGGCTTGTAACCTAATCGCTCCGACTATTCGCCAGGGCGGGCGAATAGTCAGAGCTCTTGAGTGTGTTACCAGCACGCCACCAAAACGGATCAGAAAAACAGACTCAACAATTCACGAAGCCGAAAACGGACAGGCAACCCGGCGCTCGGCAATAGCACATATAGTAATGGGTTTCAAGAGCGCCAGTCCGCCCTTGCGAAACAACGTTCGCCAATTAATCGGGCCTTTTCACTAAAATAAATAGGATGGGGCTCGAGTCTTGAGTTTTCCTTACGTCTTTGCACCAGTGGCTGTCATTTCGCCATCGCAAAATGACTGCGGCTCTTGCGGGCAACAACTAGCCCTGGCGAGAGCGCTTTCGCCTAGATGAATATACGGATGCCGCAATTTGGCTTTCCCTGCCCCTTCAAGCGCGTTACCACTATTTCGCCACTGCAGAATGTCAACAGCTCTTTGGGGGGCGCGCGGGGGGTCAAGCCCCAAGGGGTGCAAGGGTTGGCCCTGCCCCCAACAAAGGGCATTGCAGATTTGAAGTATATCCCTGTGTTCCCATGTCCTGCACTCACATTTAGCTGTCAGAAAGGTCAGCTCCAAACGTGTCAAACTGCCCAGTATCTAGCAAAGATAAAGCAATAATAAGCTTGAAGTGGCTCTGATAAATTCATATGAATAAAAAAAATGCAAAGGAAAGAATCATGAACTTTCAAGAGCACCATTTTATTGGAATCCATGTACTACAGATGAACTACCATCAGCAGCGGTGCGGATAGGCAGAGGCTTCCGGGAGCTTAAAATCCGTGATGCCTCTGCTGTCAGCGTCCAGTATGCAAGGGCTACGCCGGAAGAGGTGCTGAACTCCCAACACCTACGGTGTTAGTTCAACAGAGGGAGTAGTTCATATGTATGGGTGTGAAGACGTTTTGTGTTGAACTACGGTGTCATCATACTACATTAAAAAACAGAGGGAGTAGTAGTTCGTATAGATTCAATAAACCAGCAGAGACATTTTCACACTGGAAATATATTTCGATTAACCATAACTGCATTCTAGTGTGGCCTTGCCTTTCAAACTATTTAACATACAAATGTTACACATTCATCCTGTTGGAAGCAAGAACACCAGAACATAATAAACATATCTGTAGACCTTAACAGCCTCACGATAATACATTCCTAAAAGCATCAAACTTCCATAGTGACATCTTATTACCACAACGAATTGAAAAAAGAAACACTACTACAAGAAAGCAACAGGCATGTGCTAGTGCAGATAATAGAAGTTCACGTGTTTTACAAGTGAGCAAATCCAGCCAGTATATGCCGCATACATATGCACTAAATGACTAAAATTAGTGACTTGGGACACTGAACAGAGATAATTTTACCTGGTAATGAACTTGGCGCTCAAGTGCACAAACAAAGCAGACCGAATAGCATGGCCAGTAAATCAGATAGATCAGGAGACGGATACAATTACCCAAACAAAATCACATGTCACAAGAAGATGGTCAGTAAATTAGTTTGTGAACAAAGCTAGCTAGCTGGTTGAAGGCGGCACAATATAACCGAGGCAGGGCCTGGTATGGGCAAAGCAATTTGCCAAACAGCCCGCGCAGAGGTGGAACCAGGGGGGCCTAGCAGGGGCCGTGCCCCAGCACGGTAGACTCATTTAAATACCTATATAAATATTTGTATTTATAACACAAAAATATTAATTTCAACCATTTTTTATTAAAATATGATGATTTTGGCTAGAAATAGCGTAGATTTTTTTGAAAATTTGTTGAAACATATAATTATATATATATTATCACACTAAAAAATACAATCACATTTGTCTAGCCTCCTTAATCAAAATCGCTGGTTCCGCCTCTGAGCCCGCGTGCACGTAGTAGGCTCAGGCCTACAATAAATAAAGGAGCTGGAGTGGAGCAACGGGATCTTGCTGGATCGGCCCACAGCTGCCCGGTCCATTAACTGTTTGGGCTTGAAGTGTTAAACTCTTTTGGCTGGGCCTAACTTTACTGATGACCAAGGCATGCATGCAGTCCAGGCCTAAGAATGAGCCTTCCCTAAAACAGAAAAGGCCTAGGAATGAGCCCCACATCGAATCACCAATCTATCGTGCTGAGTAGTTTTTGGAGTGGTCAAACCAACGGCTCTTCTTTTTTTTAAAAAAAAAGTCTCTTCTCGTGAAGTAGGGAGTGTAACTAGTCGTTGTTTTCAGTGAAACCACTTGTGATTGGGACATGATCCTCGGATATGCATGTTTGGGACTGCTGGTCCCATTTCACTTCTGTACTAACAGCCAACTTACATCGAGTTACATGCACTATGGCCCTGTTCGCTGTGAAAAGTCATGGCTAAAAGTATTGTTCGCTGATTTGGTGTGAGAGAAAAATATTGTTCATTGACTAAAAATGTACGACTTATAAGATAAGCGAACATGATCATATATGTATTTTTACCGTGACCACCCAAGCCAAATATATGCGATGATCACCACACAAGCGACGGAGGGTGGTCTGCCTCCACGATGAGGACGAAGGCGTTGACGGAGACGATGAGGCCACAGTAGGAGTCGATGCTACTTCGCAGATCACGCAACCGCGTGGCCATGCCCCTGCCTCCCCAGAGACGCGCAAACAGCGTTTTCCCGTTGTATGACTCCACAAGTTCGTGTGCATCCCTGAGTGCACTGGTCAGCAGGTGCCCCTGCTGCTGCTGCTGCATGACCCAGTAGCCCGAATTCAGGAGCAGGCGGAGCATCCGCACGCGGTCCTCGAGCTTCCTGCACTCCTTGTTCATCTCATGGAACCGTAGGAAGCTTGCAGCGATGGCGACGAGGGTGACGGCGTCCACTCCGAATAACTGGAACAGGTTGGCCGCTTTTCCGACGATGTCCCAAAACGCCGCCATTTTTTGTTGTTGTATTGTGTACTTGGTGGTAACCAGACTCTTCTGCATGCACCGTTGGTCGATCCTGCAAGAGTAACACGTATAGTGAGGCTGAATGAACGTAGTACGTACACTCTATTATATAGCTCCAAATCCACGCTAATATATATACGAAAGGAAACAATGCATAAGAATGTGGCAGGGAGCAGAACACACCCTCAGTGAAATGTGCAGTCTGTTTCTTTTTCAGTCTGTTGTACCTACGCTGCTCGAGTGCAGAATGTAGCTACTGGCTAGCTAGTAGCGCGATGGTACAGTGAAGCAAGGATCTCGATCCATATGTATGATGCCACTGCACGCAGGCGTCCAGTGGCCTCTGTATATATAGGTTCATTCAGGCCGGAGTAAACAATGTTTGCGACAATGAATTAGTTAGTCTGGATAAGAGATGGAGTTGCTCCTAGGTCCTAAGCTTGAATTGACTGGCATGTATGCATGCATGCTTCAGGGGTTGACGAGGGCTTCAGCATGAGTTACTACTTACTGATCTGTGGCGCCATCGGCGTACGGCGGAGTACCTTTGGAAAGCTTTGTGTTTGGCTACTAGAAGCAGATGCCCTCCAACACGACAAAGGGTTTATTCAAAGCTGCAAGGGAGTCATCACAGGGAACAAGCGCACCTCGGAGCAGAGCAGACTCGGTTTCATTCACATCCCGCCGGGAGTTGAGATGGAGAGGTCTGAGGGACTCCACGGGACTTCCCAGCTTTCCATTCCAACTCAGAAAATGTTGACCAAACCTTGCCTCTGAGGCTCTCTGACTATTCTCTGTTCCAATACATTTTTCTCTGCATCTTGGCTACGTTCGTTCGCAATGATAAAAAAAACTACTGCTGGAACACCGATAGACGCCTACTAGAAGAATACACTGGCCATCAAAACCGAATCAGTTAAATGAAACTGTTGCATTGTTACATGCAAGATACAGGCCATCAAAACCAAATCAGAAGTTTGTAGTGTTTCGCAAATAATAATAATAATAATAATAATAATAATAATAATAATAATAATAATAATAATAATAATAATAATAATAATAATAATAATAATAATAATAATAATAATAATAATAATAATAATAATAATAATAATAAGTTTGTAGAATACTGGATCGAATTATAGCAAAACCTGATGGCCAAACAAATAATATAACATATATATCTGATATCTTATATGATAATATATTGAAAATGGTACTTGTACATAGTGAAAGATAATGTGACATTTAGTCAGAAATAATGTCACACTTAGCAGGAGGTAACACAAATAACTTGCTTTCTCAAGACAAACAAACACACACACACACACACAAATAACTTGCATGCAGAGATTGAAAACTTAGTAGATAGTATTTGCTTTTATAAAAAAAAAGAAGATAATAATGTGAACTGGTTTGATGTATAGTTCGTCTGGACAAGAGATGGATCAGAGTTGGTCCGCCTAAAGCCTGATCTGCATGTATGGTTCGGAGGTTGACGAAGGTTTCAGCGTGAGTTACCCTGTGGCGCCATGGGCGTCCGGTGGAGTACCTCTGGAAGCCTTGTGCAGTTATGTTTGACTGCTGTTCCCACCTCCAGATGACCTACGACATGGCAAAGCAGAGTTTATGCAAAGCTACAAGAAAGACACAGGGAGCAGAGCAGCGCACGTCGGACCAGAGCACAGCCTCGGTAACTTCGTTCTCTTAGCCGAGCACTACTGCTTGCCTTTGCTGACTGGGTGTTCACACCCCGGGAGTTGAGATGGAGGTCTCAGGGAGTCCACCAGGAGTTCCAAGCTATTGAAGGATCGAAACGGGCGACCAGAGGGGGGGTGAATGGTCGTGGAAGCCAAAAATAATTTCTAACCCTTCCTCTAAACACAAAACCTGATTAAATCACGTTTTCCAAATCTGGCTAGAACTCTATGTACCTAGTAAACCTGATGTGGACGAAAATCCGTAACTCCGATCAACCTAAAAATTTGTCAGATTAAACTAGATGAAATTATGAAACTAACCCAACTGGAATCACGTCAATCGGACTTACGGATCTTGAGATAAAAATAAAACAAGCAGACTATGTCAGATGCTGACGAGAATTGTAAAGAACCAATCGAGATGCACAAGATCAATCATTATAGATGAAAGATTAAATTGAGTAATTGAACTTACAAAAGTGCATCTAGCCTCCGCCCGAACATCCTCCCTCTCTTAATCGGAGAGATCAACAAAAACCTCTCACTAGAATTCAAACCCTAGGCTAGACCGGAGAGAGGAAAAACTGAACCGTGGAACCCGGGGCACGAGTACTGTTCACGGTACTGTTCACACGTGAATAGCAACTCGCCAAGAGTCCAAAACGTTCCGCGCCCTTCTCAACCCTAGGTGCCACATATTTATATCTCCAAAGGGTGGCACGACCTATTTTCACATAACCCCCTACGCTAAATAAATCCAACGTAGGGGCGTAAATTCCAATTACGTCCTCCATGGCAAATTCCGCGATGTCCGCGATCCCTCCATCTCCGCGATGTGATCCTCGCGATGTCGCCGCACGACCATCCGAAATCGTATCGCGATCGCCAGAATTTCCATCTTCGGCCAACGCACGCCGCACGAGCGTCCTGGTACGATGCATGGCTTTGTGGCTCAACCAGCGAACCCCGGATTTTGTGGCGTAATCTGGAAACCTCCCTCGACGTCCTCCCACCGTGTAGCCAGGTACAGTAGACGTACACCACACGATCGCCTGTCCCTCGAACGCAAGCCTCGATCCGCCCTTCTCCGCCCCCACGGTTCTTCGGAACGGCATCCTATCCTCGTTCTTCACTCGTCGCCGCATGTACCTTGTCTCCACCTGTCACCTACAACCACAACCTGCAGAGAGATACGTCACACGCACACCGTGTTGTCAATCGCTCATCACCAAGGTGCTAGCACACCGGCATCTCAATCTCCCCCTTGATGAGTGCATTGACAACACCACACCGCACAAATTTATTGGAACTAAAAAAATAAAAAGAAAGAAAAATAAACAATCTTGATCCCCAAAGACATGGGCTAGCGAAAAAGCTAGGCTCGACACAATCAAGACAAAAAAAATCACTCTCCCCAAAATGAATCAAAAACCATATCAATTTCCCAAAAGCAATCTCAGCAGCAAAACTCAACAATTTCAGCAACACTCCCCCTCAACCCCTCAAAACAAGCATGCCAAGTCTCAGCAAAAACGAAATCAAACTCCCCCTGCAAAAATGAATTTGTGACTCACTCTCCCCCTTGTTGACAAAGCACTCCATCAAGATAAAATGCAAGGAACCAATTTAGAGAAAAGCATGTGAGAAAGCACAAGTCGAAGCTTCTGAGACATATACAAAATACTTATAAAAGCTAACCAGCAACACGAGCTACTCAGAGAAGGAGCAACACAATGCCATGACCAATAGAATTTTAGAACTGAAATCTCTTTGAAAAACCAATTAGCCAGGCAAAAACATACATATTCCAAAATTAGTGCCAAGTTGAAGACAAAACATATAGCAAGCTGACACGATGTATACACAGCTTCAGTCAAAGTTCACTGCAACGCCCACAAATGCATGCATTTGTCATATTTAATTCTGGCTTTTGTGAGCTTGACAAGCAGGGATATGGGAAGCAAGAGTTGTGCCCAGCCAGTTTGTTTAATTTTGATTATGAGCGAGAACCAGCAGGGACATGGGAAAAATCAGAGTTGTGCCCATATTTAAATTCTCAGTAAGGCAAGCAGATCATGAGCTAAATAGCAGAGATATGGGAATTCAGAGTTTTTGCTCACAACCATACTATGCACTCCCGAGTTAAAACTTGTATTGTGAGTTACATTTGCAGTGAAAACTCATTAAAAGAAGCTGACTACCGAACCATGAGCAAGATATATGTCAAGTATTCAACAAGTCACTAGATCCAGAAAAGCAAGCATAGCCCAACATAATTTTTAAGTATATATCTGTGCTGTTTTCAAAATAAAAATTGGTCAAGCAAAGCATTCAAACCTCTCCAAAAGCATCGATCGCAAACTAGCCAAAAACAAGTATAAGGCATATGTAACTGAAGCAACTTACAATGATACTAGAATGGGTAACACACTCCGAACTCACCACGCAAACGTGCAAACGTGGTTTGATCGAGTGGTTTAGTCAGAATATCCGCAAGTTGCTGACTAGTATCAATGTATTTAAGCTTAATATCACCCTTCTCAGCATGATCCCTCAGAAAATGATGACGAACCTCAATGTGTTTCGTCTTAGAGTGAAGCACAGGATTCTTTGCAACACTTATAGCGCTAGTGCTGTCACACAAGAGAGGAACGCGAGAAAACGACAAACCAAAATCACGAAGGGTAGCTATCATCCATAAAAGCTGAGAACAACAACTAGCAGCAGCAACATACTCAGCCTCTATAGTAGATTGAGCAACATTAGATTGTTTTCTAGAGGACCAAGAAACAAGCGAAGAACCCAAAAATTGGCAAGTACCCGATGTAGACTTTCTATCCAAACGACACCCAGCAAAATCAGCATCCGAATAACCACACAAACTGAGAGTTGAAGCAGCAGAGTACCAAAGGCCAAATGCAGGAGTAAATCGAAGATACCTCATTATGCGCTTCACCGCCTGACGGTGAGAAGTTCTGGGGGACGCCTGAAAACGAGCACACATACACACAGCAAAGTGTATATCTGGCCTCGTAGCAGTCAAGTACAGCAGCGACCCAATCATGCTTCGATATTCCTTCTGATCCACGGGCTCTCCGTCCTCATCAGCATCCAAAGCAGCGCTAGTCGGCATGGGCGTAGAAATTGGCTTCGCATCATCCATCGCAAACTTCTTCAGGACATCCTTCGTGTACTTTCCCTGATGCACAAATGTACCTTCCGAAGTTTGTTTTATTTGTAAGCCAAGAAAGAAATTCAGCTCGCCCATCATAGACATCTCAAATTCTTTACTCATCACATCTGCAAACTTTTTCACAAGAGCATGAGAGGAACAACCGAAAATGATATCATCCACATAAATCTGAACTATTAAAGTGTCATTTCCTTGCCTGAGGAGAAAAAGAGTTTTATCAACTGAACCCATTTTGAACCCGTTTTTAAGCAGAAAAGTTTTCAATCTAGCATACCAAGCACGAGGTGCTTGCTTCAAACCATATAAAGCCTTTTGCAACTTAAAAACACGATCAGGAAAATTGGGATGTTCAAAACCAGGCGGTTGTTTAACATAAACTTCTTCTTCTATAAAACCATTCAGAAAAGCACTTTTCACATCCATTTGATAAAGCTTATATCCACGTGAAGCAGCAAATGCAAGCAAAATACGAATGGCTTCTAAACGAGCAACAGGAGCAAAAGTTTCACCATAATCAATACCCTCTTTTTGAGAAAAGCCCTGAGCAACCAGCCTAGCTTTATTTCTAACAACATGACCATCTTCCCCTTGTTTGTTCTTAAAGACCCATTTAGTTCCAATTGGTTTACAAGAAGGAGGAGGATCAACCAAAACCCAAACCTGATTCCGTGCAAAATTTTCTAACTCCTCATGCATGGCATTGACCCAGTTAGAATCAGATAAAGCATGTCCAACATCTCGGGGTTCAAAAGAGGCAACAAAGGCAGTATGCGCAAAGACACAATAATTTTTATTTTTCATACCTCTGTTCCTTGTCGTGCGTTCATCCAAATTACCTATTATGTTCTTGGCAGGATGACGATTTTGAATGTGTCGTGGTGCTGTATGTTTTGAAATCGCCTCCCCCTCAACTACAGCCGGTACATGATCAACAGTCGATGAAGCTGCAGGCTTTGCTGTAGATGTACGTGTCGGTGATGGTCCATCCTCCAAAGTGGTGGAGGGCGCCTGCTCAGGCTGGGCGCTAGGCTCCCCCTGCATCGCAGGCTGGGCATCATCGTCATCGTCGTCGTCACATCCATCTTCCTCTTTCTCATCCTCAAAAATATCCTGCCCGATCTCATCATCACCTGCACACTCAAAAGCAGAAGAAAAACAAGGCATTGTCTCGTCGAAGGTGACCTCACATGTCTCATCGATGCGGTTAGTATCAAGATTAAGCACACGGTACGCTCGCCCTTGCAAGGCATACCCCAAAAATAACCCATCGGAAGAACGCGATTCAAATTTATCCAAATTTCCCTTTTTCAATATAAAACACTTGCAGCCAAAAACTCGAAAGTGGAAAACTTTGGGAGGTCGACCAAATCTCAACTCATAAGATGTTTTTCCCAGAAAAGCTCTCAGAAAAATGCGATTAGCAACATAGCAAGCGGTGTTGATAGCCTCAGCCCAAAAACGTCTAGGAGTTTTATGTTCATCAAGCATTGTCCTAGCCATCTCAACAAGCGTACGATTTTTACGCTCAACAACCCCGTTCTGGGGAGGAACGTAAGGTGAGGAAAACTGATGATCTAAACCTTGTTCTGAACAAAAAGCCTTCATACGAGAATTCTTAAATTCCGTACCGTTGTCACTGCGAATTGCTCTAACGGCATTATTTAACAACTCATTTTTCAGCTTCAGAACAAGATCATGAACATATGAGAAAGCCTCATCCTTAGATTCCAAAAAGAACACCCATGAATATCGAGAAAAATCGTCCACAACGACGAGCACATACCACTTCCCACCAGCAGACCGAACACGGGCTGGACCAACAGTGTCCATATGTAACAGTTCACCCGGTCGTCTCGTCATCACCTGAGTCACAGGTGCATGAGAAGCAGCAACCATTTTTCCATGTTTGCAGGGAGCACAAATCAAATCCTTTTCAAACTTGAGTTTCGGTAAACCATCAATTAAATCCAATGAACTCAAACGACAAAGCAAATCAAAGCTCAAGTGGCCCAACCGACGATGCCACTTCCAAATCAGGGGGGAACCATGAGCAACTAAACAGCGAGTTTCACCAAAAGATTTAGAAAAATCAGCTTTAAAAATCCGTCTAAAAGGAGAAATCTTGCAAACAAGGTTACCAGTAGAATCAAGAACACGCGAATTTCCTTTCTTAAAACGAACCTCAAAATCATCCTCAAGAAGTTGCGAAACAGACAGCAAATTATAATGCAAATTCTTTACCAATGCGACGTCCTTTAACATGTATTTATCTGTTACCTTGATGCAGCCATGCGCCATTACCTTACCTTGACTTTTATCCCCAAAAGTGATGTTTTCCTTTACGCTCGTGGGGGTGAGGCTGGAGAACCATTTATCATCTCCGGTCATGTGGCGCGAACAGCCGGAGTCCATTATCCATATGTCCTCCTCGCCTCCAACCTACAATCAACAACGAGAGCGAGGGTGAGCTAATGACTCAACACTGGGGTTAGGATAATGTAATGAAAACCAGTGCTGAGCCACTTGCTCAAAAGAAGCGTTAGCAAAATCAAAGTTCTCAAAAAAACGATGAGAACCACGAGGGGGAAAACGTGGTCTGTCATCCCGATGTTGTGCAAGAGCACGAGTACGTGAGCGAAAACTAGAAGAGCGAACAAATGGCTCACGTCTCAAAACAAGATGATCATGAGTACCACGTACAGGGTACTACTCACATCTAAAAACACGACGATCATGAGTACCACGTGTGGGTTACTGCTCACGTCGTTCAGCACGCATCCTCCGATAACAGAACTCATAAAGATGACCATCATGACTGCAAAAATCACAATGATAAAGCTTGCGTGCAGGAGCGAAAGAAGCCTCAGCATTAGAACTAGAAGCAACAAAAACAGGCTTAGCAAAATGATCACAAGAAGAACCATTTGGCTTAGTATTTTGTACACCCTTGAAGTGTTTTGGCTTAGGCACCCAAACCTGCTTTTTAGGAGCAGATCTAGATGTCTCAACCAGCAACCCATCAGAGGTGACACCTGAACCCTTCCTAGGAGGTGGTCCAGTATATTTAGCTAAAGGTGGATTCTTCTCATCAACAGGCGGTCCACTTTCTTCACCAAAAACATGTTTCAAGTCATAACCGGGACCAAAACGCTCACCCCGTTTAATTTGAGCAATAGCCATACCAATTTGAGGCTCACGAATAGAACACCAACTAAGAATAGTTCTCAAATGTTTATTTTCTTCTTCCAAATCAGCAAGTTTGGTCCTTAAATCATTATTTTCAACAACAAAATTAGGACAAGTTAGGCATGAAGGAAGAACCGGACAAGTGTGTTTTTCCAACTCAACAATATGTGATTTAGCAACATTTAATTCAGATCGTAAAGTTGGACAAATCAAACAAACCGGCAAATCAGGACAAGTGTGTTCTTCAAAAATTTTTACCCGACATAAAGCATTATCCAAGTCAACTTTCAGAAGCGGGCAAGAAACACAAGTATCAAGCAAATTCGACCGAGAACGAAGTTCATTTAGTTCAGCATAAAGTTTATCTCGATCATCAACAATGGAAGAATACTTGGTTTGCAATTTAGAAAGCGAAATCATATGAATTGAACATTCTTCACATTCATCAGGTTCAGCAGGATTAGATGCAGCATTTTTTAGAGTAGCTAGTTCAGCACAAGTTTTATCATAATCAGTTTTAAGTTTAGCCAACACTTTATTTTGCTTATGAACAATTTTAGTTAAATTAGCTATTCTTTGTTCTGCAGAAGTATCTACCTCATCATCAGAAGTTTCATCGTTACTGTCGGTTGATGCATCACCCTCCAAGGCCATAGTACATATCCCACCATTGATGCCGGCGTCAGTGATGAAGCAAAGTCCGTCTGTCTTCTTCTTGGGTGTCTCATCCTCGGAATCTGAATCGCTGGAGTCTGACGAGCCACCTGAAACATATTGTCCAAGAGAAGATAACAAAACATTTGCAGCCTTAGCGACTTGCTTGTCAGAGTATTTTTGTCCGCCTTTCTTCCATTGCTTATCCTTCTTCTTCTTCCTCTCCCTGAACTTCTCCTGGCGCCTGGAGGAATTATTGCCCTGCTCAAAAGATCTCTGCTTGTTTGGGCAATCAGCAGCAAAGTGTCCTCGCTCACCACAGTTGAAGCAGCCATCTGAACGTCTTCTATTACGCCTGTTGTCATACACACGCTTAAACTTGTTGGAGAGCAGTACAAGCTGATCATCATCTAGCACCTCCAACTCCTCATTTGCAACATGACACAAAGAAGACAAAGCAAAACTGGAAACATTTGGATTAGCATTAGTGTTAGTCTTATTTCCAGAAACCAAAGCCATTGGAACGTCAGAAGAAGAAGCAGCTGTGGGATTTTTTAATTTACGCTTAGAAACAATTTCGATCTCTTTTGATTTGAGCTTACTGTAAAGCTCATCAGTGGTGAGAGTCTCATAACCTACAGATTCAACGATCGCCTCAACTTTCATATCCCATTCATCATTAAGTGAATGTAATAATCTGAGAGCCCTAGCATGATCATCATAAGGCATATTGCTATTCATGGCCTTCATCTTATTAACAATCACTTGAAAACGTGCAAACATGTCATCAATAGACTCACTAGGCAATTGGCAAAAAGCATCAAACTCTTTTCGGTGAATCTCAAATTTTCGGTTTTTCACAGTGTTTGAACCTTCATGATATTTTCTAAGTTTCTCCCAGATCTGATAAGCGAGATCTTCACTAGAAATCCGATCATATTCAGTTTTACAAATAGAAGCCTGTAAAATAGCAACAGCGCGATGATTTGTTTCAAGAAGCCCGATCTCAGCGGCGTCAGTTGGTTCCTCAGCTGGAATCACATATGTGGCATTTTGTGTGATTTTCCATAGCTTCAGCGACTTGCCTTTGAGATAGTTGGTCATACGTGCCTTCCAGTAATCATAATCAGTCCCATCAAAAAACGGAGCGCGAACATCAAACTTTTCATTGGTCGCCATAGCTTTCAGCACCGATTAAGGTATAGAAAACCTAAACCGGCTCCGATACCAATTGAAGGATCGAAACGGGCGACCAGAGGGGGGGTGAATGGTCGTGGAAGCCAAAAATAATTTCTAACCCTTCCCCTAAACACAAAACCTGATTAAATCACGTTTTCCAAATCTGGCTAGAACTCTATGTACCTAGTAAACCTGATGTGGACGAAAATCCGTAACTCCGATCAACCTAAAAATTTGTCAGATTAAACTAGATGAAATTATGAAACTAACCCAACTGGAATCACGTCAATCGGACTTACGGATCTTGAGATAAAAATAAAACAAGCAGACTATGTCAGATGCTGACGAGAATTGTAAAGAACCAATCGAGATGCACAAGATCAATCATTATAGATGAAAGATTAAATTGAGTAATTGAACTTACAAAAGTGCATCTAGCCTCCGCCCGAACATCCTCCCTCTCTTAATCGGAGAGATCAACAAAAACCTCTCACTAGAATTCAAACCCTAGGCTAGACCGGAGAGAGGAAAAACTGAACCGTGGAACCCCGGGGCACGAGTACTGTTCACGGTACTGTTCACACGTGAATAGCAACTCGCCGAGAGTCCAAAACGTTCCGCGCCCTTCTCAACCCTAGGTGCCACATATTTATATCTCCAAAGGGTGGCACGACCTATTTTCACATAACCCCCTACGCTAAATAAATCCAACGTAGGGGCGTAAATTCCAATTACGTCCTCCATGGCAAATTCCGCGATGTCCGCGATCCCTCCATCTCCGCGATGTGATCCTCGCGATGTCGCCGCACGACCATCCGAAATCGTATCGCGATCGCCAGAATTTCCATCTTCGGCCAATGCACGCCGCACGAGCGTCCTGGTACGATGCATGGCTTTGTGGCTCAACCAGCGAACCCCGGATTTTGTGGCGTAATCTGGAAACCTCCCTCGACGTCCTCCCACCGTGTAGCCAGGTACAGTAGACGTACACCACACGATCGCCTGTCCCTCGAACGCAAGCCTCGATCCGCCCTTCTCCGCCCCCACGGTTCTTCGGAACGGCATCCTATCCTCGTTCTTCACTCGTCGCCGCATGTACCTTGTCTCCACCTGTCACCTACAACCACAACCTGCAGAGAGATACGTCACACGCACACCGTGTTGTCAATCGCTCATCACCAAGGTGCTAGCACACCGGCATCTCAGCTATCCAGTGGGGGGGTCCAGAATATGTACTAGGAGGAACTCTTCCTTCTTATTTTGTAGAAATTCGTAGAGAGACCATGCTGCTGACGGTGGTAGGGGGAGGCTTGAGCCCCGACGTCAATAATAGAGCCGAGTACTTGCTTATAAGTAAGTTAGAAGAGCCGAGTTATATAATAGATGTCTCCTATTTGACTTAAAAAAAGTTTCTCTCTCCTAATTCTCCTCACAATACTCGTTACTTGGGCCCACTAATGTATATCCTCTCTCCGTATCGGATTTAGAAGTCGTTTTGGACAAGATTTGGGTCAAACATTGGGAATATAAATCATCAATAACTTTTAAGTTGTTGAGTTTACAAATGTAAAAAATATATAAATAGATTTGTCTTGAAAAATACTTTCATAAAAGTATACATATATCACTTTTCCATAAATATTTTTTATAAAACAAAAGGTCAAAGTTGTGTTTTGGAGACCGTGTCGCTATCCTAAACGACTTCTAAATCCGATACAGAGGGAGTACTTCTGTATCCAGTTTGTTGTTTGCATGAGAGCCGAGCTCTCATCTATTCCTCTCCTTTCTCTTCCACATCAGTATTAGCTTGGCTATAAGCCCATTATTGTAGATTTGCCCCTAAACTTTCCATTCAACTCAGGATTTGTTTATTAGAGTTCTCCATTATTCCAACTCAGTTGTGTTTAGTGAAGCTCGAGCTGTTCTGGCTCCAGCTCCTATCAGGGCTGAAGCTATTCAATAGCTAGTGGGTGCAAACACACCCCCTAAAAAATTGAAAAATAGATTATGATTAAAATTTTACCATGTATGCACCCTATATGACATCCATGAGGCAGACATACTTCTCCCCTAATTTGCTCTAGCTTCACCATTGGTTAATATACTCGATGAAGCAATTGTTTTTTTAGAAGAAAGTTGAATAAAACAACTTTTCATGGTAGATAGAAATGATGAGACGTCTATAATATCCATCTCCTTCTCTCTTTTTTCTTTCTTCTCATATTTATTTTGTTCCAGTCCTTCCTGTCTCTATTTGCCGTTGTTATCCTCTTCCACATCCCGTTGTCTGTTTCTCCGCCCGCCCCGCTCTCATCCCATTCTTCTCATTTGATTGCATTGGTGTAGTTGTGAAGTTGGAGCAGGCGAAGGAGCGGTACCACGAGTGGTCTCAGAAAAATATTGGCCAATGTTTGCGCGAAAGGAAAAAGAAGATAAAACAACAACTACTGGACATTGGACACAACGACAAACTGTAGAGAAACAGTGGCATATGCAGAGACGCAGTCCAATGAGCATGCCCACACGGAACGATGCAATGGGCTGCAACATCCGAGGGAGTTCCCGGACCTCCCGAGGACTCCCAACGCGCATGCAGACAATTGTTTAAAGAAGTCCCTAACTTTTCATCATGATGCTAATCCTAGCCAAACACGCTTAGTAGACACCGTAGAATATAATAATACTCCTTACGCTTATGCTTATTGTCTCTAACTGAACTCCTACTCCTACCAACTGATCATCATACATCAAAAACTCTTTACCTGAGCGGCCATTGGAGTTGCAAGAAAGAGGAGACGGCCGCATCACACTCACTCACACAGGTCAGCGAGGAGGGGACGCCAACGCCATGGCCAGGAAGATGAAGCGATCGAGGACGGAGTGTGAGCCAGCAAGGTATGCCCTCCGCAAATCTCTTGTGCAGATTGGAACTCTTCATTTGCTTTGTTTCAAATCTCGCCTCGCTTGCAGGGGACCAAGTGATGATGACATGCCTGTAGAGGATACTACACCTCCAAGAAGAAGCTTTGAGGTGCAAAGAAGTAGTACCAAGAAAAATAAGATCAAGGTATATACTTCCCCCATATTATGCTAAAGTCTTCCTCACAGCAAGCTGCACATGATTTTGCACTACTGGACTTCAGCAAAAAAACGATCGATAAACGTGGCAGTGCAGTTCCTGATTCCATAGATCTCATCTGAGCGATGGTTTGAGCTGCAAACATCGTCACTGGCCTATCTACCCGTGTGGCTCCCTTGGGCGATTCCGGAGGCAGACGAGCCGGCCCTAACACTCAGCAGCGATTGCGACGTTGCCGTTCGTGGGGTCTCTGACTCCAGCTCTCCCTTCCTCTCGCGCGCACGTGTCAGAGAGAGATCTGCAGGCCTTCTCTCCAAGCCCCATCCGCCTAGTCTCAGATCTCAGAGATTTGCCCGATCGAGAGTGGATCTGCGTCCTCTGCAGCAATTATCCTATTAGTGTCGTCAGAATATTCGTTGCGTATGCATTTGGCACATTAACTATGCTATATAAAATCTGCCTCACAAACTGCACAAGATTTTGCACTACTGGACAAGGGTTGCGTCGTCTTCCTCCCCAGACAGCTAGTTAGTAGCTTACCTGCCA
The DNA here is from genome assembly GCA_038087645.1 of Saccharum hybrid cultivar R570. Lineage (NCBI taxonomy): Eukaryota > Viridiplantae > Streptophyta > Magnoliopsida > Poales > Poaceae > Saccharum > Saccharum hybrid cultivar. Next base: position 2,064,784 of record JAQSUU010000730.1, on the reverse strand, counting down.
TCCAAGCCCCCTCTGTCCTGCCTCAGATTTCAGAGATTTGCCTGTTGGAGCTGCGTGCCTAGCAGCAGTTCTCGTAGTAGTAGTTGTTGCGCTGCCACTTAGTATCGTCAAACTATTCATTGGTATAAATTTGACCATGTCCTGAATTCAAGTTCCGTCTTCTGTGTTCCAAATCGATATGCAGTACTGGAAATTTGAACCCCATAGTTAAATGTGAAACTTGAAAAAAGAATCCATCATGTTTGGATTCCTTGGTCATTGTCGCCACAAATTTATCTGAGTAGATTTTTTATATGCCCCCAACCCCCCAACCCCAATATACCACAGTACTTGTACTGACCGTTAACATGCTCTCAGGGTAAAATGATGACTAGTGAAATACGCAAAATGCTCGAGAAGTTTATTGAGAATCAGGAGAAGGTTATTGAAAGTCACAGTTGTTGCCACAGCAAACATCTGGAGAAGCTTACTGAAAGTCTTGGGAAGGTTACTGAAAGTCTGGAGAAGGTTACTGAAAGTGTGGAGAAGCTTAGTGAAGGTCAAAGTGATCTACGCAAACAATTGGAGCTTCATACTAAGGCTCCAAGGTGTTGTTTATTTTCTACATATCATCATATCTTTTGTTTTCAGGGCATTGCCAGGAGTGCATTATTAGTGAAACTATTATTAAATTTGCTTCAAAGTTACCATAGTATTTTCCTTCTTTCGCAGATCACAGTGGAATCAAGAGCAGCAACCAAGATACCGACTTGTATTCAAATCTAACATGGATGAAAACATTGATAAGGGGAAATCCATAGAGATACACGTAGCTCTAGTTGATTCTAATAGCCGCCAAACTGTAAAAAATGGACCCCTTGCTTCTGCAACTGTTGAGTTGGTTGTCATCGATTCAAAGTTCAATGAAAACAATAACCAACACAATTGGTCCATCAAGGATTTCAGGAGCTACATAAAGAAAGCAAAACCAAGAAATCCAGCAACAGCAAATGTGGTTGAGTCAGGAACATCGATAGTGAGTAACGGCCGATTTAACATTGAAAATGGGGATAAACATCACTGTGATTTTTCAATATTCGAAAACTCCGGTAACAAGAGGTTTAGGCTTGGGGTAATGGTTGTGTCGACAACTCAAGAGCGAGTTCTAGAAGGATTATCAAATCCTTTCTTTGTTCGGGGCCATGACAGGAACAGAAGTAAGTACACATATTCTTTCTCAGATTCAACGAGAAATTCTCAATTGTTCTGTATTTGAGACTATTTCTTTGCAGTCTTCATTTGTTGATACTTTTCAACTTCAGATATTAGAACGTATAAGCTACTGCTCGTGTATTTAACAAAATGTACACTTATGTTGGCACAAATCTTTGATGCGCCTAACAGCCTGAAAAGCATCCATCCTCAAGTGGAGGGGTACGCAAGCTTGGAGAGTAGCATGGGAAATAGCTAGGAGCAGATGGGTTTATATGAAAGATTTCGGGGAGGACTAAATCAGTACTTATATGACAAGGCTGGCATAATTATAATGGTTCTATGAAATATTAGTCATAATTTTGTTCACTATCTTGAGTGTTCGAATGGACATGTTTCTAACATAAATAAAATCAATTAGATGGAAAACAGAATCTAGTACTCTTTTCGATGGAATATATGTTACCCACTTGATTAGGCACATTACCACTTTACTAGGAGTTCTGATTATAGTAACACTATTGTTTTGGAGAACTGGCTTTGGCATACAAGTTTGGTGTTTGTAGTTTTGAATCCCCCGCCTCCCTCCTAAGAATGCAAGTTGCAGTTGCATTTCTAACCAGTAACATTTTTGTAGAGCAAGCTCGGGTTGACAATAGTAATCAAGAACGAAGCCCAATGTCTAATATGCAGAGCCCATCATGTCCAAATTCAACTCAAGCTGATGGAAACGGTTAAGTCTTGAAGCTCTTTTTTTCCCTCCTCATCTTCTTTTAAGAAAAATTCAAGAAGTTGCAGATCGCAATGTTTTCTCCTCATTTTCAGGACCGGTTACAACTCCTGTGCTTGGAGGACAGTACCAGCCTCTGTTTCAAAGAAATACTTTTGTGCTTTCTACAGAACAAGCTACCAGTGTAAGTAATGGAAAAGCTAATAATGCACGGTTTACATCTACAGCACACAACCCAAACTATATTATAACAAAAGGTTTTGATGCACATAATTAATCCAATTTTTGAACTAATTATTGTAATGAGCATTCTTAAGAAGGTGGACCCAGGGCTTTATTTCACTTCCAAACTCCATAAGTCCATAGTGCCCCATGGCAGTTTGATCTATCGCCTACTTGTTATTTTGTACAGCAACAACATCAAGTTCTTCATCGGTCAATGTTGGCCCAAGCTGCGAACAACCATACCGGTATGACACTTCTGTTCACGGGATGGTGATGATCCTGTTTTTATTCCCACAAGTGATAGGCTGAGAGGGTAATTATGTGGACATACCAGTGTAAGTTTCATTTGCATTTCTAATCAGTTGCATTTTTATAGTGCAAGCTTGGGTCGACACTGGTAATCAAGAACAAAATGGCCCAATGTCCAATATGCAAAACCTATCTTATCCGAATTCAACTCAAGCTTATGGAAATGGTTAAGGCTTGAATCTCTTTTTTTCCTCCTCTTCTTTAAAGAAAAATTCAAGGAGATGCAGATCGTACTGTTTTCTACTCATTTTCAGGATCTTTTATAAGTCCTGTGTTTGGAGGACAAAACCAGCCTCTGTTTCAAAGAAATACTCCTGTGCTTCCTACCGAACCAACTACCGGTGTAAGTAATGGAAAAGCTAATAAACCACGATTTACATCAATGGAACATAACACTAACTATATTATTAACAAAAGGTTTTGTTGTACATAATTAATCTTATTTTTCAACTAATAATTGTAAATGAGCATTCTTAGGGTGGGATATTTTACTTCCACTCCATAGTGTCCCATGATAGTTTTATTTGTCACCTACTTGTTATTTTGTACAGCAACAACATCAAGTTCCTCATTGGTCAATGTTGCCCCAAGCTTTGAACAACCCCACCGGTATGACACATTGACACTTCTGTTCATTGGATGGTGATGATCCTGTTTTTATCCACAAGTGATAGACTGAGTGGTTAACTATGTGGACATATCTGCCATAATTTTCTATTTTTTGAATACATACACTTCAAATTTTTGGTCCTTCTGTTTACCTGTTGATCATGATTGCTCTAATAAACCAGAAATTACTCCAAAATGTAAGTCCTTTTAGTTTTGTTCAAAGTCAAGGGCTAAACTTTGGTCAAGTTTATAGGAAAATACGTAGACATCTACAACATCATATTGCTTATAGGAAACACTGCCTAAAGTAATGTTTCCTCCTCATTTTCAGGGCTGAATGCAATTGGACAAATACAAACTCAATTTATAGAAAACGCTGATGTTGCTTATACAGAACCATCTGCTAGTGTAAGTAATAGAAAAACTAAGCCACGATTTCTACCTAGGTTACACATCCCTGACTATGTATATCCTTCATTATTTTTCTTCCAATCATAGTTTATTACACTAATTTTATTTGGCACCTGCTTGTTATTTTGTCCAGCAAGTACAACAGGCGATACCACAAAATCAAGATCATTGGCCGAACATAACCCAACAACCTATGAACAATAGAACTGGTATGGCTCTTTGACTCACTGGATTGTGACCCTATTTTGATTCCTAAAGTGATAAGTTGAGTGGGTTTATCTCCCATAATTTTCTGTGATTTCAACACAAACAATTTGAAAATATTGGCCCTTCAGTTTACCATCTTTACTGTCAATGACTAGAATTAAACCTATTGTTAAAAAAACTAGAATTCGTCCCATTAATAGGAGTATAGAGTTATAGATCCATATAAGAGAGATTTAAAAGAAGTGCAGTTGTATTGTGAGCAACAAACACAATAGGATGTATTCATAGTGAAAACTTCCATTAATATATAGCCTAGAATTCATCTTGATCAACGAGGTTTAGTCGTAAGACCACCGATCAGACGACTAATCATGATTGGTCATCAACGAGGTCGATCAATTACTCCATCCTAGTCGGCTAGTCCAACAATTAGTTGTCCATGTGCCTAGATGGCTGATCAGCCTTGCATATATAGTGTAAATATATGTAAACATGATCATAAATAGGCAAATGGAAGAGGCAAAGAGAGCAAGCAGGAAAGCATGTAGAGCATCCTCCACACACAGCCACACAAATGTGTCACAAATTGGGTATTTGATAGATATTAGATAACATCTTCACTCTCTTCAAAGGAGATGGCAATCACAACAATACGACAGAGTAGTAGGCACCAACCTTCAACGGAGGAAGAGTGGTGGTTCATCTTGGTGGTTGTGGAGGATGATCAAAGCTGCAGTTTTAGGCTCGGGTCCTTCAAGCACCGGTGGGGGGTCAAGTCGAGGTGAAGAGGTGGGCATAGGCAGAGGCACTGGCAGGGGAGAGGCGGGTGGAGGCTGAACACCAACGGGAAAGGCGGCAGAGCTGCAGGTGGCCAGGCGTGGGTGAAGGTGGAGGTGCTGGCAGTGGAGAGGTGAGGGTCGAGCGGAGGCAGGGGACGGCGAGTGGAAGCGGGAGCAGGGAGTCAGAAAAAATATCGCTCACGGTGGAAAAACGGCTGCTGCTCCTCCCCTCCTCTTCAGAGCATACATATATACTATAAACCAAATGGGCCAGTTAAGGGTGCGACAAATTCTTCTCACCAGAGAAATTTCTTGAGCTGCCCAGCTTGTCGTCCAGATGGCCTGATCGGATGACTATTCATGATTAGTCATCCATTTAGTTGGACGACTAGTTTTTCAGTCGATGTAATTTTATCGAGGACCCTTATCGAGCTCCATGTTATGATAAGGATGACTAATTGTGATTAGTTGATAATTGGGGGGGGGGGGGGGGGTGGAGGAGGACATGCATCTATGACATTGTTTTTTTTTGCACTAGATTGTGCCTATTTCATTAATAGAGCAGAGTTAGAAATAACCTGATTAATGGAAAGGAAAAAGTCAAAAAAAAAGGTGCCCGAACTACTTGCACAGGAAAATTTATAAGCGTTTTGCTCGTGCGTGATCTAGCACCCAGCTTTGACTCTGATTTTTGCGGTGCTGGTTACTTTGGTCAACCAATCCATGCCATTTTTGCTTGGTATCCACTCTTCTAGCCGTAGGTTTGGTTGTGATGTCCACTCTTTGTAGTCCAAATTATAGCTGTATAAATTGATGTAAAGGAGTTTTTAAAAGCGTAGTCGTGTCCTTAGCAACAAATAAAATATAGCACAATAAGTTATATGAAAACCTGCATTAGTGTACAGCCTCATATTTGCATGGGACTCTGGGTCAATTTATTTAATATTCTTTTGCTATTCTGGTGTTTGTGAGTTAATTTAGCGTTACAACCTTACATGAGTATTTCTCAACTAATTTTTCAAGATACCCTTTGACTTCACTCGGTTTTGTAAGTTTGGCCTTCTATATTTTGGTCTCACCCTGTGTTTGAGAAAAAAAATATAATACATTTTGATCTTACCCATAAATGCTGCACTGTTACTTAATTGAGCATTCTTTCTAGTAGTAGAAAAAAATATTTGTCTTATGGGGTTAATACTATGCAGGGACGCCATTTTATCCTAACCAAATAGCATATCCAGTGCGCCTCATATGGGATCTGCCCAGTGTGGTGCCAAGCAAGCATTGTTTTGACCTTCTTGATCAGCTCATGCCGCAGCATAGTTGGCAGCCAAAATTTAAGAATTGTGGTTTACCTACTACGTGCCTCATGCAAGAGTGCTTTGGCTCATTAACCACCATGCCAAAGGAAGTCATGCAGACTCGTCGGGGAAGAGGTGTTCTCATTGAGCCACTTGAGCCTGATGATTCAGATGAAGGGTGTGTTCCTCAATCCTTGCTCGGTTACATAGAGATACAAAGTTCTACTTTAGAATCAATCAGCTAACTTTTACTAATTTGCCTGAACATTTTTTAGACGACCACTAAAGAGGAAGCAGCACAGTAAATATCAGTTGCGATTTGTGAATAAGGTGTGTGAGACATATTACACATGGGATCAAATAAAATCAGATGAGGGCAAACTTCTCAAAGTTGCTTTGTTCGATGAGAACAACACGAAGATCACATCTGGTCCCCTGTCTTCAGCTTCTGTTGAGATCGTAGCTCTCCACGGTGACTTCAATGGCAATGGTCAGACTTCTGAGGAGTTCAGTCGCTCTGTTGTGTGTCCATCGCCAGGAGAAGAAACATCGTCAGTCCTAGGAGGTGATCGCATCTTAGTTCTTGCTGGTGGAGAGGCATGTCTCGGTGATACCTTTTTCCAGAAAACATCCTTTTGTGCTAGAACTGGAATGTTCAAGATGGGTGTAATGCTGGCCAGCGCCCAAGAAGAAAGAATTCAAGAAGGGATATCTGAACCATTCAGGGTGATGGATCATCATTTACCAGGTATATATAACTGAACATGAATTTTTTTAATATTCAATACAGGTCTTTTTATTTCAGAATGGATAAGGATCTAACACTCAAGTGTTTGAAGAGTACAAACACCGAAATATGATGTCTAAGAAATTGTTCAGGTGTTCCAAACTAACAAACACGCGAAATTTCTGACCACTAGATTACAGCAAGGTTCTGGGATTCATTTTGGATGAGACTAAAAGATATATATTTTGAATTTATAGAGCATATTCGTCAAGAAGAGAGAAAAGATATATAGGGCATAGATGTTGTTCAAATCTAACCAAAATGAAGAGGCTGACAACGTCAGGAGAACCTTCTTATAAAATAAGAATACGCAGCTGGCCATAGAATACTATCATAGCATCTTGAATTTGTGTTTACAGTGCATGTATTGTAATAACTTTTTGCGAGGTATTGTAATAACTTTTAACATCATGCAGTAGTAAATCAACTGACAAAGAAGTAGTAAATCTCAGTACTTGATGATATCGCAATGTTTCAATAAAATTTATAGTTGGCTATAAAATTCGAGTCAAGGTCAGATTACTTTGCTATTCTGGTCATCAAACATTTATGATGTTTCAGAGTTCGTTGTTCTCACAACGAGTGTTCGTGTGTACTCTTGGCGAGTAAATCACTTGTTCGCGATTTAGATCAGATTCAAACGTACATGGACATATCCTTGCAAGTTGGGGCCTCATTCACAGAGAGCAAACACTTTCCTGTTCTTTCTGCGTATGACTTCTTTTGGCATGAAGTCCTGTTGAGATCTGATTTAACCGCATTTGTCTTTTAAAATTTTAAATACTTTCTTAGTGTTCTCACTACATTGGACATTGCGAACTTGCAGTATATTAAGTATGTTACTAAAACATCATATAAGCATTCCATTCAATTTGGTGCAGGGTTCATATCAAACTGTTGGAGCTGGAAGTCTGATTTGGAGCCTCCTCTTTGTCAGGCTTCTACACGTTCAGGTAACCCTTTAGTGCTTCTTGATTATTTCAATCCACACTCCCAAATGTTTGCTGCATCATATGATTCTGTGCCACTACCCCCAGTTGCTGGTGTCATTATTTAGTAATTAATTACTATAGATATACAATTTAATCGATAGAAAATATATTTATTATTAATTGATCCTTGTCTGCAGTCTTTCACAATTCAAGGTTGCTTATAGTCATATTTTTTTAGATCACAGAAAAAATCCGGCTTCATCCTCAAAATAGAGGAATCAGACCACACTGAATACAGTCAGGTTGCACACTCAAACAACCAAATTACCAAGCTCTATAGTTTACATAGCAATCTTAAAAACAAAAGGTCATCCGTGAGATGCAAAAAAAAGCAATCGCTGCTGACTCCAGCCTCCAGGGTAGCGCTCACAAAGACAATGAGCGACTTAGAGGCATCATTACGCTGCTTAGTGATATACGTGCCGATGCACGATCTTGAAAAAATTACGCTGTAATTGACTCCAAAAGCAGATCCCTCTGGATAAGACCTGCAAAAAGTTTTAGGCCTGCAATTATCATACACAACTGTTAGACAGCCACATATAGGCGCTTGGGCCATTGACCAATTATGGCTAATTATAGATTGATTGACATTTTATTAGGCAAGGAGATCCCACAGTGGTCATGATTCTATAAACCATTCTCCTTGCCTATATATGTACCCTACCTATTGACCGCCTAATCAATCATCAATTTCCTGTGCCATATCTTGCTTTCATGGTATCAGATCCTAGGTTTCTTCCACTGCCCTAGCCTCCACCGTGCGCCCCTTGGCTACGCACGTCGCACGCCTTCGAGCTACGCATCCCTAGCACGGGTATCTCCCCTACCGCCACTACCATGCTTGGATCTACCCCTCCCGCCTCCTCTGGCGTCGAGGCCGATGACACACTGGAAGCCGAGCGCCTCCGCACCGCTGTGGCCAAACATGTCGGCCTCGCCGAGAGGCTACAAGGGCCGCCACTCTCCAGTGCGTCCAAGTCACCAAGCAGGAGGCCGCGGTAGCAGCCTAGAACCACGATGACACTGCCGCGTGCGCTAGCAACGTGCTAGCCCACGAGCGGGAAGCGGCTGAGGCCGCCATCAACCAAGTGGATGGCAACGCTGCCTCTGCCAGCGACATTGGCGATGGTCGCCCTTGTTAGCCACTCCGAGACACCCTCCTAGCTCATGAGGCCGCTGCCATCATCAAGCTCCACGCCCATGCCGTCGGTGTCCAGAACATCTACGCCCTCATCCTCGCCATCCTCGACATGGAGTCGAACAACTACACCCACTGGCACCACTAGATGCTTCTGGTCCTTGGGTGCCACGTCCTCGCTGATGCCACCGACCACACCTTCTCCGACAGGGAGTGCATGGACTACAAGAGTGGCACGCGTGGTGGCAAGGGCAAGGGGTGGCAGTCTGGCACGCCCGCCCCCGGTCCATCCCCTTCTATGCCGCACTAGCAGCACCCCGCGTAGGCTCCACTAACCGGTCTGTGGTCTAGCTTCCACAAGCTCTGGTCTGGTTCCATCAACATGTGGCCCGGGAATCATCCTCTCCTGGCTCCACTCCTAGCTGCTCGTCCTCCACTATAGGCCCCTGCACCTTAGTCGCACGCCTTCGTGGCCGGAGACTAGGGGTAGTGGACTGCCCTCCCAGCTACTACTACCCCATGGCTGGCATGCCGTCCTGGGACATGCAGGGCCTCACCTCCTCATTGAACAATGTGTCGCTGACTCCGCCTCAGCAACATGACTGGATCTTCGACAAACACGCCACCTCGCATATGACCTCTGATGTTGGTACTCTCTCCCACACCTCTTCCCTATAGTATCCTACTCCACCTTTCATTGTTGTTGGTAATGGTGCTTTACTACCCGTCACCTCCACTGGCACAACTCATCTTTCTGGTTCATTATGTCTTAATAATGTTCTTGTTTCTCCTAGTCTTATTAACCCGATTTCCATGTGCTAGTTCACTTTCGACAACAATTGTTTTGTTGAATTTGACCCTGCTGGTTGTTCTGTGAAGGATCTATAGTCCCAGAGAGTGATCACCAGGTGCAATTGCTCCAGTCCGTTCTACCCTCTTCGCCCATCTGGCGTGCCATCACTTCCTGCTGCACACCACATCCAACTTGGTTTAGCACCAATGCACCAAACATATTGAGATTGATCTCCACTTTGTTTGGAAGTGTGTTGCCATTGGTGCTGTCCACATCCTCCACGTGACGGCGTTGTCCCAATATGCCAACATCTTCACCAAGGGTCTGTCTTCGACGGTCTTTCCGGAGGTCTGGCCCAGTCTGAACGTCTGTGGCGACTCTCTGACTAGGGGGATTAGCCAGCCGCATATAGGCGCTTCGGCCATTGCCCCCATTATGGCTAATTATAGATTGATTGATATATATTATATTAAGCAAGGAGATCCTGCGGTGGTCATGATTCTATAAACCAGCAAGTGGTTCTCCTTGCCTATATGTGTACCCTGCCTATTGGCCTCCTAATCAACCTATCAATTTCCGGTGCCATATCTTGCTTTCAATGACATCGTTTCTTGATAGCCAAATAGACCCGTTAGTAACAGAATGTTATTTCCCTCCCCACCCTATTTATATCAATCACCAAATAAGTTCTCCGCATTGAAAGGTGGAACAATACCAAACATAATATACAAAATCCGCCAAAAAATCTAGCATTGTGACACTCAAAAAAGAGATGTTGAATAGTCTCCATGTTACTAAAAAACAGCAATAAGTACTCCCATGCTAATTCCTTATAGCTAAGTTATCCTTTTGTTAATATCACCTCCTTTTTGAAGAACCACAAGAAGATTTTTTTTATCTTCAAAGTAAGTTTCATCTTCCAAATTCCTTGTGAGACCTTGATGCCATTGTTAATTAGGTAATGATACATTGACCAAACTGTCAAAGAACCATCCTGACCCCAAGATCAAGTGATAGTATCATTTACATCAGGTAATTCAACATCAACAAGGCAAGAAACTAGATTATTCCATTCTAGGAGGTTATTCCCTATTAGTGGCCTTCTCAAAGAGACATTTAGGGGAGCTGTGCTAAAGATCTTGAAAATTGTGGCTTGTTTCTTGCGAACTATGTTGAAAAGGTTTGGAAATCTATTTTTTAGAGGTTGGTTCCTAACCATTTGTCCTCCTAGACCTTGAGCTTGGTTCTATCCCCTAACTTGAACTTCACTAGAGTTAAGAACTGGCCTTTCACCTCCCTTAACACCGTCCAAAAGCTGAGAATCTCCTGGTCGTTTACTTACCTAGATAAGAGTCTTATTGTTAATATATTTTTTTCTTAAAATGTGCTACCAAACTCCCCTTTCATTAAATAGTTTGAAAAGCCACTTACTCGATACACATTTATTTTGAATCTCTAGGTTTAAGTTTTGAAGCCCTAAACTGCCTTGCTCCTTGGTTGGCAAGCTAAGTCCCATTTTTTCACTAGTCTGTATTTCTTTTTGTGTGGTCACCATAGACCTAAAATATTATTTCTTCTTGAGAACAACCCCTCGAGGTATCTCAAAGAGAGCACGTGTCATTATATTAAGAAGAAAAATAGGATAATAACCATTAACAAAATCATACACCAATAGCACTCCAATTACAAAGAAAACATATGCTCTGTTACAAGAGAAACAAACTGACCATGACCTAAACTTAACTCTCTCTTGGCACAATGGCAAGGAGGTGATTAGTGCCTCGTGCCCCAGCCAAACCCCAATACTGCAGCTCCTTGCTAGCGAGTAACAGAACACTAACTAAGCTAGGAGATGCCCCGTTAAATACGCATTTGTTGCGAAGGTTCTATAAAGTCCAAGCACCTAAGATGATGATGAGGGAATTGAGGCCCCTCTTAATCTGATCCTATACAAAGGATGTTTCCCAAGGCTGAGGATTGATATATTATAGTCTAACTCTTCTTAGGAGAGTGAACTAAAAATTCCAAGTAAAGACACAAGATAGAAGGAGACAATTGATGTTCTCCTCCTCTTGATCACAAAGGGGACATCGCAAAGGATGTTGGAGACACCGTGCTATGGACAGGGTTCCCGATCTTCTGTCAGGTGGAGATAACTATCGTTTTGATTGAAGCACGACACATCAATCCAGCTTCAGATCAAAATACTAGAACCCTGCAACCTTACCACCACGAATCCTCTGGTTATCAACTGTGACACAATTCGGTTGACCTTGCCAAGAAGGATAATCCCTACAAAACAAAGAACACAAGTAATTACTCGAAGAACACAAGTCAATGAAGTGACAAACTTCATATGTATGATTAAGATCATGAAAGTGGGGTTTTACAACCATTGACGGCGACTGTTGATGAAAAATTGATCTGAAGCAAAACCCAAACCCTAACTTAGGCTACAACTACTGAATATATAGTCTAAGGGGTGACCAAGGACACATATTCACATCCCTAAGGAGTCCCGACACGTTACAAGGCCTAATGCCCCAAAAATGGTGATACAACACCCTGACAGATTATAGACGTCCACTTGTTTCGACTATTGCTATTGATTCCCAAGGAATTTTGATGTGGGAGTACCATTAGTTAGTTTATCAAATTATCTTTTCATCGATACATAGATCGTCAAAAATAGAGTTAGTATGCGACCTGAACATCCATTTTAGTGCGGGTTGCACCTAGAGTCCAAGATGGACTTGGACTTGATCTCCTCCTAAGTAGGTGGCCAAGGGGGAGGACGTCTAATGGCATCCTTTTTTGTATTCTCCATCTCCTCGGGGTGTGGTCCAACTTGGGCCAAGGTACCCAGGGTCAATGTCAAGCCCACGACGACGTTGTAGTATCTAGTAGAAACAGCAACAACTTGTCATGATGATTTGAAGAACTTGCCGATGTGATATTGAGGTGACATCAGATCTAATTGAAATCTTATCCAACAAGTTTTCCATAAGTACTCATGGACCTCAATTTCTCTCTAGATTAAAGAGTTATGGTCTTCACAATAGAGTATTGCTGGCCTGCTGGCAAACCGAATTTGAAGCTTTGATGAGCTTGTACTCCAAGATCGGTCCTATGCATGATGTATTCATGCTCCATCTATTGTAGAGGCCATTGAAAGTGCCTTCTCCATGTTTAGATCATCATGAACTTTATTCCTAAACACATTGAAGGTATCGACATTAGGTAGCAATAAATTCTTTTTAATATCATTATATGCAAGCACAAGAATGTGCTCACCTTCTTTTAACTTTCATGTGGATGGGCATATCCGTAGCTGTCAAGTCCTCATCACACCACTTAGCAAGCCTATCTATCATCCAGTAGCTGTCTCGGACAACATGGCACATTAAAAACATGCATTTGCAAGGCACCCAAGATTTCCAAATCCTCACCCAAGATATGAAACTAAAGTTCCCTGTAGAAGACCAGCATATGCAGACTTCGCTGAGTAGGAGCTCTCACAAGAGAACCAATAGATATGAGAGTCCTCAACCTTCAGTTTCAAAGACATTTTAGTGTAAGACACTCAGAGATGACCCCTATAGTCAAAGCTCTTTGAATATCATTAACACAAGCATGATTAGTGAGGGCCTCAAGTGCTACTCTACAATTTACTCTTCATCCTCAACCTCCGATTGCAGAGACATTTCAGCAATGGTGACCCAAAGTGTAAGATACTCAAAGATCACCCTTGCAGTCAAAGCTCCTTGAATATCATTAACCCAAGCATGATTGCTGAGGGCTTAAGTACTGTTCTACGGATTGCTATTCTTTGCTTAGATACTAAAGCAAATAGTTGCGGTGCAAGGTCAACAATTCTTTGGCCATGGATCCACCTAACTTTCCATAAAAGAGTGTCTGCTCTTAGAGACCACAGCCATGGAGAAAAAAAAGCTTGAAGACAATTCTGAGTTTGAATGGGGAAAATAGTCCAAGGTCGACTTCGGTCTTCTCAAGCCATAACCACCTCATCTGAAGTGCCCATGTTATGGGTGTTGGGCCTAGGACGACCCAGCTTGGGTTGGAGAGAACAGTACCTATGGTACTCTATCGAAGCCTATAGCGTTGTTTCTAAGGAAGGAATAAGGATTAAGAAAGAGATTAGATTAGATCAATTAGAGAGATTTGATCAGTTAGTCATAAGATTAGATTTAGGTCAATGAGGGATAGGTTTGGGATATGATTTGTTCTAATTGATTGGACCTTCCTTAGGTGGCCAGGAGTCCTCTCTATATAAAGGGAGGTGATGTACCAAGGAGGGAAGAGGAATGGAGAAAGAACAAACAATCCAATTCCCCTAAATACTCTAGTCTCCCTCCATGCCGACTTTTCCAAGCTTTCTTCTAGGCAATGGTTATCCCCCAATGATCTAAGGATAACATCTATCAGATCGCTTTATTTTCGATGCAAACCCATGGCTTCTGCTGTCAGCAGTTTACATGCCTTGTTGAGGGGCATTGTCACCTCTCTGAGGAGCTCTGTGGTATGTCCACAATGTTCGATCGCCTAATGGTGCTACTCAAGGCGAAGGAGGAACATGAACGCCTGGCAGCATATAGGCAGCAACACGTGGACTCCTAGCATGCCGGTCGGTGCAGTCTCTCCGTGAGGAGAATGTCTATTATCTCCAGGGCCATCATCGAAGGAGTAGGCAGCATTGTGCCTGCAAGCAGCAGGGTGAGGTTTCCTTGTCTGGCTGATGGTGTGGAAGATGCGTGTGCCACTCATGCTGGCGTTGCTGCAAATTGCAACCTACACATACAACCTCTTCTGTTTGCCTATGCTTCCTATGACTCTGGTCAAAGTAGGAGTCTAGCTATGCGGCTTCCCTACTAGGCGATCATGCGCGGGATGACTCACTCTTTGCCAAGGATTGTGGCGGCTATCTCGTCTATTCTAGTACTTGCAATGGTATTGTTGGGTGGACCCAGTCTGCTAGCAGGCTGCTATGTCCTCCAATCTTCAGCCCACATGACGCCAACTGTTGGACAATTTCCATGGGATCCAAGGGGACATAGATGTTGTCCAAATTTATTTCATATTTTAGTTTTAAACAAAAAAGGTAAGTGGAGATGCATAAGGCTTAACCCTAAGTCACGTCATGTATGTCTGTGGCAGCTAGTGGGCGAGTTGCTCCGAAAGGGGGGACAAGTGTTATGGCTGCTGGGCCCAAGAGCCAAGGTTGGTGTGAACAGTACCCACGATACTATAGTATGGCCTGTTTGGATCCACTCCAACTAAAGTTTAGCTAGCTAATTGCTAAAGCAAAACTTCAGCCAACTAAAGATTAGCTAGCCAAACTTTAGCCGGACGTGTTTGGATCCTTTAGCTAATTGAAGACCTTGGACCATGCTACCCCTCGTTATAGCCCTGTTTGGGAGAGCATAATAATGAAAAAATGCAAAAAGAAGAGAGGACACATGCTCTTCTTCCTCCTGACCCGCTCGCTCACAGGAGGAGGCTACGACCACGGCGAGTGAGGCCGGTGAGACCATGGCCAGGCGTGGCCATGGTAGCATGGTGGATCTCACACGACGCGACGGAGGAGGATCCTGTGCGGTGGGGAAGGGTGCGTGGCAGCAAGGTGGATCTCGCATGGCACGGCGAAGAAGGATCTTGTGCAGCCAGAAAGGGTGTGCGCGCACGGGGTTGCTCCCGCATAGCCGAATTTCACGACATGGTAGGGTGGTTCATGCGTGGCGATGGAGGAGGCGCGCGGCGAGGTGTAGCTCGCAGGCACAGCGGACATGTAGGCCAGAGCTAGAGCAGCCATGGCGGACAGGCGCGGAGAAGGCCGAGGTTAGGGTCGCGTGCGGAGAAGTAGAAAAAGACGAGGGCATTCTAGTAACTAACTGCTTTTAGCTGGGTTGGAACATCTAATGAGATAGTTGGGTTCTCATTAGCTAGGTCTTTAGTTGATACTATAGCTGAGCTATTTGGATTCGCCACAGCTAAATTTAGCCAGCTAAAATTTAGCTGGTGAATCCAAACAGGGTCTAGTAAAAAGATTGGCCTTCCAGCCAGGTAGGCAATTAGCAAAATGGTCAATAAAGTGTTGGACTTGAGCCCTTGGTAATTTTATGAGAAATAAAGCGAGAGGAACTCAATATAGTCAGGATATACCAATTAGCGGCAAAGATACTCAGGCACCTATGAATCCTCACGTATTGGATACTGGTACTTCTATGAACCTGTATTGAACACTGGTACTTCCTCCAATATTTGTCGGACACCAATAATACTCTTTCAATACCTATCATTCTCAGATGTCCATCGGACATTTTAATGATATTCAAATAAATGAAATAACTATGATACTTTTGACGATACATCTACTGCAATATGACTCTTTCATGACAAACTTCAAACTTTACCCCCTTACTATCATATTGATAATAAACCAATAGTAAGCCAATAAGTAGTGCTATAAGGCTATGACCATTTAAGAAATTATTATCCCGGATGTAGTTACTCCGATCTTCAATAAATCACATTGCATATGGGTGCATACTCATTTATTAGTTTGAGTATGTTTATATACTTATTTCAAGATACTTCAAATCTTACTATATGATTTTTTAATGTGCCCATATGTTTTATTATATTATTATAATATCATTATAGTAGTATATAAAATAAGTATAACCATATACTTCATATACTTGCATACTTAACATACATACTATCTTAAATGGTCTAGTATAATCATATACTCCATCTACATATATTTCATCGGTCCATATACACCCTAAATATGAAGATATACACAAGGGAGTAACATACCCGAGACTAAGAAATGATTTCTCCTTTATATATTATGATAACAAGAGTAATTATTTCTTACTCTCAGGGTGTAGTTACTCTCATGTGTATATATAGACACATACACAACAATGCTTTTGGAAGAATGGTATGACGTGGTATCACTGTGTGTCTCGTATCCATATCAGTGTATCTAGGTAACAAAGACGAGCAGAATGAAGTTCTGTAGCTGGAATTTATAAACAAAAGAGCACTTGACCAAACTACCGAACAATTTAGCAAAAGGAATTTTTCAAACCTTTAGGATAATTAGTGCATACCCTCAATTTCATTAAACGGTGCAAAAAATGATACGAAGGAATTCATTCATGAATAGTAAAAAAGTGCACTGGACGCTTTTGAAGGAATATATGATATCTCATACACTCGTACACTATTGCTCATGCTTAGAATTTCATTCAGTTACGTTTCTTTCTAGATTATTGCTAATTGAAATATTTTACTTCAATATAATGTAAAATTCATATTAGTTCCATAATAATGGATCTGGGTGTCAAATTTTATTTTAAATACTGTTTTTTTGAAATGCGTAAGGTAACACAGATTTAAATAAAACTGACTATAAAAGTAATGATCCATATTTTATTTAATTAATGAAACTTTCATCTTTAAATTGCTGACAAATTTTAGAAACTAAATTCGCAGTATACATTCAGTCTCATCATCACCGTTACATTGAGATTGACTCAAATGATAAAGTTTGATTCTTTTTTTGAAATTCAACTCTACCTATCTTGTTTTTCTCTTTCTATCATTTCTAAAAAAAACAGCCATTGTTATCATGCAACTGCATTGGATTTTTTGCTAACTTCCATTAATTTATTTACTTCATTATGTAACATGATCTGCAGTTATGATGTTCAGCACGAATGACAGAAGCTGTACTCCTTGCTGCTTCAAAGATTGGAAGCATTTTAACAGAGGAAGCCACAAAGGCCGATATAAGCAAGCTATCAGAGAAAGTTGTGAACCTTAAGGAACTACCAAGGAAGATTGATGAAATAGGCAAAGAACTAAACATGATAGACAAAGTAATAAAACAGATAGGCACTACAAGCCTCACCAATGTGCTTGTGGAGGGTTCAATATCAGAGGTGCGGGACCTAGGCTACGATGCTGAGGATGTGATTGACATTTATTCATACTACGCTATTAAACTGGAGGAAGAAAACAGAGTGAAAAAGATCTTCAGCAAAGCTCAGTACATCACAGTATTCAGTGAAATCGCAGAGAAGATTACCCAGATTGAGGAGAAAGTTGAAAATGTTGTGAAGCGGAAAGATCGGTGGCTACAGCAATCCCAGCTCAGTCCCAATGTATTTGCTGATATTGAAAGAAAGCTGTCCCAGGACTGCATCCTCGATGTTGTTCAAGATGATCTCGTAGGGATTGAAGAAAATAGGCGACTGCTGACAGAATGGTTGAATTCGGAAGAGCAAAGTACCAAATTGATTACAGTATCTGGTATGGGTGGACTTGGAAAAACCACCCTGGTCAAAAACCTGTACGAGCAGGAGAAGAATAACTTCACTGCTCATGCTTGGATTGATGTGTCTCATACTTACGATGTGGTTGAATTGCTGAGGAAATTGCTTAGAAAGATTGAGGACACACAGCAACCACAACTACAAGATTTGGATGCCTATGACTTGAAACAAAAAATAAAGGAAAGACTGACAGATAGGAAGTGTTTGATTGTATTGGATGATCTCTGGAATCAAGATGCATACACTCAGATGAGGGATGCATTCGAGAACCAAGCAAGTTGTGTTATTATCACTACACAAGAACAAGTGGCAGCCCTTGCTCACCCCTCGCGTCAACTCAAACTCCAGCCATTGGGATACAGTGATTCATTTTCGCTATTCTGCAGAAAGGCTTTCTATAGCCGCATGGACTCCAAGTGCCCCAGTGAGCTCGAGAAGCTGGCCAACAATATAGTGGATAGGTGTCAAGGACTGCCACTTGCTATTGTAACCATTGGTGGGCTGTTGTCTGCACTGCCACCAGTCAAAGATGTTTGGAATGAGACATACAAGCAATTTCAGAATGAGATGAAGAACAATGATCAAGTTCGTGCAATTCTAAATCTGAGTTACAAAGATTTACCTGGTAATCTTAGAAACTGCTTCTTATATTGTACTTTGTTCCCTGAGGGCCATCGGATAAAACGAAGGAGGCTTGTTCGGCGATGGCTTGCAGAAGGTTTTGTAGTTCAAAATGATCAAAGTACACCAGAGGAGGTGGCAGACAAATATCTAAGGGAACTGATCCAGAGGAACATGTTGGAAGCTGTTGAGAATGATGGGCTAGGTAGGGTCAGTACCTGTAAGATGCATGACCTTGTCCATGACCTGGCACTCTCAATTGCTAAACAGGAGAAGTACGGTTTTGCAAGTGATTATGGCACTGAAGATGGACAAGAGTGTCCGCCGGCTGTCATCATGTGGATGGAAGGACAAAACCTCGTCATTATTTAAAGCTAAAATCCAACTCCCACGCCTTCGAACCTTGGTTGCACATGGAATAACTGAATCCTCCCTTGAACTATTATCTTCGGTTTCTGAATCCATGTACCTGACAGTTCTTGACCTGCAAGATTCTGAGATAGTTGAAGTTCCAGCATCCATAGGAAATCTATTCAATCTACGCTACATTGGCCTGCGGCGCACAAGGGTCAAATCACTCCCAGAATCTATTGGTAAGCTCTTCAACCTCCAGACCCTAGACATGAAGCAAACAAAAATAGAAAACTTACCACAAGGGATTGTCAAACTCAAGAACCTGCGGCACATTCTAGCTAACAGATATGCAGATGAGAAGCAGTCAGAATTCATTGGAGTGCAAGCACCAAAAGGGTTATCCAAATTGGAAGGACTGCAGAGTCTTGAGACCGTGAAAGCTGGCAAGGATTTGGCTGAGCAGCTAACACAACTTAAACAACTACAGAGTTTGTGGATTGACAACATAATTTCCGTCGATTGTGCAAATCTTTTCACTGCACTTTCGAAAATGCCTGTTCTTTCTAGCTTGCTTCTCTCTGCAAGTGATGAGAAGGGAATACTTTGCTTGGAAGCTCTCAAACCACAGTCTGAAAACCTCCACAAGTTGACAATCAGAGGGTGCTGGGCAGACAAGACACTGGAGTGCTCAATATTTCAGGAACATGGAAGAAATCTCAAGTATCTAGCCATAAGTTGGTGCCACCTTCAGGAAGATCCACTGCAGCTTCTTGCACCATGTGTTCCAAACCTCACCTATCTTAGCCTTGACAGGGTTAGTAGTGCAAGCACCTTGGTTCTCCCTCCAGGTTGCTTCCCACAGCTGAAGACGCTTGTCTTGAAGAGGATGCCCTGTGTTGACGAAGTGGAGATAAGAGTTGGTGCCCTTCGACAGATTAAAGGTTTATATATTGAATCACTTCTAAATCTCGATAAGATCCCTCAAGGCATCGAATTCCTTTATTCTCTGAAGAAATTACGGTTGCTGGATTTGCACAAGGAGTTCAGAGCTCAGTGGAATAGCAAAGGAATGCCGCAGAAGATGAATTATGTTCGAGATCTCTGCATCTGAAATGGAACGCTGGGATATATTATGGCAGTACAAATGCACTCCACAGCTGCTGGTAGCAACATCAGGTGTTTAATTCAATCCTTTCCAAACAAGTCATCGGCTATTGACATTGTGGGTGCAACTACGACTGCTGCTATGCTACGCTTTAGGATTTCTTTCACAATGAACCATGTCTTTATCTGCCACCATTGCCAAGCCTAGTTGCAGTTCAGGTGTGTTTTCAATGATTCCGAGTTTAGTTCTCATACAACGACTTTGTCTTTTTATGTCGGACTGCAATTTCAGTAATGTAAAGAAGTAATAATATTGTCATCACATGTAGATTTAGTTGTACTGTGAGCTGATCCCTGTTCCTATATATATATATATATATATATATATATATATATATATATATATATATATATATATATATATATATATATATATATATATATATACACCATTCTCTAAAATTGCGTGCAATTGGGGCAGCCTTCATGACTGCGCAGTCAGCATGTTTGCCACGAAGCATACTCGACCTTGAATATAAATGAAAGGGCATGAAAATTTCTGAATGGACAGAGGTTGGGGATTAAAGGCACATTGGCGTGTCTTGCTAATCTTAGCTGATATATTGGCATACTCCCAGGGAATTATAGCTCATTGGCGTCTTGTTAATCTTAGCTGATATAGGCATACAGCCCAGGTACCCAGCATTCAGTGGATTCTGGTGCCCCATACCAGTATCTGGAATGCTCAATCTGCAACATAAAATTGCAGATCTACAGTTGAAATTGAATATGAACCTGAAGGTCGATATCAATACACCGATATGTCTAACTGAAATGCACCAACTAGAGCCAATAAAATCATACAGAAAACTCGCACAGTTCGCCAACCTGACTTACGGACGGAACCCCGCACCCGCACCGGTGACGGAGGAGAAGGGACTCGCCGCGGCTGTAGTGGGGCGGCAGCCGCCAGCCGGCAGGACCGATTGGGAAGGAAAAGGACGGGCTCGACAGTTCCATGTCCATTTTGTCGAGTTTAGGCCCAGGGCCCAAACCGCGGGTTGGCAACTGGTTTCGTCGTCTTTCCAATCCAACCCAAGAGGGTCGATGCCTATTTCAAGATGGTGATTGGTGGAAGTTACGCGCCTCCTGGATTTAGGACTCGAATCATATTTTTTAGCGGCAGTACCACTAGAGCTAAAACTTTTTTTTAGCGAATTAAGCCTAGCTCAATTGGTTAGGTTCCTTGTGGTGAAATTTGCCTACCCGGGTTTAAATTCTCGACTTGGTATGAGTGCTCACATTTTTCTAAATTTATTCTAAGATTTAACGGCGTGGCATGAGTGCTCGCATTTTCCTGGATTTATTTTAGGATTTAACGGCGTTGTGCTTTTAGTGGTAGCCGATATTTCCGTCGACAGCGAGACACCTGTGGTGACTTCGTCAATCTCGAGATGTACCGATACAGTCTTTCGAATATGCTCATAGGGCTAGAGTTTATGTACCTATATTCATGGAAGTGAATGTGCGTGCGTGTTCAGCGTCAATACTTTTGTAATTTGCAAAACTATTTTAAAAAAATATTTGGTAAAATAAATTTTCAGGAAAGATAACAAAGCACGAGACAAGAAACTAGGGACTGTTTGGATTCTTCGCTGTATACTACTTCACCTCGCCTTTAAAAAAATACTACACCTCGACGAGCAAGGATAGGGAGCATGTTCACATGTTTGGATCTCTTGCCTCACATCGGGGCAAAGCTTTGCCTTGCTAGGCTGAGAGAGCCGAATTCGCTCTGCTGACTGGGCAAAGTACTCGTGTTCCGTGCAAGTCAGGGCAGGCGAGAGCTCTGAGAAACTAAGCAGCCTCTAGTATTTTCAGCTCCACACCAGCTTTTTTTTGAGAAAGGGCGGCCCCACAAGGATGCCAAGTGGGCCATGATATACCCTGTGGGACAGCCCTAGATCTACTTAACACTGGCTTACCATTTATAGACAAATAAATTTGCATGCATGTTTACAATTAGACCGTAGTATCCTTCTTGAATGCTAAGAATAGAGATTTCTCTCAAAAACTACCCTCCAACAGCTTCTCTAAATGGTTATCCAAGTATAGTTATCTTCTATTCTAGATTTTCGCTAGCCAAAAATAGAAGACGAGAATGGATCTCTAGAGTGCACATGAGATACAGAATAACTATTAAAGAGTAAAAAAGATATAGAAAATGATTTTTATGCAAATGACTCCAAATAATGATTTAGAGAGTGAGATTTAGAATTGCTCTTAGGGATGCTCTAAGTGTCTATGTATCCAAGCCATAGGTCACCAATTCAATTCCTTTACAGCAGTATTTTAGTTTCTTTTTAGTAAAAGGAATTTTATTCCGGGCTCTGCATAAGTCATGCACTTAACCATCCCTTATTAGTTATTACAAGTCTAGCTTCTGGCTGAAAAAATCAAGCTCTCAAAGAGCAGAGGAAACAAAGAAAAAAATTCATGCACCAATTTAAGCACTAAGTCTATCACCCATGCTTGACAAAAATCTCCATTGATGCAGTCTCTA
This sequence comes from Saccharum hybrid cultivar R570, assembly GCA_038087645.1. NCBI lineage: Eukaryota > Viridiplantae > Streptophyta > Magnoliopsida > Poales > Poaceae > Saccharum > Saccharum hybrid cultivar. The sequence continues at coordinate 2,042,301 of JAQSUU010000730.1, read as the reverse complement.
ACATATACGACATGCCCACTTTAGAGTTGGCTTGTTCGTTCTCCTTCTGAAAGATGGACCAAAAGAGTGTTCAATATGTGGCCTTGAAAATAACCTGCAAGTAAGAATAAATCCTCTTTTTGTCAAAAATCACATCATTTCGGCTCAACCAATATTTTGTTTTTTGTCCCCTTTAATTTTACACTTTGTAAAATTCTAGGCCCGTCACTATTTCTTAGCATGTGAGAGCATATTTTGGAGGACTTCTAGAGAGAAAGTGTTCCAAAATAACTGTTTGGTAGGAGAAGTTGAAAAATAGTTTCGTGAAGTTGGATTATAATCGCTACCAAATAGGCCCTTATTCTCTTCCTGAATTTTATGAAATAAATGAGGTTGTATGTGTGTGTATATTGTAGATCTATTAGAGTGTATAGTCTCTAAAATCATAGATAGTTTCTATAGCATTAAGGATGTGTTTGGGACTGCTTCACGAATTTTGCTCCACAAACTCCACCCTGGAGCAGCTTCACAAAAACATAAAGTCTGTGGAGTATCCCTTTAGGTGCCCTCACAGCTTTAGCTTTTTTTCCTCGAGTAGAGTGGAGCTAAATCTATTTGGCTAAAAAACATGGAACGAAACTAGAAAAAACATGGAATGGAGCAGCCTCAAACATCCCTTAAATAGTATACTAGAGAAAGGGAGAAATCCTTCCAAAATACATGCGCCTCCCTCTCCCTGCTGACGCCCCTTGCTGCCCTAGGCCCACGCCTCTCTCTCTCTCTTTCTCTTCCTCCACCACCCCAACACCCCCAAACCGATCTACCTCCATTCTAAACATAAGTTGTTTTATCCCATAGCAATTCTCTAAACCTCAACCTCTCAGTTTTAAGATTGGCTAGACGAGGGGTGAATCAAATTTGAGTTGTAAGGATGATCTAGAATGCCATTAAATTAGAATGTTATATAGGATCGGAGCACTATTGGAGATCTTTATCTTTGTATAAACCTTATTGTTTATTATGGGATGTTGAATATAGGCACTCTTGAAGTCTTGATGATGCTTTAAAGAAGGCAAATTTGCCGGAGGACACAGTTAAAAGGTGTTTTTTTACTACAAACCACTAAAAAAGATATCTTTGCCAAAAGACATACATAGAAAATATATAGTCAATATGCTAGAAGACACTAAACTGATTATTATATTTGGTTTTAATGAATAGCCACGCGACATGATGAAAATGCCCGCCTAGAGCCAAGGCGTGGCATGCCTCCGCTCTCCCGGCCCCAGTCGTAGACCCTCGCCGCTGTCTCCGCCAAGGCGCGGTGTGCCCTTCACGAAAATATAAACTGATTATTATACTTGGTTTTAATGGACAACCGCCACCCCACGCGAAAAGATAACCCGCACAAATGGGATGGATAACTCATAGCTCACAGTATCATTTCAAGTAAAAATCTAAATGGCACCGTGAGCTATCAATCCTATTTGTGCGAGCTATCTTGCTGGTTTTAACTTACAACAGACCGATAGAGTGCTAATGATCACAACAACAATTGTTGTAGCTGCACAACACACGGCAGCCATGGCTGGCTTTGGCGTCGACGAGACAACATCCACGCAGCAGAAGCAACAGCTGCTGCGACCTGGAGAAGCAGGGGCAAGAACACCGTCGTCTCTAGTCATAGACGAGCGTACATGAGTCATAAGCTGCACCTCGCTCCCACGTTGGTTCCAAGTATCCCGAGCTGCTCCTTCTTGCAGCGTTGCTTCCTCTGCGAGAGGAAGCTGACCGAGGGCTTGGACATCTATATGTACAGTTCAGTCAGTTCAAGTATTGTGCCAGTTATGATTTTGTGTAGCACTAGTTTACTCTTATTAAGAGTGCGGAGCTCGACGGCCCCTCAAGGTCGCCACGATAGTAAAATTCCTTTTCACGTTCCATCCCTAATTTACGGTTCTCATTCACCCCACTGATTTTTACTGTGTAGCCTCTGGAAATATCTTTCCTCGTCCTTCTCTCTCCTCTTGACTCACTCTCTCCCTCACTCTCGTCACACAGCGGCGCACCGGGCAGCTCCTCCGAGATAGCGGCGCAACGGACGCCCACCGGTGCAGGTGGGGTGACGGCGCGTTGGCAGTGCCCCCGCCCCCACGGCGGCGCGCCGCTCGTCGTGGGCGCAGTCAGCCCCCTTCCCCTGCGCCATAGCGGCTCCCTACTGCAGGCTCGAGTGGGGCAGCGGTCAGCCCCCGGCGGGTGCTGCGCCGGCACGGCTGGCCCTGATGGTTGTGGCCCCGATGTTGTCCCCTGTGCTCCATTCGCTTCTTTGCATCTTCCAGGTGAACCAAGAACATCCCCCCTCTCTCTATTGGACCCATTGCAGTTTCCTCTATTTCCCTCTTCTGATCTGTACTAGGGGTTCATGGATTCATTCAATTTGTACAAGAAAAGCCAGGTGCTTTCCCTTAATTTGTATCCCCATCTTTTCGTTTATTACGCACTGATGCACAGATCTCGTTTCCTTGCAACGGGAACACAGATTGGTACATCTATGAATGGAGAGCGCCTCTGTAAATCCATGCTCTACTCTATTTCTTCCTCCCTCAACTTACTTGGTCTTGGTACAGTAACCTTAAAAAAAATCCCCTTTCTCCTTTGGCACCTTATGTCTCTGCCCCCTTAATTTCATTTCTTGTATGTATGGATTTTGTTTGCTTATGCATAAGGTTCGTGTTCTGGCAGAAAAATCTCAGCATGTCTCAATACACTGTGCTACTGCTGTAACCTTTCAGTATACATAAGCGTGTGCCTATGGTGTTGCTTCGTTTATCTTACTCTGAGCATATGCCATTGTTGATGATGTACTTATTCCAATTTGATCATATAATGATACCTGTGAGGTGCTTCCGATAGTTCCGACCATATTTTCATGGCATTATTATTTTCCATTTTTTGTTGACCATATGTCAATGCCAATGATGTTAGAAACAAATATCTTTTTCTGAAATATAGCATTGACATGTGTTAAGCCTGACCATATTTCCATGCTGTTGCCATTTTGCATTTTATTTCAACACATGTCAATGGCAACGATGCTGGAAACAAATATCTTTTCTCAACTACGGCATATGAGAATATGCAGTCATGATTGTCAGCCTTTTATGATCTTTTTAAATTCTGATTCTGATTTCAGAGGAGGCATTGCCATATGTTATTGAGCTACGGCATTTGACATATGGAGTGATACCAACTATTGCATATATGTGCTCCTTTTTGTATTCTTAATGAACTGAGGCAACTTGGCATATGCAATGATAACCTACTTTTCCCTGCCAACAGTCAAATCTTCTTTCCTGCACTGGGAAAAAATGTTGTTATTCAAGATTTATGCTTTTGTGTAGTTGTGCTATAGTGAGCCACAATATTATTAGCTAATAGCCTAATATTGCAGCCACTGATATCTCCAAATGATAGCGGCACCAGCCTTTTTTAACTTGCTCACAAACCTTCACACTTACTCTCCTGTCTGCAGTAAGCTACACATGGTATTTATTTTTTCATGCACCTAACTGATATGGAAAATGCCCTTTTCCGATTACTTCTATTATAATGTCTATTGTTGATACGTCTATTTTGCCTTGCTACACTACTGCTCCGGTGTCTCTGTTGTGTTCCCGTATGATGTTTGTTCGATGAGTCACTATCAGAGCCATCTCAATGTTAAAGGTATCCCCCTCCTTACTTTGGTTCTTTTGGTCTTTTCCCCACAATGGGCCACACTGACTGATATTATGTTGCAGTTGGATTCTTGTTTCGATTGAATCCTGAGGGCATGCTTACATTTTGGGTTCCTGCTAGCTAGCGTTTTGGTTCGTTTTGGTTGTCAAAGGTGTTCATAGTTTTTGGATTTTTTTTGTGCAGCTTGATTGATCAAGACCCTTCGCATGGTTCAGCATGGTGGCTGCTTTTTTGGTGTGCCCATACAGATTCTGCAGCTCCTTTTCCTTTTCCTTGGGCTTTTTTGGTGTTCTTGTTTAATATGTAAGACTCTGAAACCAGTGGCTGCCATCTCCTACTAACGATAAACAATGCCTAGGACACTAATATGTAAGACTGCCTTTCCACTTTTGAAATGCCTGCTTCCGGAGGACAATCTGGAACCATGCATGCTTTATGTGCACACTTTAGGCCATTTTTACAGGCTATGGCCAGCATATGTAAGACTCTGAAACCAGTGCCTACCATCTCCTACTAAGAATAAGCAATGTGAAGTGCTAAACTATTCACGGTTATCCATGAATTGGTATGCTAATGTATGTTTTCTGTGTTGACAAATTCTAATCCTGTTTACAAGTATAAGCACACCAGCTCTTTACAGGATTCCTGCGACGCTTCACCCAACCAGACTCAGCTCAGTGGATGCATTTCTGCCTAACTCGCGACACGCACAAAGGCGCACGCAACGTACTAGTATGACTAGAGGAATCCTCGTTTCTGACGACTAGGTACGGTTTGGTCGGGTTATGAATGTAACAGAGGATGGGCATTGCGCCGCCGGAAGCTCTAGTTTCATACGCATCCCAAGTAGCTTACGACGCCATATTCACTGGGAACTTGACTTCGAGCCAAGTGGAAGCCCTGGACGAGCTGTTCCCAACGGCCAATATCAGGGTTGGAAGAGCGCTCTTCGGTGACGGCGGAGGACGGTCGGGCAGCCAGCAGCGGCGACGCCCAGCTCCGTAGGCTGTTGCGGTGCTTGCACTTTTGGTTGTTCCATTTATGTAATATCGAACTTTGAAACAGTATGCTAGGTAGGTCCACTCCTAGATGTAAGACCGCCTAGCGCGCTCATCAGAAGTGCGTTGTTTGAACGGACAAAATCTTCTTCTTAATACAATATTCGAGAAAAAAAAGCTGCCGGTGCGACATATGATAGAGACGATGACTCCGCCATTGACAGCAGCCGAGTGACGGCGCCACCGCCCTGGCAGCTGCTACAAAGGCCACCCCCAGCATTTGTTTTTTCTTTGAAGGCAGGTAGGTACAGGGATGACCAGTCGACCAGGGAGGCGAGCCAGCGCCGGCTGGTAGCGAAGAAGAAAGGACACATGGGATGGGTGTGAATGTGATACTGTCAATTCTGAATTCGAAAATTATAACAATTTCTACTGCCTGAATTTATTTGTCACCTGCAATTAATTCAATGTGACTGTTTGACACTTGAGAGACCTTGTTGCACCGAGCTCCAGGGCTCCACCACCGCGAGAGTCAACGCCTGGCTGCAGACTAGACGATCTGGCTAGGCTAAGCGTTGCAACGTAGAGACCGGGCGCTTCCCAGCATTTTCCTTGAACTTCATTGGTCACAGGCTCACAGAGTTGGAGGAGCTGGCCGGCGGTTATGGACGGCAAGCTCCAGCCAGCCGGCGGCTGTCAACGGTATATTGCTGCCCTTTTTTAAAAAAAAAACTTGAGATCGAAATATTGAGCTACCAATAACCAATGATTTAGATGGGTCTCAACAAGGGAGCTCCTCTGAAGGCTTTGTTAAAAAACATTAAAAAAAATCTATTTTATGTTGGACCTGGAGCTCTGCCACTATGCCATTATAAAAGACACATAAATATGAAGTAAAAGAGATATGACCTCCAAACTGATCCAATTCATGACCAACAGAATTACAGGGCCCAGGGCAGCAGGAGACCTGGAGATGTGCATACAAAGAAACAAGAATCTTGCTTCCCAGACCAGAGAACATGATTGATGGAAAATGAGTTCCCTGTAAAGGTCGGCAACCAGGAACACCGCCAAAGGCTCTTGCGTTGCAGGAAATTAGAGAAGTGAAAACATCAATATTGACTGATACAAAACAGGTCTGACAGTACAAACACACCAGTTATTGCAATAATGAACAGATCTTGCAGAGATCCTAACCAAAATTCTGTTTCAGGGTGGTGGCATGCTACAGTACGAGCATTGCCCTGAAACTTATGTTTCGGTACAGTGCTACAGTGTCATCCATGGTTGCCCGCTCAGCGAAAATGGATGGCATACAACAAGCTCCGTCCGAGTTGCCAAAACCAGAGACGCTATGAGTGCGTGCGCACCGTTTCAGCCCTGAGGTAAGCTGGATGCTGAGGTGTAGGAAGCGCAAAAATGTGGCAGCTTAACATCAGAACAACCTCCTGCATGGTGGGCCGGTTTGCAGGGTTCTCTTCCACGCACAGCAGTGCTATCTGGATGCACCTTAGTATCTCCATCTTCTCAGATTCGTCGCCTCGGGGTGCATCAACAAACTTGATCAACCTGCCTGCTCTCCATAACTTCCACGCCTGAGGTGGGGGAACGAAAATAAAGTAAAAAAATGGCATGATAGATTGCCATTTTAGTGGCAGTTGGTGGTGCAATTAACTAAAAGGTCCATGCTGGATGTTTATTATTGAAAAAGATGGAGATAGTATGAAAGTTCTATGCACCCTCTTATTCAGATATCCATGATCATCACCAGATTCTCCACTTGCAAGTGAAAAGCACCGTTGTCCACTTATTATCACGAGAAGCAATGCTCCGAAGCCATATACATCAGACTTGATGGAGAAAACACGTCTTTCCCGACATTCTGGGGCTGTAAAACCACTACAACAGGGAAATAAAAATGTAAGTTCTCGAAAAATAAGAAGGAAAGAGCCTCTTGTGCCGACCCATCACAATCATGATACCAATCTGATAACATCTTACATTGAGCCCACTATGTGGTCAGCAAACTCTTCATCTACTCCAGGATTATATGTTCTACATAAGCCAAAATCAGAAATCTTGGGCTTCATGTTGATATCCAAGAGAATGTTACTTGGCTTTAAATCTCCATGTATAATATGTAGTCCACAAAGCTTATGAAGATAAAGCATCCCTTCAGCTATTCCTTTAATTATCTGAAAGCGTGTAGGCCAGTCCAGATGCAACCTTCTTGTCCTTGCACCTAAGCACAGAATGTTTACTCTAATGAGCTCACTACAGCACATTATATTTTGTATAAAATTGAGATGAGCTAAAAAATAGTGAACACATGCCAAAGATGAAGGAGTCGAGGCTTCCATTTGACATATATTCATAGACCAAAATCCTCTCTCTTTCCTGCATAGTGTCTCCCAGAAGCTTAATTATATTGGTATGCTGAAGCCTTGGAAGAAAGAAAAACTCATTTTGAAATTCATAATCTTGGACATCCAGTTGATTAGGTGAAGAAGGAAACTCAAAACATCTTTTGACAGCAACCTCAAGTCCATCATGCAGTTGACCCTGAATGCAAACATAATATTCAAATGATGATCAATCACCCTGTTCGGCTGGCTATAAAAGCACTGATGAACGGCTGATGCTGATACTGATTTGTTTTGAGAGAAAAACACTACTGAACGGTTGGCTGATTCTGGCAGATAAGTTCAAGCGAACAGGGTGAATATTTTTGCACAAACTGGTTGGGTTATTCTAGTGTTTTTTCTGTCAAATGCACATGAGATCTGCGTATCATTTGATTATGAAGATAGCCTACCAAAGAGTGTACAATACTGCACCCACACACCTACAATGCACCCCACCACACCTTTCCATAGTGATGAAGAGTTTTATGGTGGCACCTAATAAAGAGTTCGATTACATGATAGTGGAGTTTTTAATCTAATGTAAAATTGCATTGCTATTTGATAGTTATGACCTTTTCCACATTGCAAATTAGCACAATTGAAATAGAATAGAAGATTATAGAAGGCACCTCAATAGCAGTGCTGCAGCGGGATGACCGTATCAAAGTCTAGAAGGCCAAACTTATATCCGTAAGTGATGACCATATCAAAGTTGAGGGGGGCAAACTTATATCCGTAATTTAATATGACACCTTTTTACTTTTCAAAGTCTTAGGTTCATATATGCTCGTATGTATTTAGTTGAATTCTGATGCCACTTTGGTGAGTGACTTTCTTTGTCATATATTCATGAATGAAGTAGATCAAAGAAATTCTTCTGAAAAAATTAGTCTTGATATTTACATGTATCCAAATTATATATTGTACCTATTACCTTGGTCAAAATTCAATGAGAGTTTGTTAAATGCATTCTAGGGCGTCATTTTGTTTACCTTGTTTTGGCATGTGTTGGGGGGGGGGGGGGGGGGGTTGGGGACACCTACCTTGTAAACACAGCCAAAGCTACCTTTGCCAATTAGATTCCTTTCGGAGAAGTTGTTTGTAGCATCAACCAACTGGGACAAAGTGAACTTGAGTGCCTCTGTTATGACAGGAGAAAGATCTTTGAGACCCTTAAAACAATCTATTTAGCACTCCAAAACTCTGCTACTTTCCACAAGCATACTGATGTAGTTTCTGATCACCATTTCTCTATTTAATGGGCCATACCTGTGCAATTCAATTGGAGGGAGCACCTTTTAACTTCACTATACACTTCAGTCCTGCCACTAACAAGGTGAGTAAATTCTATCATGCTATCTAAGGAAGAAGAAAAAAATGTTATCCTTGCATCTTACATATCAGTATAAAAAAGGTTCAAAATTCTAGATTGTGTACAGGACTTTTCACGAAACTCTCTCTAAAGTAGAAAACTGCTTAACAAAACCATGTAGACAGACTCGATTCTTGTGGTAGTGTGCAAGGACATAACCAAATAACTAAAGAATCTCAAGACTCTCAATATCATTGAGGATGCAAAGTACCAAAACCGCTGCCAATTCAAGGAATCTCACATCTCATTGAGAAAAATGCCAATACAAGAAATCCCAGATGCTTCGTTTCAAATAAAAAAAAAAAAGAAATCCCAGATGCAAACTAATAGCAAAACCACATGTTACTAAATGTTAGTTATTGAACTATGAATGATGAAAGCACAAGGGAGCTCAAATGTCAAGCCAACTAATGGGGTTATTTAGTGAAGTCTCCAAAATGGGCAACAAAAATTAGGCGGGGAAATATGTTGTTAACATTTATGAAACTTATCCATTATGTATTTTTAGCATATACAAATAGATAGACATCATTGTCTAAAAGTTGAAATGAAACTCAAATCGCTTTTTTTACCTGACATCGGGCTCAGGTCAGGTTCGAGCCAGCCAAAAAAGTATGGGTACTAAAATAATTGCACATTCTAACCTGGTGTCACAAGACGAGCAACCTGCAAGCAGTCTTGGCACATTTCTTACAACCTGAAATAATAAATAGGTATCTGAGCACCAAGAATCTGGAAAGGAGACGTTTCTCAAAATAAATTAATTTATGACATGGATAATTTGAATCCTACTATACTACTGCATGATGCTTCATAGGAAGTCTACAAATATGAGAAACAATTACCATGTAAATGTGGTCATGCCATATTTATACAAATTTGTATTCTCCCAAGTTCACTTTGTTTCTCATATTCAGTATTATCTAGAAATAACGAAGACAATCAGTTTTTTTTGGGGGTGAACAGGAATCACGGAGCCAGTTAGGTTCACAAGATTCAAGTTTCAACAATGTCTAAAGTATATTTTTCGAGAAAAACAGCTTAAAGGAGCTTTCATTGTCGCCAAGCTTGCACACGACCAGTTTACAATTCTTATTTCTTAATAACCCATACCAATTTAGAGGTGCTCCATATTTATTTTCAACACAAGACTTTCATGGAACAAATTAACCAGACTATTGCTAACTACTTATGATTGATGCAATTATAACAAATTGCTTTTTATCTTACCAATTACCATACCTGTGAGCATGGAGGCCGTATGACTTCAAGAATTTTGTCCAAGCGGTCTGTGGTGTCGATGTGGCTGATGAGTGGGAAAACCTGGAGACACGAGTTCATCCTATTCTGCAGAATGCGGAACTGATCTGCCTGCTTCTTGCCTGTGAACAGGTGGTATATGTAGTTGTTGTTTTGGCAGGATGTGATAAGCATGTATGCCTCACGAAGAATCTCCTCGAGCTCATTAAGACCGTTCCTAGTCTCTGGATGTTGCATCATCTCCGGAGTCTGCAGCTTTTTCAGAAGGTCACCGATTATCTGCACATGGTGGACAAGCTGCTGGCAGGTCTTCTTGTTATGGTGAACAGTCTGAGCTGCCTGCACGATCATCACGACAAGCTTGATGGCATCAACCCCTGCAAGCTTTGCGATGTCCATTTTCTCTCTGCTTTACTGCTTGCTTGCAGTCCAGTGATGAAATTGGACTGCTGCTCAGAGTTATCATCCAAATAGAACAAGAATAATCTTTTGCAAACAAGCTCTGGCCAACTAGGTGGATGAAACAAGCTCTGAGGAACCAAGGTAGATGGTAACAACCATCGTCTAATGGTGGACTAGTCCTGTGAAAGACAAAGAGAAGCAATAATGTTGGCACGTACATGAGTCATGGACAAAGTTAAGTAGAATGGTCATACGCGTAGCAGTTGTCGACAAGGGAACCCACATGGGCAAGATTTCCAACTTCCAAGGCTACTACTACAGTGACCCTTTTGGAACTAGTATATAAACCATGGATAGATCCGTGGTGGGAGTGTGAGTGATACTGCACTCGAAAGTGAGTGTGTTTTGACTCATTCAATGATGGTGCAATTACCTGAATATCTTACGTGCAATGCAATGCAATTCAGATGTTTGATACCTGAGAGACCTTGTCTTTGATCCTCTTACATGTTGGACAGTTTTTAGCCTTCAGTCCTTGCTGCGTGAACTGTCCTTTCTGACCAACGCTGTGCGGCATTTCCACCAACACCTTGTGCTCGCCTGCACACACACGGATGATTGTGATGAACGTCGCCGGAAAACCCCACAAAATCTTCAGGAAGAGAGAGTTTGGTTTGCACCCGACAGCGGAAAGACATGACAGAAAATCTTCCCTTTTCTCGATTTGCGTGGAGAACGAGCTCCGCGGCGATGGCTAGAGGAGTCAACGCCTGACAGCTGGCTGACACGTCCCGCTCAACCCTCCAGGTGCCGTGTCGACGCCGACGCCGATCCATTAGCGGAGAAGAGACGGGACGCTTGCCAGCATTTCCACGAACAACTTGGTCACAATCTCACAGAGGAGCGCGCCATGCGCCGGACACTTCCGGTCCTCCGCTCTGCCGCCTTTCCGTGGTCCCGGAATGGTCCGATCCCATCGCCGGGACCTCGTCGTGGCTGCCTGACTGGCGAGCTACCACTTCCTGTATCGCTTTAGTGCGGCGAGACCCAGGGAACTGCTTGCACGGTGGCTGCTCACCGGGCGGCGAGACAGCGAGGTCCGTTCGGCTGGCACCTGCGGCTTTGAACGGTCAACACGGGCCTAGCAGATCAATCTTCTTTTCTTTTCTTGTTTTGAGAGGAGCCCAACAGATTAATCTGTACCGATTGATTGGCAAGCCCACTAGGCCGATAAATAGTGGGCTGAAAGGGAGTGACAGTTGAAAGAAGAAACGGAACGGAAAAGCTTTAGTAAGAGCGTCGTCTGTCCGTTTGAACGCCGTGCTTTATGTGTTTGTGCACTACCGGTCTAGTGGGCTTGCTTTTCTCTACCTTCATTTTTTCACGGTTTCTTCAAAAAAAAGATGGCGACATTTTCCAACTCGCACAGCCATGGCAGTGTTCCCTACCACTTACTCGATGCTCGCCTTCTCCAGCGGCGACCACCTCTGCTTCCTCCGCCCCGGGGCCCTCACCAGCCTTCGCGATGTCAGCCTCCGCCACTGGAGTCGCGCCTGCCGTCCGCCCCTGATCTCATCCCCAGAGCCGACACCGGCGTCCTCCTCATCACCTCCTGCGACTGAAGACTGCGAGGTCGTCGTGGCCTCGAAGCTCCTCACGCCCTAGTGCCCCTAGCGAAAGAAGCTTGTGGCGACCAAGTCCGTGGTGCTCTTCGCTCCGCCACCTCCTAGCCCCGATCTAGTCATCAAGGCGGTTATCAAGTTTCTCAACACGTCTGACATGTTGCAAGCGTATGTTTTAAATGTTTCAGATGTTCCAGAGATATGTTGCAAGTGTTTCATATGAATGTTGCAAAAGTAGATCAAGATGTTGCATATATTGCAATATAATGGCTATACACATATATTGCAAATTTCTGCTCCAAATGTTTCATTTATTTTTTCAAACATAAGTTGCAAGTGTATTTATCTGGATGTTGCATATGTTTCACACGTTTGTTGCAAAGTGTTTTCATCTGGATGTTGCATATGCTTGCAATGGCTTTTCAAGTGTTTTTCATGTATTTTGCAAGTGTTTGAAACGTATATTGTAAGTGTTTCATCTATTTGAACGTATGTTGCAAGTGTTTCATCTGGATATTGCAAAAGTAGATTGGATGTTGCACATGTTGCAATGTGCTTGAGAAGCGGAGGGGGAGCGAGTGGTCCCCGCGTGCGGTCTGGTGGTGCAGGCGATGTTCGGACGGCGCGGGCCCTACATGGACGGCGAGGGTGTGTGGCATGAGCGCGAGTGCAGGCGTACGTGGGCGGTGCGTGCTGGCGCGAACGCGGACATGGAGTGCAGGCGCATGCGCGGGATGGCGCTAGCACTATCGAAGAAGAAAAGGAAGGAAAAGAAAATTAGTGGAAAGTTTATCGGCCCAGACACGGCCCCGCTGTGCGCGTCCAGCAGGCATAAGTGGATTTTAATAATAAATAAGATTTTAATATTTTTAAAAGAAAATCTATTTGTTTTAAAAAAATATTTGGATGCTTTTGAAAATTATTTTTAAATTAATTTTATGAAAGTGTAATTGGCCTCCTAAACTATTATGAAGGTCTAATTACCTCGCTTGTGTTAGACGTGACGCCATGTAAGATGCTGACGTGGTGCCACATCACCTAAGACTGTTTTCAAAACCGTTTAGAGAGCTAAATCGGACGGTTTTAGGAGTCTAAAAATCTGATTTTAGGCAATAGTTGAAGGAAGTCAAATGGACTTGTTCTGCAGATTTTTGTGTGCCCATTGACTGGTAAGCTCACGAGGCCCATAAATAGTGGGCCAGAATGGAATGCAAGTTGGAAAAAGGAAAGAAATTGGAAGGAAGTTTATCGGCCCAGAAAAAGCCCACCGTCCACATCCTGCCAATGACTTCATGTGAAAAATCCCTCTTTTCTCTTTTGTACAAGTTTATTATTATGATTTTTTTACGTCCTTTACTGTGTGTATTTATTTAAAAACCGTCTTGATTATTGTTAACTACGTATGGAAAACAAATATTTGAGGTTCTCATAATCTCACTATCGATACTTGCCTTCCTCAGCCCCTCGCCATCAGATTCAAGGGTGGATTAGTAGTACTCCTAATTTTCTCCCTAAACATTCACACAAAAAAAGTCTCCCTCAATAGTCCATGAAAACTCTGGCTTAGAAGGTTCAGGCCCACCCTAGATGTCATAATGCACAGCTCCTTTATTATCTCGTTTTTGGATCCGCCCCTGATCAGGTTGAAGGTTCTACCTTCATCGGTTCAACCTAAGTAGGGCCAATGGGCCATCCATGCTCTCTAACTGAGTGCTTCCTGCATTTTAATATTGTGTATATATACTTAGGTTGAATTCCAAAACATGTAGCTCTTACAAAAACAAAGATAATGGGAAAAAGCGTTAATTAGATCTTCAGAAGAGTCTCTTGTATGTCGGATCTGGTGTCTGACACTGTAAAAATGAAGGAGAAAAAGGTGACAAGTCCTGAAGTAAAAGTTTCAAAAAAGAGTATACGAACCAACGAGTAAACACTGGGCTCCGTTAGTACCTTTCTGATTAGCACATCAGCAGCAGCTAGTGCGTTAAACCTTCTCCTAAGTTCCTAATCAGAGTGGATGCATGGCCCCACTTAAACGCACTTTGGCTTTAAACAATCATGTCATGTAGTACGTTCTCTCGAGAACACGCGCTTATTCGTTCAGGAGCATCCTTTGCGCCATGTTTGGGCCTGTTTAGTTCCATTAAAAAAAAACTATAGTAACGAATCTTTGACATATGCATGAAGCATTAAATATAGATAAAAAATAAAACTAATTACACAGTTTAGCTGTAAATCACGAGATGAATCTTTTAAACCTAGTTAGTCTATGATTGGACACTAATTACTGAATAACAATGAAAATGCTACGGTGGTTTTTTACAAAAATTTTTGAAAACTAAACAGTCCCTTAGACGTAGAATGGGCAAGATGCATTTTTGCGCTATCACCTGCACTTTGCCACTTTGTTGCAGGCGAGTACTCTAGAGCCTACTGGAAATGAGGTACTACACGGCGCACCAAGAAATTGCATCTTTAATTCGCCTGCCTGTCATAACATGATTTTATATATACATTGGTTGACATTGGAGCTGTTCGGTTGTGCTGATAAGCCAGCTGAAAAACACTGTTGGCTGATTTGTTGTGAGAGAAAAATACTATTTTGACTGAAAAAACAAGCTGAAAAAGACGGATTATAAGCCGAATGAACAGGGCTATTATAATTTGTGGGCGAAATGTTCAATCACATAGTTACTGCATTGGTTGGCATTATAATTTTTGGGCGAAATGTTCAATCACATACACCCTCTGTACCAAAAAAAACATGTAAATCTCATTTTACGAGGAGTCAAAAGAATCTTAAGTTTGACTAAGTTTATAGAAGATATTATCTATATTTATATCTTTAATTATGTTTATTATGAAAATATATTCTATAATTAATCCAATAATACTTATTACGTAATACTTTGTCATATATATTCAGTCAAAATTAAGAATATTTGACTTCTCGGAAAACGAGATTTACATGTTTTTTGGGACGGAGGGAATAGTTACTTGTGATTATTCTTTACTAGATAGAATGAGATCAAGCAGCTGCGGCTCTGTCACAGATACAGACATTTTCTGAAGCTGATATAAACTGAAATTTGAATGGATGGGATGGGTGGTCTCTGGCATTCCAGCTCCTTCGATCTCCTATATGTATACTAAAATGCAGCGAGAAGGAAGGATTAGTTCATGCTGACTCATCACCCTCCTGGGCCCACACTGAATCTGCAACAGCAAAATGCTGTACAACTCCCCTGTGATTCAGCAACCAACCAATAATTGAGCTAACGTCAAACGTTTACTATACTGTCCTACATTCAGAGATGGATCACGGAATTCAGCAGCAAGTCTTTGGCTAAAAGAGATGCAAGTGTAGGCGAGTTGGGGCCCATGATGGAATGTGTTTGCAGGCAGGAGACGGCAGTGCACATAAGTATTGCAGAGGTTGAGGCCTTGAGGGCCCCTGCATGTCGACGCTGTGTATGTGCTCCTACCTTCTAGACACTCCTCGCATAACAACAGGGTCAACTCATATACGTAAAGGAGCGTCAGCAAATTGAAGGTTGTTATCTGAGCTTAAATATTTCATGGTGGAGGTTGAGAGCAGCTCATACGTAAAGGATCCAGATGCATTTGGAACACTTTGAGATTCATTAATATTTTCACGCCATAAACAAAAGTCTGTTTTTACATACCTGGTGAACAAAATGAGCAAACTGTTACATTTAATAGTACAAAACAAAATGAGTCTTTTAAACAAAGGGGAAAAAAAAGCTCCTTTAGTCTTGAGTGAGCAAACTGTTTTGGTGGAAAATGAGCACTCACGAAAATATGTAGAGAAAAATACCAATGCGGCACAACATGTATCTGATATCTTATCTTAATATTATTAGTTGGAAACATTAATGGAGCTTCATGTTAATCTTCATAAGATGCACTACAAAATTCTTGAAAAAAACAGAAATACATGCACCATCGGAGAAACTAGTTGTAGTCCGGTTCCTACAACCATGACTAAAGGTAAAAAAAATAAATGCGGAGATTCAAACTTGAACCTTCCACTTCAGCTCTTATACACGTTACCATCTCAATTCCACCATACATTTGACTTAAGACGAGAGCAGCTGCGGCTCTGTCTCAGATACAGGCATGTTCTGAAGCTGATGACATAAACTGAATGTGAATGGCTGGGATGGGTGGTCTCTATCATTTCCAGCTCCTTCGATCTCCTATACTGTAATTGTACTACTATTAAAATGCAGTGAGTAGGATTAGTTCATGCTGACTCCTCACCCTCCTGGCCTCCTGGGCCCAGACAATCTGCAACAGCAAAATGCAGTACATGTCCCCTGTGATTCAGCAACCAACCAATAATTGAGCTAACGTCAAACGTTTATACTGCCCTGCCCTACATCCAGAGGTGGATCACGGAATTCAGCAGCAAGTGTTGGGGCCCATGATGATGTGCTCCTACGTTCTGGATACTCCTCGTAACAACAGGGGTCAACTCATACGTAAAGGAGCATCAGCAAATTGAAGGTTTATCTGAGCTTAAATATTTCTTGGTGGAGGTTCAGAGCAATTCAGGTATGTGGCGGGACGGATCTAGATGCATTTGGAACACTATTTTGAGAAGTCTGTTTATATAGTTGTATATGCCTAGTGAACCTTTTAACTTTGGGTCTGTTTAGTTCCCAAAATTTTACAAAATTTTTCAAGATTCCCTATCACATCGAATCTTTGGACGCATGCATAAAAAATTAAATATAGATAAAAAATAAAACTAATTACACAGTTTAGATGAAATTCACGAGATGAATCTTTTAAGCCTAATTAGACCATGATTGGACACTAATTGCCAAATAACAACGAAAATGCTACAGTATTATTTCCCAAAAAGTTTCACGAACTAAACGAAGCCTTTGTTTTGCTAACAGCTTTTCATTTCACAATCAATAATGCTCTGATTCGAGTGTACTACTATCTTCTTCTATGCATCTCGGATGCACAGACTGGTGTATAAATATTTTGTTATGTTTAGGAAAGAAAATGAGTTTTTTTAAAAAAAAAAGGAAAAAGGAGTTCGTTTAGTTTTTGAGTGAGCAAAAACAAGCATTTGCACAAATGTGCAAAAAAAACACCAATGTGCAGCATATACCTGGTATCTTATTCTTACTATTATTAATTAGAAATCTTAGTGGAGCCTCCACGTTAATTTTTATGAGATATACACTAAAATAAGATAAATTATAGAAATTCTTGAAATAAATAGAAAATATCTGGCTACCAATGTGGCATACTCTGATTAGCATTAATAATAATAGATTTGTCATTATAAAAAATACAAAACACAAAACAAGCACCGTAAATATGCATCTAACCACCCACTTTTGCTAATATGAACCGAATGATAAAGTAATCCCTTAGTTTTACATCTATATTACTCATTTCTACCATTATTAAAAGAATAAACTAAAATATTCTCTCAAATTATATCTAAATTACCAACATGTTTTATTATGGAAAGTTTAGATTACCAAAAATTAAGCCCATATATTTCTCTCGTCTATCATCTAAATTACCAACATACTCCCTGCACCCTAAAATATAAGGAACCCAGTTTGTCTTAAGTCAAACTATAGTAACTCTGACCAAATTTATAGAAAAGAATATTAACATCTACAAATCAAAGAGGTATATTATAAAAAATATTCTATAATATATCTAATTAAGCTAATTTGAAGTTCACTTATTTTTCTTCTTTTCTATATGTTAGTTAAAGTTACTATAATTTGACTTAGAACAAAACTAAATTCATTATAGCCCTGTTCGCTTAAACTTATCAGCCAGTGTTTTTTTCTCTCACAATAAAACAACATCACTCGGCTTATCAGACGCAAAAACCATCAACCGAACAGCTTTGCACAAATGTTTTATTAGGACAGAGGGAGTATTCATTATACATGTTTGCGTCGTGATGTAGATCAAGTATAGTTGTTTTGCATGAGTGACAATATAGATTTCTATATTTCTACAAATGAAAAAAAATGCTCCCTTAATTTCATATACAACGGCACTAACTATTCATTTAAAGTTAAATTGATATTTAGACAGTAATTTATATAAGTTGTTACTTTTGATCTTATATACATTTTGTCAGAAACATTATCATCCATCCATAATGAGAATAGTTATAAACACTCGATTTTTGTATAGAAAAAAAATACAACTTGATGCAGCGGCTGTGGCGGACAGTATAGTGATTCTGTGAGAGGCTATTGATGTGCGCGCCTGTTCAACTGCTTCTATAAGCTTTCGATGCTGGCGGTCAGTGTAGTGATTCTGTGACAGGCAGCTGTTGATGCAGCGGCTGTGGCGGCTGCAAAACCACCTGCTGAACAGGCCCCCGGAAGTTAACATCTTAGGTGGAAGAGATTAGTACAAACAAAAGGTGGTCATGGTCTCCTTGATATTTTTTTTAATTTGCTTGGAGGAAACGATGCTTTAATATTTAACATCATTCTAGTAACTAATAGAATGGAACCATAGACCTAATAATATCATTAATTTTGAAGAAAATACAAACGAATAATTTTAATCAAAAAGTGCAATAAAGGGGCAAACCCAGTGCCAGAGGCTCCCACACGAGTGGGGTACGGGGAAGGGAATAACCGAAGCAAAGTCTTACCCCGCAGAAATTCTGCAGAGAGACGACTTTGAACCCAGACCTGATGACTCAGCGAGCTAGCACTCACCAACTGCACCAGGCCTGCCCTTCTAATAAAAAAGTGCAATAAACACAAGATTTTGAACTTAATATGCAGATAACAACTTATAGCAACTAATAAAATAAAAATAAAAATCTATTCTCACAGGACTATACCTAGTACGACTTAAGCTAAAGTTCCGACTTTTTTTTAGAAAGAACGGCAAAAGCTTTGCCGCAATTTCTATTAGACGGAAAAAAAACAAGTGGCAGTCTGTTATTTTTAATAGAAGCTGGCAGGAAAATCATACAACTAAGGATAGTGCCTTCACTCATCCTACACAACTTTGATACAACTGTCACAACTCAAGCCAACACTTAACTTGATCGAATTGACCCAACTAACAACAGCTACACAGCTAAGACACCTCAATTAGAAAAGATAAATTGGAGGACCGAGCACCATCATCCTTGGAAGCACATAGCACCATCACCCTTAGGGAAGCGCCATGACAGACGGCAAGAGGTCCACAACAAAAACTAGATTGTCTAGCAAAGCCTTCAAGAAGGAAACGACGCCAAGAGCGTCGACAAGCTAGCCCATTGAAGGAAGGTTTTCACCTGCGAAATCCAGCACGGTAAAAGGAGAGGTAGAAAAAGGACCCCTCCAAGGAGGACACGGTGTCCGCAGACGTTGTCATTCAAGCTTTCGCATTGACCTCATGCAACCTCCACACCCACCGCCGCCGGAGACCCACAGAGATAGCCTGACCCGAGAAATCCAGCCCGAGCAAGGGAGAAGGCAGGTGGCAGGAGAAGAGGACCGGGACGAGAAGAAGCCCTAGTTTCCAGCCCACCACCGTCTCAACCCCTGTGGCATGTAATGCCATCAGAATTCTGAAACTGTCCAAATTAACTTTTTGCAGTTTGGAGGGGTCATTGGGGCATTCAACTGCCAGGGAGCCGGGTGGGACCCCATGGAGCACCGCGTCCGAGGCTACTCACACTGCTACAAGCCGGTCTCCGGCGATGTCCGGCCTGCTGACGTTGAGTGGGGCCATAGGGAAGACACGTCCGCCATGGCGAAAGCTGCATCATACGCAGTCTACCGATGCCAAACAGAGGAGCTCCTCCTGATGACACCAGATTCAGAACCCATCCAGTTCACCCTCCAGCCATCGTCCTTTGAGCTCTTCACGTTTGCCCCGGTCACAACCATCGGTGGCGGTGCCACCAAAGCACGCTTTGCGCCGATCGGGCTGGTTGACTTGCTGAATTGTGGAGGCGCCATTGTTGATGTTCAGCACGGCAGTGGAGGCGAGGTGAGGATGAAGGTGAAGGGGGAAGGACGGCTACTGGTGTACTCTGACGATGCACCGAAGAAGAGCCTGGTGGATGGCTGTGAGGCTGGATTTGAATGGGAAAATGGCGGGAAGCTGATGGTCGATGTGACGTGGAACCAGGAGAAGGATGGTGTCTCTGATGTGGTCCTCTATTTCTAGGAGAAGACAGATTCTGTGTTGTTATGCTGATGGAAGCAACAATGCTTGCAAGTTGCAGCTGTTAATTCTTTTCCAGTTTTTTTTTCTGATTTTGTATGGTGTGATAAACTTAGTTTATTAATTGTGTGGAATTCTGTACTGTTTCAAAAAGAAGTTAATTAATTTGAAGAAATTTTGTAACAGCTTTGCTCTGCAATGGGTACCTTCTACTCTACCTGGATTTTGCTTATAGTTGTAGTGGTCAGGGCCGGAAGTTCTTCCTTATTCTAGAAGAAAACTATGGATGTGCATCGTTTCGTAATTTTTGGAAACCTCTAAGTAGGTTTTTTGGAAGGGTTTCCATGATTGCTCTGAGAGGGTGGTTTGCACCTAATATTTTATTATTCACACGTGTCCCAACCTTAGAGCCTAAGCTCTGGTGGTTGAACTCTGGTGCCCACAAGGAGTCAGGGCTCACACAGAACATTCACTGTACAACACTGTGCAGGGCCATGTGCTGAGTGGATGCATTCCGGTGAGTGTAAAAACACTCCACACCTCCACTAAGCACTCCTCTCAAACCTTTTTCAAATGGCTAACTCCTTAGGGTCTCTCAAAGGATGACAAACACCTTTAGCACTGATTTAGCATTTTCAAAACATTTTTCAAAGGCTTTTCACCTATGGGCCGGTTTAGATGCAAAAATTTTTGCAAAATGGCGCTGTAGCTCTTTTCGTTGTTATTTGGTAAATATTGTTCAATCATGGTCTAATTAGGCTTAAAAGATTCGTCTCGTCCATTTCGTCTAAACTGTGTAATTAGTTTTATTTTTTATCTATATTTAATGATTCATGCATGTGTCCAAAGATTCGATGTGACAGGGAATCTGAAAAATTTTGCAAATTTTTCTGGGAACTAAACAGGGCCTATGTATCAAACCACAGCTTGTATCTAAATGCAACACATGTTAGACTCACGAGTGGCACTAGGTAACTGTTATGTAAAACACTTCTGACCGTCTTAATAGTATGACTATCTATCCTAAACATGGGCAATGCACTTCTCTAAACACCTAGGCTGGTGAAATGAAATGTCCTATATTTGACACCTTTGCTCCAGCTCAGGTTTGTCACAACACAACCTATGTGATGCTTCATTTTTGATAAATAGAATTTCATCACTAATTCGTCACAAAATGTTCTTTATGACGAATATCACTCCTACGGTGACAAAAATTGTTCGCCCTGTATGTTCACATCCCTACTAGTGATATCTCTAAAATAAAGTGAAGGATATAGCATTCTTATGACATTTCATTCAAATGAAGTCCATACTATGTTATTTCATTTCACGCTATAAGTACTTTCTATAATTCCCCTACGTCCTCACCGATATAATTTTTTAAGGTGGTACTAAACCATACCAACTATACCACACATGGCCATAGCTATTTACGTTCACCCGTCTTAAGGTGCTATTGGAATCTTACATGTATAGCTAAGGGTTCGATAAGACCATGTGTCTAAAGTATACTAATTACAGCTCAGCTCCTTACGAGGAATGAACCCATATACGTATAACACATCACTTGTATTTAGTACTCAGTTTGTCAAAAAAAGATCAACCTAGAGGTTCTTTGTTTAGGATGACATACATTGTATCTCTCACCTTCCTAAATTTCCAATGTCATAATAAACCTAACAACTAAAACCCTTGTTATATGGGCAAACTACACAACTACTACAGCCTCCTAAGTCCTAATGTACAGTGTATTACAGCTATCTTCCATTACTGATTTTAGAGCCATTTTTCTTTTCTAGTAAATGAAACCAAGAAATACAAATTAAAATTACAAACCAAGATTATCTGCTTGATTTCTTTGACCACTACCACTATGAGCGCTATCCAAAGTATTAGGCTATCGTCTACACAGGCTAATTACAAAAGCCAGACAGAATTTGCTTGGTAGTGTTAGTTCCTGCTAAAAGACAAGACACTACATTTTTTTTTTCAAATTAAACTTACTTCTTTTGGAACAATACAAATTTCACGCAATATGAAAAAACATAATACATTTGTTACACCATATGTATCAAAATAAAAAAGGGTGAAAAGAATTAATAGTTATGTATCAGAATAAAAAAGGGTGAAAAGAATTAATAGTTGCAACCATCGTTGCTCTTATGACCATAGGCGCATAGCTGCGCACATCTCTCCTCCTAGAAACAGAAGAGCAGACACCATCCTTCCCCTGCTTTTGAAACAATACAAATTCCACACAACACAAATAATAGAGTAAAGTTTTTCACACCATGTATGTATCATAAATAGCCATGTCTCCATGAGCATAACAACATGGCATCTCTCTTCTTCTAGAAACAGAAGACTACATCAGAGACACCATCCTTCTCCTGTTTCCACGTCACATCGACCAACAGCTTCCCGTCATTTCCCCATTCAAATTCAGCCTCACAGCCATCCACCAGGCTCTTCTTCGGTTCCAAATCAGAGTACACCAGTAGCCCCCCCTCCCCCTTCACCTTCATCCTCACCTCATCTCCACTGCTGTGCTCAACATCAACGATGGCGCCTCCACAGTTTAGCAAGTCAACCAGCCCGATCGGCGCGAAGCGCGCTTCAGCGGCACCACAGATCGTTGTGACCGGAGCAAATGTGAAGAGCTCAAAGGACGATGGCTTGAGGGTGAACTGGATGGGTTGTGAATCTGGTGTCATCAGGAGGAGCTCCTCGGTTTGGCATCGGTAGACTGCATATGATGCAGCTTTCGCCATGGCAGACGTGTCTTCCTTCTGCCTCCACTCAACATCGGCAGGCCGGACGTTGCCGGAGACTGGTTTGTAGCAGTGTGAGCAGCCTCGGACACGGTGCTCTGCTGGGTCCCACCCTGCTCCCTGGCAGTTGAATGCCCCAATGACCCCTCCAAACTGCAAAATTTGGACAGTGTCAGAACTCTGATGGCACAACATGCCACTTGGAATTTTAGGGCCTCTTTGGTTTGAAGTTGTTAAAGTTTAACTCCTATCACATTAATGTTCTCTCAAATGCATAGAGTACTAAATGTAGACTAATTACATGCATGTCGGCACATATTAGGAGTAATTTACGAGACGAATCTATTAAGCCTAATTAGTCCCAAATTAGAAACTTTTTGTCAAATAAGACGAAACTGCTACAGTGTTTGTTAAACTTTAACTCCTCAAACCAAACACCCCCTTACTTGTCAAGAGCAACAGTTCAAGGACTGCTGGAGATATTTATGTTTTACAAAATTATAATCAAATATCTTAGTTAAGTCAATTTGAGGTGGAAGCATACAGTAAGAAATGGTATTAAAAAAACTGACCTTGTTCAGGTTCCAAATCTTGAGGACGGTCTGCTGATCAAAGAGCGGGTTTTTGAAGAGGCAGTCTCTGGTGGCAGAGCATAGTGCAGGCACCTGGGCACGGTGCCATCGGGGAAGACGAGCCTCCTGAGCAGGGCGAAATCGTGGCCACCGAGGGAGTCGCTGACGTAGATAGGGCCGCCGCAGATGGCCCTGGACGCGGCGTGGAAGGCGGCGCAGGCGTGGTTGGACTGGAACATGTCCCAGTCCGGGCGGATGAACTGCCCCATCCACAGGATGTTGTAGGCGCAGTTCACCATGTACGCGCCCTGCAGCCAGAACACGCCCATGGGGTCGCCGTTGGGGTCCTCGAACCAGAAATCGTCGCCGGCGCGGCCCATGGACAGCAGCCGCGTCCCGAGGTAGAAGAAGTCGTTGCTGTGCTGCATGCTGGCGATGATGCCCGTGCCGCCGAAGTTCTTGGCCACGGACTTGGAGAGCCCGTCGTAGTAGGCCTTGGTGACCTCGACGCGCCCGCCGTGCTCCTCGCAGACGTACTCCAGCATTTGCACGACGTCGACTTTGACGCCGGTGACTCCCGCGCCGGCGAGGTACGAGTGCATGGACTCGTAGAGGTCGCCGGCCTGGTCCGGGCGCACCAGCCCGATCCCGCCCTCAATGATGCGGTCCACGGCAAGGTCGTTCATTGTGCCGGCCAGCCCCTGCGACGGCCGCGCCGCACGACGCGCGCGTCCAGGTGCGTCGCGCCGGGGCGCACCCCGCCCCACGCGCTGCACAGTGCCTGCCACATGTACACGTCGTCCAGCCCTGGGAACCTGCGCCTCATGTCCTTCAGGAACGCCTTCAACCCCACTTCGCCGTGGCCGTCGCCGGCGCTGCCGTCATCGTCGCAGAGCTTCACGAGGACAGCGTCCTTTTGCACAAGCAGCTGGTCGAGCTCGCGCCGCAGCTGCGCGATCTCGGCGTCAAAGCTGGAGAGATCAGTGGCGTCACCGTGCGCCGCCTTCATCTTCGCCTTCCCAGCGTTCTCGATCTCCCTGGCTTTGCGCACGATGGCCTTGGGCATGCTCGCGTCGTAGAACAGCTCCGGCGGGCGGCGGATCAGGGCTCCCTCCCTGTACCCGCGGAAGCGCGGGCACTCGTCGAAGCGGTAGAGGCGCGCGGTCATCTGTTCACCACCGAGCACGAGTCCCGGCGCGTCCTCGTGCGGCGGATCGTCGCCGCGGTTCACGCTCTGCCATCCGTGTCGTCGATGACGAGGAACCCCG
Organism: Saccharum hybrid cultivar R570; assembly: GCA_038087645.1. Classification (NCBI taxonomy): domain Eukaryota; kingdom Viridiplantae; phylum Streptophyta; class Magnoliopsida; order Poales; family Poaceae; genus Saccharum; species Saccharum hybrid cultivar. The sequence goes on along the minus strand of JAQSUU010000730.1, from coordinate 2,017,715 downwards.
GGGGCACGCCGGCGTTGGCGAATTCCGACACGCCCTGCCAAACCCCCGGCGGCTGGACGGTGAGGTAGAAGGCGTCCCACGTGCACCACCCGAACCGGTCGGCCATCGGCGGCAACGCCTTCTCCTGGATCAACCTGTGCAGTGCGCCGTGGCGTGCGTTCCAGGTTCAGGGTTAATCACAGCCGTCCGACCGTGAAATCAAGGGCCGGAAATTTTGTACTAGCTAGCAACAAAGTACCAACATGAACGTGCCGAGGTGCACCCGGGCGGCTAGGTAGGCCTCCTGCATGACCCTGTATGGGTCGTCGCCGGCGTGCACGTAGACGCTGCGGCGGAAGTCGGTGGCCGTCACGGCAGCAGACCCGCTCCCCAGGGATGATGACCGACCGGAAGCTGCCCTGCACGAGTGGGAGAACGAACACGTACCCCGCGCCAGCTCCGGCGTGCTCGGGCACCTCGAGGAGCACCCACTGCGTCTCCATCTGGAGGTCCCGCCCGCGCCGCCCGGCCCACGCCGTGCTCCAGCACGTCTTGAACCGGAACACGCTGAGGAACCGCCGAGTGCCGGGCAGGCGCCCCACGCGGCACGGCGCGCGGCACGCCGCCTCAGGCAGCGTGAAGCCCAGGAACGCGCCACGGCGCGCGTTCGACGCGGGCTGCCTTGGCAGCTCCTGCGGCGCGTCCGACGACGCCTTGGTGGTGGGGTCGAAGGCCTCGGCGAACGGGGTGAGCGTGACGTTCCCCGGCACGCCCGTGAGGAGCGTGGCGGCCAGCGCGGCCTGGCCGTCGCCGCCACCGCCGCCGACGGTGAGCTCGCCGTCCCGCAGCGAGAAGAGGCACGGCGACGCGGACGACGACGGCGTCTTGGGCGTGGGCTTCGGCTCGTTAGGCGGCGCCATTGGCAAATTAGCGACGACGAGCAAGGACAGTGTTTGCAGAGCACTTTGGCATTGCATCTGGAAGACGTGTCAGGGAGGCAACGGAGCAGATCAGGGTGAGCTTCCAAAGAGATGAGCCTACGAGAGATCATCGACGCGTGTTTGATCGCTGTGTGGGGCAGGCTCATCAGTCATCACTTCATCAGATGGATGGTAACGCGGTAATAAGTGGTGTAGAAAAATGCATACGAATTCTGTACTACTGTACTAGCTTGTCACTGTTGCATTGGTTTATATTAGTGTGATGATTGGTTTGTAGCGTCCTGTTGCAAGGACGGCAGCCAGATCGGTGAACAGTATCAGAGAAGTTTAGAGAATGGATTTATATGGATTATTGTTACTGTTGCATTGGTTTATTGGTGTGATTATTGTCACGATCTCGACGTCGATTATGTCTAGGACATTGGAGCTGTCGAACCGTCATTGTCAGACTAGAAATCGTACTCCAAACTCGGTTCAACGTGAGCGCATAAACAAATAGCAAAGGTTCCTTTCATGCAGCACAGACGGCTAGTCTTGCACCGGAGGGAAAGATAAGAAAAAGAGAAAATAAAGTTACCCGCCATGTCTAGTGGTGGGCATGGCCGCGGCAGCGGCAGTGACGGCGACCTTGGGCGTGGGCTTATCTTTAGGCGGCGCCATTGGCAAAGTGATGACCAAGGACGATCAGCAGGGGTGCCTCGGCCGGTGTATTGTATTGCTGATGTTCTCTAAGGCTCTAAGCTAGGTGGCTGGTCAAGTTCGCTGAGAACGACGGAGCGGGAGCGGGGAGCACGAAGGTGCTGGGCCCCTTTTTTTTTCTCTCTCTCAGAAATGACATGGAGTGTTTGCAGAGCAGTTTGGCATTGCATCGGCAACTGTTGAGATGAGACGACAGACGAGCTAGAGAGAGATCGACGTTGATCCGGCGGGCTCATCATGTGGCATGAGCGTTGTACTCCCTTTCCCTTTGTCCCTGAATATCGGTTGTACTTTCTAAGAAACAATTTTGATTAAACATATATTAAAAAATATTAATATTTATGGTACATAATTAGTATCATTAAAAAGATCTTTGAATCTAGTTTTTTAATAAATTTATTTAGAGATCCAAATGTTACACGTATTTTCTATAAATTAAGTCAAACTCGTGGCACGTATACCAACGGTGACATATAATAAGAGGTGGAGGAACTATGTACTTTGTACTAGCTTGTCAGTTGCCACTGCTGCATTACTAGGGTCATGATTGTTTGGTAGCGAGGTGTCAGCTCGACATCGAGTCTGTCTCGATGGCGTGGCACGTTTATCACCGTACTGGGGGTTACCACAGCAGAAATAGCAGATACCCGAGTGATACTTGCATGGGGTGTGTTCACTTCGCGAAAAGTAGCTGAAAAGTTACTGTAGCACTTTTCGTTGTTATTTGGTAAAATTTGTCGAACTATGGATTAATTAGACTCAAAAGATTCGTTTCGAACTTTACAGACAAACTATGCAATTAGTTATCTTTTTTACCTACGTTTAATGCTCCATGCATGCGTCGAAAGATTTGATGTGATGTGTGTAAGAGGAAATATTTTGGGTTGGGAGGGGAAGTGAACGCGGCCATGATGTTAATGCTACTGTAGTACTCCCTTAGTTTCAAAATATACGATGTTATAGGATTTGAAATTTGTCCTACAATAGTTGACGTTGTAGCCTTACCTGCTAGCGTACTTCTCAGTCAGTCCAGCCATCGTATCACTGTCCTTAGCTGGTGGAGAGTCTTAAGGGCGTCCCCCAGGTTCTTCCCAAATACCTAGTCTAGCAGAAATTCTATTAGCTATCAAGGAGAGAGATCAAATAGCTAGCGACTTCTAAATAGCTAATCTAACATGATCTCCCAAAAACGTCTCTCTCATAGCTCACATAACTCTCCACTATATTGTTTATTTTTTTTAATATTTCTATGCCTCATCTAGCTAGCTATTTGCAAATTATCATTGCGGATGATTGTAGTACTTATTTAATGCAAAAGTGATGGTGTGTGAACGTGTGGCGACTTGAAGCATCAACAATTAATGTGCTCTTTCAAATTTGTCAACAGAAGTAATGATTACTAATTTGTATCGGTGTATATTCTTCTTATTTTCATACTTTGTTTCCGCTTCCAATCCTATAATGTTCCTTTCGTCCCAAATTATAAGTCATCTTAGCTTTCTCAGAGAGCCAAAGCATATTTTTTTCTGAAACAAATCAGGCAGGAGAGCTGCTGATTATATTAAAAAGAAGATGAACTCAGATTGGGCAACAACAAACAACACAAAACACAGGAAAAAACAACAACTCGGCCGGTTGGATTGGGACATCAACACGCGTCGATTGCAAAATCAAGAGAAAAACAACTCTATACAGTCGGACTGGGACATCGACATGAGCCAAACAAAGCCGAAAACTCAAATAAGCCACACACCGCACCGCCTCCAAACCACCGTCAGCCAGTTTCCACACTGTACTGCCGTCCCTCGGACGACGAAGACGTCAAGACAAAACGCCGTCGTCACTGCTCGCGCCATCGTCGCCGACGAAGTCCCACACCGAGGTAGCTAGCTGCAAAGCAGAGCTAGTCGCCGCAGGCCGCTGTGAGCCGTGTAGACCTCCTGTAATTGAATGTGCTTGCGCCATCTCTCAAGACGTTGTCCCAAACCGGACTAGCCACTGCCAAGTAGGGCAAGCCGTCGTGGTTCGCTGCAAGCTGCCAACCCAATCTTGGGCGGCTGCCTCTAGCACTCACCAAGTCGACCCCGTCACCGAGATCCATGCACGGACCATGTTGCTTCTAGCAACCTAGTTGCCTCAACGAAGGTAGAAGTGCCACACACCATCTCCAGCAGCCATCAGAGCACCTCCTTGCACCGGAACGATCACCGCTGAGCGAGATCGCCCACCACCAGTCCACGTAGGTCACCTCCCACGTCAGCCTCCTCGCCAAACTCCGTGGGCGCCATCCACACCGGCCTCCTCGCCATCTTCATGGTCACAATTGGCACACGGTCTCACTAGACCGCTGCCCTCCACTGGCAAACAGACACCAAGCCCTCCATTCGTTGTGTCAATGCACTCCTTCTTGCTGCCTTCCACCACTGTGGACACCAATAGCTCGAATCCTCAGCTAGATCTCCACCTTCCTTGCAATGACACCAGTTGTGCTGCCACAGACTGACAGGGCATAGACTTCCAAAGCGACGCCTCCAATGAGGGGCACGACATGACCGATGCCATCGTCGCCTGACTGGAAGGTCAAGGTTATACACCTAGAAAGAACACGCCGCGCAAGAAGAGGGGGGCTTTCAATAGACGCTTCCAAGGAAGTAAATGGCACCCAAAGGCATCGTCATCATCTACCCAAAGGATAGGGTAAAGCTTTCGCCATAGCGCTGAACCCCATGCACGACAGTGGCCAGCCCGTGCTCGCTACGGCAGCCTTTCCCATCAAGCCCGTCGATAGGGCTGCCTGCCCTAGGCTGGAGGACGCCTTCACTATCGCTGTCACCGAACAGTGAGCCTAGTGTGCCCCGCTTGACCTTCGCTCGCCTCGCCGCCATGGCGCCGCAGACATGAAAACGAGGAGGTCATTGCCATCCACACCACCATGGTGCCAATGTCGCACAACTAGCGTAGGGTGTCGACACCTTCAGCCACCGCACCACAGTCGTGGCACTTCGGCACAGCTATCGCAAGCCTGAAGTAAGTTATGACCGCCAAAGCATCTTAAGTTTAGCCAAAATTATAGACAAGGTGCTTACTCGATCAGGTGGCCTGTATTATGAAAATGTGTGCAGGTCATTAGACACGTCCATAGACACGCTTCACCAGCAAATATGATACCTGCTCTTTCACCTTCGTGGGCTTGAGCTCCTTTTTCCTCTCTTGGGATGGATCATTCGAACACCGTTACATAAACATCGGGTGTGGTTGGTCCTTGATCAACCGCACCCTGCAGTGGATGAAGACATTGATCAAGCTCACACTCGCCACCCCCTCTGGCTACCTGGCAAGGAGTTGGACTGGCCCAAGATCTACCTAGAGGGCACAAAACAAGGTAGTGTGTTCTATAAGACTACATGGACCGACCTAGTCAGATTCTAGGAAAGTCTAGCTCTGTTGTAATTAGATTAGAACTCTTTGTAACCAACTAGAAACAGATCAATCAGGGATAGAGGGAAGGGGGCCACAAACACCCCAACCTCCCTAGTACCCCACTATATAACCCCTTAATTAGCTAATAAAAATTGCTAATTAGTGTTGTATTTATTTATCATCTCTTCTTTGTGTTAGTCTTTATTGATATTTATGTGATTTATGTCTAATATTTATGTTATCTTCTCCCTCTACGTTGTTCTTGTTATTATTGTTGTAGTTTTTCCTACACAACATCTTAGTTGATCTGCATAATTTACGACCAATTAGCTAGTTATCATGTTGATTAGTGTTTTTATCTTTCCCCTCTCTTTTATTCTAGTTATTATGGTGATTTTGTTCTATGAATTAGATTATTTGGGTAGAGATTAGAGACTTAGGGTATTTAATTTTTTTCTTTCACTATAATTTTCAGTATCATTTTAGACTTTTAATTTTCTTTTGTATCACAAAATAAATATTCATTTGGTTATTATTTATACTCTTGCTAATTCAATATACATATGTGTATGTACACGTGCATATTTATCATATGTGGTTATCATTGGTATACCAAAACGGCCAGCCCCCCTATGGTAAAATCCTAGCTCCGTCCTGAGATCAATGCGCCTGCCCTCTGCACATAAAGAGAGGAAGGAACACCACCTTATACACATCTCATACACAATGTCCAACTCAAGGCAACACGTCTAACTGGACGTAGGGTATTATGCTATTCTAGCGGCTTGAACCAGTGTACATCACTGTCTTTGCATTCACCATCAAGTTTGGCTTATGCCAAAGCCCACCTAAAATTGTTTTGGGTACTCACATAACGTATTGCCGGTCATCAGACATTACCACTTGACAACTTGGAGGACAAGGCATCGACTAGATATGCTTAGAAGTCAATCAATCTATAGAGATCCACTTCTTGGACCTGACTCCTATTTCTTTGTAACAAATTAGAAAACTGCAATATAGGATCAAAATTTCCCTATGTAAGCCCTACCCCTCGGACTATATAAGAATGGAAAAGAGTCCTGTTGTATCAACAATCATGCCTGATCTTCGTATTCTAGGCTCTAGCAAACATGAGCCCCCTTTAGAGAAGTTTTCTCCACTGGACGTAGAGTACCCTATACTTATCTGTGTCCTCCAACTCTAATTCGCTCATGCAAAATGCTGATCTATTGTTACACGTTAATACCTACCACACCCACACTCATAAGTTGTAGTGGAGATGCCATTGGAGTGACGGCCAATTAAGCCGAGTTGAAATTGAATCTCCTTGATGCAGTTTAATGTCACCTTTGCCCAAGCTCATAAGAATTCTTTATTTACTTATTTTTTTCATATGAAAGTTCTATTAAATAATTTTCTAGAATAGTTTTATAAGAATTAATTTTCTATAAATAAGAGAAAAGGAAATATAAAGTTATGAAAAGAGAAGTGGGGCCAACATCGACAATCTGCACGTTTCATATCATCTGCAACTTCCAAGAACGTGGTATGCGTTATGCTTGTCATAAACTAGCAACTCAGCTAGGGCCTACATAGAAACATGGGGAATTTGCTGGGTGATTCCCAATCTTTGATGGGCGATTAAAGATTTTGGTGAAGAAACGTGGGAATTTGCACATCTCTAGCTCCCAACTCAATACAATATATTAACTACTGGATAACATAGTTTTGTTATTTAAACTCTTAGTCCATTCTGTAACACTATATAATGGCTATTCTTTAAAATTATCAATTTATGATTAAAGATAAATACTAAGAAACACCTTAAATCATTAGGTCAGTATAAGCCCTCTTTAACCCTCCCTGCTTCCCCTAGGCCCAGGCCCTGTGACCCAATCTTCCCTTGCATCATCATCATCGCCTAATTCTGTACCCACCATCTGAGGCAACAGATGTTGTTGGGGCTGCATTTGCTGCATATGTTGCTGCTGATGCCTTAGTTGTTGTATTTGTTGTCTCAGTTGTTGTTGATGTTGCATTTGTTGTCGTAGGTGTTGCTGGTATTGAGGTGGTTGTTGTTGTTGCATATGGTGTATTAGTTGTCGTTGTAAATGTAGTTGTTCTTGGTGTTGAAGCTGTTGCTGCATTGATAGATTTTGAGTTGACGCCTGTGATTTGAACACCATCATGTTCCAAGCAAGAAGAGCAATATTTCATCAATTGGAAACGAGCATGTATAAATATATATATACTTATTTGGCTATAATTAAGATTACCCGCATATGTTGTCGCTGATGCAGCATTTGTTGCATCTGCTGTTTCGGTTGTTGTTGTTGTTGTAGCAGTAGTTGTTGATGGTGTAGAAGTTCTTGCTGCTGTTGTAGCTTTTCCTGCTGCACTGGTGATGGTTGAGTTAAGGCCCCTGGTTTGAATATCACCATGTTCTAGGGAAAAGAGCAACATTTCAGTAAATGCATATAAGTATGTATACATTTTGCTACAATTAAGATTACCTCAGGGAAGAGCATGCCAATCATACGGCCTGCTTTGTCAGACATTGAAAGTAGTAGAGTTTGCGATGGTAATTGTATCACAGCACACTGAATTGATGGTACTTAAAGATTAGAGCCATATGAAATGATTCCATAAAGTTAAGTGTATGAGAAGACTATAGATGAACCACACTCGAATATCGAAGGTACTAAAAGACTAGAATCAGGGACTAACCAGCTTCTTCTCTTGTAGTTGTCCAAGAAACCCATGTTGATTTAAAGTCCGAAATATTAGAAAGTCTGCCTTTCCAACGTATTGTCTTCAGAATATCCAAAGAAAGATATCACCAACAACAGATTATAAGAAAATGTGATATTGGAATAAGTCGACATTCAAAAGAATGATAATGAGTTGAGAAACAAACTTGTTGTTGTTCATATGCTCCTGCGCTATGAGGCGAACAATCTGCATAGTTTCTGGCCAGTATGCTGCAACTCTGCATATGGAAAACAGTGGTTTCAGTTTCCTACTTAGTCTGGAAGCAAACAGAAAAATAGCAGAAAATGGTTCCACTAGAGGGGGTGGGGGGATTTCTCTTTGCATTATGCACACTGGGCATGGCACTATGTGTTACATAAGCATCAATACGTACATACTACTAAGAAAAATGAACAATTCTAATACAACTCATTCCTGATAAGACAAGGGCAACAATAACATCAACTAACTAGGAGTATTTTTCTCAACCACTGTAATAAACATAAAACACTAATGGCATAGAGGTGCAAGAAAATGGACACTTACGTTTTGGACACTGTTCCACTCCAACTCTGTCAGAAATTAGTGAGTGAGAATTATGAGTTGCATGAATAAATGTCTTGATACTATATAAATAAATAGTAAAGGAAAAACATAGCAAGTTTGCAAGGCCCTAGAAGCAGATGGGCTAAAGATCCCATGTTTGAAGGTGAACACAACCTGTGGTTGAAAATGAGCTTGACAGCTACTAATCAGTCCATTTTTAAGGGGCTTAAACTTACTAGAAGCATAAGCAATCAGAATAATACATTCAGGAGTTTATTCCAAACTAGTTTTAGCAAGAGAGTTGGTTAAAGACAACACAAGATTCATTTGAACAAGCTTTTCATGGAAAAAAGATATTTTTTCTTTCGATTTCATACAGACCTACAAAGACCATAAAAGTGTCACCATGTCTCAGGAATCGATCATTCAGCTAGTAATACTACAAATTCAAAAAGATATTGGAATATTTTATAGTTTTTTAAGAAAATAACACATAATGTTCGGAAGTAAAATAATGCAAATATAGACATACTTCAAGTTTACAAATAAATACAGGTTGTCCTTGTCTTTGCCCGGATAAGGTTCCCTGTAATATAAATAGACGGCAAACATCAGTTGTTGAAACCTCTATGGCAACTTGGCAAGCATACAAGATAATATGTGCAATATAAATCAGAATTTACATAATGGGTCAGTTTTACAAAAACTGACAGTGGAATCTGAAGGCCAAGGAGAGTTTATCCAGTGTTGATATATGCTACAATGTATTGACTGATAAGGAATGAAATGCATGACAACTGATACAGCATATAACATTTAAGATACCAATATGGTATGCTGAAATATATCATAAAAACTAGCAGAATTAATTATTATCATAGATCCTATGCTTGTCTGATATTAACACAAGTACAGGCTGCTTTACTGAACAAAGTTATGTGTCCTTCCAATAAACCAGAAGAGGGCCAAATTTTGTACTGCACAGAAACATATGGGCACAGCAGGGCCTAATAAGGCTCCTATATGAGTGAAGTGCTCTGCTCTGCACTTAACATTTCTGTGTCACTGGAGAGTTTGGGATGTACATGTAAAATGCTAAAGACAGAGAACTCTTTACCTCCCAAATTCTGACATATTTTGGTGGCGGTTGGTGGGCATTGGGATGCATCCCAATAGGCACATTCATGGCAGAACTGAGGGGATTGATTCCTGCTTGTCGATTCATGCCCATGATGTTAGGCTGAGAGGATGATTCAGCAATATCTGAATTGTCCCATGCAGTAGAAGTGTTTGGGCCAAAGGAGCCAAGAGCTGTGCTCTGTACCATGTCTTGAGTACCAATAGGTTGTCCAGGTGCAGACATAGAGAAGGTGACAGAGGGCGTCGATGTCGTGCCACTTGATATCATGTTTGACATGTGGACTTGTAATGGTGTTATTACCCCTATATTCGGCGGTCCCATCGAGGTCGTAGCTTCTCCGATAAAAGATGAGTTCATCGGTGCAAACTGTGACAAATTGCTGAGGCGGCCGCCATTTGTAATATCTTCTTGGGTATACCAGTTGAGTATAGGAGTTACACGAGAAATAGTGCCTCCAACACCATCTGTTTGGCTGCCCATCGTTGGTCCATTCACTGGAACATTCAAGTGTGGAATTTGTCAGCAATCAGAACATATCAATGTCAAGGTAGGCAGCAACTTTAGAATATACTAACTTTATTCCATGGAAAAAATGATGCAAACCACTCAGCAAGAATTTCATATGCACAAGAGCAAGAGCAATGCATTGCATTTACCTATGTGATCGAAATCGAATGCCGGCGGCGTCACCACCACTTCCGGCAGGTTGGTCTTGAACGCTTTCACAAGGTTCCCCATGAATTTCCGCGTCACTCCGGTGAGGTTGGCGACCTTCTCCTTGTACGCCCTGAACGCCTCGACAGCGACAGGGGTGGACTCGCCGTCACCATCGGCACCACCGCCGAAGAGCTCCTTCCTCTCCAGCTCGGCGCAGCTGTGCAGGCACTCGAGCCACCGGTTGGCCTGGCTCTGCAGGTCGTCGAACAGGTCGCGCTTGGCGGCGTCGCGCTCCGGGTCGAGGAACAGGAAGTAGGCGTAGGCGTGCGCCCACCGGAGCACGCGCCGGCCGTCGGCAATCTGGCGGTACGCCTCGGTGACGAACCCGAGCTCCATCGCCGGAACGTCCACCATCCTGGCCATCCTCTCGAGCTCCGACCGCTCCAGCTCGTCCGTGTCCGCGAGCGCCTTCTGCAGCGACTTGCCGTCGCCCGCCCACCGCTCGTAGTGGTGGAGGTACCTGTCGAGCGACGCTTTGGCGTGCCTCCGCCGCGCCTCGTCCTCGTCCGCGGCGGCGGCCTCCATCTGCTGCCGCTGGCGGTAGTCGTAGCGCGTGCAGCCTCGGTGGTTGTCCCAGGGGTCGAAGCAGAGCCAGCAGAACTGGTGGCGGCAGGGCGCGCCGCACGTCATGTGGTTGCAGCCGTGGTTCTTCTCGATCGGCCGCCGGCACTTGGGGCAGCGCTTGGTGTGCGCCACCACCCAGTTGGTCGTCTCCGAGTCGGAGGCGTTCTTGGCCAGCCACGCGCGCACCGTGCCGCACGACACCGGCCGGTGCGCCTCCTCGCCGCAGCCCCAGCAGAAACCGTGCCTGCACCTATAGTCGCAGAACACGTCCGTCGCCGCCGCGTCACCGAGGAACTCCACGGAGCGGGAGCACCCGGCGCCGCCGCACCACTTGATCCGCCCGCCGCTCTCCTCCACGTACGACCGCAGCCAGAACCGCGCGTACCGGGCCCTGACCTTGCCGCCCGCCGCCACCGCGTCGACGAGCTCCCTGACGACGGGCGCCGCGCAGGACGGGTCCGGGCACCGCAGCGACAGGCACCGCGGACCATCGCCCACCGCCGCGGCGACGTACCCGCTCCAGCAGCCGTCGCAGTAGTAGTGTCCGCACGCCGCCGACCGCGTCCGCCCGGCCGGGTACAGATCGAAGCAGATGCCGCAGACCTGCGCCCGCGGGCTGCGCGCACAGGGGACTAGCTCGTCGCCGTGTTCTGGTGCCGGCAGACCGACGGCGGCGCGGACGCGGCGCTCGTCCGTGAACCACTCCTCCAGGACCCGCCCCACGCGCCACTTGAAGTGGCGCAGCAGGACCGCCGCGAAGCCCGACGGGATGGAGAGGACCTCCGCGACCTTGGCCGTGTTCGCCTCCTGCCGCGCGCGGAGGTCGGACTCGGTGAGGACCACGTACCTCTGCTCCGTGTCGCTCGCCGAGGCGGCGGCGTCGCCCTCTGATTGTTCATCGGCTTCCTCGTCGTCGTCGTAGAAGTCATCGTACCCGTACATGTAGTCCTCGCCGGCGGAGGCGTCGTCGTCAGCCGTTTTCTGACCATGCCCACCGTCGTCGTAGAAGTCGCCGCTCTCGGCGTCGTCGTTGGCCCCAGAGCTCGGGCCGACGCCGCATCTCTTGTTGCGGCCGTTCGTCTCGCCGCCGTCGCCGTCCGATCGTCGGTATCTCTTGTTGCACACACCGCTGCCGCCGCCGCCGCCTGATGCCATGCCGCGCCGCCCCGGGCTGCACTAGGCAGGGCAGTGGAATCCGCTTGGACTAATCACTAATCACTAATCCTAGGCTGTAGCCACACGGTCGATGGCATCCCTAATTAACCGGACGGGCATCCCTAAAAGCCACTTTTTACTAAATTATTAAACAATAAAAAATCGGAAATAATATAGGGATTTTATTTTGATGCTCTCTTTGTCATCTCGGTGACGTCAGCATGCAGGCAAGCAATCGATTCGATTTAAAAAAAGCACTAAGAACACAGTGACTATCGAAACTTAGCTACGAAGCATGGTATATTATGAGCACCTGGATATATATATATATATATATATATATATATATATATATATATATATATATATATATATATATATATAGAAAAAAATTAAAAACAAGGCAGTGTTGCGGGCGTGGCTGCTGACGTCCCGCGTCCACTGCGGGAGCTTGTCAGCTTGCATGATCTCTGTCAAAAAAAACAATAGCACATTAATTCTTGTTCTTTTCTCACTTGGCTTTTTCGTGGGTGGAGACTGACGAGGCAGTGTGTTCTTGGTTTAGGGCCTGTTCAGTAGCAAAAATTTTTGCAAAATAATCCTGTAGCACGTTTCGTTGTTATTTGATAATTAGTGTCCAATCATAGTCTAATTAGACTTAAAAGATTCGTCTCGTTCATTTCGTCTAAACTGTGTAATTAGTTTTATTTTTTATCTATATTTAATGCTTCATGCATGTGTCTAAAGATTCGATGTGACGGGGAATCTGAAAAATTTTGCAAAATTTTCTGGGAACTAAACCGGCCCTTAGTGGCCAGAGAGCTCCATCATCAGTTGAAGCGATATGTTTTTTTAATCTTTATTTAGTAGGTTCTGGTTCTTTTGGAATCAAGAGTTATGGGGTGTTTGGTTGGGGTGTTAAAGTTTAACAAACACTGTATTACTTTCGTCTTATTTAACAAAAAGTTTTCAATTTTAGACTAATTAGGCTTAATAGATTCGTCTCGTAAATTACTCCTAATCTGTTCCGATATGCGTGTAATTAGTCTACATTTAATACTCTATGCATTTGAGGGAACATTGATGTGAAGAGAGTTAAACTTTATCTCATGTAACCCAACAGGGCCTTACTGTATGTACTATGTAACCAGCCGGAAGGAAGGTAGCGAGATGAATACAGGAGTTGTTTATTTGAGATTTTTTTTGTTCTTTTTTTTGTGTTTTATTTAGGTTATTATCCGGTGTCTTAGCTATATGTCTGTTCGGCCGCGTGCTTTTCTTTGTTATGAGTCATGATGTTCCTTTGTAAAAATAATTGTGGTCCCATGTATTCTGGGTGAGGATAATGTTGGAAGCATATAAAAATAATATATCCTTGTTATTAAAAAATATATTGTAAATAAATTAATTAATGATATTGATATCTTAAATATCTTTTGTTTGTTGTAGCCACCACCGCCGTGCTTTATCGCTGCCAAGTGCCACCTGATGATGTGGCGCGTTGCGCTGCGTACACGAGGTTAGGTAGTGGATTCTTGGTGAGGGCATGGACCAGTCCTAGCCAGCCCACGAGTCGCCACCCAGTATTCTTATTAATCGGACGTCATCCGAGCGACTCTCTAAGAGTCCATCTAAAAATAAGTTAATTGAAAGGCCCGAGAGTCAAGTTTCAAAAAAAAAGTTTCAAATTACTTAATTAGTCATTATTTAAAATAGGAAATCACTCAAAATGACTATGACAATCTAGGTAAAATGTTCTTCGTCCATGTGTTAAAACTAGCTAGTGCGTCGTTCTTCACTAGAATTGTAAGGGCACTTCCAACCAAGAAGCTTGATGATTTCTATGTTTGTCGATTTTTTTGATAGAGGTAAACCAAGCTTTTATAGAAACTGAAATGTCTGATACAAATGCAGACCACACACCTGTTGGGAATACCAGCTTACAAGCTAAACTAAGACAGCAAAAAAAAAAAGGATAAAAAGAACCAACTACAGCATCGAAACATCTACTGAGACCGCCCTTCTTAAGTCAACGTTAGAGAGGGAGTCAAAAAAAAAACTCCAATCAGATCAACAAGATGATTCAGCCTGCAAATGGCGCAGCGCGCTTGATGCATTGCATTGAGCCTTTGAAGGCCTTGATCCGCATCCCCCGCCACGCCCGGGCGCTGCACGGTGCGCCGTGATTTCCAGTCATCCGTGCGACATGCATGGCGTGCCAGCCATGGCGGGGAGGTGCCTAAAGACGCGGTCCTAGCGTGCACGTGTGCAATCACCATGCACCTAAGATTCTACGCAGTTACAAAATGTTCACAACTGAAGAATGAACCTATTACATGCATCTAAATTAAGTAAAGAAAACTTGCCACAACTCAGCAACATAACTTGCCACGATTAGGAACGCTGGCAGCAACATTTCACCCCCTTAATCGTGAGCAACAGCACTGACACCTAGCTTGTAGCGCATCTCCACGAATTTGATCCTGCCGAGAGGCTTCGTCAGAATGTCTGCCAATTGCCTGTCAGTGCCAATGTGTTCAACTTCTGCAACTCCATTGCTGACACACTCCCTGATGAAATGGTAGCGTGTATCAATGTGTTTGCTTCGTTCATGATAGACAGGATTCTTGCTGAGCTCTATTGCTGATTTGCTATCCATGAGCAACTTGAATTTCTGCAGTTTCTCTCCTGTCAGATCTGCAATCAACCTAGTCAACCAAACACCTTGGCAAGCTGCTGAAGCTGCTGCAATGTACTCAGCCTCACAACTTGATAAAGACACAACCCTTTGCTTTTGTGATGTCCATGTCACCACATTGCCATTGAGAAAGAAAACCACACCTGAGGTGCTCTTCCTCTTTTCCAGATCACCAACATGATCACTGTCAGAATACCCTAACAGTTTCAGGTTTGTGAGTGAGTTTGTTATATACCAGCAACCATACTTAGTGGTGCCTGCCAAGTATCTCACAATTCTTTTGACAGCAGCCCAGTGCTCAGTTGTTGGACACTCCATGAATCTGCTCACCATTCCAACAGAAAAGGATATGTCTGGCCTGGTGTTCACTAGATATCTTAGGCTCCCAACTAAGCTTCTGAATTTAGTCACATCTCTTGCCATGTCAGGTTTCCCAGGGACAAGTTTATAGTTTTGTTCCATTGGTATATCAACTGGATTACAACCTGTCATGCCACACTGATCAATGATTCTTGCTACATATGCTTTCTGGCACAGAGTGATCTCTCCTGGGTTTTGTTTGACTTCCATACCCAAGTAGTAACTGAGTAGCCCCAATTCACTCATACTGAAGGTTCTGCACATCTGCTTCTTGAATTCATCAATGTACTTGATGTTTGGCCCACAGATGATAAGATCATCTACATACACTCCCAGCAACAACAGTGAATCACCATTGCCCTTTTTATAGACTGCATGTTCCTCCTCACTCTTGCAAAACCCCAGCCTGATCAGTTCTTGGTCCAACTTTGCATTCCAGGCTCTAGGTGCCTGTTTCAGGCCATACAATGCCTTCTGCAATTTCAGTACTTTCCCTGGATATCTTGGATTCTCAAAACCTAGAGGTTGTTTGACATAGACTTCCTCCTACAACTCACCATTGAGAAAAGCTGATTTTACATCCATATGGTGCACTTCCCATTTCTCACTGGCAGCTAGTGCTAGAATCAGCCTCACAGTTTCTAGCCTAGCAACAGGAGCAAACACCTCCTCATAATCCACTCCATACTTTTGGGCATATCCCTTTGCAACAAGTCTTGCCTTGTGCTTGACAATGTTTCCCTCAGGATCCCTTTTCACTTTGTAAACCCACTTCAAACCTATTGCCTTGTGACCTTTAGGCAGGTTGGTGTACTGCCAAGTGTTATTTTCTTCAATTGACCTCAACTCAGAATTCATGGCCTTGACCCAGCACTCCTCTTCCAGAGCATCTTCAACTTCACTTGGTTCATCAGCTGCTAACAAACAGATGCCACTGTACTCATAATCTTGCATTTCATCAGTGTTGTCAAGAATGTCAGTCAGGGTTCTAAACCTCAGTGGACCACCATAAGTATCTTCTGAATGCTGACTGGGTGGAGTTGCATAAATCACATTTGGTGCAACCATGGATTCTGGTGTATTTTGCTGTTGTGGTGAGCCATTGTGACTCCCACCATCTCCAAAACCTGCAGAGTGGCCTGCAGAATTACCAGCTCCAGATTCTGCACCTGGACTAGCTGGCTGATTAGCAATATTTTCTATTGTCGGATTTTGGTCAGTCATTTCATACTCAACAACAAAAGTGTTTGTCACTTGCTGATCTGTGTTGCTCATCCAATTGTCCCAATCCCAAGGCATTTTTTCATCAAAAATAACATCCCTGCTTACCACCAATCTATTGGTAGAGGGATCAAACAGCCTAAAGCCCTTTGTGCCTGATTCATAGCCAATGAAGACCATTCTCTTGGATCTGTCAGACAATTTGCCTATGCCAGGACCAACTTGCTTTACATGAGCCACACAACCAAATATTTTCAAATGACTCACCTTTGGCTTCACACCATGCCAAGCTTCAAAAGGAGTTATGTTGTTGAGAGCTTTTGTGGGTGATCTGTTTAACAAATAAACTGCAGTCCTTACTGCTTCTCCCTAGAAAACTGATGGAACTTTCATTGCCTTAAGCAGACACCTGGCCATCTCAACAACAGACTGATTCCTCCTCTCCACTACTCCATTTTGCTGAGGAGTATATGGAGTGGTAGTGTAGTGTTTTATTCCTCCTTCACTACAAAAGATAGAGAACATATTGGAATTGAATTCTCCTCCCCTATATGTTCTCATGGCTTTGAGCTTTGCACCAGATTCATTCTCAGCTCTAGCAACAACTTTCTTGAACATCTCTAGAGCTTGATCTTTGCTTTTCAACATCTCAACCCACATATACCTACTGTAATCATCAACTACTAGTAGGAAATATGAGGCACCCCCTATGCTTTTGGGAGTTATTTGACCACAAAGGTTAGTGTGCACCAACTCTAAACCCCTTTGAGCTCTGAAACTTGACACTTGACGGAAAGGTTTTCTATGCTATTTTCCAAGAACACACCCATCACAAATTCTTTCTACTCTCTTGACTGATGGCAACCCTTCAACCATGCCCTTGGAACAGAGATCACTCAATGATCTAAAATTGATATGCCCATACCTAGCATGCCAATCCCAAGACACATCTTCTGACTGAGCTAGTAAGCAAATTGGTGGAACCAACCCAAACTTACCCAAATACAGTCTGTTATCAACCCTAGGAGCAGAAATCAGCAGTGTACGTTCCTGATCATAAACACATAATCTACCATTCTCTCCCACATATTTGAACCCTTTTTCTTCCAACTAACCCAAACTAACAATATTGCTTTTCAATTCAGGTATGTAATAGACTTCAGTAAGAACTTTATGACCTTTGTTTCGATCTTGCATCACTACTGAGCCCATACCTTTGATCTTCACAGTGGAGCCATCTCCAAATTTGACTGTACCCTGAACACTGTTGTCGAGCTGTGTCAGGGCTGACAGTGTGCCCGTCATATGGTTGCTCACTCTAGTGTCGAGCACCCAGACGCCACTGGGGACATCCACCGGCTTGACCTTCTCCTCCAGTAGATGGACATATTGTGGTGACCCGTGTACCACGTGACACGTGGCCAACATCAGCGCGCCCGCCTGATCACCGCCGCCGATGGCGACGTTGGCCTCCGTTGGAGCCTATTCTTTCTTCTTCTCCTTCTTGGGCCTCTTGCAGTCTTGCTCCTAGTGGCCATAGATGCCACAGTTATGGCACCGGCCTTTGCGACGTGGCGTTCCCTCAGAGGTCAGTTTGACCGGCTTCGAGGCGCCGCCATCAGATCGCGCCACCGCCTTGTACTTCGGAGCACCGCCGCCAGCGCCGCTCCCCCCAGGCTTGGACCCCGAGGTGAAGCGATGCTTGTGCTTCTCGATCCAATCTTCTTCCGCCATCATCATCCTGCCCATCTTATCGGTGATGGCCTCGGTCTTGTCATCGAACCGTTCCTCTGCGGCTCGCAGCCTCCCGATCAACTCCTCCACCGTCAAGGTCTTGAGGTCGACGAACATCTCAAGGGAAACAACCACCTGCTGGAAACGAGGTGGCACCACGCGCAAGAATTTCTTCACTACGCGCACATCTTCGATGTTCTCACTGAGAGTTTTGAGGTTGCCGACGAGGTTGGTGATGCGCATGCCGAAGTCGTCGATTGATTCGCCATCTTTGAAGGCGATGTTCTCAAATTCTTTCAGGAGTCTTTGGGCATTCACCTCCTTGACTCGATCTATGCCGATCCGCATCGTCTTCATGGCCTCCCACGCCTCCTTCACCGTCGCCTTCCTCCCCAACGACTGCCACATCTCCTTCGGGACGGAGCGCAGGAGAGCGCCCATCGCCTGTCGATCCTGTGCACGCTTGACGCCGGTACCTGGGTCGATCACTCCCCAGATCTCGAGCGCCTCATAGTTGCACTGCATCAACATGGCCCACTCGGTGTAGTTGTCGGTGGTTAGCATCGGCCAGAGGAGTGAGGTCTCCTTGACGCCGCCGGTGCTGTTTGAGGTTTGGGCGTCGCCCATGGTGGACGGTGGCGGCGATCTCTTGGGAATGATGAACTTCTTGCGTGCTGGTTCTCTCGGTGGGCTTACGCTGCCGTCGTATTGCATAAACAAGGCTCTGATACCAGTTTGATAGAACCGAACTCCGGCGAGGAGCTCGGCACGGCGCGGCACCGGCCGGTGGTGACCGCGGCGACCTAACCTGAAGACGGCGAGAGCTCAGGAACTAGAGAGAGAACACAAGATGATTCACCCTGCAAATGGCGCAGCACGCTTGATGCATTGCATTGAGCCTTTGAAGGCCTTGATCCGCATCCCCCGCCACGCCCGGGCGCTGCACGGTGCGCCATGATTTCCGGTCGCCCGTGCGACATGCACGGCGTGCCAGCCATGGCGGGGAGGTGCCTAAAGATGCGGTCCTAGCGTGCACGTGTGCAATCATCGTGCACCTAAGATTCTACGCGGTTACAAAATGTTCACAACTGAAGAATGAACCTATTACATGCATCTAAATTAAGTAAAGATAACTTGCCACAACTCAGCAACATAACTTGCCACGATTAGGAACGCTGGCAGCAACATTTACCAATTGTTGGAACCGAGACTGGGCTCGGCTTCCGGTCCGGCCCAGCTCGCTGTACGCACGAGCCGGCGCCTCCACGGGCCCAGGTCCACGGAGCACACATATTAAGGTCTGGGCCTAACTCAACCTAAAAGACTAGTCTGATAGGTGAGGACTGTCACGCCTTATATGTTATGCTCCCCCACCTTCAATTACCGAGGTGGGACTAACCCCAACACGGATTGCCGCTGCTTCGCTGCCGCGAGCTCAGCACCAGCAGCAGTGGGCCATGGACGGCGACCACTGCAAGAAGAATGGTGCCGCTGATATCTCGTTTGCCAAGCTCACTACTAATTGCAGTCATGTTCATAGCCGAATGCTTGTTGGAATTATATATTGCAGTCGTATCCATGATGAACAGCTTGTTGGAATTGTATATATTGGCTTGGAGAAGTGTGTGCACACACACATACTGATGAGGCGCCCAGTCTCTTGCCTGTCACCGCAGCATTCTTAAAAATGACGACAATATAAAGTTAAAGAGGCGACAATGCCCGTCTTCAAGGAAAGAGTATCGCATCAACAGCCTTTGTTCTTGCTAAAAAAAGAAAAACACAGCTTTATTCTTTATTCCACAAGAAGGTCCCCTAGTTTTCAGTTGAGAGTTGAGGCAGCACAGATGAATACAGAACACGGAATATATTAGCTAGATCACCAATTCACCATCTTCGCCGTCTCGTTGGATGACATACAGTCATGGTGATTAGAATCTTATTAGGAGATTAGGAGACAAATAGTAAAAGTTCATGTAATACCTATACAATCAGTAAAAAACTATAAATCTTTACTATTAGTACATTGCGAACGGTCAATAGCCTAGCGGAGATGCTAGCGCCCGGACTTCTGGTGCTCAGGATGCGTCCGAATGCAGCTCCCACCAGCCAACTGTTAAATGATTCCACCTACCATGGGCTTGTATCACGGCTCACCAACGGGAGTCCGATCTCAGGCTACTCGTAGTAACAGAACAACGAAGCGGTATTCCTGCCCTGCCCATGTAACAAAGAAGTGGAGAGCACGTGCTCGTGTCCGCACCCCCTCCGCAGTCTGAGAAGGATGCAAGACAGCAGAAGGCGAGGAGGTGACACTGAGGTGAGGCAGTAGAAGGCGAGAAGGAAAATGCAACACCTGATGTACTTTCGAAACATCTAGATGTAACATACGTATAAAGACAGACGAAACACATAAAACATGCATATGCAATATTTACAAAAACACCTGAAAAAACACTTGAAACCATTGCAAGTATACGCAACATTTAGACAGATGACCTACAACATATGTGTGGAACATATGCACGTCCAGATAAACACTCTTGCAACATACGTCTGAAAAAACAGATGAACCATTGGCAACAAACATTTGCAATATACGTGTACAACCATTGCAACATATGCAACAACACGATCTACTTTTGCAACATCCATATGAAACACTTGCAACATACTTCTAAAACATCTGCAACACTTAAAATAGACACTTCCAACATGCACTTTCAAGTGCAGCATCTACTTGCTGCTTACAAAATGGAGGCTCGCTAGCATGTGGAGATCATCGGAGGCAGCCGCGCCGTCGCCACCATTGACCAGATCAACTCTGCCTACCACAAGGCTAGTGGGGATCCCTTCATGGACGCCGGTATCCTAGGCTCCACGCAGGACACGCTGCCCCTGCAGCCGGCGCCGCAGTCCCCACCACCACTGGATCTCTCACCGCATAGTGGATCTGGTGGGAGGATCAGCGAGGCAGAGTGGGGTGGAGGCGCACGACGCACGATGCGGGCGAGCGGCGTGAGCGAGTTGGTTCGTCCGTTTGGACGGATGCCCAGGTCTAATCATTATCAAAACTGACCGCACGTAGACAAATGGACAAAGGAAACATTGTTTATTAGGCCAAAACTGAGGGGACACGAAAAAGAGGATGTGGCAAATAGAAAACCGTACAAAAACAAAACCTTAAACGCGGAAGAAGATTAGCACTGAATGAAAAAAATTATTGCAGAAATTTTGACTTTTTAATATTATTAGGTATAGATATAGATATTGATATAGATATAAATATAGATATAGATATAGATAAGCTTTACTCGGTTCCAATCCAAAGGGCACACAAGTGACACGAATAATGGGTTATTTCAGTCTCCAACGACGTCTTGAGCCCGTCACATTTACCCACTTCACTAGTCTTTTTATAAGTTTTCATTCACATAGCAGTACTTGCGACATGGGACGTTTCTCTCTCTTTGTTCTTTCATTGTTACGTGATATTGTTTCACTTTATTCTCAAGAAGCTTTGCCGAAGACAAGAAACAATATTGTGTGCCTAAAATTCTTTTAAGCGAGAACACAATGCACCAAGGAAAGAATAAGAAAGGACCCATGTCCTTATTAAAAAAAAGGCCGACATGAGGAGGCTAACTTTGATGCATGCATGCAGTGCACTTAGGCTGAGGGTCTGTTTAGCTCCTCGTGATCCAACAAATAAAGAGCGTGTAGCAGTCATGATCGTTTCCTGTATCTTTAAGAGGCGTGTGATGTGATGCAAATGCAATCGGGTGTGCATGTCAGGTGTGCGGCGTGTGCTATACTAAATCTAGCTTTCTTGTCATTTAGTGCAAACATTATGCGGTTCTCTTTTCTATAAGTACTCAAGTAGAAACAAAAGCAGAAGATAAAAGATGCACATGTGCTACCTTCAAACCATGCATCTCTTCGCTGCCCCTTGAGTGAGGTTCGTTGGTGCAAAAGTTAAGTTGTTGATTTTAGAGAAGCGGGCAAAGTGCCGTCTCTAAAAGCATATGGGCGCATGGATACATGCATGGTACTTTACTGAAGCATTTTGCAGTATCTGTGCTTCATGAACTGGAGGCAGGGATGAAAACGGTACGGATATTTTCCGACCGTATTCGAGACCGAATCCGTTTAGAGGGGTTTTAATCCGTCCGTATCCGAGTCCGGATATTTAACATCCGATACCGTATCCGTATCCGAATATTTAAGTCACATATTTATGATGTCGATATTCAATCGTATCCTATCCGTCATTTTTTATACTATCCGTATTCGAATCCGAATCCGAACATAAATACGAAAACAAATACGATATCAGTGATATCCGTCCGTATCCGATCCGTTTTCATCCCTAACTGGAGGAGAGGTTGAAATGTCGTCTGTCCACGAAGTTTTTTCCGAATTCTTGAACAATCTAAAAACTCGATGGGCCAAACAAGAAAAAAAAAGCAAGCATGAGGAGAGATGTCTCCCTCCTTGCTGAGCTGTTATTATATAGTAGGGGCCTTTTTTGAGCTCAGCTGATTAATCGTCTTTGTTGACTGAGCAAATGTCTAACCAAGTTAAGAAATACATAAGGTTAAATGGGCTATCCATGTATTGCATAAATACTATTTTTATTCTATTTTTTTAAAAATACTTTTTCTGCCAAAACTTTCAGAGTGCAGAGGCTGGCTTTCGGTCCGTGAACTAAAGGCCTGGACTGTTGGAGATGTCTGTGATGGTCTAGGCCCTCAAATTGGGCCAACATGTCGTGGTGGTCCTGAACATGGGCTGGTCCGGATCGCTCTGCGGCTGCAACTATCTGCTCAAGTTGCATTTCCTAAAAAAAAAAAAGCTCAAGTTGCATTTATTGTTAGCACTTCGTCTAGTACTCCAGTAGACAAATCGGGTATGACGTCTTGATCATATCTAAATTTGGCCGTGCCCGTGCCGGTGCGGCCCGGCTGGCCATCTATATCCACTGCCCTCCTCGCTCGGCCGCTGCTCCGCCGCCGACAGGCCACCATCACTCGGCGACTCCACGACCATTCCGTCCCTGAACTTGGCGTATATGTCACCCCTTAGAAATCCCTGGTCCTCCACACGAGCACCAGCGACACGAGCGCGCCGCCCACCGCGGCGGCCGTGATGACGAGAAACGATGTCCGGAAGCACTCGACGCCGAAGCACGCCTTGTCCCCAGCTCCACACCGCCGTGCTGCCTCGCGGGCCGCGGCCTCGGAGTCGTAGAGCCGGCCCGCGACGCGCACGTTGAGCACGTAGGCGCCGACGGGGCTGGCGACGGCGCCCAGGTTGTAGAGCGTGGGGTAGCGCCTGAGCCCGAACAGCTCGGAGATGACGGCATACAGCAGCGGCCACTGTGCGCCCAAGCAGAAGCCGACGAGCACCGACGCCGCGTAGAGCGCGCGCGGGACGCCGAAGGCGATGAGGAGGTGGTCGGCGCAGGACGCGAGGAGGACGAGCGTGAGCGCCAGAGGCCGCCGGAACCCGTACCGCGACAGGAGCGCCTCGGAGACGTACCTGGCGGTGACGCGGCCGGCGTAGTTCCACACGCTGATGAGGGAGACGAAGGCGTCCACGCTCTTGGGCGGGTAGCCCAGCGACTGCCCCATCTGCCCCATGTTGTCGATCGCCGTCAGCGTGCCGCCGGCGCCGCAGGGGATGGCCACGAACAGGATCAGCGTGTCTACGCTTACCAGCGCCTGCGGGATGGAGTAGTCCTCGCCGTGCGCCTCCGGGCTGAACGTGTGACGCAAGAAGGAGCCCAGGCAAGAGGAAGCCGGTGGCGTATCGGTAGTAGTGCTCGCTGGCTCCGCCAATGGCATGGTGGCGGTGGATTTCTCAACGACCGTCACCATCACGGCGGGCGCGTCACTCGGAGAGTCCTCGAGCTCCTTCTTGATCCGGTACTCCTGCCTGACGACGATGGCGAGGGGGAGGAAAAGAAGGACGAGGAGCCCGGCTGCCGACGCGGCGTAGGCGGCACGCGAGAAGCTGGCCTGCCTCTGCACGACGATCATGACGAGGATGTTTGCGGCGAGCGCGACGGAGATGTAGAGCAAGGAGAGGAACATGTCGCCGCCTCCACCACGGCTACCCGTGCTCCTCTTCGGCCGGTGATGATCCAGAGGCATAACGCGGACGGTGTTAGGTTGGTGTTAGGTTGATCTCCACCAGGCTGGTCCAACGGTCACCTGGGCCTTGACCTCGTGCCCTGATCAGGGGCGCCAAGCCCAATACATGGCTGGTGGGTCCTGTCGCGCAGCGCCATAAAGAGGATGTGGGGGCCGGGGCACTCAGTAGTCAGTACTAGGTTCCTCTGAGCCACCGTTTTTCCCACCTACATCCTAACCCTAGACCGATCAAGAGGGTGCGCTATGAGCGACGGGAAGTCCACGCCGCCACTGCACTACGCCGGACTCCATTACTACTCCTACATCGACATCACCGGACTGCGCTGATCTCATCACCGACGGCGACCATGGCTGACGCCTCTAGATCCAAGCTCGCTGATGGTCGGTAACCTGCACACTCCTCCTCCCTCTAGTCTCTCTGTCCAGTTCATTATCTAGGATGTCTTTTATATCAAATAGAGAAGGATGTACCCACTAGATCTACATCTAGTGATCATCTAAGTATAACATTGGTATTAGATGAGCCTAACTAGTGACTAGATCTAGTCTGGGGTAGTCTAATTTCAGCAATTAGAAGGATGGGATTCTGGATCTCCAAGAACATTCAAACCCTAACCCTAACCCTAAAGGGGAAAGGACGGAGAGGGGAACCTACCTAGCCCTCTCGCCGCCGAAGTCATCGCCACCATGCGAGAGAACACCGCGCCGCCATTTCACCGGTGTGCGGGAAGAGAACGCAAGCCGCTGCACGACGCTGTTTCATCGGCGCGCGGGCTTAGGGCACCGTCGCACGCCTCCTTGACGGCGGCGTGCTCACCCGTGAAGGGGAACGCACACGCTGGCAAGAGGTCATGCGGCGGCACCGCCACCTCCATCTCCAACGGCCACGGCCGGTTGCTTCTTTGGCCCCCACCCGCGGTGGGAGACGCTGCTAGCTACGGCGCCGGACGAGAAGAGAGATCTGAGAGGGAAGCAAATGAACTAGGGTTTCAGGGGAGGTCATCGCGGCTGCGTGTTTTATTCCGCCGAGATGCACGCGTGACCATCGGATTGAGATCTACGGACGAGAAAGATCGGGCCAGATTCAGCCTAGGCGGGCGAAGGAAATTTCGGCCCATGCCCAGGTTGCAGCCTAGGCGCGGGAGAGGCAGACACTGTTGGACCTTGGGCTGCAGCTCTGCGGGCCCAAAATGAACAGTATTCTTTATGATTTTCATTTATGTTTTTCAGAAACATTTATTTGATGTTTTATTCACTTTTTGCATGTTTAAATCTCTATCCAAATTTGCACCAACGTGTATATTGTTTAGAGAGAAGATCAGTATATAATGCTTCTGAATTATTAAATTTTAACTCAATGTTTCCGCTGCTATGTTTAAGTTTAATCCTCTAATTAAATTAGAACCAACGGGAAAATTTAATTGGAGGAGTAGTGAAATTTGTTAACGTTAATTTATGGTATTGTTATTTTCTAACCAACGTTGATAATAACAATATCATAATTTTATTCATGAGATTTTATGTATTAATTCTATTTCTGCCTAACGGTGATGTAGAATTAGTATAGAAGAAAGTTGTATGTTTTAATTTTGACCAATGCTAAATTAAGGCATGCAATTATTATGTTAAATTTTTCTCACTTTCTCTGATGATGTTTTCAGGACTCAACCCCATGATGCGTATCGCGCAAATCCCGCCTTTTGATGGGAGTAACTATCGGGTTTGGCGAGAGAAGTATGAGTTAGCGCATACGCTTTTAGAGAATGACCTAGCACTCACCTCACCCTGTCCCACTGAACCAGTGGACCCAGTGAGGGAAGAAAATGAGGCCGAAGCTGCTTTTGCTACTCGATAGCGGAACCATGCTGACATCCAAATGAAGTATGATCTTGAAAAGAAAAAATGAGACATCTCGAACCGTAAGTGTTTGTTGGTGGCTAAGTCCACTATTGCAGATCCTATAAGGGGATCAATCCCAGATTGTGACACCGCCACAGAGTATCTAGAAAAAGTAAAGAATCAGTTTACTGGGTCTTCAAAGGCCACAACAAGTACTCTAATTAAGAAGCTAGTGAATGAGAAATACTCTAGTTGTGAAATAAGAGAGCACATATTGAAGATGAGCACCACGACATCAAAACTAAAGCCAATGGATATGGGGCTCAAGGATGAGTTCCTAATTCATTTGATTTTTGCTACCTTGCCAAAAGAATATGAAACCTTTGTTGTCAACTACAACATGTAGCCCGATAAATGGGACATAGAAAAGCTCATTGCAATGTGTGTTCAAGAGGAGGAGAGGCTCAAGTCCTCACATAGTGAATCTGTTCATTTTGTGAAAGACAACAGAAAGAAGAACTTTAACAAGAATCCTAGACCACAAGGGAAACCTCAGTCGGATGGTAGCTCCTCCTCGAAGTCAGAGGGAAAGGCCCCTCAGAATGATCACCTTTAGCAGAACAACAGTGTTCAAATTGACAAGGATCAGTGCAAATGGTGCAAGAAGCGTTGACACTAGCAGAGGGTCTGTCCAGAGTTTCTGAAGAGCCTTTTGAAGAGAGGTGAGGACATTATTACTTTCATAAATGAGTCCTTATATTTAAGTTATGCAAAATCTACTTGGTGGATTGATTCAGGAGCAACTATTCATGTTGCAAATTCATTACAGGGATTCCATATGAGGAGGACCCTGCAAAGAGGAGAAAGAAGAATTAAAGTAGCAAATGGAGTTGAAGCTCAAGTTGAAGCCATTGGAGATCTCTATCTAGATTTAGATGATGATTTTGTAGTTAAATTTTCAGATGTACTTTATGTTCCCTCTTTGCGAAGAAACTTAATAAGTGTGTCTCGTGTAGATGACGATAGTTATGATTGCCATTTTAGGAATGGCTAATGTCAGATTTTGTTTAATAATAAATGTGTTGGTCTTGCCTTCCGACAAGATAAACTTTATTTATTATTATTTTCTGAGAATGTGAATGATATAAGCAATGTGAATAAGAATGCCTCCTCGTCTATGAATGTAAGTAAGAAGTGGAAGAGAGTTCATGATATATCGTCGAAATTATGGCATTGTCGTTTAGGCCATATTTTGAGAGGGAGGATAGAACGATTGATTAAAAAATCAATTCTTTTGCCATTATAATTTTCAGATTTAGTTCATTGATTGCATTAAAGGAAAGTATGTTAAAAAGATAAAGAAAGACGGCAAACGAAGCAGATGAATCTTAGAAATAATTCACACAGACATCTGTGGTCTATTTCCTGTGAAAAGTGTGGATGGTTATGATTCATTTATAACATTCACAGATGATTATTCGTGTTATGGCTACATTTATCCAATTAAGGAAAGATCAGAAGCATTGGATAAATTTTAGATATTTAAGGCTGAAGTAGGAAATCAGCACAATTTAAAGATTAAGATAGTAAGATCAGACCGTGGTGGAGAGTACTATGGGCGTCATACCCCATATGACCAAGTTCCTAGACCTTTTACAAAGTTCCTATAGAAAAATGGCATAGTTGCCCAATACTCTACACCGCGGGAGCCTCAGCAGAATGGAGTAGCTAAAAGACGCAACCGTATCTTAATGGACATGATGAGAAGTATGATAATTTACTCCTCTCTACCGATAAGTTTGTGGATGGAGGCGTTAAAAACCGCCATTCATATTCTTAATCGAGTACCTAGCAAATCGGTGCCCAAAACACCATATGAGTTGTGGACAGGCAGGAAACCCTCACTTAACCATTTACGTGTGTGGGGTTATCCAGTTGAGGCTAAAGTCTTTAACCCAAACATAGGGAAGCTAAACTCCAAGACATTTAGTTACTATTTCATTGGCTACCTAGAAAAGTCAAAATGTTATCGCTTCTATTGTCCTGACAGACATACGAAATTTATAGAAACAAGACATGCTATGTTCTTGGAGGAAGAGCTGATTAGGGCGATCAAGGTAGCGTGAGAAATTAACCTTGAGGAGAAGCGGGTGCATGCGCCTACTTCGATGGTTCAAGAGCCATTCTTCACGCTACCTGTTGTTGCTGCACCAACAGTGCAAGACACTGTGGTGACAACACCTGTTGTTAGTTATCCCGTGGTGACAATGAATGAACATGAAGAACCTATCCTTCAGGATCCCATAAGACCTTGTGTCGCACATGAGGAAGAACAACCACAACCCCATATGGAACGAGCGCTAGAGGCCCCAAGAAGGTCTCAAAGAACAAGAAGATCAGCCATTTCAGATGATTACGGAGTATATGATACTAAAGAATTTCAAATGGAGGGTGATCCCACCTCATTTGAAGATGTCATGAGAAACACTCACTCAGAGAAGTGGCTTGAAGCCATGCAAGAAGAAATGAAATCAATGAGTACCAACAAAGTTTGAGAGTTAGAAACAATTCCTAAAGGAACCAAGACAGTAGATTGTAAATGGGTCTATAAAACCAAACATGACTCCAAAGGGAATATAGAAAGATTTAAAGCGCGACTTGTGGCGAAAGACTTTACGCAAAGAGAAGGCATATATTACCTTGAGACATTTTCTTCAGTCTCATGTAAAGATTCTTTTAGAATTATAATGGCACTAGTAGCATATTACGATTTAGAACTATATCAGATGGATGTAAAGACGGCATTCCTCAACGGGGATTTGGAGAAAAATGTTTACATGGCACAACCAAAAGATTTTGTTGTAGAAGAAAAAGAACGTATGGGATGCCGCCTGAAAAAATCCATTTACGAATTAAAATAAGCATTAAGACTGTGGTATTTAAAGTTTAATAGTACAATAAGAAAATTTGGGTTTAAAGAAAATGTAGAGGACAATTACGTTTATGCAAAGTTCAAGAATGGGAAATACATTTTCCTAATCCTGTATGTAGATGACATCTTACTCGCTAGTAGTGATGTCAATTTACTGCTGGAGACGAAGAAGTTCTTGTTCTCAAATTTTGATATAAAAGATCTCGGTGAAGCCTCTTTCGTTCTGGGGATATAGATTCATCAAGATAGAAGAAAAGAGGTTTTAGGATTCTCACAAAAGGCATATTTAGAAAAGGTTCTAAAGAAATATAGTATGCATATGTGTAAGCCTTCACCTGTTTCCATAGTCAAGGGCGATAGATTTGGGAAATTCCAATGTCCCAAGAACCAATATGAGATCGATCGAATGAAAGCAGTTTCATATGCTTCAGCTATTGGAAGTTTACAGTATGCTCAAGTGTGTATACGCCCTGACTTAACGTTTGTTATCAGGTTACTTGGCAGATTTCAGAGCAACCCAGGAATAGAACACTGGGGAATGGTAAAGAAAGTTATGTTTTATTTGCAAGGGACGAAAAGCCTCATGCTAACGTACAGAAGATCTGATTCCTTACATATAGTGGGGTACTCAGATTCAGATTAAGCGGGAGATGATAAAAAGTCCATGTCAGGGTATATATTTACTCTCGCTGGAGGAGCTATATCGTAGAAAAGCTCCAAGCAAATCATCACTACATTGTCCATGATGTATGCCGAGTTTGTAGCATGTTATGAGGCCACGGGACAGGGGAATTGACTAAAGAAATTCATACCTGGGTTAAAAGTGGTAGACGACATACATAAGCCACTAAAGTTGTACTGTGATAATAATACAGCAGTACAGTATGCTCACAACAAGTCAAGTGGTGCTACCAAATACATTGACATAAAATATTATGTTGTGAAAGATAAAGTCTGGGATCATATAATTAGTTTTGAGCATATAAGTACAGAAAAGATGCTCGCGGATCCGCTCACAAAAGGCTTACCGCCCAACGTGTTCAGAGAACACTTAACGGCATAGGTTTACGGGAAAACCTATGATTCGTGGAAAGTAAGGGCCTAGTTGAGAATCTGTTTCAAAACAGAGAGGTGTATGATAGTTGTTAATCTAATGGCAACTGACCATGACGATGAGGCACGCTCTATATACTGATCTGTGATGGAATGGAAAAATAAATGAGTTTTAAGTTTAAGTATAAAGTTTAGAGTATAAGTTGAGATCAAGGGGGAGAATGTTAGGTTGATCTCCACCAGGCTGGCCCAACGGTCACCTGGGCCTTGACCTCGTGCCCTGATTGGGGGCGCCCAGCCCAATACCAGGCTGGTGGGTTCCTGTCACGCAGTACTATAAAGAGGAGGTAGGGGCCGGGGCACTCAGTACGAGGTTCCTCTGAGCCACTGTTTTTCCCCACCTACATCCTAACCCTAGACCGATCGCGAGGGTGCGCTGTGAGCGACTGGAAATCCACGCCGCCACTGCACTACGCCGGACTCCACTCCTACTCCTACATCGACATCATCGGACCGCGCCGATCTCATCACCGACGGTGACCATGGCCAACGCCTCTGGATCCAAGCCCGCCGATGGTCGGTAACCTACACACACCTCCTCCTCCCTCTAGTCTCTCTGTTTAGTTCATTATCTAGGGTGTCTTTTATATCAAATAGAGAAGGATGTACCCGCTAGATCTACACCTAGTGATCCTCTAAGTATAACAGACGGTGCCAAGCAACATGACAGAGATGGCGGCGGGGAGCCAGGTGATGAGCAGGAAGAGCGACCGGGCGTCGCCGCCGCCGTAGAGAGCGAGGTAGATCTGCACGAGGATGGCACTGTTGAGGCCGACGTATCCCTTGAGCAGGCCGAGCACGGCGCCGCGGGCCTCAAGGAAGTTACTGACGCACGCCACCAATGCGCCGGTGCCGGCGAACGCGTGCGAGTTGGCGCCCGCGCAGACGTAGGCGCACATGAGCCAGAGCGGCTGTGGCGGTGGGCGCCCGGCGTTGCCAGGCGTGAGGGAGAGGTAGACCATGAGGTAGCCCGCGAGGTTCATGGCGGCGCCGTTGGCGAGCATGGCCCACGGCGGGGCCACCTCGTTGAGCAGCCCCGCGGGCCTCGAAGAAGGCGAGCGTGGCGACGGCGCGCTGGTCGTAGCCCAGCGCCGACTTGAGCGCCCGGGAGTAGATGCCGAACGCGTACGTCGCGCCCGACGCCGACAGGATCAGCAGGCACGCCAACAGCGTGAACCATCGCCCGGAGAGCACCTGGCGGGCGAACCGCGCCGTTGTCAGCACCTCCCATCCGTCGCCACGCCACTGCTGCCGGCCACGAACGCGACCACCATGGCGTGCCAAGTGTATACACGTACGTGCGTGTGCCGGTGTGCGTCGTGACGAAGTGCAAAGCTGCAGACTGCTGTGTCACGTCACGTGCATAAAAAGAGTATGACTGTCACTATTATTATCTTGTCATTAGGATTTTGGAAGCTGTCATGGCCGCATCATGGCATGCATGGTGTCTATAGTTATATCCATGGGCCTGCACAGCGTTGGAATGTGATCTCGGCTAATCCCAAGATTAATTACAAGATTAATTAATTATTAAGTTTCTGGTCAACCTGCCATATATATATCTAATAGATTAGATTTTTCGCGACCGGCAGCAACCCTTAGACCTTCTAGGGTTCGACCCCTGGCCCACAGCACATCTATAAATAAGGAGACGTCCCGTCGTCACCATCCACGTCAAACTTTTCACACAACTGGTCAATTAGGCGCTGGAGAATTTTAGGAAGGCCTGTTCCCGTCCAGGCCATTCACCGTGCAACCTCCTGTTCATCGAGAGGGAATCCCAGCCCTCAACCGGTGAACCCACGCTATCTGCACCAACTCCATCACCACTAGAAGAGGCGCTAATGCTGGCATCCAATTCTGGTATGTCGTTGATTAAGGTTTCCACACTTAATTATGTTTTATTTTGTGATCATGTTTTAGACTATGAATAAAATCTTGTTTAGTCGTCTAAGTTTAAGTTCAACAATCGGTATCGGAGCCAGTCATAGATCTAACATGATCCATAAGTTTCTTTGATGTTTTTTTAGCCTCTGTTAAGTTCTTCAGATGGTGTTTATGTGTATATTTAGATCTGTTTCAGTGTATATTTATGCAACCTAAGCTTCGGATTAGACCTGCTTTAAGTTTCAGTATAAGTTTTAGACCTCTATTAGATGCGATCTAAGTTTAATTTCATGATTAGACTAAGAAATTAAGGGGTTAGGGTTTACTGTTAATTGAGATTAAGACTCGGATTAAGAACTTGTTTATAATTCAGAGGCGGTTTTCACCGCATCAAACCGAGGTAATTAAGCATCTAGAAGGAGGTGAATTGGGCAAAACCATATCGAAAGTCCAAAAATCCCTAAAATGTTTTCCCCAAATCAAGAACCCTAACCTAAGCATCAGCAATCAGATAAGGAGCCTGCGCACTTGCGTGGCGTGTATCTAGTGTTTCAGATCGGGTCGCCGCCACCATGCCGGTTATGCTGCGACCAGCCACGTGAGCACGTGGCTCGTACCCGGCACCTCAGGCCGGGTCGCCACCACCGCCGCTGGACCACGTGGGCATGAGGGCCAGCCATGCGGGCTCACCGCCGTTGTGCGTGCGCCCTTGGGGCTTGCCACCCGCCTCTGAAAGGCGCACATCGGCCAGTCTCCGTGCGCGCACGTGAGGGCGCAATTGTGGTCCGCCGCCGCCGCCGCCATGAGTTCAAGGCACCACTGCCGGCTGCCTGTGCCACTGCTCGTGTTTCCGCCACCCTAAGTTGAGCGCTGCCGTGGCCGCATAAGGACACCAGGGCAGCCGGGCTCGACGGAGGCGTGCACGGACCTGCCGCACACGCGCACTGGCGAGCCAAGCGCCTGGGTGCCGGCCATGCCGCTCCGTACGCTGCTCGCTTCTCTCTCTGTGTCTGCTGTGAGTAACGGCTGAAGAAGGGGAGAGGAGTGAGAGAGTGATGAGTGATTAGATTTTGTTTCCTCTTTTATGTGAGCCTATGATCAATCATGGCCATCAGATTGAGATGAATGACTGAGATTCATTCTCATTAGGATTTCCTGTCGGCTGGGCCAGCTGGGCCTAATGGGAAAGCGCAGGGGCCTAGCAGGCCATGCCTGCTAAGGGGCCACATGGGCCGATTATTAGTTTAAGGCCAAACTTTGAGATTTCTAATTTGTAGAATTTAAGATTGATTTATTATTTATTCTCAGCGCATTATTTGAGCATTTCAATTAACACTACTACACAAATGATTTTGTAAGACGGTGTCCTTTTATTAACGGAGGTAGTCACAAAATTCAACCGCCTCCTAAAATCTTGACGGACTTACGGAGGCGGGCATTATAAGACAACCCCTCCAAAAATAGCCTATTTTCGGAGGTGGTTGTCTTATAATGCCCGCCTCCATAAATCGATTTATGGAGGTGGGCAACTTTAAAGGCCCGCCTCTGAAAAGGGCGAGGCCCAATCCAGCAGTCACCTATATAAGATGGACTTAGGGTTTTAGGGTCACTCACTTCCTCCCAAATCCTCAGCCGTCGCCTCTCCTCTCCTCCCTCTCGCTCGCGGGTGAGCGCGCGACTCCAGGCGCGAGCACGCCAGACTTCGTCTCCTCCTCCTCTGTCGTCTCCTCCATGCATGGCTCCCTCTCCTCCACGTGCGGCTGCCTCTCTTCCCTCTCCTCCTCCTCCCTCTCCTCTAGGCACATGGCTCCCTCTCCTCCTCCACCTTCCTCTACTGGATGGAGGCGGCTTGTGCGGTGGGGTGCAACGGGGAGGAGCCCAATGTATGGTGGCTTGTGAGGGCAGCGGGGCTGGGCCGTGGAGCCCTCCAGCATGGTGCCGAACGGTACCGGCTGGGGATCCCTTCATCGTGGCGCTCGGTGGTGGCAGTGGGCGCTTGATCCGATGGAGGAACACGCCTGCGGCTCGATCTGAGGCGGATCCAGTGGAGGAACGCGCTGGTGGCTCGATCTGCAGAGGATCCGTCCAGGAGGTGCCAGGATCTGGTGGCGGGGGCTTCGATCTACGCTCCCCAGCGTCGGATATGACGATGCGATGGCGTGGTGTGCCCAGATCCGGTGGATCAAGCTTCGCCGACACAGATTCGGCCACCACTGACGCAGATCTAGCGAAGAGGAGTCTGGCTGCGCCCGGATCTGGAGATGGTGGCAGCTTGTGTCCCTGCTCCTACGTTCGGCATGGTGGGGCTAGATCCGGGTATTGGGCTAAGAACAGGCTCACCGGTGGGCTCATGGATTTTTTTGTTTTTTTCGATCGATTAACCGAGGCGGGCGTTCTAAGATGCCCGCCTCCATAAATAGATTATCCAAGGTGGGCAAGGCAACCGCCTCCGTTATGCCACCATTAGCAGTGACCTTTGATTGGAGACGGTTGCCTTTGCCCGCCTCCAAAAATGAAAAACGTCTGCCTCCATAAAGTTTTGTGTAGTAGTGTAGTTGAGTTGAGTTGATTAATGTTAATTTCTATTAATTATGAGTTTAATTTAT
Source organism: Saccharum hybrid cultivar R570 (assembly GCA_038087645.1). Taxonomy (NCBI): domain Eukaryota; kingdom Viridiplantae; phylum Streptophyta; class Magnoliopsida; order Poales; family Poaceae; genus Saccharum; species Saccharum hybrid cultivar. The sequence goes on along the minus strand of JAQSUU010000730.1, from coordinate 1,983,254 downwards.
GTTAATATAAGTTGCTCGCTGAGATTTATGAGTGTCCATATGTGGCTATTGTGCGAAGAAGCAGACAATAAACTAAGTAATTGTGGATATTAGGGTTTTGGCCTGGTATTATACCCATGAGTTTTGTTTGGCCAAATCCTAGTCGTCCGTTGAGATAAGATCATCCCTTCTAAGTAGACCGTTATTGAGTTTTTAAGGGGAGACCGGCCTGGCACATTATCCTTGGGCTACTGTTAGGCCTATTCTCTAAAGACCAAACTAAGATGAATTTTCAGAATATATGTTTCCTCTGCTACTCAATATAAGCGCATTTTTAGTGTGTTAATTGAGTTTTGAGTTTTAATGCCCTTATTCTGTTTAGTTTTCGCTTAAGTTTATTATCAGCAACTTAATTATTGTTTTGAGTATATAAATAAGTTTAATGCCCTCATATGATACATATATATTCCCACTTCATATAAAGTTTAATCATATTTTCATTAGTGATCTTTAAGTTAAATTTAAGTATGTTTTGGGAATATGTTGCTGAGTATATTTAAGTTTTAAGAATTTTTTATTCTTTTCTTTAGTGTAGTTTACCCAGTTAACTTTTATGCGCTATTGAAATAAGTTCTAAGTTTGAGTTTTAAATTTCAGTTCCAGTATTAAATTTATGCTTTCATGAGCATTTTATGTTTTAATTGATATCCTAAGATTAAGTTTTGCATGAATTTGCATTCAAATATAAGTCTTTATATATACATATATATCCACCACTGTATAATAAGATGGTCTCTGGTTAAATAGAACCAACGAGAAGTTTAATTGGAGATTACTCATAATTAATTTCTGACCAACGTTGACTTTAGTTATGAGTTATTAAGATGGATTTTGTTTTGTTTCTACCCAACCGTGATGCAAATTAAAATCCTTAAGAATGTTGTTAATTCTAACCAACCTTGATTTAATTGCATGCTTTAAGTACATCTTATATACAACTTACTAATTGAGACATTATTTTGTTTCAAATTTTTTCAGTAAATTATGTAGTATATATAAGTACCATAGAACCCCTAAATTGCACTAATTTTCCTACTTGGAATAACCAGGTGTATGCCATTTCTCAAGGAGCAGGACCTTGATTATACACTTCATGAGTTAAAACCACATGCTCCTTCTATTTATGATTACTATACTGAGAGGATGAAGGAGTACACTCCCAAATTAGAAATATGGGAGAAACCCGATAGGATTGCAAAAATGATCATAAGATACTCAATCTCATTTGATATGAGAAGTTTTTTCCCTACTGAACAGGATAATAGAGAATTAAGTGCTAAGGAGCTTCACAACTCCATAAGAGCACACTTTAAAAAGGTTTTCCTTGTTGATAAATTACTTAGTTCCTGTTATGATGGGATATGGGTAACCACATTTAAAGTTTGTTTGATATGGCTTATGAGTTGAAGGCACTTGGATTAGGTGTGTCTGGTGATTTTTTGGTAAGTTGCCTTTTGAGTTCTATGGTAGAAAACCATAACAAACATGCTCAAAATGATAAGTTTCCAATAGTCTGCAAATTTTGCAAGTTACCACATCGATGATAAGTATAAGAAATGGCTTTGAGAGATAGGTAACTAAAGTTGTCTCATAAGTTTTACTTAAGTTATTTCCCCAACATATGGTAGATAAACTAAGGTGCAATAATGCATATTTTAAATTCTCCTCAGGTCTTTCCAAACCATAAGAAAAAGGGGAGCGAAGTCTAAGGAGCCATTGATGGAATAAAGATGAAGTCGAGCCTTGGAGCTTCGCATTAGATTAGTTTCAATTTTAGTCTTTGATGATGCTTAAGTCATCTTAGTTTGAGATACTTTTTGTATTTTGAACAAATGTTCTTGAGTATGGAGTTTATGAACACATAATCAAATTTATTCCATTAAGTTTTATCTTATTAATTGGCAAAGAGATTTATTTCTTGTGATATGAGTTCATTTATCTTTAAGTAAATAATTGGTTAGATGATGAGACGTTGTCGAAATTGTGATACTATCATTTAAGTCATATTTCGAAGGGGAGAATGGATTGTCTCATCAGAAAAGAGATGCTCTATTCATCATTATTATTAAATAAGATTAAAGTATGGTACTTGAGAAATAAGTAAATCATAATTTTGTCCCTCAACCCAACATTAGTCTCTAATTGAAGTATGACTTGCTTTCACTATTTCTGGCCAAAGTTGATTAGTGTTTGCACGTTCATCAAGTTTCTTTGTTCTAGTTGATTATGGCCAATGCTAATTAAACTAGTTCAATAGGGCTTGTTTTTATAGACTTATATGCCTTATGTTTGTCATTCTAGCCAACGCTGATTGATGAATATTTGACCATAAAAGTTTTTTACTGGGTAAAACCACAGCAAGACATAAGTACAGTCTAGCTAAGGATAAGAAATGATTTTTTAAGTATATGAGCTATCCACATAACACCCTAATAAATCCAAGGGATTATGTCCTAGAGAACACATAAATCAGTGGGAGCAAAGTCCAAGGGATTCTGTTTGTCCTGTTTTCACTAAGTTGTTAAGATATGAGAATGTGTTCCTAGAGATTGCAGAAAGCAGTGGGAGCTAGTGGGAGTTCACAAAGGAGGAAGATTAAATCTTGGAGAGATACGGGCTTAGTTTTCTGTATCAATGATTCAAGAAGACATAAATATCTCAGTTGTGCCACAAGTCATTAGTATACCTCCATTTAAGTTACTGGATTTTCTATTGGGATTTTCAAGAGTCAATTAGTAAGCCACAACAGATATATGTAGCAACCTTTAGTTGATAATTAGGCACATAAGTAAACCTCTATTGTTATTAAACTACACATGATCCATGATAAATCTATAAGATGATCACATCAGAAGAGGAATTTGTTATTCTAAACTAAGCATTTTTTATGAGTTTTGGTCCATAAGCATATATAAAGTGTGGCTGTTAATAAGTTTCCTAATGAAATCAAAACAATAGGCTTTAAATGGGTCTATAATTCTAAGCGTGACTTCAAAGGGAGTTTTAAAAGATTTAAACTAAGCTTAAAGCTCACCATGGTTTAGAATTTCATCAAGTGGACAATTATGTCTATAAGAAAAGGTGGAAATGTTTATTGTCCTAATACTCTACATTGGTGAAGTTGAGTTAATACGTGGCAATGCGAATGTCACATAAGAGTTTTCTAGTCGCCCAAATATTTTGGTGAAGTCTCTGAGTTTTTGGGCATTGAGATACACCAATACAGGACCAAATGAGTACTAGGACTATCATAGAATGCATATCAAGTAAATGCATAAGTGATGAGTTTGAATAAGTAATGCCATGCCTGTCATAATGCAGTTGCATAATGCATTAAGTTTAATTATCCCAAATATTGTAAGAATAAGTTAGTAACAGTTGAAGAGGAAGACGTTCCATATGCTTCGGTTGTCATTAACTTTAAGAATGTTCAAAGTCAATACTAGTCTAGACTTGGCATCGGGATACTTGGAAAAATATTAGTTTATTAATCCAGAATAGGTCTACTGGAAGGTGCTAAAGAATTTTTTAAGATATTGATGAGGCACCAAAAGAATCATCATGTCACTTCTAAGAATTATGAATTATGTTATTGCCAATTCTCTTGAGTATGTATAAGAAAGTGCACAATTAGATTATACCTACTTTTTGCAGAAAAGGACAGTTTCATTGAAAGCTCTAAATATAATTAGTATTAAGATGAGCTCAATTAGTGGCATGTTTAAGAATGAATATGAGAGGCCATGTGGCTTAAGAGATATTATCCCAAAATTTGAGTATTGACATACTGCTATATAGGCGTACAGTTAAGTTGCAGTATTATTTTGAGTAACAACACATTAAATGCTAATGCCAAGCACATTGATTAATATGCTGTGAAAGAAAGAAACCAGGATCAAAATTATTAAGTTTGAGAAAATAAGAACTAAGTTGATGCTAGCATATCTGCTTATTTGAGGCTGAACACTTATCCCATTTATGAGCGTGCAAATCAGTTTGGGTTCTGTGTAGAGTCTCTATCTGATTCCTGGATATAGGGCTGTAAGTCCCAATAATTAATAAACGTTCTAACATGGTATTACAGCGAACTATGAGTAATGGGTCCCAGTGATGATTAAATGCTGTGGATGATGCATTGGTCTAGTCTTGATGTAGTACTGAGTACGAACATAAGTATATGGTGAACATTAGTTGCATAAGTGCATTAGCGGTTCGATCAAGTGGGAGAATATTGGAATGTGATCTCGGCTAATCCCTAGATTAATTACGAGATTAATTAATTATTAAGTTTTTGGTCCACCTGCCATATATATCTAACAGATTAGATTTGTCGTGATTGGCGGCAACCCTTAGATCTTCTAGGGTTTGGCCCCTAGCCCTGTCGTCACCGTCCATTTGAAACTTTTCACACAACCAGTCAATTAGGCGCTGGAGGGTTTTAGGTCCGTTCCCATCCAGGCCATTCACATCTGGCATAACCTCCTGCTCATCGACAGAGGGAATCCCAGCCCTCAGCCGGTGAACCCATGCCATCTGCACCAACTCCATCACCACCAGAAGAGACGCTAATGATGACATCCAATTCTGGTCTATCGTTGATTAAGGTTTTCACGCTTAATTATGTTTTATTTTGTGATCATGTTTTAGACTATGAATAAGATCCTGTTTAGTCATCTAAGTTTAAGTTCAACACAAAGAGCCTTTTCATCCATGAGAGCCTGACTGACACGAGCAAAGAAAGACAAGGTATTCAGAAAATTCAATTTAGCTGATAGCTAATAATCGTCTTGGAGTAATTTAGGACCATTAGCACTAAAAAATAGCTAGTTAATAGCTAATTGCTGCTAATTTTTAGCTAGCTAATTTTTAGCAGGGTGCTGTTTGGATCCACCTTCTAACAGGTGGTTGGATAGTGAGTTAAAGTTGCATATGAACTATTAACACTATTAGCAACTTCAAATCTGCTAATGGAACTGATAGTCAGCAGCCCTCTAGCTAATAATTAGTAGGTTTATTAGCGGGTCTATTTGAATCCATTAGTATTAATTTTAGCTGCTAATTTTTAGTGCTAACAGATCTAAACATGCCCTTATTTGTCGTGAATATTTATACAACGGACAGTAGCAACCAGGGGACGTCAAGTCTCTTGCCGTCGCTGCCATGTGGCGAATAGTGGCCATGTTCATCTGGCTTATAATCCGTCTTATTCGACTTATTTTTTCAGCCGAAACAGTATTTTTCTCTTACAAAAAATCAGCCAACAGTGTTTTTCAGTCGGCTTATAATTCCAGCCGAACGGGGCCAGTATCTGTAGGTGGCCGCCACGCTGCCGTCTGTGTGTATTATTTTTCCGGGTAAAATATATTTTCTAATCTCTTATTCTCTTTGAACCTTGAACTGTGAATCAGGGTAACATACGCCCTCCAACTACCCAAATCACACAAATTTGATCCAACTAGTAAAAATCTGGTTTGATTTCTAAAAAGTCATAATTATTATATTTCAAATTAGAAAGATATGATATTGTGCAAGTTTTCTTGTAAAAATCTTCGATGCTTTATTTAGAGTTACTTGGATCTAATTTTTTTTAAAATAAATAATGAGCATGACTTCAAACAGTAGGAACAAAAAAAACTAGTTCCAAATAACTATAACTATATTATATATATATATATATATATATATATATATATATATATATATATATATATATATATATATATATATATATATATATATATATATATATATATATATATATATATATATATATATATATATATATATATATATATATATATATATATATATAGCCAGCTACAAAATAATTTATTCTATAGCCACCTTTATTTACGATAATTTTTATACTGGTTTACGATAAAGTGAATACATATTTACGATAATTATGTCACTATAACTCATGGGATATTTACCATAACGTTATAGTAAATCATATAGTAAGGAGTTACTATAATCTCGCAAATTAGCATAGTAATTATCGTAACTCAAAATTTCAGTCCATTTTTTTTTGGTCTGGCCTACTCTAACTAACTCTGTGAATGTGAAAGCAGTCTCTCTTTAACTATCTATAGCCCTCCTATTTTATATGACATAATATGCAAAGTTTCTTACACTAGAACTCCTAACCTAAATAGATTCTAATTCCGAATAACCTGAATTGGAATTCTAATATAAATCTGAAGGACTGAAACTCGTCGACCAGGGGGTGAATGGGAGCTGATCCAAAATTTCTTTTGGAATAGCCGTTGGCCCACTCGAAACCCCAAAACGCGAAAACTCTAACGAGAGCTAATCACGAGCCAACTGGTGGCTAGATGATCTCGGTGATGACCGACAATCACAACAGAGTGCTCAAGACAGCAAAGGACCAACCACACGAAAGAAACACTCTGAAACCGAAAACGGTCCTCTATACTTCGATTGTGCCAAAGAAAGAGCCGACTTGAAATCCGTCAAACCAACAAGTGATTTGAGGATTGAGAAAAGTTCCTGGGTAGCTCAGCACACTCTAGGAGAAATCGCTACGGAAAACGGAACATGAAAACGCTAAAAGACCTGAAACAGCGAAACCAACAGCCAGAGCGGAAGTGCTGCGCAGATGTGCAGCAGTGCTGCTCGTTCACGTGGCAGTGCTGCGCAGACTGCTGACAGCAGCCCGAACCAAAGCTCCAAAAGGCAAAAACGACCCAAATGAAGTCCGATTGAGCTGCAATTTTGCACACACCTTCTCTAGAGAGTTGCCAAGGTGTCCACAAAATTTGAGCATGAAAAGATCAAGGCTTCAATCGCAGGTTCGAAAAATACGCTCTCAAAACGGGAAACAGCCCGAAAATCGCCTCAAGAACAAAATCTACAAATTTGTAGCCAAATCAAACCATCTTCCACCAAATTTGGACCAGATGATCACAAGGAAGATAGTGGGCTATCCCTAAAAGATCATCGCCCGAAACTTAGCCAATCGACGGGAAATTCAGATCACGCAAAGAACACCGTTTTTTTCTCCCCAAAACGAAAATCGTCCTGATCTATAAACTCGTGTAGAATCAGATGAAATCCCTTGGTGGAAAGGATCAACACACGCCCTAGCTCATCTCAGATCAATTGGAACGAATTCAAACCATCTCAAAAATGAAGAATCGAAGCAAAACGGGGAAGGGGAAAACCGCAAAATGAAGAACACAAGAACGCGAATCACAAGAACATGAGCTCGGATTTCGAATCCCGGAGGACAACGAGAGGTAAGGGCCTCTCTTCCGACTTAGATGATTCTCAGTACACAGATAAATTTGGCTAAAACATCGGTGGATCACTAAAGTAGTCTAGAGGGAGAAAGACCTAGCAAGGACAAGGAGGAAGAGGAAATGACTAATTGAAGCGATAAGGGCTGATTGGGGCAGCCCCCTCCTACTTAGAGCATACCCAAAGTTCCCCACAGATATTTTGAGCCAACCACCTAACCCAAAGGTATTATGGTCCAACTCTGAGATTCACTGATCCGATGGCCATGCGCCATTCATGACTTAGCTTCGCCTCGATGCAAGCCTCGCGATGATGCCACATGCCGCCTCCGATTCCCGCCGGAACTGCATCCCGGTTTTGAGGCCCAAACCCGAAAACCGTCCACCGGTGGTTTTGCAGCCCAAACCACCAAACTGCTCGACGCATGTCACAGTCGTCCTCGACCGCCCGGCCGTCAAGTCTTCCAAAGCCTCTGCTCAACTTGCCCGTCCGCCGTCTTGACTTGGTCAACACGGTCCATCTTTCATGTACTCTCGCACTTGTCGATGACCCCAGATGTCAGCCACACATGGTTGATCACCTGGCCTCTCTGTGTAGCACCTGGTTTTAAGGAAAAAACCAGATACACACCATATGTGAGCCTAGGAAGTCAAATCTCACATATAACTATAAATAAGGGTAATATCAAAACATAATGCTTAATATATAATGTACTTAGTACAAAATAAAATAAACTTAGGCACAAGCAGTGGATAGACAACTCCAATCTCTAGGTGAAGACTCCACTCCACAGGGACAACTGACTAGTTGATCACAAGCCTAACTCCTCGAAACTAGCAATCTAGTATCCATCCGGGATTTTTTTAAAGTATTGAAAAGTAAAGCAAGCGTAAGTATATGTCATACTCAGCAATATAACATGGGGTTTATGAGGCTCAAAAAGCTGACACTGGTTTAACTGTGATTAGCTTTTATGAGTCACAATTTTAAGCGATTGAGTAGCAACAAGTTTATCACAAGCCCACATAAACACATGATCAGATAAGCATAAATAGTGAATAGAATAAACAATTAATCAATAGTGATCATCTATTTCATAAGGATCCAAGGCCGCTTGTGACCGTGAGCACGACTGATATACCAGTTTTACACTCTATAGAGGTTGTACACTTTCACCATGAGCCGTGATTTACCCTTTTGCCCGAGGTGATCAGCTTCTTGATCCGCTACAAAGGAAGGTCGGCAGGGTTCACTATAAAGCCTTTCAAAGGTTCGTCTAACAGGTGTAGCCCGCTAAGGATTCCCCATCAATTAGTAAGATCCCTCGCCCAAGGTGTGACTAACAAAAAGACAGAAACCAAAGTGCACTCCCTTGGTAGGCCACAGGATCAAACCAATCGGAGCCCCTCTTGCGTCTTTCGGTAAGCTACTACGAGCTAGAAAAGGTCCTCATACTTCACTAAAGCCAGAGCTATGTAGCACTCATGGTTGTACTGTAAGTCCCGGATGATCGCTTGTAGATAAGTCCTCAAGGAGAGGAATCTAGAGCATCACAAAAACTATACTCTTGCCCCTTATTCCTTATTGCTAAAAAGCATCTTTTAGTGTTTATCGCATATATCATTAGTCAAGTTACAAGATCATGGTCTATTTTAAGCACTAGCATCCCAATGCACAAACCCAAGGTGTCAAGGTACAAATTCAAGTGCTAGGAAATCCTTATAGGAAACAAAGTAGACACATGTAGTATGGATTTAATGATTAAAAGTGAGTAGGTGTCAAGGATGATCCCATGCTATACTTCCCTTATGCACAGACTAGATCTTCTTCTGATTCGTAGCTCCCAAAAGATTGCTTCTTGATCACCACGTAAAATTCACTGATTGGACATGATCATATAGCACCACACAAGCATCTGAACAGACATGCATAGCATACAAATATGACTAGATTAGAGCAATACACCAATGAGTGAAAATGTTTGAAAACTAATCTACGTGCTGCTACGAACACACAGACGCAAAAATGCACACTAATCGGAGCTACGGTGCAAAAGAAACGACTACTGAGACTTTTATATTATATTAAAGAAAAGCCTATATGCTTGATTTATTTTAATTGAGTAAAAATATAATTTAATTCAAAAGCCCAGTAAAACTACTCATAGTTTATTTATAAAGAATGTCATAATTCATCAAGTTAAACTTTATCTTTGCAAAAGAAAAAGTATATGTGAAAGCAACTGCTCGAGTTTATCTCACATACAACGTGTTTACTAAGCAACTTAGAATTTAGAAACACATGTAAATAAGCAACTAATCACATTAATATTTGATGTATAAATTATCGAGGTATAAAACCTATATGGCTTTTAATTATAAATCTGATTATTTTAACATTAATCAATTTAGCAATTAAATTAATAAAATCATAAACACGTGACATGATAAAACATTAGCACTAGTGTATAGAGCGTGTCGATACAAATCTAACGCAACTTAAACTGAGCCAAACGGAATTATAATGAAAAATCTGTGGAGATCTATTGCTAGTATAGGTGGTGTATTTCTGTAGTTTTTCTGGATTTGTTTTTGCAAAAGAAAACGGTCATAATGTGTGTGTGACGTGATGATGATGTCATCAAGCTAGCTGAGCAGAACTGGGCACGCATGGCCGAGCTGATCTGCTAGCTTCGCTCGCTCACGCGGTGTTGCGCGGTTGCGCGCGTGCATGCGCGGCGGGAGGCGGGATTCAGGGGCTGGCGCGTGTGGTGGCAAACTTGGGACCCGGTGCCGGTGGTGGCGCCATGCTGCCATGGACGGAGCTCGGCTCCTCGTTGGAGTTCGGCGAAAACGATATAGAAGCCTCGAATTTGTACGGGAAGAGCACTGGGAGATAGATAGCATAGTTTTAAATCTCCCGCTATAGCTGCCGCTATAGACCGCTATAGCCTTTTGAGGCAGGGTGTCGCTATTTGAGTTCATTTATAATTTAGCCGTTATATTCCGCTATAGCCCGATATAGCTCCGCTATTAGCTATTTTAATATATACCACTAAACGTCTTAGCCCACTATTTAAAACGTTTATAGATAGGAGGACAGCAATCTCACCACGGCACTTTGCACGGACGAACACGGAGCGGAGGCGACCCAGGGCTCGGCGGGGCGGACAGTGCCCTTGGTTTGGCGGAGTCCGGCAATGTGTCGCCAAGGCAGCGAGGCTCCAGATGGCGGCTACAGCGGCGGCAGGCAGACTGCTTCTCGACGGAGAGATCCAAGGTGACGGCAGGAAGGCGCTAGGGCTCACAGTGGAGGCTATGGAAGGCGTCTACAGCGCCGCCGGCGTGTTTGCGAGCTCGGCGAGGTCACGAGCTTGGGCGCAGGGCTGGTCTAGGTTTAGCGCGGTGCCTGGCGGCGTAGATGAAAAACACGGACGCGTCCAGGCTTCGGCTCTTATAGGGGCAGAAGGGCGTGGGGAGCACACCAAATCCCCAAGAATCGGGACTCGGCGGCGTCCGGTTCGGTCGGAACAGAGCCCGACTGCAATACGACTGAGGTAGGGGATGGCACTGACGGATGGGCTCCGGTGGTTAGCGAGTGGGACGCGTGGGACCTGGCTCGGGCCATGAGCACGCTGTCCGGCTAGGCCGCGTAATGGGCTTTCTAAGCTGGGCTTGCGCGATAGGAAAGGAGGGAGTTGAGTGAGCTGCGGGTGAGGGGAAAGGAGCTGGGCTCCAGTCACTTGGGCCGACAGGGTGCGGGTGGGCTAGAGCAGGCCAGACAGAGAGAGGGAAGGAGGGAGCAGGTTTGGGCCTTCGGCCAAAATGAGAGAGAGAGAGGGAGAGAATTTTCTTTTTTTTCCTTTTCTTTTATTCCAAAGCCATTTTCAAACTTAGTTTCAAAAGCATTTGAATCATTTTGAGTTTTGAACAAAACCACACAGTACAGTAAATCTTATGCACTAGCATGTATGCACAACAATGTTGCTAAACCTTATGATAACTTTTAATTTAATGAAAATTTTTATTTTCCTATGTTTTCATGAGCACAAAATACATAATTAAATCATTTTACATCTATTTCAAAAGAGGCAAAATTTAGGGTGTTATAATTCTACCCCCTTAAGATGAATCTCGTCCTCGAGATTTGCAAGATGGTGATAAAAAACATACGGATACTCTGCCTTTATTTGACCCTCATTTTCCCAAGTTACATCTTTCGTTAAGAGTCATTCTAAGATCCTAGTTGGTAAAGCGTGACCGTCTCTCACATTGAGCTCCTCCAATGGTGTTTGTTCCTCTACACTGACATTTGAAAATTCATAGTCCACTTTATTATCCTCAGTGTACACACCTTCTAATAGGACATTCTCATATTCCTCAGGTGCAGGTTTAATACCTTCATACTCAATTCTTTCTCCTGTCAGTGTGGTTAGAAGCACCGAATGTTGCGCACACTTGATCACTCATTTACAGGTAGACAACCATCCCATTCCAAGGATAACATCAATGTCCATTAACTCCAAAACAATAAGGTTTGCCTCAAAGTTTACCCCCTTTATGTCAAGACTAACTTTTGGGCATATGCGATTGACCTTCACTTCACCTCCTGGAGAGTTAACTATCATGGGTTTCCTCATTGGAAGCATCATTATCTTATGATCTTCTACATATGCGCTAGAGATAAACGAATGTGATGCACTGGGGTCAAACAAAACCATAGCAGTGGCTGAGCTTACTGCAATCAAACCATAAGGACCTCCTTAGCTCCATGAGTGGTAACTATATCCACACTGTTTAGACTTCTAGGGATGTAGTTTTGCTTTAATTTATTTCCATGCACCTCCTTCTTATGGATATTTTGTTCTAGCTCTTATTGTTGTTGATTCTGGCTTTGATTGTTCTCGACAACTGTTGACATTTCTTACATCACTATGCACTAAGTTGTCATCCTAGCATGATGCTCAAAATGCTGGTAATTGTAACTACACTTGAAAACTCTAAATAATATTAAAACATAAGTATCCGCAAGCGCACAGATAAATCACCTACTGTAGCATTCTACCCAGAGTATTCTGAGTATCGTTTATTTATTTTAATCCCAAAGGAAGGACCATGAGGCAAATGTTTATATGACTAAATAAATATACAGACCTATGATAAACCAACCACTCTTATACTTTAGTAGGGGTAAGTCAAGTAAAAGATAAATAAGTTCAACATGATAATGATATTCTAGATATAGAAAGTAGAGACTCATTAAAAGTATTATGACTAATCTAGAGATTCGGTTAGAGTAAGAATTCCTAAGTTATTCCTAAACACAAAGTCTTGTTGTTCACTCTAGCATACATATCTTCATCTACTAGTGTTGACATTAATTAACGCAATCACTAAATAGCAACCTAACTATACTAGAATTGAAGTAGACAATGAACGATGCATTCAATAATGTAATAAAGATGAAGAATAATGTTGACATTGCAATAATTGTGCAAAGACAGAATTACAATAAGAGCAAATAACTAGAACATTACCAAAACTCCATGCTTGCCAACGATCGGAAATTCAAGCTAGGTTGATTCAGCTTGACTTCCTCTAGATCTGATCTAACTATGCTAAAGCTATGAACTAGAGGAACTCTGATGATCTAGGGTTTCTGGCTCTGGATGAACTGATCTTCAAATGACTTGATGCCTTTAGGGGGGGGTCTGCCCCTGTATTTATACCCTAGTGGGACGCACGCGAGCCATTGGATCAAACTGAATTCACGTAGGGCTAGAATTGATCATCAAGGTCGGTAGAAGAATACTCCAGAAGCTCATGGAAGGGAGGAGAAGGGGGTGGCCGCCCGGTCACCCCCTGGCCGGCCGGCCCCACCTGGCAGGCACTCGGGCTCTGCTTCGTTTCGATGTCTTCTGGGGTCTTCTATAATATACTAGTATTTATCTCGCGGTGAAATTCTAAAAATTATTTTAATAATTAGGTATCTCTCTCTACTTTTCTGCATAACTCCCTACAAACATTAAAATTCAACAAAGGTCGTAGAATTCATCAGATAACACCCTAGTCTTCTTTGTTTTCATGTATTTTGACCATTCTCTCATGTTTATTTCACTATATATTGTTGACGTTAACGACCGTCAACAAGAATCCCCCAAGCTTACCCTTTGCTAGTCCCTTAGCAAAGCCTAATTGGATAAACTTGGATCAGGAGTTGCTTCAATGCTTTCACGCCTTAAAAGTACACATGCTTTCGTACAAAAATTCTCCTCCGGATTAAACAAAACTGCTTTAACTTTCAAACTCACCCATATTACCTTCAACTATGGAGCTTCTTTGCCTTCACTTGGGTCTTGAGCAATTGAAAGATAGAACAATTAAGTCAAGCACTATGTCTCAAGCTCTTTGCTCAACCGATATTCTGGAGTTTTTGTAAATTTTCAAAATAAAACTCAGAGCTTTCATTGTATGACACTCTTAAATCTCTCAATATATGTGATATTTGTGGATCCTTACCAAGGCATTAACAATGTTATGTTTTGCTCTCCCTACAACTAAGGATTATAGTGGAGCTTATAGGAGTGGAAAATTAAGGAAAAACATATTTGTAATTCATATATTGTAAAGTCAAACAATGAATCCAAAGAGAGTTAAGTCATACAATCAAATCAAGATGTGCATGTGTATGAAATATGCTGGATAGGTGTATATAGGGTGTCTAATTCTAATTCTACTTTTACTCTTCTGAAGACATTTCTCTCATTTAGATTTGAAAACAATTGCAGGAAAACATGGGCTATCTTTATTTTTCTTTCTTCTTTTTTTTTCAGGTGGGCTTTTGCCCCTAATTCTACTTCGAACACTTGTCCATTTTTTTCTCTCTTTTTCTTTCTTTCTTTTTTATAGCCACATGCCTTTTCTTTCTGTAAACAAAATATTTGAGAGAGATTGCAACAAAAAATTAGAGCATTTATTTAGGGACTGCCCTATAGGTTAAATTTTTGGGAGTTCTCTCCATGTGTAGGAGAAAAACATTTTAAGGTGGATCTAAGTGGAAAATGAAGAATGATTGCGCCTACTCCTAGTGTATGAATAGTGCATGTGTGTGGTGTGTGCGTGATCTTGATTTTAAAAGCATGACAAACCTCTCATAAGGTATACAACAAAGCTCGACTATACTCAATGCAAAATAAGCAGCATATATGAGTAAAGGTTTTCCTCATCTAAAATGTATATTATATGTGGCTTTGATAGGAATTTAAGCTTTGTCATACAAGAGCTCATCATGATTTTAAATTTTCAAAAGATAAATCTCCAGAACTTAGTATTGCTAGGAACAAGATAAATAGCAGCTCAGACTTTCTCATATCATATCCTTCAATCACATAGACTTAGATCAAGCAAATGCTACCCACAAGTTTTAGGTTCAAAGTGAATTCTTATATTAAAGCAGTAATATCCAAAACTTGGGAGAATTCAAGGTTGAAAACTAGGCACTTAAAAGGAATTACGGCAGAGCAACTATTCAATATCTCTAATGCAAAATTTTAATCTTCATCTTTTTATTTGACTCCTAACTAGATAGAAATATAAACTTTAATTCTCTATGATCACACCTTAATATAATTAAGAGTTACTAAGATAGGCACTTTTATTTGGTTTTAGTTGTTATGTTTCTTTTTTTTAACTAATAGACTTGAAAAATAATAATAAGACTGTAGATACTCAGCTAGATAAGCGGGGAACGCTCCTCTCCCAAGCTAGATGTTGCTGTGATCAGTTATTGAATGAACTTTAGAGCGAGTTCGTCAGCAGCAACTAGTTACCACTGAGCAGACTCTTTCTTTAGTCATAGTATTGTCCTGCAAAATTTATATTCTAACAAGAACACCAAAAACTCGAAACTTGGATTATACAAGGGGTTAGCGGTCAGCTAAACGAGCAATTGATTATTCTTATGAGTTTATTTAACTTGATATACTTTAACAAGAATTATTCTATCTTCTTCTCTTTTTTTTAGTATTTTTATTTCATGATGCAATTAAGTAATAGCAAATGACATGCATGCATATTTATTTTTATGCCACCACAGTAAATATTCCTATGGGGAATTACCACAAGTTTGTTCACATATGGCTTTAGTATTTTTAATAATGCATAAGTAAGAGCAATAAGGATTTTTTGTTCTTTGCGCAATAAAGTAAATATATTTTTGTTTTCTTAATGTGCAACAATAGTGGATTTGATAGAGTATATATATATTTTAATACGATGATGGTAAGTATGCAATAAAGTCTTTTTATTTTCTTTTTAATAATGCAAGATGTATGAAATGAATTTAACTAACAAATATATTTAGATAACTACCATTATTATCTCATGGCAAGGATGCATCATTTAAAGTCTACTGACAGGACTGGGAAGGAGAGAGTACTTATCGGTTGCATCATCTGATCCTGATGACGGTTCAGATGCCTGCTCTTCTTTGCGGTGTTGTAAACGTTACCTTCTTCTCCTTCCACATCTTGACTCGGTTCTTCGTAAGTTCGGCTTCTTCTTTTAGAGCTAGCTCTTGTCTCTCAGCTTCTTTCTTCTACTCGTTCCAGCGAGGTTCTTTGACTAACTCATCTTCAATCTTTTCAGCTTCTACTTTTAGTTCGAGGACTACATCATTGGATCTCGTAACTCTAAGAGATCCAGCCCATCCATCCTTGAATGAATGGTGACGGGATTAACGCCTCCTCCTTGATCGGGACTTCTTCGGCTGTTCATGGTTAGTATAACTATTAAATTGACAACATACCTTTGGAAGTCGGAAATGGATTTGTCTAGATCCAATGTAGATGACTGCGTTGGTGGTGTTGAGGAAAGGTCTCCTCAAGATGATTGGTGTGTCTTCATCTCCCGGCATGTCGAGGACTAGGAAGTCGGCAGGAACGTAGTAATCTTGAATTTTTACCAGGACATCCTTTGCTATGCCTTCAGGCTATCTCAACGACTGGTCTGCCATCTGCAGCTGCATATAGGTCAGGTACAATGGTTCGTTACCAAATAAATATTCATATGTTACCTTTGACATTATGTTAGCACCCGATCCAATGTCACAGAAGGTGTTACGGAAAATCTTTTGGTTGATTGTGCATTCAATTGTACTCCGGGATCATCCTTCTTGAATAGAAATGGTGGTGCGAGCAAATGGTCATTTTCTGCGTTGACTGCATTGATCATCTTGATAGTTTCTTCTGGCACTTGGTTGAGCTTGTTCCTCCTCCGGTTTCTGTTGTTCTTTTTTTCTTGGGTGCTGGTGTTGTTGGCTCTTCAGGTAGGTACGACATTTGTGGGTGTGCAGGGGAGTGCAGGATGTGTTTCTTGAATGAGAACTTCTCTTTCTTGTCTTTTATGGAAAAGATAATCTTGGCATGCTCTGCATAGATGATAGCTTTGGTTGTATATAGGAACGGTCATCCCAAAATGATTGGTGCTCTTTCATCTCCTCCTGTCTCTACTACCACAAAATCCACTGGGACATATGATTGCCCCACATGAACAATAGCTTGTTCCAGTACTCCCTCAGGGTAGCAGATGGACTGATCTGCAAGCTGCAAACGCATAAAGGATTAACTAATATCTTTTCATAAATTACCTTGGACATGATGTTGACACTTGCGCCGAAGTCGCAGATAGCTTCTGGAAAGACATGGCATCCTATAGAGATAGGAATGACAGGTCTCCCTGGAACACCTTTCTTGTCGGAAAGTGAATAGTCAATCCACTTCACTTCTGCCAGTTGAGTGTAGTAGTTGGCTGCATTGTGAATATCGACAAGATTTGCAGTTTCTAAATCTTCTAGCTAGCCCAGAATTTTACCTTTCTCTAGTGAAGGAATAGCAGCTGCCAGCTGAGCTAATTGTGATTCTAACATTTTATTAAAGCTATGCTGGTTTTTAATAGCAAAAGTAAAGATATCCATTCTAAAATTTATATTTTTTAAAACTTTATCATTAGAGGCTACCTTCTTACTCATTTGATCTAGCAGTTTAGATTGACCAGCAACAAAATCTCTCAAAGGTGGTTGATTGTAATTGCTATAATTATTATTACCTTGAAAGTTACCTTGGTAATTGCCTTGATAATTTGACCTTTGTTGCTGATTCTATTGATTCTGCTGAGGATGATAGTTGTTGTTGTTATTGATGTAGTTCACATCCTCTTGAAATTCTGGGCAGTTGACTCCTGAGTGCCCAACATCTCCACATTCTTCACAAGTCATGCGAGAATCACTGATGTGCATGACTTCCTTTTTCATCGTGTCTCTAGCTTCAAGCTTCTTCATGATGAGGTCTAGCTTCGCAGACACCATGTCGACTTCCTTGAGCTGATGCATACCTCCTCCTCTCTTATGAGGTTGAACACGTTCTTTATTCCAGCTCTGATTTGAGGCTATCTTCTCAATGAGCGCTGTTGTATTTGTGACGCTTAGTGACAAGAATGTACCTCCAGCTGTAGCATCGACTGATTCACGGTACTAGTGAATAGCCTGTGGTAGAAGGTCTACATAAGCAACCACTTCTCCATCCTATGATGAGGACATTCTGATATGTAATCTTGGAAACGCTCCCATGCCTTAGCGACAGATTCATCATATTGTTGCTGAAAGCTTGCAGTTTTCCCATGTAGAGCATTGGTCTTGCCTGTAGGAAAGAACTTGGCTAGGAAAGCAGTCGAGAAACGGTCCCATATAGTGTGACTCTATTTGTTGGCGTAGAACCACTGCATGGCTTTCCCCTATAGTGAGAATGGGAAAAGGCAGAGTAGAATAGCATCTCTGGTTACTCCCTTGATCGTGAAGGTGCTGCAGATCTCGAGAAAGTATTGTCAATGTGCACTTGCATCTTCATGAGCCTTTCCACAAAACTGACTTGCTTGCACCATGGTAATAAGCGCAAGATTAAGCTCAAATCCATCTTCTCTAACGTTGACTTGAGGTCCAGTACGGATGTTTTCTGTTGTCGGAGTAGAGAACTCACGGAGAGTCTTGTTGGCCATAGCATCAAATTGCGGTGCTAAATTTCCCTTGGCTTGGCTAACTTTTGAATTTTCTACAGAAACCTTCTTGACTTGGCTCTGGTCCTCTTTAAGATTGCTTCTGGGTTGTCTGTGTAATTCTCTAGAAAGGCAAAGCCCATACATTACCCTGCATAAGATAAATAAATAGACAAGAACAAGGGTAAGCCTGTTTGAGTTAGAGGTCAATTGGTTACTTTGATCTTTTCATAAATATAAGTTATCAATACTTCCTAAGTTTAATACTTTCCCCGGCAACGACGCCAAAAATGCTTGTTGACATTAATTAACACAATCACTAAATAGCAACATAACTATAGTAGAATTGAAGTAGACAATGAATGATGCATTCAAGAACATAATAAAGATGAAGAATAATGTTGACATTGCAATAATTGTGTAACGATAGAATTACAATAAGAGCGGAGAACTAGAACATTACCAAAACTCCACGCTTGCCAACGATCGGGAATCCAAGCTAGGTTGACTCAGCTTGACTTCCTCTAGGCCTGATCTAACTATGCTAAAGCTATGAACTAGAGGAACTCTGATGATCTAGGGTTTCTAGCTCCGGATGAACTAATCTTTAAATGACTTGATGCCTTTTGGGGGATCTGCCCCTGTATTTATACTCCGGTGGGACGCACGCGAGCCATTGGATCAAACCGACTTCACGTAGGGCTAGGATTGATCCTCAAGGTCGGTAGAAGAATACTCCAGAAGCTCGTGGAAGGGGGGGAGAAGGGGGTGGCCGGCCGGCCCCACCTAGCAGGCACTCGGCCTCTGCTTCGTTCCGGTGTCTTCTGGGGTCTTCTATAATATACTAGTATTTATCTCACGGCGAAATTCCAAAAATTCTTTTAATAATTAGGTATCTCTCTCCACTTTCCTACATAACTCCCTGCAAACATTAAAATTCAACAAAGCTCGTGGAATTCGTCAGATAACACCCTAGTCTTCTATGTTTTCATGTATTTTGATCATTCTCTCATGTTTATTTCACTATATATTGTTGACGTTAATGACCGTCAACAACTAGTAAAATTGAATCAAGACAAAATTATAAGGAACATCAACTAGGGAGAATCCGAAACATAGTCTTCATCTCCTTCGAGACCGGGCTCTACCAATTAATCTATATACAGGGGATGGACTGCAAAGGACTCAACGCAGCGGTCACCTACATGATCTACCACCTCCCGGCACATAGCGGGCATTCGTAGGGGAATTTAAATAATCAAAGCACCATGCTTACATAATCAAAGCTACTTAACTCTCGCGCGAACTGAATTAAGTACTCTACGAACATATGCAAATGCAAATCATCAAATAATACTATATCCAATATATAACTAGAGCAAACTAAGAACATAATAAAGAGGAACATAATATTAAAATAGAACAAAGTCATAAATGAGATACAAAGGCAAATTACTAAATCTCCAGATGAACAAATCCGAAATCTTCAGCAAATCGCCCATCTCTACTCAAACTCTCTAGAAAGCCTATACTAAGAAATTGAAGAACTAGAGCTCTCTCTATCTAATCTCTAGAAACCCTAATATCTAGACTACTCTTGACTTATAATCAGGTGATGATGTCTTTCAGGAGGGGGGTCTGGGTCTTTATTTATAGCCCTAAGGAAGAACCGTCAGCCCTTGGATCAAACCGACTTCACAAACAGTGGAGATGCATCCTAAGAGGCGGTGGAGGATGTCTCTGGAAGGGCATAGAGGAATCCCTCTTTGGGGGGCCAGGTGTCACTAGGGTGGGGCCGGCCGGCCCCACTTGGCAGCTGTCGGTCCTCCGCTTCGGTCCCGTGCCTTCTGGTGTCTTTTAGAGTCTTCTGGTGCATATTTCGTCGCAGCTAAGTTTCGTGGCCTTTTTTGACAATTTAATCCTCTTTTCATTCTCTCTGGAATATCCCTGCTAAAAATAATAATTCATCAAAACTCATGAAAATTGTCAGTAATAACCCCTAAGTTTCTATTAGTGACTATTTCTATGCATAAAGTTGATGGTTTGTGATGGATGATAACTACCGTCAACAACAACCTTCTCAAGACAATCGTTCTCATAATGTTCAATCTCACCATAATCATGACCTTCCTCACTAGTAGAAATATTTGTCTTCATCAAGGTGATAGCAGGAGGTGATAGACATGGCTCCTGAGAGCTGAAATGTTGTAGTTTGTCATTGGGTTGCTGGTGCTGATCCTGATCTGTACTCCTAAGCAGATTCATAGGGTGTGACTGATATTCTAGTTATGTAGGAAAATGAAGACGAGTGTTTCTTAACTGGCGTTGATGGTCACACTTTCTCTTCTTCTCTTTCATCATCTCTCGACACTTGTTTTCAATTACAATTGCTCTGTCCACAAATGTTTGGAAGTTGGCATACACAACAATCATTAGTTGCAGCTGAAACTCACCATTCAATCCTTTCAGAAAGTGTCTCTGTTTCTTAGCATCACTATCCACTTCTTCTGGAGCATAGCATGACAACTGAGTGAACATGTTATGATATTCACACACAATCATAGATCCTTGCTTGAGAGCCTGAAACTCATCTTGCTTGAGTTCTATCAATCCTGCAGGAATGTGATACGACTTGAAATTCTCCTTGAATTCCTGCCAGGTGATAGTAGGAGCATCGTTGGGACGCCCATACTCAAATGACTCTCACCACTCCTGGGCAGTTCCTTGTAGTTGACCAGAAGCATAACGCACCTTCTCATGATCATCACACTGAGCTATGTCCAGTTGTTGCTCCACAGCTCTAAGCCAGTCATCAGCTTCTAGTGGGTCGCTTGTATGAGAGAATGTTGGTGGGTGTCCCATCATAAATTCACCATGCTTGTCAATAGGTGGTGCTTCTTGTGGTTTGTTCAACACACTTTGAGCAATAGTCTATAATAGCTGAGTATGTGTCATCAAAGCTTGCTCTATAGATGGGGGATTTGATGGCGGTAGATTAGAATTGGGAACATTCCTTCTAGCAACCTGTGAAGCACTTCTCCTGGTAGCAACCATTTGTTTTTAACATGCATTCATTAGGATTCAGTCATTCATATCCCTATTAAATGTAGCTTCATGAGATGACAAGACAAGACTGACAGCGTGAGAGACAAGAGAAGACCCAACCATAGAGATAACTAATTCTTCCAAATAAAGCACTAGAATGTAAGAAACTTCATCTTACAAATCCTTCACTTGGCTACCCCCTTAGAAAAGGTCAACTAGGGGACACAAAAAGGGTAGTTTGCACCTTCTTCTAGATGAGCTAACAAGCATCAAGACATTCTGACATCCCAATGATACTCTTGTGTATGGGTAAGAACAAGAAATTTGAAATTCCTCGTGAGCAGAAAAACAACAGCACAATAAAATAGCTGTAACTCTCATTCTGTTAATCCAATGAAGTTTTAGCTTACACCATTGGAAAGCTTATCAAATCCTCCACAACTTTGGTATAGAAGACTTTTCTAGATTATACAATTAATTTGGTCAAAAATAATGCACAACAGAAACTATTACAGGTTTCAAAAAGCAAAATTGCATCATCTCGTGATTTTCATATCTCCCAAACCATGATAGCTATCAGAGTGATTCTTGTGGTTGGAGAAAGATGTTGAAGTCTACTATTGTCTAGAATTTTTTCATGATTTTTGATCTTCCAAGAACAGAGATGTAAATCGAAGAGCACAGGCTGCTACGAAAAGATAGGATAGAGAAAACAAGAGAAACCAAAACCTGACTATCTATTCATTAATCCTTATGCCTTATGACTATATCTAAATGAAATTATGGGAATATTCTACAAAATCATTGCAGTCATTATAAAGATCCAAAACAAGCATAAGAATAATGACAAAGCATCTTGAACAACAAAAGTTCACAAGCCACACATTGACTCAACTTGTGGTAGTACCGTTCTCTTCATATTAAGGGTAAAGATCCTAAAGCTTCCCTTCCGATGACGTAAGAAGGTGGTAAGATAATATTCTAAAAGCATATCAAAGCAAGGCATGAAGATGAGAACAAAGACTTTATAATAATCACCAAGGTAGAGATGAATAGCAAGGGTAGAGATATAGTAGAGAAGAAAATATCGAGGATAATAGAGCAAAGGTGTTATAACAATTTTAAAAGGAAAAAGTCTAATTGATCCCCCAACTATTGGGGGTAGTCTAGTTTACCCCCTCAACTATGAAACGGTCTAATTTACCCCCTGAACTTTGCAAAACTGGCCAAATCACCCCCTCGAGCGGTTCTAGACGGTGGTTTTGCTACAGTAACAATGGTTTTGCTACAGTAACAGTGGTTTTGTCCTTTTCTTTTTAATTTATTTCGTCTGAATCTTTAAAAAATCATAGTAAATCACAAAAAATCATAAAATAGAAAATCTAATTTTGTTGGACTCCATATGAGTAGATCTACACAGTGAACATATAATATAGTATGCTTTAGTACAAAGTTTTTGTTGTATGAATTATTCAAATTAATTAAAAAAAATAGATCAAAATTTACAGCAAAAACTTTGTACTAAAGCATACTATATTATATGTTCACTGTGTAGATCTACTCATGTGGAGTCCAACAAAATTATATTTTTCATTTTATGATTTTTTTGTGATTTACTATGATTTTTCAAAGATTCAGACGAAATAAATTTAAAAGAAAAGGATAAAACCACTGTTACTGTAGCAAAACCGTTGTTACTGTAGCAAAACCACCGTCTAAAACCGCTCGAGGGGGTGATTTGGCCAGTTTTGCAAAGTTCAGGGGGTAAATTAGACCGTTTAATAGTTGAGAGGGTAAACTAGACTACCCCCAATAGTTGGGGGTCAATTAGACTTTTTCCAATTTTAAAACCTTAATACGGTCAATTTTTAGCTAGGCTTGCGTTCTACAGTCTATCTAGCTCTGATACCACTTTGTAGCACCTCATTTTAAGGGCAAAAACAGATACACACCATATGTGAGCCCAAAAAGTCAAATATCACATATAGCTACAAATAAGGGTAATATCAAAACATAATGCTTAATATATAATGTACTTAGTACAAAAGAAAATAACCTTAAGCACAAACAACGGATAGACAACTCTGATCTTTAGGTGAAGACTCCACTCCATAGGGACAACTGGCTAGTTGATCACAAGCCTAACACCTCTAAACTAGCAATCTGGTACCCATTCGGGATTTTTCCAAAGTATTGAAAAGTAAAGTAAGCGTAAGTATATGTCATACTCAGCAATATAACATGGGGTTCATGATGCTCAAAAGGCTGACACTGGTTTAACTACGATTAGCTTTTATGAGTCACAATTTTAAGTGATTGAGTAGCAACAAGTTTATCACAAGCCCACATAAACACATGATCAGGTAAGCATGACTAGTGAATAGAATAAACAATTAATCAATAGTGATAATCTATTCCATAAGGATCCAAGGCCGCTTGTGACCGTGAGCACGACTGATATACCGGTTTTACACTCTACAGAGGTTGTACACTTTTATCATGAGCCGTGATTTATCCTTTTGCCTAAGGTGATCAACTTCTTGACCCACTACAAAGGAAGGTCGGTAGGGTTCACTATGAAGCCTTTGAAAGGTTCGTCTAACAGGTGTAGCCCGCTAAGGATTTCCCATCAACTAGTAAGATCCCTCGCCCAAGGTGTGACTAACAAAAAGACAGAAACCATAGTGCACTCCCTTGGCAGGCCACGGGATCAAACCAATCGGAGCCCCTCTTGCGTCTTTCGGTAAGCTACTACGAGCTAGAAAAGGTCCTCATACTTAACTAAAGCCATAGCTATGTAGCACTCATGGTTGTACTGTAAGTCCCGGATGATCGCCTATAGATAAGTCCTTAAGGAGAGGATTCTAGAGCATCACAAAAACTATCTCTAGCCCCCTTGTTCCTTATTGCTAAAAAGTATCTTTTAGTGTTTATCGCATATATCATTAGTCAAGTTACAAGATCAAGGTCTATTTTAAGCGCTAGCATCATACTACAAACCCAAGGTGTCAAGGTACAAGTTCAAGTGCTAGGAAATCCTTATAGGAAACAAGGTAGACACATGTAGTATGAATTAAATGATTAAAAGTGAGTAGGTGTCAAGGATGATCCCATGCTATACTTACCTTAAACTCAGACCAGATCTTCTTCTGGTTCGTAGCTCCCAAAAGATTGCTTCTTGATCACCATATAAAACTCACCGACTGGACATGGACATAAAGCACCACACAAGCATCCGAACAGACATGCATAACATAAAATATGACTAGATTAGAGCAATACACCAATCAGTGAAAATGTTTGAAAACTAATCTACGTGTTGCTTCGAACACACAGACGTGAAAAGCACGCTAATCGAAGGTACGGTGCAAAAGAAATGACTACCGAGACCTATGTGTTGCTACCAAGACACAGACGCGAAAAACACTCTGATCGGAGCTATGGTGCAAGAGAAACGACTACCGAGACTTTTATATTATATTAAAAAAAGTCTATATGCTTGATTTATTTTAATTGAGCAAAACCACGTGAAAAGTTATTCAGACCAGATTACTCAAAACATAATTTAATTCAAAAATGCGGTAAAACTACTCATATTTTATTTATAAAGAATGTCATAATTCAATCAAGTTAAACTTTGTCTTTGCAAAAGAAAAAGTGTATGTGAAAGCAACTCCTCGAGTTTATCTCATATACAACGCGTTTACTAAGCAACTTAGAATTTAGAAACACTTGTAAATAAGCAACTAATCACATTAATATTTGATGTATAAATTACCGAGATATAAAACCTATATGACTTTTAATTATAAATCTGATTAGTTTAACGTTAATCAATTTAGCAATTAAATTAATAAAATCATAAACACGTGACATGATAAAACATTAGCACAAGTACATAGAGCGTGTCGATACAAATCTAACACAACTTAAACTAAGCCAAACGGAATTATAACGAAGAATCTATGGAGATCGATTGCTGAGTATAGGTGGTGTATTTTTATAGTATTTCTGGATTTGTTTTTCTGAAAGATGATGACGTCATCAAGCTAGCTGAGCAAAACTGGGCACGCATGGCCGGGCTGATCTGGTAGCTTCGCTCTCGCTGGCGCGGTGTCGCGCGGTTGCGCGCGTGCATGCGCAGCGGGAGGCAGGATGCAGGGGCTGGCTCGCGCGGTGGCAGACTTGGGACCCGGTGGTAGTGCCTAGTTCTCCTACACGCGGCGCCGACGCTCCGACTGGAAATCGTGAATCACAGTCGCCGCAAACGACGATCGACGGATTGAATCCCGAGACCTAGATGAGGGTTGTGGGCGACGTTTCAGTTCCGCTTAGATGGGCCTTTGGCCTCTGGGTTATACTCCCTCCGCAACAAACGAATCGATGAAATCGTACTTTTTTTTTCGGTCAACGGAATATTATATTTTATTTTTTTGCGGCAGACGTTAGGGGGAGCCGTGGCCCCCGTTGGCCCCTCTGGCTCCACCATTAGCTTCGAGTCATTGCACTCCCTCGCCCAGAAGGACGTGGTACGCGGGATGCCACCACCGGATCACGTCGATCAGATGTGCGATAGTTGCCTCACCGGCAAGCAGAAGCGTACCCCGTTCCCTGATAAGGCACGACGTCGTGCGAAGAACTGCCTCGACCTCGTCCACGGCAATCTTTGCGGCCCAATCGCGTCGGTGACTCCCAGCGTTAACGCGTACTTCTTACTGCTCATTGATTACATGAGTCGGTACATGTGGCTTCATCTGCTATGGAGCAAGGATCAGGCGGCGAATGCAATCAAGAATTTCCAGGCCACTGTGGAAGTCAAGTCTGGGAGGCGTCTGAAAGTTCTCTGGACCGATCGTGCGGGGGGAGTTCACCTCCGTCGAGTTTGAGGAGCACTGCACTACGCATGGTCTCCAGTGGCAGCTCGGCACCCCCTATTCGCCACAACAGAGTGGGGTGGTGGAGCGCCATAACGAAACCATCGTCGACATGGTGCGTTCCATGATGAAGGCGAAAGGTGTCCTTGGGTACTTCTTGGGGGAAGCTGTGAGCACCGCCGTGCACATACTCAATCGGGCCCTGACGCGCATGCTTGACGGCAAAACTCCCTATGAGGCGTGGCATGGTGAACGCCCCACCATCCATTACTTCCGGACATTTGGCTACATTATGCACATCAAGACGACATGGCCTGGCCTCAAGAAGCTGGACGACCGCAACACGCCAATGATCTTAATCGGCTATGAACCCGGCGCCAGGGGCTATCGCTGCTACAACTCGGCGATTGGACGTGTGGCCGTGTCGCGCGATGTCGTCTTCGACGAAGCAGCGCGGTGGGAATGCAGCGCAGAGGATGGCAGTGGACACGTCGATGATGAGCCCTTCATCATCGAGTACACCACCGAGTACGTCATCAGCGAGTCTGATGGCTCTGTAGGGATGCCAAGTTGCCAACCCCAACAACGGTTTCATATGTACCAGCCGGTACACCTGCGCTACCGGCAACACCACCCGTCGCCACCCCGCCAGTGACGTCGCAGTCTGCCAGCATGAACAACTATGCCATGCCCCCTACAGAGTATGATGAGGATTTGGATGCGGATCACGATGACAATGCACCACTGTGATTCTGCGCCATCGACACCATCATCGGACCGGCCTCGCTACCAGGGCTAGTGCCCAGGGTGCTCAACGATGTCCTCATGTTCACCATAGCAGATGAGCCCGCCTCCTTCGGTGAAGCAGAGCACGAGGCATGTTGGCGGCAAGCAATGCACGAGGAGATGCGCTCCATTGAGGAGAACAACACCTAGTAGCTTGCTGCGCTCTCCACCGGGCACCCAGCAATCGGGCTCAAGTGTGTCTTCAAGGTCAAGTGTGTGGCAATGTTCTTTAGCACAAGGCGCAACTGGTGGCGAAGGGCTACATCCAGCGCACCGGGATCGACTTCGATGAGTCTTTGCCCCGGTGGCACGGATGGAGTCCGTGCGCACGCTCCTGGCGTTGGTGGCACATGAGCACTGGACAGTCCATCACATGGACGTCAAAAGTGCCTTCCTCAATAGTGATCTGATGGAGGAGGTCTATGTGATCCAACCACCGGGGTTCAGCTGTGGCAGCAGCGAGCAGAAGGTACTGTGCCTTCGCAAGGTGCCGTACGGTCTTCGTTAGGCACCGAGGGCCTCGTTGGCATTGCTTGGTTTCCAGAGGAGCAGCTCCAAGCATCCATCTACATGGGAAGCAAGGGTGCATCACGGCTGATCGTTAGCGTCTACGTCAATGATCTCATCATCACCGGCAACAGCAACAATGAGATCACGGTGTTCAAGCTTGAGATGAAGCGCATGTTCTTGATGAGCGACCTCGGACTGCTGTCGTACTACCTCGGCATCGAGGTCCATTAGAGCTTGGCCGGCATCATGCTCTGTCTGTCCACCTATGCAGGTAAGCTGCTGGAGCGAAGCGGCCTGAGCAACTGCAACTCGAGCGCAACGCCGATGGAGCCCCGCCTGAAGTTGAGCAAGACAAGCACCACGCCGGTGGTGGATGCCACTACCTATCGGCACATCATCAGAAGCCTGCGCTATCTGGTGCACACCTGGCCAGACTTAGCCTATGCCATGGGCTATTTGAGCCGATTCATGGAAGAACTGCTTGATGACCACCTCATGGCGGTCAAGCGCATGCTATGGTATGTGGCGGGCACACGCGATTATGGTCTGCACTACGCCAAGGGGGAGGAAGGACGAGCTCTACTAGTTGGATTCAGCGAAGCCGACATGGCGGGCGACGTCGACACGTGGAAGAGTACCAAAAGTATCATCTTCTTCCTTGGAGGCAACCCCATCACCTGGCAATTGACGAAGCAGAAGGCGGTGGCATTGTCATCTTGCAAGGCGGAGTACATTGCGGTGGCTACGACTTCCTACCAAGGCATATGGCTTGCTCAGCTCATCGGCGACGCCCTCAGCATTGAGTATTGAGCCCCAATGCTCAAGGTAGACAACCAGTCTACCATCACCCTCAGCAAAAACCCTGTCTTCCATGATTGGAGTAAGCGCACTGATACCCGATTTCATTCCATCTGAGAGTGTATCGATGGGAACAAGATCGCCCTCCAGCACACCTCGATGGAGATGCAGCTAGTGGACATCTTGACAAAGGTGCTTGGACGGTTTGGTTTCTAGAGCAACGTGGCTTCATCGGCGTCCTCATGATTGGTGAGAACACATGGTTGATATGTGTCCATGTGGTTCATTTGTGATGAGTGATTATCAACATGAGTAGCGTCTTGGGTTGAGTTGTTGAACTAACTGAGGCATGAGTTTAGGTTGTGCGACATGTCTCTTGGCTTGTGGTGCGCAGGTGTGGAGCTCAGAGACGGTGGTCGGCGGCGAAGGTGAAGGTTAAGCGGGTCCATGGCGATGGACTGGGAACGGTGAGAGATGGATGTTGGGACTTAGACCGAGGGACCAGAGAAGCCGGGTGACCGACCGTGGGTGGTTGACACCTGGGGTCATCGACAAGTGCAAGAGTACATGGGAGATGGACCGTGTTGACCAAGTTAAGATGGCGGACGGGCAAGTCAAGCAGAGGCGCTTGAGGACTTGACGGCCAAGCAATCGAGGACGACAATGGCACATGTCGAGTTCATGGGGCGAGCATATGGAGTACGTTACCCACGAGCGGTTTGGCGGGTTGAGCCTCAAAACCACCAGTGGATGGTTTCTGGGTTTGGGTCTCAAAACTCGGGTGTGGTTCTAGCAGGAATTGGAGGCGGCACGTGGCATCATCACGAGGCTTGCGTCGAGGTGAAGCTAAGTCATGAAAGGCGCGTGGCCGTCGGATCAACGGATCTCCGAGTTGGACCATAATACCCCTTGGGTTAGGTGGTTTGCTCTAATTACTTAGGGTCGTATTGGGAATGTGTAATAGCCACTACAAATAGGAGAGGGGCTACCTCAATCAGTCTTATCTCTCCAGCATTTCATTCTTAGGACTCCCCTCTTTCTCTAGTCCTTTGCTATAGAGGTCCACAGATGAACTAGCCACTCCATCTATGTAAACCGTATCTTGTAATCCTTTTGATTTGTGGGAATGGAGGCCCTTACCTCCTCTTGTCCTCCAGGATTTAAGATTTGAGTTTGTGTCTTGTGATTTCCGTTCTTGTGTTCTTCCTCTCCCGGTATCCCCTTCTTTTGCTTTTGTTCGATCTCTTCGATCTGAGCTTTTGGGGTAATTTTGTTCGGTCCAAATCATGCAAGCACGTGTATTGATCCTACTCTATGAGTGAATTGGCTTGAATCCACACAACCACAAAGATTTGGGTCGAATTTCATTTTTGGGAGAAAAACCGGTGTTCTTCGCGCGATCTAAAATTCCTGTCGAGTGGCCAAGTTTCGGGCGATGATCTTTTAGGGATAGCCCACTATCTTCCTTATGTACATCTGGTCCAAATTTGGTGGAAGATGGTTTTGATTTGGCAACAAATCGGGTGATTTTTGGTCTTAGGTGATTTTCGTGTATCTATTCTTGGTCTGATCCCCGACTCGCGGATAGTGTATTGCTCGTGCCTAGGCACCTCGCGACCCATGGATAGTACGCATGTGAGGCGTGGACAGTTCAGCGCCACTGGTTTGGTCGCAAACATATTCTTCTCTCTTGGTCCAGTTTCAGGTTTTTGGCCAGCAGACAATCCGATGCAAACCGCGGCCAATCCGCCGTCCAAGTTTTCAGGCGCGTCTAGTTCTATTTTACTCAATCTATCTTCTCAGTTCTTGCCTCCAGACTGTCCGGTGTACCACCCCAGATAGTCTGCCATTCTCCAGTCTTCCTGGCTCTCCTTGTTCCTTTGTGTGCTCGGTTTCGTGTGTTCTTGAGAATCCCACTACGTCTCACGGTCATCGCCGGAGACACCTAGCCACCAGGTGGCTCATGGATTGCTCGTCATAGCATGTGTTTGCTTCTTGGGGTAGAATTTTTCAAAAGAAAATTTATGGCTCCTATTCATCCTCTCTGGTCGCCGTTTTTGGTCCTTCAATTGATATCGGAGCTGGTTAAGGATCATTCCACCTTAATCGGTTCTTGATCCATGAAGGCGACATGGAGTGTGGTTCAAGCAAGCCACCGTTCTTCGATGGAACAAACTACCTATATTGGAAGATCTGCATGTCTACATATCTCCGGAGCATAGGCTCGTGGGTTTGGGAGATTTGTGAGGATCCAGATTATGTAGTGCTTGCTGCTCAGATTGGTCAGGAGCAGATTGACCAGCACGAAGCAAATAGCAAGGCCCGTAATGCTATCTTCTCTTGCCTTTCGCTTTCTGAGTTTGAGTCGGTGTCTCACCTTGATACGGCTCGTGAGATCTGGCTGACCCTTCAAAGGTATCATAAGGGGACTTCCTAGGTCAAGACTAGACTCTTTGAGATGTATCGACGTGAGTACGTGAACTTTGTTTAGTTAACTGGAGAGTCTGTCGATTCTATGTTCTCTCGCTTCCAGTCAATTGTGAACAAGATGCGGGCAAATAAGCCGTAGCTACCCTATCACAATCACAAGAGGGATCTAAAGTTACTACACACCCTAGATCGGAGGGTTTGGGATGTAAAGGTCTCCGCTATCATTGAGTAACCCAACTACGAGACATTCACCATGGATGAGCTTTTCAGCAAGCTTAAGTCCGCCGAGATTGACCACCATACTCGAGCAAAGATCAAGAATCCTTCTGCACCGACTATGGCTTTAGTCTCAGGTACTGGGGGTTCTTTGGCTAACCCTTCACAAGCTTCCTTTGTTTTATCTTCTTTGGTCTCTGTCACAGAGAAGCAAATGGAGGCACTTAGGGATGATGAGCTAGCACTAATCATCAGCCAGTTCTCGTGGTTCCACAACAACCGCGTGGTGGTCAGAAGGAGGGCTGCTTCGGCTGTGGACACCCCGACCACTTCGTTGCAAACTGCCCCAAGAAGAACAAGCACTCCTCCGGCAAGAATGACGCCGGCAAGCACAAGGACAAGCGCGAGTACAATCTGGCAAGCACAAGTCCAAGGGAAGGTTCAACAAGGAAGCGATCAAGAAGAAATACCTCAAGAAAGCCAAGGCCCAGGAGCACGCCTTCCCTCAGTGACCTCGACATCGACTCCAGCGACGAGCATGCTTCTTCCTCTTCGAGCGATAACGAGTCCGAGAGGAAGGTCGAGGAGAAGCTGAACGGGCTCTGTTTCTTTGCCGACCCCACCCATGGAGGCTTCTGCACCATGGCACTTGGTAACAAGGCAGGGAGCGGCAAGGGCGATGCACTCAATGATGACGACTGTACCTCTCAGGTATCACTTTCCGACGACGAGCTCGCCGCTGAGATTAATACTTTGAATGCTGCTCTCCTTAGCCAAGATAAGTTGCTTAAGCGCACTGCTCATGATAGGAAAGAGTATAAGGACAAGCTAGAGGTTGCACTTAAGGAGCTAGAGTTTGCTATGTTTGCTATGGTGGTGTCTGATGAGGCTGAATGTGATTCTTGTGCGATTCACATTTCAAACTTTGCAACCTTGCAAACCAATAATGCCTCTCTGTTAGATGAGCTTGAGGAGGTGAAGGCTAGGCCTGTCTTGTTGGGTGCGTGCAAGTCCTGCTCGGGCTTGCAATCTGAGCTAGCAGAGAAGGTTGCTAAGATCTCTTTGCTTGAGAAGGCTAGTTCAGATAGCACTGGTGTTGCTAAGTGTGTGCTTTGCGGGCTTGGAGTTAGAGCTTGAGTCTTGCAGACACGACAAGATAAGAACCGAGAAAGAAAACACATACCTCCAAACCATCTTGAGTTGGGTGTCTTGCAGTGAGCCGTAGTTGGGCATGATGGTTAACCAATTCAGGAGGGGAATTGGTGGACCGGGAGTAGGCTTTGCTTTAGGTGAGAAGGGCAAAAATCTCTATGGCAAGGTTGGTGAGTGCAGTGGCTTCAAACCAAGCGAGAAACCTTCCACTACTCTCAAATTGACCAAAATCACTCCACCTAAGCCAACTCCGCCTACCATCCAGGATGGTGTTTTTGATGAACCTCCAAAAGCCCCACCTCAGAAACAAGTGTGGATTCCAAAAACCTAACCATCTCAGGAACCCACTTGACACTCTACCCAACTGTAACACCCTATGTTTTTGACCATGTTAAAAATCACTAAAAATTTGAACTTTTTCAAATTCTACAACAAATTAAAACTTGATTGGTTTATTTCCAGTGAAACCATTTTAGAAAATGTTTTTCCAAGAACCCTGCATTACAAAATTGACCATATGCATTCTGAGTGTTTGTGTGTTGCCTGTTTGCTTTTCTAGAATTTATTTGCGGCGCCAAAATATTTTCCTTGTACTTCCAATCTCATTATTTTCCATGAATCCCCAACCCCATTTTCTTTCTTGAATTCATATGAAAACCTTTGGTAACACTCTCCATGATTTTCTAGGAAATTTCAAAAGCCGTCACGTGAAGGTACAAAATTATTTTGGGCTAGTTTCTCCTCCTCTGTTCACGTACGCCGGATGGGCTCAGGTAGTGACCGTGTCTCGCGTGAGCCGCATTTCACGTTGTCTTCCTGCTGGCACCAGCTCGCCTTTCCCTACTCTCTTCAACGCCACAGCAGCAACACGTGCGTGTCGTTCTTCTCCCCGAAGACAACAGCACGCACAGCACCCCCAGCTCAGACTGCTAGCGCACGCGTACGCGTGTGGAGGAAGAAGCGCCGCTGCTGCCTGCCATGCACTGTGGCTCTGCAATGGATGCCGGTAAAAATCTCTATGGCCGGGAAATATCCGAGCACCGCCTCCACGAGCCGCGTCAACTCTAGAACGCATGGATGCCGTCTTCTTCATGCCCGGTCCTCTTTCCTGCTGATGCCACTGCATGCTGCCGCGATTTCCATCGACAGCACAGCAGCAAGCCGCCTCGCGTCAGTAGAAGCACGAGTGCGCTGCAGCTATGGGTCACCATCACACCCGCGCACGCTGAGCATGCCATGAGCCTGTGCCAACCTCCACATGGAAGGGACGCCTCATCCAGGAAGAGTAACGTTACTAAGCAGCTTATTAGGAAGGAATTTGAGTGTACACATGCTAGGAAGGCAGCTAGTGAGCAGGAGGACAGCAATTCAGCTAGCATGGCGACCAATGATGTAGCAAAAACTAAGGCCTCAAAGAAGAAGAGCTCTTCGGTTGTATTGACCAGAGCGTCAAAGAAGTGCAGCACCGTCGGATGATTTAGCTCTGGCAATGTCTAGCAACTAGATCGCGTTAGAGGAATCAAATGGTAGCAATTTAGACACAAAGATTTATGCTGGTTCAGGCCACGGTGGCGCGTAAAACCCTAGTCCAGTCGGGGTGCTGCTGCTGCTCTTGTATTCGTATGCTCAGTTACTGGGGCTGTTGCTCCTAGCTACAAGGTAGATGGAATGAATGAGATGGATTCAATGGATCTAGGTCCTGATCGCGAGGTCCCTACCCTCCTTTATATAGGCAGAGGGGTAGGGCTACAATGAGAGCGATCGGCCTAGCAGATTAGATTCCTAGTGTGTTACACAAAATGCGCAACAGATTGATCCTACGCTATCGTCCAGATACGCCTATTTTAGATGTCCCCGACGTGCCTTGATCTTTAAGCTGATTGACTGCCTTGGCCTTCGTGGGCCTCCTCCTTGATGGCTTCTGGCCTGATAGCAGGATGAGGTCAGATATACGGGCGGTGCGGGTACCTCTGGCCCATATATTCGATAGTAGCTTCCGTAGGACTTAATGGTGAGCTAGTAGATAGCTTAGCCTTTGGGTGTCGCAGACCCCCTATAACTTTCGGTACTGTGAGTACCAACGAGCTTCTTCTTGGGTTCCGTGGTCCTGAGCGGCGCAATTTAATGCCCTCAAGTGTTGAGGACCGATACTCGGGTGCCGAGGACCTTTCTCGGGTACCGAGAGGCTTATTCGGGTGGTAACACCGCATATTTGGAAACGTGGTTTCCAGGGCAATGTTAACGCCTTATTTAGGTGGTGACACCATGTTATCGAGAACTTGGCTCCCAACATGTTGGAATACGGCATGCAGGCTTTAGTTGTTGTGCGTCATTGAGTACTATTTGAAGAAGGAATTAGCAAGACAGGGAGTCCGAACCGCCTCGTTCCCTCCACCCATACTATTGCACTTGTGACCTGCCTGGGCCACCGCGCTGGTAGCCTGGAGAAAGAGAATTCAGGTAGAGCCTGACGATGTTTGCTCGAACAGACGTGGTCGAAGATGTATTTGGAGACGGTGTGACCGGATCGAGGTGGCCTGTCGTAAGCAACTCGAAAGGTAAAGGTTGATGATGAAGTTGATAATGACTTGACGGGCTCGAGATGACTTGCTGAAGGTATATTCGAGCGGCCATTTCTGACGATGGAGGTGGCGTGTCACCATTGATGGTGGCGGCGTGAACAACTCGAAGTGGCCCCCGAAGGAGCACCCGAGGGTCGTTACCGTCGTAGTGCCTGGAGGCGGCATGTCGTCGGAGCTGGAGGCAGCACGATGTCGTAGCCAGCGGCTGCATGACCGGCTCGAGGTAACCCCTGAGGGAGTACCTGAGGGTTGTTGCCGACAGAGTGCCCGGAGGCAGCATGTCGACATAGCTGGAGGTAGCACAATGACATAGCCCGAGGCGGCGTGACCGGCTCGAGGTTGCCCCCGAGGGAGTACCCGAGGGTCATTACCGGCGGAGTGCCCTAAGGCGGCATGTCGACATAGCTGGAGGCAGCACAGCTAACTCGCTGTTGTCGACGTAGCCAGCGGTGGCGTGACCGGCTCGAGGTAGCCCCCAAGGGAGTACCCGATGGTTGTTGCCGGCAGAGTGCCTAGAGGCGGCGTGTCAACGTAGCTAGAGGCAGCATGGCTGACTCGCTGTTGTCGATGTAGCCAGTGGCGGCGTGACAGGCTCGAGGTAGCCCCCGAGAGAGTACCTGAGGGTTGTTGCCGACGGAGTGCCCAGAGGTGGCGTGTCCACATAGCTGGAGACATCACGACGACGGAGCCTTTGTATATTCCTGCAATACAAATTATCAGTAAAGATTATCTTAAGTGAAATATGTAACTGTTACCTGTTTCTTGACTCAGTTTGAATCTTTGGTGCTTGATGTTTTCGTCTAGCCGAACCATTCTTGCATTTTCGGGCCCCCCACCTGACCCAATGGGTCTTATGCTAGTGGTCATACCGAAAACATACTAACCGAGTGGGCATTGAGGCTCCTGGAGCCAGTGACCCTAATGCCTAGGGATCACTTATAGCGAATATCGAACGCATGAGCCTCTGGGGCTTTAGCATATTCTACTAATCGAGCTGATAACGGGTAGAACAAGTGAATGTCCGCTTCCGGAAGCGACAGGACAGAGCCTGACCATCATGGGCACGTCATAAAACTCTTTTTCTAGATTCTAGGAGCTCGTACTTTGGTTACAGCCCTTGGCCAACCATTTTTCCGGTTTCCCACATAGGGGCACACATCCGCCGAAATAAGGTACTCCGAGCTCGTTCGAGCATTTGGGAGATTTACATAGCAATCGAGTGCCGGCGGTTTTAGGATCATCTGGTGACCCTCCCGAGTATCCCCCTCACTCTTCAATGGTAGGGTCGGTTTAATGGTTCCAAGTTGGATCTGCCGAGAGCGCCTTACCGATTTGGTGGGCTACGCCTTGCTAGAGGGGCCCGGTTTCACCAGCAAGTGTTGGACCACTTGGTGGTTGTTGTTGAGTTGATTTGTCCCTATGCATCTTAAAACATGAGATCAAGATCAGTGAGTATTTATTCGGGTTGAATAAGATAGGCATGCAGTAAAGCCAGTGTTAATTTCCCTTTATGAACTATATTCATTGTGTTATGCACTTTGTCGACGAGACTGTAGCCCCTGTGCTAACCGTCGAGATGCAGCCCGTGTAGCGTTGGGTTTGCGGCACGGGTCGTCGCTGCCAACAAAGCACATTGCATAGAACATGTGTCATAAAAGTACTTAAAGCAGTTTTAAGGGTTGTTGCCTTCCTTCCTTGATGTTATTTTCCCTTTATGAATTGCTCGGCATGTTATGCACTTTGTTTGCTAGACTATAGCCCCCATGCGTAGGATGTTAGCCATGAGATGGCATGACCCTTATAGCATTGGGTTGTGGAGTAAGTTATTGTCGCTAACAAAGCTTTACACATAGAACCTATCATGCAGATACTTAAATCGCAGAGAAAAAATAGACATGTGCCAGAGTGCGGTTATTATGTGTAGTAGCCCCTGACTTTCTGCTAAGTTGGAGGTAACTTAGTAGAAAGTGAGAGCAAGAAATCACAGTGAAAACAATTATGGAAGCGACTTAGCTGATCTAACTAGTTGTTGGTGCCACTGTCGTTGGTGGTGGCGACGTTGATGTCAAGTGCTACCACGAGCGCCACGATGAGAGGTGGCAGGAGGTCGAGAGCTGCGTCGAGGAGCCTGTCATCGACGTGCTCGAGTAGTAGCTGTCAATGATGTTGTTGGAGACGGCGCGGCCAGCCCGAAGTAGTCCGTAGATGGTGTGCCCGAATTGTCGTTGACGTTATCGTCGTACGTCAGGTTTGATGACGTGTTTGACAATGAAGTCGACAGGTGGATGCCAAGTGCTGTCGTGGACGACGACGAGGACCATCGCTTCTGTCTAACAGTCACAAAGACAAGTCGAGATATCCGAGGATACGCAGATATATGAAAAATATTTAATTAGAACAAAAAACACGACTTAGCTGTCTGGTGTTTCTTGTGTAAAATCGGGATGTGTCTGTAACATCCCGGATTTTCGGGCAACTAAAAATACGAGCTTTTTTTAAAAAAATTCTGCAATGGTGTGAAGCATGTAGTCTCTAGGTCTAACCCGAGACTAACCCACTAAAAAGACGTTGCATCCATGTAGCATTGTTTTTAGGAGTGTGTCACCCTCAAGTTTGTTCGGTGTTGAGTCTTGTTGTGTTTGGAGTGCACAAGTCCATAGCAATCTCCTCTCGAATTCACTATGAATTCATCTCTGAGTCTCTCTTGAAAATCCACCTCTCAATCTATTCATGAATCCTCACTTTGAATTCATTCCAAGTTCCCTTCTGAATCTCTTCCCAATTCTCTCCTGGACCTCATGTCAAATCTATTCCCAAATCCCTTTCAAAAATTCTCTCTCAAGCTCTTTTCAAATTTTCCACTCGGGCTCATCGTCACGCATCACAAAAAGCGTTCGAGCTCATCTCAAGGTTCCCGTGAAATTTCAATCTCTAAATCTATTTGAAAGTCATCTCAAATTCCCCCTTTGGAGTTTCCATCTCAATTCCTTTTGGAGTTGTGCCAAATTCTCTATAAATTCCACCCTTAAATTCCTAAATGGATAAAAGGAAAATTTCCTTTTCCTTTTATTTCCCAAGCTAGCCCACCATCTTCCTTCTCTTCCTTCTCCATTTCAGCCCAGCCGGCCATCTCTCCCTCCTCCCTTCCTGGCCGAACAGCCCAGGCCAGCCAGCTCCGCGCGCCAGACCAGCACAGCCGCAGCCCAGCTCCTCCCGCCTGGCCTCGCGGCCCGCAGCTCGGCCCCCGCAGGCCCGTTCACGCCGCTGCCCGTTAGCCCAGATGCCGCCTCCTTCGGGCCAAAGTGGCAGCCGTGCCTCTCCAACCCTAATGCGTGCCCCGTGCGATGCACGCCGCCGCTGCCAGCGCGCCCAGCGCCCGCGCTCTTGGCTTCCGCGCCCCGCCACCTGATGCACACCGCGTGGCCCTCCTTTGCACGGACGTCGAGGATCGACGCCACCCCTCAACCCTAGCTTTTGCCACTATAAAAGCCGAGACGTCGCTCCTCTTCCCCATCTTTCCCTAGCTACCGCTGCCATTCCGCCCCTGCACACCGCTTCCTTCTTCCTCCACCTCCAGCAGCCACCGGCACCACCTCCACGCCCTGTCTCTGTGCGGCAGCCGCACCACTGCAGCTCGCCTCACCATGCAGCGCCACCGTGACCCGAGCCACCACAGCAGCACCTCCGCGTCTGCCATCTCCACCATGCCACCGGAGCCCCCTCGACCCCGTCCGCGTTGGCTCCGACCACGTGCTCCACTCCGCCACGCCGTCGAACCATGCCCGAGCAGCCGCGCCCTTCCCCAGGGTGCGACATTCCCACTCTGTCCCGTCGTGCCCGTGCCACCATGACGTCGTCCTCTGTGTCCATGGCCACGACAAGCTAGAGCGCCACCATCGGACCGAGCAACGTTGACGCCAACAAGCTGTGTTGAGGCCTCCTCTCTGTCGACCCGTGAACGCCCGAGCTATGCCTCTACCACGCCGGCGTCCGCGCAAACACGGACATGCAGGGTCGTCCCCGCGCAAGCACGCCGTCGACCGTCCCCAACCCCGAGCCTCCTTGCCATGGCCGCAACCACGCTCATCGCGACCACAGCACCGACCAAGACTGGGCCTTCCTCGAGCATGGTCACAAGCAGTCCAAGACCACATCATGGTGACCATGGACTCAACCACGCCTCGGCCACCTTCAGCACCACCAGAGCCCTTCTGCACCTTGCCAGGTCTGCTGCCGACGGTGAGCCACCAGGGGCAGAGGCCCTTCTTTGCCTTCATTTTGTCACTAATCCACTGAGCCTGGCCTTGTGCCATGATCTTCATCATAGCAGAGAAGCCGATGTCGGAGTCATGGCCATCGCCCCCTCCACCCTTGGCAGAACGGACGACAGCACCACCTTGCCATGTCCATCCTTGTGTCCGGCCTTCGTGCCGTGAATTTTTGCCTTGCAGGGCAGTTGCAACGCCGCCAGCCCTTATCGACTTTCTCGGCCATGTCCAGCCGCAGCAGCCCATCATCGTCAAGGTCGACCTTTAAACCTAGTCGACGCCAATCTCGACGTCGGCAAGCCCTTGTTTCTCAGTTCATACTTGACATTCCATACTTGATCATATATCTATATATTATCATTCATACTTACTACCTGACCTATCTTTATTGATCATATATTCTTGTCCATCTACATGATCATCTAGTTATGCCTGTGCCGTACCTTCGTGCCGGTCTACTTGTCCATCTATCGCTTGGCATCGGATAAGTGCTACTCCATCGCTTGTGTTGTCGTGTTGTGGTTCTTGTGTGTTGTTCGTCTGTGTTTGTGGACCGTGCCTTCGAGCCGGTCAAGGGATCGTTCTTCATTCGGTAGTTTCGGTCGTGGGTTTGCCTCGCCATGGCCATAACACCGAGTGTAACTCAGTCCCTCCCATTTTTAGTTGACTTGGTAAGCACCGTGCCCGTTGCCCCCCTTCTGCGGCTCTAGGACGTGGCCAACATGGGCTTGATATCGGTGCGCACCCTACCCGCACGTGATGAGCCCATCTTGACCTAGTCTATGAGAGGCGAACTAGGGGGCGTTTGTCGTGGAACTTAACGAAGCCAACACGTGTGGATTGAGCTCTTCTCTAGTTGATGTTTGTCGCTCTCTTGATTCCATTCCTCTGATTCCCGTCGTTACAATGGCGAGTGGATCAAAGGAACGTGAATCCTGTGTCCCTCTTTTGGTTCTTCGTGCTTAAACCCTTGTATGCTTGTACCTTATTGACTGTAATGTCTCTTTGGTTATTGCGGTGACAACCGCACCGCCAGGGACCATAGAGATGTCTCAGTGCATTAATTGCACCTAGGTCTTGGTACCCTACCAGCGGTTTGGGCACTCGTGTTCTTTTGGTGTGTCACTCCTTTCCATTGCCTCGTCCTTTGCCATGGCGTGTGTATTGGAAGAAGTAGACCGCCCTCTTCTCTTCTCTCCCTGTTCCACCCTCTCTTGATTCTCATCAAATATAGTGGCGTACGGATTGAGAGAGAACGAAACTTCTCTTGCTTGTAGTCCTTTTGGTTCTCGTCAGTCTCTATGACGATTGGATTGAAAGCCACAAGGCGTGGTGTTTGCTTAGGATGAACTAAGGCCTATGCCATTTCTATTTAAGCCGTACAGGTTGACACGATCGACCCGGGAAGTACTGGCAAGGCTGAGGCTTAAAGCTTGTGCTTAGCAAATCACCACTCTTGTTCTTTGGCCCAGGGATCGGACATCCGCCAAGAGGGCTAAGTCATTCTTCCTTTTTATATTCTTTCAGTGTAGTTGTTCTTTCTATGCCTTGTTGCCTCTCTTTTTACAGTATTTCTAGGTCTAGTAGTCTGATTGCTCTTTTGTTTGTCGCTGTATCGAGGTAGTTGCGTCAAGGTTAGCGTTGAACGGATCAGAACCCGTTGGAGAAAGGACATGCGGATGAAGGACCATGGAGGAGTACGACTACAAGTGCACCGATGATCTTGTATATGACATTTAACAGGTGTTCCACGTCCCACCCAACCTCATAGAACCTATTAGACATGCTACATATAGATGCTAATGCTTTACTTTCTTGCAATTGAACTGTGATAGGTTGCATGGTAGATTGCTTGTAAGCCATTACCTTGTCGCAACCTATTCCCCTGCACACCCGCTGTTAGGCTAGATGCTCGCATTTTACTTACTGTTTTACTTTCACTACGCATTATACCTGTGATGTGATGTTTGGTGAAGGAATAACGTGAGTGGATAAGGCATGTGGTGCCGATAACTTGGTAAAACTGGATAATGAACTTGGGGAGAGCTTGGCATGTGTCTTGGGTGTGTGGTGAGGGTTGAGTCGATCGGACAGGATCCTACGACGAGTCTTTGGGGCAAGTCATGCCGGAGGGGTGCGACCTGGGCATCCCTCAAGAGAGGTACCTGTGGCGGGTGCACGGTGAGCAGACGGGGTGTTGGTTATCCCCGGTGGAGGTGCCGTCGAGGCACGGGGTGTTGGTTATCCCCTTGAGAAGATATCTTGTCCGGTCCCCTTAAGGACTGGTATGTCTTGAGAACCGGAATCATAGGACCCTTCGTGCACACCACTCGCTCCCGATGGGCGGGAGACGATTACCCGACTGACTAAGGCGGTGCCACTACTACTAGGTTGAAAGGTGATTGTGTAGGGAGGTACGGGAATGGGGGCCCACACCCTCCTAAGACAGCGTAGTGACCTTGGGGGCCCGGTACTACGTCTCACAGTCTCAGCGTTTCGGTGGACGCCGAGGTGGCCCAGGGCTGAGTTGTAGGGTGGTACCGTACCGGTTGGGAGGCAGTCAGCATCAGCCTAGGCGGGGCACCGCCGATGATGGTGATCTTGTGGATTTCCAGGTGTACACGCTCTGCAGAGTTGATCGATCTATACGTATAGCCGCGTCCGCGGATATGGACATTCCTATGACCTACGCTTCACTTGATTAGAGAGAGGAGTCCTTTCTACCTTTCCCCTAGGTTGTGGTGTTGGATCCGGCTTTGACCGTTGAGGCAAGGTACGAGCGGGAGTCGTCCTTGCCGCCTAGAGAGTGTGAGAGTGTGGTGAGATGTGTGTGATGGGATGGGAGAACATGTGGTTGAGATGGAGTAAAACTTGATGAACTATTATTATTATAAAATATTGATAAACTTGCATAGGAAACCTACAGCCATATATAGGCCTTTTGATCTACCCTTGCATTCCACTTACCACAAAGCATACGCAAAAGCATAGGGTGGGAGACAGTGGCCAGTACAAATCTTACTGATAGATTTTGGATAGGTTTGGACGAAATCTATGACAACCACGAGAACTTGGATTAGGTGGTCTCGTTCCTACGCTCGAGTTTGGTTCGGAAGATGAAGTCCACGCCGCTGACATTCTACGCCAACTCTGATGATTGCCCGTGAAGGAGGAGCCTTCACCTGCTGATGCGCTACAACGACTCTGATGAAGATGTGTGTGTTTCCGCTAGATTAATCGATGTAATAGGTGTATTAACCAGTGTTGTAAAGCCTTGTAACTTGTAAATCTACGTTGTATGACTATGATATCAGCTGATAATTGATAATGTGATGGATTACTCTCGTAATCTATTGCATTATAAATCGTATCTGTGGATTTTCCCTTCGAGGAAAATCGAGGTCGTTTCAGTGTCGACGACAAGGGCCGACGTCCCGAGACACAGCAGGGCGACGACGAGGGTCGCAGCGTTCGGACGGCGTGTACGACGAGGGCCGTTGACGAGGATCATCGCGGAATGATGACAAGTCAACTATGTGAGTGGTGACGATAACCGCCGCGTGACGGCGAGGGAGACAGTTTAGTCCCTGCTAAAAATTGTCATGCAAACAAGTAGAGATGTACAGGGGGATATACATATGTTGTGGATCATATTTAATTGAAGTAAAAATATGGCTTAGCTTTTTTCGGATCCACAAGCACGGCGGTCGTCTCTTTCAGATTACTGGAAACCATCGCACAAGGGAAATTATTCCCTACTTGCATGCATGCATATGGACATGCGAGCTCCAGAATCTTGATTGTTTTAATTAGCCTGCATGGTTTTTTGGTGTCTAAATATTGTACAGTATTGGACATTCGACTAGAGCACGTCCCTCCAGTCGGTACTCCACAGGTGTGGCGCCATCGGGAAGCATCCCATGCCCGGCAATAGGTACCAGGGCGACGCGTAGCTGCAAACACGATGGAGATGTAGCACCCGATGATGACGAGAGCTGCCGCAGGTCGACGACGTTGGTCGTGGTACGGGACGAGAGGTCGTGGCATGGGACGACAACGAGGGCCGCAATTGGGTTTCTGCCAATAGCAAATGTGTACACATAGAGCTATCGGGAGATATACGGATAAATAAGAATATTTAAACGAGATAAACAAAACTTAGCTTGCTCGATGCGTCATTGGATGTATTGGCCTGGAACTCCTCCCACGCGTGGCTCCATAACAAAGGTACCAGGGAGTAGTATCTCATGACGTGGAGTCCAAGTGCGTCGAGGATGTGAAAGAGCCGCCACCGTCATTGGCTTGGAGCTGAAACGCATCTTAGATTGCATAAAAAAACATCATTCTCTAAATCTCGGGACGAGATTTCTTTAAGGGGGAAGGTTGTAACATCCCAGATGTTAAAAGCAACAAAAACTAGGTCATGAGCATCATCATGTATAATTACCAAGCATTGTTGCATAAAGCACTCATATGTTGCATAGGTTGCATGGTAATGTTTCAGTAAGAGCATGTTCATGTTGCAACTACAATGTTTCATGTGTTGCTTTACCATGTTGCATTTATAAGGTTTCATATGTTGCCTAGAAATGTTCGCATAATATGTTATGTTTCACAATAATGTTTCTTTAGTAACTCTGTTGTGTTTCAAGTGTTTCGAAGTAATGTTTCACGAGTTTCTTATAGTATGTTTCATATGTTGCAAATATGGTATTCTATTCATGAAATGATAACCATGTCAATGTTAAGATTCTTTGTGAATTTATATAGGAAAATTTTGTTTAAATAATTAAAATTTTGTTAATATAAATTTGGTAGTACATGGTGTGTACTTTAATGTGGGATCAAAGGTTGTTACTATTTATAAGTCAAATATGTTGGAAATTTGGCTCAAAGATTGAATCCTATAACTAATTCTTATACTTAGTCATCTTGACTAAGTGTTTGTTCTTAGTTATAAAGTTCAATATTTGTCACGTTATTAAATAAATTTCCTAAATAAATGTGCCCAAATTTTGTTTTAAGGTTTGGTCCT
Source organism: Saccharum hybrid cultivar R570 (assembly GCA_038087645.1). Taxonomy (NCBI): domain Eukaryota; kingdom Viridiplantae; phylum Streptophyta; class Magnoliopsida; order Poales; family Poaceae; genus Saccharum; species Saccharum hybrid cultivar. The sequence goes on along the minus strand of JAQSUU010000730.1, from coordinate 1,939,214 downwards.
ACACTTGATCTGGGATAATGTACAATTAGATGGAATGTTTGATTAATGGTTGCTCCCTAATTAATTCCTAAAGTTGCTTAATCAAAGAACAGTTTCAAAACCTGAAACTGTATCCACATTTCAGTTTCACTGTACCCTATTTTGGGATTCAAAATCTTTCAAAGTATCAAGTTTTGGGTGTGGAGTCTTTAACCAAAGTTGGAGAAGACTTGTAGATGACAAAGTTTTGTTAAGAGAGTTCATCGAGCTGCTACACAAAATTTAGAGAAACAGCGAGCTCAGGTTGGTGTTTTCAGTCTGCTACAGTGTAGATACCGGCAGCAAGCAGTGTGCTTGCTTCACCGGCGACCGCCGCCCTCGGTCACCGCCTGCGCGCGCGGTGACACGCAGCTGGCCACGTGGAGAGTTCGAGCAAGAGCTGGCGTGACTGGAGGCCGCGACCTCACCGTTATAACGCAACCCCGTCGGCCATGTCCTCCTTTTCCCCTTCTCTGCTCGCCGCCGGTGAGCTCGATTTGTCGAGGAAATTCACCGCCGCCTTAGCGCCTCTCCTCAATTCGCCTCGCAGCCGCGCCCACCACCTCCTTGCGCAACCGCTGAGCCTGTTCGAAGGGCCTCTAGCCACCGAAACCTACCTCAGCGCCAGTTGCCACCGCGGCCACCCGCAGCGCCGCCGCGCACCCCTCCGCAATCGCCTGACCTCACCGGAGCATCCCACGCTCAGCCACCTAGCTCAACTTCACCGCAATAGGTTCCTAGTGCTAACCGTGGCCTTAACTCTACCTCTACCGGTGCGTCGTGCCCGGCGCATCGCTAGCCGCGCCGCCGTGGCCACCATGGCCGATGCAAGCTCACCGCACAGTCGTCTGACCTCACCGGAGCATGCCGGTGCCCTTTATGCCGCTAGGGAGCTCACCGCCGTCGAGCTATGCCGGCGACCTGTCGGCGGTGTCATGGTCAAGGACGGGCAAGGTCGGTTTGACCCTGGCCCAGCGGCCAGTGAGAGGGGGTAGAAAAAGGATAGGTGAGAGAAGGTTTTCAACTGATTTATTCTTTTTCAGAAATAAGTAAATGATGTTGTTTCTTTCCAAATTCATAACTAATTATTAGTGCATGATAAAATCATGAAATTTTTGGTGCAGTCTCTTCATGATTTGATCTGTGTGGGAAAAATATGAAACCATAAAAATCAATAGTTTTTAGATGCTTAAAAATTAGCTCTTTTAATTAATAAATGCTTATTCCATGAATTTTGTAGGCTAAAATAAATATCCAATGGTCATTAAATTTTTTTTGTAACTATTATGTGTTAGTATAAAACTTCACAAAAAGTTTGGGATTAATTTGATGATGTTTAAATTATATGCTTTCATTGTTAGTTAATAAATATTAAAATGATTAGCATAAATCATAAAATGATTTGGGTGAATTCTTGGGAGTTAATTGTGGACCTTGGAACATGAAACCCATACTATTCCTTGGCAATGTTGAAAGCTATGTTTGGTGTTGGTAATTAGTGACAATACCTAAGTACTAATCTTATGCCTAAGTTGTATATAGCATATGAGAATTAGTACATTCCAAGGTTGGTAGCAAGATGGACATGGTGATCATGATGGCCACACTTGGATTTGGATATAACCCTACGTGATCAAGGCAAAGGTATATACTTAAGGGTTGTGTTTTAGTAACCAAGACACCTAGTGTTTTAGTAACCAAGACACCTAGTGGGTGTGGTTACACCTAGTGGGTGTGGTTACACCACTTAGCCTAAGCTGGTTTGGAGGCCCAAGATTTCTTTGCAATCTCAATCTGAAACCCCTTTGGGGAAGATATCACCCCACACTGCTAACAACCTCGATTCCCATGCTGAAGTCGCGGACTCTCCGACTTCCCTGCTCATGGAACAGGAGCGGCATGAGATCCATTCTCACACGTGTCCTCCCCTCATTCCAGACTCCTCGGCTACCTTTATTGAGGAATAGCAATCCGTTAATTCCGCTTTGCATCCACCGTCATAGCTGAAATCATCACCTCAGCCCTCGGAAAACCCCAACTCCATAGAAAATCCCCAACTCCCCTACCGACGCCGGTGACGGCATGGCGAATTTTCTAGTCAACCCTCAGCCTTTCCTCGTCGCCGGTCTCACCCATCGAGCATGGATGGAATCAGCCGGCAAGGGGTCATATTGCGCTCGGTGGCAAGCCGACCCGAGAGCATGAGGACTACGCCATAGTTAGTATCAACCCAATGCTAGTGGAAGAGAATCAGTTGCGCCTGATGCTGGCCTTCGTGAGCGACTTCTTGGAGCAAGATTAGAGGGTACTGTAGGGACTATGACACCTAAGAGGGGGTTGAATTAGGCAACTTAAAAATCTACTTCTAAACTATGGCCTATAATTTCAATCTTAGCAAAACCTATGCAATAAGATAAACTATCTAAATATGCAACTACGGATTTGCTAGTGTGTTGCTATCTCTATCGCAAAAGAGTTATGCAATCTAGATTCCAATCCTATCAACTAAGCTAGGAAAGTAAAGCACACAACCAAGGTGGCAATGTAAAATGTGGAAGCTAAAGATGAGATAGAGACGCAAACTCCCATCGACGACTCCGGTATTTTTATCGAGGTATCGAGAAGCAGCAAGCTTCCCCCTAGTCCTCATTGGAGCCTTCACAAGGAATCCATTGCAAGGGCCAATACCTGGTCAGGTAACTCCGTGAATAGCTCCAGGCCTTCCCCACACGCAAGCGGGTCTCCAGTTAAGCCACTCGTGGCAAAGCCTCTCCTGGACCACTCCCCGCCATCTTTACTATCAAGCTTCCGGCCAAAATGCCATGGGCCTTGTTCCCTCGGGTACACGGTGGTGGCCACACCATAAATGTGGTTGATGTGGTCTCACAAGACTATAAGCCCCACCAAGTACAACAATGGTGCATGCAAGCACTGAGTGGTAAGAGGTATGCAAACCTCACTAAACACTAGGCCTAACACCTAGAGCAAGCGCAAAGGGGTGGTCAAACTAACCTAAGCACTTCGCAAAGCACCTACACTAATCACCTAATATTTCATAAAGCACTATGCAAGTCAAGAGCACTAGAATGGTGTATCAACACCCTTGGTATGTTTCCTCACTTCTCCATCCTTCATTTGGCCAGCGATGGGGGTATAAATAGGCTTCCAGTGAAATAGAGCCATTGAACCCCTTTGGTGGGCTTCTCTACGCCCAACTGGACCAGACCATGTGGGCGTGTTTGGACCAATGTCCCTAGGTCCAAACCCTCCAATGGTTACTAAGATAGTGGCCATTTGAATGCAGGCTGGGTGGCTGACAGGTGGGCCACTGTCCGGACCACACTGTTGCTTGGTCCAAACCATGCAACCAGACTGAGTCCAAAGCACTTCACACGTTCTAGAACCTCTCTGGACTAGTCTAGACCAAGCTTGCCATTAGTCTGGATAGTCACTATTTACCGAGTCCGGACCACCCTGAAACTAGGGTTTGTAATCGGACCGGCGATCCATGGTCTGGACCCTCATCAACTCGGGTCCGAAGCTCCTTGTGATGCTCCGTTCACTTCGTTTTTTCATGACCTTGGCGTCTGGCTTGGTTCCATCCTATGTGCTTGGACTTTGCTTGGTTTCTTGAGTCTTCTATTGTGCATCTAAGGTCTTGCTTGAAGTGTTGATCATCGGATCACCTTGTCGCCTTCGTCCAAGTCACGTTTGCATCCTATTGGACTACAAAACAATCACTTGAAAACTCATTAGTCTAACTTGGTCATGTTGATCATCAAACACAAAAATCCAAATTAAATGGGCCAAGGTCCATTTTCGTTACAATCTCCCCTATTTTGGTGATTGATGACAACACGATGAAAACAAGCAAATAATAATAGATATCGAATTAAAAACCTATTTACTTGCTAGGATGCAATGCAAAGGCAAGTTTTTATGATGCTAAAAGATACCACATTAAATGAACTTCTACAACTTATCTTGCCCTTGCCGATGTCCCCTTATGGTATTATGTTCTTAAGCCTGCCCCTAACTCCATAATCCACTTTCCTCCCTTTCCCGGACCATCCCAAATAGGATTCTCCCCCTTTGGTCTTCTCATGACCAAAGCCACTTGTATGCTTGATACCCAATGGATGCTTCCGCTTGAATCAAGGTACCACTTGAAAATATAAAAAAAATTGACTCTGTGGATTTGGTATGAGTTGGGCTTTCTTTTGTTCCTACAATTTCTCCCCCTTTGGAATCAAACACCGAAAAGGAAGACATTAGTAGCACAAGGGAGGGTCAAATTTTGTCATCCTTTGTATGTGGAGTGGAATTGGTCACAAAACTTGACTCTCACATTACATAGACTAAGCTCCCCCTAAGTGTATGGATACATATGGTGGATAGTAAAGCATATGCATAACCGGCAAATCAATGCACAAGGGAGTTTAATCTATATAATGCATGGAGAAAGCATATAAATACCAAATTAAAATCAACATAATGATATCGGTTAGGAATACCACATGAAGAAATCAATTGGATTAACACCACTTGAAATGGGTGGTGGATTTGAAAGCATGATGCTTAGCTCCAGTGACTACATTTTCCTTGCAATGAGACTACTACACACAAGATAAGCTTGAAAAGGTGTTACCCAAAGCGTCCAACTTGTAGAGTAACCTCCCCCTAAAAGTGTGCATACAAGCATAGAATACTTGTAGGAAACATGCACATCGACTTTTAAGGTTAAAATACCACTTTGAAAGATGACACCACATGAATGTGAGAATCATTTTCATAGATGAATTTGGGGAAAATTATCTACAATTTGGACTTTGGCACATATGAAATAAATCTTGAATAAACTAGAGCTATGTGTCGTGCTCCTAAACAATTTAAACCATGTAGGTTTGCTCCATGAGTAAGAGTGATACCGAACAACCCTACCATATGATTTACCTAGTGTATGCATGACAAGAATTAAAACATGCAAATGCAAACCTTGGCGTAAAAGGAACTAGATGCTAATTGAAATTGCATAAAATTAAATCTAGTTGTGTAACAAGGCAAGGGGAATTTGGGTCCATAGTACTCACTAACCCACTTGACAATGACTTTGTCCATCATGATGCACCCCATGAAATGCATCCCAACTTTGCCAAGTCTCCAAATTACCCGAAACCCATTGGGCTTCTCATTTTCCCTCGGGACCCAAACCTTCTTGATGCTCTTCATGTTGGAAATTATCTCCTTTAGCACCCAAATGTGTTTGGCCCCATTTGTGTTGGCTTGCTTGTTTACCTAGATGGCCACCACCTTGTCATTCTTCTTCTTCTTCAACAAGTATGGAGTGGAAGCCTTCTTGTTCACCTTGTTGGTGTAGGTGTTGGAGATCTTGCTTATTGGCTTTTTGTTTTTCTCTTTCTTCTTAGGTCCTCCCCCATTCTTCACCTTGCACTCATAGGACTTGTGGCCTTCCTTGCGGCACACATTGTCACGGAACCGTCCAAATTATAAGAGCACAAGTCCAAAAACAATCACCGAAGCGATCAAATTCTCAAACTTGAGCCCATATAACTCCGGTAGTCCACGAAATCACGAGGGATTTCAAACCAAACCATAACGAGCCAAGATCGTAGTGATTCAACATAACACAACACTTGTTACAACAGTTCAAAAGTAATCTCATACATCGGAGTACAAATAATTTATTACAAAACCAAAGTAAAGATTAGCGGAAGCAACATAATTTCTGAAACCATTTGAAGTCAAATACTGCCAGTACATAGTCACATCCTGCAAAAGCATACCAGAAGAGATACTACAGAGACCATGCCCATATGGTCTAGTCTTCACACCCACATGGCGAAGACAATACTTGCAACAACAAGTACGAATCTGCTACCTGCAACAGGTGGGAATAAACCCTGAGTACGAGAAGGTACTCAGCTAGACTTACCCGACAAAAACCAGAAACAAAGGTGACACCAAGGATTATGCAAGGCTTTATAAAGTGGGCTAGCTTGACTCATTTGTAGAAAAGCTTATTACAGATAAGTAACCATTAATGCTTAAGCATCAAGTTAATAATCATTAACCTGTCATCTAGATTAGCACCTGTACTAGAGCAATCACTTTATTAGGAGCAAACAATATTAACCATAACAGGTATAATAAGGCCATCATCATCATTATCATCAATTCTGAACCATCATTAATAATTAGTGTATCTACGCTGGAGATAACCAGTCAAGTTTCTCACTATCTGGGAGAGACAGCGACTCGAATCGATTCCAACTCAGCTGAGGGGGGTATTCCTGACACTCACCCGGCAAACCCCGCTAAAGGCAGCCGTAGATAACCTTTGGTACAACTCAGGGTGGGCCCGAACAGCGCCGTGTTCTCGGGGATACCTGCCCTTAGACCCTCTGGCTCCCTTCCGAGGCGACTTTTACTTTTTGACTTCGCAGCCTGAGTTGAGCTACTAGGCTTCGCGGTTGGCAACCTTAGGCCGGCCAACTAAATGTCAGGCATGCGTTCAAAATGACATAGAAGGCTCTAGGTCTCGGTCCTTAATCAACACAGATGGGGATAGATCCACACCCAAGACCTCCATGCCTTGCTGCTTCATTATCATCATCCCGCCCGGTCTCATTTTATTTCATTAACACATGGTTTATTTCCACGATAGCAAACATAGCCAACCGTGACCTGATAAGTCCCTATATCTCGCAGGTGACAGGAAATCACCCGACTTCTACCGGTCTAATTTAGCAGGGCTAAGCATAGATACGATCCTGTCTACATAGGATTTAAGGTTCGAATTGCTGGACATGGAGTGTTATCAATGCAGCAAGGGTTTTCAACCAACTCTTATCACGTAATGCAGCAATACATATAACATGTATATATAGATAATTGCTTTGAAAGTAGGAGGCTTATAATGCTCCGGGGCTTGCCTTAACCGAAAGAAGAGAGATCAAAGGTCGGCTTCAAGAACGGTTCCCACGTCTTTTCCGACTTCGGCGGACTGGACCTCCGGCTCCCGAACGGACTCCAACTTCGGGTTCCACGCCCAGCGAGACTTCGCTCGAGACACGATCCTCGACACACCTATTGCATGTATATGCATCCAATGAATTTCATGTATGCACCAAGGATGACATGCTGATTTATGAACATGCATGAATGATGTGAAGATGGATGTAATGACATAGCAACATCATAAGCACAAAACCAAGTTATGTGGTGCTCTATTCAAATCACTTCAAGCTTAGGTGTAAATTTCCTCTCTGGTATTAACATGTTTGAACATCTCTACGAAACCACTAAGTGCCACCAGGTTAAGACTAAACACACACATAACAAGATTCCAGCAATTTAACATTTCCAACAAGTTATCAGCAATAGCTAAGAACATTCATAACTGGAGTTCTACAAATCCAAATGACTTTCAAGAAGACATTATGGAAAGCTTATGAAATTGTCTATATTTTATTTATAAACCTCTAAGCATGATTTCATCATTTACCAGGTCAAAATAGCACATGTACAGAATCTGTTCTAAAAGACAGAGAGCACTTCCAAAACTGAACCCAGCTTGGGACAGCTGCCATTTCTAAACTATAAGTCCAAATGCTACCAAAATTTACAAGCAACTAGTTCATGAAATCCTCAACAACTTTGTTATAGATCACTAAGCATGAAAATCTCATTAACATAGCCTAACTTACTTAACCACCAAATCTGTCCAGAAAAGATAGATTTGTACAATTAAATATCAAGTGATGTTGAGAACATCACAAATGACCTACCCAACTTCACTAACAGTTAGACCATGTTTAAGTAACACCAAATCAAGTCATGGCACTAGCATAATTATTTATCTAATCCCCTTTTTCTATTTATTTAGAGTGCATAAGCATAAATGGCATCACATATAAAATGTAACTAGAAAATTCTAATAAAATTACAAAGGCAAATATATGCTAATAAGAGGCTACCATAAAAATTTCACCTCATTTTGACAAGTAGATTAGGAGATATCAAAATAACAAAAAGATAAGTGCTAATAAAACCTATAACAAAGGAATTTTATAATTGGAGCAAATGAACTTCAAAAGGGCTCAAAATTTAACTAGAGCATCTTTATACCATGAATAGCTTCTCACAAAATTTTCATAGCCAAAGGATCACTACACAGGGAGATACAAAAACTACAAAAATTACATAATTAACTAGAGGCATAGCGAAATTAATTACAAACTTCAGAAACATAAATTAACATGCCATATTTTATTTCACTACAGTATATTACACATCATGAGGATTCCAAAAAGTCCTCATTTTCCTTTTTATGATTTTTCTACTATTTTCTATGAATTTCCAAACATTAGCAACATATAAGGCATTTCAGGAAAAGAATAAAACTAAAATAAACAAACCTAAATCTAATCTCCAGCTCGGGCCGGCCTAGCAGGCCAACTCGGCCCACGACGACCCAATCAAGCGCGCAGGGGGAAAACCTGCGCCGACAGGCGGGCCCCGCCCGTCATGGGCACAGAGGCAGGGGAGGAGGTCCGGTCGGCACTAGCTCGCCGCTGATGACTCCTCCAACGACGCCGACTACACAGGTGTGCTCCTCACCTCATCCCGCACCATGGCAACTGGTTTTCCCCAACGCTATCACACCTGAGCACGCTCGTCACCGACAATGGTGGACGGCGGCAGCGGTGCATGTCGACGGCAGCGAAATCGGCATCACACGGTGATCTAAAGGCACCTACACGCTCTACATCGACCCACGAACACGAGGGGATCATAAGCGAGACACGAAATCAACTACAACTACATGGCCATGAGTGGCGTTCGTGGTGTACCCATGAGAGCTAGCCGGAGTGGTGGTGTTGCTCGCTGTCCGAGCCAACTCAGGCGGTAGCGTCTTACATTCAACACGATCTACCCAAGGGACGCACAGAACATGAGTCAAATCGAGCAGAAAGCAAACATGCAAGGCGTATTCAAGCTTGTGGTGGCGGCGGTAATGGCGGGCGTGCCAAGGCTCAGGCGCATTCTGACCTATCCGCGGCGGTAGCGTCTAAAAGGTTAGGGCCTACACCATCAACGGCCTATAAGGAACTCAGAATGAAACAAAGAAGAGACGAAAGAGCTTCGGTGGAGGCCGACCACGTCAAGCCTCAAGCTTCGGCGGACTCCCTAATGGCGACATTGACGGAACTCACGGCACGGCCTTGTCAAGCACGAAGAGGTCCAAACCAGAGACGCACAAGCTAGCAGGGTAGAGGCGAAGCTATGGGCAGATTTTTGTGGCTGGCGGTGCGGTGGCGCTCGCACATGAGCTCACCGAAGCTTGCGGTGGTGATGGTGCGGAGTTTTTCGCTGCGGTGGAGACAGCAGAGAGGGAAAGGAATGGCGAGCGAGAGCGAGGGTTGAGGTGTCAGCTCGGCCTTCACATTTGTGCATGCGCTCGCGACGTGGAGGCATCAGCAGAGCATGAACGCCACGTGGTGGCTCGACGCTGAGCTGGCCGCCACGACAGCGCCTGCTCTCTGAACCCACGCCTGATCAGAGCGACTGACAGGCCAAGTTGGGAGCTCAAGATCTCACAAACGAGTTCGAATTGGGCCAAAGTGTTAAATACAAAACTGTAGTTCTAAGTAAGATCTCCAAGTTTAGCAATAGGATCATGAGCTAACTCGGCTTGGTTAGTGAGATACAGCGCCCCAAAGTGAGGCACATGAAAACTGAAACTGAGTTTCAGTTATCCCCCCAACTGAAACCCGATTTTCAAAGCACTCTAACTCATAAACCATTGAGAAATAGGTGATGGTGTTATTGACGAACTTGTAGAGCTAAGTGAGTACTACAAAAGTGTCAATATGGGTTAGAGCTGGTTTGGTCTAGTTTTCAAACTACAAGCTCCCAAAGATGGTTACATGAAACTGAAATCCATTCCAGACTTAGCTGATTTTTCAGTGCTGAAAAACAGCCCCTACACCTGACTTGTGGGCCATGTTAGGCATGTTCCAAGCATTTTCATGAGTTGACCACTGAACAACTTTTGTTCCTCATGAAATTTGGCACAAACTTTGTTAAGGTGTCACAGCCATGCAAAAACTCTAGGCTATACTTTTTGTTAAGTCAAACAAGGAAGGTCCTATAGGTCAATTAGTCAAAGCATGAGTCAACATGGAATTAGGGCATGGCATAAAAATAAACCCTAGGTCATTTTGCACCACTAACAAGATACACATATTACCAATGCCTTAAACACACATTAGCATCACCTATGCATAAGAGTTACTCAAGTAGGCATTGAAACACTATTGCTATAACTAATGAAACATCACTAACATAATTATTGAAACCTAATGTTGCATATGTTTCAGGAGCATGTTTCACATGTTTTCAAGCATAACAAACTAACACATGTTCTAGCATAGTCCAGATACAAGATATTATCACTACCACCCATAACATACATATGTTGCAATGTTGCAAGGTCATGTTTCAAGCAAGGATGCACATGAAATGATGATGCTTATGGTAATGCCATGCTATGACCATGATCAAATGATGCTAAAATGCAAGGCAAACACCTGGGGTGTTACACACGTAGCAAACCACAGTTTGTCCATCATCAAGCTTCTTCACTCCCTTGACGGTGTTATCTTGATGAGATTGGGTTTGCTCTGTCTTGCCTTGTACTTGAGTCAAGTCCTTGGTGAGGCAAGCCACTTCTTGCTTGAGTTGCTCATTTTCTAATGCGACTTCTTGTGTACATGTTTCTACAATGACTTTCTCAAAATGAACTTGGTCGCAAATGGGTGAGTCTAATATACATAAATCATTGCAAGAAGTAGAGTCATCCTTTTTAGTCATATCAAAGATTGAGCTTTTCTTTTTAGGTTCCTCAGTGGGGGTTGTACTGATGGCTTCAAGATTACAAATTTTATTAGTTAGCTCATCACAATGTTTGCACATGGTTTCCATTTTAATTAGCAAACTTTTATAAGCATCTTGAGCTAGCTAACTTTTCTTTTAATTTTTCATTTTTCTTTACAAGTTGCTCATCATTAATTGTGCTTTCATTAGTGCTTGCACTAGCCTCAAGTTGCTCAATTTTAGTAGATAGCTCTACATTAAGATTGGCAAAAGTTTCATATTGTTCAAGCAAAGTTTTATTAGCTTTTTGAGAGCTATCTAATTTATCTTGTAAAACTTTTAGCTTCTTTTGTTGGCTAGTGCAAACCTTAGCACATTCAAGATTATGTTGCACAATTTTATCATATGAAGGCGTTTCATCATCACTATTACTCTCACTAGAGGATGAGCTTTCGTTACCTCATGCCATAAGGCACACATGAGAAGAGCTTGATGATGAGTGCTTGCGGCCATGCCTCTTGTGTTGGACTTCATCTTCACTTGATGAATGTCACACCCGGTTTTGAAAACAAAACCGAATGCACATCACATGTATGCTATGATCTGTTTATTCATACATGCGACGACAATATAGTGATACAAATCAATGTTTATTACTAAAGCGATTACATATTACAAAATGACTAGAGGGTCTAAACAAAAATTACATCAAAGTATGAGCGAAGCAGCGTCTCCATCCCCGCAGGCAGCCGATCGGGGGTACACCAGCCTAGCATCGACACCGTCTTTAGGAAACACCATCTTCTAGAAACTCTATCTTCTAGTCTTAACAGGTGGGTAGGGTAGCAAGGGGAACAAAGAGGAAGGGTGAGTACATCAAAAAGTATTCTGCAAGTGTAGGAAAGTATGACATGAGGGCCAACACAAGGAAAGGCTTACAAGGTTTGACACACACGCTTAAGCGACTGTTGGTATATTTAACGCACACAGATAAATCTGCAAACGCACGGATATCGCTGTAGCTTTCACCCGAAAGTATTCCAAGTATCATATCCATAGGAAAACATGTGAGACTAACTATGATCTGACTTAACTAGCGGTAGCAACAAGGTTAGGATGAATAGGAGTGTAGAGAGGAAAACTAAGGTTCTCTAGTTCTGACTTGGGTAAGCTATGTCTTCTACTATTTAACTAGGGACATTACTTAAGGAAAAACACCAGCAGAGGATGCTTTCCGTAATAATCACTTCCTACTTGCCCTACAAATAGGAGGTGGACTATAAAGGATTCAATGAGGTTGTAAGAGTTACCCTCATGAGCTACCATAGATCTGGAATGCAGGATGCATCCACGAGTAACCTGAGTCTAAGCAACACGCTTGCACTACAATTACTACTTACTCTTCCCGGATAAAGAATAAAGCACTCAAATGAGTTATAAACCTGATGAATAATATAAACAAGAAGCTTGCTTGAATCAGAAGTTGATTACGAGAGAAATCTCAGAAGCAAGCTTAGATAGAACTTGGATCCGCCAAGGTACAAGCCATAGATAGAGCACCGACAAGCCGGCATCTCCTCCAAACTCTTCCCTCACTCTCCATCTCACTATTATTTACAAGACTAGATCCTATGGAGCACTAATCTTTTCTTGATAGCTGACTCTGATCCTGACGAGGAGAATATGAATTAGGGTTTTAGGATGACCTTTAGGGAGGGGGTAGGGTCTGCTATATATAGGCCGAGGTGGAGTAGGGGGCAAGGAATCGCCATGTCATCAATCCGCGTCAATTTCCTCGATCACTGTTGGATGCACTGACTATAAACCGCCTTAAATTAACGATGTAGATCTTGGAAACGCATACAAGGTGGCGGAGGGCGAACGGACTCTGGAGCAGGCCGCTCGGCCTAGGGCTTGGGACGGCCGACCCACTTTCGTGACTATTTGGCCCAAGCTTTGGCGTGGTGTCTTCTGGAACCTTCTAGAGTTGTCTTTCACAGTTTTCGCGGGTTGAATCACTTGTTGTCGTCGGTTTGCTTGTTTGGAGTGTATGACAGTGGTCCTAGGAGCTGTTTTCTAGATAAATCCTCCTGCAGTCACGAAATCACTAAAGTCGTGGAATTCATTAGTTTAAACCCCTATACCTATGTTTGGTGATGGAATCAAATATAAATGAAAGTTATGTTGACGGTTTATATTTGGTGTTAGTGACCATCAACAGTGACACATCCTAATTTTCCTTGAATCCTTAGCGCCTAATTACTTGGTGAAATCTGCCTTCTCCTCAACCATCTGAACCAACACTCGAATCCCATCTGAGCAAACCAACCATTCTCTTACCAAGGGAACCACCCATCTGAACCACAGCCATCTATTCAAGAAGAAGTACAGGCCGCTCTTGACCATGAGTACGGCTGATATATCAGTTTTACACTCTGCAGAGGTTGCACACTTTCATCACGAGTCATGTTTTCCCCATCACACTTCACACTACCTAGGTGCTTAGCGGGGTCACACTACAAGGCCTTTACAAAGCTGTGGTTCCCACCCCTGTGCATTCACTAAGGATTTGCCGATTTAGGCCCCCTCTTGTGCCACCAAACTCTCCACAATGCACAGAAATGGGCAGCCAATTAATCAGCCAGGGCCAGAGCCATATAGCCCTCGTGGCTGCACGGTTAAGCCAGGTTACTTGTCCATGAACCGGTCCTTATAATCAAAGCAGGAACTAGCACAGTCCATTCCACCAATTCCAACATCCACCAGAAAACATTTACCAAATTTTTGACAACATACCACGCCACCATTTCCAACCATCCTGCTGGATTCCTAGTCACCATGTTGCTAAAAACATTACCATTCCCATGTTGGATAGATCATTAATCGAGATTAAGTTATAACCTTCCCAAACCCAAGACTGCAAGCTAAGCATAACAACTACCCATCCAAACCGGGTTTCAAGGATGATATAACAAGTTCTAGTAAACCCTAACTTGGGATTCAAATTATGACTCTGCATGCAACAAATGGTCTAACTACTCTAACTCAAAGTAAAACAAATATAGGTGCAAGATGGTCAAGGACACTTGCCTCCAAACGCTAGTCAGACATTCTAATATCTCCTCTAAAACATCTTCGATCAACTCTTCTTCGGTAGATAGCAACACATGTACAAGCATAACAAATATACCTAAAAAATAGTACACCAAATATTACGAAAACATACTATAAAGACTACTAACGTGTAGGGCTTGTTCCTACGATCGCATGAGCGCAAAAACCACTTAAAACGGAGCTACAATTTAAAAGTTACGGGCTTTTAAAGTTGGATGGCAAAGCTTTAAATAAAGAAAACTCGTTTTTGAATCTTAAATAAATAAAACTGAAAAAGAAAAGAGATCTGAGCTGCAGGTATGGAAACAACAAAAAAAACAGAGGTTGAAACGGAAGATTTACATGACTCATGAAATAGTGGTTCAATTTGACAGAAGTCAAGGGGATAGATTGCAAGTTCCCGTGCACTATGCTGTGAACTCGGCCCATGAACCGTGGACCGGGGAGAACCTGTGAGAGCGTTGCACCATAAACCTTGTCCATGATGAAGCCGGATTTGGAGTTGTATTTCGGGATTTATTTATCTTAGGTGTGTTCACTTCGCGAAAAGTAGGTGAAAAGTTATCTTTCGTTGTTATTTGGCAAAATTTGTCCAATCATGAACTAACTAGGCTCAAAAGATTCGTCCCGACATTTACAGACAAACTATACAATTAATTATCTTTTTTACCTTTATTTAATGCTCCATGCATGCGTCGAAAGATTTGATGTGATGGGTGAAAAAGGAAATATTTTGGGTTGAGATGTGGAAGTGAACAACGCCTTAAAAAAACGGCCATAAATTATGCATGATGTTGGACTGACATCATGAAGCTGACAAGAGAAAAAGCCACGGACAACTTGTTAGTGTGAGGTGTACGTATATTTATATTTCTCATGTATTTCTAGAATTATTTCTGTGAAGAAAAACGGCCGTAATGTGTGTGTAATGGCATGATGGTGTCAACAACCTAACAAGAACAGGGCGTCGGACGGAAGGAGCTCACGGTGCCATGGCCGGACTTCGCCGGCGCAGCTCGGCTGCGAGCTAGAGGGCGAGGAGGAAGACAGGGAGAGGTGCAAGCGGACGAGGAGCTCACCACGCGTCTGATGAAGGTGATCTCAGTGACGAACGCAGTACAGAGGAGACGTGCTCCACGGGGAGGACGACGAGGAGCTCCGGCGAGCGAGCACGGGCCTGAACGAACAACCACGGATTCCTGTCAAAATGATCGTGGTGTGAGCGCGAAATCTCTGCGAGTTCAATGAAGGAGAAACGAAGAGGAGGCGGCTCAACCGAGGAGATCGCCAGCAGCCGAGGTCGACGCAGCAATGGCGACGGCGACTGCGACTAGTGGCGCTGGAGTGGATATGAGAGACAAGGAGCGATCGGTTGATGGCGAAAATGTGCAGAGGGGCTCGAACTTGGATTTTATAGTGAGAAGGGGGAGGACGAATTTGGACGGGATTCAAGCTCGGTTCTCGGACATCAATGGTGGCCGTCGGTTAAGGCTATAATGGCCTCAAAACAGCTGAATGAAGAAGGCAGAGTGAAGAGGGGGAGTGATGGAGTGCAGTAATGGGGTTGGTTTACTGCAGTATTGACGGAGGAGGCTTCAATGGAGGTCGGTTTCTCCATTAATGGAGTACAGAGAGAGAGGGAGCGCGCTGGATGGAAGTTGAAGAAGGCCTGACGTGTGGGCCCGCCCTGGCAGCGAGATGGAGAGAGGAGACGCTGGTGCGGGCTGCTGCAGCGCGGACACGGGCCTCGGCCCAGGTAGAGATGGAGATCGGTCTTTTCCTTTTTCCTTTTCTTTTGCAAATTCATTTGAAAATCAAACCAAAGGCTTTTTGAACCAAACAAATTTTGAAAACTTTTTAAAATATTTCTAAATTTTGGAAACAATTTTGAACTTGTTTCACAATAAATTTTTAATACTTTATTTATTTTGTAAATAGAGCAAAAACCAATTTGAACCTAGATTGAGTTTTAAATAAATATTTTCACCCAATAAAATTATGCATGCGGTGTGAATGCAACCCCTCATTAAATTAAACTGTAACATTATTTTAAAATTTTCATTTTGCACAATTTTATTTACCAGAAGCCTATTTAGATCTTGGAAATTTTAGAAAATTCACAAAATCATATATTTTATTTAGTGTTTTCTATTCACAACCCAAAATAGAAATTTTGAGGTATGACAATGAATCATCCCAAGTCTTGATTGAAGTGAGGGCTTGGCGTTTCTCTTTTCTTGCTTTCTTCTTGTCTTTGGGTGTGAGCTTGTTTGGACAATCTTCCACAAAGCTCCTTGCCACATCCATAGCATTCTTTCTTTCTTTGCTCTTTTCTTTGATCGGTGAAGATGCAATCTTCAATCTGGATGGGCACACCCTTGACATTGAGCTAGTAGATCAACTTCTCCACTTCTTGTATGAGCTTGAGTGAATCATCAATGTCGGAAGTGGAGGAGGATTGATCATCACTTGATTCTTCTTCTTCTTCATCATCCTCCTTTTCATCTTCATTTGAGGAGCTTGAGCTTGAGCTTGTCTCAACTTGCTTGCCCTTCATCTTCTTTAGCTAACCACATGCGAGAGCAATGCCTTTGCTTGATGAAGAGACTTGTTCTTGACCCATCTTGCGTGACATTTCATATGCCAATTACAATGACCGGGGTCATGTTGCTCAAGTCCTCCATGTTGTGAAGGATGGTGATGATGCTTCCATATTTGGAATGTGGTAGCACCGAGATGATCTTCCTCACAATATCCGCATCACCTAGCTTTGTCAATCCTATAGAATTGAGCTCATTGATAATTAGATTCAAAAGAGAATACATATCATGAACAAGCTCATTTTCATTCATTTTAAAAGAATCATGGAGTTGCTTAGCTAGGCAGTGTTTTTGCTCGTAGACATTACTTGTGTCGTCATGGAGCTCATGGAGTTTTAACCAAATTTCATGTGCCATTTTTAAAGTGAACACTTGGTTGAAACATCCCTGCTAAAAGATTCAAACAAGCAATTTTAGATCTTGCATTTAGATGAATTTCCTTTTCATCACCCGCGGTGGGTTTCTCGAGATTATTTAGGGGTTTCATCCCATCGCGGGTGACTCTCCAAACACCTAGATCAATCGCTTCAAGGTAAACGGCCATTCTAGCACTATAGTAGGGAAAATTAGTGCCGTCAAAGTGCGGAGGCCTAGAGGTATCCATCCCAACCACTCTAAATAGCGTTAGCTCAAATGGCGGTGAAGCCAAAGGTCCAAATTGAGCCAACCGGCTTTGATACCACTTGTAGGGACCATGACGTCTAAGAGGGGGGTGAATTAGGCAACTTAAAAATCTACTTCTAAACTATGGCCTCTAATTTCAATCTTAGCAAAACCTATGCAATAAGATAAACTATCTAAATGTGCAATTACGGTTTTGCTAGTGTGTTGCTATCTCTACCGCAAAAGAGTTATGCAACCTAGGTTTTAATCCTATCAACTAAGCTAGGAAAGGTAAAGCACACAACCAAGGTAGCAATGCAAATGCGAAAGCTAAAGATGAGGTAGCGATGTAAACTCCCGTCGATGACTCCGGTATTTTTACCGAGGTGTCGAGAAGCACGCAAGCTTTCCTCCACTCCTCGTTGGAGCCCCTCGCAAGGAATCCCTTGCAAGGGCCAAGCTCCCGGTCGGGTAACTCTATGGATAGCTTCAGGCCTTCCCCATGTGCAAGCGGGTCTCCAGTTAAGCCACTGTTGACGGTAGATAAGTATTATTTTTTAACTATCAACATAGCATGAAAAAGGACTAAAAAATAATTAGCACTTAGATATATGGGGTTTACTGATATAATTCTATGAGTTTTGGTGAATGTCTGTTTCTACAGGGTGTCAGCTGAAAAGAACCAAGGAAGGCCCACATGTCAGGTTTACATAGAGACAACAGGGCCACACATAACTTTTCTATAATCTAGAAGATACGAGAAGACTCTAGAAACAAACCGGAGGCGAAACGGGCCCGAAGGCCGGGCAGGCGTCCCAAGGGTGGGGGTGGGCGCCCCACCCAGGTGGCCAATCAGGCTCCACCTCCTAGATCAGGCCTCCACCGCTTTTGAGGATTAATAATAATCGTAGATCAAGGTAGGTTTGATCCAAGGGTTGTGGTGCTTCCTAGAGGGCTATATAAGCAAGGCCCCTGGCCCCTAGAGGAGGCATCCCTTAAACCCTAATTCATTATTTCCTAGCCAGGATTAGGTGAGAGGTATCCCATGAAAGGATGACCTCTTTAGGGGATTAGGTCTAGCTTCTTCAATGTAATAGATTAGTATCTTGGGAGAGAGGGTCGAGTTGGGATCTTGCTCGAGGTTCTAGATCTAGTCATGGAGGCTTGGTAAAGCCTTGTATCTTGTCACACCTAGTTTTAAAGAACTAAACCAGGTCAGCCATATGTGTGCCCAGGAAGTCCACACATATGTCAGAATGAAAAAGTATCAGAAACAATGTTATTATATAGCGTATACATAGCTATAAATTAACACTTACATCAGAGTATCGCGGAATGGTGACTAAACTTCAGGCTCCATTCTTCTCAGGGACGGCTGATTGGTGGATCCATATGCTAAGCACTTTTGAAAGACTTCTGGAAACTCCACTACACCTTCATCCTTCTTCTAAGCAACACCTTACTACACACTGGGGTGTGGTGGAAATAGCAAGAGTGAGTCCATATCGAACTCAACAAGTATAACACAGGGTTCATGAGGCACAAAAGGCTAGACACTGTTTGACAGCATTTAGCTTTTAATCATTATTTACTTAGCGACTGAGTAGCATCAAGGTAATCCAAATCCCATTAATGAATCAATGATCAATTGTAATAAGAATAATGAAATAACATTAACATGTCATAATAATAAAAAAACAGTATTAAGCATGTTACATCAATGGTGATCATTTATTCTGTAAGAATACCCAAGGCCGCTCGTGTCCGTGAGCACAGCTAGTATGCTAGTTTATTAAACTCTGCGAAGAGGTGTACACTTTCACTGTGAGTCATGACTTTCAAATGCATGGGTTTGCAAGGCCCAAAACATCGGAAACCATATAAAGTCATTCAAAAGTTCGGCTAACAAGTTAGGGCCATTAGATTCACTCGGCAGGCAGATGTAGAACCCCCCTTCCCAGTGGCACATAACTCGTAGCCTATACACACAAAGGATAGGGGCTCGCCCTACACCCAAAGTGGCAAGCTATTCTTTCGTCATTTAAGGTAACCACTAACAAGCTAGAAAAGTTCTCTTAAATAACTAAAGCTAGAGCCATATAGCCCTCACAGCTGTACTGTCAATCCCGGTTAATACTTACAGATAAGTCCTTATGGAGAGTAACTAGAGCAACAAACAAACAACATAGTGCTCTAGTCCCCTTATAACATGAATTAAATCATCTTAATGGTTGATTGCACCATTCATTAGTCATATTACAAGATCAATGTTCATAAATCAAGCACTAGCCAAGCTACCCAAATGCATAATCCCATAGGTGACAAGGAATCAAGATATCAATCACTAAGTTAAAATCTCTAAGGTTGCCAAGGAGGACACATGCATATGATAGCAATTATAGTGAATAGGTTAACAAGGATGGTCCTATGTTATACTTTCTTTTTCCCAAAGTTAGCTACTCATAAGTCTTCAACCTCTGTCTCTGATCTTGAGCTTCTATTGTACTTGTCGGTCCTCTGCTCCTAGTCTTCAGCACTCGCGAATCACAGTTCTACTCGCAGCAACCAAGCACAGCAAACAGACAACAAACACACTTAAGAACACACATTATACAAAGAAGACACTTTAAAAGGAAGCGCACTAAACATCACGGCTTGTTGCTACGGTTACGAGAACGTAGGAACGACTAAGGATGAAGCAATCGGTACAGAGGACATGTCTATCGAGGTTGGCAACATAACTGAAGAAGACAAACTAAACACTTGATCTATTTTGGTTAATGAAATTAAGTGATTAAACAATTTAAAGAATTAATCTAGAACTGAATTAGTCAAATTATAGTTAATTAGAAAAGGCAGAATTAAACCTTAATTAGAAACTATTCCAGGTTGCTGACAGCACAGATGCGTCGCCTTGTGATTTTCATAACTCCCAAACCATAATTGCTATCATGGTGGTTCTTACCGTCAGAGAAACATATTGAAGTCTACTGTTGTCTAGAATTTATCCATGATTTTTGGGTATCGAAAAATAGAGGTATAAGCTAAGGAAGACATACTGCTCTGAAAAGACAAGATAAGGTAGGAACGAGATTCAGAGAGACTAGAGAAATAGATAACACTAATCTTCAAGTCTTAATGCTTCTTTGATTTGTGTTGATGAGATATAAGACATGGATCAAGGATAGCCAAAAGATGATAAGAAAGATAAGGTTTGATCTTCAGTTCTTCGTACCTCATCGCTTGAGATATTCAGGAATTGTTGTTGTTGACAGCAGATGCTACCCCACTTAATAAAGATCCTGTTTCACCTGGCGATGTCATTGAAGGCAACACTTTATTTAAGGCTTGCTGCTATTGATGAGTCCTTCTTCGTGTGTTGATCCTCCATTAAGATGAGATAAAGAAGGTATCACGACAACCAAGGGTAGACAGGAACGGTGTAAGAGAAAATGGCAAGAATTAGGATTGATTGAAAAATTAAGTAGGATAGAAGATGACATTACCCCACTTAATATGGATCGAGCTACTCCTCAAGACTTATACCTTCAGAGTCACCTTTGAAACACGAGAACAAGGACAACACACAAGCAACACATCAAGCAAAACAAGCACACATCACATCATCGGTACTACACGTGCTTCTTCAACAATGGTGGTCATCCTAAGAGAAGAGTATGGATGATAAAAGGCCATCGAATCTTTGAACCAGGTGGGATCAGAAAACATTTAGTAAAAACAAAATAAAACAAAATCCAAGGGAGTAAGAAATAATAGCTCAAAGGAAGCTATCAAGAAAGGGATACAACAGGATAAGGAACAGGAAATAGTCAAAATCAATAAGTCAAGGGATGACAAAATAGTTTTATAGTAAAATAAGTTTTAGAATACGTCCAGTGCTACTTGGCATTTGTCCTACAGTCAACACCGCCCTGATACCACTCTGTCACACGCGGTTTTAAAGAACTAAACCAGGTCAGCCATATGTGTGCCTAGGAAGTCCACACATATATCAGAATAAAAAAGTATCAGAAACAATGTTATTATATAGCGTATACATAGCTATAAATTAACACTTACATCAGAGTATCGCGGAATGGTGACTAAACTTCAGGCTCCATTCTTCTCAGGGACGGCTGATTGGTGGATCCGTATGCTAAGCACTTTTGAAAGACTTCTAGAAACTCCACTACACCTTCATCCTTCTTCTAAGCAACACCTTACTACACACTGGGGTGTGGTAGAAATAGCAAGCGTGAGTCCATGTCGAACTCAACAAGTATAACACAGGGTTAATGAGGCACAAAAGGTTAGAGACTGTTTGACTGCATTTAGTTTTTAATCATTATTTACTTAGCGACTGAGTAGCATCAAGGTAATCTAAATCCCATTAATGAATCAATGATCAATTGTAATAAGAATAATGAAATAGCATTAACATGGCATAATAATAAAAAAACAGTATTAAGCATGATATATCAATGATGATCATTTATTCTGTAAGAATACCCAAGGCCGCTCTTGTCCATGAGCACGGCTAGTATACTAGTTTATTAAACTCTGCGCAGAGGTGTACACTTTCCCTGTGAGTCATGACTTCCAAATGCATGGGTTTGCAAGGCCCAAAACATCGGAAACCATATAAAGCCATTCAAAAGTTCGTCTAACAAGTTAGGGCCATTAGATTCACTCGACAGGCAGATGTAGAACCGTCCTTCCTAGTGGCACATAACTCGCAGCCTATACACACAAAGGACAGGGGCTCGCCCTACACCCAAAGTGGCAAGCCATTCTTACGCCATTTAAGGTAACCACTAACAAGCTAGAAAAGGTCTCTTGAACAACTAAAGCCATAGCCATATAGCCCTCATAGCTGTACTGTCAATCCCGGTTAATGCTTACAGATAAGTCCTTATGGAGAGTAACTAGAGCAACAAACAAACAACATAGTGTTCTAGTCCCCTTATAACATGAATTAAATCATCTTAATGGTTGATTGCACCATTCATTAGTCATATTACAAGATCAATGTTCATAAATCAAGCACTAGCCAAGCTACCCAAATGCATAATCCCATAGGTGACAAGGAATCAAGATATCAATCGCTAAGTTAAAATCTCTAAGGTTGCCAAGGAGGACACATGCATATGATAGCAATTATAGTGAATAGGTTAACAAGGATGGTCCCATGTTATACTTGCTTTTTTTTTCCCAAAGTTAGCTACTCATAAGTCTTCAACCTCTGTCTCTGATCTTGTTGCTACGGTTACGAGAACGTAGGAACGACTAAGGATGAAGCAATCGGTACAGAGGACTTGTCTATCGAGGTTGGCAACATAACTGAAGAAGACAAACTAAACACTTGATCTATTTTGGTTAATGAAATTAAGTGATTAAACAATTTAAAGAATTAATCTAGAACTGAATTAGTCAAATTATAGTTAATTAGAAAAGGCAGAATTAAACCTTAGTTATATTTTATTTATGAGTAATCAATAGTATTTCATATTTATAAATTATATAACCTGACAAATATACAAGCACTAACTGAACCATCTCATGTTTTATATTTAAACTAAACAAATTATAATCAAGAACCAGTTAATATTAATCGAGTTAAAACTAATCTTATTTTATTTGATAAAGTTTTGTCACATAATTTATATATATTAAGAAAGTTAAACTTTATATGTGCAAAGAAAATAATTAAATATGTGAGAACTTCTACTCGAACTAGATAGGACATGTGTTCAAGCTAATAAATTATAATTTACAAAAAATACATTGATGACAGAAGTTAAATCATGTTAAACTTTGACTTAGCAAAATAAAATGACATGCGAGAACACCTATTTTTGAGTTTAATATATGCAACATGGTTTATCTAATCAAGTTATAAGTAAAGAAAATATATTCATGTAGCAGTTAATCATGTTTAACATCTATATCAGATAGCATAGTGTAACACATATATTGCTTATAGATTAGAAAACTAATTACATGCAAATTAATCAAATTAATATTTAACTATATAATAAACAAATAAACACGTGAGATGATAAGCGTCGCTGCTAGGACATAGATCAGAGCGATATGAAACTAACGCAACAAAATGAGTGCATCACATATGCAATGTATTAAAACTAAGCAAGTATAATTAAAAGCATATTTAAGTTAACAATGAATCGTATTAATTCTTTTGTGTAAAATGTCAAACAAATAAACCTATATTGATTTAAGTTATAATCTAGTTGCAAGCATATATATTAATTAAATTAATATTTTACTATGTTCAGAAAATATGTGATATGAAAAACATCTGCACGGACATAAGGATCACATCGATACAATGAAGTCGACACGAATCTAACGCAACTGAAACCGAAACAGAGCAAAACGGAGTAAAAACGAAGAAATAACGCGGCTACACTTACATTCAGAACTATGTCAACCAGGGCAGCTCGCAGATCAGGCAGGAGGTAGCAAGAGGCATGACCCTTTGGCAGTGAAGGACGTGCAACAGCTGTAGATGAACACAACACCACCGTGTTTCATCGTGGGTTGCTACTTGCTTCCTGTTGTGTGTTGTTGCATCCATTAGAGAGGATCGGATTTCTGAACTCCATATGGCTGGAACAGATCGACTTGCATGTCTGACCGGCGGCAAGGCAGCGATGTAAAATAGACGTGGGAGATAAGAACACATGCAAGGTGCTCACCATCCGTATAAGCCAGACTGCAGCCACGACGGTTAGTAGGTCGTCCAGATTGTAGCCACGTGCAGGCGAAGGCGAGCGACGAAAGGCGTCTTGCATCTATCTCGTCTCGGCAAGTTGGCGTGTCCTCAGCTTCAAGCTCGGAAGAGAGCCGCGAACGACGGTGAAGTAGCAGACAACGTCCAAAAGAACGGTGGCTTCGTCGGCTCGTTGGCAAGATCAAAAGGCGAGGGCAGGGAGAAGTTAGGGCTTGAGTGGCAGCGGAGATCGAACATGGCTGCTAGCTCGACGCGAGGCAGCGCTTGGTCTAGGGTTCGGGGAAGGCGGTGCGTTGCAGTAGGGCTGTCCCTAGGGGCATGCGGCCAGGGCCTCAGATTCTCATAGGCCTCCATGTATATACTGTATATATAGTACCATTATCCATATTGGTGTTGAATTGTTTGTTTGGCCCAATAGCATTGCCCATTATCAAGTGTATTAGGCTAATAGAAAATGATTTCTGCTCACGTACCTCTGTTGACCAAAGATGAACTAGGCGCCCTGCAACTCCTGACGACATGCTGCTCCTGCTCGGCCGGCTAGCCACATGCGCAGGGCAGGGTGCATGGTCGGCATTGAGTGCTAGTAATTGCCGTGCTAATGAAGCTCCTGGATGTCAATCGAGTAGATGCTTGCAAGAAAATCAGCAAAGGGTGCATACAGACCGATGGAGATGGCGGACGAATGGTTTTTGCACAGCGGAGCTCGGCAGAAGATCAAAGGCGGCGACGACGGTTCTACTCGGCGAGATCAGAGAAGCTTCAAACGGTGGTCGCCACAGCAGTGGACGGAGCTAGGACTCGACGGTGGATGGACTTAGATGACGGGCGGTTCGCTCTGGCTTCTCATAGGGGTGGATCGGTTCACGTCTCCCACACAGAAAATCCCAGGAAACACAGGGTTCGCAATGACAGCTTCTGCTCGGCAAAGTCCGAGCTAGGCATGGGAGATAGTCCAAGGACGTACGCAGCCGATATACGGGTACCTGGGCTTGTGCAGTAGCTGCTGATAGGCCACTTCGGCCAGCTGAAGAAAAAGGCCACTCGGACTAAAAAGAGTAGAGGATGGAGGATTTCTCTTTTTATTTTATTTAGTGTTTTCTAAGACCCAAAATTGAAAATTTTGGGGTGTGACAATTCTACCCCACTTAATAGGAATCTCATCCCGAGATTCGAAGAGGCCAGGGAGAAAGATAAAGTTGATCTGCAAGTCTTCACTCTTCCTTCGTCAACTCTTATCCAATGATGATGCCACAAGCTCAAAACCCACTTTGTAAAGGTATCCTTTAGGCCCTTACAATCCCTGTAGATGGTTCCAACAGGTTACCAACCCTGAGAAAAGATACTTGCACTCGATAGTGACTTTACAACCATGTAGATAGCTGATGCTTCCAGGTGAAGAAATAGAACGTATAAAACCTTCATCTTGTATCTTCTTTAGTTCGACAACCTCTCTTAAGAAGAGATCAATTGGAGAACACCAACGGATAGATTTCATTTGTTTCTGAGTGATAACTACCATCATGTCCTTCTGGCATCCCAAAGAGATTCATGAGCATATGCAAGAACAAGTAACCTGCACTTTCTCACGAGCAGAAAAATGATAGTGCAGAAATACAGTTATAACTCAAGTTCTGTGAATCCGATGATGTTGTAGCTTATACCGTTGGAAAGCTTATCAAATTTACTACAACTTTCTTATAGAAGACTTCTCCAGATTCTGCAGTTAAGGTAGTCGAAAACTATGCACAACAGAAACTATTCCAGGTTGCTGACAGCACAGATGCGTCGCCTTGTGATTTTCATAACTCCCAAACCATAATTGCTATCATGGTGGTTCTTACCGTCAGAGAAACATATTGAAGTCTACTGTTGTCTAGAATTTATCCATGATTTTTGGGTATCGAAAAATAGAGGTATAAGCTAAGGAAGACATACTGCTCTGAAAAGACAAGATAAGGTAGGAACGAGATTCAGAGAGACTAGAGAAATAGATAACACTAATCTTCAAGTCTTAATGCTTCTTTGATTTGTGTTGATGAGATATAAGACATGGATCAAGGATAGCCAAAAGATGATAAGAAAGATAAGGTTTGATCTTCAGTTCTTCGTACCTCATCGCTTGAGATATTCAGGAATTGTTGTTGTTGACAGCAGATGCTACCCCACTTAATAAAGATCCTGTTTCACCTGGCGATGTCATTGAAGGCAACACTTTATTTAAGGCTTGCTGCTATTGATGAGTCCTTCTTCGTGTGTTGATCCTCCATTAAGATGAGATAAAGAAGGTATCACGACAACCAAGGGTAGACAGGAACGGTGTAAGAGAAAATGGCAAGAATTAGGATTGATTGAAAAATTAAGTAGGATAGAAGATGACATTACCCCACTTAATATGGATCGAGCTACTCCTCAAGACTTATACCTTCAGAGTCACCTTTGAAACACGAGAACAAGGACAACACACAAGCAACACATCAAGCAAAACAAGCACACATCACATCATCGGTACTACACGTGCTTCTTCAACAATGGTGGTCATCCTAAGAGAAGAGTATGGATGATAAAAGGCCATCGAATCTTTGAACCAGGTGGGATCAGAAAACATTTAGTAAAAACAAAATAAAACAAAATCCAAGGGAGTAAGAAATAATAGCTCAAAGGAAGCTATCAAGAAAGGGATACAACAGGATAAGGAACAGGAAATAGTCAAAATCAATAAGTCAAGGGATGACAAAATAGTTTTATAGTAAAATAAGTTTTAGAATACGTCCAGTGCTACTTGGCATTTGTCCTACAGTCAACACCGCCCTGATACCACTCTGTCACACGCGGTTTTAAAGAACTAAACCAGGTCAGCCATATGTGTGCCTAGGAAGTCCACACATATATCAGAATAAAAAAGTATCAGAAACAATGTTATTATATAGCGTATACATAGCTATAAATTAACACTTACATCAGAGTATCGCGGAATGGTGACTAAACTTCAGGCTCCATTCTTCTCAGGGACGGCTGATTGGTGGATCCGTATGCTAAGCACTTTTGAAAGACTTCTAGAAACTCCACTACACCTTCATCCTTCTTCTAAGCAACACCTTACTACACACTGGGGTGTGGTAGAAATAGCAAGCGTGAGTCCATGTCGAACTCAACAAGTATAACACAGGGTTAATGAGGCACAAAAGGTTAGAGACTGTTTGACTGCATTTAGTTTTTAATCATTATTTACTTAGCGACTGAGTAGCATCAAGGTAATCTAAATCCCATTAATGAATCAATGATCAATTGTAATAAGAATAATGAAATAGCATTAACATGGCATAATAATAAAAAAACAGTATTAAGCATGATATATCAATGATGATCATTTATTCTGTAAGAATACCCAAGGCCGCTCTTGTCCATGAGCACGGCTAGTATACTAGTTTATTAAACTCTGCGCAGAGGTGTACACTTTCCCTGTGAGTCATGACTTCCAAATGCATGGGTTTGCAAGGCCCAAAACATCGGAAACCATATAAAGCCATTCAAAAGTTCGTCTAACAAGTTAGGGCCATTAGATTCACTCGACAGGCAGATGTAGAACCGTCCTTCCTAGTGGCACATAACTCGCAGCCTATACACACAAAGGACAGGGGCTCGCCCTACACCCAAAGTGGCAAGCCATTCTTACGCCATTTAAGGTAACCACTAACAAGCTAGAAAAGGTCTCTTGAACAACTAAAGCCATAGCCATATAGCCCTCATAGCTGTACTGTCAATCCCGGTTAATGCTTACAGATAAGTCCTTATGGAGAGTAACTAGAGCAACAAACAAACAACATAGTGTTCTAGTCCCCTTATAACATGAATTAAATCATCTTAATGGTTGATTGCACCATTCATTAGTCATATTACAAGATCAATGTTCATAAATCAAGCACTAGCCAAGCTACCCAAATGCATAATCCCATAGGTGACAAGGAATCAAGATATCAATCGCTAAGTTAAAATCTCTAAGGTTGCCAAGGAGGACACATGCATATGATAGCAATTATAGTGAATAGGTTAACAAGGATGGTCCCATGTTATACTTGCTTTTTTTTTCCCAAAGTTAGCTACTCATAAGTCTTCAACCTCTGTCTCTGATCTTGTTGCTACGGTTACGAGAACGTAGGAACGACTAAGGATGAAGCAATCGGTACAGAGGACTTGTCTATCGAGGTTGGCAACATAACTGAAGAAGACAAACTAAACACTTGATCTATTTTGGTTAATGAAATTAAGTGATTAAACAATTTAAAGAATTAATCTAGAACTGAATTAGTCAAATTATAGTTAATTAGAAAAGGCAGAATTAAACCTTAGTTATATTTTATTTATGAGTAATCAATAGTATTTCATATTTATAAATTATATAACCTGACAAATATACAAGCACTAACTGAACCATCTCATGTTTTATATTTAAACTAAACAAATTATAATCAAGAACCAGTTAATATTAATCGAGTTAAAACTAATCTTATTTTATTTGATAAAGTTTTGTCACATAATTTATATATATTAAGAAAGTTAAACTTTATATGTGCAAAGAAAATAATTAAATATGTGAGAACTTCTACTCGAACTAGATAGGACATGTGTTCAAGCTAATAAATTATAATTTACAAAAAATACATTGATGACAGAAGTTAAATCATGTTAAACTTTGACTTAGCAAAATAAAATGACATGCGAGAACACCTATTTTTGAGTTTAATATATGCAACATGGTTTATCTAATCAAGTTATAAGTAAAGAAAATATATTCATGTAGCAGTTAATCATGTTTAACATCTATATCAGATAGCATAGTGTAACACATATATTGCTTATAGATTAGAAAACTAATTACATGCAAATTAATCAAATTAATATTTAACTATATAATAAACAAATAAACACGTGAGATGATAAGCGTCGCTGCTAGGACATAGATCAGAGCGATATGAAACTAACGCAACAAAATGAGTGCATCACATATGCAATGTATTAAAACTAAGCAAGTATAATTAAAAGCATATTTAAGTTAACAATGAATCGTATTAATTCTTTTGTGTAAAATGTCAAACAAATAAACCTATATTGATTTAAGTTATAATCTAGTTGCAAGCATATATATTAATTAAATTAATATTTTACTATGTTCAGAAAATATGTGATATGAAAAACATCTGCACGGACATAAGGATCACATCGATACAATGAAGTCGACACGAATCTAACGCAACTGAAACCGAAACAGAGCAAAACGGAGTAAAAACGAAGAAATAACGCGGCTACACTTACATTCAGAACTATGTCAACCAGGGCAGCTCGCAGATCAGGCAGGAGGTAGCAAGAGGCATGACCCTTTGGCAGTGAAGGACGTGCAACAGCTGTAGATGAACACAACACCACCGTGTTTCATCGTGGGTTGCTACTTGCTTCCTGTTGTGTGTTGTTGCATCCATTAGAGAGGATCGGATTTCTGAACTCCATATGGCTGGAACAGATCGACTTGCATGTCTGACCGGCGGCAAGGCAGCGATGTAAAATAGACGTGGGAGATAAGAACACATGCAAGGTGCTCACCATCCGTATAAGCCAGACTGCAGCCACGACGGTTAGTAGGTCGTCCAGATTGTAGCCACGTGCAGGCGAAGGCGAGCGACGAAAGGCGTCTTGCATCTATCTCGTCTCGGCAAGTTGGCGTGTCCTCAGCTTCAAGCTCGGAAGAGAGCCGCGAACGACGGTGAAGTAGCAGACAACGTCCAAAAGAACGGTGGCTTCGTCGGCTCGTTGGCAAGATCAAAAGGCGAGGGCAGGGAGAAGTTAGGGCTTGAGTGGCAGCGGAGATCGAACATGGCTGCTAGCTCGACGCGAGGCAGCGCTTGGTCTAGGGTTCGGGGAAGGCGGTGCGTTGCAGTAGGGCTGTCCCTAGGGGCATGCGGCCAGGGCCTCAGATTCTCATAGGCCTCCATGTATATACTGTATATATAGTACCATTATCCATATTGGTGTTGAATTGTTTGTTTGGCCCAATAGCATTGCCCATTATCAAGTGTATTAGGCTAATAGAAAATGATTTCTGCTCACGTACCTCTGTTGACCAAAGATGAACTAGGCGCCCTGCAACTCCTGACGACATGCTGCTCCTGCTCGGCCGGCTAGCCACATGCGCAGGGCAGGGTGCATGGTCGGCATTGAGTGCTAGCAATTGCCGTGCTAATGAAGCTCCTGGATGTCAATCGAGTAGATGCTTGCAAGAAAATCAGCAAAGGGTGCATACAGACCGATGGAGATGGCGGACGAATGGTTTTTGCACAGCGGAGCTCGGCAGAAGATCAAAGGCGGTGACGACGGTTCTACTCGGCGAGATCAGAGAAGCTTCAAACGGTGGTCGCCACAGCAGTGGACGGAGCTAGGACTCGACGGTGGATGGACTTAGATGACGGGCGGTTCGCTCTGGCTTCTCATAGGGGTGGATCGGTTCACGTCTCCCACACAGAAAATCCCAGGAAACACGGGGTTCGCAATGACAGCTTCTGCTCGGCAAAGTCCGAGCTAGGCATGGGAGATAGTCCAAGGACGTACGCAGCTGATATACGGGTACCTGGGCTTGTGCAGTAGCTGCTGATAGGCCACTTCGGCCAGCTGAAGAAAAAGGCCACTCGGACTAAAAAGAGTAGAGGATGGAGGATTTCTCTTTTTATTTTATTTAGTGTTTTCTAAGACCCAAAATTTAAAATTTTGGGGTGTGACAATTCTACCCCACTTAATAGGAATCTCATCCCGAGATTCGAAGAGGCCAGGGAGAAAGATAAAGTTGATCTGCAAGTCTTCACTCTTCCTTCGTCAACTCTTATCCAATGATGATGCCACAAGCTCAAAACCCACTTTGTAAAGGTATCCTTTAGGCCCTTACAATCCCTGTAGATGGTTCCAACAGGTTACCAACCCTGAGAAAAGATACTTGCGCTCGATAGTGACTTTACAACCATGTAGATAGCTGATGCTTCCAGGTGAAGAAATAGAACGTATAAAACCTTCATCTTGTATCTTCTTTAGTTCGACAACCTCTCTTAAGAAGAGATCAATTGGAGAACACCAACGGATAGATTTCATTTGTTTCTGAGTGATAACTACCATCATGTCCTTCTGGCATCCCAAAGAGATTCATGAGCATATGCAAGAACAAGTAACCTGCACTTTCTCGCGAGCAGAAAAATGATAGTGCAGAAATACAGTTATAACTCAAGTTCTGTGAATCCGATGATGTTGTAGCTTATACCGTTGGAAAGCTTATCAAATTTACTACAACTTTCTTATAGAAGACTTCTCCAGATTCTGCAGTTAAGGTAGTCGAAAACTATGCACAACAGAAACTATTCCAGGTTGCTGACAGCATAGATGCGTCGCCTTGTGATTTTCATAACTCCCAAACCATAATTGCTATCATGGTGGTTCTTACCGTCAGAGAAACATATTGAAGTCTACTGTTGTCTAGAATTTATCCATGATTTTTGGGTATCGAAAAATAGAGGTATAAGCTAAGGAAGACATACTGCTCTGAAAAGACAAGATAAGGTAGGAACGAGATTCAGAGAGACTAGAGAAATAGATAACACTAATCTTCAAGTCTTAATGCTTCTTTGATTTGTGTTGATGAGATATAAGACATGGATCAAGGATAGCCAAAAGATGATAAGAAAGATAAGGTTTGATCTTCAGTTCTTCGTACCTCATCGCTTGAGATATTCAGGAATTGTTGTTGTTGACAGCAGATGCTACCCCACTTAATAAAGATCCTGTTTCACCTGGCGATGTCATTGAAGGCAACACTTTATTTAAGGCTTGCTGCTATTGATGAGTCCTTCTTCGTGTGTTGATCCTCCATTAAGATGAGATAAAGAAGGTATCACGACAACCAAGGGTAGACAGGAACGGTGTAAGAGAAAATGGCAAGAATTAGGATTGATTGAAAAATTAAGTAGGATAGAAGATGACATTACCCCACTTAATATGGATCGAGCTACTCCTCAAGACTTATACCTTCAGAGTCACCTTTGAAACACGAGAACAAGGACAACACACAAGCAACACATCAAGCAAAACAAGCACACATCACATCATCGGTACTACACGTGCTTCTTCAACAATGGTGGTCATCCTAAGAGAAGAGTATGGATGATAAAAGGCCATCGAATCTTTGAACCAGGTGGGATCAGAAAACATTTAGTAAAAACAAAATAAAACAAAATCCAAGGGAGTAAGAAATAATAGCTCAAAGGAAGCTATCAAGAAAGGGATACAACAGGATAAGGAACAGGAAATAGTCAAAATCAATAAGTCAAGGGATGACAAAATAGTTTTATTGTAAAATAAGTTTTAGAATACGTCCAGTGCTACTTGGCATTTGTCCTACAGTCAACACCGCCCTGATACCACTCTGTCACACGCGGTTTTAAAGAACTAAACCAGGTCAGCCATATGTGTGCCTAGGAAGTCCACACATATATCAGAATAAAAAAGTATCAGAAACAATGTTATTATATAGCGTATACATAGCTATAAATTAACACTTACATCAGAGTATCGCGGAATGGTGACTAAACTTCAGGCTCCATTCTTCTCAGGGACGGCTGATTGGTGGATCCGTATGCTAAGCACTTTTGAAAGACTTCTAGAAACTCCACTACACCTTCATCCTTCTTCTAAGCAACACCTTACTACACACTGGGGTGTGGTAGAAATAGCAAGCGTGAGTCCATGTCGAACTCAACAAGTATAACACAGGGTTAATGAGGCACAAAAGGTTAGAGACTGTTTGACTGCATTTAGTTTTTAATCATTATTTACTTAGCGACTGAGTAGCATCAAGGTAATCTAAATCCCATTAATGAATCAATGATCAATTGTAATAAGAATAATGAAATAGCATTAACATGGCATAATAATAAAAAAACAGTATTAAGCATGATATATCAATGATGATCATTTATTCTGTAAGAATACCCAAGGCCGCTCTTGTCCATGAGCACGGCTAGTATACTAGTTTATTAAACTCTGCGCAGAGGTGTACACTTTCCCTGTGAGTCATGACTTCCAAATGCATGGGTTTGCAAGGCCCAAAACATCGGAAACCATATAAAGCCATTCAAAAGTTCGTCTAACAAGTTAGGGCCATTAGATTCACTCGACAGGCAGATGTAGAACCGTCCTTCCTAGTGGCACATAACTCGCAGCCTATACACACAAAGGACAGGGGCTCGCCCTACAACCAAAGTGGCAAGCCATTCTTACGCCATTTAAGGTAACCACTAACAAGCTAGAAAAGGTCTCTTGAACAACTAAAGCCATAGCCATATAGCCCTCACAGCTGTACTGTCAATCCCGGTTAATGCTTACAGATAAGTCCTTATGGAGAGTAACTAGAGCAACAAACAAACAACATAGTGGTCTAGTCCCCTTATAACATGAATTAAATCATCTTAATGGTTGATTGCACCATTCATTAGTCATATTACAAGATCAATGTTCATAAATCAAGCACTAGCCAAGCTACCCAAATGCATAATCCCATAGGTGACAAGGAATCAAGATATCAATCGCTAAGTTAAAATCTCTAAGGTTGCCAAGGAGGACACATGCATATGATAGCAATTATAGTGAATAGGTTAACAAGGATGGTCCCATGTTATACTTGCTTTTTTTTCCCAAAGTTAGCTACTCATAAGTCTTCAACCTCTGTCTCTGATCTTGTTGCTACGGTTACGAGAACACAGGAACGACTAAGGATGAAGCTATCGGTACCGAGGACATGTCTATCGAGGTTGGCAACATAACTGAAGAAGACAAACTAAACACTTGATCTATTTTGGTTAATGAAATTAAGTGATTAAACAATTTAAAGAATTAATCTAGAACTGAATTAGTTAAATTATAGTTAATTAGAAAAGGCAGAATAAAACCTTAGTTATATTTTATTTATCAATAATCAATAGTATTTCATATTTATAAATTATATAACCTGACACATATACAAGCACTAACCGAACCATCTCATGTTTTATATTTAAACTAAACAAATTATAATCAAGAACCAGTTAATATTAATCGAGTTAAAACTAATCATATTTTATTTGATAAAGTATTATCACATAATTTATATATATTAAGCTAGTTAAACTTTATATGTGCAAAGAAAATAATTAAACATGTGAGAACTTCTACTCGAACTAGATAGGACATGTGTTCAAGCTAATAAATTATAATTTACAAAAAATACATTGATGACAGAAGTTAAATCATGTTAAACTTTGACTTAGCAAAATAAAATGACATGTGAGAACACCTATTTTTGAGTTTAATATATGCAACGTGGTTTATCTAATCAAGTTATAAGTAAAGAAAATATATTCATATAGCAGTTAATCATGTTTAACATCTATATATCAGATAGCATAGTGTAACACCTATATTGCTTATAGATTAGAAAACTAATTACATGCAGATTAATCAAATTAATATTTAACTATATAATAAACAGATAAACACGTGAGATGATAAGCGTCGCTGCTAGGACATAGATCAGAGCGATATGAAACTAACGCAACAAAACGAGTGCATCACATATGCAATGTATAAAAACTAAGCAAGTATAATTAAAAGCATATTTAAGTTAACAATTAATCATATTAATTCTTTTGTGTAAAATGTCAAACAAATAAACCTATATTGATTTAAGTTATAAACTAGTTGCAAGCATATATATTAATTAAATTAATATTTTACTATGTTCAGAAAATATGTGATATGAAAAACATGTGCACTGACATAAGGATCACATCGATACAATGAAGTAGAAGACGGCGTCCGAAAGAACGGTGACTTTGTCGGCTCGTTGGCAAGATAAAAAGGCGAGGGCAGGGAGAAGTTAGGGCTTGAGTGGCGGTGGAGATCGAACATGGCTGCTAGCTCGACGCGAGGCATCCCTTGGTCTAGGGTTCGAGGAAGGCGGTGCGTTGTAGCAGGGCTGTCCCTAGGGGCATGCGGCCAGGGCCTCAGATTCTCACAGGCCTCCATGTATATACTGTATATATAGTACCATTATCCGTATTGGTGTTGAATTGTTTGTTTGGCCTAATAGCATTGCCCATTATCAAGCGTATTAGGCTAATAGAAAATGATTTCTGCTCACGTACCTCTTTTGACCTAAGATGAACTGGGCGCCCTGCAACTCCTGACGACATGTTGCTCCTGCTCGGCCGGCTAGCCGCATGCGTAGGGCAGGGTGCATGGTCGGCATTGAGTGCTAGCAATTGTCGTGCTAATGAAGCTCCTGGATGTCAATCGAGTAGATGCTTGCAAGAAAATCAGCAAAGGGTGCATACAGACCGATGGAGATAGCGGACGAATGGTTTTCGCACAGCGGAGCTCGGCAGAAAATCGAAGGCGGCGATGACGGTTCTGCTCGGCGAGATCAGAAAAGCTTCAAACGGTGGTCGCCACGGCAGTGGACGGAGCTAGGACTCGACGGCGGATGGACTTAGATGACGGGCGGTTTGCTCTGGCTTCTCATAGGGGTGGATCGGGTCGCGGCTCGCACATGGAAAATCCCAGGAAACACGAGGTTCGCAACGACGGCTTCCACTCGGCAAAGTCCGAGCTAGGCACGGGAGATAGTCCAAGGACGTACGCAGCCGATATACGGGTAGCTGGGCTTCGTGCAGTAGCTGCTGATAGGCCACTTCGGCCAGCTGAAGAAAAAGGCCACTCGGACTGAGAAGAGTAGAGGATGGAGGATTTCTCTTTTTATTTTATTTAGTGTTTTCTAAGCACAACCCAAAATTGAAAATTTTGGGGTGTGACATATCTTCACTTCAACATTCTGTAAGACTTATACTTATTCTCTTATTTACATGCATATGCTTACTTTGAATATATCTTCTAGTTGAGTTTATCATTGCTTTTGTGTGCTAGTTTGTAGAGCGCTTAGTCTAGGCTTTACCGGTTGGGCTAAGTAGCCGAGCCTCGTGTAAGCGTGGTGTTTACACAATGCTCTGCCTATGAGTACACCCTATTCCCTGGTTATATGGTAGTTACGGGAGGTGAAAGCCCCGTCCATATCGAATCGAGCAGGTTCTTAAATTGTAAGATCATAGTCACATCAGTAGAGGTATCCTTTGTGGTACTTTCTCCTATCTAGTGGCGTCCCGAAGTGCACAAGAGTATGGTAAGTCATAGGAATCTACCTCACCCGTTGACCTCCCAAGTTAACTTGTGTATCTTTAGTGACCTATCCCATGTGTGTCATATTGCATAAATCCTATCATTCATGTATCATTTACCCCTGTTATAGTCTAGTTGGTTTACTAAGTTAGTAGATACATGATGGTAAATTATCGGATTCTTTAACCCTTGCTTCCCTATGGTAAAATATAAATAACGATACTTGGAATACTCCCGGTAAAATGCTACAATGGTATATTCTGTGTGCTTGCAGAATCCTTCATATTTTAGTTGCACTTAATTTATACCAACAAGCGTTTTTGGCGCCGTTGCCGGGGAAGCAATTGGTGTAAAAATTTTGATAAGGATCTTGATGTCTATTAATTTAGCGCATCACTAGCTTTAGTAGGATTACCCTTGTTTAGTTGAGTTGTGGAATAGACAGGACATCAGATGCCGTTTCGACCTTTCAGCAAGTTTCCACAAGAAAAGAAAAAAAGGAGACACATTGAAGAACATAAGGTGCCTGAACATTCATGATTCATCAACATTGGAACCCTGCCATCCCACAGGTTTGTGTATACATATATATTATTCTAACCATGTGCAAATTGGAGAAAAAGGTCATCGTCACAAGAATTCAAATCACATCTCAAGTGACGAACATGGATGTTGCACTACTCACAAATCCTAAATTGTGAGTCATGGTAAGTTTGATCAATAAAGGTGAGATAGTCTTACTCATGGACTTTAAAATTAATGGGTAGTTATCTTTTTAATTGTGCATCTCACTGTATGTTTACTTTATATCATTCATGCATCCTCTATATTTAGTTTATTATATTCTCTCATCCATTGCATGTTTAGTTCCTTGCATGCACTCATATCGCCTGCATCTAAAAATAAAAATATTCCTCACTATGATCATGCTCTGTCATCTCCATTTGAGTAAATCTCTACAGTGCTTTCATGCTACCTTTGTCTACTAGAGTATGCTTTGGTTTGGAAGTGCTTCGAGGGTCCTTCCAAAGGCTTTTTAAATTAAGCGTGGTGCTTAGGTTAAATTTTCTTCCTTAACCCAATTAAGACATGGAGTCTAGTTTGGTTATTGAACTAAAAATGTGCTTTAGTAGATACTAGTTATTTTATTGGACTAACCCCTGCAGAAAACTCTCAAATCTATTTTGGGTAAGTCAAGAGATGAACTCACTTCAAAGATGAAGCAAGGCATATGATGAACTCCAACAACTTTGCACAAAAGACAGCTCATTCGTCATCCAAGAAAGAATTGTAAGTATCAAATATCATTCACATTATCTTTTGCTGCAAGTTACCTTTTGCCTTGAACCAATGTTAAAGTGCCAAAAAAGGGGTTGTTAAAAAATATGATAAATAAATCCTATGCTAAAGTAACTCAAAAACCATCTCTTTATTAGCATAGATGAAATTCAAATAAATAGTGGATAATAGCCCAAAGTTTGAAATCGTTGCAATCCTTTGGATATGTGTCCACTAATATTTTGCAGGAAAGAAAGATATTATGATGTGCCTGTTCATGGTTTGGTTTGACAAGCCACCACTTTATTGATGAACAAAGAAGAGACGAGTGCCATATGAAGAATCTACAACAAAAGCACTCACTTAATGGAAGTGGATGAACAAAGCAGCATGTCATAAGCAGTATTGAAGACAACCTAGCATTGAGCCTTCCTAAAACTCAAGCCAGGATGCCAATGAGAAGCAAGGTGCAACTCACCTCATATTAGCCAATCAGAGACCTGCTCTCATTATCCTTGAAGACACCAGCGTGCACGTCAGTAGCAAGGACAAGGATGACATGATAGCATGCACCCTTGTGTCAACCAATCACCAATGATTATGGTTGCAAGACTATCGGCCAAGCCTTGAAAGACCATGATTATGGTTGCAAGACAATGTCCCTAAGCCATTGGAGATGAAGTTTGCATGCAAATATTAATGAAGCTCCTTCCTTTATCATAAAGACAGATGGCGTATCATTAACTGAGCAACTCTTCACCACGCCTCTAGAAGACAAAGATCATCAAGGAAGAACTCGAGTCTACATCTCCAATGAACATCAATTCGTCAACCAAGACCCAACGAAAATCAAGAATGATTGATGAGAGAAGATCATACAGCCACCTGTATCCTCATCTCCTAGATTGGACAGTCCAAAGAAAAGTAGAATGCAAAGGAGAGATCTTTGCTCAATGGATCTAGAATCAAGAGCCCTCTCCGACAGATTTAAGAACAGAGGACGAACAATGTCTAAGGACATGGAGTTACAACACACTCTGAAGGATGATTCAACACTCACACTTGGCTTCAAGTGACGAGCGACAACAAGGATCAAGCTTGGGGGAGGAAGGCTACTGACTCCTCTAATGATGATCTAGCAATGCTCTTCCTCTTCTCAAGCCTCCGTCGCTCTGGCACGTCGGTTTGCAATCCCTCCACTCATAATTACTTTCTCTCTATAAGTTTGAATGTTTCTATAGATAGCATATATGCAAATCAAACTTAAGACAAAGTAAAATCAATCCTTGAGAGAAGAAGTAATGGTGAGTAAATGTTCTATGCTAATTAAAATGTTCAAACCAACTTTTCTATAGCACAGAAAATGACCTTTAGCTCTATGAACAACACTACCATTTTCATTGTTTGTACATTCCTTTGGGTATGTGTTGTCTACTAATCCTCTGCAGAGAAGAAACAATAAGTGGAGCCAAAGGTCTGGACATAATGAAAAAAAAGAGAAGAGGAAGGAGAAAGAAGGAGTGTAAATCTAAAGGACCATGAACAAGTCAAGGAGAGAGGTGAATCAAGCAAGACAAACCCCAAGAAGAAGAAAAGGACCACTAGAAGCATCTACTCTTCATCACAGTGTGCTCCAGTGATAAAGGTAACATCTTAAGGTAAGTGGTAAATATTTAAAAAGCTTTCCTCGACTCTGGTATGCACATAAAGAAAGGAGAAACATGTTTGAATTACAACTTGCTTGATTCAATTTGACTAACTCAACATCTCTTGTTTCTTAAGCTTGTTAATAACATCACTCCCTTGATTTCATAGTCATAATTAAATGAGCTAAATGTTGCATCTTTGGGAGATGATTGTCTTAATCATGAAAATGTTTGATACAAAGTTGACAATTCTTCTATTGTTTAAGAATTCCACTCTTTTTGATAAAAGTGTTTAATTGCTACATTCATGCTCATCCTTCTGATCTTGCCACCCATAAAATGAACAACACACACCAATCTCATCATGTTCAATGTGCCTAAGGTTAAAGAAGAATAAATAAGGTTATGGTTTTGTTGGTGTTTTTCCACCAACAGGACCCATGCACTTGATCTCTACCTTGTCTTTGTAAGCAGGACACACTTCAATGAAGGGGAATAATTAGTTGATTTTCTAAATCCTCTAAGTGAAGTTCTGAACGTACAATGAGCAAGATGCTGCCAGTTTTCACAACTAGTACTTCGCTTTAAACTGCTAGAAGAGCAAGGAATATGGGTGACACCATCTCAAGAGGTGGAAGCTATCAAGGTCTCTACTATGGGACCAGATGGTACACCTACAAAAAGAACATGGTAAGAGGTCCAATTCAGGGGACCTAAAAACACTGAACCCTTGCCGAAAGGTAAAATCGGTAGTTATCCATATTTATCCTTTTTTTAGCATTGCATAAGTTTCTCTTTTCACATAATTACTTTTCAGCAGTTGCATAATCATTCTCCTTTTAGCATGTTTACTTTTCTGCATTAGCATTGCATTAGAAAATAAAAAAAAATATATGTTTGCTTTGCTGCATCATAAATTATAAGCCTCATGTGAATAATTTTGTGGCATGGACCCATAGGAATATTCACTATGGTGGCATAAAATAAAAATAAATATGCATTCATCTTGTTAGACTTTCTGTGCATTATAAAAATATAAAAAGTATTTGAGGAAAATCCTATTGAAACACTGCTTAAAAGAATCAAGAACAATCTTAAAAGCTCTAGACAATTAAGGCTTGAGTGGCCAACCACTAACGCTTAATCTATTCCATAAGTTTTGTTGTCTATTTGAGTTTTACAGGATTTGAAGGACCAAAAAGAGCCAACAAGCAAGTGGATGTTCCACTAGAGGAGGAAGAACATCCCCGCTGCCAGTCTGCTACTTCATAAGATTGAACGACTACGTCAACATCCAGCCTAGGGGAAAGCACCCCCATGTATCTAGCTAAGTATTTTCTTTTCTTAGCTTTACTTTATTCCTTACAAGTTTTCTTAATTAGTAATAATAGTGGTCTAAAATAACTAAAGTAAAATAAAAAGGGTGTGTCTAGTTTACTTGTTTTTGTTCTTAAAGAAGTTGTGGGTAGTGAATGCTTGATCTAAGTCTAGGTAGTTGGCGGATATGATATGGGAAGGTTTTGAGCTGCTGTTTATTATGCTCTTAGTGATACTAGAGTTCTGGAGAATTTATCTTTGAAAATTAAAATTCCTGCATGATGAGTTCCTGTACGACGAGAGTTTAATTTCTACCACAACCATATATACATGCTTACTAGATTAGAAAAGACTTTCACTTGTTAGCTTAGCTGCTTGTAAGCATTGAGTGTAGTCAGTCTGTGTTGACCCTAGGGGATTAGTCATGCGGTTAAAATCAAGATTCACGTGCACTCCACCTACTTATGCTGCTTCTACCCTAGAGACATGCATTTAAATATTTTCCATTAGACACAACCCAACAAGTTGTTCTGCTCCTATACTAGGAGTGAACATAACCCTTCATCTAATGCTAGTCCCTTTTGTTATAAGCTCCAACATTTCTGTTGCTATCTCTTATCTATGTTTCCAAAAAGATACTTGGGAATTATTCCATCGTATTCAGTTCCTTTAAAAAAAGTGAGAAAGAAAAATAAAGAGAATAAAAGGACAAGAGTCCCAATTATGAGAGATTTTTCAGCAATCCAAGTTCTCAGCAAGTTCTTCAAAGTTTAAGAGAGGTATAAATTTCTTTCAAAGAGCAAAAGTAAAAATAGATATTCACCATTTTTCCTCTACCCCCTTCATTTTCACTTACATCCACCATCATTACCACTATATACATATCCATTCAGCCCATATTTAGGATCACACACATGCACATCTTGATTTGACTGTATGGTCAGACTTGTCCCTCTGGATCCATGTGTCTGACTATGCAATAAATGTTTGCAAGTATGGATTCCTTGTCTCCCACCTATGAGTTCCAGATAGACCTATTAGAAGTAGGGTGAGAGAGAAGGTATAATGTTACTATGCCTTATGCCAAAAATACCACATATCTTGAGAGAAGAGAGAAGACATACACCATAAATGCCTTGGTGAAGATCCAGAAATACCATAAAGGAGAGACGTGAAAGGGGCATACACAAGAATCTTTGAGTTTTATTTGAAAACCCTACCAAACTCCGGAATAATGGTTGATCAAAGAGCTTGAGACATAGCGCTTGACTTGACTGTTCTGTCTTTCAACTGCTCAAGACCCAAGTGACGGCAACAAGCCCCATGATGGAATGTAATATGGGTAAGTTTAAAAGTTAGAATAGTTCACTCTAATCTAGAGGAGAGTTCTTGTTTGAACGCATGTGTACTTTTGAGGCATGAAAGCATTGTAGCAACTCTTGATCCATCACTGAGTTTATCTTTGCTCAGGGACGAGCAAAGGGTAAGCTTGGGGGAGTTTGTTGACGGTAGATAAGTATCATTTTTTAACCGTCAACATAGCATG
Source organism: Saccharum hybrid cultivar R570 (assembly GCA_038087645.1). NCBI lineage: Eukaryota > Viridiplantae > Streptophyta > Magnoliopsida > Poales > Poaceae > Saccharum > Saccharum hybrid cultivar. Next base: position 1,897,202 of record JAQSUU010000730.1, on the reverse strand, counting down.
AAAAAGGACTAAACAATAATTACCACTTAGATATATGGGGTTTACTGACATAATTCCATGAGTTTTGGTCAATGTCTGTTTCTGCAGGGTGTCAGCTGAAAAGAACCAAGGAAGGCCCATATGTCAGGTTTATATAGAGACAACAGGGCCACGAATAACTTTTCTGTAATCTAGAAGATACGAGAAGACTTTAGAAACAAACCGGAGGCGAAACGGGCCCGAAGGCCGGGCGGGCGCCCCAAGGGTGGGGGTGGGCGCCCCACCCAGGTAGCCAATCAGGCTCCACCTCCTGGATCATGCCTCCACCGCCTTTGAGGATCAATAATAATCGTAGATCAAGGTCGGTTTGATCCGAGGGTTGTGGTGCTTCCTAGAGGGCTATATAAGCAAGGCCCCTAGCCCCTGGAGGAGGCATCCCTTAAACCCTAATTCATTATTTCCTAGCCAGGATCAGGTGAGAGGTGTCCCATGAAAGGATGACCTCTCTAGGGGATTAGGTATAGCTTCTTCAATGTAATAATTTTAGTATCTTGGGAGAGAGGGTCGAGTTGGGATCTTGCTCGAGGTTCCAGATCTAGTCATGGAGGCTTGATAAAGCCTTGTATCTTCACTTCAATATTCTGTAAGACTTATACTTATTATCTTATTTACATATATATGCTTACTTTGAATATATCTTCTAGTTGAGTTTATCATTGCTTTTGTGTGCTAGTTCATAGAGCGCTTAGTCTAGGCTTTACCGGTTGGGCTAAGTAGCCGAGCCTCGTGTAAGCATGGTGTTCACACGATGCTCTGCCGATGAGTACACCCTGTTCCCTGGTTATATGGTAGTTACGGGAGGTGACAGCCCCATCCATATCGAATCGAGTAGGTTCTTAAATTGTAGGACCGTAGTCACGTCAGTAGAGGTATCCTTTATGGTACTTTCTCCTGTCTAGTGGCGTCCCAAAGTGCACAAGAGTATGGTAAGTCTTAGCATAGTTGGGTATACCTTTACCATGTGATAAGATTATCATAGAAATCTACCTCACTCGTTGACCTCCTAAGTTAACTAGTTGTGTATCTTTAGTGACCTATCCCATGTGTGTCATATTGCATAAATCCTATCATTCATGTATCATTTACCCCTGTTATAGTCTAGTTGGTTTACTAAGTTAGTAGATACATTATGATAAATTATCGGATTCTTTAACCCTTGCTTCCCTGTGGTAAAATATAAATAACGATACCTGGAATACTCCTGGTAAAATGCTACAATGGTATATTCTGTGCGCTTGCAGAATCCTTCATATTTTAGTTGCACTTAATTTATACCAACAGCCACTCATGGAAAGCATCTCCTGGACCAGTCCCCACCATCTTCACTATCAAGCTTCCGGCTGAAATGCTGCGGGCCTTGTTTCCTAGGGTACATAGTGGCTACCACACCACAAATACGGTTGGTATGGTCTCGCAAGGCTACAAGCCCCGCCGAGTACAATAATTGTGCGCGCAAGCACCGAGTGGTAAGAGGTATGCAAACCTCACTAAACACTAGGCCTAACACCTAGAGCAAGCGCAAAGCGGTGGTCTAACTAACCTAAGCACTTCGCAAAGCACCAACAATTCACCTAATATTTCACTAAGCACTATGCAAGCAGAGAGCACTAGAATGGTATATCAACACCCTTGGTATGTTTCCTCACTTCTCCATCCTTCATTTGGCCGGCCATGGGGGTATAAATAGGCTTCCAATGAAATAGAGCCGTTGAACTCCTTTGGTGGGCTTCTCTGCGCCCAACTAGACCGGACCATGCGGGGGCATCTGGACCCTCCAACGGTTAGTGACACAGTGGCCATTTGAATGCGTGCTAGGTGGTTGATAGGTGGGCCACTGCTGAGACTAAACTGCTGCTTGGTCCGTACCATGCAACCGGACTGAGTCCGAAGCACTTCGCATGTTCTGGAACCTCTCTGGACTGGTCTGGACCAAGCTTGCCATTGGTCCAGACAGTCACTATTTTCCAAGCCCGGACCACCTTGAAACTAGGCTTTGCAACTAGATCGGAGCTCCTTGTGATGCTCCGTTCACTTCATTTTTTCACGACCTTGGCATCCGGCTTGGTTCCATCCTTCATGCTTGGACTTTTCTTGGTTTCTTGAGTCTTCTAAGGTCTTGCTTGATGTGTTGATCATCGGGTCGCCTCGTCACCTTCGTCCAAGTCACATTTGCACCCTATTGGACTATGAAACAACCACTTGGAAACTCATTAGTCCAACATGGTCATGTTGATCATCAAACACCAAAATCCCAACTAAAATGGGTTGAGGTCCATTTTCTTTATAGGTACATATCATTGCAGCTCATCTCTCGCCGTTAGGTCTTGGTTTGATTAGGCTGCACACAGTTGCCTAGCATGATAAGCTTGTTAGAAATTCTCTGTTTCCACTAGGTCAGAATCATGTGGTGCATGTGGTTAAGCATGATGATGGGATCAACGCTAGATATTGTGCATTTATAAGAGTCCGCTGGTTAATGTTTCTGGTGTTTCCCTTGGATTTTCAAAAAGATGTTTACATCAGAGCTGTTGTGGCGCCTTATGTTCGTCTTCTTGATTGGTACCGTGATGAGATCAAGTCTTGGATCTTGGCCCAAGACCTGATTTTGAGTCCAGAAAGAATCCCAAGGAGCCTCATTGTTTCCCATGGAATGATGATTGGAGGTGCAGGTCGCTCCTGGGCTGTTCTAGTCTACATTCTCAATGGCAATTTTTTAGATGCTTTTCCCTATAGATGTGTTCCTATTGATGGACACACTCGAAGCACCCACCTGTTGTTTTGGGTCCCCATCCAATTGACCCAAATTGGGAAGAAGAGCAGTAGGGAGTAGCCAACAATTTAGGGGTTTCTGGTGGTAACACACATCCCATTCCCCAGGGTGCTCTCCATAGTAACCAAAATATTCACAACCAGCAATAGAACCTAGAGGCCGGGGGGACATGGACATGGATGTGGATGATGATCAACTTGATGCAGAGCTAGAAGGAGGTGAACTCTGGCCAGCCTAGAATCCAGCTATGTTTGTAGGAGACAACATGGCTCATGCCAACAATCATAACAACATCCAGTTGCCCCAACACCCAGCTATTCCGCAACACTAGATTGATTTGGACCTGTCAAGCTCCTCGATGCAGTTTTTGAGAGCAGATGGCCCAAACCTCTCTTTTGATCAGCTTGTGCAAGATTTGCAGGTAGAAGATAGTACCTCTTCCTGTAGTGACGCTGTTTCTGCTCAAAGTGAAGACAGAGCACGTTTTCTAGCTTTGCAGAGCCACTGTGCCACCATCAGTATCTTCCACCACATGGGTATACCAAGCAATGCTCGTTCTGGAACCCTGTCGTCTATGGCAATCAGGACAATCTACATTGATAGAGAAGTAGTTCAGGGCACAGTAGTTACTAGACTAGAGATTGTCCCATGGCGTCCTATTCTTCATGCTCTGGCTCTCCAACTTTGGCCAGACATTGTGGAAGCCAGACGACGTGTAGCTCATCGGTCTGTACTAGCTGCCAACTAGGTGATACACCTTGTTGATGTTGTTGTGTCTTTTGGCCCAGAGACTTCTGGCACAATTGATTTTGAATTTCAAACTCAAGAAAGTAGGCCTAGCCCACCACTTGTTGGAGGCCAAAAGCATAGATAGGCAATACAGAAAAAGACACTCTCACTACCTTCAATTGCCTCCTCTGCTAATCCTTCCATGTCGCTAATCCAAGGCAGTCTTAGGCACAGCTCACGTCTTAGTGCAAGCAAGGATGACATTCATGAAGTCAGGGTGGACAAAGAACCAAGCAAGAAGCGCAAGACTAATCTAGTTTCGATTGATGAAGCAACTGGTCATGCTGGCCCTATCCCTCTGTTCTACAGAGCTAGGGCATAGATTGTGGTGTTGCTCCTAGTGAGCTCACTGAAGACGTGCTCCTCCAAGTGCCTGCTCCAAATGTGTCCAATGATAGTAACTAATTCAGCTTCTAGGAGGTGGACGTGGAGTCCCCTTTATGGCAGAATCACCTAAATTATGCTAGCCCACGTTTACTCATCATTGTCCTAAAGACCTCTGACTGCTGTACATGAAAGCCAGATAACCGGGTAGTCTGTCGGGTGTTCTCGGGAACCCCAAATCATCCACATTTTACAACTTATACAGGATCAACAATGGAGTTGCCACAACATTACAACATTGATACAAAAATAACTTACATCGAAGTGTGGAAGACTTATAACATTAGTTTACAAAACATGTTTAAGAAAAACTTAACTTTAGATCCAAAAGGTGAATAGAACAGTGAAAGCAAATTAGAAGAAGCACTTAAGGTAGAAGAGACATCTAGATCATGTCGAGCCCACCGACATGACCTTGATTAGCAGTACAAGTCAGAACTTGCAATAGGGGATAACCAACCCTGAGTACTTGAGGGTACTTAACAAGACTTACCCAACAAAAAGAAAAGACTCCAAGGGCATGAAGGCTTAAAGGTAAGTTTGAAGCAAGAAGTAACTTTTGCAGAAAAGCCTACTATGAGTGAATCCTTACTTTCAATGTTTTAGCAATGTATTAAGTCCATATCAATATCCAGTTTGCACCTAATCTAAATCAATCACTTCTTTAAACATCTCAACTCATTTCTTCTCATATCCACAAGTCACCATGTTTCATTGATTAACTACAATGCAGAGAAGAGGGTCGAGTCTCCATAATAGAGGAGCAACGATGATTTGAACTGATTAAACCTAGCTGGGGATTCCCAACCACACGATATATGCAGGTCCCGGACCTACATATATCAACCTTCACTCGGATCCTCCAAAACATGAACGGGTTCGTGCCACCCAAGAGCACAGTACTCCACCGCGCTACCCTATTCCAGTAGGGTGGGTACACGCTACTCCCGATATCTCTCCACTCCCAGTGCGTGATTGTCCTTTCACATAATGGAATAGCCGAGATGTTAGGCTTACCGAAGTATGTGATTGGTACTGCAAAGTCTCGACCACACACAAATCTACAATGGTACAGTCCTTAATCGACACAGATGGGATAAGTACGACCAGGCAACCCTGTCGGCTTAACCACCAAAGACATATCCCATGTCCCACCCGGTCTCCAATTTAATCCATATACATATTAAATCCTTAGGACTTCTCTTGAGTAAAGAACCAATGTGAATAATAAACTCGTCACTCGACTCTTAACAACTAATCAAGGCTAAGCATCAACTAGTATACAACTGCTTGAAGGTGACAAGGAAATGTATTGGAATATCAAGGTAATCATGCAGCAATGGGTTTCAATTGAACCCCTATAACTTAATGCACAAATTATAGGACTCAAATTATAAAAGCATTTGTAAATTCAAGGTAAGGGTTGTATGCTCCGGGGCTTGCCTGCGTTGTAGAGAAGGTTAGTTCCATAGAGAGAGACCACGAAGTTAGACTTGGCATCAACACGATAGATGGATGGACCTTCTTGGAAGATTGATCAACACGAACCTTCTCACTCACGTTTGCACTACACATAGATAAATGATGCATGCTTTAGCATGACGGAATGCATGACATGATGCATGGAGGTGCATTGGTGATAACATAACAAGATTAACTTGAGTATAACTTTACTTCATGGTATAGCTAAATTTAGTTCTCACAAAACAAGTTTTAATTGTTACTAGACAAGCTGATAGTTGTTTATCATAAAAGAATTACTTAAACATGGACCAATAAGGTTTTGACATCAAAAGCATCTACAAAACTTACCCTTTTTACCCAAGAAGTTGCATGCAAGAGGCAATCACAACATACATACATGCATCCACTAATGAAAGGCTTAATTAAACTAAAAAGCATTTTTAGTTTTTATTATCATAAGTGGATCATGAGCACATCACGCAAGTAACTAAGTTACCATGGATCAGCAGAGGTGAAAGTGTTCCATGGTCTTCATTCAATCCAAAGATCACTCAAATCATTTTATAATTAGCCTTAATTACCATGGGTTAATTAATTAAATTAATTAAGCATATAAAAGGTGATATAATTAAACATGGTCAAATTAATCCCAAACTTTTTGTGAAGGTTTATACTAACATAAAATAGTTACACAAAAAGTTTTATAACCATTGGATATTCATTTTAGCCTATAAAAATCATCGAAGGTGCATTTATTAATTAAAAGAGGTAATTTTAAATCATAGAAAAATTACAGAAAATTCTCAACTCATATTTTTCCTAGGTAGAGTACATCATGAAGAGGTTACACAAAAAGTTTCATGATTTTATCATGCTTCTATAATTATTTATGAAATTCACAAGTTTAAGCTGAAATTACAAAAAGAAAAAGAAAAAACCTGTAGCGCACTATTCACCTAAGTCATGGTCATTGCACTTAGGCCCCTGTATTTGTTTCTATTCCTGCACGAAGTCCCTGATCGCGATTCAGAATAGAGGACGCCGGAGAAGGCTCGGTTCCGGGCGGGAAGGTGCTCGTCGCCGGCGGGGAAAAGGTGTTAGAGCATCTCCATGCCCGGGTGCACCCGTGGGTGGTCAAAACATGGTCGAAGTTAGTTGGAGAAGGGTCGGCCACGTGCGCCCGCAGCCTTGCAATGGCGGTCACGGCGGCAAGCGGTGCTCCAGTGAGGAAGATGGTCGGAGGATGTTCTGAGGAAATGCGGCGTGAGCTGAGGAAGGCTACGGTGCAGTCGGCTTGGACAGAGGAAGCTCAGAGGAAGTTAGCCACGGTGGAGCATGCGGCGGCCATGGCGGCATGGCCGCGGCTTCAACTGGTGCAGAGGATGGTTCCGATGACCAGAGGCAAGACAAGCCGCTCAATGGACACGCAAGTACGAGCTGAGCTGCGTGTACGAGCAATTGGAGCCAGGGCGAGCAGGCTTGGTGAATTTGGCCAACGAGGTGAAGGTGCTCGGCGGCAGCGGGAAGAAAGAAGAAGAAAGACGGCGGCCTGCTGCGACATGTTAAGAAGGCAAAGGCAGGGCAAGAGAGAGTGCGGGTACCTTCTAGAGCGATCCACACGGGCATTCATGCGTGCCCCGTGCGGGAAATGCCGAGAAGGCACGGCAGACAGCGCCCAGCGAAGCAGGCAAATAGTTCTCCCTAGTGTTACTATAGCTCCTGACAGAGCACATTCTTCCTCCTTTTTCTCCCAATTCCGTGCCATGTGTGTCCTTTTTCTCCCAATTACGCTGACAGTGCATGCTGACTAGTGGGCCCATGGGTCCATGGTAGGGTCGGGTGACCCCACCTTGGGGCCTCTAGCCACTTTGGTGCCTGCCATATGTGTTCTTACCTCTGAAGATGTCTTCCTGCACTTATGCTTTTTGGTGGTGTGCTTATTGGGCCGTCTCCTGACGTCAAAAAGTAGCCGTTGTGGCCCAATTTTGGCGTGCAGCTGTGTTTCACCATGGACATCACCGTGGAGTGTCCAGTGCCATGCCAAGGTGACATTAGGGGGTCGTCCGACGCCTCCCCACACTTGGCTTGTGTGCTGGATCACAAAAATGAAACACTCATCAAGTGCAGGGGTTCTGCTAGTGGCAACACACCAGCGAAACTAGAAACTTTATTATTTCTTTAACTAATCATAGGCACAAGTTACATTAATGAAATAAGATGAATGGAATGAAACAAAATAAACCTAAGTGCCTAAGTTATTGAGAAAGGTTAAGATGCCTAAGGAGAGGGTGGAAAGATGACCTCCTCTTTCCCTAAGGCCTTAGCAAGGCACTTCATCTTCGCATTAGTGCTAATGCGAAGAATGCGGAAGTTGTCTTCTAAATCAAAGCGAGCCATTCTCAACTCCACTACTCACTCTTCTAACACCTTATAATTGTTCCTAAGTGTAGCAACTATATGAAGGAGCCTCTCTACATCACTGTTCTCAACACGGTCCTCATCTTCAAAGCACCCCGGTGGTCCATTGATCGATAGTGGATCACACATCCGCCGGACTATCTTAGGGGAGCTTGTTGTTGACCGTCGTTAACGTCAACAATATATAGTGAAATAAACATGAGAGAATGGTCAAAATATATGAAAACATAGAAGACTAGGGTGTTATCTGATGAATTCCACGAGCTTTATTAAATTTTAATGTTTGCAGGGAGTTATGCAGAAAAGTGGAGAGAGATACCTAATTATTTAAAGAATTTTTGGAATTTCACCGTGAGATAAATACTAGTATATTATAGAAGACCCTAGAAGACACTGGAACGAAGCGAATGTCGAGTGCCTACCAGGTGGGGCCGGCCAGCCAGGGTAGTGGCCGGGTGGCCACCCCCTTCTCCCCTCTTCCACGAGCTTCTGGAGTATTCTTCTACCGACCTTGAGGATCAATCCTAGCCCTACATGAAGTCAGTTTGATCCAATGGCTCACATACATCCCACCGGGGTATAAATACAGGGGCAGACCCCCCTGAAGGCATCAAGTTATTTAAAGATCAGTTCATCCGAAGCCAGAAACCCTAGATCATCAGAGTTTCTCTAGTTCATAGCCTTAGCATAGTTAGATCAGGTCTAGAGGAAGTCAAGCTGAGTCAACCTAGCTTGGATTCCCGATCATTGGTGAGTGTGGAGTTTTGGTAATGTTCTAGTTCTCTGCTCTTATTGTAATTCTGTCTTTGCACAATTATTGCAATGTCAGCATTATTCTTCATCTTTATTACGTTCTTGAATGTATCGTTCATTGTCTACTTCAATTCTAGTATAATTAGGTTGCTATTTAGTTCGATCACATGTTCATATAGCGCTCGTCTATTTGGCCATAAGATGAGTGGTATGCATTATGTAAGCATGGTGCTTAGATGCTTTGCATATATGCGGATGCCTCCAGTTGTTCAAGGTCGTGTGGTAGATCATGGGTGTGACTTTTATAGGCCCATTGAGTCCTCTGTAGTCCTCCCCCTATGTAGTAGATTATTGGTAGAGAAGCATTATCTAGTTAAGGATATATTTGTATATTAGAGGTTTCTGAACTCAACTTCTCCTATTCATGGCTCCATTGTGGTTGGTACATATGGTAGTATTACTTGACGATGATTATTAGTTGTATTAGCTTGACATGTAACTTGAATACTTAGCAATTATTCCTCTAATATTCTGATTGGATTACGTTATTAGTAATAGTTAGGGAGCTCGAAGTGTATCTACTTATTTATTTATGATGACTGATCATTACTTATCATATATATATCTTTTATCATGTGACTTATCCCTATTATCGAGTAAGAGTGCATAACATTGGTTTACTCTCTTTATCATGAATATAAAGTTTATCAATACTCTAGATAGAAGTTTAGCTAGATCTTCCCAGTGGCAAAATTATAAATGACAACCTGGTAATACTCTAGGTAAAATACTACAATAGTACAATTATATGTCCGCTTGCAGATGTTCTTAATTGTTCTTATTCTTAATTGATCATATCTTTATATCATTTATATTTCTACCTAGTCATATAAAATTATAGTGCCAGTTATATACTTCTAAGCTTTATTCATTAGGGATGACAACCTAGTTCCATGCTAAGAAGTATAGGTAAATATAAAAGGTGACTAGTATTTAGAGACATGTTAAATTATTACCATGCATTTTTAGCGCCGTTGCTATTTAGCGATTGCGTTAATTAATGTCAACACTTGTGGAGTCAAGCGACTCCCGTAGCGCCTTCCTTTCATCAAAGGTGATCGAGGGTATGAAGACCTTGCCACGCCCTGGACCACCGCCGATGATCTTGCGGTTCTTCATGATGGTGGGCATCGAGGGTGTGTAGGAGTGGGTGTACTCCGCACTCGACACGTCCCCTGAGGAGGTGATGAGGGCGCATTGGAACTCGCCCTGATCCTTGTTGTAGGGCTGGCAATTGGGGATTTCCACCCCCTTGTAGACATTCACCTCGGGGCCCTTAGGTTTGAGCCCTAATTGGACTGTAATAGGCCTCTTGGGCGTTGTTGCCCTAGATGGTGGTTTGGTGAGGCCTCTGTGTGGCGACAGAGACCATGGAGCAGAGGGGGACCGGCCAGGGGACAGGGCCAGGGTCAATCGACCCCTATGTGGGTCGCCCGATGCCCCTATGGCACCTGGCTAGCCTCCCGCTGGTGGGATCACGGCCATGGGCTTGACTTCGAGCACGTCGACGGCCATGACAACAATTTGGCTTTTTAGAACAGGGTTTGGATGGCTAGAAGGACCTTCACCAAAGGGAACAATGGGCATCTTGCCAAGCTCATGAGTTGGGGCCATGGTGAAGGCTCTCTTGGTGGCTTGGGAAGCACAAGGGAGAAGGAGAGCAGCTGGTGGTGAAGAGAGGTGAGGTAGGAGGAAGAAGAAGGGGAGGAGAGGATAAAAAGAATCGTGCTAACGTTCACAACCCCCGTTTTCACAAGGATTGCGACCAGGGACATGCCCTGTGAACGTTGTGCAACATTCGGGGCGACTAGGTTGAGCCGGATGGCTCCCCGATGCCGTCGCCCGATGCCTATCTGGTGGAACCAGACTAGGTGAACATGGTTCGAGGCTCCCCTTACTCTCTTCTATGCATTCTCCAAACGGTGGTCTGGGTTGCCCTCATTGGGCCGTCTCCCGGTGGCCTTATGGGGCTAACTAGGCCAAAATTTGTCCTGGAGACAAGTCTAGCTATGTGCATTCTAAACAAGTGTAGAAACTAAATAAAAACAAGAAGGAGAAAAGACTTGTAGATTTTAGTTATGTTAATTCAGGATACTTGTCAACTTCTTGTTCTAGTGACTCATGTTCATGGAAACCTTTAAGTCTTTGGCCATTTACCTTAAAGATGTTGCCATCATCATCCTGAAGCGTGATGGCTCCATGCGTCGCAGTGTTGGCGACGAGGAATGGTCCTTCCCACTTGCTTTTGAGTTTTCCAGGGTCAAATAGCTTGACCCTTGAGTTGAGCATGAGGACCTTGTCTCCAGGGCTAAACCCTTTCACCTTGATCCTCTTGTCATGCCATCTCTTTGTTTTTTCCTTGTAGATTCTGGCATTGTGATAGGCTTTCTCTATCCACTCTTCTAGCTCAGAGATTTGCATCTTTCTGTTTCTCCTTGAGGCTTGCAAATCCATGTTCCATCGTTTGATGGCCCAATGTGCTTTAAACTCCAATTCGATAGGCAGATGGCGAGTCTTTCCGTATACAAGTTGGGATGGTGTCATACAAATTGGAGTCTTGTATGCGGTCCTATATGCCCAAAGTGCATCTGGTAACTTGTTTTTCCAAGCTGTATGTTGGTATTTGTTAATGCAAACAGATAAAATCCATAAGCACATGGATATCGTTGTAGCTTTCATCCAGGAGTATTCTAGGGTATTGTATTTATCCACAGGGAAGCATGGTTAAAGAACTTGATAGTTGACCATCATGTATCCACTAGCTAGTCTACCGACTAGACTAATGTGGGGGTAAGTGATAAAATATGAGTTTTGTATAAGTGACACACATAGGAGAACTCCATAGTAAGATAAAAGAGTAGACAGACTAAGCTGGGAGGACAACGGGTGAGTTTAAGATTCCTATTTACTTCTCCATTACCGTGGTTCTATTCTAGAGCAGACCAAAAGAATTAACTAAGCAAAGGTTAGACATAGTGATCGGGGGAAGGCTACCAAAAAGCTCTACGAAACACCAACCTGAATGTGGTGGATTACAAAGGCCTGATTAGAGCTATCACCTCTAGGGCTACCACAACTATCTGTGGGGTTGGGCGCAAACTCAGGTAACCTATAGTCTAGACACTACGTCTACACTATCAATTACTACTCTAGCCACATATGATAACTAGAGCACTCGGTCGAGCGGAGATCCCATGCCAAGGTGTAAACAACTATACTAACTATACTTAGCTAAGCCACTAAGGCATGAACTAGGTACCATGAAAGATATTCAAGTAATTGGAGAAGATAAATATATGAAATACTTGAGTCTTACAAAGGAACGATACAAGATTATACCAGACCTCCGAGGACTCCTCTGGAGCTTTAGCACCTCTACCTAACTCCGAACTAGCTAGTACTACTATTACATCTTGGAAATGGTAGAGGGGAGAGCCCTTGTGGTGTGTGTTGTAGAGGGGACTCTACCCCTCTATTTATACAGGGAGTAAGGTGGTGAGTGCATCTATATTTGGCATGAAGTATGAGCTCCACCGCCTTCTGCATGGTCACATGCCACCGCCAGACGAAGGGGCGGTAGAGAGGCACCAGCAGGGGGTCGCCCGACCCCTGACCAGGCCCTCTCACCACCACCTTCACATGGTGGGCTGTATGGACTGGTCCTAGGTTGCTCCTTGGTAGGTATTTTGCCTGGATAACTTTAAGTTGATGGGCTTCTCTATTGTTCCTTTGCGCAAATCAGCGTCGGAAAGCGCCTTTCAGTGAAATTTTCCATGCATTTGTGTTTATGTCCTGAAAAATAATAATCCCTAAATACATGTGGAACTTTGTCATTGGTAAATGCATGTGTTTAAGTTTGTTAATTTCTCCTCTTTTTTATGTCTTAATTGGTGGGCGGATTTTATCGTTAAGGTTGCATCCAATATTTGAATATATTTTTTTGTCCAATTTCTGCCGAGCTGTACTATATATTATCTTTTGATGCACAAATTGAGTATATCCTACAAAACAAGTTGAGAACACCAAAACTCATGGAACTTGTCAGATAAAATAATATTTTGCTATGATGTATCATGGAATGTTGTCATTTTAGATTAATTTGGTGGTCAAAATATGTGAGTTTAGGACCGCCAACATTGTACCCATCTCATTCACGGTCTTTTGCAGAATGTTCTTGATTTATTTGTTGGATGTTTCTGCTTGACCACTTGTCTGAGGATGATATGGAGTTGCAACATTGTGTCTTATGCCTTGTTCCTTCAAAAAGTGGCGGAAGCTTCTATCGATGAAGTGTGATCCACCATCACTTATGACCAATTTTGGAGTGCCAAACCTTGGGAAAATAATTTCATGGAACATTCTCTTTGAGTGTACTGCATCTGCATTGCAGCTAGGTATTGCTTCTACCCATTTGGACACATGGTCCACCGCCACCAAGATGTACTCATAGCCTTTTGACTTGGGGAAGGGTCCCATGTAATCAATGCCCCATATGTCAAAGAGCTCAACTTGCAGGATGTTGGTAACTGGCATTGCATCACGGGTGTTGATGTTCCCGTGCTTCTGGCACTTTGTACATTTCCTAATATAATCTTGTGTATCCTTGTACATGGTTGGCCAGTAAAAACCACTTTGCCAAATCTTTGCATGGGTTCTAAATGCTCCATAGTGGCCTCCATATTATGCTCCATGACATTTCTCTATGACCTTAATTGCTTCATCCATGGGCACATACCTCCTCAATACTCCATCAGCATAGAATCTATAGAGGTACGGCTCATCCCAAAGGTGTACTCGGCTTTCTTGGATGAACTTTTTCTTGTTTGCCCTGGTGGTACATGGCCTGCAACCATAAAATTAACTATGTTTGTGTACCAGGGGTTGGAGTCAGTGATCTTGAGGAGTGTGTCGTCTCGGAGGAAGTCATCAATGGGCAAATCCTATGCGTCTTTGAATTGCATTCTAGACAAATGATCATCAACAAAATTTTCTACTCCCTTTTTATCTTTTATTTCAAGATCAAATTCTTGGAGCAGCAGGATCCATCTTATTAAATGGGGTTTAGCATCTTTCTTAGCGAGCAAGTATTTCAGAGCAGCATGATCGGTATAAACAATTACTTTAGCTCCAACTAAGTAAGATCTAAACTTATCTATAGCAAAAACCACAACCAAAAGCTCTTTTTCAGTTGTTGCATAATTCAATTGTGGCCCTGTTAAGGTTTTGCTAGCGTATTAGATTGTATGATGTTTCTTATCTCGGTAAGCTATGTCTTCTATTATTCTATTGGGGGACATTACTTAAGAAAAGACACCAGCAGAGGATGCTTTCCTTAGCAACCAGGTCCAACTTAGCCTACAAATGAGAGGTGGACTATAGAGGATTCAACGAACTAAATATATATAGAGTAATGTCATATATATAGTAGTTATCACAATCGTGAATCTACACAGATCCGGAAAATAGGGTGTATCCACAAGTAACAAGGTCTAAGCGTCACGCTTACACCTATAATTACTACTTCAACCTACACTCAAAAAAGTTGCGAACCAAGAGAACAATATAAACAATGTTGCTTACTGAAATAAGAAGTTGATTACCAGAGAAATCTCAGACGTAGGTTGACTTCCACCAAGATACAAACCGTAGAGGGAGCACCGACAGGCCGGCACCTCCTCCAAACTCTTTTCTCTCTCTACCTCTCTATTTCTAAAGACTAGATCCTAATGAGGACTAGTCTCTCTTGAATGCTGGCTCTTGAGAGGTTGATCCTTTCATGGGACCCCTCTCAATTGATCCTGACTGGAGAATATGAATTAGGGTCTAAGGATGCCTTTGCCTCAGGGGATATATGGCTGCTTATATAGGCTGGTGGGGTGAACCAAAGCCCTCAGATCAAACCAACTTTGATCTACGGTGAGATATTTCTTTTTCATCGACAGTAAAAAATGTTTCAGTTAAAAATATAAAAATTAGTGCGTTTTCACTTAAAAGAGTCATCACAATTTTTGAAAGTTCAATTTAGTAAAAAATTTTAAAATCCCAATGAAAGGTTACACATTTTCGTATGAAGGTACCGAATCCATGCAAAATGTTATAAAATAAACTAATTTTCACTCGAAGTGATGAGTTCTAGAATTAAGGCAAATATATTTTTACACATGACACATGTGGAGGAAGAACTAAACCTGATGCATTTAATCTCTTTGCTAGCTACAGTACTATAGAAGGTAATTTTAAAGGCGTTACCTGACATTCAAACCATTCCTACAAATACTATAAGAGGGGGCTCAGCTAACGGACCGCCCTTATAAATCAGTTTCTGGTGTTACCAACCTAGCTACATGCATGAATACATGACAATTTCATGAATGGGCCCACCGATAACAGTTTTCTTATTGGAACTCACGTATATAGTTCATTAAAACCAGAGGAGAAACGTGGGCAAGCAATCCCAATAACAAGTGTGCAGCATCGATGCTAGCTACACCAGGAAATCCTAGCACAAAGAGATGAGGATAAAGAAAACTACATAAAACAGTACGCAGTATTCAGTCCAAAATCAAGTGCTACGTTACAGCTGATAGATGGGCAATAAGCATAAGTTCTTCCCTTTGGTCATCAATGGCATGGAGTCGTAGCAACAAACATCAACTACCAATATGATGGAAACTGATCTCCGCCTAGACATGATCTCCGCCTAGACATGTAAACTCTGAGATGCAGGGGCGGACCTAGAGGAAGGAGGCGGGAGGGGGTGGGGGGCCGCCTGACCCGACCAACCTGCCCAAAAAAAACTAATCCGCTAGTATGTCGGGTCAGGCTCAGGCCTGGCCGCTAGGAGTCTAATACTAATAGCTGAGTTTTGGTTTTGTCGTGGGTGCTATTACTAAACTGTAGATTTGTATGGTACTTCACCGAGCTCAAGCAAATTTGGACATGCGAGCCACCATCAATTATGAGGAGCTCTGACAGCAATCTTGCCAGCGTAGTCTGTCGGTGCTCAACCGGAACGAGGACTCTATTATGGTAGCAATTGTGATTACAATATATTAGAGCTGTAGATATAATCCTGGTTACCTTACATAATAGTGGAGGTTGGCTGTGAAATTGCGGTAAAGCTGTTCATGACAACCATCGATACATGTTCTGCTCGACTAGCTGGGTCTCCAATTGCAAGGCGGCATCGGCACCAACTATAGCGCCAACGAGGCATGGAGCACCTGCATCGTGATAGGTTGTTCACACGTGCCACCAGAAATGGCCGCAGCAAGAGCGCATGGAGTAGGAGCAGCCCCAGTAGAATGCGTACGTAGTGACGACTGGGCCAGTGGCACTGTGGCTCACAAGGGCGGAGCTGGGTAAGCAACTAAATCCATGGAGGGAACGACACTACTATAAAAATTATTTCAGGAGATTGGCTATTTTTATTTTCAGAGATGGACAAAAAATCTCACTGTCTCCCAAAATACTTGGTAACATAGGCTTATTTACGGAAACACTAAAACAAGTCAGCCTCCGTAAATAGATTTACAGAGATAGACCTCTCAAAATGCTCGTCTCTGAAAATGGTCATTAACATAGGCAGACATTTTAGAAGGCCCGCGGTTTGACTCTACAAATAAGGCCCGGCCCAGTAGCCCAGCAATATATAACCTAGCCTTAGGGTTTCTCTCCACTCCTGATGCCTCCTCTCTCTCTCTGCGGCCGCCTTTCATTCTTGTCCTCAGCATGCTCTCTCTCTCTCTGTGTGTAGTTGGATGCAGTGGAGGAGCCCTACGGTGACGGCACCGGCACCATGGCAGAGGAGCCCTGTGGCGGTGGTGGTGGCACCCTAGCAGAGTCGGGGCCATGGCCGAGCGCGAGCTAGTGGGCATGTCCTTGCTGAGCATGGAGGCGCATCTGATGGCCAATGGCACGGTGGGAATTCAGCAGCAGCCAGACCGATGGGGCGTGGCAACGGGAGAAGCAGCCACATCTGGGCGCGGTCGGGGTCGTGGCCTAGGCTAGCAGCAGCGCAGTCAAGGAAACGGCTCCCCCACTCGGCATTGATGGGGGTGCGGCCAACTAGCACAGATCCACGGCGCGGTCGATCTACGACTCCCGGTGAGACCCTCACCTCTTATCTCCTTATATTCCTCTCAGATCTGCGGCCTCACTTTCTTCCTCTCTCAAATCTGCATGGGTCGTGGCAGATCTGCGGCCTGAGACTGGTAGTGGCGGCAGTGAGTTAAGATGCACCCAGAGTGAGAAGCCAAGGGAGAGGCCCGAGAATGGTGGCAGCAGTAGCCCAAGATGATGACGACGGTGGTAGCTAGCATCGTTGAGCTCGATGCCAGTATTGTTTTTTTTAAATTTTTTATCAATTTACAGCGGCAGGCATTGTGATGCGTCTACCTCTGTAAGCATGATTTCCAGAGACAGGCTGCTTAATACATCCGTCTCTGTAAACACGATTTCCAGAGGCAGACATAGATGACGGTTTTCAAAAATAGTGATTAACAGTGACAATGGTGCTGAGGCGCATTGGATACCCGCCTCTAAAAATGTGAAATGGCCGCCTCCAAAGCTTTATTCTGTACTAGTGCGAACGGATAAGAACCTTGGAAGTGTAGATGGGTGGCCTGAGTCAGTGAGGATGCCGGCGAAGTGAACACAGCCTGATCCATGGCAAGGATGAGAACATCCAGCCAGAAGTGGGGGTGCGAATTTTTTTATTGGCCCCAAAGCTCCTTTTACTGCCGGAGCCAATAATGAATCCGGCGCCGAGGATGGCTAGGCTAAGGATGGTAAGGCATGCTTTGGTGAAAAATATCACAAACGGGCGACAGCCATGGGGGCACAACTAAAAGCTGAGTCCTATAACAAGGGATCAGGTCAGTTGGTAAATCAAGATAAATCAGCCATTTTCTTCAGTTCAAATTGTAAAGAGGAGGTCAAGAAAGAAATGTTTGAATGCTTGAAAATTGGAAAGGAAGCACCTGAAGAAAAATATCTTGGTCTACCTACAGCCCTTGGACGTTCAACAACAGAAGCATTTGAGAGTATATGCTCCAGAATACGAAATCTGGTAAGTGGCTGGTGTGAAAAGAAGTTAAGTGCTGCAGGTAGAGAATTTCTTATCAAGGCTGTAGCACAATCAATACCAATTTATTCGATGTGTTGTTTTCAACTGTCAAAGACTGCTTGTAGGAAAATTACTTCGGCTATATCTCAGTTCTATTGGGGTGGAGATGAGGAAAAAAGGAAAATGCATTGGAGGAAATGGACTGACATAGCTTATACTAAACTTGGAGGTGGAATGGGCTTCAAAGATCTTCACCTCTTCAATTTGTCTATGTCAGGCAAACAAGGCTAGAGATTGCTAACTAGACCAATATCCCTTTGTGCAAGAACACTACGTGAAAAGTATTTTCATAATGGCTCTTTCATGACAGCAAGGAAGAAAAGAGGAAGTTTTCACATGTGCCAGGCAATTTTAAAAGGAAAAGAAGTTTTAGAAAAAGTCCTCATCAAAAGAGTTGGAGATGGAAATACAATTAATATATGGAATGGTCAATGGATTCCCAACAACCCAGGCTTTAAGCCTATTTATAGAAAGCCGAAAGCACAAGCTGAAAGGGTTCATGAGCTCTTATCTCCGGATGGAATGTCATGGAACATACAAGCTCTTTAGGATAATTTCATTATTCATGATGAAAATGCAGTGAGCAGAATTCCTCTTGGAAGACTTGAGAAAGATACATGGGCTTGGAGTGTAGAAAAGTACGGTATGTATACTATAAGGTCAGGAATGGTTGTCTTTCTTAAAAATAACATTGCTTGTAGTTCAGTAAGTGAAAACAACCCAATTTGGCAAAATCTTTGGAAACTAAAAATTCCCCCATTGTTTTAAGTTTTTTCGTGGGGTGTTATCAATAATTTTATTCTTGTCCATGCAAACCTGGCCAAAAGACATATAGATGTCCAAAGTTTTTGCCAGACTGTGCAGCTGAAGAGGATACAACTTACCATGCTTTAAGTCAATGCACTTTGGCTCGACCTTTTTTGGAAATCTTTCTAAAATATGTATGGCATTAAATTACCACTATTGCACCCAACTACTTGGAGTGAGGACCTTCTTGAAACTGCATTTTGTTCGTAGGAGAAATGTGACTCTATATTATGTGCCATCTGGGCATTATGGATGACAAGAAACAAAAGAAAGCATGGGGAAACAACAATTTCTATATATCAAGCTTGCTGGTGGGCGTGGGAAATGGCAACTGATCATCGAAGATGCAAGTGAAGAAAGTTCACTGGTGTCCTCCTCCTGATGGAGTAATTAAGGTGAATTTTGATGCAGCTTTTAAAACTGAAACTTATCAAGGTGCCTCGGGAGTGGTTTTACGTAATGCACAAGGTCAATTTGTAGCAGCCAAATGTAAACAACATGGGTCGATACCTGATGCTCTTACTGCTGAAGCTTATGCTTATCATGATGCGGCGCTACTGATAAAGGATCTCGGACTGACAAAGGTGATTGTTGAAATGGATTGCCAAGAATTAGTGGCTCTATGGAATTCTAGAACTAGTAATAGGTGTGCTATTATTCCAGTGCTAAACCAAATCCAGGAACTTAGTCGACAATGCACACATTTTGTTTTTGCTCATGTAAGGAGGGGAGCAAACATGGCTGCGCATTATACAGCCAATTTTGCTTTGATTTCAAATTCTGAATGTGTGTGGTTGCATGATATCCTAAACTTTTTATCTCAATGTATTCAGCAGGGCTCTCATGCTAGATCAGAAGGGCTACTGCTAGATCTGACAGCCATGGGGAACGAGAAAAGGTGTTCTAAGTATGTTGTCTAATGCAACCCGCGTATCACGAGAAATGAGGAGAGCATCATTTTTATCATAGACAAGTAAATACGCATGAAGAAATATGTTTTTTTAAAACAAGAACCAAATAAGCACTAAAGTAAATTTTGTCTCCCTATCATCATTTGCTCAGAACATGTCAGCACAATAAGTAGCTTATAAAGGCAAAATCATTTATTATTTTAACATGTACCATCACGAACCATCATTTTCTCAACATAATAAGCAGCTTATAAAGACAAAATCATTTATTATTTTAACATGTACCATCACGTACCATCATTTCCTCAACATAATAAGCAGCTTATAAGGCCAGTCTCAGTAGTAGTTTTATGTCCCAATTTCCAACACTCCCATGTGTTGAAAACAGTGCTAAAGAGTTTCATCCTCATTAAACTCTCTCTATTCTAATGAAACTTTTATAATCTCTCTCTTGGTAAATACAGTGCCATGTCAGCATCTTTAGAGGGTGTTTAGGATTGCTCCACTCCACGTTTTTTTAACTCCGCTCCATGTTTTTTTAGCAAACCAGGTCTAGCTCCACGCACTTTACTCGAGGAAAAAAGGTAGAGTTGTGAGAGCACCTGAAGGAGTGCTCCATGAACTCTAGGTTTCTTGTGGAGTTGTTCCACGGTGGAGTTTGTGGAGCAGTCCCAAACACGCCCTTAATGCCTATAAAATTCCGTGAAACCTCTATTGGGATCGGCCTAAAGGCAACATCATTTATTATTTTAACATTTACCATTACGCACGTACCATCATTTTCTCAACATAACAACCAGCTTATAAAGGCAAAACCATTTATTATTTTAACATATACTATCACGTACCATCATTTGCTAAGAACACGTACTATACATAGCATATATTTTATTAAAAAATCACGTACAATCATTTGCCAAGGAAGTAGCCGTTAGTTTCTATAGCCATTGGATTTCAAGGTACTAAATAGCGGTGTAGCGGCCGCAACCGCTACTGCTACAACTTACCGGACTGAATTGCAAATTAGAACTTAGCGGCTATTATTTGAGTTAGCGGGCCACTATAGCGGTTCACAATTCTGTGTAGCAGCCGCAATAAGCGTGGTATGCTATGTAATAAAGTAATAATCTTAGCCCACTTAAAATACACACATGGTTTAAATGATCATGAGATTGATGAGGTTGCTGTTTTTCAACAATAGTAACGAATAATGGTCTTATGAACTATTTATGCCTCTCAGTTCTTGATAAACTCTGATATATGATGACTTATATGGAACACCATGTTTTTTCTTAATTTAAGTGTGTGAAACCTCAGTTCTTTTACTATAATTAAATGTCTATTTATACCTGTTACTCATGATATATATGCTTAAATTTACATATAATTATCATATGCCACTATTAGAACTTAGCCTTCGCAATAGCACTCGCTACCTCGACACCAATCCGCTACCAACCCGCTATACGCTATTTAGTACCTTGTCGGATTTGCACTCACCAAATTATCCGTGCTTCAAAATAGGGGTGAAGATGGGTCAGGCCCAGATATATATATCATTGATCTCCTATCATTCAATATTTTTTTTCAGTTCGTACATGGGTAGTGTCAAATATAGGAACGAATGAGGATAATCTCGATCATCAATGCAGATCAATATATATCAAATATGTGGGGTCACTCCTAGCTTTCCACCCTTACTAGAAATTGCGCAGGAGGAGGCCGAGGGTTACCCACAGGGGATTGAGAGAGTGCGAGCATGCTAGGCGAGGGTGTCTTGCAAGGGGAAACAAATGTGGATTAACTACATATTAAATTGACAAAACGGCATGTCCGGAGCAGACACGCCCCCTAATCACCTCGAACCACTCCTAACCCTAACCGGGGGAATGGGGCCGCCACCCACCTCAAGGAAACTAGCGCAAAGGCTCGCAGGAAGGCTCGCCGCCCTTAACAGGTTCATTTCATGATTGGCTGAGCGAGGGTTGCCTTTTTTCAAAAAACACAGACACATTTAGCTAGGGGCCAATCCAACAGAAAGCATTTGACAACCTGAAGGACTACTTACATAACCTAATGACCCTTGCCAGCCCTTCTCCTAGCGAGCCACTGCTCCTCTATGTAGCAGCCTCGCCACACGTTGTCAATGCCATACTCATGAAAGAAAAGCAAGAAGAGGATCAAAAGAAGTAGCTGCCAATTTACTTCATATCCCAAACCCTCGATGGGGCCAAAAAATTCTACAAGGAAATGGAGAAGGTAGCTTATGCAATTGTCATGGCATCCAAAAAGCTAAAACACTACTTCCAAGCACACAGAGTCAAAGTACCCTCGAGATTCCCACTTGACAACATCTTTAAGAACCCGGAAGGCATGGGCAGAATTGGGAAATGGGCCACAGAGATCAACTATTACGTGATCGACTTCGTCGATAGAAATACAATCAAATCTCAAGCCCTCACAGATTTTGTCGCAGATTGGACCCCCAATAATCACAGCATGGCGGAGGCAACAGAGCCCATCAGGACAGTGCAAACAGATGGCGCCTAGGGATCGGCCGGAGCCAGAATAGCAGCAACTCTAACCTCACCCTCCGGCATAAAGCTTAGGTATGTAGCATGATTGGAATTCCAGTGCACCAACAACATAGCAGAATATGAGGCAGTCATCTTAGCATTGACAAAGCTTCGTGCACTATCAGTGAAGCGTGCAGTAATCAAAACTGACTCACAAGTGATCTCTGACCACATCAAGAAGAGTTTCAAAGCCCAGGAACCTGAGCTGCAGAAATATCTACACACAATACGCAAGATCCAAGCATTCTTTATGGTAAATCACAACCAAGCCAATCCCCTGAGTAGAAAATAGCGAAGCCGACGAGCTAGCAAAGGCAGCAGCACAAGCCATGACCCTACCTTCGGATGTTTTCTACGAAGTAATTAGTCAATCCTCGACAGAACTAAATGTCAAACCCTCAAAGCTCATTAATGCAATCCATAGTGATGACTGGAGGGCACCTATAGTTGCATTCCTTAGAGGACACCATGAGCCAGAGTCCAAAGAGGAGGAAAACAGAATAAAACAAAGAGTGCGAGGGTACAAAATCATCAATGATGAACTATACAAAGCAAGTGTAACAGCTCCCCTACTCAAGTGTGTCACCATCAGCGAAGGAAAACAGATATTAAAGGAAATCCACGAAGGATCGTGTGGATCTCACAACATGCCAAGAGCACTAGTGGGCAAATCTTTTAGGCAAGGGTTCTATTAGCCAACCGCACTCAATGATGTAGCCTCCCTAGTGCAAGACTACAAAGGTTGCCAACTAGCCGCATCACACTCCAACAGATCAGGTGCTCCAACCACTCTTATCTGTCTCACTTGGCCGCTTCAACGCTGGGCCATGGACCTGGTCGGCCCACTCTTGGCCGCCCTAGGAAACCTTTGCTACATGGTGGTTGCAGTTGAATACTTCACAAAGTGGATCGAGGCCAGACCATTAGCTACGATAACTTCATAGACCTTCAAAAAGTTCTTTTGGCAACAAGTCATATGTCATTTCGTGCTACTGAAAGAACTAACCGTCGACAAAGGAACTCAGTTCGACAACGAGGTGTTCAAAGAATTCTGCCACCAGATAGCCACCAAAATATGCTTTGCTTCCGTAAGACATCTACAATCCAATGACCTCGTCAAAAGAGCCAATGACATCATACTTCAAGGCATCTCAAAGAAGCTACACGACATACCAAAGGGGAAATGGGCAAAGGAACTAACCAACGTAGTATGGTCACATAATACATTTGAATCAAGAGCAACCAAGTTCACACCATTCAAGTTAATGTTTGCTAAAGAAGCAGGGTTACCAGAAGAGCTCTAGCACAAATCTCCGAGGGTCACCTTCACAACCGCTGTCGCAAATCTCCAAGAAGAGGGACAACTCACAAAAGACCTCATCGAAGAACTCAGATGTCAAGCCGTGAACAACCTCCATACCTACCAACAAGAAACTACATGCTAAAGAAACAAGAAGGTTAACCTTCGCCAAATAAACTTAGGCGACATGGTACTCATCAAAAAGCAAAATGCCAAGATGACCAGCAAGCTCCAACCCAAATGGTTGGGCCCATACCTCGCTACATAGTCAAGCCAACCAGGTGCCACCACCTATAGGACAGTAAAGGAAACCTGATTCCTCACACATGGAACATCAACGACCTATGCAAGTACTACCCGTAGCGGCGCCTTAGCGTGTGCTCGCCTTTTGTAAAATTCATTTTCATTTAAATTTGTAAAACATGGTACTACACTCTTTTTCCTTAATAGGGGGCGCAAGGCTTTTTAATGAAGCATTCAATATCCCTCTTAATGTAATATTTACCCACCCCCAAAAGTCATCCTTCGCCAAAACGGGTGGCCCAATTCTGGCCCACCCGCATCGCCGCCACCGCCAGGTAAAGATTTGCACCAAGCCAGGCTCTCTCCCATTAAGCCCTCGCCCAATTCAAAACTTTCTTCTACTAGACCATCTCTTCCCAAGATTGAGCACCCTCGAAAAAATTCCAGGGGCTCACAAAGCAAACCCCACCTCTCCTTAGACCTCACAAAACATGCCAAGGGCTCACAAAGCAAGCCCGACCTCTCCTTAGACAGAAGGACAAGCGCGGAGGTCATAATAAGTGAGCACCCTGACAAAACATACTAGGGGCTCACAAAGCAAGCCCCACCTCTCCTTAGACAAAAGGACAGACACGGAGGTCATAATAAGTGAGCACCCTCGCAACACAGACGCTAGGAGCTCACAAAGCAAATCCCACATCTCCTTAGACAAAAGGACAGGCGCAGAGGTCATAATAAGTGAGCACCCTCACAAAACATGCCAGGGGCTCACAAACCAAACCCCACCTCTCCTTAGACAAAAGGACAGGCACAGAGGTCATAATAAGTGAGCACCCTCACAAAACATGCCAGGGGCTCACAAACCAAACCCCACCTCTCCTTAGACAAAAGGACAGGAATGGAGGTCATAATAAGTGAGCACCCTCGCAAAACATGCCAGGGGCTCACAAACCAAACCCCACCTTTCCTTAGACCAAAGGACAGGCGCAGAGGTCATAATAAGTGACCACTATCGCAAATTACTAGGAGCTCACAAAGCAAAACCCACCTCTCCTTAGACACAAGGACAGGTGCAAAGGTCATAATAAGTGAGCACCCTCGCAAAACATGCTTGGGGCTCACTGTCACACCCATTTTTAAGGACAAAAATAGGATGTATAAAAGACTCATGTGCGCCCCAGGAAACAGTCGCACACATAAGTTGACAAATTACAAAGTATCATCACAGTGCTTATTACATAACGAATAAGTACTTAAGACATAGTCTTGAACGATAGATAATAATAACTAATAATAAATCTTCAGCGGAAACTCCACACAGGGACACGGTTGACTGGTTGACACTAAGACTAGTACTCATTCCGATAATCTTCCTCTATATCTTCATCTGTTATGGTGGAAATAGCAAGAGTGAGTTCATGTCGAACTCCACAAATATAACACAGGGTTCATGAGGCTCAAAAAGGCTAGACACTGTTTAACTGCGTTTAGCTTTTAATCATATATTAGCAATTGAGTAGCATCAAGATACACCACTTCCCATTAAGAACCAATGATCAATTGTAATAATGATAACGAATAGCATTAACATGAGCATAATAATAATCAACAATAATTAAACATGATATAGCAAATGGTGATCATCTATTCTGTAAATGTTCCAAGGCCGCTCGTATCCGTGAGCACGGCTAGTATACCAGTTTTTAACTCTGCGCAGAGGTGTACACTTTCACTGTAAGTCATGATTTCCAAATGAGTGGGGAGATCAAGCCCAAACACCCGAGAACCATATAAAGCCACTCAAAAGTTCGTCTAACAAGTTAGGACCATTAGATTCACTCGGCAGGCAGATGTAGAACCCCCCTTCCCTGTGGCACAACAACCGCAGCCTATACACACTAGGCCAGGGGCTCGCACTACACCCAAAGTGGCAAGCCATTCTTACGCCATTTAAGGTAACCACTAACAAGCTAGAAAAGGTCTCTTGAACAACTAAAGCCAGAGCCATATAGCCCTCACAGCTGTACTGTATATCCCGGATAATCATGTACAGATAAGTCCTTATGGAGAGAAACCAGAGCATCAAAATAATACACATGCTCTAGCCCCTTTTTCAACAGTAATAAATTCATCTTAATGGTTGATTGCATAATCCATTAGTCAAATTACAAGATCATTGTTCATAATTAAGCACTAGCAATAGCTACCCAAATGCATACCCAAGGTTGACAAGGAATCAAGATATCAAAAGCTAAGTTATAATCTCTATGATTGTCAAGGAAGACACATGCATATGTATGATAATTTCAGTGAATAGGACAATAAGGATGGTCCCATGTTATACTTGCCTTGATCAAAGCTCTCCAAGTGATACTGCTGACTTGGCTCAAAGTAATACTCCGAATCGTCCAAATACTGCTCACCTTCTATATTCGATCATCAATCAACACATACATGCATCCAATCAAACATACACGAAGCAAACAAAGAGATATAATTAGAACAGTATACCAACAGTAACAAAACAGTAATAAAAGCTTATAAAACTCTTCTACACGTTTCTACGATCACACAGACGCAAAGATCACCAAATTCGGAGTTAAAACGTGAAAGTTATGAATTTTCTAAGATTTCCTATAAATAAATAAATACTTAATTATAAACTCGAAAAATAAATTATCAAAACTAACTGTACAACTACACTAACATGTAGAGCTCGCAAATACGAACCTAACGCAATTTGAACGGATCAAATCGGAGTTAAAACGAAGATTTTATGACCAAAACAATTCTAATGGCAAAACTGTAAATACCTGAAAACGTATTTTTGACTTAACCGGAAGAGAATACGCTTTCAAAACACGAAAACGCATTTTCAGAAATACGCTATGGACCGCGGGTTGATATCTAAAGAGCTGAGGGTCTCTTTAACAAATTTACCCGCGAAGGGGTAAGTTCTAATCTGGGCCCTTGATTTCAAATCGGACGGCTCACGCTTCTTCCAAAGAAGACTGGCGGCGCTTCCGTCGCCCCGCCCCAACACCACGGCGGCGCCATGGCCGGCAGCTCGCCGGACATGCCAAACCCGCCCTACACTTCACCAAAAGATGCGCGGGTGGTACCAATCGAACGAAAAGCTCATTGCGATCTCACCTAGGGCTCCAAGACAATCAATCGCGGCACGAAAACGACGGGCGGCTCCAAAAGGCGGGCGGCTTAGCTCCTTCACACGGTAAAAACGCAACACGACATTATCTTCAAAATTGATAGTACAAATTGAGTCACAACAACGAGCTAAAGCTAATAGAACAACTTACAATGGCTAGAACACGAAGTGGCCGACGAATTCGCCTCCACCGCGGCTTCTAGGGTTCCAAGGCGCGGCTAGGGCAACTACAACACAAAATCCGAATAAAAAGGGTATGGTGGGTGCGGTTCTAGCTTATATAGGGTATTGACGTGATCAATTTGGAAAGGGACTCCCTGGATACGCGGATTCGGTTGCCGTTCGACTACGGGTTCGTGACCGGCTCGGTTACGTGAGCTTGGAGAAGCATCCGACAGCCGGGTCCCACTTGCCAGCGAAACAAGGAGGGAGGGAAAGCGCTGCCGCTGGCTCGGTCTGGCTCGGGCTGAACTGGGCCGCTGCGCCGAGCTGGGCCAAGACGCCGAGACGGCTGCTGCGCTGGTGATCGGCCCACCAAGCAAGGAGGAGAGCGGGCCACCGGTTACCAGGTGAGTAAACTGTTTTTTTTTCTTTCTTTCATTTATTCACTTCTATATATATATATTTTCCAAAACCAAATCAATTAAAATAAAACAAATATAACCACACCACAAAATAAAATAATGCAACAGCATGAATGCAACACCAAATATTTCTTTTAAAATTTTAATTCCCTTTCTCTAAATTATTTAAAATTTATTACTCCTAAAATTTGGGTGTTACAAATTCTACCCCCCATAAAAGAATCTCGTCCTCGAGATTGAACTGCTTACTCAAACAACTGCGGATATGATTTCCTCAATTCATCCTCTCTTTCCCAAGTTGCCTCTGCTTCTGAATATCGATTCCACTGCACTTTGCACATCTTAATAACCCGACTTCGAGTAACTTTCTCAGCAGTCTCCAAAATCTTAATCGGAAACTCTTCATATGTAAGATCTTCCTTAACAGTCAATTCTTCTAAAGGTATCTGCTCCTCAGGCACACGCAAACACTTTTTAAGTTGTGAAACATGGAACACATCATATACTCCAGATAAATTATCAGGCAACTCTAATTGATAAGCAATTTCCCCACGTCTAGTAATAACTTTAAATGGTCCAACATACCTTGGTGCTAGTTTACCTTTCATGTTAAACCTCTTCACACTTTTCATAGGTGACACCTTCAAATAGGCATAATCACCTACCTCAAAAACTAAATCTCTTCTTCTATTGTCAGCATAACTCTTCTGACGAGACTGCGCTACTCTCAAATTCTCTCGAATCACTCGCACTTGATCTTCTGCGTTTCTAAGAACATCTGAACCAAACACCTGAGATTCACCTGTCTGATCCCAAAACAATGGAGTTCTACACTTACGTCCATACAAAGCTTCAAACGGTGCCATCTTAAGACTCTGTTGATAACTATTATTGTAAGAAAATTCTGCATAAGGCAAACTCTTATCCCAACTAGTTCCATATTGCAATGCACAAGCTCTCAACATATCCTCTAATACCTGGTTGGTCCTTTCAGTCTGTCCATCTGTCTGTGGATGATATGCTGTACTAAAATTCAATTTTGTTCCCAATGATTCATGCACAGCTTTCCAAAAATGCGACGTAAACTGCGATCCTCGATCAGATACAATCTTCTTTGGAACTCCATGCAAACATACTATCCTCTCCATATACAACTCTGCCAATTTTGGTCCACGGTAAGTAGTCTTAACTGGTATAAAATGAGCAACTTTGGTTAATCGATCTACTATCACCCAAATAGAGTCATAACCTTTCTGAGTACGAGGTAACCCCACTATAAAGTCCATACCAACTTCTTCCCACTTCCATTCAGGAATCTTCATTGGTTGCAACAATCCAGCAGGTCTCTGATGCTCTGCTTTCACCCTCTGACAAGTGTCACACAATGCCACATACTCAGCCACATCTCGCTTTAATCCAATCCACCAATATTTCTGTTTCAGATCCAAATACATCTTAGTACTACCAGGATGAATAGAATAAGCTGACTCATGAGCTTCGCGAAGAATTGCTTGTCTAACAGTTTGATCCTCAGGTACACACAGCCTCTTTCCAAACCACAAAATTCCATTATCATCCATCCGAAAACCTGGTGACTTACCAATCACTATATCTTCCGCTATCTTCTTTAGTTTCTCATCCTTCAACTGACCCTTGTAAATTTCTTGCTCTAAGGTAGGCTCTATTACTAATTCCATTGTATTAGTAACAATTCCCAAATTCAAATATTCAAATTCAGCACATAACTCACTAGTCATAGTCAATGTTTGTATCTCATTGACATAGCTTTTCCTACTAAGAGCATCAGCTACTACATTAGCCTTACCAGGATGATAGTGTATCTCAATATCATAATCCTTAATCAATTCTAACCATCTGCGTTGCCTCAAATTCAGATCTGACTGAGTGAAAATATACTTCAAACTCTTATGATCAGTGTATATATCACTCTTATGTCCAATCAAATAATGTCTCCAAATCTTTAAAGCATGAACTACAGCTGCTAACTCCAAATCATGTGTAGGATAATTCAACTCATGCTTTCTCAACTGCCTAGATGCGTAAGCCACAACTCTGCCTTCTTGCATAAGAACACATCCCAAACCTTGACGAGAAGCATCACAATAAATAGAAAACTTCTTACTCAAATCTGGCAAAATCAAAACAGGCGCTGTAGTCAACCTCTTCTTCAATTCCTCAAAACTAGCTTGACATTTATCTGACCACACAAACTTGGCATTCTTCTCTAATAGAGATGTCATAGGTTTAGCAAGTTTAGAAAACCCTTCAATGAATCGTCTGTAATATCCAGCTAATCCCAAGAAACTACAAATCTCGCTAACATCAATAGGTGGTTTCCAATTTAATACATCCTTTACTTTACCTGGATCCACTGATATCCCTCCATTAGAAACAATATGACCAAGGAAAGAAACTTCCTTCAACCAAAACTCACATTTACTTCGCTTCGCATACAGTTTATGCTCTCTAAGTTTCTGCAATACCAACCTCAAATGTTCAGCATGCTCTACTTCTGTCTTAGAAAATACCAGTATATCATCAATAAATACCACCACAAACTTATCCAAATATTCCATAAACACCTTATTCATCATGTACATAAAGTATGCAGGTGCATTGGTCAATCCAAATGACATAACAGTATACTCATATAATCCATACCTCGTGGTAAAAGCTGTCTTTGGAATATCAGAAGCACGAATCTTCAACTGATGATAACCAGAACGTAAATCAATCTTAGAGAACACACAAGCACCTCTCAACTGATCAAACAAGTCATCAATCCTGGGCAAAGGATACTTATTCTTGATAGTTACCTCATTTAGTGATCTATAATCAACACACATCCTCTGACCGCCATCTTTCTTATCAACAAAAATAACTGGTGCTCCCCAAGGTGATGAACTAGGTCGAATAAAACCTTTATCTTGTAATTCTTTAATTTGTTTCTTAAGTTCTTCTAATTCATCTACTCCCATCCTATATGGTCGTTTGGCTATAGGTGCAGTTCCAGGAAGTAATTCTATAAGAAATTCAATGTCTCGGTCAGGTGGCATACCTGGCAATTCATCAGGGAAGACATCCGGAAATTCCTCAATCACTGAATTCTCCTTAATAGTATCTTCAAGCTGATTCACCACAGCGGTTGGTTGCTTCTGCACTGCTACATCCACATTGATTTTGTCTCCATTAGGTGCAGTCACAACTACTACTTTCTGCTGACACTGAATCTCTGCCTGATTTGACTTCATCCAGTCCATACCCAATATCACATCAATACCAGATGTCCTCAACACTATAGGAGTTATCTTAAACTCTACCCCCCTTAATACCATACTAATTGGAAGACAACGATTACTGGTTTGCATGGTACCTCCAGGTGAATTTACTAAGAGAGGTTCTTTCATAGCTAGCATGGGTATACTATGCATTTTAACAAAAATGTTGGATATGAATGTATGAGATGCTCCAGAGTCAAAAAGAACAGTTGCGGGAGTGGAATGTACATTGAACGTACCAATCATAACTTCTGGTGCATCATGAGCTGTATCAGAAGACACGTGATTCACTCTTCCAGTACCAGATTGCCTCTGGTTGCTCTTCTGGCTCTGAGGAGTCTGCTGGTTCTGCTTCTCAGGACAATGATAAGACATATGCCCCTCTTTACCACAGACAAAGCATCTAGTAGGCGTGCTGGGGGCACTATTCTTCATGGGGGTAACATTAGAATTTCCAGTGCGAGGAGTCTGTTGCCCAGTCTGCTGATACTGTTGACGTTGTGGATATGATGAACGCTGTTGTGACTGATTACTTTGCCAATTCTGGGACCACCTCTGATTCGGATTGCGATTCCATTGACTAATCGGTCCTTGAAACTTCTGAGGAAAACCATGCTGAGAATTAGTGCGCTGGCGGTTGTTGCTTCCTGAGCCTTGTACCTTCATTTTCCTCTTCCTGTCCATCTCTCTGCGCTCATTATCAAGCACAATAGCTTTATTTACCAGCTCTTGAAAACTAGCATAGTTGTTCCCCTTCAACTGCAAGCGAAGATCATAATAAATTCCCTTCAAGAAAAGACGCTGTTTGTCTGCATCTTCCCTCACTTTATTAGGAGCATAGCGAGCCAACTGGGTAAATCTATCATGATATTCACTAACGCTCATCTGTCCCATCCTAAGGTTTCTGAATTCTTCCTGCTTCAGCTCAATTATACCTTCAGGAATATGACGAGCTCGAAAATCTCTAACAAACTCATTCCAAGTGATAGGAGGAGCATTGTCAAGGCGTGCAGCTTGATACGACTCCCACCAAGTCTGAGCTGTCCCCTGTAACTGACCAGATGCATATAACACCTTCTCCATATCATTGCATTGGGCTATATTCAGCTGTTTCTCCACTGCCCTCACCCAATCATCTGCCTCTAAAGGATCAGCAGCATGAGAAAACACTGGAGGGCGTCCCTTTAAAAATTCTCCACGCTTATCCCTCACTTGCACAGGCGGTGGTCCTCCTGCAGCGGGATTGTTCTGCATGTGCTGCATAAACATCTGCATCATCTGGTTCTGAGTTTGCATGAGCTCCTCCATAGTAATGGGTAGGTTAGCACCTCCACGACCTCTGCCATGACCTCTGCCTGACATCTGTTTCCAAAAACACAGAAATTGAAATTCAGTACAATCCGAAATGATGTATTCAATAGATAAGCAAAATCTGATTTTTCTGGGCGATCTCCAATTTCAGCAACTCAGTAAAACTGTCATATCTCGTGCTACAGACGTCCAATTCAGATGATCTTTACATGGTTGGAAAGCTTACAAAATTATCTACAACTTTTATTCACAACACTTCTTCTGATTCTGTCAATAAATTGGCCAAAAACTGAACTTAACCGAAACTGTTTCAAAATTCCAGACTGTGCAGTAACTCCAACTTGAAACAGGTATATCTCTTAGCTCATAATAGATATTAAGGTGATTCTTGCGGGGTTGGAAAGATATAAAAGTCTAATTATTCCCAGTAAAATTTCTTGAATTTCTCATGAACGGATTTTAAGTTATTTCTAAAACATCCCAGACTGATCCAAAAATCAGCAAAGGACAGAACTAAGTTAACCTCATATTCAACTAATATATTTTGATCAAACTTAATATTCTTAACCGTGGAACTTGTAGGCATGTCTACAAAACTCCAGCACACATTACAAAGATCCAAATCACACATTATCATAATAACAATCCATCAATCACATAATTGTTCACACCACAAACTGACTCTCAAAACAAACCAAACTTAAAATTAACTCGCAACTACTATTGTTCCTATTACATAGGGATTTTTCCTATTTCCTAATTAAGCTTCTCATAAATCTTGGGATGACCTAACTCCACCCTTAATTGATCAATCTCCTTATAAGCTTGCTCCTTAAGTTCTTTTTTCCTTTAGCAATTCATCCTTCAAATCCACCTCATGGACAGCCAATTCTCGAGCTAATCCCACCGTAGCTTGTAAAGTCAAGGAGGAATTATCTGCAGGCGGCACGGTCCAAATACCCTTGTCATGTATGAAACAAGGAAAATGCCGGAGTGCACCCTTTAACGTCTTGTCCGAGCGTAGACCATGGTAGTAAACAAATGCATTAAAAGCGACATCCTCCATGCTTATCTCCACGGTTGTCCGGCTCACTCTGGTAATGAACTTTGACTCCACCTTAGGCTCCTTAGTAGTAGGATCCCTTTTCTTAACCCATAACTCCGTTTCCCAATAGGAATCCATCCATGGATGACTATACTCTGCACTGCGATACGCCAACGTAGCTTCCCAGTCGTAGTAGTAGTTGTCCAATGTTCTTGTCAACATGTCATGGAAGAAAGCATCAGCTTTAGGAACCATGATATGAAACTTCGTAGTCCACCCCATAACTACATCCTCCATTGGTGTATCACCAACTCTTGATTCAGCATCAGATAGCTCTTGATCACCATCTTCATACGGCTCCTGAGGTTTGAAACGGGCAACGTACTGTGCAGCTGACAGACGGGGATGAGGAGGCATCTACAAGATTTAGACATAGATTAGATAGAATCAATGTATTTTCACAATAGAATTAAGTAGAGGAAGCATAAAAATTTAGTAATTAACAAGGTGAAAAGAGGAAGCATGAATTAAGTAAAATATGAAGGCTATTAACGACCATTCTAACTAGGCTCGCGTCCTACAGTCAACACGGCTCTGATACCAATCTGTCACACCCATTTTTAAGGACAAAAATAGGATGTATAAAAGACTCATGTGCGCCCCAGGAAACAGTCGTACACATAAGTTGACAAATTACAAAGTATCATCACAGTGCTTATTACATAACGAATAAGTACTTAAGACATAGTCTTGAATGATAGATAATAATAACTAATAATAAATCTTCAGCAGAAACTCCACACAGGGACACGGTTGACTGGTTGACACCAAGACTAGTACTCATTCCGATAATCTTCCTCTATATCTTCATCTGTTATGGTGGAAATAGCAAGAGTGAGTTCATGTCGAACTCCACAAATATAACACAGGGTTCATGAGGCTCAAAAAGGCTAGACACTGTTTAACTGCGTTTAGCTTTTAATCATATATTAGCAATTGAGTAGCATCAAGATACACCACTTCCCATTAAGAACCAATGATCAATTGTAATAATGATAACGAATAGCATTAACATGAGCATAATAATAATCAACAATAATTAAACATGATATAGCAAATGGTGATCATCTATTCTGTAAATGTTCCAAGGCCGCTCGTATCTGTGAGCACGGCTAGTATACCAGTTTTTAACTCTGCGCAGAGGTGTACACTTTCACTGTAAGTCATGATTTCCAAATGAGTGGGGAGATCAAGCCCAAACACCCGAGAACCATATAAAGCCACTCAAAAGTTCGTCTAACAAGTTAGGGCCATTAGATTCACTCGGCAGGCAGATGTAGAACCCCCCTTCCCTGTGGCACAACAACCGCAGCCTATACACACTAGGCCAGGGGCTCGCACTACACCCAAAGTGGCAAGCCATTCTTACGCCATTTAAGGTAACCACTAACAAGCTAGAAAAGGTCTCTTGAACAACTAAAGCCAGAGCCATATAGCCCTCACAGCTGTACTGTATATCCCGGATAATCATGTACAGATAAGTCCTTATGGAGAGAAACCAGAGCATCAAAATAATACACATGCTCTAGCCCCTTTTTCAACAGTAATAAATTCATCTTAATGGTTGATTGCATAATCCATTAGTCAAATTACAAGATCATTGTTCATAATTAAGCACTAGCAATAGCTACCCAAATGCATACCCAAGGTTGACAAGGAATCAAGATATCAAAAGCTAAGTTATAATCTCTATGGTTGTCAAGGAAGACACATGCATATGTATGATAATTTCAGTGAATAGGACAACAAGGATGGTCCCATGTTATACTTGCCTTGATCAAAGCTCTCCAAGTGATACTGCTGACTTGGCTCAAAGTAATACTCCGAATCGTCCAAATACTGCTCACCTTCTATATTCGATCATCAATCAACACATACATGCATCCAATCAAACATACACGAAGCAAACAAAGAGATATAATTAGAACAGTACACCAACAGTAACAAAACAGTAATAAAAGCTTATAAAACTCTTCTACACATTTCTACGATCACACAGACGCAAAGATCACCAAATTCGGAGTTAAAACGTGAAAGTTATGAATTTTCTAAGATTTCCTATAAATAAATAAATACTTAATTATAAACTCGAAAAATAAATTATCAAAACTAACTGTACAACTACACTAACATGTAGAGCTCGCAAATACGAACCTAACGCAATTTGAACGGATCAAATCGGAGTTAAAACAAAGATTTTATGACCAAAACAATTCTAATGGCAAAACTGTAAATACCTGAAAACGTATTTTTGACTTAACCGGAAGAGAATACGCTTTCAAAACACGAAAGCGCATTTTCAGAAATACGCTATGGACCGCGGGTTGATATCTAAAGAGCTGAGGGTCTCTTTAACAAATTTACCCGCAAAGGGGTAAGTTCTAATCTGGGCCCTTGATTTCAAATCGGACGGCTCACGCTTCTTCCAAAGAAGACTGGCGGCGCTTCCGTCGCCCCGCCCCAACACCACGGCGGCGCCATGGCCGGCAGCTCGCCGGACATGCCAAACCCGCCCTACACTTCACCAAAAGATGCGCGGGTGGTACCAATCGAACGAAAAGCTCGTTGCGATCTCACCTAGGGCTCCAAGACAATCAATTGCGGCACGAAAACGACGGGCGGCTCCAAAAGGCGGGCGGCTTAGCTCCTTCACACGGTAAAAACGCAACACGACATTATCTTCAAAATTGATAGTACAAATTGAGTCACAACAACGAGCTAAAGCTAATAGAACAACTTACAATGGCTAGAACACGAAGTGGCCGACGAATTCGCCTCCACCGCGGCTTCTAGGGTTCCAAGGCGCGGCTAGGGCAACTACAACACAAAATCCGAATAAAAAGGGTATGGTGGGTGCGGTTCTAGCTTATATAGGGTATTGACGTGATCAATTTGGAAAGGGACTCCCTGGATACGCGGATTCGGTTGCCGTTCGACTACGGGTTCGTGACCGGCTCGGTTACGTGAGCTTGGAGAAGCATCCGACAGCCGGGTCCCACTTGCCAGCGAAACAAGGAGGGAGGGAAAGCGCTGCCGCTGGCTCGGTCTGGCTCGGGCTGAACTGGGCCGCTGCGCCGAGCTGGGCCAAGACGCCGAGACGGCTGCTGCGCTGGTGATCGGCCCACCAAGCAAGGAGGAGAGCGGGCCGCCGGTTACCAGGTGAGTAAACTGTTTTTTTTTCTTTCTTTCATTTATTCACTTCTATATATATATATTTTTTCCAAAACCAAATCAATTAAAATAAAACAAATATAACCACACCACAAAATAAAATAATGCAACAGCATGAATGCAACACCAAATATTTCTTTTAAAATTTTAATTCCCTTTCTCTAAATTATTTAAAATTTATTACTCCTAAAATTTGGGTGTTACACTCACAAAGCAAACCCCACCTCTCCTTAGACAAAAGGATAGGCGCGGAGGTCACAATAAGTGACCACCCTCGCAAAACATGCTAGGGGCTCACAAAGCAAACCTCATCTCTCCTCAAACAAAAGGACAAGTCTGAGGTCTTTACAAGTGAGCACCCTTGCAAAACATGCCAAGGGCTCACTGAGCAAACCGCACATCTCCTCAAACAAAAAATAGGCATGAAGGTTGCTACTCAAGAGCACCATCAAAAACAATGCCAAGAACTCACACATCAGTCCACACCAACCATAAAGCAAAAATTTTCACATGTAGAGATAAACACGCAGTCGCGCCCTCGCAACTTCACTCTGGGATGACCATTAATCAATCCACACATCATCTCAATTACTCCAAGGCACCAGTAAAGGCCCAAGATCTTTCAAGCCCCAAAAAGTACAGCCATTCAAGACAATCAACAAGACCCACCCAACAGAATCAAAACCCAAATCGACAAAATTCAAAGCAACATTAATGGTGCACACAACCAAACGCACACCAAAGCAAGCACCCACACCCCCAACCCACCCATTCACCCTATAAATATCACCCCAAACCCAACAAAAACCAACATCAGGAAATCTTCCACCACACCCAAACTCACACCCACTCCACAAACCAAATTGCCCCATGGGAAACCAAATCCTCACAAAAGCAAGGCCTGGTAGGGCAGACCACCCGACTCAAACCCATAAGCTTGCATTGAGGGTACCACAAGAACACATGTAATGAGATGAACAGCTAGAACAATCTCATCCGTAAACCCTTCAATAGCAGTCCCAAAAGCAAAGGCACTCAGGGGATACCACAAGAAAAAACATAACATCCCCCCGAGTGCCACCTCTCTACTACCCTAAAACAACCTATCGGAGGTTTCGACACCCACCCCTACTAGAAGCACATCAGGGGTCGCCGATACCCTTGACCAACAATCCAAGCGGCAGACCTCACATGTATTTAGCAACACTCTGGCGAGGGTTAAAAAGAGGCAATGTCAACAAGGGCTTTGGCGCCAACCACGTGCTAGTCAATGGGAGGGGTCTCAATCCCTCCCTGCAAAAAGTTGGCAGCCAGTCGCACACCAACGAAGCTTCGCAGAGCACCAGAACATGAAGGTGCCCGAGGAGAAACTCATGCTTTGCATCACGTGGCGCTTCAACTAGCGCAAACTCCACAAGAAGGAAACCTATAACCACCACGGCCACCTCGACTAGCATCAACAGGTACCTCCTTTGCAAAGCCAAAGCAAAGCTTGCCCAAGCCCACCAAGGTTCATCATTAGTCGACAAAGGGACAACCCAAGAAGGCGTTCACCTTCAACCGGGACCTCCTTCTCAAAGTGGAGCCTCGACAGCCCATCGACGATAGAACAATAGAGGAAAACATTGACGAGTAGTCATGCAAAGTTATTTAGAAGAAGACTGATCATGTAACCTTCGACACTTGAAATAAAGTTTCACCACTTTTCTCCATGACTTCAATGCCACGTCCGCTCGTGTTCAATTTCTCTCACCCTCGATCAAACACAATCACAAGTCCCACTACACTAAAATTTACTATAAGTCAACGCAAGCCTTGCCTAAGAGAAATGGGGTGTCACTGCGCTCAAGTTCCACCATAACTTAATGTGAGCCTCGCCAAAAAGAAAGGGGGGCGTCGCCGTGCTCAAATCTTTAGATAGATTAAT
The DNA here is from genome assembly GCA_038087645.1 of Saccharum hybrid cultivar R570. Classification (NCBI taxonomy): domain Eukaryota; kingdom Viridiplantae; phylum Streptophyta; class Magnoliopsida; order Poales; family Poaceae; genus Saccharum; species Saccharum hybrid cultivar. The sequence goes on along the minus strand of JAQSUU010000730.1, from coordinate 1,858,998 downwards.
GCGAGCCATGCCTAAAAGAAAGGGGGTCGTCGCCACTCAAATCTTTAGATAGATTAATGCGAGCCTCGCCTAAAAGAAAGGGGGCATTGCCACGCTCAAGTCTTTAAATAGATTAACGCGAGCCTCACTTAAAAGAAAGGGGGGCGTCGCCACGCTCAAGTCTTTAGATAGATTAACGCGAGCCTCACCTAAAAGAAAGGGGGCATCGCCAATCACGCGTCACATCAAAAACAAAAACCAACAACCGCCTAAAAAGAAGGAAACCCCAACACAAGCACTTCAAGCCAATCATGGGCCCGCAACGGTCAAGAGCAGCTGGGGCATCGCCGTTCCGAGGCACAACCAAGCTACCTTCGCTTGACCCCCTTTTCATGATGTTTCCGCTACTCTAACCTATCACGTTGGGCCAAAACCTCGAGGGGCTAATGTTCAGGGAGGGCGACCTTGGCTTGACCCCCCCGCTCGTCTCTCGACCCTCACTGTAGATCGCAACCTTCGTAGCGAAGGTTTTTTCTCTAAGTGTCCTTTGCTTTTAGGGAATCTTCAACGAAGATCGGCTCTGTGGGCCATTGAATGTGTGAGAGGAAGACAAGGCTATCAATAGCAAGGCGAGCCCCTGACTGATGAGACAAGGGTTCACCGGGAGCTGCGGAGACAAGCCTGCAAAAGCCGGTGGTGGCCTCGTTTTCTCGGTTAGGGTTAGAAGTGGTTGGAGGTGATCAGGGGGATTACCTGTTACCCTCGATCATTGTACTGACTCCGCCTATCAGCTACCAACCCTTTTGTAATTTCAACACGGTCTCGGGTATGGGCAATAAATACCTGGGGCATGTCTGTTCCGGATAGGCCGTTTTGGCAATTTAATAGGCATTTAATCCACATTTATTTCCCCTTGCAAGGCACCCTCGCCTAGCATGCTCACACTCTCTCAATCCCCTATGAGAAACCCTCATTCTCCTCCCATGTGATTTCTAGCGAGGGCAAGAGGCTAGGAGTGACGTGGTTGGAGCACCCGGTCTGGTTGGAGTGTGATGTGGCTAGTTGGCAACCCTCCTAGTGTTGCACTAGTGAGGCTGCATCATTGAGTGCAGTTGGCCAATAGAACCCTTGCCTGAAAGATTTGCCCATCAGTGCTCTTGGCCCGTTGTGAGATCCACATGATCCTTCGTGGATTTCCTTTAATATCTATTTTTCTTCGATGATGGTGACACACTTGAGTAGGGGAGCTATTACACTTGCTTTCATAGTTCATCATTGATGATTCCATACCCTTGCGCTCTTTGTTTTATTTTGTTTTCCTCCTCTTTGGACTCTGGCTCATGGTATCCTCTGAGGAATGCAACTATGGGTGCCGTCTAGTCATCACGATTGCATTAATAAGCTTCGGGGGTTTGATGTTCAGTTCTGCTAAGGGTCGACTAATTACTTCGTAGAAAACACTCAAAGGTAGGGTCATGGCTTCTGCTACTGCCTTTGGTAGCTCATCGGCTTCGCTGTTTTCTGCTCACGGGATTGGCTTGGTTGTGATTACCACAAAGAATGCTTCGATCTTGCGTATTGTGAGGAGATGTTTCTACAGCTCAGGTTCCCGGGCTTTAAAACTCTTCTCAATGTGGCCAGAGATCACTTGTGAATCAGTTTTGATTATTGCATGCCTCGCTGATAGTGCACAAAGCTTTGTCAATGCCAGGATGACTGCCTCGTAACTGCTATGTTGTTGGTGCACTAGAATTCCAATCGCGCTGCATACCTGAGCTTTATGCCAGAGGGTGAGGTTAGAATGGCTGCTATTCTGGCTCCAACCGATCCCCAAGCCTATCTGTGTGCACTGTCCAGATGGGCTCCATTACATCTGCCATGCTATGATTGTTGGGGGGGTCCAATCTATGACAAAATCTGCCAAGGCTTGAGATTTGATTGTATTCTACCGACGAAGTCGCTCACGTAATCATTGATCTCTGTGGTCCATTTCCCAATTCTTCCTATGGCTTCAGGGTTCTCGAAGATGTTGTCAAGTGGGAAGCTCGACGGTACTATGATTTTGTGCGCTCGGAAGTAGTGTTTTAGCTTTCTAGATGCCATGACAATTGCATAAGCTACCTTCTCCATTTCTATGTAGAATTTTTTGGCCCCATCGAGGGTTTTGGATATGAAGTAAATTGGCAGCTGCTTCTTTTGATGCTCTTCTTGCTTTTCTTTCACAAGTACGTCATTGACAGCGTGCGGCGAGGCTACTACATAGAGGAGCAGTGGCTCGCTAGGAGAAGGACTGGCGAGGGTCGTTAGGTTATGTAAGTAGTCCTTCAGGTTGTCAAATGCTTTTTGTTGGATTGGCCCTAGCTGAATGGGTTTGTCTTTTTCACGACCTAAAAAAATGGCAACCCTCGCTTAGCCGATCTTGAAATGAACCTGTTAAGGGCGGCAAGCCTTCTTGCGAGCCTTTGTGCTGGTTTCCTTGAGGTGGGTGGTTCCATGTTGAGGATTGCATCAATTTTCTCTAGGTTGGCTTCGATTCCTCTTGCTGATACGAGGCATCTAGGTAGTTTTCCTTCGCTTACACCAAATATGCACTTTTCTGAGTTTTGCGGAGGTTACTAAAAGCTCTAAGGAGGTCTTGGATGTGGTCTTGTTTGAGTTTGCTTTGTACGACGATGTCATCCACGTAGGCTAATATTGTTTTGGCTTCCTTGAAAACCTCTGCAGTCATGCGTGCGAAGGTTGAGCCTGCGTTACGTAGCCCTTCTGCCATTCTTCGGAAGCAGTATGTTCCAAATGGAGTGATGAAGCTCGTCTTCTCCTCGTCCTCTTGGTTCATCCAGATTTGATGGTACCCTGAAAAGCAATCAAGTAATGATAAGAGCTCACACCCCGGTGCTGAGTCGACGAGGGTGCTTATCCTTGGTAGAGGGAAGTCATCTTTAGGGCATGCTTTGTTGAGACTGTGAAACATATAGAAATTCTCTATTTTCCATTTTTCTTCTTTACAAGAATAACATTGGACAACCAAGTGGGGTATTTTACTGGTTGAACGACTCCCGCATCTAACAGGCATTGGACCTTCGCTTTTGTTGCTTGCCTTCTTTCTTCTAACATTTTGCAGAGCTTTTGCTTGACTGGTGTGCATTTTTTGTTAACATTGAGATTGTGCTCAATGATGGTTCTGTCAACTTGGTGGAGGTCTTTCGCTGTCCAGGAGAAGATGTCACTTTTCTCGTGAAGAAACTTGATGAGGTTGTTTTCAGTTTCATTGTCGAGTAGGAAAGAGATGATGAGTTGCTTGTCTGGGTTGCCTTTGAACAGGGGGACCCTTTTGGTTTCTTCTACTAGCTTTGCTCTGGCTTGTTGCGCTAGCGAGGGTTCTTTTTTCTTCTCTTTTTCTTTTTTTGAGATTGTGCACATTTCTCTAGCCAGGGGTGGCTATGTTTTCTGCCCCTCTCGTTATCTTGGTCGCCATATATTGCAATGACGCCTTTTGAGGAGGGTAGCTTCATACAAAGGTACCCTGGGTGAAGGACTGTGCTGGAAATGTTTGTGACCCCTTGACCAAAGATGGCATTGTAGTTATAGTACATGTTGACTACGTCGAAGGTTATGTGTTCAGTTCTGTTGTTATTCTAATTGCCGAAGGTTACAGGTAGGGAGATCTTGCCGATTGCCATGACTTGTATGCCTCCGAAGCCATAGAGGGGGTGATTGGCTGGTTGGAGGAGGTTTCTGCCGAGTTTCATGCTGTCGAAGGTTGAGGTGAACAGAATGTCGACAAATCTTCCGGTATTGATCAAAATCATTGTGACTATCCATCCTGCCACATTTGTCTCTATGACCAATGCATCTATGTGGGGGTAATCTTGGTTGCCCTCGGTGGCAAGGTGATGGACCCGCCTCATGTGCTCTTTAGCTGTATCTTGTTGCCGTGTACCTCGTTGGAACCTCTGATGATTGCGAGGAAACTCCGAAGGTTAAGGTTGGGTTATTAATTGTGGTCTGGGTGGCTTGGTTGGCTGGTTCTATTTTTACTTCATGGGATGTCTGGGTGGGGGTCTGCCTTGGGTGTTGTTTCTGTTGTCGCCCTAGTTGTTGTTGTAGGTTTGTTGAGGCCTCGAATTTTGTTGCTGTTTCTGGCGCTGTGGAGGTGTGGATTCAATAGCATTGACATTTGATTAGATCGTTGTGAGGGTACTGGTTTTGCAGTTGTGGCCACGGAGGTTGACGTGGCTGGGTTGTTTGGGCTTTGGTCTTCATCTGGAGATCTATGTCTGCTCTGTTGTATTTTTTTGCTAGTTTTTTGGTGAGCCTAGAGGAGTAAGGACCCGGCCTTAGGCCATTGACCACTATGAGGATGACTGCCTCATCAGTTATTCTTAGGGTCGTGGCCCTAAGGTGAACAAACCATCACCAGTATTCTTGGTGTGGCTCTCTTTCAGCTTGCTTGCAAGCAAACAACTCCATGGGAATGTTGGAGCCGAGTTGACCCCTTTGAAGTTTAAGCATAGTTTTTCTCATAGGTTTCCCTAGGAGTCTCTTGATGTGAGTTGGAGATTGCTGTACCAACTCTGGGCAATGTCTCGAGCTATAATTACGAATGACTTCGCCATGGTGTACTTGTCTCCTCCTACTACTGCGACTATGGCTTCGTAGCTCATTATGAATTGACGAGGGTCCACACTTCCATCGTATCTTGGTAGGTTTTGTGGTTTGTATTCCAGTGGCCAGCTTTTGGTTTGTAGGATTTCGGTCAGGGGCGACTTTGGGTCATAAGGCATTGGTGGGGGTGGGTTCCTTTGTGGTTGGTGCTAGATGCCTAGGGTGTGTACTTTGGGTAGAGTTGGTGGATGCGAGGGTTTGGTTGAAGCAGAGGCGGAGGTGGTGGGGGTGGTGGTGGATTGATGTTGTGTTCAGGTAAGTGGTCTAGGTTTGCCTCGAGGGTGGCCAGGTACTCATCCATTCTCCTGAGCTACTCCCTGGCCTCATCTTCCTTCTACCTGATGACCCGCAGGCGCGTTTGTCTTGCATGGGCCTCGACGTGGTGCCTCTTCTTCTGGAGCTCTTCATGCATCTGATTCAGGGCACTCAGGCCACTTGCCTCGGTGTCCTTCTCGTCATACTACAGTACCTTGCCGGTCTCGTCAGCCCTCGGTAGACTGGGTTGCGCGTTGGCTTTGTCCCCCGAGGCCAGAGGCTCATCTGGGTCTTGCACGACCTCTCAGTTGTGTAGAGGGCCGACCCATCGAGGGGCCCTGCCCCCATCTAGAGAGGTTCCTGCCACCGACTCAGCCCCACATGGGGGTGGCAATTCTCTAGCGTTGGCCCTCCTCGTTGCGGCCATTGTTTTGTAATGTGGTGCGGTCGGGTCCCCACGGACGAAACCAACTGTGGGGTCCCTCCTAACCTCCCGCCCTCACTAGAAATCACGTGGGAGGAGGCCAAGGGTTTCCTACAAGGGATTGAGAGAGTGCGAGCATGCTAGGCGAGGATGTATTGCAAGGGGAAATAAATGCGGATCAACTGCCTATTAAATTGCCAAAACGGCATGTCCGGAACAGACACGTCCCTGGGTATTTATAGCCCATACCCGGGACCGTGTTGAAATTACAAAAGGGTTGGTAGCCAGCAGGCGGCGTTAGTACAATTATCGGGGGTAACATGGTAATCCCCCTGATCACCTCCAACCAGTCCTAACCCTAACCGGGTGAACGGGGCTGCCGCCGGCTTCATGCAGGCTTGTCTTCGCGGCTCCCGGTGAATCCTTGTCTCGTCGGTCGGGGGTTCGCCATGCTACTGATGGCCTTGCCTTCCCCTCGCATGTTCAATGGCCCCCGAGCCGAATCTTCGCTGAAGATTGCCTGAAAGCAAAGGACACTTAGAGGAAAAAACTTTCACAGCAGGGGTTACGGTCCACAGCGAGGGTCGAGAGACGGGCGGGGGGTCAAGCCGAGGTCACCCTCCCCCAAGAAAATACGTGATGAATGAGCCAAACACTGATAATGTCGGCCATCAATATTATTTTAGATAATTTTAAATTTGTTAGAATAATTTAGCCAAGTTAAAAAATTGCTTTGATTTTTATTTATTTGAATATTTAAGTGATGTTAGAATTTTAATTTTCTAGCTTTTAGGTTTATTTCAAATATATTAGATTGTTTTAGTGAAACTAAAGCAGGCAGGGCCGGTGTGTAAGGGTGACATGTGGATTCGATCGGAGGGATTGGAGTTTTTTGCTCTTAATTTCCTACCAGGTCGCAGTGCACCAACCACTCTGCTTCTAGATTATCTCTCTGCGCGCTCGTTCTCTCTTCCCCTTTCTCTAGCGAAGCTTACATTTTTTTTATTTCCTAAAATGCCCTGTCTATCCGTTTTCATCCCTGCCTCCGAGCGTACAAGCGTGACCAAGGCTAATCATGTATGTGTACTTGCAGACCAGATATATACGGTACAAACTTTACCTATAAGGAGGTAAGATCTCAAATCAATCTGAGTCATTGATTTTTCACATTTCATGAATTACTTAATAAATTAAAAAAATCAGGAAAACAACCTAGAAAAAGAGAAGAAAATTCTCTGGATCTCGTAATCTTGGGATAACATGGAAAGTGGGCTGGCCTTCCTTCGTGTATATGCATGATGATGATTCAAAAAAATGTGTTACGCACATGAAAAAGATTAGCAACCAACAGAAAATAAACACACATATGAAATAAAAAAAATGTCAGCTAAGTCTAACACGCTAGCTAACACAGGTAACACAGGAGGTGTACGTACATGCATGAAAAAATCGATTAATTACGCTTAAAGTTTGTAAATTAACACAGGAGGTAACGTACGTGTACATGCATAAAAAAATAAATTACATTCAGAGTTTGTAAACTAACAGGTGGTACACGTAAATGCATCAAAAAAAAGTTGCTAACACGACAGTAGCTAACACAAAGGCGTTACATGCAAAAAAAAAAACTAACATGCTAGTTAAATACGTCCAAAGTTTGCAAACTAAAAGATTCACTATATCCTACAAATCATGCATGCATCAATTAGATCTGCAAAAGAAAAATTATATCTAAAACTTTCTAAATTTACCATTCTTTACAAAATAAAAAATAAAATAAATACATATTTCATAATAGATGATCGTAGCTATCCGATCTATTTAAATGAATGGTTCACAGTTATTTGAGGGTACCACAGCAAAAGCCCTAAATAAATAACTTCCGATGTAGGTAATTAATTTCTAAACAACTTCGGATGTAGGTAATTAATTTCATTTGGACTCTCAGCATCTCACTTATTAGCTGTCACATCATGTGGATGCTAGCAATCATATCCTCCAGCCAGCTGATCTTATTCACTTAGTACGTTTTCTTCTTTTTCTTCTTGTCATTCCTAGCGCGTGCAGCAGTTGGACGACTCCATGACACGAGGTACACGCCAAAGTTTTCTAGTCCAGCGTAAAGTACAACATGCATTGTGTGGTGAAATATAAAATGATAGGTAATAGTAACTACCTATTATGCTATACCACCTAGCTGTACTAGGCCTTATTTAGATGCACCTAAAAGTTAGAATTTTTTCGTTCTCTCCATCATATCAATTTTTAGCCATTTGCATGGAGTATTAAATATAGGTAAAAAAATAAGTAATTACATAGTTTAGTTGGAAATCACGAGATAAATCTTTTGAGCCTAGTTGGTCCACGATTGGACAATATTTGCCAAATAAGACGAAAGTGGTACTATTCATCGGGTTAAAAAAATTTGCAAACTAAACATGGCCCTAATCTATCATGGTTTCGTGCTATCCTATAAGAAAATCTCGTCGCAATCGACAACTGAAACCGATTGATCATGAATTCTCAACATCTTTCAATTACATCACATCATTTTTTGGCAAAGCAGCATCCTGCCCTATTCCACCTTTCTTTTTTAATTTACCACAGCACGCAGAGGAATCTTAGTATAAATACTAATTGGAGACCACTCCATGTTAATCCTAAAGGAACCTTAGCTTCTTACTATTGCAAATTAGATGTCTCAACAGAGAGGCTACATGTTAATTCTCACCGGACATGCTAGAAAAAAAAGATAAATACTAGAAATTTTCACATTAATTAGAAACATCTGGCCATCAAATCAAAAGAATCTAACCATCCGTGATCATTGGATCTATTTTTCCCATTTTAACCCACTGTTGCCATTATTATGGATAAAAAAATATCCAAAAATCTTATTATTCACAAGACATGAGGAAAGAAAACTTTCACAGTTAGGAAAAGGTAACTACCGACGTTCACAGTTGGTTAATAGAATGTCTAAAATATCACATGAGGCCTACCAATCATCAGCATTTATCACGTCAAAATTAGTTAATCTATTAATAAAAAACCATATACGGCTACACTATGTCCATATTTGGTGAATAAAATGCTATAACACTTCCTTAGCTTAAGTATCGTCTCCATCGGGCCTACAGGCAGTACAGAAAAATCTAACCGAACTAGACGAGAAATCAAAAGGTACGCCAACCCTAACGCCCTTAGATCTTTATAACAAACTAACGATCAATCTTCCTCTCTCCAATAATGTTTCTCCCTTATTTAAATCAGCAAGACAAGCTAGCCAACAAGGGTTGCTTGCCAACGCAACAAGCCAAAATAAAAAATACCCTTACTGACTCAAGACAGTCGACACAACGTAACAACCCAATGACGTTGCCAAGGTCATGAATGTAACAATGCGCTCCTCCTTTTCTTCAATTCTACATATACAACTTTTCGATTAAATACTACGTTGATTACCAACCGAATTATTGCAGCATCTATTGGTCATATATAGCAAAAGTTACAACGGAGAACATCATGCCAACCAACAAGATGATCCAAAGAAGTGGCACGACATCTGATGAGGATGGACCTCCTTTTCAGGGCCCAACAAATACACATATCAAATAATTTCAAAGATGCAATGGCGATATGTCAAGGAGTCAAAACAATGACTTAATTACATCGATGATGGCCACTGACGAAACAAAAGATCAGAAATCAAGAAATGATGGGCCAAAGATTAATGCTATGGACTTCCAGATTAACCACAAATAGTTCATCAGACAAATAAAAGAAAGACTATAATTTGTGAAAACAATTGAAGCTATGCATCTCAATATCCAACACTTAATCATGTTATTAATTTTTTATTTCCAGCTGAACTAACCTTTTAATGTTGTTACTATCCACACAATTCAATTACTAAAGAGGGACATCCAACATGCATATATACTGCACAAAGTCAGCTATATTGGGACACAAAGCAAGGGAAGGAAAAGAAAACACCCAACTGTAGAATCAAACTGATGCTAGCTTTGCCACGGTGATCTCTCTAAACTTTGAATGCCCGCGAGCAGTTACTATATCCACCAACCAGCTCATCTTATTCACCTAGTACGTTTTCTTCTTTTTCTTCTTGTCAATCCTAGCGCGTGCAGCAATTGGACGACTCCATGATACGAGGTACACGCCAAAGTTTTCCAGTCTACCATAAAGTACAACATGCATTGTGTGACGTATTTTTTATAAACCTAGTCAATGTTGAGAAAGTTTGACCAACACGATTCTCATAGCGACTCTTTTTTAGGGATGGAGGGTATACTCCCTCTGTCCCCAATTAAGTGTTGCCGTTGGTTTCTGTGCCGAAAATTTGACTCGATTTGTAGAAAATGCATGCAATATTTATACCTCTAAATAAATTTATTAAAAAACTAGATTTAAATATCTATCTAATGATATTAATTATGTACTATAAATATTAATATTTTTTATATATATTTAGTCAAAGTTGTTTGTTAGAAAGTAAAAACGACAAATATTTAGGGATTGAGAGAGTATTATGCTATACCAGCTAGCTCTACTATCGTCCTATCCTATATGAAAATCTCAACTGACAAACTGATTGATCTTGAATTCTCACCATTTTTCAATTACATCACATCATTTTTTGGCAAAGCAGCATCCTGCCCTATTCCACCTTTCTTTTTAATTTTACCACAGCACGCAAAGGTATCTTGGTATGAATACTAATTGAAGACCCAAAAATCTTAGTATTACTACTTGGAGGCCAGTCCATGTTATTCCTTATGAGATGAGCTAAAAAATAAATCTTAGAATATCTCATAAGAAATAGAAAGATCAGGCTGTCAATTCGGTAGACTCAAATAACCATTGATAGTAATAAACATTGGATCCATTTTTCTTTTAAACAATTACTCACCAATGCTGTTATGAAAAACAGCATAAAATAAGCCCTAAATCTGCATCTAAATTACCCATCTATTCATTTTATGGAACATAATCTAAAATAACCCATAAATTTACATCTAAATTAACATAATATAAATTAACCCCTCTAAATTTGCATCTAAATTACTACTTCTACCATTATTAAAAATAAACTAAAGTATCATTCAAATCTACATGTAAATTATCGACGACTCCTAATATGAAAAATATTTAAATAACCATAAATGACTCCTATATATGTTTATAAATTAACTACTTCTTGCTATGAATATATAAAAAACTTAGAGTAAACATACATATTGTGCATACATTTTAACTAAAATATTGTGACATATAAATTGATATTATAATTCTAAGCACTATACTTTTTTATTAAAACACTACTACATATATAATTCCATGATAAATAAATTCAACATCTTAAGCATGGAGGAGGTTAATATGGACAGAAGGTAGCTATGATCTCACTGGTCATTGTGATTTTTCTTTGGAGTAAATGCTGATTATTAGACTTAAACATTAATACCCTTTTGAGCAATGTTAGAACAATTCGCCCCACATAGATCTCACCTCAAGCTTTACTACTAATTAATCTTAAGTGTCGTGGTGCAGACTTAAATGATAGTTTATGCCATAGTAGTAATAAAGTGTGCAGTCTACGGTCTAAAATCCTTATTTTTAATAAAATACAAAATAATAGTTTTGAATAAAAGGTAGTTTTAATTTAACTTAAGGATAAAACATTTGTAACAACTAATAAGGTCAAATTTTGAAAATCAATATATATATATATATATATATATATATATATATATATATATATATATATATATATATATTTATGATATCATGGGACATGAGCTGAAATAAGTGCCACCATAACTTAACTAAATGTTTCAATTATATGCATATTGAGGACAGATGGAGGTTCCATGCAGAGAGAAAAACTATAGATATTGATGGATAAAACATAGAGAGTAATTTGTAAGTTTATTACGAACGGATAGATATTACAAAGGATCTATATGTACACTGTGTTAGAAAATAAACCAAAAAGAGGGCACAATGATAACTAATTTTTTAGTTATAGGCACTAAATACAAACTTCTAATGCTTTTGTTTTCTAAGAACATGATGATGAACTAGTGATGCCTAATTCCAAGTCCAGATTTGAGTAACAAGGTAAGGAATCCATACAGAAACATAAAATAATTTTTCACTTCAAAGGATGAGTTCTATAATTAAGATAGATTCTGCTTTTGACACATTTGGAGGTTTACGAACCCACCCTGGTGCATTTGATTTCTTGGCTGGCTAGGTGCAGGCATATACTCACTCCGTTCATATAGAGCGTCATTCTCACTTCTCGGGAATTCAAACATCTTCAACTTTGACTAAGTATATATAAGAAAATATTAATATTTAAGTATAATTAGTATCATTAGATAACTCGCTGAATATATTTTAATAATAAACTTATCTGGAGATAAAAATATTGTTAATATTTTCGTTAAATCTAGTCAAACTTTAGAAAGTTTGACCGGTACGAATCCTATAGTGAGACTTTTTTTTGGGACTAAGTAGTATGTCAGATTCATAAATGAGATCCATCAAAAACAGTTGCTGCTGTTGCCTTTATATTAGACCAAGGAGCCTGAGATGGACGCGTGGACATGGTCTCAGGAAGGCAAAACAGGTGGCCACACTTGTACTCTACAAATGAGATGTGTCTTTTTTTCTTGAAGAGGACCCAACACTACCCAACACTAGGCAAAGCAGGCAAGGTGGCCGGTCCTCACCGCCCGGGTCTACCAGGCACTACAAGGTTGTTGAAGAGGACCCAACTCTACCCAACACTAGGTTGTTGACGTACTCTATAATTGAGATGTGTCTTTTTTTTTCTTAAAGAGGACCCAGTGCAGCTGGGGTACAAGGGCCTTTTGAACCATACCAATGCAAAAATTGAGGAATAGAAAAATTATAAGAATTCTGTTTGAATACAGTTGCAAAATAGAGAAATGAAAATATAAAATATTTAAGAAATGATTAACTGGATAGACCATAAGAAAAACATAGAAATCCTAAAGAATTTTTAAGCCACAATAAAGTTGTCCCTTTTCACTACTTGGTCAAATATGGCAAAAATCTCTTCTATAACCAACCGATAATTGGGCCCCACATGCAAGAACCGCAATTAACTAGCAACGTCATTAAATTTCTCTCGTTCTTCGTGCACATGAATTTTACCAAGATGTTTGAGAGGAATGCTAATTTTCCTGTGGTTTTCCTCTAAAATGTCAGGCACAGGAAAATTTCCTATGCTACTCTGGTGCCCCAACTAAGGAACCAAAGTAATGAACAGTAGAAATTCCTATAGAGTTTTTAGTCCTATGTTTTTCTCCATTTTTCCTATGAACCAAAGGAGGCTTAACTGTATAAATGTATAAATTAGGATCAGTTTGGTTGGTTAAATCAATTGGATGGGTGATGACTGATGACCTTCCAACTTTTAGTAGCATTTGGTATGAGTGCAAACATGTTCATGTGACAGGATACCTGTTTGAATATAGTACTGTTGTGAACGTGATTACAATTATTGATTTAAACATGGATGTCACGCTACATACTCCATAGATGACCCAATGCGCCTGATAAGGATAAAGCTTTCTGCATTGTTTGATTCACATCGGCAGGAAGTGAGTTTAGCTGCACTGGTTAGGTAGGAGGATCTTGAGTTCCAACTACCAAGGTTCATGCCCTCTTCTACTCAAATTTGTATATCTATTTCCTTTTTAATCAAAAATCATCTCGTTTTTGTATTGGTGCCAGCAGCCACTTGTGGGGGCCGTTCTAGTTTTATCACACTCTCAATTCCCACCTGACGCCCCGGCAACCACTAATAATGTATAATATTCCCATTTGTTAACTATTAGGGATATGCTTAGTCAAATTTTAGAAGCTTTGAAGTGCCACATGGAAATGTCAATAGCATATTTGCATAGAAAATACTTTCAAATAGTTATGTATTAAATAACTTTCAACAACAATACTTTGGCAAAATGGTGGTAAAAAAATGTGTGTTGTAGACCGCGAATCAATGTTCTAAGAGCAACTCAATAATAGAGCAATTGCTTGGCTATAAGTCAAGTTATAAGAGCCAAGCTATATCATAATTGTCTTCTATATTCGTCTATAAAAACTTATATTATTAATTATTATGTGGCACCATGCATATCTCCTATTCTCTTTTCTAATCCTCCTCACATGTAATTCTATCTGGGCCTACCATTGCATAGGCTCCCGTGTCTAGCTTGTTGCTTGTATGAGAGCCAAATTCTCTTCTCTCTTCTTCCTTTTCTCTTCCACATCAGAAAAAATATTGATTTGCTTGGCTATAAGTCAATTGTTGTACTTGCTCTAAATGGAAGTAGGAGTATATAGTATTGTATTTCTATAGCAAACACATCAGTGAGGCATCAATTGGATACAACAACGGTACTTTACAGTATCATAATTTTATTTGCTATGATATATCTAAGACAACTAATTGTCGTATATACTGTGAGAGATTATGTCCTATGATACAACCTAATGTAATATCAGTTCGTGCCCAAGCGATACCTTGGGAAAGATAACTATATATGTTCTATCTCATTGTATCTTACTAGGCCAGCAAAACTTCATTGTGTGGTAGATGAGTTAATATGCATGATACCACCCATTAAAAATAGATTATGTATCACTAGTCCATCAACCCGTGCTCTCGCACGGGCTAGAATTTTAAAAGATGTACTATTAATATATTTTATTTAATTAATAAAAATTTCTTATATTAAATTGTCTGTTTTCTTTGTTTATTTTCTACAAAATTGACATAATAAATTCTTTGTAGTCTATATCTAATAATCATAAACTTATTAATTGCTTTTTTTTGCAAGGGACTTGTATATTTTTCATGCATATTCATACTTTTACTTTGCATGGCACCTTGTATATTTTAATATGCAATTAGTTTGTTTCCTTGCCATTAACTATGGTGACCCTTGTTGCATCATATATATTAAGTCATGAATCTAAATTTTGATATTTTTAACTTTATTTTTATTGACTGCTATAGATTTTTTTCTCAATCTAAAACTCTTGTGCTTATTGTATTTTTTACTAACTCTCATTTTCAGACTGTTTTAAAATAAGCATTTTAGGTCATATAGTACATTCCTAAATACTACAATAACATATACAATCATTTGAAACATGCACCATGTCACCTAAGATAAGTGATAGAACTTGAAATGACATCTTTGATGGTACTGCTAACCCAAGAGAATTTTAAATCTTATTAACCCTTATAATGATCAAATTACTAAGTAATGTTAAGGGCCAAAAAAAAGATAACCATCAGTAGTCTCCCACAATTCTTAAGATGATTGAATTTTCCTATCAAGGAATTATACGTGCAATTATAGTTATAATATCAATATAGACGTGACAAACATTTAGTTAAAATATATAAATACTCCCACCGCCCTTGGATATAAGGCATGCACGTATTTCAAAATTCGAACTTTGTTATCTTTAACTAATAATTAGCCTAATTATATTAAAAGTTTGTAATATAAAGTAGTGATATTAGATTTATATTTAGAAGTATTTTCTAATATTGAAACTTTTGTTCCTACAAATTATATATTGTAAGAGAAATTATAGATCAAAATATGTTCTTGAAGGTCGCACCAAGTGAAATTATATATTTTTTCACATGTTAAGTAGAAACTCTAATATTTTTTATTTTTTATTTGAAATTTATTTTTATTAGAAAGAGTTTAGGTGTCAGTAATATTATTTTCCGCATGTTAATCGAGTTGAAACTCAGATCGCACCCTAGCACCGTACTTGTTGAATTGTTATATCACATAATTATATATGTGTAGTATTATTTTATATATCATAGAGTTGTAAAAATTAAATTACCAATATTGATATGACATAATAGTGTTTTAGTTAAATGTATAAAGTTATTTAGAAACAACTTATCAAATTCATGATTAGGGAGTATTAATATAATTCAAAGGGAATTGCCGGTGTTATGTTATTGCTATATGGTTTGTTAATTAAACATTTTTCATCATACTTACAAGCTATTAAAATAAATATTTATCCTAATTATATATGTCTACTTGGTATACATATTCAAACATAGCATTATGGTTTTTTAATTTCACATTTGTAGGAGTTTGTAATTTAGAAATATATATATCTCGTATATACATGTTGTCACACTCCAATTAAAGGACAATACAGAGTGCATACATCTTATGTGCGCCCCAGGAATAGTCGCACACATAAGCCGATAAATTAACAGAAGTATCATCACTATGTACATACATCACGATATTACATCGTAGTTCTTAACATAACAAGCGGAAAAGTAAATAACACTCTCGTACGAAGTATCTGCTCCACAGGGAAGGCCGACTGGTTGACCCAAATCTAGAAATCTTCAGGGAAATCCTCGTAGAAACTGTCATCTGTTACCCATCCGGGATTTTTATCCAAAAATAAAATAATAACAAGTGTGAGTACACTATAGTATGAGGATTCATGAGGCTCAAAAAGGATAGACACGGTTGACTGCAGTTAGCACTTTTAATAGATCAACATTTCATTATTAATTATTATTAAGTTACGCTTAAGCTCCCGTTTAACCCACATGATCACCTACTAGAATTAAGGAGAATAATTGAGCATTAGTATAATCTCATCATCATCGTCATAAGTCATCCATATGTCAAGTAGTCATTTATTCTGTGAGTTTTCCGGGCCGCTCATGACCGTGAGCACGGCTGTTATAATAGTTTTAACACTCTGCAGAGGTTGTGCATCTTTACCCGTGAGTCGTGTTGCCCATATGTCCGGGGCCCGTCGACCCCCTAACACTCCCAAGGTGAGTAGGCAGGGTATACTATGAAGCCTTCTATAGGCCTCTTCTAACAAGTTAGGGCCGCGAGGTTTCCTCGGCAGGCAGATATAGAGAACCTCATTTCGATAACACAATTCCTGCAGGCTATACACATCAGAACGGAGGCAATTCTATACCCAAAGTGGCAATCCCCTCTTGCGCCCTTTCGGGTAACCTCTAACAAGCTAGAAAAGATCCTATTACTGAGCTAAAGTCAGAGCCATATAACCCTCATAGTTGCACTGTATATCCTAGCTTTTGCCCTACAGATAAGTCCTTACGGAGGGTTTAGGGCAACATGATCAACATCATTTGCACCTATACCCTATAGTTCCACTGTTAACATCATGTTTATCCATTGGTTCTATCAGTCATAGTGTAGATCATGTTTAGTTAGAGCACTAGCATTCTACCCATATGCAAATAACCCCATAGGAATCAAGGTATATGTCATCAATTAGCTAGGAAGTCCTTATAGTCGAGCAATATTAGACACATGCATAATGAGTATATTATATCATGAATAGGACAACAAGGTAGGCCCATGCTATACTTGCCTTGGTTCACGAACTGCTGCTGGTCCTGCTGCTCCTCGTATGTGTCCGGATTCCCGAAGTACTCCTCACCGTCTGAACTCGAACGACACGAAGTACAACACGCATTCTAGAACAGACATACAAGCAAAACATGACTACGATTAGAACAGTACACCAACAATAAATAAAATTGTATAAAATGTTTACCAAAATCATCTACGTCTCGCTACGATCACAACGACGCAAATTACACGAAAAACGGAGTTACAACGCACAAGTTACGAGCTATTTACGGTTCCAAAAGCTAGCAATTAAACTAGACTTAATCAAGAAATTCAAAAGCTCCTAACAGGTCTAACAGTAGCACTATTGCGTAGATCACGAAATTATGAAACTAACGCAAGTTGAATGGGTCAAATCGGAGCTAAAACGACGATTTTATATGTGTTTTACTGCAGTGGCAAATCTGTAATTAATCTGAAAACGTATTTTTCATTTGAACCGAAGAAACTACGTCTTCAAAATAGGAATGCGTATTTCGGGAATACGCCAAGGACGGCGGGTTAGATATGCCAGAAACCGAGGGGCTCTTTTAGAAAAAGAACCCGCGAAGGGGTATGGATTGTTCGTGGCCTTTGATTTCGATTTGGACGGCCATGATTAAATGAAAAGAGGTAAGAAGGGAGAGATTGGCCGGTGACTGGCTGGAGTTGGGAGGGAAGACGGCGGCTCCGCCATGGATGGCGACAAGAGCTCGCCGGTGTTGCTCAATCGAGCGCTATAGTGCACTATTTTCAACTCCGCGGGCATAGGAAGAAAGAGAAGAGAGATGTGACCTTGATAGAGCGCATCTACATAGGCGGGGAAGGCCTCGCATGGGCTCGCCATGGATGGCAGCGGAGAGAAGCTCGCCGGTGCACTTGGCTAAGGCCCTAGAGGCCACAGTTGAAGAAGATAAAGGCATGGGGAGTTAGAGGGGAACGAGGCGATCATGCTTAGGTCTTTAGCGCAGTCGGAGAAAGACCCGAGGGGCACCCGCCATGGCCGGCCGCGGAGGAGCTCACGTAAAACGTCCCTATAGGCCACCAAACTAGAAAAGGGAAGCATGGGGAGACAGAGGGGACCATGGGGAAGCTCACCGAGCGGTAGAACTGAGACGGGGGCGGCTCGAAGACGATGGCGACGCGGAGGAGCGGACGGCGACTGCAGCGATTTTGCGGTGCTGCGGTTGCGACACTCGCGAGCGGGATTGGAGCAAAGAGGGCAGCAGAGGGAGCGGCGTCGGGTGCGGCTTCCATTTAAAAGGGCCATGCGCGGGGAGACGCTCCCACGATGGGAGGAGCGAACGTGGGGCAGCGGCGGTTTCGCCCCGGCCGCGCGCGTCCGAGTCCAGCGGGAGGTTGGAGGAGGTGCCGACAAGCGGGCCCGGGTGGTCAGCCGCAGAGGGAAGAACCGGGAGAGAGCGACAGTGGCGGTTAGCTAGCGCTGACGGGCCGACCCAACAAGGGAGAAAGGAGGGAGAGGGGAAAATGCGGGCGGGCCAAACAAAAACGGCCAACGGGCCGAAATGGAGGCAGAGAGGGAGAGTGAAAAGAATTTCCTTTTTATTTCCTAAATTGATTTTCCAAATCTAATTTCAAAAGATTTTTAAATCCTTTTGGCATTTGAATAAAACCAGACATCACATAAAATATAATGCAACAGCATGAGTGCAAAAACAAGTTGCTAACCTTATGATTAATTTTAATTTCACAAAAATTTATTATTCCCTATATTTAAATGCACACTCAATTACACAAATAAATCATGTTTAACTATTTTATAATTATGAAAAATTTAGGGTGTTACCCATGCTCATACATAGCGTTGTGATTACTTAATTTCATATTTCTAGAAGTTTGTAATTTAGAAATATATATCTCATACTTTATAAATATAGTTTTTTTTGTAATAGCATACATTAGTATTTACTATTTACATATAGATTTGAGAGAGGTGGGTAATTTAGATGCAATGTGGATAAAATGGGTAATTTAGATATAAATTTAGGGGGTTATTTTGAATTTTTTTATAAGGATAAGTGTGGGTAATTTATATACAAATTTAGGGGGTTATTTTAAATTATCTTTTGTAATGGCAGAGGTGGGTAATTTATATGCACAATTAGGGAGTTACTTTAAGTATTTTTCATAATGGCAGAGATGATAATTAGAGTCTACCAAATTAAAGGCCAGATGTTTCTGATTATTGTGAGAATTTCTAGGATTTATCTTTTTTTTCTAGCACGTCTGGTGAAAGCTAACGTGGTGCCTCCGTTGGAGCCTCTAATTAGTAATAGTAAGATTTGCAAATACACAAGCTGAAACAAATAAGTGGTTTCTCACCTCAAATTTCGGCAATTCAATTGTTAGGTTATTAAATCTAAGAATCCGCTCCTGAGCTTAGACCGTCCGCACCGCGTGCGGTAAACGCATATTGGAGGACGACTTTACAGGAAAAAAGCCTGCAGCGGCGTTCGCTAACCGGCTCGCTATGCAAGCAGACGGCCGCGCGGCCGCTACTCCTGGTGGAGGTACGGAGCATATGCTACGCGCCTGCCCCGGCCCCACCACACTCCCACCACTACTGCCGGTCGTTGCCCATCGCGCCGCCATAGAGGGAGGAGGAGAGGGCCGCTGCTGCTTCCATATCCGTGAGGTGGCGAGCAGGGTTGCCGCGAGCTCGTGCGCCCGCTCGGCCAGAGAGGGAGAAGGGCAGCCGCTCGCGAGGCCGGAGAGGGAAGAGGGGCCTCGATTCGACGCCACCGCACCTCGATTCGATCCGGCGCAGGCGCGGCATGCACCTCAATTCGACGCTGCCGCACCTCGGCCCACGCGAGGAGCACCGCCCGCCGTCGAGCTCCGCCCGCCGTCGAGCTCCTCGCGTGGGCCAGGGCCGCCACGCCTCCATCCTCCATGGCCGCGTGGAGGGGAGGGGAGCCAGGCCCGCCGCGCACGCTGCCCTCGTGGCCGCGCGCCCGCCCGCCGTAGTACGCCGCGCGCCGGAGCAGGGCCACCGCGCGGGTCGAGCTCCTCCTCCGGGTCCGCTGGCGGTCGCACGCGCGGGCGCAGTCGCGGTCGAGCTCCTCCTCCTCGGTCGCCGGACAGAGCAGGACGAGCTCCGGGTCGAGCTCCGGCCCCCGCGGCACGCGAGCAGGGGAGGCTGCCTGGCGAGAGGGGGGAGGGTGGGAGAGGATTAAAATATTCTGTTAAGTGGGTCCCACGGAGGGTAGTTGGTATAGAGGATAGATATAGAGTATGAACGGGTGCAGGAAAATTGAGTATAGAGGAAAGAATCTGGATGACTAGGCAGGAATATTCCTTTTAGAGGATGAAAATAGAGGATGATGAGTGTGGGTAGTCTTATGAAAATAGAGGATGCTTTGGCCATCTACAACCCGAAACAAATAGGTCTATCTACAACCCGAAACAAATAGGTCTATGAGTCGTTGTGACTTGAATAAGATACAGGTCATTGGATTTGACTAAGATATAGATCATATCTAGAGAGTGCGTAGAGACAAGATGCAAGTCTCTTTCAGTCTAGTGCGATTCCATTTCTGTTCCCTCCGAAGCTGCTATATATAAATCAATCACTCCGTGGCGTCAAGTGACCCAAACACCCACACGCACACACACACAAGTGGCTAGTTAGAGTTACTTAAGTTCACAAATATGATCTTCCCCCAAGTCTTCCTAGCATCCACAAGCTGGAATAGCAACCAGCAGGTAATTTATGTATGGCACCACTATTATGTAGATACGTATATGTGTGGTCCTTTAATATATATATATATATATATATATATATATATATATATATATATATATATATATATATATATATATATATATATATATATATATATATATAATTCTAACAAATTATTATTCTATATCTCAAGATTTAGTTCCCGTTGCAAACAAAAGATAGTTTCGCATTAGACAGATGATTCGATTGCTGATATATATCGTAGACGAATTAAATCATTTATATCTTGGAATATATATACTATATAAATCGCTCTCTTGATTCATATTTCATTATCTTGAATTTCTTTTTGCAGCTGCAGCAGGCAACTACTACTAGTAACATTAATATTCCTCCTGCATCAGCTGTTGTTGCTGGTGAAGGCAATCTTCTCCAGTATGGACAAGCCATGGCAGCAGAAGCGCTTTCTGAAGGAGGTGGAAGCCACGATGGTAGCTCCCCAGCAGCGCAAGCCAACGCCCAACCAAGGTCCATGTCTGAGCGCTCCAAGCTGCTGAGGATCCCAAAGCCAGAGCCGGGGCTCAAGTGCCCGCGCTGTGACTCCACCAGCACCAAGTTTTGCTACTTCAACAACTACTCCTTCGCGCAACCGCGCCACTTCTGCCGTAACTGCCATCGCTACTGGACGCGCGGCGGCACCCTCCGCGACATCCCCGTCGGAGCTCCACACAGACGCCGCCGAGCCAAGGGCAGCAAGCCCAGTGCTGCGGCCACTGCTGCATCGGCATCATCAGCAGCACTAGCGATGACTTCGTCGTGCACCACCAATGTCGTCGCGCTCGCGCCCACTCCACAACAAGCTACGGCGAGCAGCAGCGCATCGCCGGTCCTGCCACAGTTGTACGGGCTCGCCAGCATGGACACCCCGAATGTTGGCTCCAACTTTTCATGGCCCGGGGCTGCTAATCTGTTGGTGGACTCGGCCTGTGGGAGGGCTGTATCGGAGTCGAAGATGGAGCAGCAGCAGGGAGCGCTATCGCAGTCTTCGCAGATGCACAGTCTCCCAGTATTCTCGCACGCTATTGATCAGCAGCATGGGCCGGCAGTTGCTGTGCCGGTCACAATGGCGATGCCGCCGAGCATGTTCCATCAAGGGTTATGGAGTGGAGGCGACGGAGGCATCTGCAGTGGAGCCGAAGGTCAGTTCCATATGATCACGAATCGAGATGAGGAGTGCCCAATTTGGGCCATGCAAGCAGATGTGAATGGTTACACTACTTCCTATGATCCTGTCCCAGTTATACCGCAGGTAATTAACCTCTACTCAATTGCAAAGAACTTGTATCGAAAAAAGCCATTGCAAAGCGCCTTTAAATTTCAAGATGTTACTGCCTCAGTCTCAAAACAAACACACATTACACTTCTCAAGGAGTCAAACTATTTTAAATTTGACTAGTTATATACAAAATAGTATCATATTTGTAGCTCCAAATAAGTTTATTATGGCATGTACAACGCGCCTGTATACCCCGTTTGTGTCTTGGGCTGTGTTTACTTCCTCAAAAAAAAAGTACTGTGCAAACAAAAGATTCACTGTCACATCAAACTTGCGATATATGCATGGAGTACTAAATGTAGATGAAATTAAAAACTAATTGTACAGCTTGGTTGTACTTTGCGAGACGAACGTTTTGAATCTAATTAGTCAACGGTTGGACACTATTTACCAAATAAAGCCAAAACGTGCTACAGTACTTTTTTTACACCTTTTCGCGGAACTAAACACACCTCGCTACTTTTACAAAAACAACACTGCTCCACCGTATTCAATGCGGAGAGAAGCTCTCCTTGTCGCCTCGTGAGACCACGACGAGCACGTTTGCTGCGAGACTTCCTCGCGGTTGGAGGTGCGTTGTATAGGCCTGGCTATTCAGTGCAGGTGCGTGCGCGGAGGAAGCTGACGGCGCGAAATGGATTTTTCGTACCAAAGCAAGCGGGCCAGTGTGCGAGGGTGACATGTGGATTCGATCGAAGGGACACGTCGCAGCTCACCAACCACCCTACTTCTAGATTATCTCATTACACGCTTGCTCTCCTGCTCTCCTGCTCTCTCTTCCTCTTTTCTCTATATAATATTAAAAGCAAAGAGTTTCTTCCAACTTGCTTTTTTATTCTCAAAATATCCCCGTGTTCGCCTGTCCATCCTGGCGTCCAAACGTACGAGCGTGACCATCCTGGTTTCCAGATATATAGGGCCTACTCGCTGCTGCTACTTCTGCAGCTGTTG
Organism: Saccharum hybrid cultivar R570; assembly: GCA_038087645.1. NCBI lineage: Eukaryota > Viridiplantae > Streptophyta > Magnoliopsida > Poales > Poaceae > Saccharum > Saccharum hybrid cultivar. The sequence goes on along the minus strand of JAQSUU010000730.1, from coordinate 1,836,184 downwards.
CTGTTGGTTTTCTTCACCATATGAACAGTACCTGTAGGGGTGCTTGTTGCAGCAGCAGCAACCGCATTCCTGCAGTTAGTTTTTTTATTTTTTTTATTAACAGAGGCAGTCACTACCCCGCCTCTCTGTAAAACATGATTAACAGTGATCTACTCCGTCCGTTCCAAACTATAAGACGATTTGTCTTTTCTAGATATGTTGGTTTTGCTGTGCATTTAAATATACACTATGTATAGATACAAAACAAAAATAATATATCAAGAAACGCCAAAACGTCTTATAATTTACAACGGAGGAAGTATGTGTACACTATTAAACACTGTTCATGGGAGCGATTTTCCTCTCTCCTCTCTCATCGAGCCGATAGGAGTCGGTGGAGCTGAAAAAACTGGCCAGAGATTTTGCTACAGTGATTTGCCAGAGAAGCCGGAGCTGCTTGGCCCTGTACCAAGGTGGCCTTAATTTCATTTGGACTCTGCATCTCACTTATTAGCCATCGCATCGTATGGATGCAAGCAATTATATCCACCAGCCAACTCATCTTCTTCACTTACGTTTTCTTGTTATCTTCTCGTTAGCCCTAGCGCCTGGAGCAGTTGGACGACTCCATGATCGACACAAGGGACACGCCAAAGTACCAGCATATGACGTCGCGCAGACGAACTCAAATACAGCCTCCACTAATCTTGCCAATAGCACATTTTTTTGCAGCCTATAACAAAATCCCAGCCGGCCTTGGGCCTTGGCCATGCACCATCGCTTAGCTGCAGATGGTGGAACTACATGTTTAGTGCTACGACCATAGGTCACGATGTATATATCTGACTCCACGATGGCAGACCAATTATATTTGGCCACTGACTGATATCAACCCATTGTTAACTCATCATATATAGGCCTCAGCCATGCACCACCGCTTAGCTGCAGATGGGTGGCACTAGATGCTTAGTGCTGCGACCATGGGCCACGATGTATCTAACTGCGCGATGACAGACCAATTTGGTCACTGACTGATATCAACCCATTGTTAACTCATCATAGGCCGAGTCAGCTGAACTTACCCTAAGGAAGTTGTATGGACAACTATTTTCTTAATTAAAAACTGTAACATTTTGCCTCTTATCCACACTTAACGAGCCCCCTCGCCTGGACAGGTTGAGGCCGAGGCAGGTTAGAATAGCAAGTGTCTAGGCAAGTCAGAATAGCGCATGTTTAGTCAAAGTACAACGCCTGATTCTAAAAATTGGAACAGATGACGTGATTGCTGAATAAATCTCCGGGCCATAATCATCCAGGTGACCACGCCACAAGTTGTACGTTTCATTGCAATGCATGGGCATATTTGCTAGTCCAGCATAAAGTACAGTATTCATTGTGTGATGAAATATAAAATGATATATATAGGTGACAGTAACTACCTATTATGCTATACCACCTAGCTGTGCTAATCCGTCATGGTTTCGTCCTATCCTATGTGAAAATCTCGTCACAAACTACAACTGACAAACCGATTGATCCTGAATTCTCACCATCTTTCAATTACATCACATCATTTTTTGGCAAAGCAGCATCCTGCCCTATTCGACCTCTCTTTTTTAATTTACCACAGCACGCAAAGAGATCTTAGTATAAATACTAATTGGAGGCCCAAAATCTTAGTATTACTAATTAGAGGCCACTCCACGTTAATCCTTCTCATAAGAATGAGAAAGATCTGGCTATCAATTCAGTAGACTGAAATAACCATTGATAGTAATAAACATTGGATCCATTTTTCTTTTCAAAAATTAGTCACCTGTGCTGTTATGAAAGACAGCATAAAATAAGACCTAAATCTACATCTAAATTACCCATCTATCCATTTGATGGAACATAATCTAAAATAACGCATAAATTTACATCTAAATTACCCATGTATCCATTAAAATAATCTAAATTAACCTCTCTAAATATGCATCTAAATTACTACTTCTACCATTGTTAAAAGTAAACTAAACTATCCTTCAAATATACATGTAAATTATCGACATCTGCTAATACGAAAATTATTTAAATAAGTGTAAGTTACTCCTGTATACTTCTTACTATGAATGTATAAAAAAACTAACTTAGAGTAAACATGCATATTGTGCATACAGTTTAATGGAAATATTGTGACGTATAAATTGATAGTATAATTCTGAGCACTATACTTTTTTATTAAAATACTACTACATATATAATTCCGTGAAAAAGAAATTCAACATTTTAAGCATCGAGGAGGTTAGTATGGACAAAAGGTAGCTGTGATCTCACTGGTCATTGAGATTTCATTGGAGTGAATGATGATTATTAGACTTGAATATTAATATCCTTTTGAGCAATGTTAGAACAATTAATTGGCCCCGCATAGATCTCACCTCAAGCTTTACCACCAATCTTAAGTGTCATGGTGCAGACTTAAATGACAGTTTATGGCATCGTAGTAATAGTGTGCAGTCTAGGTCTAAAATCCTTATTTTTAATAAAATACAAAATAATAGCTTTGAGTAAAAGGTAGCTTTAATTTAACTTAAGGATAAACCATTTGTAACAACTAATAAGATCAAATTTTGAAAATCAAAATATATATTTATGACATCATGGCACATGAGCTGCCACAAGTGCCACCATAACTTAATGTTTCAATTATATGCATATTGAGGATAGATGGAGGTGCCATGCAGAGAGAGAAAAACTATGGATATTGATGGATAAAACATAGAAAGTAATTTGTAAGTTTATCACGACTGGATACATATTACAAAACATCTATATGTACACTGTTTTAGAAAATAAACAAAAAAGAGGGCACAATGATAACTAACTTTTTTTAGTTATAGGTATTAAACACGAACTTCCAATACTTTTGTTTTCTAAGAACATGATGATAAACTAGTGATGCCTAATTTCAAGTCCGGATACTGTGTGATAGATTATGTATCATGTCTTCTTTATTTTTCCTACGCATATATGTGGCAAGTATATTTCATTGTTTTTGCTGACAACAAGAAGGTTTTATTGAAAATGTAAAAGTTAGTGCGCCTCAGCATCATCAAAATTTTGAAAGTTCAATAAAGAAAAAAGTTTAAAAATCCTAGTAAAAGTACAGATTTGAGTAACAAAGTACGGAATCCCTACGAAACATAAAATAATTTTTCACTCCAAGGGATGAGTTCTAGAATTAAGATAAATTTTGCTTTTGACACATTTGGAGGTGGAACCCACCCTGGTGCATTTGATCTCTTGGCTGGCTAGCTAGGTGCATGCATATACATGTTACATTCATAAATGAGGTTCATCGAAAACAGTTAGCTGCTGTTGCCTTTACTAGACCAAGGAGCCTGAGATGCACGTGGACATGGTCCCAGGAAGGCAAAGCAGCTGGCCACCCTTGTAGCATAGGGAAGTGTGTCCGCTCCTCACCACCCGGGTTTACGAGGCAATTCTATAGTTGAGATGTGTCTTTTTTTTCCCCCTTGAAGAGGACCCAGTGCAGCTGGAGTATAAGGACTTTTGAACCATAGGAATGCCAAAATTGAGGAATAGAGAAAAAAATAAGAATTCTGTACGAATACAGTTGCAAAAAAAGAGAAATTGAAAATATAAGAATTTTTAACAAATGATTGTTTGGATAGACCATAAGAAAAACGTAGAAATCCTAAAGAATTTTTAAGCCAGATAAAGTTATCTCTTTTCTCTACTTGGTCAAACATGTCTAAAACCTCTTTTATAACCAACCGACAATAAAGTTGTCCCTTTTCACTACTTGGTCAAACATGGCTAAAATATCTTCTATAACCAACCGACAATTGGGCCCCACATGCAAGAACCACCATTAACTAGCAACAACATTGAGTTTTACCATGATGTTTAAGAGGAATGCTAAGTTTCCTGTAGTTTTGCTCTAAAATGACAGGCAAAGGAAAAATTCCTATGCTACTTCGATGCCCCTTCCTATGAACTAAAGTAATGAACAGTAGAAATTCATATAGGGCTTTCAATCCTACATTTTTCTCCATTTTCCTATGAACCAAAGGAGGCTTAACTGTATAAGTGTATAAATTAGGATATGTTTGGTTGGCTAAATCAATTGTATGGGTGATGATATTCCAACTTTTAGCAGCACTTGGTATGAGTGCAAACATGTTCTTGTGACAGGATACCTGTTTGAATATAGTAGTGTTGTGGTTGTTGCCTGCGCCACCGATTTTATTAGGACCTCCTTAGCGGTGCCACTGAGCATATTTCAGCAAGAACTCATAATAAAATGAGTGGTGCAATCTCAAATTACTGGTGGGGTGGTTTAGCAAATAGCCGAGCCATCCATTCGAGGCGTTGGCAGAACCTTACCCTTCCAAAATGCCAAGGTGGGACGGGCTTTAAAGACATAAAACACTTCAATCTGGATATGTTGGGAAGCAAGGGTTGCGGCTAATGACCTATCCTGAGTCTAAGGGGCATGGGTAATTAAGGGGAAGTGCTACCCCAATGGAGATTTCCTGTCAGCCACAAAGAAGCGGAACTCATCCCATTCCAGGCACCGCATCGGCAACAGTGAGTCCACGAATATCTGGCATGATCGCTGGATTCTAGGAGCAGTTGTTCGTAGGCCAATTTGAACTAAGCCAGGTGTGTCAGCAGTACAAATTAGAGAAGTCCCATCTACTGATGGTCAGTCTTGGAATGATGAGGCTCTTGAGAGCAACTTGCTGCATATGGATGCACAAGGGGTCAGAAGAATTCCACTAGGAAGAAGACAGGAGGATTTCTAGGCATGGTTGGGGGAGCGTCATGGCATTTACTCAGTCTGTTCAGCCTATCACCTTCTGGTGAAACAGGAAGTGCAAGAAAGGGATCATGGAGCAGGCGCTGCCTCTCACTCGGTTGCTCTTAATGATCCCCATTGGCAGCAATTATCGAGATGCAAAGTGCCACCCAAGGTCAAGGTTTTCTGGTGGAGAGTATCCCAAGACTTTATACCTTGCAGAGCAAATCTCCATCGTCAACATATTGAGCAAATAGATGTGTGTGGCTTCTGTGGCAGTGGTGAGGAGTCGACTTATCATGCGTTGACATAGTGTACGTATGCTATCATTTTTTGGGAGATGCTCAAAACTCTCACGGGTATCAAAGTCTCAGAACTAAATATGAGAACTTGGACAAGGGACTTGTTGGATACTTCTTGTTGTAAAGATGGAGACTGAGAAGTGATCTTGTGTAGTATGTGGTCACTCTGGAACTCCAGGAATGATCGACGACATGGAAAATCACCAATCGAACCAAGGCTAGTGGTGGAGTGGGCGCTAGAGGCATGCTTCCACCTATCAGCAGGCTCCCAAACTCCAGAAGATGAGAGACGAACGACACAGCAAGATGAGAGATGGCGGAAACCGGATGATGGTTTTTTGAAAGTCAACATAGATGGGGCCTCTGTGCAGGACTCATGTGAAGGAGTGGTTGGAGCGGTGGTGCGTGGTAGCTCTGGGCAATTGCGAGTGGCCTCTGCGCGGCGATTGAGCTCAGTTGGTTCAGCCTTATTAGCTGAAGCAGAGGCCCTTAGAGAAGAGGTCCGTCTAATTCCGGCAGGCACACAAGACTATATTGTGGCCGAGACAGATTGCCAGGTGCTGGTTTCTCTTTGGAAGAATAGGGGTATATATCGCTCAAAAATTGCGACAATTCTGAACGAGGTGGAAGAGTTGGTGGCGAGCTTCACGTCCTTCACACTGGTGCATACAATATGATCAGCGAACCACGCTGCTCATCTCTGTGCCCAGCACTCTTTAGTTTCTTTTCATAATTTTGTTTGGCAATCTCCACCTATCTGCATGCAGAATTGTCTGCAGTTTGATTGTAATACTTCACCTTAATGAATGAAGCATTTGTTCCCAAAGAAAAAAAAGAATATAGTAGTGTTGTGAACGTCATTAGAATTATTGATTTAAACATGGACGTCACGCTACATACTCCATAGATGAACCGAAGGAGGCGTGATCTTGTGTTCCAACTACCACGGTTCGTGCTCTCTTCAACTCAAATTTGTACATCTATTTCCTTTTTAATAAAAAATCATCTTATTTTTGTATTGGTGCCAGCAGGCACTTGTGGGGGCCGTTCTAGTTTTATCGCGCTCTCAATTCCCACCTGACACCACGGCAACCACTAATAATGTATAATATTCCCATTTGTTAACTTTTAGGGATATGCTTAGTCAAATTTTAGAAGCTTTGAAGTGCCACATGGAAATGTCAATAGCATATTTGCATAGAAAATACTTTCAAACAATTATATATTAAATGACTTTAAAACATTACTTTGGCAAAATAGTGGTAAAAAAACATGTGTTGTAGACAGAATCAATGTTCTAAATGGAAGTAGGAGTATATGGTATAGTATTGTATTTCTATAGCTGACACATCAGTGAGGCATCGATTAGATACAACCACTGTAATTTACAGTATCATAGTTTTACTTTCTATAATATATCTAAGACAACTAATTGTCGTATATACTTTGAGAGATTATGCCCTATGATACAATCTAATGTAATATCAGTTCGTGCCGAAGCTATATCTTGGGCAAGATAACTATATATGTTCTATCTCATTGTATCTTACTAGGCCAGCAAAACTTCAATGTGTAGTAGATGACTATATATGTTCAATGCATGATTCCACCCATTAAAAATAGATTAATGCCATGTGGGCTTAAGGGATGTGGATTGTTTCTTTCACAACTACAAGCAGAAACAAGTAAGCAGTTTCTCACCTCAAATTTTGGCAATTCAATTGTTAGATTATTAAATCTAAGAATCTGTTCCCTGAGCTTATGGATTGTTATAATCTATAGACCGCTTTCGCAATCTACAACCCGAAACAAATAGGTCTATCAGTTGGTGTGACTTGAGTAAGATATAGATCGTTCGATTTGACTAAGACATAGATCATAGCTAGAGACTAGAGACAAGATGCAAGTCTCTTTCAGTCTAGTGCGATTCCATTTCTGTTCCCTCCGAAGCTGCTATATATAAATCAATCACTCCGTGGAGTCAAGTGACCCAAACACAACAAGTGGCTAGTTAGAGTTACTTAAATTCAGAATTATGATCTCCCCCCAAGTCTTCCTAGCTAGTTTCCACAAGCTGGAATAGCAACCAGCAGGTAATTTATGTATGGCACCGCTATTATGTAGATACATATAGTTCCCGTTGCGGATATATATCGTAGACGAACTAAATCATTTATATCTTGGAATATACTATATAAATCGCTCTCTTGATTCATGTTTCATTATCTCAAATTTTTTTGCAGCTGCAGCAGGCAACTACTAGTAGTAGTAACATTAATATTCCTCCTGCATCAGCTGTTGTTGCTGGTGAAGGCAGTCTTCTCCAGTATGGACAAGCCATGGCCGCAGAGGCGCTTACCGAAGGAGGTGGAAGCCACGATGGTAGCGCCCCAGCAGCGCAAGCCAACGCCCAACCGAGGTCCATGTCTGAGCGCTCCAAGCTGCTGAGGATCCCAAAGCCAGAGCGGGGGCTCAGGTGCCCGCGCTGTGACTCCACCAGCACCAAGTTTTGCTACTTCAACAACTACTCCTTCGCGCAACCGCGCCACTTCTGCCGTAACTGCCATCGCTACTGGACGCGCGGCGGCACCCTCCGCGACATCCCCGTCGGCACTCTGTACAGACGCCGCCGAGCCAAGGGCAGCAAGCCCAGTGCTGCAGCCACTGCTGCATCGGCATCATCAGCAGCACTAGCGATGACTTCGTCGTGCAGCGCCAATATCGTCGCGCTCGCGCCCACTCCACAACAAGCTACGGCGAGCGGCAGCGCATCACCGGTCCTGCCACAGCTGTATGGGCTCGCCAGCATGGACACCCCGAATGTTGGCTCCAACTTTTCATGGCCTGGGGCTGCTAATCTGTTGGTGGACTCGGCCGGTAGGAGGGCTGTGTCGGAGTCGAAGATGGAGCAGCAGCGGGGAATGCTGTCGCTGTCTTCACAGATGCACAGGCTCCCAGTATTCTGGCACGCAATTGATCAGCAGCAGGGGCCGGCAGTTGCTGTGCCGGTGACAATGGCGACGCCGCCGAGCTTGTTCCAACCAGGGTTATGGAGTGGAGGCTACGGAGGCATCTACAGTGGAGGCGAAGGTCAGTTCCATATGATCACGAATCGAGATGAGTGTCCAATTTGGGCCATGCAAGCAGATGTGAATGGTTACACTACTTCCTAGTTCCTATGATCCTATCCCAGTTATCCTCCTGCAGGTAATTAACCTCTACTCTGTTGCAAAGAACTTGAATTGAAAAAAGCCATCGCAAAGCACCTTTAAATTTCAAGATGCTACTCTGTAACATTTCCATCCACAATAGATGTTCGTTAGAGCCATCAACATGTTGAGAATTGCTCCAGTACTCCTCTTTTAAAAATTTACACGCATCCTAAAGCGATTCCCTATTTATTTGCCATTTATTCCAAAATATGTGTGGAGCATGTTTGCCTTCTCTTTTGGAGTAGTTGTCAGACCACCTTCTTTCACCCAATTTTGGATGTGGATTAAATGGAGCTTACCGAATGGCAAACAAGTTTATGGTGTCAGTTTGGCTAGTCTGTTGGGCCATATGGCAAACAAGAAACGCCATCTGTTTTGAAGAAAAGAGGATAAAATCTCTCACGCAGATCATTTGTTTGATTCGCTCCTTGTTTATGTATTGGTCAAGGCTTCAGAAGGAGGAGGTCGCTTCCTGATGAAGCATGGCGCAGAGATCCTGAAGAGGGTGGCCCTACAGTTCCATCAGCAAGGTCAAAGAGGGGATGATGAATGTAATCTCGTGATCATCTAGTCAAGGAGCCTCCAAGGATGGTATCTGGAAGGCGAGTTTTGGATCTTGGGCACGGCCTGTGTGCCGTAACAGCCGCTCTAGGCTTGTAAATAAGTCGTTTTGCTTAGCCTTAGTGGCGAGACGCTTGGTTTTTGGTCTTTGCTTGTGTTTTTGCTGTTTGCGGAGGGTTGGTAGTTCTACTTGCCGATTGTCTGAACCTTGGGTGTTCAGTTCAGTCGGCAAAATTTGTTAGCTATGGTCAACGGCTCATGGATGGTTAAACTTTTGTAACTTTGTTGCTTTTGAGTTAGAAAAAATATGCTGTTGTTCTTCCCTCACTCTCCGTTTTCTAAATAACTTTAATTAAACTGTATCTAACCATGCTACCTGAAATATATATGACGACTGAAATATTTCCAATCATACTTTCAAAAATTAGTTATATCTGAGTATGTTGAATTAGAATGACTTCTCTAACAGGAAAACCTGCTCACGCTAGTTTTCCTTCACAGTGGTGGAATGCTTCCGGCTGCATATAATTGCAATGCTGTGTGTTAAAAGCAAAACTGGACTGGTGGTCCCTCGCTACCACTAGTCGCATGTGTTAAAAGCAAAACTGGACCGGTGGGGTAGTAAGAACGCCCCACAGTATTATCTGAGGAAGAGTCTCAGTCAACGAATTGAGAAAACCCTTCGAAACCTGGCTTCACCTATTGGGCATCAGGAGCATATAAAATCGGTGATGGTGTTAAGGATACAGTGATTTGCCACATGGAGGTCTTAAGTATGGGTCCATATCTAATCTAAATAAAATAAACACATGCACTTGTCTTCGTTTTCTTCAACCGTTCAGATTTTTTGTTTTCTTCGCCAAGAGCATGCCGCCGCCCTGCTAGAGCTCCCGCACCTGACACCGTCGGCCACAACGTCGAGCCCCCGCAGCCACTTCCTTCACGTCCAGCCTCTTTCCCGTGGTGCTCGACGTCGCCCCTTCTCTGGTTCTCCCCATCTCCCTTGTGCAGGATCTCCAAGCCGCCGGAGCGCCGTCCCCACGCCTTTGCGCTCACCGACCGGATGGCTTGGTGGCCTCCGATACCGCCGGCCACGACACGGCGCTTTGGCTGCCAGAGCCCGGGGCCTCACGGGCCCACTTCCGGCATGGCAGTCAGCCTCTTCCCACCAACCTCTTCCCTCAGCAGGAACGGCAAGAATTTTGTATTCCTTGTGGTGGGTCCTAGCTAGGCTTAAGGTTTGGTCTTATGCTAAGATGGAGGTCCGGTATGTATGAACCGATCCTAAGGTTGCCACATGGGACTTGGGACCGGTGAAAACCGCACACTCCGGATGCCCTAACCTTGGCAGATGCACACGTACCGAGCCACAGGCTAGTGCCCTGCCACAACTTTTGGGTTGCCAGCGATGGTAATATTTTTCTTTTTTGCTGCGCAGGGTTCGAAACCCTGGCCAGTTACTCCCTCTACAGGGGAGTTTACCGTCACCCTATCAAGTGCATGTGTTATAAGAGGTCAACGATATCAGTATTGTTTTCCTTAGCTTGTTTAATTACAGATCCATGCTTTGATCTTGTGGTCATGACATGTACTATATTAATACAACAGTGGTAAAAAGTGTCACCACGTTCACTGAGGGAGCCTAGAAATTCCCACATTAGTTGAAAAAAAGAAAAGATTCTACACTGTTAGATTTTCTGATGATCTAACGGATCAGGTTAAATAAAAAATTCCATACCAAATAAAATTAATAAATAATAAATTAATAAAAATAGAAATTTAATGTCCGTATGAGTTTGTGTCACACCCGGTTTTCTAAAGAATAAAACCAGGCTAATCATATGTGTGCCCAGGAAGTCCACACATATGCCAGAATGAAAAAAATATCAGAAACACTGTTATTATATAACGTATACATAGCTATATTAACACTTACATCAGAGAATCGCGGAACAGTGACTAAACTTCAGGCTCCATTCTTCTCAGGGACGGCTGACTGGGGGTAACATATGCCTAGCACTTCTACTAGTCTTCTGGAAACTCCACTACACCTTTGTCCTTCTTCCGAGTAGCATCTTACTACACACTGGAGTGTGGGGGAAATAGCAAGAGTGAGTCCATGTCGAACTCAACAAATATAACACAGGGTTCATGAGGCTCAAAAAGGCTAGACACTGTTTGACTGCGTTTAGCTTTTAGTCATCATATAATTAGCAATTGAGTAGCATCAACGTAATCCACTTCCCATTAATGAATCAATGATCAATTGTAATAAGGATAATGAATAGCATTAACATGAGCATAATAATAACAACAGTAATTAAGCATGATATAACAATGGTGATCAACTATTCTGTAAGAATCCCCAAGGCCGCTCGTATCCGTGAGCACGGCTAGTATACCAGTTTTTAACTCTGCGCAGAGGTGTACACTTTCACTGTGAGTCATGATTTCCAAATGCATGGGTTTGCAAGGCCCAGAACATTGAAAACCATATAAAGCCACTCAAAAGTTCGTCTAACAAGTTAGGGCCATTAGATTCACTCGGCAGGCAGATGTAGAACCCCCCCTTCCCTGTGGCACAACAACCGCAGCCTATACACACTAGGCCAGGGGCTCGCACTACACCCAAAGTGTCAAGCCATTCTTACGCCATTTAAGGTAACCTCTAACAAGCTAGAAAAGGTCTCTTGAACAACTAGAGCCAGAGCCATATAGCCCTCACAGCTGTACTGTATATCCCGGTTATCACTTACAGGTAAGTCCTTACGGAGAGTAACTAGAGCAACAATATAACCCCTTGCTCTAGCCCCCTTTTCAACAGTAATAAAATCATCTTAATGGTTGATTGCATAATCCATTAGTCAAATTACAAGATCATTGTTCATAATTAAGCACTAGCAATAGCTACCCAAATGCATAACCCATAGGTGACAAGGAAACAAGATATCAATAGCTAAGTTATAATCTCTAAGGTTGTCAAGGAGGACACATGCATATGTATGATAATTTCAGTGAATAGGTAACAAGGATGGTCCCATGTTATACTTGCCTTGATCAAGTTCTCCGATAGATACTGCTGGTCCGGCTCAAAATAATACTCCTAATCGTCGTAGTACTGCTCACCCTCTAAATTCGATCACCAAGCATCAACATACAAACATTCCGAGCAAACATACACGAAGCAAACAAAAGATACAATTAGAACAGTACACCAACAGTAGAAAAACATTTAGGAAAGCTTACAAAACTATTCTACACGTTGCTACGATCACACAGACGTAAAGATCACGAAATTCGGATCTAAAACGTGAAAGTTATGAATTTTCTAAGATTTCCTATAGATAAATAATTATTTTAATATAAACTCGAAAATTAAATTTTCTAAACCTACTGTACAGCTACACTAACATGTAGAGCTCGCAAATACGAACCTAACGCAACTTGAACGGGTCAAATCGGAGTTAAAACATGGAAGATATGGCCTAAACAAAATTGTATGTGTATACGTATTTCTATTGTATTTCGGGATTTGTTTTACTAAAGAAAAACGGCAATAAAGTGTTGGTGATGTCGAGATGATGTCATCATGCTAACAAGAGTTCAATGGCCATGATTTGCATCTAATAAACAATTTATAAATAAAAACACATTAATGTGAATATTAATCGAGTTAACATTTTAAGAAAGTGCCGACGCATGAACCTATGTTATTTTAAATTTAAAGGAACATGGCATAAACATTAATTATTCTAATCAAATATTTATAATTTATATAATCTGACACATATACAAGCGCTAATCAAACCATCTCATGTTTTACATTTAAACTAAACAAATTATAATCAACAACCAGTAATATTAATTGAGTTAAAGCTAATCATATTTTATTTGATAAACTTATCTCATAATACTTGAGCTATTTAAACTTTACTTTGCGAAAGAAATAAACATGGGAGAGCATCTAAGTAGAGTTTACCACAAATGCAACGTGTTTACCTGATAAAGTTAAGATTAAAAGAAAACATTTATGTGAGCAATTAACTATACTAATATTTGTATATAAAACACTGGAGTATAAAATCTATTTGATTTTAATGGTAAAACTAGTTGTACGCTAATTAATCAAGTTAACATTCAACTATATACAGAAAAATATGTAACACGAAAAACGTCGACACTAACATGCAAATCATGACACTACTAGCGCAGCGCAACCAGATTGAACTACAACGGAATTTAGATGTGAAAACAGTAAACGATAGAAGGTGGATAAACCAAAGTGCTTACAAGAAATTAGATGTTGCGGCAGATATTCTCCCATTGGTCCGAGACAATATGATTTGTCCATCAAACAGCATCTTGTCAGGGAACTTGATTGTGGAGAAGGTTGAGGATGTCAAATCCAAAACAAGAATGGATGTGAAAGAATAATTGGTTTGTTCTTCCTTTTGATGTCATCACAGTACTCTCGAGCTAGCGTATTGACCTTCCTTTGATCCACCCCCAACTGGCATATATCAGCTTCTGCCATAATCTGGCAGCATCTCGTTATCCTTTTGACGTTGTTTTTCCGGGCAATGTCCATCACAATTGGCCAGTACTCATGTGCGCGGTTGTTGATCTCCTCGGAGGACCACAGGAACTCCACCCCGTCGAGGTTCATCCCAGCCGCTTTCCAAATCTCGATCATGTAGCGCCCGACCGTCTGGATTTTCTTCAGGTCGCCTCCCATCTTGTTGTTGAGCTGCGCGAACCAGTCGGCGATCCAAATTTTCACCTTGCACCCGGCCCGGATCATCTTGTTCACGTTGATGGTTTTCACAATGCCCTGAGCGATGTGCATGCGTCCGGAGGGCTCGAAGCCGTCGTAGCAGATGGGGACGGGCTTCTTCTCAAGCAGGTTCCTGAGCTCGTCCTCCTGGATGCACTCCTCCCCGATCCCCCGCAGCAGATCGAACCGCTCGTCCAGGGTCATCGCCGCCACGCCCCCCCGCCAGATCCTCGGCGGACGCTGCAGCGGCGGAGGAGGAAGACGGGATCGGACGAGGCGCGCAGCCAACGCCTACAGACGGCGGCGGCGCGGACGAGGTCGGTGGGGAACCCTAGGCGGAGGAGGATCTCGCCGAGGAGGTTGTCGTCGCCGAGCACCAATGAGATCGCGGCCGCGGACGACAACAGCGGCGGCGGGCGGCGACAGCGGCGGCGGCGGCAACAGCGGCGGAAAGCAGGGCTAGCAGGCAGGCCGGACATATATATAGGGAGGAAGACTCTCCACCTTCACGTCAACTAGCGATATGGTGCTAATTGACGTTGCACCCTCCATCTTTACTAATAGGCCTAATTAATTATTAAAGCCCATTAGTAAATATTTAGGATTATTGCACACAAGCTTCGGTGGAAAATGAGATATTTATTATTTTCGGAATTAATTAATTTCGTGGATAAAATAATTCTAGAAAAGTCCAGAATTATTATTTAAGCCGCGAAAAATACTCCGAAAGCTCCGAAAATTCGAGGGAATTTTCTAGAGACATTATGGAACATAAGGAACCCAAATAAAGTATTTGGAGCTTATGAAAAGATAGATGAAGAGATCAAGGAAAAAGATTAAGCTCACGGAAATTAGAATTTTGGATCCAGAAAATACCAAAAAGTTTTCCGATGAGAAGTAAACGTCGTCCTACGGTATTTTGAAAATAATAGCACTCACCAACACCAAAGACAAGCATCACACAAACACCACATTATTAAATTAATATAAAAAAATTTAAAACCACAATTTTCTATATTTAAATTAGCAACAACTTAACTTATCTAATAAATTTATTCAAACATTGAAATCATTTATTTTATTTAGTATTTTTCATGCACAACCCAAAATAGAAAATTTTGGGTGTGACAAATCTACCCCACTTAACAGGAATCTCGTCCCGAGATTCGGAGAGACTAGGGAGAAAGATAAAGTTGATTTTGCAAATCTTCACTCTTCTCTGATCAACTCTTATCCAATGATAATGCCACAAGATCATAACCAACTTTGTAAAGGTATCCTTTAGGCCCTTACGATTCTTGTAGATGGTTCTAACAGGTTACCAACCCTGAGAAGAGATACCTACGCTCGATAATGACTTTGCAACCATGTAGATAGATGTTGCTTCCAGATGACGAAAATAGAACGTATAAATCCTCCATCATGTATCGTCTTTTAGTTCGGCAAACCCCTTAAGAAGAGATCAATTGGAGAACACCAATGGATAGATTGCATTTGTTTCTGAGTGATAACTATCATCATGTCTTTCTCGCATCCCAGAGAGATTCATGAGCATATGCAAGAACAAGTAATCCTGCTCTTCCTCACGAGCAGAAAAACAGCAGTGCAGAAATACAGTTATAACTTGAGTTCTGTGAATCCGATGATATTGTAGCTTATACCGTTGGAAAGCTTATCAAATTTACTACAACTTTCTTATAGAACACTTCTCCAGATTCTGCAGTTAAGGTAGTCAAAAACTGTGCACAACAGATACTATTCCAGGTTGCTGACAGCACAAATGCGTCGCCTTGTGATTTTCATAACTCCCAAATCATAATAGCTATCAGGGTGGTTCTTACGGTCAGAGAAAGATATTGAAGTCTACTGTTGTCCAGAATTTATCCATGATTTTTGGGCATCCAAAAATAGAGATATAAGCTAAAGAAGACAGACTGTTCTAAAAAGACAGGATAAAGTAGGAACAAGATTCAGAGAGATTAGAGAGATAGATAACCCTAATTTTCAAGTCTTCATGCTTCTTTGCTTTGCGTTGATGAGATATAAGACATAGATCAAGGATAGCCAAAAGATGACAAGAAAGATAAGGTTTGATCTTCAGTTTTTGGTACCTCGTTGCTTGAGATTAATGATGGTAACGGACACTACCCCACTTAACAAAGATTTTGTTCCACCTGACAATGTCATTGAAGGCAACACTTTTTTTAAGGCTTGCTGCTATTGACGAGTCCTTCATGTAAAACTTACTAAACATACTTGATATGGGGGTGATGTCATCTAAGTTTTCATAAAACTAACTATAGACTTCTAACATCTCCTTCCTATGTCGTCCATGCTAACTTGTATAGAGTTTGTTGAATTGAATGTTGAACTCCCAACTGATGATAGCTTAAAGTGAAGACTAGTCCTGACGAATACCCGAGCTTCTTGTAAACGATCCAACAAAGCACTGATCCCAAGCAAACAACACTAGCACTTGAGTAAACTTCCAATCATAAAGCTAACCACTTCTTCCAAGTGAAGCACTAGGACATACGAAACATTCATCTTGCAACACTCACAACTTTGCTACCCCCTTAAGAAAAAGAAACTAGGGGACACCAAAGTAACTTGCATCTCCTTTTATACTAGATAACCATAATCATCTCTAATGTAAGATTCCAAGGTAAATCAATGAGATTCAAAGATATCCAATGATATATTCACTTGTGCAAGATAAGGAAGTAATGCAGAAAATTTCTGGGCGAATTCCAATTTTAGCAGTTCAGTAAATCTGGCATAACTCGAGCTACAAAGATCCAAATGAAGTGATCTTTACATGGTTGGAAAGCTTACAAAATTATCTACGACTTTTATTCACAACACTTTTCTAGATTCTGTCAATAAGTTAGTCAAAAACAGATCTTAGCCAAAACTGTTCCAGAATTCCAGACTGTGTAATAACCTCAACTTAGAACAGGTATATCTCTTAGCTCAAAATAGGTAAAAAGATAAGTCCAGTGGGTTTGGAAAGATACAGAAGTCTAGTTATTCCCAGTAAAATTTTATAAATTTCTCATGTCCATATCTTGAGATATAATAGAAACATTGCAGACTGCTATAGAAATCAGCATGCGGAGTATTACGTAAAACCTACCCCTCTTAACATGGATCGAGCTACTCCTCAAGACTTATTTCTTCCAAGCCACCTTTGAAACACGAAAACAAGGCAACACACAAGCAATACATCAAGCAAAACAAGCACACATCACATCATCGGTACTATACGTGCTTCTTCAACAATGGTGGTCATCCTAAGGGAAAAGTATGAATGATGAAAAGCCATCGAATCTTTGAACCAGGTAAGATCAGAAAACTTTTAGTAAAAACAACATAAAACAAAATTCAAGGGAGTAAGAAATAATAGCTCAAAGGAAGCTATCAAGGAGAGGATACAACAAGACAAGGAAGAGAAATAGTCAAATCAATGAATCAAGGGATCACAAAATAGTTTTATAGTAAAATAAGTTTTAGAATACGTCCGGTGCTACTTGGCATACGTCCTACAGTCAACACCGCTCTGATACCACTCTGTCACACCCGGTTTTCTAAAGAATAAAACCAGGCTAATCATATGTGTGCCCAGGAAGTCCACACATATGCCAGAATGAAAAAAATATCAGAAACACTGTTATTATATAACGTATACATAGCTATATTAACACTTACATCAGAGAATCGCGGAACGGTGACTAAACTTCAGGCTCCATTCTTCTCAGGGACGGCTGACTGGGGGTAACATATGCCTAGCACTTCTACTAGTCTTCTGGAAACTCCACTACACCTTTGTCCTTCTTCCGAGTAGCATCTTACTACACACTGGAGTGTGGGGGAAATAGCAAGAGTGAGTCCATGTCGAACTCAACAAATATAACACAGGGTTCATGAGGCTCAAAAAGGCTAGACACTGTTTGACTGCGTTTAGCTTTTAGTCATCATATAATTAGCAATTGAGTAGCATCAAGGTAATCCACTTCCCATTAATGAATCAATGATCAATTGTAATAAGGATAATGAATAGCATTAACATGAGCATAATAATAACAACAGTAATTAAGCATGATATAACAATGGTGATCAACTATTCTGTAAGAATCCCCAAGGCCGCTCGTATCCGTGAGCACGGCTAGTATACCAGTTTTTAACTCTGCGCAGAGGTGTACACTTTCACTGTGAGTCATGATTTCCAAATGCATGGGTTTGCAAGGCCCAGAACATTGAAAACCATATAAAGCCACTCAAAAGTTCGTCTAACAAGTTAGGGCCATTAGATTCACTCGGCAGGCAGATGTAGAACCCCCCTTCCCTGTGGCACAACAACCGCAGCCTATACACACTAGGCCAGGGGCTCGCACTACACCCAAAGTGTCAAGCCATTCTTACGCCATTTAAGGTAACCTCTAACAAGCTAGAAAAGGTCTCTTGAACAACTAGAGCCAGAGCCATATAGCCCTCACAGCTGTACTGTATATCCCGGTTATCACTTACAGGTAAGTCCTTACGGAGAGTAACTAGAGCAACAATATAACCCCTTGCTCTAGCCCCCTTTTCAACAGTAATAAAATCATCTTAATGGTTGATTGCATAATCCATTAGTCAAATTACAAGATCATTGTTCATAATTAAGCACTAGCAATAGCTACCCAAATGCATAACCCATAGGTGACAAGGAAACAAGATATCAATAGCTAAGTTATAATCTCTAAGGTTGTCAAGGAGGACACATGCATATGTATGATAATTTCAGTGAATAGGTAACAAGGATGGTCCCATGTTATACTTGCCTTGATCAAGTTCTCCGATAGATACTGCTGGTCCGGCTCAAAATAATACTCCTAATCGTCGTAGTACTGCTCACCCTCTAAATTCGATCACCAAGCATCAACATACAAACATTCCGAGCAAACATACACGAAGCAAACAAAAGATACAATTAGAACAGTACACCAACAGTAGAAAAACATTTAGGAAAGCTTACAAAACTATTCTACACGTTGCTACGATCACACAGACGTAAAGATCACGAAATTCGGATCTAAAACGTGAAAGTTATGAATTTTCTAAGATTTCCTATAGATAAATAATTATTTTAATATAAACTCGAAAATTAAATTTTCTAAACCTACTGTACAGCTACACTAACATGTAGAGCTCGCAAATACGAACCTAACGCAACTTGAACGGGTCAAATCGGAGTTAAAACATGGAAGATATGGCCTAAACAAAATTGTATGTGTATACGTATTTCTATTGTATTTCGGGATTTGTTTTACTAAAGAAAAACGGCAATAAAGTGTTGGTGATGTCGAGATGATGTCATCATGCTAACAAGAGTTCAATGGCCATGATTTGCATCTAATAAACAATTTATAAATAAAAACACATTAATGTGAATATTAATCGAGTTAACATTTTAAGAAAGTGCCGACGCATGAACCTATGTTATTTTAAATTTAAAGGAACATGGCATAAACATTAATTATTCTAATCAAATATTTATAATTTATATAATCTGACACATATACAAGCGCTAATCAAACCATCTCATGTTTTACATTTAAACTAAACAAATTATAATCAACAACCAGTAATATTAATTGAGTTAAAGCTAATCATATTTTATTTGATAAACTTATCTCATAATACTTGAGCTATTTAAACTTTACTTTGCGAAAGAAATAAACATGGGAGAGCATCTAAGTAGAATTTACCACAAATGCAACGTGTTTACCTGATAAAGTTAAGATTAAAAGAAAACATTTATGTGAGCAATTAACTATACTAATATTTGTATATAAAACACTGGAGTATAAAATCTATTTGATTTTAATGGTAAAACTAGTTGTACGCTAATTAATCAAGTTAACATTCAACTATATACAGAAAAATATGTAACACGAAAAACGTCGACACTAACATGCAAATCATGACACTACTAGCGCAGCGCAACCAGATTGAACTACAACGGAATTTAGATGTGAAAACAGTAAACGATAGAAGGTGGATAAACCAAAGTGCTTACAAGAAATTAGATGTTGCGGCAGATATTCTCCCATTGGTCCGAGACAATATGATTTGTCCATCAAACAGCATCTTGTCAGGGAACTTGATTGTGGAGAAGGTTGAGGATGTCAAATCCAAAACAAGAATGGATGTGAAAGAATAATTGGTTTGTTCTTCCTTTTGATGTCATCACAGTACTCTCGAGCTAGCGTATTGACCTTCCTTTGATCCACCCCCAACTGGCATATATCAGCTTCTGCCCATAATCTGGCAGCATCTCGTTATCCTTTTGACGTTGTTTTTCCGGGCAATGTCCATCACAATTGGCCAGTACTCATGTGCGCGGTTGTTGATCTCCTCGGAGGACCACAGGAACTCCACCCCGTCGAGGTTCATCCCAGCCGCTTTCCAAATCTCGATCATGTAGCGCCCGACCGTCTGGATTTTCTTCAGGTCGCCTCCCATCTTGTTGTTGAGCTGCGCGAACCAGTCGGCGATCCAAATTTTCACCTTGCACCCGGCCCGGATCATCTTGTTCACGTTGATGGTTTTCACAATGCCCTGAGCGATGTGCATGCGTCCGGAGGGCTCGAAGCCGTCGTAGCAGATGGGGACGGGCTTCTTCTCAAGCAGGTTCCTGAGCTCGTCCTCCTGGATGCACTCCTCCCCGATCCCCCGCAGCAGATCGAACCGCTCGTCCAGGGTCATCGCCGCCACGCCCCCCCGCCAGATCCTCGGCGGACGCTGCAGCGGCGGAGGAGGAAGACGGGATCGGACGAGGCGCGCAGCCAACGCCTACAGACGGCGGCGGCGCGGACGAGGTCGGTGGGGAACCCTAGGCGGAGGAGGATCTCGCCGAGGAGGTTGTCGTCGCCGAGCACCAATGAGATCGCGGCCGCGGACGACAACAGCGGCGGCGGGCGGCGACAGCGGCGGCGGCGGCAACAGCGGCGGAAAGCAGGGCTAGCAGGCAGGCCGGACATATATATAGGGAGGAAGACTCTCCACCTTCACGTCAACTAGCGATATGGTGCTAATTGACGTTGCACCCTCCATCTTTACTAATAGGCCTAATTAATTATTAAAGCTCATTAGTAAATATTTAGGATTATTGCACACAAGCTTCGGTGGAAAATGAGATATTTATTATTTTCGGAATTAATTAATTTCGTGGATAAAATAATTCTAGAAAAGTCCAGAATTATTATTTAAGCCGCGAAAAATACTCCGAAAGCTCCGAAAATTCGAGGGAATTTTCTAGAGACATTATGGAACATAAGGAACCCAAATAAAGTATTTGGAGCTTATGAAAAGATAGATGAAGAGATCAAGGAAAAAGATTAAGCTCACGGAAATTAGAATTTTGGATCCAGAAAATACCAAAAAGTTTTCCGATGAGAAGTAAACGTCGTCCTACGGTATTTTGAAAATAATAGCACTCACCAACACCAAAGACAAGCATCACACAAACACCACATTATTAAATTAATATAAAAAAATTTAAAACCACAATTTTCTATATTTAAATTAGCAACAACTTAACTTATCTAATAAATTTATTCAAACATTGAAATCATTTATTTTATTTAGTATTTTTCATGCACAACCCAAAATAGAAAATTTTGGGTGTGACAGTTTGGAAAGAAAAATACCTAAAGAATTCATGTAAAACATAATTAGTAAAGACAAAAATTGAGTAAAAGACCATCAAAAATTAATTGTTTGATCTCCAAATGAATTGGAAAGAAAACGTACTTAAATAAATAGTACATATAAATTATAATTAGAAAATATCTAATTTAACATTGAAAAATACAAAAGTAGTAGTTTTATTTCCTTATGATATGAAAAAACACATAAATAAAAAATCAGTGTATTGCTATAAGTAAAGTTAAAAGTCATCTCTTTCACTCTCAAGTGCTAAAGACTGCCACATTGATCCAATGAGTTTAGATTTTAATGGTCTAGATTTATCAAAAGATATATAAAAAATAAAGAGTCCAATAAAGATTCAAGTATGGAAAAAGTCAGTGGCGTGGAACCCAACAACTCGATTTTTCTATGGTAATAAAAAAAAAGAAACTACAGGGAACATCCATGGGAGGAATAAAACACATACATGAGAGTTATACAAGCTGGCTACCAATATCTTGTCATGAAAATAAAATCATTGGAACACTTTAAATTCCCATGCCGCTCCTTCCCCTACCATGCTCTTAGCCTCGCCATCTCAAATTGTTCTTTCATCATAGGGGGTATCCCGCCCAGTCGGAACACTCGGTAGATAGGCACAGCCGACTGGAGGCTTGATTGGGACATGCTAACCTAAGTATTATGGGCGGCCGGTGCACAGGAGATCAGATACATGAACATGAGCCAACACCGCATCAGAACAGCTACAGTGCAGGCCATGCTCTGCACTGTAACCGAAGAATTGAAAATTTTGTGACAAACTTGGATAGTGATTTTAGCGAACTCATGAAAGAAAGAACTGAAGGCTACCTGGATCTGGCCTAGGCAGAATTTGCATAGCCACATGATAGGAGTGGAATAAAAAGGAAGATGAGATATCTTTAAAGTCAAGGAATCGGTCGACGATAGCTGTATGAAGTTCATGCAACTGGATATAGTTGAGGAGCATCAAGACTAGCAGTGTGCACACTCACTTGATCCTACTCTAGGCTAATCAACTTGCTAGATATGCACTAGGTCCAAACTAGCACTAATTAAGTCTTCTTCTTATGATAATCGTCTTGCTCTTTAATATCTTTAACTTTATGGTCAAGATCACCCTCTATATGTGTATATGTCTTCCTTGGACTCTACCAACCTCAAATGGCTGGGAGGGACTATTTAGAGAGCCAACTCCATGACTAGCTGTTGCCTCTTCCGCCAAAATAGTTAACATTGGATGTCCAAGAATAATGCTTTCTAAGTATGGTCCCTCCAGTGAGTGCAACTCTGAGAACTACAGAAATTATCCATTACTACCTTGTCTTCTTTATAGGATGTTCCATTGATGATTCAAACATGGTTATCGGAACGTCCCGTGAGTATATCATCCTAGACCTTTGCCCAACATTGTCTTTGCACCAATACGCTCTGACGACTTCATCCTTCGATCATGGAGTCATCTTGTGGGGGTACTCCGCTGAATTTCACCGTTGGCCAACAGCTCCCTTCCAGATTCTGTGTAAGTGATTATGCAGCATGCTTTCCTGCACAGCCGTGCAATGCTTCCGTCTGCATCTGCTTCGCTGTCTAGTTGCACTGTTGTGGCTGGCTAGCTGCAATAATTTCTCGGGTGCAGAGATGGTCCCTCGATGCCAGCAAACTTCTTGCTGCCACTATGTTGACACAGGTATGGTCACACACTAGTGTTGACAGTCAAAATATGATCGAGGAGGTCACGAACACGTGGAGAAATTAAACACAAAGTGAAAGAATCAAATTTGGGCCAAATTCACAAAAATCAGCAAAACCTGGCCCAGGCCGGTTTAGAAACCAGCCTGGACCAAATTTTGGGCCAAGGCAGGGCTGGTTTTTGCTGGGCGTGGGAAAACCCAGGTTAGGGCGGTTTTCAAACCAGGCCAAATCTTTCTGTTTTGATCCCAATATCCTTCGATCTCATGGAAAACTTAGACGACGCAACTTAGAGAGGTTTTCTACAAGGATAAGACCACCCCCTCTATTTATATGAGTGGATCATGGCCAATTGAGTCCTAACCAACCAATCGATCAAATACATCTACCATTTTTTACCTTTCCTTTTACGTCAAGCTCTTCCAACCCCTCGCTGTCCAGCACGCCTCCCGGCGAGATATGTTGGCATTCTATGTGGCCTTGCCAATTCTTGCACACCACCGTTGTTCTCTTCCCCGACGGGTGTTCCCAGGAGGCGTTCGGGAGTCTTTTGGCCAAAGATTGAGCATCGAATCGGCCTCGTCAACCTGCTGGTTAGCCTCACCATCTAGATCTCCCTTCGCTATGTATATCGACCATGTGCGGCCCAGGCAATCTCGCCCTTTCTGGTGTGTGACTAGAATTCATGTCAACATACTTTTTTGGCAACTCTGCTGGGGAAGAAAGCGATTCAATCGACAATCAAGATGGTCGACGAGAAGAAGGCGTGCTACAAGATGGACCCGAAGAACTAGGACAACATTATCAAGCCTTCGGGCGATCAACTTCCTGCATAAGATGCTGGAGGACATCAGCTTCAAGATGGATCAGCGTGGAGCTATCAAGAAGATCAAGGACGTCACCTTCAACCCTCTCCCTGCTACATCTACATCTGAGGTGAAAACTGAAGTAAGACCTTCTAATGCCCCAATTACACATGATGAATGCACTAAGATGATCGCTGAACACTTTAAATTTGCATGCATACATATGCAAGATAAACTTGGCAAGTTCTTCGCTAGCTTTGGTAATAAAGAAGGGAATAAACCTGAAATTTATTTTTCTGTTTTTCCTCATGATGTATCTACTAGTCGATCGGCCCCGATTGCTAGCCAACCTCAATATGGGATGCTGTTCAACCCTTTAATGAACAAAACATGTATACATCTGCTAACCAATTCAAATTGGCTAATTCAGCAATTATAACCGACAAGGCCAATTTAGGATGGGTTGGCACTACACTTCCTATTATTAATCTGCTTTTGCTAAAAGTTTGTACCATTGAAGGCCGAAGTAAAGAATTAGTGAACCTCACAAGTCACTTCATCCTAATGTACACACCATTGAGTATTATTCAGATAATTTGGACAGTGAAAGGAAAGAGTGTTTATTTACTGAGTTTGTTTGGCCAGCACTTGCTAAATCAGTTTCTTGTCCTTCCTTCAAACACATTCATAAAAATCAGCAAGAGGAGCTAAAATTTACTTTTGATGTGTCCAATTGTGCGCATATTTTTGATGAGATGCTGAAAAATGGATATATTAATTAACATATCCTTTGCCACCACTTGATGAATTGAAGCATCGTGCATATTGCAAATGGTATAATTCTACTTCTCATGCTACTAAAGATTGAAATGTCTTCTATCGGCAAGTCTAATCGGCCATTAATGAAGGACGACTAAGTTTATCAGGGATGCAAATTGACACAACGCCCTTCCTGGTTAATATGCTAAATTTGAAGAACCCTACTGTCTTGGTTCAGCCCAATTAAGCCCAATCTACTACTGAAAAAAATATGATAATTGGTGATCCTAGAGAAGGCGGCAAGATTGAGAAAAACTCGGGCTGTGAAATCGTGCTCAAGAAGTCCACGGATGGCCGGGAAAACATCAAAATCACTATCAAGTCTTCTGGGCATGGGAGGCAAGAAAAAGCTCCCGTTAAAAAAGCAAGAAGGAGATGTTACTACTGCTGTCCAAGACAAAAAAACAATAAGGTCAATTTCTTAAATTAGCTTAATTAAGGTGGATCAAGGACCCCGCGCACTTACAAACCAAAGCCTTTGGAGATTGGTACTTGGAAGGCTAATAAGACCAAGATTTCTTGCAAGGAGGTGCAACTGCAATGAGCATTTGACCGACTTATGAACTGGTACACTAAGGAAAAGGCAGATTCATCGAATCGGCCAATAAAAAAAGTCCGATCACCTCCGAAGCAAGCTTATGTGTCGAAGAAGGAGGTTCCTGCTGCTCATATGAAGGCCAATGAACAAGCATATATTACAATTGGATCCATGGAAGTGTTGGTCAATAAAATTGATGAGTCGATTGTTATCGAGAATCTAGCTCAATACAAGATGCAAGAAGTAGAGATAGTTGCTGCTGCAAGTAATGAAGGCGAGAACAGCAAGCCAGACTCCAAGTACTTCCAACCAAGGTGGTGCCCTTCGGGCTTGACCAAGACGCAACAGCACAACCTTCAACGTGCTCATTGCAAGAAAATCAAGCAAAAAGTTTAGAGTTTCTTGAAAAACAGCTGATATACACATATTGCCCTTAGAACAAAAATAGCCGATGCACTTTGTATCGTTGCTATGACTGTCATGTGTTTTTAAACTCACATATGATTTGCTTAAAAATAGAAATTCATATGTTGACAGCCAAATGTGATCAAGAAGATTAGGAACACGTGGAGAAAGTAAACACAAAGTGAAAAAAAAATTCAAATTTGAGCCAAATTCATGAAAATCAGAAAAACCAGCCTAGGCCAATTTAGATTCTGGCCCAGGTTGATTTTTGGGCCAAGGCAGGGAAAACCGGCCTAGACCGGTTTCCAAATTGGCCGAGGCTGGTTTTGGCTAGGCACGATGGATAACCAGCATAGGCCGGTTTCCAAACCAGCCCGAGCCAGCTTTGGCTGTCTGAGGCCAAATCTTACTGTTTTGATCCCAATCTCCTCCGATCGTGTGGGAAACTCGGAGGACGCACTTTAAAGAGGTTTCCTACTGGGATAAGACACCCCTCTATTTATATAAGAGGATCATAATAGATTGAGTCTTAACCAACCAAACGATCAAATACATCTACCTTTTTTATCTTTTCTTCTACCTCAAGCTCTTGCAACCCCCCTGTCGTCCAGCACATCTCCTGGTGGGATATGTTGGTGTTCTAGGTGGTCTTGACAATCCTAGGATAAACTCCTCCCCTGTTGTGCTCCTTCTCAATGGCTCTTCCCGAGAAGCGTTCACGGGTCTTTTGGGCGAAGAACGAGCGTCCAATCGGTCACGTCGACCTGCTGATCGGCCTCACCATTTAGACCTCCTTCGCAGCGTGTATCGACCATGTGCAGCCCGGGCGACCTATCCCTTGCTAGTGTGTGATCGGAATTTGCGTCAACATCTAGCAAGAGCTAGAACGCTCAGATCACAGGCGGACCGAAACGCAGCGTAGGCAGGCAAAATTGGCCTAGGCGACTTTCAAGTCGGCTTTCACCTAAAAATGTGTTCACACACAAACACGTTACCGAGTGCCTCAAGCGATGACCGCGAGACGTGTCAAGACCTTATCGTGCAAACATCTTTATCTTAAGCATCTAAGCATAATCTGCACCTAAAAATTTATATTTTAAAAAACTTTGCATATGCTCAAAACTGCATTTTCTAGGTACTGTCATGTTTCCGCGGATTGTCCGGTGCACAACAGGATAGTCCGTGAGAGCATGACCACACACTTAACCATTTGCACAGACACCTTGTTCCCGCGGACAGCCCGGTGTCCGCCCGGACAGTCCGCTAGATCACAGCATGCACAAATGTGAGCTGTCCACACTTGGGCATCTCTGGCCCCAACTACCAGCTACAGCTGTCTCCATTTTGAGGGAGAAGGCACTAGGAGCTCTCTCACACTCACTCACTCTCTCATACTCTCACTTTCACACCCTCTCTCTAGTTCATCCCCCTCTCTCTCTAGAAGCTTTCCAGTGCGACAAGGGGAGGAGAAGGAGGAGATCAGCAAGAAGACCATGGAGGTCTAGAAGGCCACAAGCTGCTGCTTGGGATTGAAGAGGGAGGAGCCCTCTCTCCCTAGCAAGTGGAGCAAGGTGAAGGTTTCAAGGAGGAGAAGGCCAAAGGGGAAGAAGAGGTGAACCAAGCGCCTTCCTTTCACCAAGGAGCCCAGCAACACCTCCTCCACCCCTTTGGCAAGTTGATTTCGAGCACAATACCTGGATGAGCTATAGATCAAGAACTAGATGTTCATCACCTAGGAAATGGCTCCAAGTAAACTTTTGAGGATTAGATGCATTTGTAGCTAGATTCACCTAGCTAGACATGCTCTATGGAATCCTAGGAATACCCCCACAACACAGCTTACACATGCACAAACCCTAGAGTTGGATTTCATTTTCGAAGTCCTAGAAGACATGAACTGTGTTCCCACATACTGTCCGAGGAATCACCGGACAGTTCACGAGAACACCCACTCTGCACTTAGACTTAGTTCGCACAACACTTGTTCCCACGGACAGTCCAGAGGATCACCGGACAGTCTGCTAAAAAATTAATTTCCAAACCCGAGGCTACTCAGTTTGTACCCTGCTTGCGCGGACAGTCCAGAGGAACACCTGGACAGTCCGGGTGAACACACACTTAGGGTTTTTATATATGTTGATTGGGCTTGCACCCCATTCAAGATTAAGCAATAGAGCAACTGGGGTATCACTGGCACTATGGTGCATCAATTCTCACTACACACAGATACCAGTACCATGTGGATTTTGCTTTGGAATCAGACCCAATATATACGCCCACTACTACAGATTCAAACATCACTGCCGGCCCATCACTGCCGGATTGTATTGGGCCGGCAGTGATAAATCTTCACTACCGGTTCAAACTCTGACAGACATTCAAATGATTGGGGTAGGGGTCAAACCGGCAGTGAAGCTCGTTATCACTGCCGGTTCGTGGCTGGAACCGGCAGTGATAATGAGCTTCACTGCCGGTTCGTGGCTGGAACCGGCAGTGATAACACTACTACAGAATAGTAGTCTAAACTCACGTAATTTTTATGTATCCCGGTTAAGTCTAAACTCACGTCCAGTCCGCACCCAGACTTGTCCGCTCTCTCTCTCTCTCTCTCTCTCCGCAGACTTCTCCTCCGTCGCGCACCTCCGCGCGCCGCTCGCTCCTCCCCTGCCCGGATGACCTCCCTCGCTGCTAGCCCCAACCCCGCCTGGGCCTCCCTTGCTGCTCGCCCCTCCCCACCTACCTCCCTCATGGTGCCCACCCCTTCCTCACCCGAATCCGGAGTTTTGGTGCCCGATGGAGGTGGATCTAGATCCAGCGGCGGCGAGGAGGAAGAACCCTTCTCCTTTGTGATGTACGAATCGTTTTGTGGGTGAGTTGATTTGTGATGTGTTGAATCCCTCCTCCTTTGTTTGTGATGCACGAATTTTTATTGGATGAACTGCTTGATGGAGCGGCGGCGGTGGCCTTCCAACCTTAGCAATTTCAATCTGACCTTGTAGTGCATAGATTCTACTTTCATGTGCAAGTAAATGGTCTAATATTGAGCAACTGTCTGACACTTCAAAATTGTTAACATCTTTTTTCATTTCAGAGAAGAAGTTTTTGGTCCAGTTGCACCCCTTATACCATTCAAAACTGAGGAAGAAGCAGTTCATATGGCCAACGATACAAACGCAGGTTCATTAACAATATCTAGTGCACCAATTATTTAATACTCTTGAACAAATTAGATGTTAGCATAATTTGCATGTTATGCCTTAGCAAGGAAATGTTAATAGAGCTAGGCAGGATACAATTTAGTAACATCGGTTTATTTCTTGTCCATAGAAGCTGTAATATGCAATATAGCATTTTTCTCTTCTTGATATTAAGACCCAAAATAACTTAAATGTTTTTTATTATACAGCAGTACCTTTTGATGTCTTAAAACTGAACTATGCTGAGAACTGTGTGCACACCGCTAACAATGGAAGATGTGGATCATTGTCTACAAAGTAGACATCTCCCTTGTTATGTCTGATCTCAAGCATTTACCCATTGTGCTGGATCTGCAGGCTTAGCTGCATACATATTTACCAAGAGCATACCTCGTTCATGGCGTGTATCTGAATCTCTTGAATACGGCTTAGTTGGGGTAAACGAGGGAATTATTTCAACAGAGGTAAGAAACAGCCAATGATACTCCTCCTTTTCTAAAATGCAGGGCGTTTTACTTTTGTCCTAAGTCAAAACTTTTCTAACTTTGAACAATTTTATAGAAAAATATATTGACATCTACAATACCAAATAAGCGCACTATCAAGACATTTCATGGTGGATTTAATGAAGCTAATAATTTGATGTTTCAGATGTCTGTGCAATGTTCTATACACAGTAAAGTTAGAGAAGTTTGACATCGGGCAAAAATAAAATTGTCACACCCGACCCAATTTGGAATTTGGCCCATAGTGGCCCATGTGAATGTTATGAGATATTATAGAGAGTTTAGTCCCACCTTGATTGTTTAGAGTGGGATAGACCAACATATAAGGCTTCTAGAGTCCATCTCACCATCCCCGGGTTAATCCTTTTACGCGAAGCGAGGACGAAAGCGTAAGTGGGATGGTGGTAGGTGTGGTTCATTCAGCGTGCAGAGTGGATCTGAGCCGTTTGGACTCTGGGGCGTTACAAATGGTATCAGAGCCGACCTTCGCAGCCACGGGCGCGTGCGGGCCAAGGGATGGACATGGGGTTCATTGCGCGTGTAGGCTCTGCGGAGTGCACGGCGTGGCACATGTGCCAGCACTGGGCGCACGGTCGCGTGTGCTAAGAGGGAACGTTCCTGGTTATCGTTTGCCTGATTGTGGGTATGTTGGGCCCGACGAGGACGTCGGGTTCTTTGAGGGGGGGTGTATGTCACACCCGACCTAATTTGGAATTTGGCCCATAGTGGCCCATGTGAATGTTATGAGATATTATAGAGAGTTTAGTCCCACCTTAATTGTTTAGAGTGGGATAGACCAACATATAAGGCTTCTAGAGTCCATCTCACCATCCCCGGGTTAATCCTTTTACGCGAAGCGAGGACGAAAGCGTAAGTGGGATGGTGGTAGGTGTGGTTCATTCAGCGTGCAGAGTGGATCTGAGCCGTTTGGACTCTGGGGCGTTACAAAAATGACATACATTTTTGAATGGTTGGGGTAGTATACAATGGACTACTCTGTGGCTGGCACATCAATATTAATCTGCCTTAAAATGTTTAGGTGGCACCATTCGGTGGAGTAAAGCAGTCTGGTCTAGGGAGAGAAGGATCGAAGTACGGCATCGACGAATACTTGGAGGTTGATAAGGTTCTGGGGATGGGCATAGTATGTCTCTTCTTGGTTCTCACAAATATTTGTTCAGGGCTCGCATGTGTTTCTGTTTATCAGTTCCTTTTGTATTGTCTCTTGTTTCTGAGCCGCTCTCTTGAGCATTTGGGTGAACATTTAGTCGTACTTTTTTTTTGCTTTTATTAATCCTGAGGATATCGACGGAGATACTCCTAGTATCCTATATTAGTATATAAGATGGATTCCATGGTCGCTTCACTTGAATCTTTGTTTGCTACTACTGCTCCAAACTGGGGCCATGTTTGGATGGCAATTTTCAGGTAAAGTTTACAGTTGGAGCTTCCAACCTTAGCAATTTCAATCTGACCTTGTAGTGCATAGATTCTACTTTCATGTGCGAGTAAATGGTCTAATATTGAGCAACTGTCTGACACTTCAAAATTGTTAACATCTTTTTTTATTTTAGAGAATGATAACCAAGAAGAGCATGCTCCAGCGAGCATGTATTCCCTTTTTTTGTTTTTTTTATAGCCTATCAGTGCCGGTTTGTAACACAAACCGGCAGTGATTGCTCAAGTATCACTGCCGGTTTGTAACACGAACCGGCAGTGATACACGAGCTATCACTGCCGGTTTGGCATAACTGGCAGTGATGTGATCAGCTTATCACTGCCGAGTTGGTTATGGCGGTTCAAAATCCGCCAGTGAAGGGGGGTTTTGAACCGCCAGTGATGTCCTTCTCTGGTGTAGTGGCCAATATGTTCCATCTTTGGACGACCATGCACTCGGCCTTATGAAGCAAGAGATAGTGCACTAATACATGTGTTCATTTACTCAGATGTTGTGCGGGCTTACACAATTGGAGACATATATTACAAAGGGTTTACTACTTTTTATAGATTAATTGAATTTCTACATCAAAGTTCACTGCCGGATCAAAGAAGTCCGGGAGTGATGTGCCAGTATATCACTGCCGGGTCAAATTTTAGCGCATTGTTTCCAAATTTGATCCCAAGTCCTAATGATGGCTAATATACTAAACTACTCTATTTGTTGCTACGGACTTGTGAGCGCAAGAATTATCATAATCAAAATTAAAACAAGAAAGATACAAATTAGACTTGGTCCAAGGCGCAATTTTCATAGAAAAACTAACCTTTGAGTGGTTCCATTGAATCTGCAATGACACAATGAAAAAATGTATGAAATTTTATAAAAAGTTAGGGCAAATGTGCAAAAAAGCTTTGACTCTAGGGAAGGGCGAAACTCAGAAGCGCAAAATCCATTAGAAGAATCTGTATATAAAGTATGTTGCATGAGTTGCAACATAACTCATTCAATAGCCTATTAGTGGTTTAGGCTTCCCATGTCCAGTTGGCCCAATAAGGTTCGATCGCTGGGGACGATTTCACGCATGATTGCTCGCTGTGGGCTCCATGGCATTCGCTATTCATGCATCGATTAGCGTGACCCCACCTGGCTGCTTCTTTGAGACACCAGTGCCCACTGCGCACCGGTGCAGTTGAGCAGGCCGGCCTGCAAGCGTGCCACAAGGGCCAGAAATGTTGCGCGGCAGGAGATGAAGCAGCTGGCCAGGCCAGCACACGCGTGGACCAACAGCATGGTTGCTTGCCAGCCTAACCCACAATGGCATGCCGCCGTTTGAAACAGGCTGCAAGCAGCAAGCTGCACATGTGTGCGGCTATGTTCAAGCCCATAAAAAAATAGAGACCGGGCTGAAAAGAAAAAAAAAATAGTGACATCTGGGACCCACTTGATCGAAACTACTAATATATTAATTCACTACAACTTTAAAAAATATGTATCTAGCACAGTGGTTTTGGTGTCGCTAAAACTATCACAAATGCTGGCAGGGTCTAGAGGTTTGGTCTATTGGTGTCTTATAATCTCTAATCTCTTCAATACGAATCCGGAGCCAAGGTTCGGGCGGTGGAGATGGCCACGTCACTCGCTAATCCATACACAGTTGGATTGAGCGACGAAGCGATGCGGTCCGTTAAGACGGGTCGAATTGGTCTCTGCCTAGTTTCATTGCCAACCCGAAAGCCCAGAACCTTCTCGCGCATTGACCCATCGTCCCGTGCTGCCTCCCAGTTATGAGTCCCGACACTCTTCCTCCCGCAGCCCCGTGCCATGCCTCAGCCGCCAATGCCGCTCCCAGCCCCGCCGAGCGCTGCCCCCCATACTCGTCCCAGCCTCTGCCCAGGACGCGCTCACTACATGATTTTACCCCTTATGCAACGACCTAAAAGTGTTGCAACACGCGAAAAATGGTTGCAATAACGAAAACTACAACACAAAATTTTGGTTTGGAGGCATTGCAACGGTAACTGTTGTAATAGGTTTGCACAATGATTCATTTTGGTGTTGCAATAGGTTTTTCCCTATTGCTTTGTTTCAACACCATGAAGTGTTGCAAGCCTTAGTATAAGCAACACAAAAAAATCGTGGCAATAGTAACATGATATTGTATTCATTTAGGATTGTAGTTGTAATAAGTACCTAACAATTGCAATGCCACATAAGATTATTACAACTCAAAAAACCGTGGCAACAAAAACATGCTATTGCATCTGTACATAATTCTTGTTGCAATAACCACCTAGCAATTGCAACACCACGGAAGATTATTGCAACCCAGAACAACCATGACAATAGTTACAAGCAAAAGCAACCAAATCCAATATAGTTGCAATAAAACCAAGTAATTGCAACAAAAATCAATACTAATACAACTCCAAAGTGCCATGGCAATAATGCCAACTAATTGCAACACAATTCTAAATTAGTTGCAGTAGCACACGCCTGTTGCAACGACTAATCACACATATTGCAACACATTTACTCCGTTGCATTATAGGCGCTTATTCATTTTACGAAAAGGTTGGAATATGACCTCGATATTGCTACCAAATTAGTGGGGTTGCAATGGTGTCGCATGGCATTAGGGGGAAAACCTTGTAGTGTGCCGGGCGCCATCCCCACCCCCGTTGAAGTGACGCCGCCGTTCGCCGCTCGCTCTCCGCCGAGGCAGCGCCGCCACAACTACCCACGAGCACTAGAGAGCGAGCAAAGACAAAGGCCGCGCCTCCTCCGCTCGGTCGTGGCCGCGGTGCGAAGTCGAGGGGCACGATTCCGCCCACCTGAGCGTGGCCACGGTACTAGAGGAGAGCGGCGCGAAAATGTGGACCACTGCCCTGGCGCTGGAGGAGATGGCAGCGAGTTCTCACCTGCGTTCACTGCCGTGACCGATCCACACTCGTCTCCTGTCACTCGCATCCACTTGATCCAGCCGTTGGACCTCAAGGAAATTATTCCACTACGTCCTCGACGAACTGGGCGGTCACCCCTCGCCTCGCCGCTGCTCCTGTATCTATTCAAAGCACATATACACAGCAAGTGTTCGATGCTTTGCCTCTATGAGATGATGGTTCAGTTTGAACCTGAAAAAAATATGTGTACACAGATGACCTGTTAGTCACCTACCAATAGGCTATTACCGCGACGACACTTGACTACCATCTACGAGTTTGACCTGGAAAGCTTTCGCCATCGTCTACTGAGTCCATGCCACTATCTGGTCCACCACCGGTGCTCACACTGCTGCATTACATTAAGATTATTTAAAATTTGGAAATTTGGAATGGGACATACTATTGGTTTGTAGGCTTTGATATATGCTACCGTTTTGCCGCATTACATTAAGATTATTTAAATTTTGAAAATTTGGAATGGGACAAACTATTGGTTTGTAGGCTCCAATATATGCTACTGTTTAGCTGCCAGCATCTAGACATTGTTTTGTTTGTGGGATGGTAGACTGAATTTTCTTTGGACAAGGCATAGGAAAGTGCATGCGTAAACATTCTGTACACTACTGCACAAACGATTTGTAGCAACGGGACCTATTTTTTATAGGGGCGGCTCCATCACCAGCCACCCCTACAGTGAGTGTTGTAAGGTCCCACGGGACCAGCCGCCCATACAAATAGAACAGTAGGGGCGGCTGCTGATACGAACCGTCCCTACAAATGGGTCGATTTGTAGGGGTGGCTCACTCACCAGCCACCTCTACTGTTCTATTTGTAGGGGCGGCTTAATCACCAGCTGCCCCTACAAATGCTATAGGTATAAAGGCTGCAGCCTCATTCTTTCTCCTCGGGTCACTCACTCCAACCCGTGAAAAAAAGGTTAGGAGGCCTTGGGCACCTCCCAAAATTGCTCTACTAAGGGGGAGGTTTTGATCTCAAATCTTTTGGTGGAGAGGTTGTAGAAGGTAAGAAATGCTATTCTAAACTTTTTTTGAAGTTATATTGTTTGGTTAGTGATTAATTAGGGTTTTGCTTTTCTCTCTCTTCTATGGTGCTTAAGCCATTTATGAAGCAAATTAGACCAAAGTTTTGAAGGTACTAGGGTAAATTAGGTAGTGGAATAAGATTATACCCTTATTTAGTCGATCTTGCTTGATTTTATTGGGCTATTAGTTAGTTTTATGCATGTTTCATGTAGATCTAGATCTAGAGCTAGGGTTTGGTTTTTTATTTATAAATTATATTTTTGTGCGAAAGATAGTGGGTAAAATATTAATTGTTGCTAATTGTTGTCTTTGAAATTGTTTATTGTAATCAAGTAATTAAAGTGGAGAAATATATTTTAAATTAGTTATGGCTAAATAGGTTGTTAATTATTCTCTAGAATGGTTTTCCATAAAAGTGCTAGTTATATTCTTTCAAGTAATTATTTATTTGATATATATATATATATGAATTATTAATCCTCTAATGCATTTTCTTTTATTGTTGTCCTAAAAGATAGACTACAGGAACTCTTACATGTATGGTTCATTAAGGTGCAAGCCAAATTTTCGTGAAGAGGTAGATAAATTTCTTGAAGCCGTAGAAAAGCATGCAATGACGTTGACAGAGAATAAGGATTCATTTATTTGTCCGTGTAGCGATTGCAAGAACCAGATAGCATGGAAAGATGTGACTATCATCAGATCACATTTGATTATGCGAGAATTCATCATGGTGAAACGTTGTTAACGAAATTGATCCAGAGGAATACGATGAAACCCTAGATTACCTGTTGGAACAATATTTAGCAGCTCTTGATGCACGAATGGATCCTGAGTTTGGCAATGAACAAGGTGGTGATGCTAGTGGTTAGGATGCCAACGATGAAACTTGTGCCAATAATGATGGCGAAGCACGTGTCGGGGATGAAGATGATGGTGATTTTTTGGAGGAAATGCTTTGAGCCATTGGACTAGAGATTTTTCTAAAGAGCGTGAAAGGTCTAGAAAATCTAGAAAGGATGAAAAAAACATCGAAGGAGAGTTTGTATGGTGTTGAAAAGGGTTGTCCAGCACACTAGATAGTGCTACATTTTGTGCTTGAGCTACTCATCCTGAAGGCTAAGTACAAATGGTCAGAATGTAGTTTCAATGA
This sequence comes from Saccharum hybrid cultivar R570, assembly GCA_038087645.1. NCBI lineage: Eukaryota > Viridiplantae > Streptophyta > Magnoliopsida > Poales > Poaceae > Saccharum > Saccharum hybrid cultivar. The sequence continues at coordinate 1,800,294 of JAQSUU010000730.1, read as the reverse complement.
TTTGTTGCGTCTTCTATCATGGTTGCTGCCACAGCCAAACTCAGTTCCCGCCAACACATACCAAGCGAAGAAGGTTATAAGTCCATTAACAATGGGGGTTGAAAAAATCCATGCATGCCCCAACCACTGTATCATTTTTCATGGCGATACATTCAAGTCACTAGATAAATGTCCTAGGTGTGGGGCCAGTTGGTACAAGAACAATGACCTTTATAATGGGAAAGAAGCCTCCATGGGGAACAAGAGGAAGAAGGATGGGAAAAAGGTGGTACAAGATTCTCGACCCCCGAGGACAGTCCATTAAGCAATGATGCAAAGCAGAGATGAATTCCTACCTTGGTAATATGGTACCTGCTAGTGGTTGACCGCTTGAGGCATATGTTCCTAAACCCTAAGGAAGCCGCACTCATGACATGGTGGAATGATGAGCGCAAGGTGGGTGATGATAAGATTGGGCACCTAGCTGATGGTACTCAGTGGCAACGCTTCAATGAGAAGCACAAAGACTTTAGCGCTGACCCAAGGAATGTATGGTTTGGCTTGAGCACCGATGGAATGAATCCCTCCAGTGAGATGACCAGTGACTACAGCACATGGCTAGTGATCTTGGCCATATACAACATCCCAACGTGGCTGTCAGAAGAGAAAGTACCTTCTCCTCACTATTCTCATTTTAGGTCTGAAACAACTAGGCATATTGATATAGATGTGTTCCTCGAGCCTTTGATGCAAGAAATGGAGAGGCTATGGAGGCATGGGGAGCCGATGTACGATGCATTCAGAAAGGAGGACTTCATATGTAGAGCCATGATCTTTGTTACTACCAATGATTATCCCGTGCTATTTGCTTTGTCTGGACAGTTCAAAGGAAGATGGGATACTTAGTATGCTTGGATGGTACTACATGGGTGTACCTAGATGTATCGAAGAAGAGAGTTTACCTAAGGTACCGACGCTTTCTAAAGACAACTCACAAATACCGCACCAAGATGTTCTTCAAATTTTACAACAATGCCCCAGAGACTGAACCCCCTCTAGAGAGATGTCAAAATGGACATGTGTTCAAAATGGTGAAAAATATATGTGTCATCCTTGGAAAGAATAATGTGGATGGGACGAACAGAGATAGAAGCACACCTCCTATCCCCCATGTACCTTTTAAGAAATAGTCAATCTTCTTTCAGTATCTGCCTTATTGGCCGGACTTAGAGGTCCCCCATGCCATTGATTCTATGCACATGCAGAAGAATATCTTTAAGAGTCTTATTGCTACCTTGATGGACACAGGCAAGACAAAGGATGGTCTGAAATCATGAAGAGACATGGTGCAGCTAAATGTGAAGCTAGAGATTCACCCAGTACCTAAGGGTAATGGAAAATACACTCTGCCTGTGGCTAGCTTCAACCTAACCCTAGAAGAGAGGAGGACGATGTGCACTTTCCTGAGGGGGGTCAAAGTTCTGACTGGATTTTCAGCTAACGTGAAGAGACTAGTGTCGATGAAGGACCTATCAATGACATGGTTCAAGGCTCATGATTGTCATGTGATGCTGATAGTGTTCCTACCTATTGCAATCAGGGCTATAAAGCCAGAGTTTTTGAAAATGACCATCACCCGCTGAAAGGTCCTTGTTTGGTTTTGGTAATTGAGTTAATTGAATAACAACTTAGGAGGACTAATTGTGTTTTATGTGAGATACGCAGGTGATTAGTCCACAGGTACATATGTGTGAGCAACATATGCCATGGAGGTGGAAATGGCTTGGAGATGTTGCAAAGCTTGCACATGTGATGATGGAGGAGCTTATTGCACATGAGACATGACATTGAGTCATGTGATCAAGATAGAGAAGATCAAAACATGACTTGGCTCGATGGACCGATTGTAAGTGTGAAGGGCAAGTCGGAGGCTTTGAAGCGAGGGACCGCGTGTGACGGTGAAGCTTGAGCATGACTTGGCGCTGATGGACCAACGCAATGGTGAACAGCAAATGAGGTCAAGATCGATGAACCAATACGGTCACGTGATGATATGAAGTGGATCATATAATTCGGTGATTGGTTGGTGCATGTGTTGCATCAACATCAAAGGAGATGGAATGGAATGCGCAAGGCAAAGGTATAACCTAGGGCATTTCATTTCACCGTCAAAGGTTGTGTAGAGAAGTGCATGACTGGGTTTAGGATAGATGGTCGTACTATCAAGAGGGGCAAACTTGTTTGCATATCAGTCATGTAGTGCCACTCGAGTGATCTAACTATGCATCGTTGCTAGGATCGAGTGGCGTTTCAAGTTGAGTGGTTAACTCATTTAAAATGATTGTGAAAATGCTAACACACATGCACATGGTGATGTACACTTGATGGTGTTGGAACATTTGCAAAGGAGGTGTCATTTGAGAGGTGGAGAAGTGTGGAGACTCCCTCTGCGAGGTAGGATTCGGCGAAGAAACAGAGGCGAACAGAGGTCACTGGTAGTGACCGGACGTGGTCACGACATGACCGGACGTGTCCGGTCAGTGGTAGCAGCAGTCAGACGCGGGTCACTAGGGTTTTGCACCAGCACGTCTGGTCACTCGCGGGACCGGCGCATCTGGTTAGGCGCCTAGAGGGACTACAGAACACGAGGGGTTGATCGGACATGGTGGCGCATCTGGTCAGTCACGATCGGACGTGTACGGTCACGAAAAACCCTCTCTTGACCCTTTCTATACTCGGATCGGGCGCCGTGTGTGCCGCGTCTGGTCAAGTTCTACAACACATCTGGTTGGTGCTTCACAGGCATAGGCGCTATGCGATCGACGTGTCTGGTCAGTTGAGTGGCATGTCCGGTCGCTTGGTGACCGTTGGGGCACTGAGTCGACCGGTCATATCGACCGGCGTGTCCAGTCGCTGTGGAAATTGACCAGTGAAGGGGTAGTGGCTCTATTTGACTGTGGGGTTATAAATAGAAGTGGTGGCTGACTTTGGCTAAGGCTGAGCACCTTGGGAATGTGTTGCCCTTGTGTGTGCTTGGTTTGAGAAGCATCCAACTCACTTGTGCTTGCTAGATTGTGAATCAATAAGCGAGTGAGTGATTCTAGTGCGATTGCATCATGAGGTTGCATCGAGTGGCACTAGGTGTTCGTGTTGCAAGCCGATGGTGCCTGTTACTCTTAGAGGTTGCCACCTCCTAGACGGCTTGGTGGCTTGTGACTCCATCGAAGCTCGCAAGAAGATTGTGCGAGGCTCTAGAGAAGCTTTGTGAGGGGGATTGTGCTCACCCCGCGGGGATCGCAAAGAGCAACCCTAGTAGAGCGTGTCATTCAGCTACCACACTTGCGGTAGGTTCTTGCGGCGCCTTGCGGAGGCTCGGTTGTGGATACCAATTAGCTACCAAACCACGAGGTGTTGGTCGACACAACTGGGACTAGCTTGGTGGCAACCAAGTGAACCTCGGTGAAAAATTATCATGTCAACTTTGTGTATTTCTTCACGGTGGTTTGCATCCTCTCTACGCAATCTTGTATTTATATTATATACTTAAGTGCTTGTGTAGTTGCTCTTGTAACAAGTTTGCTTATGTAGCTAGCTAGTTACCTTCTTGCTTGTGTAGCTAGAAGTATCTCCTTTGCGTGACTAATTTGGTTTGTGTAATCTTATTAGTCACATTGCTTAGTTTGTGTAGCTAAGTAATTTGTGCTCTCTAATTTGGCATTGGTTGCCTTGTTATTGAGCATTGCTAGTGAGCTTAGTGGCTTTGTGCTTTTGTTTCACTAGTTGTGTAGCAGCTCCCTCGATTGGCAAAGTACTAGTACATAGGTTTGTGTGACCTTGCTCTAGAATTGATTAGTGAACTCTTGCTTTGCTTGGCACCTTAGTTGCTTAATTAGGATCTTTGCAAGGTGCTAGAGAACTTAGATAGAGGGGTGTAGTCTTGGCTAGACCAATAGTTTTAATTCCGCATTTGTTTTGGTTAGCCAGCGTAATTAAGTTTTAGAAAGGACTATTCACCCCTCCTCTAGTCCGCTATCTCGACCCTTCACCCGCTTGTGTTACTTCTTTTCGAAGATCGCATAGAAGACGATTGGAAAAAATGAGCTTCGTGACCTACATGATTTCATGGTGGAGACCTACAACCAACTAGAGATGTGTTTAGCTTCCGCTTTTTTTGATATAATGCCACATCTCATGATTCACATGGTTCATCAAATAGAGGTGTTGGGTCCTTACTACTTGCATGAAATGTGATCCTACAAGCGGTTATATCGGTTCTTAACCGATAGGTGCATAATCGAGCATTCCCAAAGGGCTCCATAATAGAGGGTAATAGTACTGAAGAAGTCGTCGACTGCTGCCAGGAGTACCTAAAAGGACAAAGAGGGATTGGTAAACCCGATTATCGTCACAAGGGTAGGCTGGCTAGGAAGGGCACTAAGGGGAGAAAAGTGTTCATCGACCAAGATTACAAAGAAGTGAATCAGGCACATTACAGTGTCTTGCGGAGTACAAAAGTGATGCATCCGTACATTGATGAACACTTGGATGTCCTTAGGGAAGAGAGTAATGGCTGCACAGAAGATTGGGTCATGAAACAGCACAAGCATTGACTCACTACATGGTTGCAGGACAACCAAAACCTACCAAACGGAGAAACCAAAGATGATATTACCATCGAAGGTTGGCAAAGTGCTTATTGAGACAAGTGACATCATGGCAAGCTTACGATATCAATGGGTATTCGTACTATACCCACGCAAAGGATAGTACATGTGTGAACTAAAATAGTGGTGTTCAAATAGAAGCTCTCAATGAAATGGGGCAAAAGATCCCATTCTTTGCATCGTTGAAGATATATGGAAACTTGACTATGGAATGAGTATATGATACCCCTATTTCGATGTCGTTGGAACAAACAACACCAAGTCAATGAGATTGGGTCGACAGTCGTGGACCTGGGCAATCTGTGCTACCAAGATGACCTTGGGTGCTTGCTTCACGTGTCACATAAGTTTTCTATTTACCTGACCCGCTAACTAACCTACCCCCAAAGAAGACAAACCATGTGGTTGCCTTTGGAATCGGAGTTGATGGCATGGATGATGTTGATGACTACAATAACTACGCTGAAATGCAGCTATTCACAGTCTTTCCTAAGAAGATCAGTGCTATCAAAAAAAACCTACCCAAAGACATATTGCCACAGAAACAAAAAAAAGTATCAAGGGGAAAGTTGTTATGGGCTAGTTGTTCAAGATGGAGTGTTTGTGTAAGTCTGTGCATGTGTGTGATTCTACATTTATGTATGTGTGTGAGACTATCTATGTATTTGTGAACAATATTTACTAGCACTTTGTCGGATGAAGAAATGACCAAAATAAAAGTTGTACATTTTGACGAGTTCTACAACTTTTGTATTCATGACTTTTTCAGCTGAAATCATTTAGTGTTTCAAAATCTTGTTTGAAGTTGTCATTTTTTGAAATTCAAAATTTAAATTTTTTAAACTTTGTCAAATGAAAAGATGACCCAAGTACCTTGATAGAGCATGATTTTAGAAAATTTTAGGGAAAAAATAATCACATTTGATGTTAGTATGAGAGAGAAAGACTAGTTACATATTTTAGCCAACAAGTGTGATTTCTCTTTTTAATCTCTAGCAAAAACTTATAACTAGTCTTTCTCCCTCTTAGTAACTCTAAATGTGATGATTTTTTCTAAAATTTTTTAAAATCATTCTCTATCAAGCTATTATGTTCTTACTACTACTATTTTAGTAATCTTTTCATCTGACTTTCTTTAAACAGTTAAAATTTTGAATTTGAAACAAGATGTACTTCAAACAATATTTTGGAACACTAAATGATTTTAGCTGAAAAAGTCATGAATACAAAAGTTGTAGAACTCGTCAAGATCTACAACTTTTATTTTGGTTATTTCTTCATCCGACAAAGTTTTAGTAAACAATGTTCTCAAATTAGATCTATAACTTTTATTTTGGTCATTTCTTCATCCGCCTGAGAACAATGTTTACTAAAACTTTATCGGATGAAGAAATGACCAAAATAAAAGTTGTAGATCTTGACAAGTTCTACAACTTTTGTATTCATGACTTTTCAACTGAAATCATTTAGTGTTTCAAAATCTTGATTGAAGTTGTCATTTTTTGAAATTCAAAATTTGAATTTTCAAACTTTGTCAAATGAAAAGATGAGCAAACTAAAAAATTGTACATCTTGATGAGTTATACAACTTTGATGTTTACAATATTTTCATTTGAGGTCATTTAGTGTCCTAATATTCTATTCGATGTTTTGAAGTTCAAATTTTCATTTTTTAAAATATTTTTTTTGTAAAGAAGAAAATATAGAACTATATATATCATGAAGTTGTATATATATTTATACATATATAGAACTAACAAACAAAGAAGAACAACTCTCCGCCATGCTACTAGAAGATAAAGACAATCAAGGAGGAACTTGAGTTTGCATCTCCAATGAACCCCAACTCGTCGACCAAGGATCAACAAAAATCAAGAAAGATTGATGGAAGAAGAGCATGCAATTGTTCGTATCCTCATCCCTAGGATTGAAAGGTGCAAAGAAAAGCTAAATGCAAGAAGAGGTCCTGCTCAATGGACCTAAAGCCAGGAAGCCCTCACTGATAGGTACATTGGACAAGTTTCCTCCAGATACGTTTGTCACTTATCATTTCGATAAAACAAAGGAAAACACGAGGTAGATTCAACCAAGTATTATGCAACATAGAATCACATTCACAGGAAAATTCTACCAACCAAACTTGATTATGCATTCTGCAAAATCCAAGTGTGGGGGATAGAGTTCTCTAAAAACATCTCATGCCATGTTGCTAATTTGTCTTGGTCAGCTCTACCTTTATGATGTGCTCAACCTGCTAAATCTCTAACAAGTAAAAATTTAAATAATCATGCTCTTTTGGGTCACCATACATATTCTTGTTCCTACTTGAATGAATCTCTTTAGTCTTTTAAGCTTTCTTGTTCTGTTATAAGTATGCTTTAGAATACTATTCGAACATAATCATTGAATCAGAACATACTTGTATAGAATTCGGTTATATATGTGGACTAACCCTTGCAAGAAAATATTCAAATTTTGTTGAGAAAGTGTGGAGATCATACGTAGAAACAAATCAGGGTTAGAGGTATTCTTCAAAACTATTTCACACATCTTTGCCTTAGCCTTGTTGAAAGATTGAAGTAGTGGTGAATAATAAAGGCACATTATTTAAAATATGGGATACATATGACCTTTAGCTCTATGACAACACTATCCTTATTTTGAATCATTTGTATATTACTTCAGGTATGTGTTGTCCACTGGTCCTTTGTAGAGACGAAACAATGAGTAGAGCAGAAGGTTCAAAAGAAAGAACAAAAAGATGCATGACAAAAGAATGAGAAAGAAGGAGTGCGATATGGGAGACAAGATGCTCATGAACAGCTCAAGCATAGAAAGCTTCAAGCAGGAAGAGAAGGCCACCACAAGTCATCTACCCTTCATCACATGGTGTCATCACGCTCCAATAATGAAAGTAACATCTTAAGGTAAGTGGTCATTATTTTTGTCTTGATCTTAGTATTCACATAAATAAAGAAACAAAAATATCTAAGATACAACTTTATTTGATTCAACCTGATTAACTCAACATGTCTTGTTCCTTAAGCTTGATAGCACCACTTTCTTGATCTCATAGTCTTAACCAAATGAGCTAAAATTTTACATATCTTATCTTTGGAAGATGATAATCATATAAAGTTTGATACATTATGTAAAGATGGACAATTATTCCATAGGTTAAGCAACTCCACTGTTTTGTCATCCTTCAGATTTTAGCATCCATGTTATAAGAATAAATAATGCACATAACATTAACTCTATCATGATTTAATGTGCCTAAGGCTAGAGAAGAGTAAATAAAGTTTTGGTTCTATCGGTGTTTTTCACCAACAAAGCCCATGCACTTGATCTTTACCTTGTCTTTATGAGCAGAACATACTTCGAGCAAAGTGTGAGGGAATCAATCCCCCAAATTTTACAAGTGAAAGTTTTGAACCAGTAATAATGATGCACATAAGATCTCGCCAGTTTCTATTACTAATGGTTGGCTTCAAAATGCTAAACAAGGAGGAGGAACAAGTCAAGAAAGGATGAACCTGTCAAACCTAAATTAAACTCAAAACCAAGGTTTGGCAAAATAAAGTGGCACCACTAGTGAAAGCGCCACAACTGGAGGCGCCACCTCAAGAATCCTCATCCTCAAGATTGAACCGAAGTACTCAATCAATGAACTTCCACAACTACCAATGGTAAGATTATGAAGCAACCTCATATGGGCATCAGGGAGGATGCATGTCTTTCTCTGGCCAAAGGTAGGCATGGGACATGAGATGGCCAGCCTCCAGCAACAATAGTAATAGCAAAATCAAAATTGGGAGGCTCTGTTCCAACACCTCCACATTCGGCCACCTCGTTGAGCAACCACGACAACAACCAGCTTGGGGGAGAAGGCATCCCCCATGTATCCAGATAAGTATTTCTTTTCCTTTTATCATTCTTAGTTTGTTTAAAAAAGGTGAATAACTAAAAAGGAAATAAAAAGTTATCTTTACAGAAATATATATAGTTATAATGCGTGAACTAAAAATGAAAACAAAATAAAAAGAGTGTGTCTAGCTTTAATTTCTTTTAAAAGCTAAATAAATAAAAAGGGGCTCTAATGATAATCTCTTAAAAACGGAAATGACGAATAGTTGCTCTGTTGTAGTTCCTTTCAAGTACCTAGTTTTTAGCCTTGAATTCTCCCGAGTTTTGGATACGATTGTTTGATATAAGAATTTACTTTAAACTTGAAACTTGTGGGTAGCATATGCCTGATCTAAATCTAGGTAATTGACGGATATGATATGAGAAGGTCTGAGCTGCTGTTTATCATGTTCCAAGTGACACTAAAGTTCTGGAGATTTATCTTTTGAAAAACACAAAAATGCTACATTATGAGTTCTTGTATGACAAAGTTTGAATTCCCACCAGAGCCATACATGTAATTTAGACTAGGAAAACTTCCACATATATACTGCTTGCTTTGCATTGATTTTTGTCAAGCTTTGTTGACCCTTAGGAGAGGTTTGTCAAGCTCTTAAAATCAAGATCACATACACATCACATATACCTGCTGCTCCTACACTAGAAGTGCGCAAAAACATATCTTCCATTTAGATCCACACCAAAAATATTTTACTCCTACACTGGGAGTGAACACAAAAACATGTTTGTTAGCTTTTCCATCCACCAAATAAATACTCCAAGTTCTTGTTGCTATCTCTCAAAAGTTTTGTTACAGAAAAGAGACATGAGGCTACATAAAAGTTATTCATAAAAAAATGAAGAAGAAAAGAAAAAAGTTAAGAAACAATGGACAAGTGTTTGAGATATTTAAAATAATGGGTACTCAGATGCTCGCTTGAAAAAAAAAGATGAGATGAATAAGATAGCCCCTGCTCTCTAGCAAATGTTTCCAAGTTTCAAAAGAGATATGTTTTCAAGGAGCAAAGTAGAATTAGCTTAGCCACCATATATATCCACCATATATCCACATACATGCACATCTTAATTTGATTGTATGACTCAACTCTCTTTGGATCTGAAGTTTGACTTCACAATATATGCATTGCAAGTATGCTCTAGTTTTCTCCCTACCATAAACTCCACATAAGCTTTAGTTGTAGGAAGCGAAGGCAAAACATCATTGTTGTCTTGATAAGGATCCACAAATACCACATATATGGAGAGACTTGAGAGTGTCATATAATGAAATCTCTGAGTTTTATTTTGAAAATTTATGAAAACTCCAGAACAATGGTCGAACAAAGAACTTGAGACATTGTGCTTGACTTAATCGTTCTGTCTTTCAATTGCTCAAGACCCAAGTGAAGGCTAAGAAGCCCCGTGGTTGAAGGTAATATGGATAAGTTTGAAAGTTAGCTCAGTTTATTCTAATCCGGAGGACAATTTTTGATTGAACGCATGAGTACTTTTGAGGAGTGAAAGCATTGTAGCAACTCCTGATCCATTACTGAGTTTAGCTTTGCTCAAGGACTAGCAAAGATTAAACTTGAAGGAGCTTGTACATGGTCACTAACAACAATTATAAACCGTCAACATAACCTGTATATATACTTAATTCCATCACCAAATATAGTTATAGGGTTTGATTCTAATAAATTTCATGAGTTTTGTTGCTCTCACTTGTCTCGCAGGATATTTAATATTTCACAGAACAAAACTATCTCAAATAATGAATTAGAGTGCACCATTGCGAAGAGCTCGTCAAGCTGATCGAAACAGATATATTATTTGCTATATTTAGAGCTCAGAATGAAGAGATATAAATTTTGCAAATAAAAGAAAAACTCCACATCATGAGCTGCGGGATTAATTGGCGCAATTCAGAATTTGGCCCATAAAGGCCTATGTGCATTTTAATGAGATATGATGGAAAGTTTAGTACCAATGAGGCTAACTGAGAGGGGGAGGGTGCCAGGCGCCCCAATATATAGCAGCCCCCACTGTCACACTCATTTTTAAGGACAAAAATAGGATGTATAAAAGACTCATGTGCATCCCAGGATATGATCGCACACACAAGTAGACAAATTACATAGTATCATCACAGTGCTTATTACATAGCGAATAAATATTTAACACATAGTCTTATACAATAAATTGTAGCAACTAATAGTAGATCTCCAGCGAAAACTCCAAACACAGGGACACGGTTGACTGGTTGACACCAAGACTAGTACTCATTACGATAATCTTCTTCATAATCTTCATCTATTATGGTGGAAATAGCAAAGGTGAGTCCATGTTGAACTCAACAAATACAACATAGGGTTCATAAGGTACAAAAGGCTAGATACTATTTGACTGCGTTTAGCTTTTAATCATCATATAATTAGCAATTGAGTAGCATCAAGATAAATCAATTCCCATTAATGAACCAATGATCAATTGTAATAAGGATAATGAATAGCATTAACATGAGCATAATAATAACAACAGTAATTAAGCATGATATAACAATGGTGATCAACTATTCTGTAAGAATCCCCAAGGCCGCTCGTGTCCGTGAGTGTAGCACCCAGTTTTAAGAACAAAACCAGATACACACCATATGTGAGCCCAGGAAGTCAAATCTCACATATAGCTACAAATAAGGGTAATATCAAATGACAATGCTTAATATATAACGTACTTATATAAAAGATATAACCTTAGATAGCAAACAACGGAAAGACAACTCCGGTCTTCAGGTGAAGACTCCACTCCACAGGAACAACTGACTGGTTGATCACAAGCCTGTCTGCTCCAATCTCTGGAAATCTGGTACCCATCCGGGATTTTTCCAAAGTATTGAAAATAAACAAGTGTGAGTACATTTCGTACTCCACAAGCATAACATGGGGATTCATGAGGCTCAAAAGGCAGACACGGTTTACTGCATTTAGCATTTTAGTAAGTCAACATTTTGTTATTGATCAATATCAAATTATGCTTAAGCTCCCAAATTAACCCACATGATCATATACTAGAATTAAATAGAGTCATTGATCAACATTATATCATCATCATCGTTATCATCATGATAATACCATCATAGTTCACCATGAACAACATCATCATAAGTTGCCATTTATTCTGTGAGTTTTCCGGGCCGCTCGTGACCGTGAGCACGACTGTTATAACAGTTTTAACACTCTGCAGAGGTTGTGCATCTTTACCCGTGAGTCGTGTTACCCATATGCCCGGGTTAATTACTCCCATAACACTTCCAAGGTGAGCGGGCAGGGTACACTATGAAGCCTTCCATAGGTCTCGTCTAACAAGTTAGGGCCGCGAGGTTTCCTTAGCAGGTAGATATAGAGAACTCCCCTTTCTATAGCACAATTCCCGTAGGCTATACACACCAGAACAGAGGCAATTCTATACCCAAAGTGGCAAGCCCTTCTTGCGCTCTTTCGGGTAACCTCTAACAAGCTAGAAAAGATCCTATTACTGAGCTAAAGTCAGAGCCATATAACTCTCACGGTTGCACTGTATGTCCCAGCTTTTGCCCTACAGATAAGTCCTTACGGAAGGTTTAGGGCAACATGATCGACATCATTTGCACCATCACCCTATAGTTCAATTATTACCATCATGTTTATCCATGTTCCATTAATCATAGTATTGATCATATTTGAATAGAGCACTAGCATTCTACCCATATGCAATAAAACCCATAGGCATCGAGGTATAAGTCAGCAATGGCTAGCATGTCCTTATAGTCGAGCAATATTAGACACATGCATAATGAGCAGATTATATAATGAATAGGAATCAAGGTAGGCCCATGCTATACTTTCCTTGGTTAATAAACTCCTGCTGGTCCTGTTGATCTTCGAAGTATTCTGGGTTCCCAACGTACTCCTCACCGTCTGAACTCGACCAACACGGCAACATACACATTTCAGGAGCATTCATGCATAGCAAACAAATCTATAATTAGAACAGTTCTCTAGCAATATAAAAATAAGATAAAAAGTTTATGAAAATATTCTACGTCTCGCTATGATCACATCAACGCAAAGTTCACGAAATTCAGAGCTATAACGCGAAAGTTATGAATTAAACAAGATTCCTATAGCGAGTTAATTAACTTAACCTAATCAAGAATTTTAAATGTTGCAAACCTAACTAACAGTGGCATTAATGCGTAGGTTATGAAATTACGAACCTAACGCAAGTTGAACGGGTCGAATCGGAGATAAAACGACGATTTTATAAGCGTTTTACTACAGTGGCAATTCTGTAATTAATCTAAAAACGTATTTTTCATTTAAACCGAAGAAACTACGTTTTCAAAATGGAAGTGCGTATTCCGTGAGTACGCCAAGGACGGCGGGTTTTATTTGGCGGAAACCGAGGGTCTCTTTAAGAAAAAGACCCACGAAAGGGTATCGGCCTTTCTGAGCCGTTGATCTCGCGATGTGCGGTAGAGATTAGATGGGAGGAGGAGTCAAGGGGCGCGGGCCGCCGGAGGGGGAGACGACCGCGGCGGCGCCGCCATGGATGACGCTGAGAAGCTTGCTGGCGTTGGCCAAACAAGCGCTACGGTGAACCATTTTCAAAAAGGGAAGCATCGGAGTGAAGAGGAGGTGATGGCGATCGCGACCATGCCATTTGCATGGACGGGGAAGGTCCCGTGCGGCACCCTCCATGACCGGCGGCAGAAGGACCTCGCCAGCGTAAGTAATTAGGGCCCTAGAGGCCACCATTTGAGAGACCAAAGGCATGGGGAGATAGAGGGGAATTCGGGGTGCTCACCACGGCAAGGAGGACAAAAACGGAGCGGAGACAGTGAATCGCGGAGAGTGGCGGACGGCGAAGCACTGCACGGTTCAGAGCGGAATTTGTGAGCAACCAGCGATGAAATCAACTATTTGAACTCACAAAGAACTCCCTTACGACTCGAAGGGGCTCGACAGAGGTCCAATTCCCATGGTGGAGCGCTGGAATGGCGAGACAGGGCGTGGCAGATTTCGGCGGAGCTCTGCGTTGCGGCTTCAGTGCTACGGCTCGGGCGTGAATAGCAACAGGGGGAAGTGGAGAGAGATCCACGCTCTTCTAAATGGAGTTCGAGCCAAGGGACGCTCCCACGATGCAGGACATGGGCGCGGGGTAGCGGCGGTTCCACCTGAACTCCGTGCAACGCAGGCGGTTGGAGGTAGGAGAGGGTGCCGACAGGTGGGCCGTGGCTGCCAGTGATAGAGACAGGGAGGGTGGCAACGGCTTGGCCAGGATGGGCTGGCCTAGGAAGGGGAAGAGAGGGAGGGGGCGAGCAGGCTGGCGGGAAAAGTTGGGCCAGCGGGCCGAAATGGAAGGGAGGGAAGAGGGAGAAGGAGAATTCCCTTTTCATTTTCCAAAATGACTTTTCCAAATACATTTTCAAATGGTTTTTGAATCATTTTGAGTTTTGGATCAAAACCACTCAACACAATAAAAGAATTGCAGCAGCATGAATGCATCAGCATGTATCTATCCTTATGATTGGTTTTAATTTCATAAAAATTATTATTTCCAACATTTGAATGCACACATAATTGCATAAATAAATCAAATTTAACTATTTTCAAAGAATGCAAATTTTAGGGTGTTACAATTCTACCCCCCTTAAGATGAATCTCGTCCTCGAGATTCGTAAGATGGTGGATCAAAGGCATATAGATACTCCACCTTTGGATCTTTTCCACTTTCTAGAGTAGTTTGATTCTCCATTTTACCATCCCATGTTGCTTTGCATGTCGTTACAACTTACTCCAAATAACTTACTCATCTATTTCCAAAGCTTTGACAGGGTACTTGGTATAGGCAAGATTCTTCTTTACACTTAACTCCTCATCTCTAGGATCAGCAGATACTTCTAAGTGAAGCATTTCATCATAAGAAACCTTCGTCATGCAACTTTCTTCAACTTGGCTACCCCTTAAGAAAAGATCAACCAGGGGACACCAAAGTGTAGGTTGCACCTTCTTCTCGATAATGTAACTAGCTTGAAGGCCTTCTCACATCTCAAAGAAACTCATGTGCAAGGGTATGATCAAATAACCTAAAACTCCTCACGAGCAGGAAAATAGAAGCGCAGTAAAATGGCTATAACTCTGGTTCCATAAATCCAATGAGGTTGTAGTTTATACTGTTGGAAAGCTTATCAAATTCCCTACAGCTCTCTTATAGAACAGGTTTCCAAATTAGGCAGCTAAGTTGGCCAAAAATAGGGCAGAACACAAACTGTTTTAGGTTGCTGACAGCACAGTTACTTCTTCTTGTGATTTTCATAATTCCAAAACCATAATAGCTATCTGGGTGATTATTGTGGTAACAGAAAGCTATTGAAGTCTACTATTGTCCAGAATTTTTCCATAATTTATGGTTTGCCGAAAGCTGAGATATAAACTGGTAAGGATAGGTGGCTCCGAAAGACATGATGGAGGTAACAATAGAGAACCATGACCCACTATTTATTTCGTAAATCCTTATACCATAGACATAAACTAATTGAAATTGTGAACAATCCCCACAAGATCATTACACTAATTACAAAATCCAACTCAAGCACAAACATAAGTACAAAGCAACTAAGCACTTAAAGTTCACAATCCACACATTAAGACTAACTGACCCTACTCAACTTCGCTGTTGTAACAGAACCGACCAATTATACGACATTAAGTAAGAAAATCATCCACCGAGCAGACGATTTAGCAAACTTAAGCCCGTATAACCCGGTAGTCCGTGAAATAACGACAGATTTCAAACCAACTTACATACCAGCCAAGATCGTAATAAGTTCAGCGGTCACCATCACAAGTTACATAAAAGTTCACGTCACAAATACATCGGAGTTTAAACATAGTTATTACAAACCAGTTTCAAAAGAAAGTAGCGGAAGCATTTGGTTCAAATCACACACTCATACAGAGTTCAAAATACAGTGCCAGCTTAGGATCATCTTCCAATAAAAGCATCAGACGAGATGTAGTAAGTGACCATTGCCCATGGTCCTAAGCTTCTCCCATCGCAGGATAAAGGCAGTTGATACAGTAGCCGTAATACATCTGCCCATCTGCAACAAGTGGGAACAAAGCCCTGAGTACAAGAAGGTACTCAGCTAGACTTACCCGACAGAACCAAAAATAAAAGACACCAAGGAATCATGAAGGCTTTCTGGTGGGGTAGCTGACTCATTCGCAAAAAGGCATTTTTAGCATTTAAAGAATCTTTCCAAAAGTTGTGCATCAAGTTAACTCTTTATTAACCTGTCAACTACATTTGCACCTGTACTAGAGTAACATGTAATTAAACAGGTAATGATAACCAATGATCATTAACAACCTTAGTCATGTCATATACCGTATAATTGTCCAAGTGTTCCATCAGAATTACTACGATGAAGTCACTCAAGTCAAGTGTTCACTAACCAGTGAATGATGGCGATTCGAATCGATTATTAACCAGCTGGTAATTTATTCCTCACATAAACCTCACTCACCCGCTAAAGTGAGGTGTTGGTCACTGAGTCAACCATTCAGGTAAAGTCGCGAGCTTGTCAGGAACCACATGTACCCGGAGGCCGCCCGACTGCTCTTTGGCCTTATCATCGCGCCCCCGTATCCTGCCACTACTGCTCCGGTACAGTGCGTTGCGGGTAACAGGGTCTAAGCAAGCTAAGCAAATACTTGACTGCGAGTAACAGGGTGACAAGGATAGGGTAGAACGGAGTAAACAAGGTATAATGCAGCAACGGTTGCAAACAACTCCTAAACATAATGCAGCAGTTAAAGTAAAGCATTAATAAAATATTTGCAAACTGGGGGAGAAAAATGCTCCGAGGCTTGCCTCTCTTGAAAGAGCTCGGACGGTGGTCTGGGCACTCTGGAAGATCCTCACCGACCTCCTCGTCGGCTTTGGGCACTTCCTGCTCCTTGGGCTGCTCTTCCGGCTCCTCGGAAACTGCTACCGGCGTTACTTCCTGCGATCCTGTATGATGCAACCGTATAAGTGCTTATGCCTAGGTGCTTTGCAGAAATGACATGTAATGGTCATGATGAATGAAATGTAGATAAATAGGTTTACTTTATTTCATAAAGTAGGAATATAATTCTTCTACAAGGTAGTCAACGTCATCCAAGAATACAGACTACAAGCACATGTCATCTACTGCATTCTCTTCTACTACTACTATGATAAGTCAACACATCTTATTAAATGCCTCAAAGATACACCAAAGCAAAATCCTATTAACTAGTCATACATTAACAAGGTTAATTAAACCCTAATTGCAACTAGGTTTGAACAGCAACACCTATTTTGGTAGCACAGAAAAATCTGAGAAAAGTATCAAATCTAGCATACCACAAAAATTTCATTGCATTTGGATTGCTAGAACTGCCTACACAAAAATAACAAGCTAGGGCCTAAAAATGAGCATAAAAATACTTTATACTATGAAAAGTATCAAACAACAGATTTAACATTTTTCCTACATTCTACACAATCAACAATCACTATAGAAAAATTATTACATGCATGTTTTATTCATCTTTTTCTCTCTAGCAAAAATAACAATTATGAACAATATTAAACACTTGTACTATACATCAAGATTTTTCTACAGAACATGCATGTCATATATTTTTCCTAGAAAGTACATCACAAAAGAAAATTATTGCAAGTGGAACCATATTTTTCTGAACTTTCTATGATTTATTACATATTTAACAAGAAAACAGCAATTTTAGGTATTAAATAAAAACTCTATAGAAAATTATTTCAAACTTGACATGCAATATTTTAAAACTGTAGATATACTCATGAGAAACACTACAAAATTTGTTTCATAATTTTTGGAGCTAAAATGATTACACAAACATTTTCCAAAGTATTTATTTCTCAAATAATAAAAGAAAAACGAAAAACATTTTTTCTTATTGATAACAGGCCGGCCCAGTGAATCCATTCGGCCGGACGAGGCTTTTGGCCCGAGTGCGCGCGCGGAAGGCAGGCGCGCCGGCCCGACTTGGGCTTCGGCCCAAGGCCGCCTTGGCCCAGCGAACAGCGAGTGGGGAAGCGTGGTGTGACCACGGCCGGGACATCCCAGCGCCCGAGGCCACGGCGGTGCGGTGGCCGCCGACGGCCAGCGGCCGTTTCTTGTCATGAGCGGGCAAGGTGTGGCGAGCAAAAGGACTGTGAGGAAAAGGCGAACACGATGGAGCTAATCGAAGGAAATGAGGAGGAGCGAGAGCGCCGGTGGTCGGAGCGCGAGCTCGGCGGCTCCGTCCACGGTGGCATGCGAAAACCGAGCAATTTCACCCCACCTGCGCGAGCAAGGAGCCGTTGACGCTTGTTCGGAGGAGAGGAGAAGGTGGCGGAGCACTGTGCGCAGGCAATCAGACGGCGGTGGCTTGCCGTCATCGGAACGCGGCGGCGGAGGAGTAGGCGAGCGGTTCTCCCGCTCGTGTTTTCCAGAGAAAGGAGGAAGGGAGCGAGCGCGCGGAGGAATGGCAGGGAGGCAGAGTGGGAAGTGGAGCGCCTGCGGCTAGAAAGGGTGAGGCGCGCGCTCATGGGGGCCACGGATGGCCAGGTGTCGCTGGCGAGCGACGCATGCCGGCCACGGGGCGCGCAGCTCCTGCCGTGGCCGACCGCGCTAGCGCGGCGAGCGCGCGCGAGCGGGGAAGGCGCGGGCGAGCGGGGCCGCAAAGGTGGCCGCGGCCCGTTAAGGTAAGAAATTCCTTTTTCTTTTCTAAATATATTTCCAGATTTTATATTTTGGTTCAAATTCAAATTTTGAAGATGAAAAAGACATTTTCAGAAATTGCCAGCAAAACAAAAGTTATTCAAAATTTTATTCTCTACAACTTTCATTTAGGGCACTTTTCAAAATTCTAAATAGATTTTGAATTAGTGATTTAAAGTCGAATTTTAAATAAAAACTCATTTTTCTATAATATTTTTCGAAGCAAAATTTAGGAAGATTTTGAATACAAAATTTGCTCCAAAAATCATGTTAATTAATTCTAAGTCATTTAGAGTTATAGCACAACAAATTTTTACCACTCTTAGCTAGAACTTTTACTAATTCAGGGTTCAAATATGTGTTTTCACAATTTTAATTAATGCCAATTTAAATTGCATGCGATGATGAACATGTATGAAATGGTAATGCTCATGATTTGGGATATGAATGCATGCTTAACACCCAGGGGTGTTACAGCCCTCCCCCCTTATAAGAATCTCGTCCCGAGATTTGGGTTACGAACCATTTGTTATAAAAATCCTCATAAGCTTTTTGTAGATATTCACCCGTTTCCCAAGTTGCATCTCCTTCATCATGATGACTCCACTGTATCTTATATGTTTTCACCACACTGTTTCGAGTAACCCTTTCTTTAGAGTCCAACACTCGAACTGGTTGCTCACGATATACCAAATCTGACTTGAGCTTTATTCCTCGAGGTTCAATTCTTTCCTCTGGAACACGCAAACACTTCTTGAGATGCGATACATGAAAAACTGGGAATATAGCACCCATTGTCTCAGGTAACTCTAACTTATAAGCGACTGGACCTTTTCTTTCCAAGATCTTATATGGTCCCACAAATCTGGCTGCAAGCTTTCTGCATACTCCAAATCGTTTCTTCTTCATTGGCGTGACTTGTCTTGAGGTGGTCGACAACTATAGTCTTTGGTATGCCATGTAATCTTACAATCTCCGCAATATACTTCTCTGCATATTGAGGTGGTCGACAACTTGTCTTGATAGGTAAAAAGTGAGCTATCTTCGTAAGACGATCCATGATTACCCAAATCGAATCATGTCCTTTCTGAGTAGTGGGCAAACCTGTGATGAAATCCATGCTTATATCATCCCACTTCCAACTGGTTACGGACAAAGGTTGTAACAATCTGGCAGGTCTCATATGAATAGCCTTTACCCTACAACATGTGTCACATCTGGCTACATATGCTGCAATCTCTTTCTTCATCTTGGTACACCAAAAACGAGGTCTTAGTTCTTGGTACATTTTGCCACTTCCAGGATGGATAGATAACTTCGAAAGGTAAGCCTCATCCATAAGTTTATTCTTAAGCTCTCGATCCTTGGGAACAACAAGACGGTCATCAAACCATAACACGTCATGTTCATCCAATCTAAAGTGCTTGGATGGTTCTCCTTTAATCTTTTCTTTGATATAGAATATCCCTTTATTGGTTTTCTGGCCTTCTATTATCTTACTCTCCAAAGAACAACTAATCTAGATACTGTGTAACACAGTAGGACGCATTAGATCAAAACCATCTTCGAGCAAAGGTTGCACATTCAGGCAATGTGACTTTCTACTCAAAGCATATGCCACTACATTGGCCTTTCCAGGATGATATTGCACATTCAAGTTGTAATCTTTGATCAATTCTAACCATCTTCGCTGTCTCTTGTTCAGTTCAGGTTGGGTGAAGATGTACTTGAGACTCTTGTGATCAGTGAAATTATTACACACATTACCAAGTAAGTAATGTCTCCAAAATTTTAAGGCATGCACTACGGCAGCAAGCACAAGATCATTTGTCAGATAGTTGATCTCATGCTTTCTCAACCGACGGGAGGCATAAGCAATGACTCTTCCTTCTTGCATAAGAACACAACCTAATCCTGTTTTTGATGCGTCGTAAAACACATCAAAAGGTTTCTCAATGTCCGGTTGCGCTAGAACTGGAGCAGTGGTCAACAGTTTCCGCAAGGTGTGGAAAGCTATCTCACACTCATCTGTCCACACAAACTTGTGATCTTTCTGTAGCAGACTTGTCATTGGCTTGGCAATCTTCGAGAAATCTGGGATAAAACGACGATAGTAACCAGCTAAACCCAAGAAACTTCTAACTTCCGAAACTGTGATTGGTGTCTTCCAATCTATAACCTCTTGCACTTTACTCGGATCTACAGAGACTCCATTCTCTGATAGAATGTGACCAAGGAAAGGAACTTTCTTCAGCCAAAATTCACACTTGCTAAACTTAGCATACAACTTATGATCTCTAAGTTTGGTTAAGACAATTCTCAGATGCTCTTCATGATCTTTCTCATTCTCAGAGTATACTAGAATATCATCAATGAACACAACCATAAACTTGTCCAACTATGGCATGAAAATCATATTCATCAGATACATAAAGTATGTAGGAGCATTTGTTAAGCCAAAGGACATAACAAGATACTCATACAACCCGTATCTGGTAGAAAAGGCGGTTTTCGGTATATCTTGTGGTCTAAT
Organism: Saccharum hybrid cultivar R570; assembly: GCA_038087645.1. Lineage (NCBI taxonomy): Eukaryota > Viridiplantae > Streptophyta > Magnoliopsida > Poales > Poaceae > Saccharum > Saccharum hybrid cultivar. The sequence goes on along the minus strand of JAQSUU010000730.1, from coordinate 1,779,401 downwards.
CTTTATCTGATAGTAACCCGATCTTAAATCTATCTTGGAGAACACTCTGGCTTTGGCTAACTGATCGAACAAAACATCAATATGAGGTAAGGGACACTTATTCTTGATAGTTACAGCATTAAGAGGCCTATAATCCACACACATTCTCAAAGTACCCTCTTTCTTTTTCTTCACAAACAAGGCAGGACATCCCCATTCAGACTTACTTGGCCGGATAAACCCCTTGTTCAACAACTCCTCTAGTTGCTTTTTTAGTTCAGCTAACTCATCCGGAGGCATCCTATAAGGTCTCCTTGAAATTGAAGCTGTCCCGGGGATCAACTCAATTCCAAACTCAACATCTCTATCTGGTGGAAGACCAGGTAACTCATCTGGAAACACATCCGGAAACTCACACACGACCGGAATCTGATGAATCGGAATGACTTCCATAGCACATGTCACACTCACAAGGTCTGTTCTTTTGGGCAATGGTACCTGAAAAGTACCCTCTTTCTAGGGATCCTTCAGGGTAAGTACCCGACTTCCTGTATCTATTACTGCTCCCCATTCCTTCATCCAATTCATCCCTATGATGACATCCAGAACTAGTCCAGGCATAACTATCAAGTTTACTTGAAACTTTCGACTACCTAACTCAATGGTTGCCCCCCTAACCATCTGATTAGTTAAAACATCAGCCCCTGCTGAACTTATATGGTAACCATAGCTTAAGTCTATGCATAGTTGTTCATATTTCTGTGCAAATGCTTGACTCATGAAAGAATGCGATGATCCAGAATCAAATAGAACAACTGCAGGGTTTTGGTTAACAGGAAACTTACCAGCAGTTATGGGCTCTCCCTCAGGAATCTCGTCCACAGTGGTGTGGTGTACTCGAGCATTATAGGTCTGTTGCTTCTTTCGGGGCGGACAAGGACAAAACTTGGAAAAGTGGCCTGGCTGATCACAATTATAACAGGGTCCCTTCACTGTACTAGCAGATCTAATAGCTCCCTTCGAGTTACCTTGTCCCGCAGTTGTGGCTGTCCTTACTGGTGGCACTGCCATCTTGTATGGCTTCTACGGTCCCTTGTAGTTCTGGGTTTTATGCTGCGGTGGCCTAAACCTTGCACCTGGTGCAGACGGACGATAGGTCGAACGATTAGCAGTGACAACTCTTGGCTGTGACGGTCCTGACTCAAAGGCTCTCTTGCAAGTCTTGGATGCGGTGTACGCGTTGTTGTTCTTCTCTTGTTTCAGACAATCACTGATGAAGTCATTGAATCTAGCGCGGTTATTGGTACCCACATGCTTCATCATCTTCGGACCTAACCCTCTCTTGAAGCTAGCAATTCTCTTAGCATCTGTGTCAAGCATGTCGGGAGCATAACGACACAAGTTGTTGAAGGCATGCAAATACTGTGTCACGGTTTTGGTGCCCTGATTTAAAGCCAAGAACTCTCCCAACTTCATCTCAACTAGCCCTGATGGAATATAAACTCCACGGAAGGCTTCAGTGAACTCTCTCCACGAGATCTGAGCATTTGGAGGGAAGGTGGTGCGATGATGCTTCCACCACATCCCTGCTGGTCCTTGTAACTGATGTGCAGCATACTCTGTCTTTAGTACTTCTGTCAGCCTTAACACACGGAACTTATCTTCCATAGTGTTGATCCATTCTTCAACGTCAAGTGGCTCGGTTGCTTCCTTGAAAATTGGTGGCCTAGTGTCCATGAAATTCTTGAAGTTGCTGTACTGATTCACCCCTTTGCCATCACCTTGGTTGTTACCGCGTTGCACGTTGTTGGCAATTGTACGCAAAAAATCTTCCATGTTCTTCTATGACTGTTCGGCAATGCGCTGACTTCCAAGAAACTGCGCAAAGAACACCTCTGCAGTGAGCGGTGGAGGAGGTGGCTCATTATGGTTGGCGTTGTTTTCACCACTCCCACCTGCCCTAGCACCATTTCCACCAGTTTCAGCAGCCTCATACATGGCGCGGCGAGTGTTTGCCATCTACATATTTCAGCAACAAGTAATGATTAAGTGAAGTTGTAGTAATTGTGAGTGAATAAAAATTATGCCGTACTGAATTCATTGGAGAGAACAAAGTCATACAATAAAACAGAGGCACAATAATCGCATTCCAATTAAAACAACACCACTAATTAAATTACTTCAAATGCAAACATCGCGTCCAATACAACCACGTTGCCAGCATACACACTGGACTTTATGCGCTTAGGTATCGCATGAACAACCAAGATCCAACATTCTACCAAGTCTCAAGGTTCAAACAAGATACATCAAGATACACGAAGCCAAAAGAAGGTCATCGTGACAGGGCCTAGTAACTAACGCAAAGCAACTAGCCTACTCCTCGGGGCCATCGTCAGGGTCGGAGACGTCACCATCGCTACCATCAGTAGCAACGTCGTCGTCATCGGTAGGTGCAGCTGCAGGCTCATCCTTGTCGTCGTCAACATCCATACCGGTGGCTTCTGGAGGAGCATACGGGCCAATCCTATTGTAGAGCGCATGAAACTTCTCATGCAAGTTGACATTGTACTCCTCTAGCTCTTCGACCCTCTGCCTCAGGAGGTTCCTCTCGTTCCAGGCTTCATTCCTCGCCTGAACCAACTGTCCAATCATGCGGTCTGCATTATTGTTGGCCTGAGTCAACGTATGCACCCGCTGTAGAGCACTATCACCACTCTCTAGAGCCTGGTCTCGCTGCAAGCTCATGTCAGCCAACTGCTCCTGCAAACTATCTATAGCACGTGCCTGCTTCTTCTTCTGTTTTCTTGCTTTGAGCCGATCATCACCACGCAAACCAGTCAAAGTCTAATAGGTGCACTCAAGACCCTGGTATGCTCTGATAGCTGCATACATCGCACTCATAGCGTGGTTGTCGCTAGCCTGTCCTTCATTTGGGCCTCTGACTAAAGCACTTCCTTGTGGCTGCACCCAAATGGTATCGCGAGGATCATCTCTCGGAAAAGTGCCAGCCAAGGCTGCTGCCAGCTCGTTGGGAAATCTGCTCATGATGTCCCTGATGACACGAAAAGCTACTCCCTCTGCACCCTCAACCGGAGTGCGTCCCTCAAACTCCAAGTGCCAACCATCCCACTCTGGAGCATCACCAAGAGCAGGGACGGTGATCTCCACTACTGCCAGTCCATCCTCAGCTAACTGGCTCTCACTCCAAGAGTACACTGGCTCCTGACCCTCCAGGTACCCCACATCATGGAGCACTCTTCAAAGCAAAGTTGGCATGCCAAACTCGCTCAGAAAGGTGTCCGTGCTGCGGCGCTCCTGCGGGGCCAACTGGTGTCGGGGTGCTCTTCCACCTGTGGACTTGCGGGCAGTCTGCTTCGTGCGGGCCATCTATACCAAAAGTTTTGATTACCGGGTGAGAACACATTTTAAGTTGGTACAATTTTTATCAAAAGGGGATAATCAATTTATAAGGGGAGGAATGCATGACATGAATGAAATGCACAAGCAATGTGATGCATGTATGTTTCTTACGTTCTCACAAACTTAAGAAATAAATGATATCTAGTGATGAATTCGGTGGCATACAGGCGATCTCTCATATCCATAACTAATACGTTCTACACGAGAAACGCTATTATGTACCTGCAGAAAATTCATTTCAGCCCAATTCCCCATGCCTGCATGAAAGCAGTAAATCTATCTACACGCTCTACACGAATCCCCAGATACGCGTACAACGGTAGTAACTACCCAAAACATCGTCCTATTGGCGACATCGCCTCAACGGACGAAACAACCACACATGCGACACTTTTGTAAAAACATGCGTAAAACATGTAAGTACTCCAGTATCATATAAGCACTCTCCCTAGATTGGTGGTGTATCCGATCATGCTCTCACATCTCACACTTACCGAGGCGTAGAGGCAACTGATCCATATATTACCACTCAATTAAGTGGCACTCATACAATAGCACGCCGTATGAGCAACGAAAGAGGAATATGGTGCAAGAACCCCTAAGTCAGTACTTAAATAAGCCACCTAGAGTCCTTACTGGGCATAAAGGATATGACCACTAGCACACTTTTAGTTTGTAAATCACGTTTTTCAAACACATTTTGTTTTAAATACACTTGTGAACAGTAAACTCGCTAAACCATGCTCCGATGCCAGCTGTAACAGAACCGACCAATTATACGAGATTAAGTAAGAAAATCATCCACCGAGCAGACGATTTAGCAAACTTAAGCCCGTATAACCCGGTAGTCCATGAAATCATGACGGATTTCAAACCAACTTACATACCAGCCAAGATCGTAATAAGTTCAGCGGTCACCATCACAAGTTACATAAAAGTTCACGTCACAAATACATCAGAGTTTAAACATAGTTATTACAAACCAGTTTCAAAAGAAACTAGTGGAAGCATTTGGTTCAAATCACACACTCATACAGAGTTCAAAATACAGTGCCAGCTCAGGATCATCTTCCAACAAAAGCATCAGACGAGATGTAGTGAGTGACCATTGCCCATGGTCCTAAGCTTCTCCCATCGCAGGATAAAGGCAGTTGATACAGTAGCCGTAATACATCTGCCCATCTGTAACAAGTGGGAACAAAGCCCTGAGTACAAGAAGGTACTCAGCTAGACTTACCCGACAGAACCAAAAATAAAAGACACCAAGGAATCATGAAGGCTTTCTGGTGGGGTAGCTGACTCATTCGCAAAAAGGCATTTTTAGCATTTAAAGAATCTTTCCAAAAGTTGTGCATCAAGTTAACTCTTTATTAACCTGTCAACTACATTTGCACCTGTACTAGAGTAACATGTAATTAAACAGGTAATGATAACCAATGATCATTAACAACCTTAGTCATGTCATATACCACATAATTGTCCAAGTGTTCCATCAGAATTACTACGATGAAGTCACTCAAGTCAAGTGTTCACTAACCAGTGAACGATGGTGATTCGAATCGATTATTAACTAGCTGGTAATTTATTCCTCACACAAACCTCACTCACCCGCTAAAGTGAGGTGTTGGTCACCGAGTCAACCATTCAGGTAAAGACACGAGCTTGCCAGGAACCACATGTACCCGGAGGCCGCCCGACTGCTCTTTGGCCTTATCATCACGCCCCCGTATCCTGCCACTACTGCTCCGGTACAGTGCGTTGCGGGCAATCCACTCGGCCCGAATAATCTCCCAGCTTCGCGGTCGAAAGGTACATTATTCGGCCAGCTAAATGTAAGGCATGCGTTCAACATGACTCGAGGCCCAACAACGGTCGGTCCTTAATCGACACAGACAGAAAATACTACAGTCTGAAACCCTGCAAGTTTCCGTTCGGTCTTAATTTCACATTAACACTTAGTTATTCTCAGATGACATACTTTCCCAAGCAGATCCAGGTAACCACCTATAGCTCGCAGGTGATAGGAAATCACCGACTTCTACCGGTCTAAGCAAGCTAAGCAAATACTTGACTGCGAGTAACAGGGTGACAAGGATAGGGTAGAACGAAGTAAACAAGGTATAATGCAGCAACGGTTGCAAACAACTCCTAAACATAATACAGCAGTTAAAGTAAAGCATTAATAAAATATTTACAAACCAGGGGAGAAAAATGCTCCGGGGCTTGCCTCTCTCGAAAGAGCTCAGACGGTGGTCTGGGCACTCTGGAAGATCCTCACCGACCTCCTCGTCGGCTTCGGGCACTTCCTGCTCCTTGGGCTGGTCTTCCGGCTCCTCAGGAACTGCTACCGGCGTTACTTCCTGCGATCCTGTATGATGCAACCGTATAAGTGCTTATGCCTAGGTGCATTGCAGAAATGACATGTAATGGTCATGATGAATGAAATGTAGATAAATAGGTTTACTTTATTTCATAAAGTAGGAATACAATTCTTCTACAAGGTAGTCAACATCATCCAAGAATACAGACTACAAGCACATGTCATCTACTGCATTCTCTTCTACTACTACTATGATAAGTCAACACATCTTATTAAATGCCTCAAAGATACACCAAAGCAAAATCCTATTAACTAGTCATGCATTAACAAGGTTAATTAAACCCTAATTGCAACTAGGTTTGAACAGCAATATCTATTTTGGTAGCATAGAAAAATCTGAGAAAATTACAGTAGCTTTCTATCATCAAATCTAGCATACCACAAAAATTTCATTGCATTTGGATTGCTAGAACTGCCTACACAAAAATAACAAGCTTGGGCCTAAAAATGAGCATAAAAATACTTTATACTATGAAAAGTATCAAATAACAGATTTAACATTTTTCCTAAATTCTACACAATCAACAATTACTATAGAAAAATTATAACATGCATGTTTTATTCATCTTTTTCTCTCTAGCAAAAATAACAGTTATGAACAATATTAAACACTTGTACTATACATCAAGATTTTTCTATAGAATGTGCATGGCATATATTTTTCCTAGAAAGTACATCACAAAAGAAAATTATTTCAAGTGGAACCATATTTTTCTGAACTTTCTATGATTTATTACATATTTAACAAGAAAACATCAATTTCAGTGATTAAATAAAAACTCTACAGAAAATTATTTCAAACTTAACATGCAATATTTTTAAACTGTAGATCTACTCATGAGAAACACTACAAAATTTGTTTCACAATTTTTGTAGCTAAAATGATTACACAAACATTTTCCAAAGTATTTATTTCTCAAATAATAAAAGAAAAACGAAAACAATTTTTCTTATTGATAACGGGCCGGCCCAGTGAATCCATTCGGTCGGACGAGGCTTTCGGCCCGAGCGCGCGCGGAAGGCAGGCGCGCCGGCCCGGCTTGGGCTTCGGCCCAAGGCCGCCATGGCCCAGCGAACAGCGAGGGGGAAGCGGGGTGTGACCACGGCGGTGCGGTGGCCGCCGACGGCCAGCGGCCGTTTTCGGTCGCGAGCGGGCGAGGTGTGGCGAGCAAAAGGACCGCGAGAAAAAGGCGAACACGATGGTGCTAATCGAAGGAAATGAGGAGGAGCGAGAGGGCCAGTGGTCGGAGCGCGAGCTCGGCGGCTCCGTCCACGGTGGCGCGTGGAAATCGAGCAATTTCGCCCCACCTGCGCGAGCAAGGAGCCGTTGACGCTTGTTCGGAGAAGAGGAGAAGGTGGCGGAGCACTGTGCGTAGGCAATCAGACGGCGGTGGCTTGCCGTCGTCGGAACGCGGCGGCGAAGGAGTGGGCGAGCGGTTCTCCCGCTCGGGTTTTCCAGAGAAAGGAGGAAGGGAGCGAGCGCGCGGAGGAATGGCAGGGAGGCAGAGGGGGAAGTGGAGCGCCTGCGGCTTGAAAGGGTGAGGCACGCGCTCGTGGGGGCCACGGACGGCCAGGTGTCACCGGCGAGCGGTGCATGCCGGCCACGGGGCGCGCAGCTCCTGTCGCGGCCGACCACGCTGGCACGGCGAGCGCGCGCGAGCGGGGATGGCGCGGGTGAGCGGGGCCGGGTTGGCTTCGGCTCGCGGGCCGCAAAGGTGGCCGCGGCCCGTTAAGGTAAGAAATTCCTTTTTCTTTTCTAAATACATTTCCAGATTTTATATTTTGGTTCAAAGTCAAATTTTGAAGATGAAAAAGACATTTTCACAAATTGCCCCCAAAACAAAAGTTGTTCAAAATTTTATTCTCTACAACTTTCATTTAGGGCACTTTTCAAAATTCTAAATAGATTTTGAATTAGTGATTTAAAGTCGAATTTTAAATAAAAACTCATTTTTCTAGAATATTTTTAGAAGCAAAATTTGGGAAGATTTTGAATACAAAAGTTGCTCCAAAAATCATGTTAATTAATTCTAAGTCATTTAGAGTTATAGCACAACAAATTTTTACCACTCTTAGCTAGAACTTTTACTAATTCAGGGTTCAAATATGTGTTTTCACAATTTTAATTAATGCCAATTTAAATTGCATGCGATGAACATGTATGAAATGGTACTGCTCATGATTTGGGATATGAATGCATGCTTAACACCCAAGGGTGTTACAGCCCTCCTCCCTTATAAGAATCTCGTCCCGAGATTTAGGTAACGAACCATTTGTTATAAAAATCCTCATAAGCTTTTTGTAGATATTCACCCGTTTCCCAAGTTGTATCTCCTTCATCATGATGACTCCACTGTATCTTATATGTTTTCACCACACTGTTTCGAGTAACCCTTTCTTTAGAGTCCAACACTCGAACTGGTTGCTCACGATATACCAAATCTGACTTGAGCTTTATGCCTCGAGGTTCAATTCTTTCCTCTGGAACACGCAAACACTTCTTGAGATGCGATAGATGAAAAACTGGGAATATAGCACCCATTGTCTCAGGTAACTCTAACTTATAAGCGACTGGACCTTTTCTTTCTAAGATCTTATATGGTCCCACAAATCTGGCTGCAAGCTTTCTACGTACTCCAAACCGTTTCTTCTTCATTGGCGTGACTTTTAGATAAACATAGTCACCAACTTCGAATACAAGCGGTCTCCTTCTTCGATCCGCATAGCTTTTCTGACGGGATTGAGCGGCTTTCATATTTTGCTGAATGATATGAACTCTCTTCTCGGCTTCTTCCATGAAGTCAATACCATAATACCTTCTTTCTCCTGGCTCGATCCAGTTAAGTGGTGTTCTACACTTTCTGCCATACAAAGCTTCAAATGGTGCCATCTTGATACTTTCTTGATAACTATTATTGTAAGCAAACTCTGCTAATGGTAACCATGACTCCCATGAACCTCTGGAAGATAACACACAGGCTCTTAACATATCCTCCAGAACAGCATTAACTCTTTCGATCTGACCATCTGTTTGAGGATGATAGGCAGTGCTACGAATCAAACTAGTTCCCAAACCTTTATGCAAGTGCTCCCAAAAGTGAGCAGTGAATTGTGACCCTCTATCGGACACTATAGTCTTCGGTATGCCATATAATCTCATAATCTCCGCAATATACTTCTCTGCATATTGAGGTGGTCGATAACTTGTCTTGATAGGTAAAAAGTGAGCTATCTTCGTAAGACGATCCACGATTACCCAAATCGAATCATGTCCTTTCTGAGTAGTGGGCAAACCTGTGATGAAATCCATGCTTATATCATTCCACTTCCAACTGGGTACGGACAAAGGTTGCAATAATCCAGCAGGTCTCATATGAATAGCCTTTACCCTACAACATGTGTCACATCTGGCTACATATGCTGCAATCTCTTTCTTCATCTTGGTCCACCAAAAATGAGGTCTTAGTTCTTGGTACATTTTGCCACTTCCGGGATGGATAGATAACTTCAAAAGGTGAGCCTCATCTATAAGTTTATTCTTAAGCTCTCGATCCTTGGGAACAACAAGACGGTCGTCAAACCATAACACGTCATGTTCATCCAATCTAAAGTGCTTGGATGGTTCTCCTTTAATCTTTTCTTTGATATAGAATATCCCTTTATCAGTTTTCTGGCCTTCTATTATCTTACTCTCCAAAGAACAACTAATCTGGATACTATGCAACACAGCAGGATGCATTAGATCAAAACCATCTTCGAGCAAAGGTTATGCATTCAGGCAATGTGACTTTCTACTCAAAGCATCTGCCACTACATTGGCCTTTCCAGGATGATATTGCACATTCAAGTTATAATCTTTGATCAATTCTAACCATCTTCGCTGTCTCATGTTCAATTCAGGTTGGGTGAAGATGTACTTGAGACTCTTGTGATCGGTGAAATTATTACACACATTATCAAGTAAGTAATGTCTCCAAATTTTTAAGGCATGCACTACAGCAGCAAGCTCAAGATCATGTGTCGGATAGTTGATCTCATGCTTTCTCAACTGACGGGAGGCATAAGCAATGACTCTTCCTTCTTGCATAAGAACACAACCTAATCCTGTTTTTGATGCGTCGCAAAACACATCAAAAGGTTTCTCAATGTCTGGTTGCGCTAGAACTGGAGCAGTGGTCAACAGTTTCCGCAAGGTGTAGAAAGCTATCTCACACTCATCTGTCCACACAAACTTGTGATCTTTCTATAGCAGACTTGTCATTGGCTTGGCAATCTTCGAGCAATCTGGGATAAAACGACGATAGTAACCAGCTAAACCCAAGAAACTTCTAACTTCCAAAACTGTGATTGGTGTCTTCCAATCCATAACCTCTTGAACTTTACTTGGATCTACAGAGACTCCATTCTCTGACAGAATGTGACCAAGGAAAGGAACTTTCTTCAGCCAAAATTCACACTTGCTAAACTTAGCATACAACTTATGATCTCTAAGTCTGGTTAAGACAATTCTCAGATGCTCTTCATGATCTTTCTCATTCTTAGAGTATACTAGAATATCATCAATGAACACAACCACAAACTTGTCCAACTCTGGCATGAAAACCGTATTCATCAGATACATAAAGTATGCAGGAGCATTTGTTAAGCCAAAGGACATAACAAGATACTCATACAACCCATATCTGGTAGAAAAGGCGGTTTTCGGTATATCTTGTGGTCTAATCTTTATATGATAGTAACCTGATCCTAAATCTATCTTGGAGAACACTCTGGCTTTGGCTAACTGATTGAACAAAACATCAATATGAGGTAAGGGATACTTATTCTTGATAGTTACAGCATTAAGAGGCCTATAATCCACACACATTCTCAAAGTACCCTCTTTATTTTTCTTCACAAACAAGGCAGGACATCCCCATTTAGACTTACTTGGCCGGATAAACCCCTTGTTCAACAACTCCTCTAGTTGCTTTTTCAGTTCAGCTATGGATGACGGTGAGAAGCTTGTCGGCGTTGGCCAAACAAGTGCTACGGTGAACCATTTTCAAAAAGGGAAGCTCCAGAGTGAAGAGGAGGTGATGGCAATCGCGACCATGCCATTTGCATGGACGGGGAAGGTCCCGTGCGGCACCCTCCATGACCGACGGCGGAAGGACCTCACCGGCGTAAGTGATTAGGGCCCTAGAGGCCACCATTTGATAGAACAAAGGCATGGGGAGATAGAGGGGAATTTGGGGTGTTCACCACGGCAAGAAGGAGGACGAAAACAGAGCGGAGACGGTGAATCATGGAGAGTGGCGGACGGCGGAGCACTGCATGGTTTGGATCGGAATTTGTGAGCAACCGGCGATGAAATCAACTATTTGAACTCATAAAGAACTCCCTTACGACTCGGAGGGGCTCGACGGAGGTCCAATTCCCACGGTGGAGCGCTGGAATGGTGAGACAGGGCATGGTAGATTTTGGCAGAGCTCTACGTTGCAGCTTCAGTGCTACGGCTCGGGCGTGAATAGCAGTAGGGGGAAGTGGAGAGAGATCCACGCTCTTCTAAATGGAGTTCGAGCCAAGGGACGCTCTTCTACATGGGCGTGGGGTAGCGGCGGTTCCACCTGAACGCCGTGCAACATGGGCGGTTGGAGGTAGGAGAGGGTGCCGACAGGTGGGCCGTGGCTACCAGTGATAGAGACAGGGAGGGTGGCAACGGCTTGGCCAGGATGGGCCGGCCCAGGAAGGGGAAGAGAGGGAGGGGGCGAGCAGGCCGGCGGGAAAAGTTGGGCTAGCGGGCCAAAATGGAAGGGAGGGAAGAGGGAGAAGGAGAATTCCTTTTTTATTTTCTAAAATGACTTTTCCAAATACATTTTCAAATGGTTTTTGAATCATTTTGAGTTTTGGATCAAAACCACTCAACACAATAAAAGAATTGCAGCAGCATGAATGCATCAGCATGTATCTATCCTTATGATTGATTTTAATTTCATAAAAATTATTATTTCCTACATTTTAATGCGCACATAATTGCATAAAAAAAATCAAATTTAACTATTTTCGAAGAATGCAAATTTTAGGGTGTTACAGTGAGCACGACTAGTATACCAGTTTATTAAACTCTGCGCAGAGGTGTACACTTTCACTGTGAGTCATGATTTCCATATGTGTGGGGAGATCAAACTCAAACACCAGAGAACCATATAAAGCCATTCAAGAGTTCGTCTAACAAGTTAGGACCATTAGATTCACTCGGCAGGCAGATGTAGGAACCCCCTTTTCAAATGGCACAATTCCTTCTCGGCTATACTCATAGACTAGAGGCTGTCCTACACCCAACGTGACAAGCCATTCTTACGCCATTTAAGATAATCACTAACAAGCTAGAAAAGGTCTCTTGAACAACTAGAGCCAGAGCTATATAGCCCTCACAGCTGTACTGTCAATCCCGGTTTTCACATACAGGTAAGTCCTTACGGAGAGTAACTAGAGCGACAAACAAACAACACAACACAACGCTCTAGTCCCCTTTTTCAATAGTAATAAAATCATCTTAATATTTGATTGATCAATCCATTAATCAAATTAAAAGATCATTGTTCATAATTAAGCACTAGCAATAGCTATCTAAATGCATAACCCATAGGTGACAAGGAATCAAGATACCAATCGCTAAGTTATAATCTCTATGGTTGTCAAGGAGGACACATGCATATGTATGATAATTTTAGTGAATAGGACAATAAGGATAGTCCCATGTTATACTTGCCTTGATCAAAGCTTTCCTGATGATACTGCTGGTCTAGCTCAAAATAATACTCCTGATCGTCAAGAAACTATTCACCGTCTATACTCACAATCATCCGAGCAATCATACATGAAGCAAACAAAGAAACATAGTTAGAACATTACACCAACAGTAGCAAAATAGTATAAAAATTTTGTAAAACTCTTCTACACGTCACTACAACCACATAGACGTAAAGATCACAAAATTCGGAGTTAAAACGTGAAAGTTATGAATTTTCTAAGATTTCCTATAGATAAATAATTACTTTAATATAAAATCAAAAATTAAATTTTCAAAACCTATTGTACAGCTATACTAACATGTAGAGCTCATAAATACGAACCTAACGCAACTTGAATGGTTCAAATCGGAGTTAAAACGAAGATTTTATGATCAAAACAAGTTTAGTGCCAGAACTGTAAATATCAGAAAACGTATTTTCAAATTACCGAGAAGAAATACGTCTTCAAAACAAAGAAACGTACTTCGGGAATTACGCCAAGGACCGCGGGTTCTAATAAAGAAAAGCATAGGGGCTCTTTAACAATTTTACCCCGCGAAGGGGTATCTTCTAATCCAACCCGTTGATCATCCAATGTGTAAATAGTGATTACTACTACTACTTCCCTGAAGATTACTAGACTTGTGGTCAACCAGTTGACGTGCTTGTGCTATGGAGTTAGCTACCACAAGAATATCTTATGTTTTCATTTAATTATGTGAAGACTCTGTGATAATATTCGTTATGTAATAAACATTTGTGATGATACTATTTATATTTGTCATCTTATGTGTGATTGATCTCTGGACACACATAAGATTATGCATTCCATTTCTTCCTTAAAAATAGGTGTGACAGATTGGTATCAGAGCCATGTTGACTGTAGGACGCAAGCCTAGTTAGTAATGGTCGTGATTAGTTCCCTTTTCTTCACTTGTTTCATGCTTATCACCTTACTCTTGATAATTGCTAAATTTTTATGCTCCTTACGCCTTATTCTATTGTGAAAATATTGCTTCTATTCTAAATTACCCTTGGACTAAATTCTGTAGATGCCTCGTGCCCGTAAGACTGCCCGTATCACCACTGGAGGCTACTTTCCACCTCGTTCCCTGTATGAACCAATGGAGCCTAAGGAGGAACCAGAAGACACTGCACCAACCCCGCCACCTTCACCAGTTCAGGTGCCAGAACCAGATATGCCCTAAGAAGAACTTGAACCTAAAGAGGAGGTTGTCTACTTGAGTGATGATGAAGATGATGAGCTTGCCCAAGATGGAGAACAGCCCCCGTCGCCTCCACAAGATGGTTCTGCTGAAGTTGGTGTGTCATCCCTTCCTATGGGTTGGATTACGAAGATCCATCACAAGTCAAGCTATGACACTCCTTCACACCACCGACTGGTTGGCATGCTTAGTGCTTACTTCACAGATTGGGATCCTGCATTTGAGTATGTCTGCTAGGAGCACAAGCATCCTTTGGAAGCTACTTACTGGAAGTGCAATGTACGTGTCTTTGTTAAGAACGAAGAGATGGATACTTATCTATTGGATAGGTGTTTTTCCCATAGTGGTCGTCGTGCCACTATAGAAGATGGCATAGAAGATACAGCCTTTGAAGCATGCTTGGGACTTCGTCACCTCCGCTATGATGTTATGCAAGATGATCAATATCGTTATTTTCCCCGTGGAGACCCGGAGCAAGGATGGGTAATGATGAACCCTGGGAATTTGGAACTAATTCCTCGAGTCATGGTGGATTTTGGTCATGACATGATGGTGAAGAATCGTCGGTTGGAAGCCATGGTTAAAGCCTTGGGAAAAGACGTCAAGAGATACCAAGAGGTGATAGATGGTCTAAGGATTGATCAAGGCATGGAGGCGATCTATGACTATCATGAACATCAAGCCCGTCCCTAGGAGTTGGAATACCATCTATGTAATAATACGATAGTACGAATAGTGTCGAGTTAAGTTGAGTTTTGTGGTGTCGTGTGAACTTTGTGTGGTTAGTTGAGTTATTATTGTGCCTATGTGTGAGTTAGTTTTTCCATGTAATGAGTGTTGGAGCTTTGTGGGCTTGTCTACAAAAGTTCCTAGTTAAAGATACTAAGTTTAAGTATGATAAATAAATAGTTTAGTTGGGTTAACCTTTTCTATCTGTTCTATCCTTTCTAGAGCGGTCTGCCTTTCCTTTTATGCTCGAAATTAACTGTTCAGCGAAAAATTCTGAAATTTTTATGAGAGTAACTAGACCCACGTACCTTTCCAATGTCTCTGGAATCACCTTTTTATCTGTTCTGGATCATGAGACATAATTGTTACAAGACGAAGTTTCTACGCAGTCTGGAAATCAGAAACAGTTTCTGTTGTATCCTATTTTTGGTTAACTTCGTGACAGAATCTGGATTTGTGAGTTAAACAAAGTTGTAGATAATTTCATAAGCTTTCCAACCATATAAAAGTACACCTCTACTGGATAACTGTAACTCGAGATAGGTCAGTTTTACCGAACTACTGGAATTAGGATATGTCCAGAATGTTATCAGATTCCGTTTACTATCTCTAGAATTGTCTATAATGAGGTAATCTCTAAGATTTGATATTGTATTGGATGACAGATGTCTGGAAGAGGATGAGGTCGAGGCCGTGGTCATGGAGCTGGTCCACCACCTACTATTCATGAGCTTTTGGCAATACAGACACAGTTGATGGAGGCTCTGGTGAACAATCAGCAAAACCAGCCAGTTGGAGGAGCACCTGCGCGTGATAAGCGTGGTGAATTTTTGAAGGGTCATCCCCCAGTGTTCACCCATGACGCTGATCCAATGGAAGCTGATGATTGGCTTCATGTGGTGGAGAAGCAGCTTAACATTGCTCAGTGTAATGATCAACAGAAGGTGTTGTTTGCTTCGGGACAACTTCAAGGAGCAGCTCAAGACTGGTGGGATTCATATCAGTATGGCCATCACGTAAATGCCCCCGCCATTACTTGGCAAGAGTTTACAAAGAGTTTTAGGTCCTATCATATACTAGAGGGAGTGATGGCGCTAAAGGCAGAGGAATTCCGCAACCTAACACAAGGATCTATGCCTGTAGCTGAGTATCGAGACAAGTTTGCTCAGTTGTCACGTTATGCGCCGAATGAGGTGGCTAATGATGCCGATAAGGAGCGACTTTTCTTGAAGGGTCTACATGATGGTCTTCAATTACAGCTGCTGTCCAATACTTACCCAGATTATCAAACAATAGTGAATCACGCTATTGTGGTGGATAACAAGCGCAACGAGATGGATGCCAAAAGGAAGAGGCTTTAGGGACAGGTATCTGGAAACAACACTCGCCAGCACACTGGTTTTCAACAAGGCTATCAGCAGAGGTATCCGCCTAACCAATGGAATCGTGGTCAACTTCCTTCACGTAATCAGTTCCTGCAACGTCGTCCTTATCAGCCGCAGAATGGCAATCAACGCCCTCCGCAGCAGAATGGGAACCAGGGTCAGCGTCAGAGTACCCCCAACAACACCCCAATAAGACTAGTGCTCCTAATACTCCCACCAAGTGTTTCCATTGTGGAAAAGAAGGTCACATGTCTTATAACTGCCCTGAGAAGGTCAATCAGCAAACCCCCTAGAAGCAGAACAGTAACCAAAAGCTACCATACTACGGAAAGGTGACTCATGTGTCTGAGGAAACTGTAATGGCGAAACCTAAAGTTATGCTCGGTACGTTCGATGTCCACTCCATTCCTACCACTGTTCTTTTTTATTCTGGAGCTTCGCATTCATTCATATCTCAATTATTTGTTAAGACACATAGCATCCCTTTATGTGCAATGAGAAACCCCATATTAGTCAATTCACCTGGGGGAAGTATGCAAGCTTCCTACAAATGCCTCCCTATTAGTTTAATTTTAAGGGGGGTAGAATTCAAAGTGAGCCCTATAGTGTTGAGAAGAGCTGGGATTGATCTTATTCTGGGACTAGATTGGATGAAGCAAAATCAGGCAGTGATTCAGTGTAAGGAAAAGGCAGTAGCCCTGACAACACCGAAGGGAGATCGAATTAGTGTGGAGATCGTAGTGCAGAAGCAGCAGACAGCTACAGAGAATCGACTTGATGATAATGTTAATCAGGAGGATCCAGTTGTGGATGAATTTCCAGATGTGTTCCCCGACGACTTGCCAGGTATGCCACCCGACCGCGACATTGAGTTTATTATTGAATTATTGCCTGGAACTACACCTATAACTAAGCGTCCATATAGAATGGGGGTTAATGAATTAGAGGAACTTAAGAAACAAATAAAAGAGTTGCAAGAGAAAGGTTTCATTCATCCTAGCTCTTCACCCTGGGGAGCTCCAGTGATCTTTGTTGACAAGAAGGATGGTTCTCAAAGGATGTGTATTGATTATCGGTCACTTAACGAGGTAACTATTAAGAATAAGTATCCACTACCTAGGATTGATGACTTGTTTGATCAGTTGAGAGGTGCTTGTGTGTTTTCTAAGATTGATCTTCGCTCTGGTTATCATCAATTGAAGATTCGTGCTACTGATATACCAAAGACAACATTCACAACACGGTATGATTTGTATGAGTATACAATAATGTCTTTTGGCTTGACTAATGCTCCTGCGTAATTTATGTACCTGATGAATAAGGTATTTATGGAGTATCTCGATAAGTTTGTAGTAGTGTTCATCGATGACATATTGGTATATTCCAAGACTAAGGAAGAACATGCTAAACATTTAAGGTTGGTCCTGCAGAAGCTCAGAGAGCATAAGCTTTATGCTAAGCGTAGTAAGTGTGAGTTCTGGTTGAAGGAAGTTGCCTTTCTGGGTCATGTGGTCTCTAATGGTGGAATATCAGTGGATCCTAGCAAGGTAAAGGATGTGTTGAATTGGAAGCCACCAACCGATGTGGGAGAAATTCATAGTTTCTTGGGATTGGCTGGATATTATAGAAGATTTATTGAAGGGTTTTCTAAGCTTGCTAAGCCAATGACAGCATTGTTAGAGAAGAATGCTAAGTTTGTGTGGTCTGATAAGTGTTAGGTTAATTTTGAGGAATTAAAGAAAAGATTAACAACAGCCCCGGTGTTAGTTTTGCCAGATTTGAGTAAGAATTTCTCTATCTATTGTGATGCGTCTCGTTTGGGTCTTGGTTGTGTGCTTATGCAAGAAGGCAAAGTAATGGCCTATGCATCTCGACAGTTGAGGAAGCATGAGTTCAATTACCCTACTCATGACTTGGAGTTAGCAGTAGTGGTACATGCTTTGAAAATATGGAGGCATTATCTGATTGGGCATAAGAGTGATATTTACACGGATCATAAGAGCTTGAAGTATATTTTCACCCAGTCAGATCTAAACTTGAGACAACGTCGATGGTTAGAGTTGATTAAGGATTATGATTTGGAAGTACATTATCATCTGGGCAAGGCTAATGTTGTTGCTGATGCTCTTAGTAGGAAGAGCTATGCTAATGAGGTACAAGTAATGCCTATGTCGAATGAGTTGTGTGCTGATATTGAGCATTTGAACTTAGGTACTACCATTAATGCAGTGGAATTGGTGATAGAGCCTGTATTGGAGCAAGAAATACGCAGGGGTCAGTTGATAGATGACAAAATAAAGGAGATAGTTGGGAATATACCGAAAGGTAAGCCACCTGGATTCCATTTGGATGATAAAGGAACTCTATGGTTTGGGAAACAATTATGTGTGCCTAAGGACAAGGCTATAAGAGAAGTAATTCTACGTGAAGCTCATGAGTCTGCTTACTCTATTCATCCTAGAAGTATCAAGATGTATATGGATTTAAAAGAGAAGTATTGGTGGTATGGTTTGAAAAGAGATGTTGCAGAGTATGTTGCACTATGTGATACGTGTCAGAGGGTTAAAGCTGAACATCAGAGGCCTGCAGGATTGTTGCAACCGATGCAGATACCTGAGTGGAAGTGGGAAGAAGTTGGTGTGGATTTCATAGTAGGGTTACCACGCACTCAGAGAGGTTTTGATTCAATATGGGTCATAGTGGATCGTTTGACTAAAGTTGCTCACTTTATACCGGTTATAACAATATATTCCAGTGCAAAGTTGGCTGAACTGTATTTGGAAAGGATAGTAAGTTTGCACGGTGTTCCAAAGAAGTTAGTGTCAGATCGAGGCAGTCAATTCACATCATATTACTGGCAGAAAGTTCAAGAGTCATTAGGGACTAAGCTGAATTTTAGCACAGCATATTATCCTCCGACATATGGGCAGACTGAAAGGACTAATCAGATATTGGAAGATATGTTGAGAGCTTGTGCTTTGCAGTATGATACTAGTTGGGATAAGAGTTTGCCATATGCAGAGTTTTCCTATAATAATAGTTATCAGAAAAGTCTATAGATGGCACCTTTTGAAGCTTTGTATGGTAGGAAGTGTAGAACTCCATTGTTCTAGAATCAGACAGGAGAAAGTCAAGTGTTCGGTCCTGATGTGCTTAAGAATGCTGAGAAACAAGTAAGAATGATTAGAAACAATTTGAAAGCAGCTCAGTCATGACAGGAAAGTTATGCTGATACTCGACGGAGAGAATTGACTTTTGAAGTAGGAGATTATGTCTACCTAAAAGTGTCACCTATGAGAGGTGTGAAAAGGTTTAACCGGAAAGGAAAGTTAGCACCGAGGTATGTCGGTCCTTTTAAGATCTTAGAGAGGCATGGTGAAGTGGCATATCAATTGGAATTGCTTGAGAGCTTAGCAGGTGTGCATGATGTATTCCATGTGTCTCAGTTAAAGAAATGTTTGCGGGTGCCGGAAGAACAGATACCGCTAGAGGAACTCACTGTTAAGGAAAATCTCACCTATATGGAGTATCCAGTAAAGATCTTGGAGACAGCGGAAAGAGTTACTAGGAGCCGAGTTATAAAGATGTGTAAAGTTCAGTGGAGTCGGTATTCGGAAGCAGAGGCTACATGAGAAAGAGAGGAAGATTTAAGAAAAGCGTACCCACAGTTGTTTGAGTAAGCATCGTCTGAATCTCGGGACGAGATTCATTTTAAGAGGGGTAGAATTGTAACACCCTAAAATTTGCATCATTTTAAAAATAGGAGAACTAGATTTATTTACGCAATTTTGTGAACATTTTAACCTAGAGAAATAATAATTTTTAATAAATAAAATCAACTATAAGGTTATATACATGCTTGTGCATACATGCTGCTGCATATTTTTATTTGTGACGATTGGTTTTTATTACAAGAGAAAATGATTTCAAAAATTATTTGAAAATGCATTTGAAATATTAGAATAGGAAAAGAAAATGGAAATCTTCTCCTTTCTCAGCTTTTGGCCCGAAGGCCTGCTGCTGCCCCCCTCTGCATTTGGCCTGCGCTCCTCAATCGCTCGGCCTCCTCAACCGCTCGGCTTCATCAGCCCAACTAAAGTCGCAGCCTAGTTGCCTTCTCCTGCCCGCGCGCCGCGTAGTGGGCCAGCCCAACCGGCCGAGGCCTAAGCCGCCTCACCCTTCTCCCTCTCTCCGTGTCACTACCATGCCAGGCCCACGTGTAAGCGTTTTCTTCTTCCCTTGCTCATAACCGAGGTGGACTCGACGGTGGAGTCCGACGCCGCCCCGGCCCTCCGCTTGCCTTGTACCACACGCCTAGCCCCTCATAAGTAGCCACGGGTGCTGCCGCCTACCCCTCAACCCCAATCGCAAGCCAGCGTTTCTAATCAACCGCGCAGCCACTCGGAACCCTAAAGCCGCCGCCGTTCAAGCTCGGGTGGAAGAGTTCGTCAACTCCACCACGTCTTCATCACCGTAAGCTTGTGCACGAGCTTCGGGTTGTCGTTTGGAAGTTGTCGAGCCCTTCTTCTTCTTCTTTTCGGTTTGTTTCACTAATATAGCTCCATCCTCATGAGCAGAGCTCCACCACCCGCCATTGGGAGCCACACGACGTCCTCATCCGATTTCCACCGCTCCGATCCAGCTAGTTGAGTTCGCGATCATCTGCTCTTGCTTTCTGTGCTTGTCCCGTCATCAATGGTGCTCGGAATCACCCTTGCGATGATCTCCGGCGAGGATATGCCTATTCCGGCCATGGCGCCGCCATCCAGCTCGCCGTCGGCTGCCTCCTTATTTCCCCCTTCTGATCTCGGCCACCGGTTTTAGATCCAACGGCGTAGAAAGCCTGATACCGGTTCGACTGCCACTTTTGTAAAAGAGCCCCTCTGGTTTTCTATAATCTAACCTATGGTCCAAAACATGTTTGCAGATTTTGTTTTCTTCATTTGAAAGCGTATTTTATTTCGGTTAAGAATAAATTACGTTTTCAGCTATTTACAGAATTGTCACTAATTTTGTTTTAGCCATAACTTCTTCGTTTTAACTCTGATTTGACCCGTTCAAGTTGCGTTAGGTTCGTAATTTCATAATCTACATGTTAGTGCTACTGTTTAGTAGGTTCTCCACTTTTAAATTTTAAGATTAGATTTAATCTATTACTTTAATAAAGAAAAGCTTGTTTAAATCATAACTTTTTTGTTTTAGCTCTGATTTGCGTGCAATTCACGTCTGTGTTATCCTAGTGAGATGTAGATTCGTTTTACAAACTTTTTATCTTATTTTGCTACTGTTGGTGTACTGTTCTAATTGTAGCTTTGTTTGTTTTGTATGATTGCTCTTGGATGATTGTTGTTGGTGTGTTAGTCGAGAATAGACGGTGAGCAGTGTGTTGGTGATCAAGAGTACTATTACGAACCAGGTCAACAGGATCAGCTAGATCAAGGCAAGTATAGCATGAGATTATCCTTGTTACCTATTCACTTTAATTCACTTAATTCATTATGCATGTGTCTCCTTGTTAAGGATGCCTTAGTATTGATCTTTTTCCTTGAATCCTATGGTTATAGTATTGGGTAGTTTGCTAGTGCTCACATAAACAATGATCTTGTAATTTGACTAATGATATATGCAATAAGACTAAAAGATGATTTTTTTAGCAATAGGGAACAAGAGGGCTAGAGTTTTCTCTAGATTCCTCTCCATAATGACTTATCTGTAAGCGAATATCCGGGACTTATAGTACAGCTATGAGGGCTACATGGCTCTGGCTTTAGTCATATAAGAGGACATTTTTTAGCTTGTTAGTGGTTACCTTTATGGCGCAAGAGGGGTGTGTTCTGGGTCGGGTGTAGTGCGGCTTCTGTCCTTATGAGTATAGGCTGTGTGTCATTGTGCCATACGGAAGGGGGGCTCTACATTTGCAGGGCATAGAAACCTAGCGGCCCTTACTTGTTAGACGAACCTTAGAAATACTTCATAGTGAAACTTAACCGTCCAATGGGGAGTCATGACCTCGGACTTTTGGGGATCACGACTCATAGTGAAAGTATACAACCTCTGCACAGTGTAAAACTGTTATAACAGCCGTGCTCATGGTCACGAGCGGCCTTGGACCCTTATGGAATAGAGATCACTATTAATTTACTTGTTCTTGCCATTCATTATTCTCTTTACATGATCATGTGTTTATTATGGGAATATCACCTATTTGTTGCTAATCAATTGCTTAAAACATGATCAACTAAAAGCTACATGCAGTTAAACCAGTGTCTACCCTATTTGAGCTTCAGGAACCCCATGTTACACTTGTTGAGTACTTTTGTGCTCACCCTTGCATTCCCCCACCCCAGGATGGACTTCCGAATGTGCAAATAGTGATTACTACTACTACTTTCCTGAAGATTACTAGACTTATAGTCAACCAGTTGACGTGCCTGTGCTATGGAGCTAGCTACCACAAGAATATCTTATGTTTCCGTTTAATTATGTGAAGATTCTGTGATAATATTCGTTATGTAATAAACATTTGTGATGATACTATTTATATTTGTCATCTTATGTGTGAATGATCTCTGGACACACATAAGATTATGCATTCTATTTGTTCCTTAAAAATGGGTGTGACAGTGCTCTAGGACATCTATCTGATTTGGACCATACCGTACATACACATGCATATATATACTTGTGCATGTTAATTTTTCTTGCTGAACAGGGGATAGCTGATTATGTGTGGTCTTTCCTATTAATCAGCCACAAAGAAATTAGGATGTGTGTCAATTGAAAAATAGAGGGAAAACTGACAATACAATACTGCTTAGAGTTTTTCTATTATGTGAATGCAACTGTGCTTTTTTGAATGTAACTTCGTTTTAGCGCTGTCATGTTCTCCACGAAATGGCCATATGAGTGCTAATTTTTATTTCATACAAGTTTAGAGCTCCCTCAGCACATCCTCTCTCATGATTTTTAATAGACCTATGTTACAAATTATTGTGATGCATATAGTAAGTAGTTTGAGTGTTTACAGTATACTAAAAGCACTTCTCCTGTCACTGTTTTAATGCATAGTTACTATAACTGATTTACATTCAACAAGGGTGCTACCTTGTTCCTCTTCCTTAGCTGAGATCATAACAGTGAGCAAATATAGAGTACTCTTTATCTGCAGAATAGACTGCTGCAATGTCTCTATAAGGGCAAAAAGCATAGGAATCTAGTTTGAAGCAGCAGATAAACCGTGTAGTCACCTTTATCTGTATTTTTTTTACCTATATACAATTCCTATAATTAACTTCATGTGTGCACTGTGTTGTTTTGTGTTCATGTGGGAGGGAGGCCTTGGAGGTGTGCATGATGTTGGATAGTCACCAGGAAGCCAACATATGATATTTTGCTTTTGATAAGTTGGAAATGAGGCATTTTGTAGTGAATCTAATTAGATTGTTTGAGTCAACATATGGCTTGCCTGCCATTTAACCTAGCTAGGTTGTATGTGTTCTTTTCCTCTGTCATGGATCAGAATCTCATATGATAGAACTTGATGTATTGCTATATGTTGGCTTCAATGAAAACTTGAGATATCTTTATCTAGTAATGTGGTTGATGAGTGTTGTGGGCAGCAATGGTTACTTATGTACATGGTTGATGAGTAATGTGACATGTTATGGATGTTTATTAGGTTTGAAATCTGGTTAATATGAAATTAATATTATATATAATTGTGTCAGTTCATAGCGACTGATTATTGGTTGCCAAAAACTTTGATATCCTCAAACCATTAGCCGCTAAAACATGTAACAGATCATCGGTTGGTGTAAATATTTGCGTCCAACTATCGATCGCTATAAACCCTGTGGGTCGCTATAGACTTATAGTGACGCCACTTACAGCGAATTATACATCGGTCGCTATAACGTTATATCTATAACAGCTTATAGCCACCGTTTTGGAGACACTACATATTGGTTGTGGTATAGTGATATGGAAAGGGTTTAAAACTATTGGGCACCTAAAAAACTAAGAACTAGGAGGGACAAATCATAAACACAACCACAAGCAGCAACCCAAAAAAACTCTACAACCCTAAGACAAACACGAAATCAGTATACCTATTGTAACCCTAATCAGTATGGTTTCTATACCTAATTAGTATGTCTACTGAGCCATAATCAACATGGATGTTGCAACCCTAATCAGAATGGATGACACAACACTAACCCATGTCTAAAAATTCTTAAAAGTAGCAACTTGAGCAGATGATAGGGCAAACACCATAACCCTAATCAAGTATGTCTACTACAACCCTTATCACTATGGGTGTTGCGACCCCTAGTCAATATAGATGTTGCAACCCTTACCCGTATGCAAGAATATACATGACCCACAGTTGATATTTCTAAAAAGTATCAACCTGAGCAGACGGTAAGACAAACCACATAACCCTAATCTGTATGCCTCTTGCGGCCCTAATCAGTGTGCCTGCTGCGATCCCAATCAGTATGTATGGATGTTGCAACACTAATCAATATCTCTCTGTGTCCCCTAATTAGTATTGATGCTACGATGCTAATCAATACGAATGTTGCAACCCTAACTAGTATGCACAGAGTATAGCATACCCATATTTGAGAATTTTAAAAAGTAGCATCCTGAGCATACGGTAGAAAGAACCCCATAACCCAAATCAGAATGGATGCTACAACCGTAATCAGAATAGATGCTGTGAACCCTAATCAGTATGGATGTTCAACACTAATCAGAATAGATGTATAAACAAAATCATTAAAACGACCCATAAATTACAACATGCTGTCAACTTGGGGCAAACCATTGTCAAAATCCATGCATTGGCCCCCAAAAACAAGAAGATGCCAACTGGGAGGGCAAACCAATGTCAAAATCCTGGCAACGGTCCCTATACCACGAAAGGCTTCCAATCAAAGGCTCAAACCATAGTCACAATCCTTTAAGTGACCACTAAACATAACAAGCTGACAACTGGGTGGGGGTGGCAAATCGTTGTCAAAATCCTTGTAGTGGCCACAAAACACAGTAAGCTACCAACTAGGTTTGGGGGATAAACCATAATCACAACCCTTGAAGCAAACCTAAATCACAAAACGCTGCCAACTGGGAGCAAAACATACAACCCATGCAGTGCTCTCTAAACACAACAAGATGCCAACTGAAGGGCAAACCATTGTCAAAATTATTGTCGTGGCTTGGAAACACAACAAGCTGCCAACTGGGGTTTGAGGCACAAACCATAGTCGCAACCTTGAAGCAAACATATATCACAAAAGGCTACCAACTAGGGGTCAAAGCATAGTCACACACTTGCAGCGACCCTAAATTACAACAAGTTGCCAACTATGAGGGGAAGCATAGGGGAAACTAAAATTTGTAATCTATGCATACGGTAGGTCCAAAACCACTATCCTAATCACAAAACATATGCGACTACTAGTCACAATGGTTATTAATGCCTAATCACAATCCATGTGTGACCCTTAATCACAACCTTTACTGATCCCTATTACAGTCTCTGCTGCAAACTGTGGGAACATAGACAAATATAAGGGACAAAACCTACACCCCTAAATACAAAACATAGATATAACATAGAATATTTGAGATGGAGCTTTTCATATGAATAAAAAAAAGTAGAGGATAAAACCCCACGCTCCACCTAAATATAAGCAATCTCAGGTGCCCAACGTCCGGATAGATATTGGAGACAAAATGGCTAGGTTCAAGATGAAGCTTTGCCCATAAAATGTTCCTTTCCAAGATCCAAATTGGGACAGTGATTGATGGATTTGGTCCTTAGAAACTAAGGGCACGTTTGGCTAAGTGAAATGTTTCTGTTTCTGTTTCTGCTGGGAATGAGGAGAACCAGAGCCAAACGTAGTAGGAGCTAAACAAAACGTTTCTGTTTCTCCTCGAAGCGTTTATTGCATTCTTCACTAGAACTCAAAACGACAATATCCTAGTTTTGCAGTGATTTTCTTCCGTTTCTTTGCCTCTCTTTTATGCTAATAATTGTATTTTTTAATTATAACCCCTTTTAAGTGCAACAAGTTAAAATGGTTTGTATGTAACTTGTTCTTCGCCCACAAAAAGCTTGGAATCTTTTAGAGCATATTTTTATTTATATGATTTTTTAGAAAAACATATATTTTCTTACGAATTAGAATCCATACTAGCCAAGCCTTCCCTCCCACTTCAGACAGAGACGCCAAAAAGATAAAAACAACACGGAGAAAAGTTCACGTTTTTAAAATATAAACAGTGTAGAGCGGGCTCAATTGTCAGATATAGAAACAATAAAGAACAGCAACGGACCGAGCGGCCGGCTGAATTAAACTGTTGCTATAAAACAATGACGTGATCAAACGGACAGAAATTGGCCTGACGGGAGGACATGAAACAACCGAATGTCCATCAGCTTTTCCGTAAAATTAATATAATTAATGATTAGTCGTATGAATAAAGTTCAGATACTTTCAGCTAGCACTACATTTTTTTATGGATATGGATAACTAGGATGGGTTGGCGCGCTCTGCCGTGCCCGACTTTTTTTAAGGTGAACAGAGTAAAAAAGCGAGGGACAGTATGCGAGAAAGTGATGAACAGTGAACGAAACACAGAGGAAAGGACGGATGAATAGTGTAATCGCCAGCGTTACAGTGAGCTACAGTAGCCAGCGCGTGGGCACGGTCGCCCCAACAGTGTCATCGCTGCCCTCATCAACATCTCACCAGGCGATGAAAGCTTGCGCAGTGGACGGTTCTAATCAAATGACGTACGTCCGTACTCTTTCGTCTGCTCCTCGTTCCTTTCTCCATCCTACGCGTTTACCTCAAAGTTCCAAGTTTTTTCACTCTCTCTCCATCACATCAATTTGTAACCGCTTGCATGGAGTATTAAATGTAGGTAAAAAAAAATAACTAATTACACAGTTTAGTTGAAAATCACGAGATGAATCTTTTGAGCCTAGTTGGTCCATGATTGGACAATATTTGCCAAATAAGACGAAAGTGGTACTATTCATCGGGTTGAAATTTTCTTCGATCTAAACAAGGGCCTATACTCACTGTCAGTTTTGGTGGACCTCCTCATCGTTTGCAGTTTTTTTTTCGGTCTCAATCTTTAAGTATAAGCTATAGTATCCGAACTTGCATACAACACATTACACACACGCACCCGCCCACTCACAACCCTAACAAACAAGCTAAATCTATAACCTATACTTAAACTTAAGAGTACACAGCTAAGAGATCTGGCATTCTCGCATGACAAGCACGTCACCTCTAGCTACTGTAAAACATTTGTGTGTAGGCCTCTTCAGTTGCAAATTTTTTTTACAAAATGATACTATAGCAAATTTCGTTGTTATTTGGCAATTAGTGTCAATCATGGTCTAATTTAGCTTCGTCTCGTCCATTTCGTCTAAACTATGTAATTAGTTTTATTTTTTTATCTATATTTAATGCTTCATGCATATGTCCAAAAATTCGATGTAACAGAAAATCTGAAAAATTTTATAATTTTTTTTGGAACTAAAGAGGGCCGAAGAAAACCTGAAATAAATTTGGAAAAAAACCCTGCGAGACACGCGAAGTTTAGAACCCGCGAACGGTCCCGTCCTCACCTTAAGCAGACCAACAGCTATCACTTCGATCCTCTGCTAGTCTCGTAGACCAGGAAACTCTCGAGCGATCCGTTGTCAAAGACTTTCATGCCCGCGAGCGTCACGTGGGTCAGTACGTCCGCGTCACGCTCCCTGTTTGCTCCGTAGTCAGAAGCAGCTTATGTTCGGTGTACGGTCCCTGACACACACACGACCTGTTTGCGCGGCACCTCCGATCCCTTGCGTGCATCTCGCGCCTCCTCTTCGGCCTTGCTATCCAGCACCAGAGCATGGAAGGTGGTTGGGTCAGCCAGCCAGCGACGCGCGCGCTGTCCGAGGGCGACAAGTGGATCGGAGGGTGTTGGCTTTTCTACCACGTCACAGTTCGCCAGCTACCTTTGTCAATTATCACCTTGCACACTTTTTCTCAGCAAAAAGTACTGCATGAATCTTTTCAGCCCTTAAAAACTAGTATTTTTTTAGTAATAACCCGCCAGCAGCTAGTTTCTAGTTTTTCGGGAAGTACCACATTTTGTCACGCCAACGCTCATGGCGCGACTCAACAACAACCATGGAATTCCATGCACATACGTGGAGCTGATGTGGACTGAAGTCATGCCGGACGAATTTGCGTGACTGAGTCACGCCATATATTTTGGCATGACGCACTACTACAAAAAAAAGATTTACCGTGATCTTTTCAAAAACCCTCCGAGGCTGGTAGGAATTTGAACCGCTTCAGTTAATATCTAGCATTAACTGAGACGGTCGCTTTTTATTAACCAAGACGGTTACGAGAAACTGCCTCGCAAAATCGATTTACGAGATAAGGCCCGCCTCGGTTAATACTCCCGAGGCCCAGAAAAAAGCCCAAATCCAATAGGCTATCGGGTATATATATATATATATATATATATATATATATATATATATATATATATATATATATATATATATATATATATATATATATATATATATATATATATATATATATATATATATATATATATATATATATATATATATATATATATATATATATATAGGTTAGGGTTTCACTCACTTCCATTTCACTCACCTAGCACGACGCCTTCTCTCCTCCCGCAGCCCGACTCCGCTCTCATCGTCCCCTCTCCCAGCCGGACGCGCCTTCTCCCCTCCTCTCCAAGTCGGCGCTCCCTCCTCTCCAAGTTGGCGGACGGCGGCCGGCGGTGCCCCCTCTTCTCCAACCCAGTAGCAGGCGACACCCACTCCTCTCCAACCCGGCGACCGGCAGCGCCCCCTCCCCTCCTTGCGCCCCATCCTCTCATACCCGGCGGCCGGCGGCGCCCTCTCCCCACCCCTCCCCTTCCCCATGCTAGATCCGGCGAAGAGGCCGGCTGCCGTTCCCGGATCCAGTCAGTTGGAGGCCGACCGTGCATGGATCTGCCGCACCCAGATCCGGTCAGAGCGGTATGTCTCTCTCTCTCTCTCTCTGTGTGTGTGTGTACCTCTCTCTCGCAACGCCCCCGGCTGCAGCGGCTCACGGAGCAGCGCCTGCTCCCCCAACGGCCGCAGCTGTCCACTACGTCCAAGCGTGGGCCCGGTGGCTGTGGCCTCTCCTTTGAACTCCTCCTTCATGCGGCGAGCTCCTTCGAGTGGTGGCGGTAGTGGCGAGATCGAGGAACTCCAGCGTGGATCCGGCGATGGGAGGCCAGATTCGACTGCGGGAGGCCAGATCCTGTGGCAGGCGACCTGATCCCGGTGCTATGCGCGAGCCGACGAGGATGCAGGCACCGGCGAAACGGCGGCGGCGGTAGGGGCACATGGATGGGCTCGCTGGGCCCATCGATGGGCCCACCGGGCTTATCCATGGGGTTTTTCTTTTTTTTATTTGATTAACCAAGGTAGGCATGAAACCACCTCGATTAATTCTTGATTTACTCTGACCTTCGATCGGAGGCATTTTGTTTCCCGCCTCCTAAAATCCAAAACGTCTGTCTCTGTTAAGATTATTGTAGTAGTGACGTGGTCACACCAAGTTGTTTGGCACGACTTGCCCGTATAAAATAGGCACGCGTGGCCGTCCATCTTGCTCATCTTTCCTCTTTCCTCCCTCCGTCACTCTCAAACCCGAGCTCATTCGCTCCCATGGCCCCAGCCGCTGCCCCTCACGCCTACACTACTATCTAAATCATTTTCGGAGGTGGGCACAGCGCCCGCCTCCAATACAACGCCTGCCTTAATCAAGCTTTCCAGAGGCAGGAGTTGTGCCCGCCTTCGTTAATCCATTAACGGAGTCGGGTGCCTTAACATGCCCAACTTCGTTAATGGTCTCTAGAAAACTTCGGGGATTCAAACCCAAGACCGGCCGTTCAGCACTAGTACCTCTTTACCACTACGCCACACAATCATTTGTGACCATATATAATATGCTATCTTTTTATATCAATATTTAGTAATCTTGTATTGAATATTTTGACTACTAAATGAACTCAAATGAAAAAATATTTAACTACAAAGTTTTAAATTTTATCAAGCACTACAACTTTGGTATATGATGTTTCTCCATCCAAGATAGTTTGAAAAATTTAAAAATTTAAATTTCAAAATATGTGAATTTAAAACAAAATTGAGACTCTAAACAACTTCAAATAAAAAACTTATCAACAACAAACATGTATTTCAGGCGGCCACCACAACTTTGGTATTAACTACGTGAACATTTGATGTCATTTAGGAATTCTAAATTTTGAATTTCAAAATCTATAAAGTTTGAACACATATTTAGCACTTTAAATGACTTCAAATAAAAAAACTTTTCAACTACAAAGTTGTAGACTGTAATGAGAACTATAACTTTTGTATATACCATGTCAACATCCGAGATTGTTTGATAGTTTTAAATTTCAAATTTCAAAATCCGTGAACTTACAACAATATTTTGGGACCCTAAATAGTTTTAATTCAAAAACTTTTCAACTACAAAGTTGTAGATCACATCAAGCGCTACATTTGGATACAAAGTTTGTCTTCATCCGTGTTCATATGAAAAAGTTATGAATTATTTTTTAATGCAACTATTTACAAAGGCGGACATCTTAAGACGCCCTCCTCCGAAAATCGATTTTAGGAGACAGACGCTTAGAACGACCGCCTTTGAAAATCATCGATTCACGGATACGAACGTCCTAAGCAACCGCCTCCGTTAATCGATGATTTTCGGAGGCGGTCATCTTAGAACACCTACCTCCATAGACGATTTTTGGTGATGGGCATTTTCCTGGAGCTCCTCTAACCATTTATGGAGGCGAGCGCTAGGTGTGCTCGCCTTCATTAATAATTTGGCCTATCTCGCAAAATTATTTTTGTAGTAGTGCTAGATCCGCCCTTCCCCTCTCCAAACCAAGCCTACGACTGATGGAAATCACTCGGGTAAGGTACCTCCTCCATCTCCTTCACTTGATTTGGGTCCTTGCCATGTATGTTGTTGGATTTGACGTGGTTAGTGTTTGGGCGTATTAGGTGGCAGTATGTATGAATGTATATCGATTGGGATAGATCAGGTGTACCATATCGTTTAGTTGGTGTATGGTTTCGTTTTCCCCACATATACATTTTGTTGCTTGCATGGTAGCCAAATTTATTTTGTTGATATATACATATTATATGAACATGTAGGAAAGATTCAAATAGATTTGGTATGTACTGGTCGTCATTTGCAATTGTGGTTTTGAGCTAATGTTAATCGGTGCTAATGGGTTGCTTCCTAGTTGTGACCTTTATATAGCTACTAGTTATGGCTTAGGGCTAATGATATACATTGTATACTAGATTTGAGATGTTCACATTGGCCATTGGTCTTGATCGGTTAGTTACTTGTGCATTTGCGGTTACTCCTTAGAGCTAATGAACGTGGTTGGTAGTTTTATGTTGTAGATAGTTCGATAGTGTTGTTTGGTTTTTTAGTGGTGGCACCGTAAATGAAGATGGTCAACTTGTTAAGATGAAGAAAGAATTTGCTAGATTTGAGAACCCACCTATTTTCAATGAAGTGGTCACTAGAGTTAGATTGCTTTTGGATGTTCCCGAGGATGGTTTTGAAGTGATGTTTTTGTGGTAGCTTCGGTGCTAGTGACAAAAGGGCTCATTATGTTCTCATGCCACTTAAGTCAGATGATGATTGGAAGTTTTACAAGGAATTAGTCAAGGGGGGTCTCAAGTGAATTGTTTGGAGGTCATAGTGGACGCACGCAATAGAGTTGAGGGTGAAAATGCCATCATGGAAGCAAGGGTAGATGCCAATGTGGGTCATGTTGATGAGGTCACCCAAGACGAGGCAATTGAGCAAGTAACCTAGGAGGACCTAGTTGAGCAAGTAGCCCAAGAGGTACCTAGTGCATCGCCTGAAGCAGCAAACTTGCACAGACTTATCCAGGGTATTGATTCGTGAGTTGGCCCAAGATTGTTGTGGTTATGATGAGGCTCTAGTCAATAATGACTATGAGGAAGGGATGTTTGAGCAGCAGGAAAGAGATAGAGAGGATGAACAAAGGGTGCTTAATGATACAGATGACGATGTCGACAACCATGACTTTTAGTGGTGTGGATGTGAAAGAGAGGTGGAGACTAGCGATCATCGAGAACCAGCTATAGAGGAAACAAAGGCGTTGCCCATCCCAACAAACTTAAATGGTGGGCGTACCCAACGGCGAGTGGCCGTGACTGGCAAGGCTATACCGCGCTTGACGTTGGAGGAGAGGAGGTCATTGGAAGATATATATGTCGTTGTTCCGGATGACCCATTGTTCGAGGACATTCATTTAACAAAGCATGTGTTCAATGAGGGTGGGCTGAGGTCCTTGGATCCAAAAGCCGATAGTGAGATCCAGTTCATCAATGAGGGTATGGTATTTGAAAGCCTTGAAGACCTAAAGCTCTAGCTCAAGGACTATTTAGCTAGGCACCACCATCCTTACAATGCCATCCACTTGTGTGCTTCCACTAGGTACACAGTTCGGTGCCAGTAGGGCTGCGCTTGGGACGTATGGGCACGTCCTGTTCCTAATGAGCAAGTGACCGTATTCACTTAGTACGTTTTCTTCTTTTTCTTCTCGTCAGTCCTAGCGCGTGCAGCAATTGGACGACTCCATAACACGAGGTACACGCCAAAGTTTTCTAGTCCAGCATAAAGTACAACATGCATTTTGTGACGAAATATAAAATGATATATAGGTGATAGTAACTACCTACTCTCTCTGTACCAATTAACTATTGCCCGTAGGTTTCCATGTCGAAAGTTTGACTCGATTGGTAGAAAATGTGTACAATATTTGTACCTCCAAATAAATTTATTAAAAAATTAGATTCAAATATCTATCTAATGATATTAATTATATACCATAAACATTAATATTTTTTTTATATATTTAGTCAAAGTTATTTCTCAAAAAATAAAAACGACAGATATTTATGAATAGAGAGAGTATTATGCTATACCAGCTAGCTGTACTATCGTCCTATCCTATATGAAAATCTCAACTGACAAACTGATTGATCTTGAATTCTCACCGTCTTTCAATTACATCACATCATTTTTTTTGGCAAACAGCATCCTGACCTATTCCACCTTTCTTTTTAATTTTACCACAGCACGCAAAGGAATCTTACTATATATGTTTATAAATTAACAACTTCTTACTATGATATATGTTTATAAATTAACTACTTCTTACTATGAATATATAAAAAAAACTTAGAGTAAACATACATATTGGGCATACGTTTTAACTGAAATATTGTGACATATAAATTGATAGTATAATTCTAAGCACTATACTTTTTTATTAAAATACTACTACATATATAATTCCGTGATAAATAAATTCAACATCTTAAGCATGGATGAGGTTAGTATGGACAAAAGGTAGCTGTGATCTCACTGGTCATTGAGATTTCATTAGAGTAAATGCTGATTATTAGACTTAAATATTAATATCCTTTTGAGCAATGTTAGAACAATTAATTGGCCCCGCACAGATCTCACCTCAAGCTTTACCACCAATCTTAAGCGTCGTGGTGCAGACTTAAATGACAGTTTATGGCATCGTAGTAATAAAAGTGTGCAGTCTACGATCTAAAATCCTTGTTTTTAATAAAATACAAAATAATAGTTTTGAGTAAAAGGTAGCTTTAATTTAACTTAAGGATAAACCATTTGTAACAACTAATAAGATCAAATTTTGAAAATCAAAATATATATTTATGACATCATGACACATGAGCTGCAACAAGTGCCACCGTAACTTAACTAAATGTTTCAATTATATGCATACTGAGGATAGCTGGAGCTGCCATACAGAGAGAGAAAAACTATGGATATTGATGGATAAAACATAGAGAGTAATTTGTAAGTTTATCACGACTAGATTGATATTACAAAGCATCTATATGTACACTGTGTTAGAAAATAAACAAAAAAGAGGGCACAATGATAACTAACTTTTTTTAGTTATAGGTACTAAGCACAAACTTCTAATACTTTTGTTTTCTAAGAACACGATGATAAACTAGTGATGCCGAATTCCAAGTCCGGATACTGTGTGATAGGTTTTATTGAAAATGTAAAAGTTAGTGCGCCTCAGCATCATCACAATTTTTGAAAGTTCAATTTAGTAAAAAGTTTAAAAATCCTAGTAAAAGTACAGATTTGAGTAACAAGGTACGGAATCCATACGAAACATAAAATATTTTTTCACTCCAAAGGATGAGTTCTAGAGTTAAGATACATTTTGCTTTTGACACATCTGAGGCAGCTATATATATATATATATATATATGTGTTACATTCATAAATAAGGTCCATAAAAAACAGTTAGCTGCTGTTGCCTTTATTAGACCAAGGAGCCTGAAATGCACGTGAACATGGTCTCAGGGCACTCACAATGCAAGACTTTATCATAGATTCAAAACTATTTATTACACCTTATTTATGGTATTTTGCTGATGTGGCAACATATTTATTGAAAAAAGAAAGAGAAAAAATAAGACTCCAAGTCTTATTTAGACTCTAAGATCACAATATTCGAGGTAATAAATAGCTTTATAATATATGATAGAGTCTACATTGTGAGTGCCGTCAGGAAGACAAAGCAGCTGGCTAGGCTTGTAGCATAGGGAAGCGTGTACGCTCCTCACCACCCGGGTCTACGAATCCACACTTTTGGAGGTATATTCAATGGAAGGGACAATTCGCAGTTCAACAACCAGCCTGCTTCTAGATTGGCTGCGTTCAGGTCATTGAAAAGTGCACGGTATATAAAAAAAATTCTCCGTCACATTAAATTTATTATACATATATGGAGTACTAAATGTGGATAAAATCAAAAACTAATTGCACAGTTTGATTGTACTTTGCGAGACGAACGTTTTAAGCCTAATTAGTCAACGGTTGGACAATTATTACCAAATACAAACGAAATGCTACGGTCTCATTACACGCTTGCTCTCTCTTCCTCTTTCCTCTATCTAATATTAAAAAGCGAAGCGTTTCTCCCAACTTGCTTTTTTTATTTTGCTCTCTCTCTTCCTCTTTCCTCTATCTAATATTAAAAAGCGAAGCGTTTCTCCCAACTTGCTTTTTTTTATTTTGCTCTCTCTCTTCCTCTTTCCTCTATCAAATATTAAAAAGCGTTTCTCCCAACTTGCTTTTTTATTTTCAAAATATCCCCGCGTTCGTCTGTCCATCCTGGCGTCCAAACGTACGAGCGTGACCATCTTTTTCTATCCCTTTGTCGCCTTTTCACATGGTTTCCAGATATATAGGGCCTACTCGCTGCTGCCTTCTGCAGCTGTTGCTGTTGGTTTTCTTCACCATTTGCTTGTTGCAGCAGCAGCCGCATTCCTGCTGTTATTTTTTCTTATTTTTTTTATTAACAAAGGCAGTCACTACCCCGCCTCGGTAAAACATGATTAACATTGATCTACTTCGTCCGTTCTAAATTATAAGACGTTTTGTCTTTTCTAGATATGTTGATTTTACTATGCATTTAAATATACACTGTCCAGATACATAGCAAAAATAATGTTTAAAAAAAGCCAAAACGTCTTATAATTTAGAACAAAGGGAGCATATGTACACTATGAAACACTGTTTATGGAAGCGATTTTCCTCTCTCCTCTGTCACAGAGTCGATGGGAGCAGGTGGAGCTGAAAAACTGCCCAGAGATTTTGCTACAGTGATTTGGCCAGAGAAGCCGGAGCTGCTTGGCCCTGTACAAGGGTCAAGGGGGCCTTGATTTCATTTGGACTCGCATCTCACTTATTAGCCATCGCATCATATGGATGCAAGCAATTATATCCACCAGCCAGCTCATCTTCTTCACTTACGTTTTCTTGTTTTCTTCTCGTCAGCCCTAGCGCCTGCAGCAGTTGGACGACCATAATCGACACAAGGGACACGCCAAAGTACCAGCATATGACGTCACGCAGACGAACTCCTATATAGCCTCCACTAATCTTGCCAATAGCACATTTTTTTTGCAGCCTATAACAAAATCCCGGCCGGCCTTGGGCCTTGGCCATGCACCATCGCTTAGCTGCAGATGGTGGAACTACATTATAGTGCTACGACCATAGGTCACGATGTATATATCTGACAATGCGATGGCAGACCAATTATATTTGGCCACTGACTGATATCAACCCATTGTTAACTCATCATATATAGGCCTTGGCCATGCACCACCGCTTAGCTGCAGATGGGTGGCACTAGATGCTCAGTGCTGCGACCATAGGCCACGATGTATCTAACTGCGCGATGACAGACCAATTTGGTCACTGACTGATATCAACCCATTGTTAACTCATCATAGGCCGAGTCAGCTGAACTTACCCTAAGGAAGTTGTATGAACAACTATTTTCTTAATTAAAAACCGTAACATTTCGCCTCTTATCCACAGTTGACGAGCCCCCTCGCCTGGACAGGTTGAGGTCGAGGCTGGTTAGAATAGCAAGTGTCTAGGCAAGTTAGAATAGCGCATGTTTAGGCACAGTATTCTAAAAATTGGAAAAGATGACCCGATTGCTGAATAACTCTCCGGGCTGCAATCATCCAGGTGACCATGCCACAAGTTGTACGCTTCATTGCAATGTATGGACATATTTGCTAGTCTAGCATAAAGTACAGTATGCACTGTATGATGAAATATAAAATGATATATAGGTGACAGTAACTACTTCCTCCGTCCCATTAAAAGTGACGTTTTTGACTTTTAGATACCGTGTTTGACCATTCGTTTTATTCAACTTCTTTTTACAAATTATAAAATAAATAAATCATTATTAAAGTATCTCTAATGATAAAATAAGTCATAATAAAATAGATAATATTCATATAAAAATTTTGAATAAGATGAACGGTCAAATAAGATGGCACGGAGTACAAAACATCACTTTCATTAGGACAGAGGGAGTACCTATTATGCTATACCAGCTAGCTGTACTAATCCATCATGGTTTCGTGCTATCCTATATGAAAATCTCGTCACAAGGTACAACTGACAAACCGATTGATCTTGAATTCTCACCATCTTTCAATTACATCACATCATTTTTTTTGGTAAAGCAGCATCCTGCCCTATTCCACCTTTTTTTTTTAATTTACCACAGCACAATGATCGGGGGTAACATGGTAATCCCCCTGATCACCTCCAACCACTCCTAAAGTCCTAACCTAACCGGGGGAACAGGGCTGCCGCCGGCTTCATGCAAGCTTGTCTCCACGGCTCCCGGTGAACCCTCATCTCGTCGGTCGGGGGTTTGCCGTGCTACTGATGGCCTTGTCGTCCCCTCGCACGTTCAACGGCCCCTGAGCCGAATCTTCGCTGAAGATTGCCTGAAAGCAAAGGAAACTTAGAGAAAAAACCTTCGCCGCGGGGGTTACGGTCCGCAGCGAGGGTCGAGAGACAGGCGGGGGGTCGAGCCGAGGTCGCCCTCCCCCAACAAAATACGTGATGAATGAGCCAAACACTGATAATGTCGGCCATCAATATTATTTCAGATAATGATTAAAAGCATTAGAGACATGGTGATTAGTTTGAATATTTTATCTGGGCATTTGCATTTTTATTTTATTTTCAATTTGTTAGAATAATTCATCCAAATTAAAAAATTACTTTGATTTTTTATTGATTTGAATATTTAAGTGATGTTAGAATTTTAATTTTCTAGTTTTTAGGTTTATTTCAAATATATTAGATTGTTTTAGTGAAACTAAAGTAGGCGGGGCCGGTGTGTGAGGGTGACATGTGGATTCAATCGGAGGGATCTTAGTTTTTTTGCTCTTAATTTCCTACCAAGTCGCAGTGCACCGACACCACTCTGCTTCTAGATTATCTCTTTGCATGCTCGCTCTCTCTTCCCCTTTTCTCTAGCGAAGCGTACATTTTTTTATTTCCTAAAATGTCCCGTCTGTCCGTTTCCATGCCTACTCCCTCCGTCCCAAAATATCTGTCGCTTTTGCTTCCTGAAAAAAACTTTGACAAAATATATTAAAAAATATTAATATTTATGATACATAATTGGTATCATTAGAAAGATCTTTGAATCTAGTTTTTTAATAAATTTATTTGGAGGTACAAATGTTACACGTATTTTCTACAAATCAAGTCAAACTTGTGGCATGAAAATAAAAAATGACGAATAATATGGGAGAGAGGGAATACCTCTGAGCGTACGAGCGTAACCATGGCTAATCATGTACTATGTGTACTTGCAAACCAGATATAATAAATAAACAACTTCGGATGCAGGTAATTAATTTCATTTGGACTCTCTGTACGTTTTCTTCTTTTTCTTCTCGTCATTCCTAGCGCGTGCAGCAGTTGGACGACTCCATGACACGAGGTACACTCCAAAGTTTTCTGGTCCAGCATAAAGTATACAACATGCATTGTGTGATGAAATATAAAATGATATATAGGTGACAGTAACTACCTATTATGCTATACCAGCTAGCTGTGCTAATCCGTCATGGTTTCGTGCTATCCTATAAGAAAATCTGATCGCAATCGACAACTGACAAACCGATTGATCTTGAATTCTCAACATCTTTCAATTACATCACATCATTTTTTGGCAAAGCAGCATCCTGCCCTATTCCACCTGTCTTTTTTAATTTACCACAGCACGCAAAGGGATCTTAGTATAAGTACTAATTGGAGGCCCCAAAATCTTAGTATTACTAATTAGAGGCCACTCCATGTTAATCCTTATGAGATGAGCTAAAAAAATAAATCTTAGAATATCTCATAATAATGAGAAAGATCTGGCTATCAATTCAGTAGACTGAAATAACCATTGATAGTAATAAACATTGGATCCATTTTTCTTTTAAACAATTACTCACCTATGCTGTTATGAAAGACAACATAAAATAAGCCCTAAATCTACATCTAAATTACCCATCTATCCATTTGATGGAACATAATCTAAAATAACGCATAAATTTACATGTAAATTACCCATGTATCCATTAAAATAATCTAAATTAACCTCTCTAAATTTGCATCTAAATTACTACTTCTACCATTGTTAAAAGTAAACTAAACTATCCTTCAAATCTAAATGTAAATTATTGACATCTGCTAATATGAAAAATATTTAAATAACCGTAAGTTACTCCCGTATGTGTTTATAAATTAACTACTTCTTACTATGAATGTATAAAAAAACTAACTTAGAGTAAACATGCATATTGTGCATACATTTTAATGGAAATATTGTGGCATATAAATTGATAGTCTAATTCTGAGCACTATACTTTTTTATTAAAATACTACTACATATGTAATTCAATGAAAAAGAAATTCAACATCTTAAGCATGGACAAAAGGTAGCTGTGGTCTCACTTGTCATTGAGATTTCATTGGAGTAAATGATGATTATTAGATTTAAATATTAATATCCTTTTGAGCAATGTTAGAACAATTAATTGGCCCTTCATAGATCTCACCACAAGCTTTATCACCAATTTTAAGCGTCTGGTGCAGACTTAAATGACAGTTTATGGCATCGTGGTAATAAAGTGTGCAGTCTATGGTCTAAAATCCTTATTTTTAATAAAATACAAAATAATAGTTTTGAGCAAAAGGTAGTTTTAATTTAACTTAAGGATAAACCATTTGTGACAACTAATAAGATCAAATTTTGAAAATCAAAATATATATTTATGACGTCATGACAC
The DNA here is from genome assembly GCA_038087645.1 of Saccharum hybrid cultivar R570. Lineage (NCBI taxonomy): Eukaryota > Viridiplantae > Streptophyta > Magnoliopsida > Poales > Poaceae > Saccharum > Saccharum hybrid cultivar. The sequence continues at coordinate 1,739,643 of JAQSUU010000730.1, read as the reverse complement.
ATGAGCTGCAACAAGTGCCACCATAACTTAACTAAATGTTTCAATTATATGCATATTGAGGATAGATGGAGGTGCCATGCAGAGAGAGAAAAGCTATGGATATTGATGGATAAAACATAGAGTAATTTGTAAGTTTATCACGACTGGATAGATATTACAAAGCATCTATATGTACACTGTGTTAGAAAATAAACAAAAAAGAGGGCACAATGATAACTAACTTTTTTTAATTATAGGTACTAAACACAAACTTCTAATACTTTTGTTTTCTAAGAACATGATGATAAGCTAGTGATGCTTATGTAACACCCAAAATTTGCATATCTTTCGAAATAGTGAAAATGATTTATTTACGCAATTTGGTGAGCATTAAACATAGGCAAAATAATTATTTTATGAAAATAAAATCAATTGTAAGGCAAGAAGCATATTGGTGCACTCATGCTGCTGCATTTGTTCTTATGTATTGTCTGGTTTTTGTTCCAAAAGCAAATGAATTCAAATCCCTTTTGAAAATGCCTCTGGAAAATTGATTTAGAAAAGAAAAAGGAAAAAACTTTCACTCCCTTGCAATCTGGCCCGAAGGCCTGTTTTCTTCTTTTTCGGCCCAATCCAGCAAGGGGAAGCCGCGGGCGCCTTTCTCACCTTCTCCTGCCGCCGACACGTGGGCCCGCGTCGCCACCGTCGTCTTCATCGAGCCGGACTCGATTCCAAGCAGAGCCCGACTCCGGTCTTGCCCTTGCCGCATCCTAGCGTGCTCCGCAAGCCATCTTGGCCATAAATAGCTAACTCCGCGTGCGCGCCGTCCCTTCCAAAACCCTAATTGAGTTCTCGCCCTCGCTAATAGCGCTCCGAGCCGCTGCAAGCTCGAGCAATCGCCGCCGCCGTCGGTCTCTCCAAAGCCGACCCTAATCCGCTCCGTAAGCTTCGTTACGGTCTTCGTAACGTTTCTACGACCCTTCCGAAACTTGTTTTCCTCAATTTTGTTGATTCCGTGGCTCTCAAACCGTCGCCGAACTTTGCAGGGGAGACTTCGCCGCCGGTCATCGTCGTGCCGCCGTTCCGCCCCGTCCCGACCGCCTTCATTTACGTGGGTAAGATCCCCGTGAATTTCTATTCCGTTTGGGCTTGGTCCCGAGCCTTTTCATTGCTCGTAGCCCGAGAACTAGTCATGCCGGTGAGCTCCGTCATTTTTCGGCCATGGCCACCGCCGTCTCGGCCTTCTTCTCCGGCCGAGCGCCGCCGGCGTTTTCCCCGCAACCGATCCGGTCCGTTGGATGTAGATCCGATGGCTCAGGATCAAAGATACCCCTTCGCGGGTAAAATTTATAAAGAGCCCCTAGACTTTTTCAGATTAGAACCCGCAGTCCTTAGCGTATTGTCTGAAATACGTTTTCGTGTTTTGAAAGCGTATTTTCTCCCGGATAAGTCAAAAATACGTTTTCAGGTATTTACAGTTTTGCCACTAGAATTGTTTTGGTCATAAAATCTTCGTTTTAACTCCGATTTGATCCGTTCAAGTTGCGTTAGGTTCGTATTTGCGAGCTCTACATGTTAGTGTAGTTGTACAGTTAGTTTTGATAATTTATTTTTCGAGGTTATAATTAAGTATTTATTTATCTATAGGAAATCTTAGAAAATTCATAACTTTCACGTTTTAACTCCGAATTTAGTGATCTTTGCGTCTGTGTGATCGTAGAAACGTGTAGAAGAGTTTTATAAGCTTTTATTACTGTTTTGCTACTGTTGGTGTACTGTTCTAATTATATCTCTTTGTTTGCTTCGTGTATGTTTGATTGGATGCATGTGTGTTGTTGATTGATGATCGAATATAGAAGGTGAGCAGTATTTGGATGATTCGGAGTATTACTTTGAGCCAAGTCAGCAGTATCACTTGGAGAGCTTTGATCACGGCAAGTATAACACAGGACTATCCTTGTTACCTATACATTGAATTGTCATACATATGCATGTGCTTACCTTGACAACCTTAGAAATTATAACTTAGTGATTGTTATCTTGATTCCTTGACAACCTTGGGAATGCATATGGGTAGCTATTGCTAGTGCTTAAACTAAGAACAATGATCTTGTAATTTGATTAATGGATTAAGCAATCAACTATTAAGATGATTTTATTATTGTTAAAAGGGGGCTAGAGCTTGTGTATTATTTTGATGCTCTGGTTTCTCTCCATAAGGACTTATCTGTAAGTGATAACCGGGATATACAGTACAGCTGTGAGGGCTATATGGCTCTGGCTTTAGTTGTTCAAGAGACCTTTTCTAGCTTGTTAGAGGTTACCTTAAATGACGTAAGAATGGCTTGCCATGTTGGGTGTAGTCCGAGCCCCTGGCCTAGTGTGTATAGGCTGCGGTTGTTGTGCCACAGGGAAGGGGGGTTCTACTTCTGCCTGCCGAGTGAAATCTAATGGCCCTAACTTGTTAGACGAACTTTTGAGTGGCTTTATATGGTTCTCGGGTGTTTGGGCTTGATCTCCCCACTCATTTGGAAATCATGACTTACAGTGAAAGTGTACACCTCTGCGCAGAGTTAAAAACTGGTATACTAGCCGTGCTCACGGATACGAGCGGCCTTGGGGATTCTTATGGAATAGTTGATCACCATTATTATATCATGCTTAATTATTGTTGATTATTATTATGCTCATGTTAATGCTAATCATTATCCTTATTACAATTGATCATTGGTTCTTTAATGGGAAGTGGTTTATCTTGATGCTACTCAATTGCTAATATATGATTAAAAAGCTAAACGCAGTTAAACAGTGTCTAGCCTTTTTGAGCCTCATGAACCCTGTGTTATATTTGTGGAGTTCGACATGGACTCACCCTTGCTATTTCCACCATAACAGATGAAGATAATGAGGAAGATTATCGGAATGAGTACTAGTCTTGGTGTCAACCAGTCAACCGTGTCCCTGTGTGGAGTTTCCGCTGAAGAATTACTACTAGTTATTATTACCTATCGTTCAAGACTATGTCTTAAATACTTATTCGTTATGTAATAAGCACTGTGATGATACTTTGTAATTTGTCAACTTATGTGTGCGACTGTTTCCTGGGGCGCACATGAGTCTTTTATGCATCCTATTTTTGTCCTTAAAAATGGGTGTGACAGATTGGTATCAGAGCCGTGTTGACTGTAGGACGCAAGCCTAGTTAGAATGGTCGTTAATAGCCTTCATATTTTACTTAAATTCATGCTTCCTCTTTTCACCTTGTTAATTACTAAAGTTTCATGCTTCCTCTACTTTATTCCATTGAGAAAATACATTGATTCTATCTAATCTATGTCAAAATTTTATAGATGCCTCCTCATCCCCGTTTGTCAGCTGCACAGTACGTTGCTCGTTTCAAACCTCAGGAGCCGTATGAAGATGGTGAGCAAGAGCTATCTGATGTTGAATCAAGAGTTGGTGATACACCAATGGAGGATGTAGTTATGGGATGGACTACAAAGTTTCATATCATGGTTCCTAAAGCTGATGCTTTCTTCCATGACATGTTGACAAGAACCTTGGACAACTACTACTATGACTGGGAAGCTACGTTGGAGTATCGTAGTGCAGAGTATAGTCATCCATGGATGGATTCCTATTGGGAAACGGAGTTATGGGTTAAGAAAAGGGATCCTACCACTAAGGAGCCTAAGGTGGAGTCAAAGTTCATTACCAGAGTGAGCCGGGCAACTGTGGAGATAAGCATGGAGGATGTCGCTTTCAATGCATTTGTTTACTACCATGGTCTACGCTCGGACAAGACGTTAAAGGGTGCACTCCGGCATTTTCCTTGTTTCATACATGACAAGGGTATTTGGACCGTGCCGCCTGCAGATGATTCCTCCTTGACTTTACAAGCTACGGTGGGATTAGCTCGTGAATTGGCTCTCCATGAGGTGGATTTGAAGGATGAGTTGCTGAAGGAAAAAGAACTTAAGGAGCAAGCTTATAAGGAGATTGACCAATTAAGAGCGGAGTTAGGTCGTCCCAAGATTTATGAGAAGCTTAATTAGGCAATAGGAAAAATCCCTATGTAATAGGAACGATAGTAGTTGCGAGTTAACTTTAAGTTTGGATTGTTTTAAGAGTCAGTTTGTGGTGTGAACAATTGTGTGATTGATGGATTGTTATTATGATAATGTGTGATTTGGATCTTTGTAATGTGTGCTGGAGTTTTGTAGACATGCCTACAAGTTCCATGGTTAAGAATATTAAGTTTGATCAAAATATATTAGTTGAATATGAGGTTAACTTAGTTCTGTCCTTTGCTGATTTTTGGATCAGTCTGGGATGTTTTAGAAATAACTTAAAATCCGTTCATGAGAAATTTAAGAAATTTTACTGGGAATAATTAGACTTCTATATCTTTCCAACCTCACAAGAATCACTTTAATATCTATTCTAAGCTAAGAGATATACCTGTTCCAAGTTGGAGTTACTGCACAGTCTGGAATTCTGAAACAGTTTCGGTTAAGTTCAGTTTTTGGCCAATTTATTGACAGAATCAGAAAAAGTGTTGTGAATAAAAGTTGTAGATAATTTTGAAAGCTTTCCAACCATGTAAAGATCATCTGAATTGGACGTCTGTAGCTCGAGATATGACAGTTTTACTGAGTTGCTGAAATTGGAGCTCGTCCAGAAAAATCAGATTTTGCTTATCTATTGAATACATCATCTCGGATCGTACTGAATTTCAATTTCTGTGTTTTTGGAAACAGATGTCAGGCAGAGGTCGTGGCAGAGGTCGTGGAGGTGCTAACATACCCATTACTATGGAGGAACTTATGCAAACTCAGAATCAGATGATGCAGATGTTTATGCAGCACATGCAGAACAATCCCGCTGCAGGAGGACCACCGCCTGTGCAAGTGAGGGATAAGCGTGGAGAATTTTTAAAGGGACGCCCTCCAGTGTTTTCTCATGCTGCTGATCCTTTAGAGGCAGATGATTGGGTGAGGGCAGTGGAGAAACAACTGAATATAGCCCAATGCAATGATATGGAGAAGGTGTTATATGCATCTGGTCAGTTACAGGGGACACCTCAGACTTGGTGGGAGTCGTATCAAGCTGCACGCCCTAACAATGCTCCTCCTATCACTTGGAATGAGTTTGTTAGAGATTTTCGAGCTCGTCATATTCCTGAAGGTATAATTGAGCTGAAGCAGGAAGAATTCAGAAACCTTAGGATGGGACAGATGAGTGTTAGTGAATATCATGACAGATTTACCCAGTTGGCTCGCTATGCTCCTAATGAAGTGAGAGAAGATGCGGACAGACAACGTCTCTTCTTGAAGGGAATTTATTATGATCTTCGATTGCAGTTGAAGGGGAACAACTATGCTAGTTTTCAAGAGCTGGTAAATAAAGCTATTGTGCTTGATAATGAGCGCAGAGAGATGGACAGGAAGAGGAAAATGAAGGTACAAAGCTCAGGAAGCAACAACCGTCAGCGCACTAATTCTCAGCATGGTTTCCATCAGAAGTTTCAGGGACCGGTTAGTCAATGGAATCGCAATCCGAATCAGAGATGGTCCCAGAATTGGCAAGGTAATCAGTCACAACAGCGTTCATCATATCCACAACGTCAACAGTATCAGCAGACTGGGCAACAGACTCCTCGCACTGGGAATTCCAATGTTACTCCCATGAAGAATAGTGCTCCCAGCACGCCTACTAGATGCTTTGTCTGCGGTAAAGAGGGGCATATGTCTTACCATTGTCCTGAGAAGCAGAATCAGCAGACTCCTCAGAGCCAGAAGAGCAACCAGAAGCAATCTGGTACTGGAAGGGTGAATCACGTGTCTTCTGATACAGTTCATGATGCACCAGAAGTTATGATTGGTACGTTCAATGTACATTCCACTCCCGCAACTGTTCTTTTTGACTCTGGAGCATCTCATACATTCATATCCAACATTTTTGTTAAAATGCATAGTATACCCATGCTAGCTATGAAAGAATCTCTCTTAGTAAATTCACCTGGAGGTACCATGCAAACTAGTAATCGTTGTCTTCCAATTAGTATGGTATTAAGGGGAGTAGAGTTTAAGATAACTCCTATAGTGTTGAGGACATCTGGTATTGATGTGATATTGGGTATGGACTGGATGAAGCAAAATCAGGTAGAGATTCAGTGTCAGCAGAAAGTGGTAGTTGTGAATGCGCCTAATGGAGATAAAATCAATGTGGATGTAGCAGTGCAGAAGCAACCAACCGCTGTGGTGAATCAGCTTGAAGATACTATTAAGGAGAATTCAGTGATTGAGGAATTTCTGGATGTCTTCCCTGATGAATTGCCAGGTATGCCACCTGACCGAGACATTGAATTTCTTATTGAATTACTTCCTGGAACTGCACCTATAGCCAAACGACCATATAGGATGGGAGTAGATGAATTAGAAGAACTTAAGAAACAAATTAAAGAATTACAAGAAAAAGGTTTTATTAGACCTAGTTCATCACCTTGGGGAGCACCAGTTATTTTTGTTGATAAGAAAGATGGTGGTCAGAGGATGTGTGTTGATTACCGGTCACTAAATGAGGTAACTATCAAGAATAAGTATCCTTTGCCCAGGATTGATGACTTGTTTGATCAGTTGAGAGGTGCTTGTGTGTTCTCTAAGATTGATTTACGTTCTGGATATCATCAGTTGAAGATTCGTGTTTCTGATATTCCAAAGACAGCTTTTACTACAAGGTATGGATTGTATGAGTATACTGTAATGTCATTTGGATTGACCAATGCACCTGCATACTTTATGTACATGATGAATAAAGTGTTCATGGAATATTTGGATAAGTTTGTGGTAGTGTTTATTGATGATATACTGGTATTTTCCAAGATAGAGGTAGAGCATGCTGAACATTTGAGGTTGGTATTGCAGAAACTTAGAGAGCATAAATTGTATGCGAAGCGAAGTAAATGTGAGTTTTGGTTGAAGGAAGTTTCTTTCCTTGGTCATATTGTTTCTAATGGAGGGATATCAGTGGATCCAGGTAAAGTAAAGGATGTATTAAATTGGAAACCACCTATTGATGTTAGCGAGATTCGTAGTTTCTTGGGATTAGCTGGATATTACAGACGGTTCATTGAAGGGTTTTCTAAACTTGCTAAACCTATGACATCTCTGTTAGAGAAGAATGCCAAGTTTGTGTGGTCAGATAAATGTCAAGCTAGTTTTGAGGAGTTGAAAAAGAGGTTGACTACAGCGCCTGTTTTGGTTTTGCCAGATTTGAGTAAGAAGTTTTCTATTTATTGTGATGCTTCTCGTCAAGGTTTGGGATGTGTTCTTATGCAAGAAGGCAGAGTTGTGGCTTATGCATCTAGGCAGTTGAGAAAGCATGAGTTGAATTATCCTACACATGATTTGGAGTTAGCAGCTGTAGTTCATGCTTTAAAGATTTGGAGACATTATTTGATTGGACATAAGAGTGATATATACACTGATCATAAGAGTTTGAAGTATATTTTCACTCAGTCAGATCTGAATTTGAGGCAACGCAGATGGTTAGAGTTGATTAAGGATTATGATATTGAGATACACTATCATCCTGGTAAGGCTAATGTAGTAGCTGATGCTCTTAGTAGGAAAAGCTATGTCAATGAGATACGGACATTGTCTATGACTAGTGAGTTATGTGCTGAATTTGAATATTTGAATTTGGGAATTGTTACTAATACAATGGAATTAGTGATAGAGCCTACCTTAGAGCAAGAAATTTACAAGGGGCAGTTGAAGGATGAGAAACTAAAGAAGATAGCGGAAGATATAGTGATTGGTAAGTCACCAGGCTTTCGAATGGATGATAATGGAATTTTGTGGTTTGGAAAGAGGCTGTGTGTACCTGAGGATCAAACTGTTAGACAAGCAATTCTTCGCGAAGCTCATGAGTCAGCTTATTCTATTCATCCTGGTAGTACTAAGATGTATTTGGATCTGAAACAGAAATATTGGTGGGTTGGATTAAAGCGAGATGTGGCTGAGTATGTGGCATTGTGTGACACTTGTCAGAGAGTGAAAGCAGAGCATCAGAGACCTGCTGGATTGTTACAACCAATGAAGATTCCTGAATGGAAGTGGGAGGAAGTTGGTATGGATTTTATAGTAGGGTTACCTCGTACTCAGAAAGGTTATGACTCTATTTGGGTGATAGTAGATCGATTAACTAAAGTTGCTCATTTTATACCAGTTAAGACTACTTACCATGGACCAAAATTGGCAGAGTTGTATATGGAGAGAATAGTCTGTTTGCATGGAGTACCAAAGAAGATTGTATCTGATCGAGGATCGCAGTTTACGTCGCATTTTTGGAAAGCTGTGCATGAATCATTGGGAACAAAATTGAATTTTAGTACAGCATATCATCCACAGATAGATGGACAGACTGAAAGGACCAACCAGGTATTAGAGGATATGTTGAGAGCTTGTGCATTGCAATATGGAACTAGTTGGGATAAGAGTTTGCCTTATGCAGAATTCTCTTACAATAACAGTTATCAACAGAGTCTTAAGATGGCACCGTTTGAAGCTTTGTATGGACGTAAGTGTAGAACTCCATTGTTTTGGGATCAGACAGGTGAATCTCAGGTGTTTGGTACAGATGTTCTTAGAAACGCAGAAGATCAAGTGCGAGTGATTCGTGAGAATTTGAGAGTAGCACAGTCTCGTCAGAAGAGTTATGCTGACAATAGAAGAAGAGATTTAGTTTTTGAGGTAGGTGATTATGTTTATTTGAAGGTGTCACCTATGAAAAGTGTGAAGAGGTTTAACATGAAAGGTAAACTAGCACCAAGGTATGTTGGACCATTTAAAGTTATTACTAGACGTGGGGAAGTTGCTTATCAATTAGAGTTGCCTGAGAATTTATCTGGAGTACATGATGTGTTCCATGTTTCACAACTTAAGAAGTGTTTGCGTGTGCCTGAGGAGCAGATACCTCTAGAAGAGTTGACTGTTAAGGAAGATCTTACATATGAAGAGTTTCCGATCAAGATTTTAGAAACTGCTGAGAGAGTTACTCGAAGTCGGGTTATTAAGATGTGCAAGGTGCAGTGGAATCGATATTCAGAGGCAGAGGCAACTTGGGAAAGAGAGGATGAATTGAGAAAATCATATCCGCAGTTGTTTGAGTAAGCAGTCCAATCTCGAGGACGAGATTCTTTTAAGGGGGGTAGAATTTGTAACACCCAAAATTTGCATATCTTTCGAAATAGTGAAAATGATTTATTTACGCAATTTGGTGAGCATTAAACATAGGCAAAATAATTATTTTATGAAAATAAAATCAATTGTAAGGCAAGAAGCATATTGGTGCACTCATGCTGCTGCATTTGTTCTTATGTATTGTCTGGTTTTTGTTCCAAAAGCAAATGAATTCAAATCCCTTTTGAAAATGCCTCTGGAAAATTGATTTAGAAAAGAAAAAGGAAAAAACTTTCACTCCCTTGCAATCTGGCCCGAAGGCCTGTTTTCTTCTTTTTCGGCCCAATCCAGCAAGGGGAAGCCGCGGGCGCCTTTCTCACCTTCTCCTGCCGCCGACACGTGGGCCCGCGTCGCCACCGTCGTCTTCATCGAGCCGGACTCGATTCCAAGCAGAGCCCGACTCCGGTCTTGCCCTTGCCGCATCCTAGCGTGCTCCGTAAGCCATCTTGGCCATAAATAGCTAACTCCGCGTGCGCGCCGTCCCTTCCAAAACCCTAATTGAGTTCTCGCCCTCGCTAATAGCGCTCCGAGCCGCTGCAAGCTCGAGCAATCGCCGCCGCCGTCGGTCTCTCCAAAGCCGACCCTAATCCGCTCCGTAAGCTTCGTTACGGTCTTCGTAACGTTTCTACGACCCTTCCGAAACTTGTTTTCCTCAATTTTGTTGATTCCGTGGCTCTCAAACCGTCGCCGAACTTTGCAGGGGAGACTTCGCCGCCGGTCATCGTCGCGCCGCCGTTCCGCCCCGTCCCGGCCGCCTTCATTTACGTGGGTAAGATCCCCGTGAATTTCTATTCCGTTTGGGCTTGGTCCCGAGCCTTTTCATTGCTCGTAGCCCGAGAACTAGTCATGCCGGTGAGCTCCGTCATTTTTTGGCCATGGCCACCGCCGTCTCGGCCTTCTTCTCCGGCCGAGCGCCGCCGGCGTTTTCCCCGCAACCGATCCGGTCCGTTGGATGTAGATCCGATGGCTCAGGATCAAAGATACCCCTTCGCGGGTAAAATTTATAAAGAGCCCCTAGACTTTTTCAGATTAGAACCCGCAGTCCTTAGCGTATTGTCTGAAATACGTTTTCGTGTTTTGAAAGCGTATTTTCTCCCGGATAAGTCAAAAATACGTTTTCAGGTATTTACAGTTTTGCCACTAGAATTGTTTTGGTCATAAAATCTTCGTTTTAACTCCGATTTGATCCGTTCAAGTTGCGTTAGGTTCGTATTTGCGAGCTCTACATGTTAGTGTAGTTGTACAGTTAGTTTTGATAATTTATTTTTCGAGGTTATAATTAAGTATTTATTTATCTATAGGAAATCTTAGAAAATTCATAACTTTCACGTTTTAACTCCGAATTTGGTGATCTTTGCGTCTGTGTGATCGTAGAAACGTGTAGAAGAGTTTTATAAGCTTTTATTACTATTTTGCTACTGTTGGTGTACTGTTCTAATTATATCTCTTTGTTTGCTTCGTGTATGTTTGATTGGATGCATGTGTGTTGTTGATTGATGATCGAATATAGAAGGTGAGCAGTATTTGGACGATTCGGAGTATTACTTTGAGCCAAGTCAGCAGTATCACTTGGAGAGCTTTGATCAAGGCAAGTATAACACAGGACTATCCTTGTTACCTATACATTGAATTGTCATACATATGCATGTGCTTACCTTGACAACCTTAGAAATTATAACTTAGTGATTGTTATCTTGATTCCTTGACAACCTTGGGAATGCATATGGGTAGCTATTGCTAGTGCTTAAACTAAGAACAATGATCTTGTAATTTGATTAATGGATTAAGCAATCAACTATTAAGATGATTTTATTATTGTTAAAAGGGGGCTAGAGCTTGTGTATTATTTTGATGCTCTAGTTTCTCTCCATAAGAACTTATCTGTAAGTGATAACCGGGATATACAGTACAGCTGTGAGGGCTATATGGCTCTGGCTTTAGTTGTTCAAGAGACCTTTTCTAGCTTGTTAGAAGTTACCTTAAATGGCGTAAGAATGGCTTGCCATGTTGGGTGTAGTCCGAGCCCCTGGCCTAGTGTGTATAGGCTGCGGTTGTTGTGCCACAGGGAAGGGGGGTTCTACATCTGCCTGCCGAGTGAAATCTAATGGCCCTAACTTGTTAGACGAACTTTTGAGTGGCTTTATATGGTTCTCGGGTGTTTGGGCTTGATCTCCCCACTCATTTGGAAATCATGACTTACAGTGAAAGTGTACACCTCTGCGTAGAGTTAAAAACTGGTATACTAGCCGTGCTCACGGATACGAGCGGCCTTGGGGATTCTTATGGAATAGTTGATCACCATTATTATATCATGCTTAATTATTGTTGATTATTATTATGCTCATGTTAATGCTAATCATTATCCTTATTACAATTGATCATTGGTTCTTTAATGGGAAGTGGTTTATCTTGATGCTACTCAATTGCTAATATATGATTAAAAAGCTAAACGCAGTTAAACAGTGTCTAGCCTTTTTGAGCCTCATGAACCCTGTGTTATATTTGTGGAGTTCGACATGGACTCACCCTTGCTATTTCCACCATAACAGATGAAGATAATGAGGAAGATTATCGGAATGAGTACTAGTCTTGGTGTCAACCAGTCAACCGTGTCCCTGTGTGGAGTTTCCGCTGAAGAATTACTACTAGTTATTATTACCTATCGTTCAAGACTATGTCTTAAATACTTATTCGTTATGTAATAAGCACTGTGATGATACTTTGTAATTTGTCAACTTATGTGTGCGACTGTTTCCTAGGGCGCACATGAGTCTTTTATGCATCCTATTTTTGTCCTTAAAAATGGGTGTGACAGCTTAATTCCAAGTCCGGATACTGTGTGATAGATTACGTATCATGCCTTTTTTATTTTTCCTACGCATATATGTGGCAAGGATATTTCATTATTTTTTCCGACAACAAGAAAGGTTTTATTGAAAATTTAAAAGTTAGTGCGCCTCAGCATCATCACAATTTTTGAAAGTTCAATTTAGTAAAAAGTTTAAAAATCCTAGTAAAAGTACAGATTTGAGTAACCAGGTACGGAATCCATACGAAACATAAAATAATTTTTCACTCGAAGGGATGAGTTCTAGAATTAAGATAAACACATTTGGAGGTCGGACCCACCCGGTGCATTTGATGTCTTGGCTGGCTAGCTAGGTGCATGCATATATATGTTACATTCATAAGAGCAAGAGCAATAATTTCGCCCGCTGCTGGCGAAATGAATCCAGCGTGGACAGCATGCAGTACTCTCTCTTGCTCTTCTCTCTCCTGGGACGGCAACGTGCAGCCATAGGAGCCAATGAAAAACCAAGAAACGCGCAGCACAGTGCTCTTCGTCCGCTTTTGGCCGGCGCATCACCAAACGCTCGCTCCACTCTCTCTCCTACTTTCTCTCTCCTCCATGTCAGATACCGCCCGCTCCCCGCCCATCATAATACTTGCTCTAAATGAGGTCCATCCAAAACAGTTAGCTCCTGTTGCCTTTATTTGACCAAGGAGCCCGAGATGCACGTGGAAATGGTCTCAGGAAGGCAAAGCAGCTGGCCACACTTGTAGCATAGGGAAGCGTGTCCGCTCCTCACCACCCGGGTCTACGAGGCAATTCTATAATTGAGATGTGTCTTTTTTTTTCTTGAAGGGGACCCAGTGCAGCTGGAGTATAAGGACTTTTGAACCATATGAATGCAAAAATTGAGGAATAGAGAAAAATATGAGAATTCTGTATAAGTACAGTTGCAAAAAAAGAGAAATAGAAAATATAAGAATTTTTAACAAATGATTGTTTGGATAGATAATAAGAAAAACGTAGAAATCCTAAAGAATTTTTAAGCCAGATAAAGTCATCCCTTTTCACTACTTGGTCAAACAAGGCTAAAATCTCTTCTATAGCCAACCGACAATAAAGTTGTCCCTTTTCACTACTTGGTCAAACATGGCTAAAATCTCTTCTATAACCCACCGACAATTGGGCCCCACATGCCAGAACCACCATTAACTAGCAACAGCATTGAATTTTACCAAGATGTTTAAGAGGAATGCTAAGTTTCCTGCAGTTTTCCTCTAAAATGACAGGCACAGGAAAAATTCCTATGCTACTTCGATGCCCCTTCCTATGAACCAAAGTAATGAACAGTAGAAATTCATATAGGGCTTTCAATCCTACATTTTTCTCCATTTTCCTATGAACCAAAGGAGGCTTAACTATATAAGTGTATAAATTAGGATCTGTTTGGTTGGCTAAATCAATTGCATGGGTTATGATATTCCAACTTTTAGTAGCACTTGGTATGAGTGCAAATATGTTCACGTGACAGGATACCAGTTTGAATATAGTAGTGTTGTGGCTGTTACCTGCGCCACTGAGCATATTTCAGCAAGAACTCGTAATAAAATGACTAGGGCAATCTCACATTACTGGTGGGGTGGTTTAGCAAATTTCCGAGCCATCCATTGGAGGCGTTGGCAGAACCTTACCCTCCCAAAATGCTGAGGAGGTATGGGCTTTAGAGGCATAAAACACTTCAATCTAGCTATGATGGGGAAGCAAGGTTGGCGGCTAGTGACCTATCCTGAGTCTTTGTGTGCATGGGTAATTAAGGGGAAGTGCTACCCCAATGGAGATTACCTGTCGGCCAAAAAGAAGCGGAACTCATCACATACCTGGCACCGCATCAGCAATGGCGAGTCCACGAATATCTGGCATGATCACTAGATTCTAGGAGCAGTTATTCGTAGGCCAATTTGACCTAAGCCAGGTGCGTCGTCAGTACAGATTAGCGAAGTCCCATCAGCTGATGGCTAGTCTTGGAATGATGAGGCTCTTGAGATCAACTTGCTGGATATGGATGCACAAGGGGTCAGAAGAATTCCTCTAGGACGAAGACGGGAGGATTTCTGGGCATGGTCGGGGCAGCGTAATGGCATTTACTTAGTCCGTTTAGCCTATCGCCTTCTGGTGGAACAGGAAGTGCAAGAAAGGGATCATGGAGCAGGCGCTGCCTCTCACTCGGCTGCTCTTAATGATCCCCATTGGCAGCGACTAAGGAGATGCAAAGTGCCACCCAAGGTAAAGGTTTTCTGGTGGAGAGTATCCCATGACTTTATACCTTGTAGAGCAAATCTCCATCGTTGACATATTGAGCAAATAGATGTGTGAAGCTTCTGTGGCAATGGTGAGGAGTCGAGTTATCATGTTTTGACACAGTGTACGTATGCTGTCAGTTTTTGGGAGAAGCTCAAAACTCTCATGGGTATCAAAGTCCCGGAACTAAATCTGAGAACCTGGACAAGGGACTTGTTGGATACTTCTTGTTGTAAAGATGGAGACCGAGAAGTGACCTTGTGTGGTATGTGGTCACTTTGGAACTACAGGAATGATCGGCGACATGGAAAATCACCGATCAAACCAAGTCTAGTGGTGGAGTGGGCGCTGGAGGCATGCTTCCACCTATCAACTAGCTCCCATACTCTAGAAGATGGGAGACGACCGACACAGCAAGATGAGAGATGGTGGAAACCAGATGAAGGTTTTTTAAAAGTCAACATAGATGGGGCCTTTGTGTAGGACTCATGTGAGGGAGTAGTTGGAGCAGTGGTGCGCGGTGTAACACCCTAAAATTTTGAGAAATTTAAAAAAATAGGTAAATATGATTTTTATGCAATTTTGTGGGCATACAAACTTAGAATAATAATAATTTTTATTAACTTAAAATCAAATATATGGGTAGGAACATGTTTGTGCACTCATGATGTTGCATTTGAATTTTTGTATTGAGTGGTATGATTCAAATTCAAAAGAGGATTTAAAATAATTTGAAAATGCTTTGAAATATTTGAAAAGGAAAAAGAAAAGGAGTTGTATTTTCTCTTCTCAGTTTTCGGCCCGGTTCAGTCTGCAGCCCACCCTCGCTCGCGGCCCGCTCGCCCTCCTCTCGCGCACGGCCGTCTTTCTTTTCCCCGCCTGGGCTGAGCATCGCGAGCCCAGCAAGCCGCTGGCCCAGTTCGCGCGAGCGCGCGCCGCCTGCCTTCTCTGCGTGACGCTGACGCCACGGGCCCGCGTGTCAGACACCTTCTTCCTCCCCACGCCGCGCCCGATTTCTTTCCTTGCTTCTACCGATCGAATTCGCCTCCGAATCTTCTTCCTTCCTTATTTGGAGCGCCTTCGGGCTATATAAGTCGCATGCCATGCTCTGCCGCATCCATCTCATCTTCTTGTAGCCGCTATGGTGCTCAGGAGCTCGGTCACCGCGAGCGTGAGCCCTAGCCGCCGCCATTCCGAGCCGCGCGTCTCCTTTGGTCCGTCCTCGGCTCCGTTTTCGCGCGAGGTGAGCTCGTTGTGCTCCGCTCTCCCTCTCCGTGTTTTCCTTTCTCTGAATCGTGCCCGGCAGCGTGGTAACGCAAGATCTGGCCATGGCGCCGCCGTGTTCGCTCGCCGCCGGCGGTTTTTCCCCGCCGTCGCCGCCAACAGTAATCGTGGGCCGTCCGATCTTGGATCGACTGTCCAGATTAGAAGATACCGGTTCGGCCAGCAATTTTGCTAAAGAGACCGTGTGTTTTTCTATTATAGAACCCGCAGTCCACAACGTAAAATCCGAAGTCGTTTTATCCTTTTGAAAGCGTATTTGGTCTCGGTAATTCCAGAATACGTTTTCACTTATTTACAGTTTTGCCACTGAGTTAGTTTTAGACATAACTTCTCCGTTTTAACTCCGATTTGACCCGTTCAAATTGCGTTAGATTCGTATTTGTGAGCTCTACATGTTAGTAGTACTGTACAGTAGGTTTGTGATATTTTATTTTAGAGTTTGAATTAAAGTAATTATTTTTCTATAGGAAATCTTCGTAAATTCATAACTTCATCGTTTTAGCTCCGTTTTTCGTGATCTTCGCGTCTGTGTGATCCTAGCGAGTTGTAGATTCATTTTAAAGACTTTTTATCTTATTTTATTACTGTTGGTGTACTGTTATAATTATAGTCTTGTTTGTTTATGCATGATTGTTCTGGATGAATGTTGTTGCTATTGTTGATCGAGTATAGACGGTGAGCAATTCGTTGGGGATCAGGAGTTTTTCTATGAGCAAGATCATCAGGACCAGTTTGAGCAAGGCAAGTATAGCATGGGATTATCCTTGTTGTCCTATTCATATTAAGCAAATAATATCATTATGCATATATTTCCTTGTTAAGGATGACTTAATGTTGATCTTATTCCTTGATACCTATTATATTACATGGAATAGTAGTGCTAGTGCTTAACATGGACTATGATCATGTAATTTGATTAATGGGATATGCAATAAATATTAAAAGATGACTTTTTATTACTGTCTAAAGGGGACTAGAGCATGGGGTTATTTTGATGCTCTCGTTACTCTCCTTAAGGACTTATCTGTAAGCGAACATCCGGGACTTACAGTACAACTGTGAGGGCTATATGGCTCTGGCTTTAGTCATATAGAAGGACCTTTTCTAGCTTGTTAGTGGTAATCCTTTTTAGCGTAAGAATGGCTTGACGAATCGGGTATAGTGCGGCCTCTGTCCTTATGAGTATAGGCTGCGTGTTATTATGCCATTTGGAAGAGGGGCTCTACATCTGTTTGCCGAGTAAATTTAATGGCCCTAACTTGTTAGACGAACCTTTGAAAGACTTTATAGTGTTCCCCTGCCTGCTCACCTTGGAAGTGTTTTGGGAGTAATTAACCCGGGCATATGGGCGACACGACTCACAGTGAAAGTGTACAACCTCTGCAGAGTGTAAAACTGGTATATCAGCCGTGCTCACGGTTACGAGTGGCCTTGGACCCTTATGGAATAGTTGATCATTAATAATGAATATGTTTTTGCTATTCGTTAATCATTTCACATGGATCATATGTTTATTGTTTATATTGAGACATTTTGATATTATTGATATACTAAAATAATGCTAATTGAAAGCTACATACTGATAAACCAATGTTATGCCTTTGAGCCTCATGAACCCCATGTTAAACTTGTTGAGTACGAGATGTACTTACGCTTGTTTATTTTTCTTACTTGGATAAAAATCCCGGATAGGTAACAGATGGTGCAAATAGTGACTACTACTCCTACTTCCCTGAATATTACTAGACTTGCAGTCAACCAGTCAATGTGCCTATGATTGGAGCTACCATGAGAGTTTTATATTTTACTTCCGCTACATTTGTGTAAAGACTATGTGATAATAATCGTGATGTAATAACATTTGTGATGATACATCCTTTATAATTTGTTAACTTATGTATGATTGATCTCTGGGCACACATAAGAGTATGCACTCCATTTGGTCGTTAAATGGGTGTGACAAATTGGTATCAGAGCTTTTGTTGACTATAGGACGCAAGCCTAGCTAGAAATGGTCAATTTAGTATCTTCTTTTTCACTATTTTTATGCTTATTATCTTGCTCTTGTTATTTGATAAATTTTTATGCTTCTTATGTCTTATTCTATTACGAAATTTTGCCTGTATTCTAACTACATCTAAAAACTCTATAGATGGTTCATGGCCGCAAGACTGCCCGCATCACCACTGGAGGACACTACCCACCTCGTGCTTTGCTTGCACCTGAAGAGCCACAAGAGGAAGCACCCCAAGAGTAGGAGCAGGCCCTTGAAGCACCAATCCAAGAGCCAGCACCTCCCCAGAAAGAACCTAAGCCCGAAAAAGATCCTGAGATCATTGAGATTGAAGATGATGAAGAGGAGGAAGCCAATGGAGGAGAGCAACCCCCGTCTCCACCACAAGATGAAGCTGCTGAGGATGTGCCACCTCCTCCAATGGGGTGGACTATGAAGATCTACCACAAGGCTGGAGGAGATGCTGTCTCTCACCATCGACTTGTGGAAATGCTCTCTGCCTACTTCGCTGATTGGCACCCAGCTGTGGAGTACGTCTGTTGAGAGTACACCCATCCACTGAAGGACACTTACTAGAAGGCAAGAGTGAGTATTTTTCCCAAGGATGAGAAAAAAGGGGCATACCAGTTGGACAGGATGTATGCTCACATGGGTCGTCGAGCTACCACGGAGGCTAGCATTAAAGACGCCGCTTTTGAAGCATGTATGGGCCTCCGCTATCTTCGCTTTGACAGCATGAAGCATGATGTTCACCGTTACTTCCCTTGTGCACACCCCGACCTTGGATGGGCCATGATGGATCCAGTGCAGTTGGAACCACTTTCTCGGGTGATGGTGAACTTTGTCTATGATATGATGGAGAGAAAGCTGCAGTTAGAGGAGATGGTGAAGGCACAGGGGAAGACCATCAAGAGGTGCCAAGCAATGAATGATGAACTCCGAGCAAACCAAGGCATGGCTAAGATTTATGAGACATTAGAGCATGAGCCACGTCATTAGAAAATAGGAGTCTTTCATGTAATAAGAACGTTCTTAGTAACGTCAGTTGAGTCTTCGAGTCTGTCGTGTGGTTTGAACTTTGGTGTGATAGTTGCTTTATCATTATACTTATGTGTGAGTTGGATTTTTGTTATGAGTGTTGGGGCTTGTAGGCATGTCTACAAGTTCCATTTTTTAGAATAAAAAGTTCATTAGTCAAGGAAATAATAGTTGTGTTTGGTATTGTCACGTTTATGTCCTTGCTGTTTTCCGAAGCAATCTGTAATGTTTCTGCTATGGTTCAAAAACGGTTTGTGCAACATTTATGAAATTTTTATGAGAGAAACTAGGCTTAAGCACCTTTCAAATGCCACTGGAATCACCTTTTTATCTAATCTGGTTCGAGAGATATAACTATCACAAGTTAAAGTTTCTGCACAGTCTGGAATCTGGAACAGTTTCTATTGCGCCTTATTTTTCATTAACTTAACGACAGAATCTGGTCTTATGGTCCAAATAAAAGTTGTGGAGAACTTCATAGGATTTCCAACAATATAAAGCACGCCTCTATTGGACTTCTGTAGCTCAAGATATGATTGATTTACTTAACTATTAACATTGATATTCGCCCAGAAAACTTTCAGATCTCATTCTTTATCTTATAAGTGGTTGATAACATGGCAATCTCAAAGTTTGCATTCTTATGGATGGTAGATGGCCGGAAGAGGAAGAGGCAGGGGTCGTGGAGGTGTTCCCCCAAATCCTCCACCACCACCGCCACCAACTATTGAGCAACTTTTGGCAGTGTAGACACAGCTTATGCAACAACTGGTGCAGAACCAACATAATTAGCCAGTTGCTTGGGCACAACCACGTGATAAGTGTGGTGAGTTTTTGAAAGGTCGTCCCCCGGTGTTCACGCATGCCGCTGATCTATTGGAAGCAGATGATTGGCTTCGTGCAGTGGAAAGGCAGCTCAACATTGTACAATGTGATGACCGGCAGAAGGTGTTGTTTGCTTCTGGACAATTCCAAGGAGAAGCTCAGGATTGATGGGAATCATATGAGTATGGTCGCCCCGCCAATGCTTCCACGGTCACTTGGCAGGAGTTTAGAGAGAACTTCAGGGCTTACCATATACCAGAAGGGATGATAGAACTGAAGGCAAAGGAATTCAGGAACTTGACCCAAGGGTCCTTGTCTGTAGCTGAGTATCGTGACAGGTTTGCCAAGTTGTCACGATATGCTCCACATGAGGTGGCTAATGACAATGATAAGTAGCGCCGCTTCTTGAAGGGATTGTATGATGGACTACAATTGCAGCTGATGTCCAATACTTATCCTAATTTTTAGATGCTTGTGAACCACGCTATCGTGGTGGATAACAAGTGCAAGGAGATGGATGCCAGGAGGAAAAGGCTTCAGGGACAGACTTCTGGTAGTAACACTCGTCCTCGTACTGGTTTCCAGCAAGGTAATCAACAGAGGCCTCCTTCTAGTCAGTAGAATCATGGTCAGGTCTCTTTCCGCAATCAGTTTCCATAACGTCCCCCATTTCAGCCGCAGAATGGCAACCAACGCCCTCCACAGCAAAGTGGGAATCAGCCGCAGTGTCAGGGTCCTTCCAATAATACTCACATGAAGACCAGTGCTCCCAATACCCCCAATAGATGTTTTCGATGTGGGAAAGAAGGTCACTTGTCTTACAATTACCTTGAGAAGCCCAACCAGCAGACTCCCTAGAGGCAGGGTAGTCACCAGAAGCCTGCACCTAACACTGGAAGGGTGAACCACTTGTCCCAGGAAACAACAGTGGAGGAACCGGAAGTTATGCTTGGTACATTCGATGTCCATTCCACTCCTGCCACTATTCTTTTTGATTCTGGAGCATCACATTCTTTCATATCACAATCATTTGTTAGAATACATAGCATTTGTGTGCCATGAAGAACCCTATATTAGTAAACTCACCTGGTGGAAGCATGCCAGCATCTTATCGTTGTCTCCCGATTAGTCTCATTCTAAGGGGGGTAGAGTTTAAGGTGACTCCTATAGTATTGAGAACAGCAAGGATTGATCTCATATTGGGAATGGATTGGATGATGCAACAAGAAGCAGAGATTCAGTGCAAGGGGAAATCAGTAGTGCTGACAACACCGAAGGGAGATAGGATCAGAGTTGATGTGAAAGTGCAAAAACATGAGACCGCTACAGTGAATCAGCTTAATGATGGTGCCAATAAGGAGGACCAGGTTGTGGAGGAGTTCTCCGATGTGTTTCCTGAGGAATTGCTAGGTATGCCACCAGACCGTGACATTGAATTTATTATTGAATTATTACCTAGAACTGCACCCATAGCTAAGCGTCCATATAGAATGGGAGTAGATGAATTAGAAGAACTTAAGAAATAAATTAAGGAATTGCAGGATAAGGGTTTCATTCATCCTAGTTCTTCACCTTGGGGAGCACCAGTGACTTTTGTGGACAAGAAAGATGGCACTCAGAGGATGTGTGTAGATTATCGGTCTTTCAATGAGGTTACTATCAAGAATAAGTACCCGTTGCCTAGAATTGATGACTTGTTTGATCAGTTAAGAGGTGCTTTTGTATTCTCCAAGATTGATCTTCGTTCTGGATATCACCAGTTGAAGATTCGTGCTAGTGATATACCAAAGATAGCTTTTACCACACGATATGGGTTATATGAGTATACAATGATGTCTTTTGGTCTGACTAATGCCCCTGCATACTTTATGTATTTGATGAATAAGGTGTTCATGGAATATCTGGACAAGTTTGTAGTGGTATTCATTGATGATATCCTAGTATTCTCCAAGACTGAGGAGAAACATGCCGAATATTTGAGGTTGGTCTTGCAAAAGCTCAGAGAACACCAGATATATGCCAAGCGAAGTAAATGTGAGTTTTGGTTGACGAAAGTTTCCTTCCTTGGTCATGTTGTCTCAAATGGAGGAATATCAGTAGATCCTAGCAAAGTGAAAAATGTATTGAACTGGAAGCCACCAACCAATGTAAGTGAGATCCGTAGTTTCTTAGGATTAGTAGGCTATTACAGGAGATTTATAGAGGGATTTTCTAAGCTTGCAAAGCCAATGACTGCACTATTGGAGAAGAATGCCAAATTTGTGTGGTCTGAGAAGTGTCAGGCTAATTTTGAGGAATTGAAGAAAAGATTGACCACTGCACCAGTATTAGTCTTGTCAGATCTGAGTAAACATTTCTCTATCTACTGTGATGCATCTCGTTTGGGTTTAGGATGTGTTCTTATGCAAGAAGGTAGAGTTGTGGCATATGCATCGAGACAGTTGAGAAAGCATGAATTAAATTATCCTACTCATGACTTGGAATTAGCTGCAGTGGTTCATGCACTAAAGATATGGAGACACTATTTGATCGGACATAAGAGTGATATATACACTGATCACAAGAGTCTGAAGTATATCTTCACTCAAACAGATCTGAACTTGAGGCAGCGTAGATGGTTGGAGTTGATAAAGGAGTATGATCTAGAGGTGCATTATCACCCAAGAAAGGCTAACGTCGTTGTTGATGCTCTTAGTAGGAAAAGCTACGCTAATGAAGTGCAAGTAATGCCTATGCCAAGAGAGTTGTGTGCTGAATATGAGCATCTGAACTTAGGGTTTACCACCAATATAGTAAATTGGTACTAGAACCTACTCTGGAGCAAGAGATACGCAAGAGTCAGATGAAAGATGCAAAATTGAGAGAGATAGCGGAGAATATAGCGAAGGGTAAATCACTAGGATTCCATAAGGATGATAAGGGTACGCTATGGTTTGGAAAAAGGTTGTGTGTGCCAGAGGATAAGATTATCAGAGAGGCAATTCTGAGTGAAGCTCATGAGTCAGCTTATTCCATACATTCTGGGAGTACTAAGATGTATCTGGATCTAAGAGAGAAATATTGGTGGTATGGTTTAAAAAGAGATGTTGCTGAATATGTTGCTTTGTGTGACACATGTCAAAGGGTGAAAGCTGAACATCAGAGACCTGCAAGATTGTTACAACCTATGCAGATACCCGAATGGAAATGGAAAGAAGTTGGTATGAATTTTATAGTTGGATTACCATGTACTCAGAGAGGGTATGATTCAATTTGGGTAATAGTAGATCGTCTAACAAAGGTTGCTTATTTTCTGCCAGTTAAGACTACATATAGCAGTGCAAGGTTGGCAGAATTGTATATGAAAAGAATAGTGAGTCTACATGGAGTTCCTAAGAAAATTGTGTCTGATCGAGGTACCCAGTTTACATCTTATTATTGGCAAAAGATACATGAATCACTAGGAACCAAGCTGAACTTTAGTACAGCCTACCATCCACAGACAGATGGACAGACGGAGAGAATTAATCAGATATTGGAAGATATGTTGAGAGCTTGTGCTTTACAATATGGTACTAGTTGGGATAAGAGTTTGCCTTATGCAGAGTTCTCTTATAACAATAGTTATCAGAAGAGTCTTCAGATGGCACCGTTTGAGGCTCTGTATGGACGAAAGTGTAGAACCCCGTTGTTCTAGAATGAGACAGGGGAAAGTCAAGTGTTTGGGCCTGATGTACTCAAGGATGCTGAAAAGAAAGTAAGAATGATTAGAGATAATCTAAAAATAGCCCAGTCCAGATAGAAGAGTTATGCTGATACTCGGAGGAGAGAGTTGACTTTTAAAGTAGGGGATTATGTCTACTTGAAAGTATCACCAATGAGGAGTGTGAAAAGGTTCAACATGAAGGGGAAATTGGCACCAAGGTATATTGGACCTTTCAAGATCATAGAAAGACGTGGTGAGGTGGCTTATCAGTTGGAATTACCTGAGAGTTTGGCAGGTGTACATAATGTGTTTCACGTGTCTCAACTTAAGAAATGTTTGCGAGTACCAGAGGAGCAGATTCCGTTAGAAAAGCTCACTGTCAAAGATGACCTCACATATGAAGAGTTTCCAGTTAAAATTTTAGAGACTACTGAACGAGTCACGAGGAGTCAAAATATCAAGATGTGTAAGGTTCAGTGGAATCGGTACACTGAGGATGAGGCCACATGGGAAAGAGAAGAGGATTTGAGGAAAACCTACCCGCAACTGTTCGAGTAAGCACCAGTCGAATCTCGGGACGAGATTCATCTTAAGGGGGTAGAATTGTAACACCCTAAAATTTTGGGAAATTTTAAAAATAGGTAAATATGATTTTTATGCAATTTTGTGGGCATACAAACTTAGAATAATAATAATTTTTATTAACTTAAAATCAAATATAAGGGTAGGAACATGTTTGTGCACTCATGCTGTTGCATTTGAATTTTTGTATTGAGTGGTATGATTCAAATTCAAAAGAGGATTCAAAATAATTTGAAAATGCTTTGAAATATTTGAAAAGGAAAAAGAAAAGGAGTTGTATTTTCTCTTCTCAGTTTTCGGCCCAGTTCAGTCGGCAGCCCACCCTCGCCCGCGGCCCACTCGCACTCCTCTCGCGCGCGGCCGTCTTTCTTTTCCCCGCCTGGGCCGAGCATCGCGAGCCCAGCAAGCCGCTGGCCTAGTTCGCGCGAGCGCGCGCCGCCTGCCTTCTCTGCGTGACACTGATGCCACGGGCCCGCGTGTCGGACACCTTCTTCCTCCCCACGCCGCGCCCGATTTCTTTCCTTGCTTCTACCGATCGAATCCGCCTCCAAATCTTCTTCCTTCCTTATTTGGAGCGCCTTCGGGCTATATAAGTCGCATGCCATGCTCTGCCACATCCATCTCATCTTCTTGTAGCCGCTGTGGTGCTCGGGAGCTCGGTCACCGCGAGCGTGAGCCCTAGCCTCCGCCATTCCGAGCCGCGCGTCTCCTTTGGTCCGTCCTTGGCTCCGTTTTCGCGCGAGGTGAGCTCGTTGTGCTCCGCTCTCCCTCTCCTTGTTTTCCTTTCTCTGAATCGTGCCTGGGAGCGTGGTAACGCAAGATCTGGCCATGGTGCCGCCGTGTTCGCTCGCCGCCAGCGGTTTTTCCCCGCCGTCGCCGCCAGCAGTAATCGTGGGCCGTCCGATCTTGGATCGACCGGCTAGATTAGAAGATACCGGTTCGGCCGACAATTTTGCTAAAGAGACCGTGTGTTTTTCTATTATAGAACCCGCAGTCCACAACGTAAAATCCAAAGCCGTTTTATCCTTTTGAAATCGTATTTGGTCTCGGTAATTCCAGAATACGTTTTCACTTATTTACAGTTTTGCCACTGAGTTAGTTTTAGCCATAACTTCTCCGTTTTAACTCTGATTTGACCCGTTCAAATTGCGTTAGGTTCGTATTTGTGAGCTCTACATGTTAGTAGTACTGTATAGTAGGTTTATGACATTTTATTTTAGAGTTTGAATTAAAGTAATTATTTTTCTATAGGAAATCTTCGTAAATTCATAACTTCGTCCTTTTAGCTCCGTTTTTCGTGATCTTCGTGTCTGTGTGATCCTAGCGAGTTGTAGATTCGTTTTAAAGACTTTTTATCTTATTTTATTACTGTTGGTGTACTGTTCTAATTATAGTCTTGTTTGTTTATGTATGATTGTTCTGGATGAATGTTGTTGCTATTGTTGATCGAGTATAGACGGTAAGCAATTCGTTGGGGATCAGGAGTTTTTCTACGAGCAAGATCATCAGGACCAGTTTGAGCAAGGCATGTATAGCATGGTATTATCCTTATTGTCCTATTCATATTAAGCAAATAATATCATTATGCATATATTTTCTTGTTAAGGATGACTTAGTGTTGATCTTATTCCTTGATACCTATTATATTGCATGGAATAGTAGTGCTAGTGCTTAACATGGACTATGATCATGTAATTTGATTAATGGGATATGCAATAAACATTAAAAGATGACTTTTTATTACTGTCTAAAGGGGACTAGAGCATGGGGTTATTTTGGTGCTCTCGTTACTCTCCTTAAGGACTTATCTGTAAGCGAACATCCGGGACTTACAATACAACTATGAGGGCTATATGGCTCTGGCTTTAGTCATATAGAAGGACCTTTTCTAGCTTGTTAGTGGTAATCCTTTTTAGTGTAAGAATGGCTTAACGAATCGGGTATAGTGTGGCCTCTGTCCTTATGAGTATAGGCTGCGTGTTATTGTGCCATTTGGAAGGGGGGCTCTACATCTGTTTGCCGAGTAAATCTAATAGCCCTAACTTGTTAGACGAACCTTCGAAAGACTTCATAGTGTTCCCCTGTCTGCTCACTTTGGAAGTGTTTTGGCTGCTCACTTCATAGTGGTCCAAGGCCACTCGTATCATCATGTTCTTTCGAAAGACTTCATAGTGTTCCCGGGCATATGGACGACACGACTCACAGTGAAAGTGTACAACCTCTGCAGAGTGTAAAACTTGTATATCAGTCGTGCTCACGGTTACGAGTGGCCTTGGACCCTTATGAAATAGTTGATCATTAATAATGAATATGTTTTTGCTATTCGTTAATCATTTCACATGGATCATATGTTTATTGTTTATATTGAGACATTTTGATATTATTGATATACTAAAATAATGCTAATTGAAAGCTACATGCTGATAAACCAATGTCATGCCTTTGAGCCTCATGAACCCTATGTTAAACTTGTTGAGTACAAGATGTACTTACGCTTGTTTATTTTTCTTACTTGGATAAAAATCCCGGATGGGTAACAGATGGTGCAAATAGTGACTACTACTCCTACTTTCCTGAAGATTACTAGACTTGCAGTCAACCAGTCAATGTGCCTGTGATTAGAGCTACCACAAGAGTTTTATATTTTACTTCCGCTACATTTGTGTAAAGACTATGTGATAATAATCGTAATGTAATAACATTTGTGATGATACATCCTTTATAATTTGTTAACTTATATGTGATTGATCTCTGGGCACACATAAGAGTATGCATTCCATTTGGTCGTTAAATGGGTGTGACACGCGGTAGCTCAGACCAATTGCGAGTGGCTTCTACGCGGCAATTGAGCTCAGTTGGTTTAGCCTTATTAGCTGACGCAAAGGCCCTTAGAGAAGAGGTCCGTCTAATTCCGATAGGCACTCAAAACCATATTACAGCCGAGACAGATTGCCAGGTGTTGGTTTCTCTTTGGAAGAACAGGGGTATACATTGCTCGGAAATTGCGACAATTCTGAACGAGGTGGAAGAGTTGGTGGCGAGCTTCACGTCCTTCAGACTGGTGCGTACAAGACGATCAATGAACCACGCAGCTCATTTTTGTGCCAAGCATTCTTTAGTTTCTTTTCATAATTTTGTTTGGCAATCTCCCCTAAGCTTCTTGCAGAATTATCTGCAGTTCGATTGTAATAGTTCACCTTAATGAATGAAGCGTCTGTTCCAAAAAAAAATATATATATACAGTAGTGTTGTGAACGTGATTAGAATTATTGATTTAAACATGGACGTCACGCTATATACTTCATAGATGAACCAAAGGAGGGGTGATCTTGCGTTCCAACTACCACGGTTCGTGCTCTCTTCAATTCAAATTTGTACATCTATTTCCTTTTTAATCAAAAACCATCTCGTTTATGTATTGGTGCCAGCAGCCACTTGTGGGGGCCGTTCTAGTTTTATCGCGCTCTCAATTCCCACCTGACACCGCGGCAACCACTAATAATGTATAATATTCCCATTTGTTAACTTTTAGGGATATGCTTAGTCAAATTTTAGAAGCTTTGAAGTGCCACATCGAAATGTCAATAGCATATTTGCATAGAAAATACTTTCAAATAATTATATATTAAATGACTTTCAACAACAATATTTTAGCAAAATAGTGGTAAAAAAACGTGTGTTGTAGACAGAATCATGGTTCAATTTATCGGTAGAAAAAAAAAATACCGGAGGTTACCGATAAACGGGTTTATCGGAAAATTTCTCGGTCAAAAATAAAACAAAATAATACCTAATTTCACTAGAAAATTATATAAGTTGTATGTAAAGCATTTAACATCAAGAGCTAACACATAATAGTATTGGTATAATAGAGTATCATACTTTTATGTAGGTGGACTAGTGAAAATTAGAATCTCGGCGATAAATAAATTTTATCGGACCTCAGCGATAAACGGGATTATCGGGTTTATCGAAATTTTATCGCCGAAAATTTTTTCCCTGGACAGAATCAATGTTCTAAATGGAAGTAGGTGTATATAGTATAGTATTGTATTTCTGTATCTGACACTTCAGTGAGGCATCGATTAGATACAACCACTGTAATTTACAGTATCAAAGTTTTACTTTCTATGATATATCTAAGACAACTAATTGTCGTATATACTTTGAGAGATTATGTCCTATGATACGATCTAATGTAATATCACTTCGTGCCGAAGCTATACCTTGGGCAAGATAACTATATATGTTCTATCTCATTGTATCTTACTAGGCCAGCAAAACTTCAATGTGTAGTAGATGACTATATATGTTCAATGCATGATACCACCCATTAAAATAGATTAATGCCATCTGGGCATAAGGGATGTGGATTGTATCTTTCACAATTACAAGCAGAAACAAATAAGCAGTTTCTCACCTCAAATTTTGGCAATTCAATTGTTAGATTATTAAATCTAAGAATCTGCTCCCCGAGCTTATGGATTGTTATCATCTATAGACCGCTTTCGCAATCTACAACCCGAAACAAATAGGTCTATCAGTTGGTGTGACTTGAGTAAGATATAGATCGTTAGATTTGACTAAGGCATAGATCATAGCTAGAGACTAGAGACAAGATGCAAGTCTCTTTCAGTCTAGTGCGATTCCATTTCTGTTCCCTCCGAAGGTGCTATATATAAATCAATCACTCCGTGGAGTCAAGTGACCCAAACACAACAAGTGGCTAGTTAGAGTTACTTAAATTCAGAAATATGATCTCCCCCCAAGTCTTCCTAGTTTCCACAAGCTGGAATAGCAACCAGAAGGTAATTTATGTATGGCACCACTATTATGTAGATACATATAGTTCCCGATGCTGATATATATCGTAGACGAACTAAATCATTTATATCTTGGAATATACTATATAAATCGCTCTCTTGATTCATGTTTCATTATCTCAAAATTTTTTGCAGCTGCAGCAGGCAACTACTACTAGTAGTAACATTAATATTCCTCCTGCATCAGCTGTTGTTGCTGGTGAAGGCTGTCTTCTCCAGTATGGACAAGCCATGGCCGCAGAGGCGCTTACCGAAGGAGGTGGAAGCCGCGATGGTAGCGCCCCAGCAGCGCAAGCCAACGCCCAACCGAGGTCCATGTCTGAGCGCTCCAAGCTGCTGAGGATCCCAAAGCCAGAGCCGGGGCTCAGATGCCCGCGTTGTGAGTCCACCAGCACCAAGTTTTGCTACTTCAACAACTACTCCTTTGCGCAACCGCGCCACTTCTGCCGTAACTGCCATCGCTACTGGACGCGCGGCGGCACCCTCCGCGACATCCCCGTCGGAGCTCCACACAGACGCCGCCGAGCCAAGGGCAGCAAGCCCAGTGTTGCAGCCACTGCTGCATCGGCATCATCAGCCGCACTAGCGATGACTTCGTCGTGCACCACCAATGTCGTCGCGCTCGCGCCGGTCCTGCCACAGTTGTACGGGCTCGCCAGCATGGACACCCCGAATGTTGGCTCCAACTTTTCATGGCCCGGGGCTGCTAATCTGTTGGTGGACTCGGCCGGTGGGAGGGCTGTATCGGAGTCGAAGATGGAGCAGCAGCGGGGAGCGCTATCGCAGTCTTCGCAGATGCACAGTCTCCCAGTATTCTCGCACGCTATTGATCAGCAGCAGGGGCCGGCAGTTGCTGTGCCGGTGACAATGGCGACGCCGCCGAGCATGTTCCATCCAGGGTTATGGAATGGAGGCGACGGAGGCATCTGCAGTGGAGGCGAAGGTCAGTTCCATATGATCACGAATCGAGATGAGGAGTGCCCAATTTGGGCCATCCAAGCAGATGTGAATGGTTGCACTACTTCCTATGATCCTGTCCCAGTTATACCGCAGGTAATTAACCTCTACTCAATTGCAAAGAACTTGAATCGAAAAAAGACATTGCAAAGCGCCTTTAAATTTCAAGATGTTACTGCCTCAGTCTCAAAACAAACACACATTACACTTCTCAAGGAGTCAAACTATTTTAAATTTGACTAGTTATATACAAAATAGTATCATATTTGTAGCTCCAAATAAGTTTATTATGGCATGTACAACGCGCCTATATACCCCGTTTGTGTCTTGCTACTTTTACAAAAACAACACTGCTCCACTGTATTCAATGCGGAGAGAAGCTCTCCTTGTCGCCTCGTGAGACCACGATGAGCACGTTTGCTGCGAGACTTCCTCGCGGTTCGACGAGCGCGCCGATTCAGTGCAGGTGCGTGCGCGGAGGAAGCTGACGGCGCGAAATGGATTTTTCGTACCAAAGCAAGCGGGCCAGTGTGCGAGGGTGACATGTGGATTCGATCGAAGGGACACGTCGCAGCTCACCAACCACCCTACTTCTTGATTATCTCATTACACGCTTGCTCTCCTGCTCTCCTGCTCTCTCTTCCTCTTTTCTCTATATAATATTAAAAGCAAAGAGTTTCTTCCAACTTGCTTTTTTATTCTCAAAATATCCCCGTGTTCGTCTGTCCATCCTGGCGTCCAAACGTACGAGCGTGACCATCCTGGTTTCCAGATATATAGGGCCTACTCGCTGCTGCTACTTCTGCAGCTGTTGCTGTTGGTTTTCTTCACCATATGAACAGTACCTGTAGGGGTGCTTGTTGCAGCAGCAGCCGCATTCCTGCTGTTAGTTTTTTTTATTTTTTTTATTAACAGAGGCAGTCACTACCCCGCCTCTCTGTAAAACATGATTAACAGTGATCTACTCTGTCCGTTTCAAACTATAAAACGTTTTGTCTTTTTCTAGATATGTTGGTTTTGCTATGCATTTAAATATACACTATATATGTTTAGATACAAAACAAAAATAATATATCAAGAAACGCCAAAACATCTTATAATTTATAACGGAGGAAGTATGTGTACACTATTAAACACTGTTCATGAGAGCGATTTTCCTCTCTCCTCTCTCATCGAGCCGATGGGAGTCGGTGGAGCTGAAAAAACTGGCCAGAGATTTTGCTACAGTGATTTGCCGGAGAAGCCGGAGCTGCTTGGCCCTGTACCAAGGTGGCCTTAATTTCATTTGGACTCTGCATCTCACTTATTAGCCATCGCATCGTATGGATGCAAGCAATTATATCCACCAGCCAGCTCATCTTCTTCACTTACGTTTTCTTGTTATCTTCTCGTTAGCCCTAGCGCCTAGAGCAGTTGGACGACTCCATGATCGACACAAGGGACACGCCAAAGTACCAGCATATGACGTCGCGCAGACGAACTCATATACAGCCTCCACTAATCTTGCCAATAGCACATTTTTTTGCAGCCTATAACAAAATCCCAGCCGGCCTTGGGCCTTGGCCGTGCACCATCGCTTAGCTGCAGATGGTGGAACTACATGCTTAGTGCTACGACCATAGGTCACGATGTATATATCTGTCTCCACGATGGCAGACCAATTATATTTGGCCACTGACTGATATCAACCCATTGTTAACTCATCATATATAGGCCTCGGCCATGCACCACCGCTTAGCTGCAGATGGGTGGCACTAGATGCTTAGTGCTGCGACCATGGGCCACGATGTATCTAACTGCGCGATGACAGACCAATTTGGTCACTGACTGATATCAACCCATTGTTAACTCATCATAGACCGAGTCAGCTGAACTTACCCTAAGGAAGTTGTATGGACAACTATTTTCTTAATTAAAAACTGTAACATTTCGCCTCTTATCCACACTTAACGAGCCCCCTCGCCTGGACAGGTTGAGGCCGAGGCTGGTTAGAATAGCAAGTGTCTAGGCAGGTTAGAATAGCACATGTTTAGTCACAGTACAACGCCTGATTCTATAAATTGGAACAGATGACGTGATTGCTGAATAAATCTCCGGGCCATAATCATCCAGGTGACCACGCCACAAGTTGTACGTTTCATTGCAATGCATGGGCATATTTGCTAGTCCAGCATAAAGTACAGTATGCATTGTGTGATGAAATATAAAATGATATATATAGGTGACAGTAACTACCTATTATGCTATACCACCTAGCTGTGCTAATCCGTCATGGTTTCGTCCTTTCCTATGTGAAAATCTCGTCACAAACTACAACTGACAAACCGATTGATCCTGAATTCTCACCATCTTTCAATTACATCACATCATTTTTTTGGCAAAGCAGCATCCTGCCCTATTCGACCTCTCTTTTTTAATTTACCACAGCACGCAAAGAGATCTTAGTATAAATATATACTAATTGGAGGCCCAAAATCTTAGTATTACTAATTAGAGGCCACTCCACGTTAATCCTTCTCATAAGAATGAGAAAGATCTGGCTATCAATTCAGTAGACTGAAATAACCATTGATAGTAATAAACATTGGATCCATTTTTCTTTTCAAAAATTAGTCACCTATGCTGTTATGAAAGACAGCATAAAATAAGACCTAAATCTACATCTAAATTACCCATCTATCCATTTGATGGAACATAATCTAAAATAACGCATAAATTTACATCTAAATTACCCATGTATCCATTAAAATAATCTAAATTAACCTCTCTAAATTTGCATCTAAATTACTACTTCTACCATTGTTAAAAGTAAACTAAACTATCCTTCAAATCTACATGTAAATTATCGACATCTGCTAATACAAAAATTATTTAAATAACTGTAAGTTACTCTTGTATATGTTTATAAATTAACTACTTCTTACTATGAATGTATAAAAAAACTAACTTAGAGTAAACATGCATATTGTGCATACAGATTAATGGAAATATTGTGACGTATAAATTGATAGTATAATTCTGAGCACTATACTTTTTTATTAAAATACTACTACATATATAATTCCGTGAAAAAGAAATTCAACATCTTAAGCATCGAGGAGGTTAGTATGGACAAAAGGTAGCTGTGATCTCCTTGGTCATTGAGATTTCATTGGAGTAAATGATGATTATTAGACTTGAATATTAATATCCTTTTGAGCAATGTTAGAACAATTAATTGGCCCCGCATAGATCTCACCTCAAGCTTTACCATCAATCTTAAGCGTCATGGTGCAGACTTAAATGACAGTTTATGGCATCGTAGTAATAGTGTGCAGTCTAGGTCTAAAATCCTTATTTTTAATAAAATACAAAATAATAGCTTTGAGTAAAAGGTAGCTTTAATTTAACTTAAGGATAAACCATTTGTAACAACTAATAAGATCAAATTTTGAAAATCAAAATATATATTTATGACATCATGACACATGAGCTGCCACAAGTGCCACCATAACTTAATGTTTCAATTATATGCATATTGAGGATAGATGGAGGTGCCATGCAGAGAGAGAAAAACTATGGATATTGATGGATAAAACATAGAGAGTAATTTGTAAGTTTATCACGACTGGATACATATTGCAAAGCATCGATATGTACACTGTTTTAGAAAATAAACAAAAAGTAGGGCAAAATGATAACTAACTTTTTTAGTTATAGGTATTAAACACGAACTTCCAATACTTTTGTTTTCTAAGAACATGATGATAAACTAGTGATGCCTAATTTCAAGTCCGGATACTGTGTGATAGATTACGTATCATGTCTTCTTTATTTTTCCTACGCATATATGTGGCAAGTATATTTCATTGTTTTTGCCGACAACAAGAAGGTTTTATTGAAAATGTAAAAGTTAGTGCGCCTCAGCATCATCACAATTTTGAAAGTTCAATAAAGAAAAAAGTTTAAAAATCATAGTAAAAGTACAGATTTGAGTAACAAAGTAGGGAATCCCTACGAAACATAAAATAATTTTTCACTCCAAGGGATGAGTTCTAGAATTAAGATAAATTTTGCTTTTGACACATTTGGAGGTGGAACCCACCCTGGTGCATTTGATCTCTTGGCCGGCTAGCTAGGTGCATGCATATATATATATATGTTACATTCATAAATGAGGTCCATCGAAAACAGTTAGCTGCTGTTGCCTTTACTAGACCAAGGAGCCTGAGATGCACGTGGACATGGTCCCAGGAAGGCAAAGCAGCTGGTCACACTTGTAGCATAGGGAAGCGTGTCCGCTCCTCACCACCCGGGTCAACGAGGCAATTCTATAATTGAGATGTGTCTTTTTTTTCCTTGAAGTGGACCCAGTGCAGCTGGAGTATAAGGACTTTTGAACCATACGAATGCAAAAATTGAGGAATAGAGAAAAATTTGAGAATTCTGTATAAGTACAGTTGCAAAAAAAGAAAAATAGATAATATAAGAATTCTTAACAAATGATCGTTTGGATAGACAATAAGAAAAACATAGAAATCCTAAAGAATTTTTAAGCCAGATAAAGTCATCCCTTTTCACTACTTGGTCAAACATGGCTAAAATCTCTTCTATAGCCAACCGACAATAAAGTTGTCCCTTTTCACTACTTGGTCAAACATGGCTAAAATCTCTTCTATAACCCACCGACAATTGGGCCCCACATGCCAGAACCACCATTAACTAGCAACAGCATTGAATTTTACCAAGATGTTTAAGAGGAATGCTAAGTTTCCTGCAGTTTTCCTCTGAAATGACAGGCACAGGAAAAATTCCTATGCTACTTCGATGCCCCTTCCTATGAACCAAAGTAATGAACAGTAGAAATTCATATAGGGCATTCAATCCTACATTTTTCTCCATTTTCCTATGAACCAAAGGAGGCTTAATTGTATAAGTGTATAAATTAGGATCTGTTTGGTTGGCTAAATCAATTGTATGGGTGATGATATTCCAACTTTTAGCAGCACTTGGTATGAGTGCAAACATGTTCTTGTGACGAGATACCTGTTTGAATATAGTAGTGTTGTGGCTGTTGCCTGCGCCACCGATTTTATTAGGACCTCCTTAGCGGTGCCACTGAGCATATTTCAGCAAGAACTCATAATAAAATGACTGGGGCAATCTCAAATTACTGGTGGGGTGGTTTAGCAAATAGCCGAGCCATCCATTGGAGGCGTTGGCAGAACCTTACCCTCCCAAAATGCCAAGGAGGGACGGGCTTTAAAGACATAAAACACTTCAATCTGGATATGTTGGGGAAGCAAGGGTTGCGGCTAATGACCTATCCTGAGTCTAAGGGGCATGGGTAATTAAGGGGAAGTGCTACCCCAATGGAGATTTCCTGTCAGCCACAAAGAAGCGGAACTCATCCCATTCCTGGCACCGCATCGGCAACAGCGAGTCCACGAATATCTAGCATGATCGCTGGATTCTAGGAGCAGTTGTTCGTAGGCCAATTTGAACTAAGCCAGGTGTGTCAGCAGTACAGATTAGAGAAGTCCCATCTACCGATGGCCAGTATTGGAATGATGAGGCTCTTGAGAGCAACTTGCTGCATATGGATGCACAAGGGGTTAGAAGAATTCCACTAGGAAGAAGACAGGAGGATTTCTAGGCATGGTCGGGGGAGCGTCATGGCATTTACTCTGTTCAGCCTATCACCTTCTGGTGGAACAGGAAGTGCAAGAAAGGGATCATGGAGCAGGCGCTGCCTCTCACTCGGTTGCTCTTAATGATCCCCATTGGCAGCGACTATCGAGATGCAAAGTGCCACCCAAGGTCAAGGTTTTCTGGTGGAGAGTATCCCATGACTTTATACCTTGCAGAGCAAATCTCCATCGTCAAGATATTGAGCAAATAGATGTGTGTGGCTTCTGTGGCAGTGGTGAGGAGTCGACTTATCATGCGTTGACATAATGTACGTATGCTATCATTTTTTGGGAGATGCTCAAAACTATCACGGGTATCAAAGTCTCAGAACTAAATATGAGAACTTGGACAAGGGACTTGTTGGATACTTCTTGTTGTAAAGATGGAGACTGAGAAGTGATCTTGTGTGGTATGTGGTCGCTCTGGAACTCCAAGAATGATCGACGACATGGAAAATCACCAATCGAACCAAGGCTAGTGGTGGAGTGGGCGCTGGAGGCATGCTTCCACCTATCAGCAGGCTCCCAAACTCCAGAAGATGAGAGACGAACGACACAGCAAGATGAGAGATGGCGGGATGATGGTTTTTTGAAAGTCAACATAGATGGGGCCTTTGTGCAGGACTCATGTGAAGGAGTAGTTGGAGCAGTGGTGCGTGGTAGCTACGGGCAATTGCGAGTGGCCTCTGCGCGGCGATTGAGCTCAGTTGGTTCAGCCTTATTAGCTGAAGCAGAGGCCCTTAGAGAAGAGGTCCGTCTAATTCCGGCAGGCACACAAGACTATATTGTGGCCGAGACAGATTGCCAGGTGCTGGTTTCTCTTTGGAAGAACAGGGGTATATATCGCTCAAAAATTGCGACAATTCTGAACGAGGTGGAAGAGTTGGTGGCGAGCTTCACGTCCTTCACACTGGTGCATACAAGATGATCAGCGAACCACGCTGCTCATCTCTGTGCCCAGCACTCTTTAGTTTCTTTTCATAATTTTGTTTGGCAATCTCCACCTATCTGCATGCAGAATTGTCTGCAGTTTGATTGTAATACTTCACCTTAATGAATGAAGCGTTTGTTCCCAAAGAAAAAAAAAGAATATAGTAGTGTTGTGAACGTCATTAGAATTATTGATTTAAACATGGACGTCACGCTACATACTCCATAGATGAACCGAAGGAGGCGTGATCTTGTGTTC
Organism: Saccharum hybrid cultivar R570; assembly: GCA_038087645.1. Classification (NCBI taxonomy): domain Eukaryota; kingdom Viridiplantae; phylum Streptophyta; class Magnoliopsida; order Poales; family Poaceae; genus Saccharum; species Saccharum hybrid cultivar. Next base: position 1,703,264 of record JAQSUU010000730.1, on the reverse strand, counting down.
CAACTACCACGGTTCGTGCTCTCTTCAACTCAAATTTGTACATCTATTTCCTTTTTAATAAAAAATCATCTTATTTTTGTATTGGTGCCAGCAGCCACTTGTGGGGGCCGTTCTAGTTTTATCGCGCTCTCAATTCCCACCTGACACCACGGCAACCACTAATAATGTATAATATTCCCATTTGTTAACTTTTAGGGATATGCTTAGTCAAATTTTAGAAGCTTTGAAGTGCCACATGGAAATGTCAATAGCATATTTGCATAGAAAATACTTTCAAACAATTATATATTAAATGACTTTAAAACATTACTTTGGCAAAATAGTGGTAAAAAAACGTGTGTTGTAGACAGAATCAATGTTCTAAATGGAAGTAGGAGTATATGGTATAGTATTGTATTTCTATAGCCGACACATCAGTGAGGCATCGATTAGATACAACCACTTTAATTTACAGTATCATAGTTTTACTTTCTATAATATATCTAAGACAACTAATTGTCGTATATACTTTGAGAGATTATGCCCTATGATACGATCTAATGTAATATCAGTTCGTGCCGAAGCATATCTTGGGCAAGATAACTATATATGTTCTATCTCATTGTATCTTACTAGGCCAGCAAAACTTCAATGTGTAGTAGATGACTATATATGTTCAATGCATGATTCCACCCATTAAAAATAGATTAATGCCATGTGGGCTTAAGGAATGTGGATTGTTTCTTTCACAATTACAAGCAGAAACAAGTAAGCAGTTTCTCACCTCAAATTTTGGCAATTCAATTGTTAGATTATTAAATCTACGAATTTGTTCCCCGAGCTTATGGATTGTTATAATCTATAGACCGCTTTCGCAATCTACAACCCGAAACAAATAGGTCTATCAGTTGGTGTGACTTGAGTAAGATATAGATCGTTCGATTTGACTAAGACATAGATCATAGCTAGAGACTAGAGACAAGATGCAAGTCTCTTTCAGTCTAGTGCGATTCCATTTCTGTTCCCTCCGAAGCTGCTATATATAAATCAGTCACTCCGTGGAGTCAAGTGACCCAAACACAACAAGTGGCTAGTTAGAGTTACTTAAATTCAGAAATATGATCTCCCACCCCCCCCCCCCCCCCCCCCAGTCTTCCTAGTTTACACAAGCTGGAATAGCAACCAGAAGGTAATTTATGTATGGCACCACTATTATGTAGATACATATAGTTGCCGTTGTTGATATATATCGTAGACGAACTCAATCATTTATATCTTGGAATATACTCTATAAATCGCTCTCTTGATTCATGTTTCATTATCTCAAAATTTTTTGCAGCTGCAGCAGGCAAGTACTACTAGTAGTAACATTAATGTTCCTCCTGCATCAGCTGTTGTTGCTGGTGAAGGCAATCTTCTCCAGTATGGACAAGCCATGGCCACAGAGGCGCTTACCGAAGGAGGTGGAAGCCGCGATGGTAGTGCCCAAGCAGCGCAAGCCAACGCGGCCCAACCAAGGTCAATGTCTGAGCGCTCCAAGCTGCTGAGGATCCCAAAGCCAGAGCCGGGGCTCAGGTGCCCGCGCTGTGACTCCACCAGCACCAAGTTTTGCTACTTCAACAACTACTCCTTCGCGCAACCGCGCCACTTCTGCCGTAACTGCCATCGCTACTGGACGTGTGGCGGCGCCCTCCGCGACATCCCCGTCGGCACTATGTACAGACGCCGCCGAGCCAAGGGCAGCAAGCCCAGTGCTGCAGCCACTGCTGCATCGGCATCATCAGCAGCACTAGCGATGACTTCGTCGTGCAGCGCCAATGTCATCGCGCTCACGCCCACTCCACAACAAGCTATGGCGAGCAGCAGCGCGTCGCCGGTCCTGCCACAGTTGTATGGGCTCGCCAGCATGGACACCCCGAATGTTGGCTCCAACTTTTCATGGCCCGGGGCTGCTAATCTGTTGGTGGACTCGGCCGGTGGGAGGGCTGTATCAGAGTCGAAGATGGAGCAGCAGCGGGGAGCGCTATCGCAGTCTTCAGAGATGCACAGGCTCCCAGTATTCTCGCACGCTATTGATCAGCAGCAGGGGCCGGCAGTTGCTGTGCCAGTGACAATGGCGATGCCGCCGAGCATGTTCCATCCAGGGTCAGTTCCATATGATCATGAATCGAGATGAGGAGTGCCCAATTTGGGCCATGCAAGCAGATGTGAATGGTTACACTACTTCCTATGATCCTGTCCCAGATACCACACGTAATTAACCTCAAGTCAATTGGAAAGAACTTGAATCGAAAAAAGCCATTGTAAAGCGCCTTTTAAATTTCAAGATGTTACTGCCTCCGTCCCAAAACAAACACACTTTACATTTCTCAAGGAGTCAAACTCTTTGAAATTTGACTAGTTATATACAAAGTAGTATCAATATTTGTAGCTCCAAATAAGTTTATTAGGGCTTGTACAATGCGCCTGTATACCCCGTTCGTGTCTTGCTACTTTTACAAAAACAACGCTGCTCCACTGTATTCAATGCAGAGAGAAGCTCTTTTCGTCGCCTCGTGAGGTCACGACGAGCGTGTTTGCTCCGAGACTTCCTCATGGTTGGAGGCGCGTTGTATAGGCCTGGCTCCTCGAGTCGACGAGCGCGCCGATTCAGTGCGGGTGTGCGCGCGGAGGAAGATGAGGGCGTGAAATGGATTTTTCATACCAAATTCACCACTGTTAGCATATAATCCTAACTTCTCCCCCGCTATATTCCCCGCCCACAAGATGGAGGACATCGGCGCATCTATGGATTTGGGGCAAAATAGCCCAGGCATGGATGCGGTGGGGCGGAAGGGCAAGGTCAAGGCAGCTGCAGCAGCATCGGCTTCCTTCAATGGCCATGGATCCAGCTCGGTAGCGGCACTCTTCCCTGTTAGCCACGGATCCAGATCGTTGGCAGCTGTCTTTCCCGTTGGCCACGGATCCAGATCGTCGTCGGCCGTCTTCCCCTTTTGGTGCTTCTTCGATGGCTGCATCTAGTGCGGCGGTGTGTTGGGGCCCAGCGTCATCGGCTTCTTCGATGGCTCCATTCCCCCCATCGTCTCCGTCATTTGGGCATCCAGCAAGTTGGGATCCAGCGTGGTAAGAACACTAATTCCAAATATATTGTTGCTGTGTGTGTTGTTGAATTAAAATTGCAATATCCTTTTTAATTGGCAATTGGTAGGTTGAACACGAGAAGTTGGTTCATTGCTCACTAGTGGTGGCACTGGCACCACTGTCTGTTCTTTGGAAAGAAATGTCTCATCTCTCATGAATGCATATGCAACTGTGGGATGTGGCCGGCCCTTGGCCATGTAGCATGGCATGCATGGATCCTGCCTCCTTAATGGCACATGAAAATTTATGTGTTGCATTTATCTATTTTCTGAATGACTGAATGTATGGTCTGAACTACTAGTATACCTGTTGTCTGTATCTGTTACAGTTCTGAAAATAGAGATCACATAACTGTAGTTCTGAAAATGTGTTGCCATATCCTTGTTAACAAAATAGACTTGTTAGGAAATAATAGGCACATGCTGCTGCAGCAAGATTGTTCAGTATACCAGTCATCTACTTGTGAGCCTCTTCATTGTAGTATTTGATAGTATTATATTGCTGCAGCAAGACTGAGATGTGACATGTGACCATACTGCATGAAGCCATGAAAGATTGGTGCCTATAATCCTTCGGAATGGAGAACATGGGTGGTTAAGGAATTGAGAGGGAAATTTGGCTGATAGCAGCATACAGACTAGGGCTGCCTAGCAGATCAATCCAACTACTGAAACATCGATTTCAGTATGCGGTAGAAACTGGCTAGCAGATAGATCTATTATCCTTATTTTCAATTTCAAGTATATTGCTTTGCTATGCAGAGTTCAGACAATGTAATGTACAAGTATGCACTACGCAGTACACTTGATAACTCATGATGTTATGCTATATTTGATTAATGAAAACTATTAAATTATATTATACTATTATATATAAATATATAATATATCTTTTATATCGATGGTTCTAAAAATATTGTAGTCATGTCCATCTTATTTAAGCTTGCTTTGTTTTGTATCATATAGCAACACAATGATATACAAAATGGAATTGACGATTGGTCATTGCTAGATGCATAGTATTAAATAACTTGCAAACAGCTAAAATGAGAGTCCATTGTATGATCTGTCTGTTTAGCTAACTATGTTAAGATTCCAAAAATCTTACAGACAATCCTCTGTTTATGGGTCGTTTACCCTGCATGATCAATATAATGATGCTTATTATACATCATAAATATTAGTACTTTTGTGTATATATTTGGTCAAACTTAAAAATGTTTGACTCCTCGATAAGCGAGATGTGTACTTATTTTGAGATGGAGGGAGTACTCCGTAACATTTCCATCCACAACAGACGTTCGTTAGAGCCATCAAAATGTTTTTCTGCAAATTTTTCAGCCCAGAACCTTTTTATCTTTTGGAGAGAGAGAGAGAGAGGGAGACTTCAATATTGCCCTATATATGATGTTGTTCTTCCCCCACTCTCCGTTTTCTAAATAATTTTAAACTGTATCTAAGCATGCTACCCCTGAAATATATATGACGACTGAAATATTTCCAATCATACTTTCAAAATTTAGTTATATCTGTGTATGTTGAATTAGAATTACTTCTCTAACAGGGAAACCTGCTCACGCTAGTTTACCTTCACAGCGGTGCAATGCTTTTGGCTACATATAATTGCAATGGTTTGGCTAGCTGCCTGGCAGCAATAACCTCTCAGATTGAGGATGGTCCCTCACTACCACTAGTCGCGTGTGTTAAAAGCAAAACTGGACCGGTGGGGTAAGAACGCCCCACAGTATTATCTGAGGAAGAGTCTCAGTCAACCGATGGAGAAAACCCTTCGAAACCTGGCTTCACCTATCGTACATCAGGAGCATATAAAATCGGTGGTGGTCTTAAGGGTACAGTGATTTGCCACATGGAGGTCTTATGGGTCCATATCTAATATAAATAAAACAAACACCTGCACTTCTTTTCGTTATCTTCAACCACTTAGATTTTTTTATTTTCTTCGCCAATAGCATGCCACCGCCTGCCTCTTACCCGGGCTATCACACCTATGCGCTGGCTGCTAGTGCTCCCATACCTCACACAGTCTGCAACAACATCGAGCCCCTGTAGCCACTTCCTTCACATCCAGCCTTTCCCCATGGTGCTCGACATCGCCCCTTCTCCGGTTCCCCCCATCTCCCTTGTGCAGGATCTCCGAGCTGCCGGGCCACCATCCCCGCGCCTTTGCGCTCACCGGCTGGACAGTTTGGCCTTCGATGCTGCCGGCCACGACGCAGCGCTTTGGCTGCCAGCCCGGGGCCTTTTTTTTTTGCGATCTGGCATATAGCCTGTTTTGCGTGGTGCTCAACCTCTTCCCTCTGCAGGAACGGCAAGAATTTTGTATAACTTGTGGTGGGTCCTAGGCTTAAGGTTTGGTCTTATGCTAAGATGGAGGTCCAGTATGTATGAGGTCTTATGTTAGCGAAAAAATAATGATGATAATATAAAGTTAAAGATGTGACATTGCAAAGTAGTTTGCTAGCGCTTTACATTTATTCATTTGCTAATATATGTGATGCATGCTATTGCCTGAGCCTTGATTGTCTTGATTGAAAACCACTTCACCCTGGTTACCCAGCTCCACTTATATATGCCTACCTACTTGCTTGCACTTACTTCCATCATAATTACATATATGCCTTGTTATGTGATGTGATGGTTGGATGGTTGATGTGGATAGTGGATCGGGATAGGCTGTGAGGCTTCCCCGTGAGGTAGATGGTAGGTTGGCGAATCCCATGTGGGTTGTGGTGATTGAGGAGTTATGGAGATATTCCTTGTCTTGTCCCCTTTCTTTGGTGATATCGGCTGGAGCAAGAGGATTACTCTGGAGGGGTGCACAAGTTGCATGGAGTGCCCCAGATTTGGTTCTTGTGGATATGATGATGGATATGAGACAGGTGTTGTGGAGACAGCCACCCATGAGTGATGGGTCCCGTGTTGGTGGAAGATTCTAGCTCTGGCCAATTAAGGGTATGGCTGATGACTGGTGATCGGGTATTTGTCAAACGTCTACAGCATGAGCCTCACATGACATGGGGTCCATTCTGTTGAGTTAGCGCGGACTGAGCCAGTTCTGTGTGTGAAAAGGTGCATGGGTTTTTAGGCCCTAGCAGCATAGTGAGAAAGATGCGGTGTGCTTTACTGCTACCCTAATCACGATCCCAAGCGTATGCGTTGTGTCGTGTGCTACTCCACTCGGGTGCAATCTGGTGAGGAATATGGTAGTTCTTGAGTGGTGTTCACCTAGGCGGGGCACCGCTGACCATGCTGATCTTGTGGGTACATGTGTACACACTCGGCAGAGTTAAAACTGTACATATAACTGTGATTCTTTGGTCAGGATCGATTTCCTGTGAACTGTTTCGGCCCTTTAGCTTCTCTTGTGCTTGCATCTCTCCTCCAAAGATAGGTCCGACTTGAGGCCCGTTGAGATGAGGGGCATGCGAAGGCTGCCTCATCGCTTAGACAGACAGTATGATGGTGATGTGATGGATGATGAGAGGCGAGATGTGGGGTGTGATGATTGAGTTGATGGTGAGAATGAGTGTATGGTAGGGATTAGAGAATATTTATATTATACGTATTCGATGCTTTTCTGCATGCGCTAAGGATGCAAACTACAACCAAACTATTAGGATCACCAAATCCCTTTATTTTCTATTTTTCACTAAAGCTCATTGGTGCTGACCATGGCCCGCACACATCTGGTGGTGTGCAGATTTCTTGACTTGCAGTGGTGTTGAGATTAGTAATTGGTTTGCAATCTACTCTCAAGAATGCCCATGGATTGGAGAATCGCCAAGCTTCGCTGCGATTACAATATCAGTGTTTTGTTTGATTTTAGCCCTCAGGGCTTGTATCTAAATTAGTGTAATACTCTCATTTATGTTATCTAATGTTGTATGACTTTGTAATCAACTAATAATCGACCGCCCGTGATAGCCGAGATATCATGGGACTATCACAGAGGGGCAAAAGAGTCAGAATTTCTACTTTAGAAATCCTGGTTCGTTTCATCAAGTTAAAAAAAAACAAAACTCGACATTTAGGATTTGAGTATGTGAAAAAATATTCAAGCTCAAAGCAAAAATATTCCATTTGTAGGAAAATAATATGTATTCTAGGTTCAAATAAATAATACCTTAGATCCGGAGAACAATCTTCCAGATAATGTGTACTCCGTAGAAAGTTAAATAGACTAAGTAATGAATACAAATAAAACTATGGTTGCCCGAATAATATTCTAGTTAGGATAACAATATTTCATACTCGGGGAACAATATTCCAGTTTCAAAACTACAGTATTCTGGTTTAGAAAAATAATATTCTATTCAAGGTGGGGAATGTAAAAGAAATCAATTAAAATAAATAAATAAAACAAACATATATAAGAAGAAAATAAGAAATAGATAAAAATAAAAATAATTGTAGTTCACGGGAATAATATTCTACACAGGAGGGCAAGCTTCTAGGTTTATAAGAAAAACACTCTGTTCCGGGAGTAGCAGTAATAGAGAACAAATAAAATCAAATGGAAACGAATAAATTAATAAGAAAAAACTAAAAGGACACTAGTAAAGAGTTAATGCACGCAGCACAACGTGGATGCAGAGGCATCTTTTCGTACATTTCTAGCGCATGTGCCATCTCAACGATTGCAGATGTACGCGCCCTATGCTACGCAAGTGAGTAGGGCCCGAGCATGAGGACTTTGATACTATACGTGTGTTTAGTTCCTAAAATATTTTAGGAACGGGTATCGTAGCTTTTTTGTTTTATTTGATAATTAATGTTTAATCATGGATTAATTAGACTTAAAAAAATTGTCTCGTGATTTCATGGTGAACTATGCAATTAGTTTTTTTTTGTTTCATCTACATTTAATGCTCAATGCATGTGCCGTAAGATTCGATGTGATATTTTATGGTAAAATATTTTAGAACTAAACACACCCTATGGCTGCACGGATCCAGTTCTCCTCCCACCGCTACCGCGCCGTCCTCTCAATTATTGCCTCCTGGCTCCTGCTGAGAGCCAGAGAGCCGCATGCCATGGTCGATGGGAAAACCAAAGACGCGACAGTCCCCTCTCCCTCTCTTTCTCTCACACGACCACGCCTACGTACCCGCGCCCTGCCGGAGAGGAAGAAGACGGCGACGACATTAGGGTCATGCACGGCTATGGAGGGTTAGGGAAACTCAACTCTGAGAGCTCTATAGAAGGGGGTTCGGGGGAGGCAGTTGCGACACGGCGGTAGTGGCGGGCGAGACGGCGGCAGGGGGCGCCAACCATGGGGGCAGCGGGAGATGGCACTTAGGCGAGGTTGACGGTGGTGGGGTGGGAGGGGACGAGGATGACCCCGGCGAGCTTCCGTGAGGTTGGGGTGGGGGCGGGGGTGCGGTGGCGCTCCCATGAGTGCACGACCGATCGTGGGTTAACTTCGTCCATGGCCGATGGCTTTAGCTAGCCCCTGCTAAAGTGCTAATAATGGCTTCAAATCCTAATTGAACCAACCAAAAACCATTTCAAGAATGCATAGTACAACCGGCACAATCGACGCCATTACTGCACTAGTATAGAAACCAAATCAATCCACATCAAAACATACATTCTTTTCTCACCCCCAATATAAACCAAGCTAGTTTTCTCCCCGTGAGTTCAACCCATCAGCTGAAACCAATTCCCAAGCGACGGTAGAGAAGCATGTGCCTCTGATTTCTGGTTTGAGAAGCTCACTACTAATTGCAGTCGTGTTCATAACCAACAGCTTGTTGGAATTGTATATACATTGGCTTGGAGAAGAAGACGATATATGATGGATGGAGAGGATTGCCTAATGCACAACGTGTTTCTATGTACTATATATACTGATGAGGCGCCCAGTCTCTTGCTTCACCGCAGCGTTCCTAATAATGATGATAATATAAAGTTAAAGAGGTGAGTAGGTGACAATGCCCGTCTTCCCGTCTTGGAGGAAAGAATATACATTATATTATTACTACCATGCATCAACAGCCTCCATTCTTGCTATAAAAAAACACAGCTTTATTCCTTCTTCCAGAAGGTTCCCTAGATGAACACGGAATATATTACCTAGATCACCAATTCACCATCTTCGGTGTCTCGCTGGATGACAAACAGTTATGTAATACCTACAATTAATAAAAAAAAACTACACTACTATAGAATTGACTATCACTATCGACCCATTACTGTCGGTTTCTTAAAAACTGGTAGTGTTTGTGTCTGCTGGCCTATGGCTGCTAGTTTGTGGCTAAAACCGATAATGATAGGATCAACCGACAATGATATTTATGTCATCACTGCCAATTTTAGCCATAAACTGACATTAATATTTGCTAAAACGAGCAATGATACTATCACTGTAGGTTCGTGGCTTGAACCGACAGTGATAGATTGTACAAAAAAACTTCATAACTTTCTCATATGATGTCTGCTAAAGACGAACTTCGTACCAAAGTTATAGTACTCGATGAGATTTAGAACTTTTTAGTTCAAACTTTTTTTGTTTTAAGATCATTTAGATGACCAAAAATGCATCACAAGATTTTATAGCGTTAATACCAAAGGAGTCCATGTGCTCCATAGTCATAAGTGGGTGTGTAGTGGTAGTTAAGAATCTTGGATGGAGAAGCAACAAAAACAAAAGTTGTAGATCTCGAAAAATTACACAACTTTATAGTGTTGACAACTTTTTATTTGAAATCATCTATCCAACAAAAATTACATTTGAATTCTCACATTCGAAATTTGAAATTTTTCAAATGACCTCGGATGAAGAAGCTATCAAAACAAAAGTTGTAGATCTCAAAATGTTATGCAACTTTGTATTTGATAACTTTTTCATTTGAAATCATCTATCCAACGAAAATTATGGCTGAATTTTCTCACATTTGAAATTCAAAATCTTCAAGTGACCTTGGATGGAGAAATGACCAAAATCAAAGTTGTGGATCTCACAATGTTATAAAACTTTGTAGTTGATAACTTTTTCATTTCGATTTGTTTAGGGCCCAAATACTCATTTTAAAATTAGAATAACAAAAAATGGGGAGGACGAATATACCAAATGGACTATGGCTGGAGTGGTTAGGGGATGAATGTGCGAAGCTTGAGGTCATGTGTTCGAGCGCTGTCGGGTGCTCGGCCACGAAGCGCGCATTTTTCATGTGAAAAATTGCAAAACTTGTGACCCCACGCGCGAACAATTGCATGACTTGTGAGTATAGGGGCTTGTGATACCCAGTGGGATCTCTCCTAGTAACGAAAAAAATGTAATTTTTTAGCCCTTTATTCATCCCGTTTTTTTGATTTCTTTGGAAACCTCATCACTATAGGTCCCCCTCATCACTGCCAATTTGGTACTGCCGATTCAAATTCCAGCACTAGGGGATTTGAACCGGAAGGACGTGGATGCTCTCCAGCTCAGTGTGGAGCCACCTGCACTTGCTTCTTCCCGCCCTCCTGGAGCCTGTATTCGTCACTGAGCAGCTGAAGAAGCTTGTGGGAGAGGCTTCCCAGAGCGAAGTGGATTTGTAGTGCTACTGTGGCGGTGGCAATGGCAAGGCGTCAAGTTAGAGGCATGATGGGTGTTGAGCACACCCTTGCCGATGGGTCCTATTCGCTTGAGCTTATCAGTCAGAATTAGCTAGCTATTCAATAGTGTTTTTCTCTTACAACGAATTAGTATCAAAAGCTGCCGTAAAAATGATCAGCCGAACCTCTAGAGCAACCTCCCAGTGGACAGGAGGACACCGCCGAGTTAATACTCAATGGCGTGACTTGACATTGATGCAGAGCGGCATCATTTCAGACATGTCACTGATCCAGGTGATGTGCCATATCAGCGATTGCAGATGTACCATGTCAAGCACTAGCCAGCCACCTGTGTGCTCCTCTGCGATTATGGTTTGTTTTAGGGTGTGTTTAGTGTATAGTACCCAAGCTACCCAAGTGGAATTTTGGCCATTTATTTAACCCATGTTGCTCATCGTTTGGTAGGATGCCAAATTTTGGCTTGGCCCCCATCTCCTTTAGCCTGTTAGAAAATCTTATTTGGGATCTTAATTAGCCTACTTACAGGAACGTCTAATCATGTGCATAGTGCTTAATCGAGCTTAGTGATCACAGACCTCTAGACGAAGATGTCCAAAGGCCAGCTAATTTCCACGTGCCTGCTCAGCTAGCAGGCACACGCCGTCACCAACAGAGGAACTGAGGGACAATGGCGGGTCTCTGCCTTGAGCACAATAACTGCTTTTGATTAGAACTAGGCCCTGTTGGATGTTGCAGTATTCTGAAACTGCAGTATCTAGAAACCACAGTTTAAAAGACCACAGCCATGTAATACCATAGTATTTAGAAACTACAGTTTTTCTCTGTTTTAGAAAAACCATGACACCTGATGTGTTTGGTTGTTGTAGTATTGTTGCCGGCAATTTCGAATGGTCCGGCTGCGTGGAAGCGTTCAAATATAACGGCATCTACTCTTTATATAGCATGAGAAGTCTATTATTTAAATAATGAAACTATGAGTAGTCAAACTTGATCCTTATGCCATGCCATACCTTTTCCTTTTCCTGGTTCTATGAAAAGGAAAGAAGGAAACAAAAATGACTGCGCATGGAAAGAAAAAGAGCGTGAAGGGAAAATGAGACACGCGCGTGGAAGCGCGCCGCATGATCCGACCTCTGTCGAAAATAAAGAGGTCTGGGACCAAGTTTTCTAGACTCAAAAAGACTGTGGTTTTATTAATACTGTAGTTTCTAAAACCGTGGTTTTAATTGCATCCAAACACCTTCATTCTTTCATATACCTAGGTATTTAAAAAAACCATGGTATTAATAGAAAACTGTAAAAAAAATGTTGTATCCAAACAGGGCCTAGTTCGTGTCATTATTTAATTAGAGGTGACTCCATCCTATAACTCGTGGGACCGAGGACGAGGCCTATTAGTTAGTTATCAGCCCACTGATCATGGGCCCAGCTTACGAAATAGCTGTTAGGCTCCACAAGACTCGGTACTAAGCCGAGATCAACTCTAGCATAGCCCTCCTTATCCTTGTCTGAGGCCCAGCTCGTCGCACGGCCCAACCCCCCTCATCAAGCCCGCAAGCCCACGCGCGCCTACCTCCTCTTCTAGCCCAGTACTAACGCAGCCCTACTCCTCCTCTGTCTCACACGTGCGTTGCATGGGCATGCAGACGTCGCGACTGCCGCACTCACGCGCGCAGCATGCGCAAAGGAGCAAAGCCACCGCCAGCTCGGACCCACGGTCAGCCACACCCCCACATCATCCACACCACACCGGCGCACTAAGGGAGACGCCGTTACCATGGGCCCCGCACGTCAGCGAATGGATGCGCTGGCAGCCGCACCCGTCCGTCAAGACTCCGTCTCCCTCCCGTCACCACGCTGTCGTAACAATGTCGCCTCCTACCTCCCTACCTGCTCCCTTCTGTAAGCAGGATATAGAGTAGAGTAGGGATTGAGCAGCAAGCAAGGGAGATAGGATAGTTCCGATGAATCTCACTTAGAACAGGAAGTGCTTTGAAGCGAGTTTACAATTCTGTTCATTCATCAATCTCTCCTCTCCCCTCCGGACAGCACAAATACTACTCGGACATGCCTCTCCTCGCCGTCGGTGCTCATATCCACTTTGGGCCTTGGGCTCGTACGCTGGGCCGCTATTCACGTGCACCTCGTCTTGGCCCAAGAGCGGTGTTGTCATGGACGGCGTCTTCTTCTTCTTTGCCTGAAGGCAATGGCAATGTGTTGCTGACATTCCCCCCTCGATCAGAACTAGCTTGCCCCCCAGCTAGCGCTCAAGGGAACTTGTAAGCAACAGGGCCAATCTTCTCTGTGATCAGATATGGTCCAAAGAACCTGTATGACAATTTTTTATTGGAGCGAGCAGCAACTGGTGATTGTACGTACGGCTGCAGCTTGACATACACCCATGTGCCAACATCGAAGGAGCGCTCAGTGCGTTTCTTGTCTGCCTGCATCTTCATACGGTTCTTGGCACAAGCCAGATGCTGCTGAATGAGTGACTGCATCAGTGTTCTCTGCAGAGACCAATCCTCCAAAGCAGAAACCAAGCAAGCCGACGCTGCATCAATGCCCAATTGTCTTGGTGACTGACCGTACAGCACATAGAAGGGTGACTGCTTCAAAGCTGAATGTCATGTTGTATTATACCAGAACTTGGCCAAATGAAGCCGGTCAAACCACTTGGAAGGAGCTGCATTAGCAAAACACCGCAAAAATGTTTCCATGCACTGAGTTACTCTCTCCATCTGACCATCGGACTACGGATGGTATGCAGAACTCATCTGAAGTTCCACTCCAGCAAGGTGACATAACATGCTGGTAAAGACTTTGTCGCGGTCAGAAACGATTGCCGTGGGAAGACCATGGAGCTTATAGATACGCATCCTGAACTGTTTGGCGACCAATAAGGCAGTAAATGGATGCTTAAGAGCAACAAAGTGGCTATACTTGGAAAACAAATCTACCACCACCAATATGTAGTCAAAACCATGAGAGGTAGGCAAGTCCTCAATGAAGTCCAATGATATTACCTGTCAGGCAGATGCCGGTGTTTCCAGAGGCTGTAAGAGTCTAGGGTACTTGACATGTTCCACCTTGACTTGTTGACATGTAGGGCAGCTACGAACGAAAATATCAACATGTTTCCGAAGACCAGGCCAAGCAAAGAATTCCTATAGGTGCTTGGTTGTAGCCGGAATGCCAGAGTGTCCCCCGAGCGGTGAACTGTGGAAGGCTCTGATGATGTTTTGCTGTAATTCAGCATTGTTACCCACCCAAATCCTGTTGTTGTGGCGGATAATACCATCCTTCAGGATAAACTGTGGCCAAAACCTTCAGTGGAAGTGGACAACTTGGCTAAGATGTTTTGTGCTTGAGGATCACTGTTGTAGCCCTGCGCCACCTCGGTACACCACTGTGGGTAGCCACTGAAATAGCATCAGCTGCAGTGTTCTCTATTCCTTTCTTGTACACAATATGATAGCGCAGGCCTAAAAACTCGTTGTTGCCACACAGTATTAAGCCTTTGGTCATTGAGATGAGGTAAGGATTTCTGATCGGTGAAAATGATGAATTCAGCCAATTGCAAATACGAACGCCACTGCTCCACTGCAGTTAAGATTGCTAAATATTCTTTTTCGTAAATAGACAATCCTTGTGTCTTGGGTCCCAGGGGTTTGCTCACATAGGCCAATGGGTGGCCATCCTGGAGCAATACTGCTCCCACACCTGTCTGGCAAGCATCCAGTCTCGATGCCAAACGGTTTACTGAAATTAGGAATCCCAAGCACTGGCACCAAGCACAGAGCCTGTTTCAACGCTTCAAAAGCTGTCTGATGCTCCGTTGTCCAGATAAACAGCTGATTCTTCTTAAGGAGTTGAGTCAAAAGCTGAGCAAGTATGGCAAAATGATGCACGAACTTGCGATAGAAACCAGCTAAACCCATAAATCCGCGGAGTTCCCGTGTATTCACAGGTGTAGGCCAATGTTGTACTGCAGACACCTTATCTGGGTCAGTTCTAACACCTTGAGCACTTAGGATGGGTGTGTTTTGTTTCCTAGCTAACTTCTAGCCTGGCTAGAATCCTAGTCTGGGCAGCTTTAGCCTGTTCCCACCGAACCAACCCCTAGTTGTTTGGTTGTCTGTACTATGTTAGCCTAGCTAGCCTCAGGGTATGTTTGGTTGTCTGGTTTATTTTGATACAGTCACATCTTCTCTGAATTGGCATTTGAGGCATTTCGTCGAGCAACGAGTAAGCATGACGAGCAAACAGCAAACAAGCAACATGAGCACAGCGACCAACAGCAGGCAAGCAACACGAACATGGTAGCCAACAACAAGCAAGCAAGATGAGCACGGCGGCCAACAGCACGCAAGCAAGATGAGCACGATAGCAGCAAGCTTTCTTGCTGCGGCGGCAGGCAAGCAATACGAGGATGGCAGCGGCAAGCCTTCTTGCGGTGGCCCTTCTCGTGAGTCACCGCCTCGACCACCTGCGGCAGCACTGCCATGTGACGCTTCTTCGTGGCATCGGTGCACTCCTCACGGTTGCGGACTGCCGCAGCGACGCAGGGTGCCGAGGACACCGGCAGTCAGGAAGCTGCAGGGGCGCCTTGCGGTTGCTGGCGGCTCTGACGACGCGTCAACGTTGCAGCCTCAACTCCCTCGATCACCAAGCCCTCCACCTCCTCGGCCACCAGGACCTCCGCCGTGGTTTGGCGTGGTGTCCATCACGGATGCGGCGCGAAGCTCGGGGCTGTCATGGAGGGCGAGCGAGGCCCAAGAGCCGTCGGAAACGGACGGATCTGGCGTGGGGGTGCTCCTCGAGCTGGGCAGAGGAGGTGGCGGCGCTGCAGAGTACCGGCGGGAAGGAGCAGCAGAGGTGAGGAGAACGATGGGGGAGGTGAGGGGAATGAGCACAGGGGCCGGCTCAGGCCTGGCCAGGATTGAACGACCGATTCGGTCATTCTCCTGGAAACAGGCTAAAGGGCTACAAATGGCCAGCCCACTTCTAGGCAACCAAACAGGCCAAAATTAGCTCTAGGGAGCTAAGGCTAGGGTTGGCCACCCAACCAAACACACCCAATGTGTCCCAGATAGTGAATTTCCTGTTGAGCAAATTTGCATTTCTTTAATTTGATGACCCATTGATCTTTGGCTAAGAGGGACAATACCAGATGCAGATGCTCCAGATGCTCTGTGTAAGATGAACTGAACACTAAAATGTCGTCAAAGAAAACTATTGCACATCGGCGAAGTACTGGCGCTAGTGTCACATTCATGGTGCCCTAAAAGTTGCTGGAGCTCTGGTGGCACCAAACGGAACGACACAAAACTCAAAGTGGCCCGCGTGAGTGGAGAATGCCGTCTTATATCCTTCACCGGGCTGCATCCTGATCTGATGGTACCCTGAATGGAGATCGAGCACCGAGAACCATGAGGCCGAGCTCAACTCATCAACCAGCTGGTCAAACATCGGTATAGGGTAAACAGATTTGACGGTCATGGCATTGAGGTAACGGTAATCCACGCAGAAACGCCATGAACCGTCTTTTTTACACAATAGCAGATCTAGCGAAGAGAAAGGTGACTTGCTTGGCTGAATCAAACCCTAACTGAGCATAGCACTGACCTGACGCTCAATCTCATCCTTCAGGTTGGGTGGATAACGGTAAGCCTGTATGTTCACTGGAGTGGCACCACTGATAAGCGGTAAGCGTGGTCGCACGCACGCTTGGGTGGCAAAGAGTTGGGGACTTGAAAAATGGAAGGAAATTCGGTCAACAAAGCTGCAATATCTTCAGGCAACTGAACTACATCGTGGTTGCTGTCTGGAGCTTTGACTGCAAGAAGTTGAACCACTAGCTCTGTAACAGAGACAGATGTTAGCCCCTGGAGTACCACCGTGTCACCCTTGTAAGGAATAGACAGCCATTTGGCCTGCCAGTGTACCTCCATTGGACTGTAGAGCTCCAACCAATCAATGCCTAATATAAGATCATATGATTCCAATGACAGAACACGGAGGTCATGCTGAAACTGGTAATCCCCCAATGAAAAGCAGCAGCCAAATGCTATGCACTGGAGCAAGTGACCATTGGCGACCTTTACTGATGCCGTCAGCGGTGTACGAAGCAGTTGGGGTAATTGTTCAGCAACTGACGCAGCCAGAAAAGAAGCCGAACTACCGAAGTCGATCAGCACTGTGACAGGAAGACCTTGAACTTTTCCATGGAACCGAATGGTCTGTCTGCCTCGGGTACCCCTCAACGCATCAGATGACAAGGCCAAAAATAGGTGCTCTGGCTGGTCCACCGGAGAATCCTGCTCTTCCTCAGTATTGTCAGGCACTTCTTCCTGCTGAAACAGATTCCAGACTTCTTGCATTGCTTGCAATGAGATAGTTGTTGCACACTTGTGACCGCGAAACCATTTCTCTGCACAGACGTCACAGAGACCCCTAGCTCGCCTGTAGGAGCGCAGCTTTGAAAGCTTGTCATCAGATTCAGGAGCAGTCGCCTTAGCCAACGGCTTGTCCCCAGCAATGGCAGCAATCGGCAATGGCCTTGTTGTAGGCACAGCCGTGCGCATTGCCGACTTGAAGCTTGCTCCACGATCATGAGCGTGGAATTCACTTCTCTTGTTGGAATCAGCCATCTCCTCCTGCAATAAGGCAAGCGTGTATGCAGTATCCAGATCGAAAGGATGCTGTAAAGCAACTACCTTGCAAATATCATGCCTAAGGTCATTCACAAATCTAGTGGTGTAATAGTGGAGATCAGGATTTGGCTGGTAGGCTTTGAGTTGATCAAAGTGGAAAAGCATTCAACATAGTCAGTGACCATGGAATTTGGTTGGATGCGGAACCTTTGGCCCGACAATCTGTCACGCTGGTCACGACCGAACCAATCATGGAGAAGTTTACAGAAGTCAGGCCAAGGGATACGATCAGGTTGCTCGAGGGACTCAATCCAATGAGCAGAAGTGCCCTGAAAGTGCATGCGGGAGACTTTGACCCACCGGCGAGGAGGTACATCATACATCTCAAAGTAATCTTCAGCTTGGGAAATCCATAAGCGTGTGGTTTCACCCTTAGAAAGGAAAATTGAGCTTAGGCAGGCGACCATTGTCATTGTGGTGATTGGCATTGTGGTGGGTTTCAGTGGGTGAATCATGAGTCTGGGTTTTAGGAACAACTCCATGCAACATAGATGTACCAACATGTGAAGTAAGCTGCATACCATTGGCCGGGGAATGGGATTGAGGAGAAGTCTCCCCAATGCCATCCGCCCATGTAGTCGAGAAGACGTGGTGCCCGCTGGGCCGAACAGCCGTATTGCCGGCAGGTGAGCGCACGACGTTCTGCTCTAACATAGGTGGTGCAGAGGAGATCACTCCTGTCGAAGCTGCAGCTTGGTCAAGGAAGGATTGATCCTAGTACTTGGTCAATTTGTTGACCTTGAGCTTGAGGTCGTCGACCGCGCCCTCCGACTCCTGGCACCAGGCTTCGAGTGCTCCAGCCGACTTGGCGATGAGGTTGACCCCGTCCGCGTGGCGCTTGTCGACATCGGCGATGAGGGCGGACTGATGGAGCTCGGAGTCGGTGATGTGCCGCTCCAAGTTCAGATCAAAGTCAGCAAGGCGTTTGGTGATGGTGTTGTCAAACTCGGCGATGCGGTTGGTGATCCTATCATTGACCTCGGTGAAGCGGATGTCGAGCTTGCGGTTGTTGTCGGTGAAGAGCTTGTCAAGCCTGTGATCCGATTCAGTGAACCGCTCGTCAATCTACATCTTCTTCTCCTTGAAGAGGTGATGTATCTCGTCCAGGAGCAACTTCGAATCAGGATTTATCGCGCCCCTGCTACGAGCGAAACGCGTGTAATGAGGGTGCGGTGGTGACGGCGATGGTGGTGGTGGTGGGAATTGGCGAGCTAGGACCGAATTGGACCTCTCGCATGCTGGGGAATTACATGAATCCAAATCGAATTGCCTTCGATCGGACTGCAGCAACTCGAAATGATTGCAAGAGATTGATAAAATTGGGCAGAAATTTAGGAAGCGGGAGGAGGAATCGATGGATATCTGATACCAAATGTAAGCAGGATCTAGAGTAGAGCAGGCATCGAGTAGCAAGCAAGGGAGATAGAATAGTTCCGATGAATCTCACTTAGAACAGAAAGCGAGTTTACAATTATGTTCATTCATCAATCTCTCCTCCTCTCCCCTCTGGATGGCACAAATACTACTCGGACACACCTCTCTTGGCCATCGGTGCTCACACCCACTCTAGGCCTTGGGCTCGTACGCTGGGCCGCCGTTCATGTGCACCACGTCTAGGCCCAAGAGCGGTGTTGTCGTAGACGGCGTATTCTTCTTCTCCGCTAGAAGGCAATTGCAATGTGTTGCTGACACCTTCCTTCTTCTCGTCCAGTGCTGCTGCTTTCCATCCTCCGCCCGGAAGAAGCCAAAGCCGCTCCCCTCGGATGCCTCCCGCATGACCTCAGCCACAGACCCCGCCTTGATCACGCGAATGTTCCAAACCCTGGCCACCTGCCCGCACCCCGTGTCCCTGCGATGCGGCCACCGAGGATCGCCACCATCCGCAAGATGCTCCTCCTCGAGGAACCCTAACCACGACGCTACTATAATACCCCGACTAGCCTCACCCTCTCGCCATTCCCTTGTAGCCACCGCCACAGGCCACTTCTCCTGTTCGCTCTCTCCCTTCCGTCTCTTCGCCACCCATAGCAACATCTGCAAGCCTCACCTTAGATGGGATTGGGATGCGACCATGATGCCGACATTGAACCCCGGGCTCACCCCGCCTTGATGCAGTGGTAGCTGGCTCCTCAATGAACCTCGCTGCTAAGCCGACCATCCACGGCTGCCACCCTACCGAACAATCGAACACCGATGAGCCGCATCCTTGCTAAAGCTTCAAACTTTTCCCTTCTGTTGATGCCGGATGTGACCTGAATCACACAACAGAAAGGGCGTTGGACGCCCGGGCCGCTACGGACCGAAGAACGCAGCGAGGATGTCACTCTTACATGGTGAAACATGGAGAGGTTTACAAGCAAACCATCAAAAGATAACCAGTCGTGCTTACATGACGAAGAACCGGCTAGTTTTCAAGCAAACTAGCAAAGGAACCGCCTAAGCTCTCGCTTGGGAGGGACCCCGTCAGGGCAAGGACATCGTCAGGTTGTCCTAGGTCGGCCGGCAAGCCTAGGGCGCCATCCTTGGTTGTGGATCAAGGAATGAACAACATGGAGGTTGAAGGAGAAGAGAAAAGGGGTAAAAGGGTTAGATTGATTTGTTTGTATGACGATTGGATATATGAGAACTCAATCGGCCATGATCCTCTCATATATATAGAGGGGGGTGGTCTTATCCCAGTAGGAAGCCTCTCCAAGGCTTATTTTCTATGTTTTCCATGTCCAAAAACCGATCTAGAGACAAATCGGTTCGAGATCTGAAAGTCAGATTCCGAATAAACACCTACTGGTACTTCCAGTCAGGCTCCACCAGTAGTACCGGTCCCTACCAGTAGTATCGGTCAAGGACCGGTTGTACCGGTAGTTCATTTTCATGCCAAACTGCGCCACCTACCACTATCCATCGGTAGTACCTGTCTCGGACCGGTAGTACCAGTAGTTCATATCTGCGCCAAACCTTCTCGGACTAGTAGTACTGGTGATCTCGGATCGATAGTACCAGTAGTTTATACATTTTCTCGGAGGCATTACTCTCTCATCCGGACTCCAAATTGGATGTTCCATATATGTTTTTTGACCACCTCGACGAGAGGAACGCAATGATGAAGACCGCTACACATTTTGACAACTTCACAAAATAGACATTTTTTGTTGTCAACATATGCCCCCCTGTTTTCAGGTTTATGATGCATGAACCTGAAAACACTTGATCAAACAAACATAATTAAACCAAACAGCAATGATACCCATCTCATCGGCTGCATGGTGACTAAGGGTGATGTATACATCGGCCATTTTTGTTCTAAGGGCGATGCATGTATCGGCCATTGTTTGGAGAGCACTTAGACTTCTTACCAAACACTTGGAAAATACTTTTTCAAGTATCTCATGTTCAATGCTACTTTGAGACGTTCACCTTGCAATGTCTCTAGCAAATAAGAATTACCGCTCATGACTTTGATCACTTTATAAGGACCATCCCAATTTGGTGACCACTTGCCAAACTGATTGCTCTTCGTCCCAATAGGTAATATGGTTTTCATACTAATTCACCCACTTAGAATGATTTGCTTTTGACTTTCTTGTTATATGCCTTGGCAACTCGAGCTTTGTCTTTCTCTATTTCCTTGAGAGCCTTCAATATCACATCAATCACCTCATCAATATTATCCATCATTAGATCATGATACACAACAGCTGACAGATCATTTTGTTTAGCAAGCCTGTATGCATCCAAATTCACTTTGATGGGCAACACGGCCTCTTGACCATATACTAGCTCAAAAGGAGTAACTTTTGTAGCACCATGCCTTGAAATGCGATGTGCCCATAGAGCTTCAGACAATACTTCATGCCACCTTCTTGGATTCTCCTCAATTTTCTTCTTGATAAGCTTGATCAAAGTCTTATTACTAGACTCAGCTTGGCCATTATCTTGAGCATAATATGGAGATGATTTGAGCAACTTGATCTTATATAATTCGGCGAAGTCCCTTACTTCCTTGGACATAAATGATGTCCCTTGATTTGTAGTTAATATTTGGGGTATGCCGAATCTATGAATGATATGCTCAATGATGAATTCAATAACCTCCTTATGTGTCATATTCTTTAAAGAAACAACTTCGGTCCACTAAGTGAAATAATCTGTAGCAACCAACACAAAGTGATGTCCCTTGGAAGATGGGGGATGTATTTGGCCAATGAAGTCTAGCCCCCAACCACGAAAAGGCCATGGCTTGATAATAGGATGAAGCATAGCAGTAGGCACCAGCTGAATATTCTCAAACCTTTGGCACTCTTCGCAACCTTTGTAGTATCGAAAATAATCAGCCATCATAGTAGGCCAATAGAAATTGGCTCTACGCAATAATCACTTCATCTTCGGAGCCGATTGATGCGTACCATAAATACCTTCATGGACTTCTCCCATAGCCACTCTTGCTTGATCAGATCCCAACCACTTCAGTAGCAAGTCTCCGGTGGTCCTTTGATAAAGCTCATCATTGTGAACACATACTTCAAAAAGCACTCCGCCGAACACTTTTATCAACTTTAGCACTTGGATCACGTAGATATATCAATAAAGGAGTCCTCAAATCATACAAATTGGTCCCAACATCACTGGAAGTTTTACCAGGCCGATTTGAGAGCTCGTCATGCTCATTGATCGTGCTGCTCACAGGGGAGTCAGTTGAGCCGACAGGGACACTCGGCTTAGCTAACTAGGGGGAGTTGACCTAGCCGGCTATAGCAGTCGGCTCAGCTGACTTGGCTGTAGCAAGGAGGGAGTCGGCTAAGTTGGCTTGGCCGACTAGTCTGCACCTGCACTGGAAAATTCTAAACTTTTGTGCATTGACTGCTCTTGAACATGAAAATTATGCCCACCAACATCATAGCCAGATGCTTGTTACACTAACATGCTGGCCTTTTGATTTTCATGCCTTGAAATATACCGAATTTGAAATTTGGCAAAAGGACCAATGATATCAAGGCAAGCATCAAGATAAACTTTTATTGACTCTTCTAAGCATTGAAATTCACCAGCATCTTGTTCCACCAGCAAAGAATCACCATAGGCTTCAACATGTCATACTTCATGGATTGCAATATAAGCCAAGCCAAATAAGAAAACTTCACATTCGGCTTGAATTTTGGTGCAAATGTAATTTTAATCGGCTTGATGTCTCAAATAGCACTATTATGAGAAATAATGATTATTCCAACACCTTCACCTTATTTGCAAGCCGATTAATCATATTGTCACATCCATTAAGTAAATCCAAAATGCATATGTCATGCCCCCCCGGGCCTGAAAGCCATCAAAGTAAATTTCATGGGGTTTTCTAATAGCACGATGGTCACAAGCACTCATCGGCTATATTTTTACACTAAGGGCGATATCAAAATATCGGCCATATAAATTCATCCACAAGAGCATGCATAACTGAAATAAATATTTTGGCTCTTGATCATTGATAAGCAAAATAATTTGGTAACCCTTCGAAACATACAGATCCATACCAAGGATCAAAATAAGGAGCTGAGGGATAACCATGCATACCAGGGGATGAATTCCACATAAGCATAGGCAGAGAATATGGTTGATACCAAGACCAATGACTCTGATGATCTGGTGCAAACTTCCAACTTGGCAATTGCTTCTTGAATCTTCTTCTTCTTTCCTTTGCCTTTGTCTCGCCACTTACTTGAGCATCATCCTTATGAGCTTGAATACTTCCTTTAGGAACCTAAGCAAAGCCTTCTTCTCTGAGCTTCTCTGCACTAAGCTTTTGCAACTTCTTTTCTTGCCACATTGGTAAACTGATTGAGCATGTCGGTTTCGCTTCTATTTTGGACAGCAACAATTCTTTCTTGATTTTAGGCACTTTCATCTTCTTTTGTTCAAATTTGGCACCTACAACATCAATAGATGATTTCTGTACTTCTTTGCCATCGTTAGCCGGATTTTTCAACAATGTAATCAGCTTTTCAATAGTTGAATTTAGATCTAAACTTTTATCTTTTCGGCCATCATACTTCACGTGGTAAACTTGTTTTACCACTTTCTTCTTTGCTTGAGCTCTGGACCGATTTTGATCAAATCGGTCTTTATAGGATGATGATTTCTCTGAATGTCTAGGAGTTGCATATTCTACATGTTGTGGCCTAAAATATGGTGAAATATGTGCCTCTTGATCAAACCAGCCCCAAGATAAATAAGGATGAAAATATACGGACTGTGATCCATTTGACATGGGAATTGGCTTCTCAAAAGGAGAATATGTTGCTGCTGCGTGAGATCTATCTCCTTGCCAATTCCACTCTTGAGACTTGCACGTTGGAGGCAATTTTGATGAAAGGACTTTCTTTGGCCGGTTGACAATATTTGCTTCTCCTATCTATTCATATTTAGCTAGAAGTTTCTCGAAGCTAAGCTCTAGCCTTCTAGTCCTTTGTTTGCCATGACCCTTACCTCCATTAGCTTTATGAGCATCCTCCCTCTTCTTTTCATCTTGACAAACATGTTCCAAAGGAGGATTTTTAGCCGATTCCCCTTGCTCAATGGAGTCAATCGGCTTTTGCTCTAGTCAAAGAGATTTCACCTGCCCCCAATATCTTCTGAAATTGTAGTGACATTGTCATCCACTAAAATATCTTCAACTTGCAATTGATGGACAACAACCTTATCATCACTTGAGGGCTCCACATCTTTCTCCTATGCAACAAGGGGTGCTCTAGGTGGCTTAGTTGTATCCTGGGATGGCTTAGCTGTCTCTGGCACCTCCAGAGAAAACAGGGTCAACTTAGCTGCCTCCTGGGCCGACCTAGCCGACTCTACCTCTAGTAGAGCAACAACAGCCTCTCCAGACGGCTTAGCCGGCCATTGGGTTGGCTTAGCTGTCTCAGAGACAGCAGGGGTCAGCTTAGCCGTCCCTAAGGGTGGCTAAGCCGACTTATCCATACCAAGGATCAAAATAAGGAGCTAAGGGATAACCATGCATACCAGGGGATGAATTCCACATAAGCATAGGCAGAGAATATGGTTGATACCAAGACCAATGACTCTGATGATCTGGTGCAAACTTCCAACTTGGCAATTGCTTCTCGAATCTTCTTCTTCTTTCCTTTGCCTTTGTCTCGCCACTTACTTGAGCATCATCCTTATGAGCTTGAATACTTCCTTTAGGAACCTAAGCAAAGCCTTCTTCTCTGAGCTTCTCTGCACTAAGCTTTTACAACTTCTTTTCTTGCCACATTGGTAAACCGATTGAGCATGTCAGTTTCGCTTCTATTTTGGACAGCGACAATTCTTTCTTGATTTTAGGCACTTTCATCTTCTTTTGTTCAAATTTGGCACCTACAACATCAATAGATGATTTCTGTACTTCTTTGCCATCGTTAGCCGGATTTTTCAACAATGTAATCAGCTTTTCAATAGTTGAATTTAGATCTAAACTTTTATCTTTCCGGCCATCATACTTCACGCGGTAAACTTGTTTTATCACTTTCTTCTTTGCTTGAGCTCTGGACCGATTTTGATCAAATCGGTCTTTATAAGATGATGATTTCTCTGAATGTCTAGGAGTTGCATATTCTACATGTTGTGGCCTGAAATATGGTGAAATATGTGCCTCTTGATCAAACCAGCCCCAAGATAAATAAGGATGAAAATATACGGACTGTGATCCATTTGACATGGGAATTGGCTTCTCAAAAGGAGAATATGTTGCTGCTGCGTGAGATCTATCTCCTTGCCAATTCCACTCTTGAGACTTGCACGTTGGAGGCAATTTTGATGAAAGGACTTTCTTTGGCCGGTTGGCAATATTTGCTTCTCCTATCTATTCATATTTAGCTAGAAGTTTCTCGAAGCTAAGCTCTAGCCTTCTAGTCCTTTGTTTGCCATGACCCTTACCTCCATTAGCTTTATGAGCATCCTCCCTCTTCTTTTCATCTTGACAAACATGTTCCAAAGGAGGATTTTCAGCTGATTCCCCTTGCTCAATGGAGTCAATCGGCTTTTGCTCTAGTCAGAGAGATTTCACCTGCCCCCAATATCTTCTGAAATTATAGTGACATTGTCATCCACTAAAATATCTTCAACTTGCAATTGATGGACAACAACCTTATCATCACTTGAGGGCTCCACATCTTTCTCCTGTGCAACAAGGGGTGCTCTAGGCGGCTTAGTTGTATCCTGGGATGGCTTAGCCGTCTCTGGCACCTCCAGAGAAAACAGGGTCAACTTAGCTGCCTCCTGGGCTGGCCTAGCCGACTCTACCTCTAGTAGAGCAACAACAGCCTCTCCAGATGGCTTAGCCGACCATTGGGTTGGCTTAGCTGTCTCAGAGACAGCAGGGGTCGGCTTAGCCGTCCCTAAGGGTGGCTAAGTCGACTTAGCAGCAGCAGTAACAATTGGCTCTCCTAGATGACTTTCTTGATCTGTGGGTTCCATTACTTGATTCTCAGCCATCAGAAGAGCTTTTGGTGAATTGGCTAATAATGCAAGGCGATTCGAAACCTGTTTGCCATCAAGACCAACTGAATCCAATTGGTCCATCTGTTGAGCTTCAGAAAATTTCAATCGACTTTTATCAATGGCCGATTGGATCACACAACGAAACATATTGCAGTCACAAGTATTATGATCAAACGAATTATGTCACTTGCAATATGTAAGCTCTTCTAAGTTTTGAATTGACGACAAAACATTGTGATCAATGATTCTAATAAAATTATTTTTGAGCAAGATATAAAAAACATGATCATAAAAAGTAAAGTCAAAGCTATATTTTAATTTATTAAGCTGATTCTTTTGTGGAGTTGGCTTCAAAGCTAAGCAAACGAAAGGATCAGATTTATTATCAATCCATTCGGTCATAGCTTTGCAATTGCTCTTTGAAGACCTTAACTTTGACAAACTAGAATTATCGGCCTTACCATATGGCAGAATGTGTTGGGCGATAGAATCTGAATTTATTTTATTATTAACAAATAAATTGTCATTATCAATCGGTCTATTACAACTACTTCCAAGGATATCTCTAATAGATGCAGAAATTGAAATAGTGTGACCGGATTGGAATTTAAGTAAAATATTTGTGTTTTGTACCTTGTTGATCATGTCGGAGAAATGTAGATCCTTGATTTGAATAATGTGATTATTTATCTCTGAGGAACGATCAACAAGTGTCGAATCATCCAGAGATGCATCGAAAGCTATAGCAACTGAAGAAATCGGCTTAGCTGACTAGGAGTCGTCTAGGCCGATCTGGGCACTAGCAGTAGAGGCAGACGGCTTAGCCGGCATAAGTGTCGGCCTAGCCGACTTATGTGAAGCAGCATGGGTAGTCGGCCTAGCCGACTCGAGGCAGGCTGCATAGGCAGTCGGCCTAGCCGACTGAGAAGTCAGCTTAGCCGACTTTGAGCATGCAGGCAGTGCTTCATTCTTTTTTACAGGAACTTGATCTTCACTAATGATATAATAGTCACTAGATAAGTACACGGGCTATTTAGCTCCTAAAAAGTCAAGTCTAGCTGATTTCTGGCGCTTTCCATGTTCTTCTGTAGTCAGACTTGCCGTTTGAGGGTCTAACAATCCTGCTTTAACCAATGTTTCAATTGTGATTGGCTTTTTCTCATTGGTCTTTCTAAAAAATTCATAGAATTTCTCCTCTAATTGAGACCATGAATCAATACTGCACCGGGACAAAGATGTAAACCATGCAAAGGCAATACCGATATGGGATAAAGGAAAATTACGTATTCTCATATAATCTTATTTACCAGCAAAACCTAATTGTGAGATATATACATTAATGTGTTCCACAGCGGTCTTATCATCTTCACCACTAAACTCATAAAAATCAGGTATCCACCAACCATCAGGAGTTTTCAAGTAATCAATGTGTAATGGATACGGTCTATGATATGCGGGCACCTTCCATATAGAGGAGCCATATGGATTTCTAGTGTGGGCTAAATCTTCATCAATTCGGCTTGTTTTAAGAAAATTATATTTAGCCGAGTCATATGCAATAGCTTTCATGCTCCTTGCTAAATTCTCATTGATTCGGCTAGAATTAGTAGTAAAACTTGAAGCTGAATTATGAGTATTGCCACTTATCCGTCTCTCATCAATTCGGCTTGAGCTTTGAGCTACACGAGAAGCCGAATTTTGAGTATTAACATTAGCACACTTTGCTGAAATTTCATGGATTCGGCTTGAGCTTTAAGCTACACATGAAGCCGAATTGTTAATATGAGAATTAGCATAGGGTGCTGAATTTGGAGAGTAATTGGCTAAGTAATTAACATCATCATAGTCAATTCTCTCATTCATCGGCAAGTCTTGTGGTGAAACCACATAATGTGAGCTTATAGCCGATGAATATGGATTTACATGTTGTATGTTGCTAGAAGAATTATAGCTCAATGAATTTTCAGCACACATCGGCTCTTGGTCATAATATTCATCAAAAGTATTAGCCGATGTAACATATCTAGGATTATCATAGCTAGCAACACCAACATGAGAATTTATATCACTTGCAAAATAATTACTATAACCATTCGATGCATTTGCAAGTTGTACCTCAGGATAATTGTAGTAGTATTATGATGAACTCCCTTGGTATTCCATGGTTTTGCACTTGATCGCCTTGATGAAATCTCCAATGAACAGCATGACACGTTGCAAAATAGCAACCTAGATCACAGCGGGTCAAAACCAGATGCAATCGGCCTTTTGGGGCCGGATTGGACGGTTATCACAACCACAAAAAGATAGATCAGCGAAAAATAGGGCTAGGGCAAAGAGATTCGACAACAAAAAGTGAAGTCAAAGCAATCTTCTTTCCCAGCGGAGTCACCAAAAAGTGTGTTGATGCCGGATGTGGTCTGAATCACACACCAGAAAGGGCGTTGGACGCCCGGGCTGCTACGAACCGAAGAACGCAGCGAGGATGTCACTCTTACGTGGTGAAACAAGGAGGGCTTTACAAGCAAACCACCAAAGGATAACCAGTCGTGCTTACGTGACGAAAAACCGGCTAATTTTCAAGCAAACTAGCAAAGGAACCACCGAAGCTTTCGCCCGGGTGGGACTCCATTAGGGCAAGGACGTCGACGGGTTGCCCTAGGTCGGCCGGCAAGCCTAGGGCACCATCCTTGGTCGTGGATCAAGGGATGAACACCATGGAGGTTGAAGGAAAAGAGAAAAGGAGTAAAAGGAGCAGATTGATTTGTTTGTACGACGATTGGATAGATGGGAACTCAATCGGCCATGATCCTCTCATATATATAGAGGGCGGTGGTCTTATCCTAGTAGGAAACCTCTCCAAGGCTTATTTTTCTAAGTTTTCCACGTCCAAAAACTGATCTAGAAACAAATCAGTTCGGGATCTGAAAGTCAGATTCGGAATAAACACCTACCGGTACTTCCGGTCAGGCTCCACCGGTAGTACCGGTAGTTTATTTTCACGCCAAACTGCGCCACCTACCACCATCCATTGGTAGTATCGGCCTCATACCGGTAGTACCGGTAGTTCATATCTGCGCCAAATCTTCTCGGACCGGTAGTATCGATGATCTCGGACCGGTCGTATCGATAGTTCATATATTTTCTCGGAGGCATAACTCTCTCATCCGGACTCCAAATTAGACGTTCCATATATGTTTTTTGACCACCTCGATGAGAGGAACGCAATGATGAAGACCGTTACACATTTTGACAACTTCACAAAATGAACATTTTTGGTTGTCAACACCTTCACAATTGTGTAGTTCCTACCTGAGACTAGCCCTCGTGCCGAGTGTCGAACTGTGCAGCAAGACTGAGCCACCCTACCTCGGAGCCATCGACGCCACCAGACTGGCCTTCGCCATAACTCTCGCGATATCGGTGAACGTCGCACACGGACGGCGCGCTGCAGCACATCACCGACGCAGATGTGCCGACTACCGAGGCACCAAGCTGCCCAGCATCGGCGCCTCTGTTTCACCACGCCCTGCCGAGGCACGTCACGGCGTCCAGCTCTCCTAGAATCGCGCGCACCGCCCTTCCCCAAGCCCCTGGTGAGCACGCCACACCCAAAGCCCATATCTTTTTGCCATGGTCGTCTATCCATGCTTGTCCCGCTATTCGAGTCAGCGTGTTTTCCCGATAGAGGGCGCGATGCCGAGTCGGCGGCCACCCGTATGGCCGCCACACGGGTTTTCCTTTTCTTTTTTAACATTTCTTTCCTTTATTTTCTTTTTCCTATTTTCTTTTATTATGTCGCCTTTTATTCTTCCTTTTCACTTTTCTATATTTTTATCTTTATTTTATTCATTTTTTCTTTTGCCATAATTAACTATTTTTATTTCATTTTCTATTTTCATGTTTTAATGTTTTTATTTTTCTTTTTTCTTCTAATTACTTCTCTTTTTATGTTTCATGCAGATTTTTTTCATTTTATGTTTGCGTAAGTATACATGTGATCTTTTAATTTTTTATCCTTTTCTTATTTAAGTTATTTATTTTTTCCATATATTTAGCATTTGTTATTTATGCTTTGTATTTTTGTTATTTTACTCTAATTAATTACATTAATAATTTTAACTTTTACTCCTTTTATTTTCACATACATGTAATGTTTATGTAGTATACATGTAATGTTTTGTGATATATTTTCTGATGTTCTATGATTTATTTTGTCATGCGCACGTAATATACATATGATATTCTATGATGTACTTGTGATGTTCACATGTGGTGTTCACGTAGTATACATAGAATGTTCCACGATATATGTGAACATGTCATATTCTATAATGTATCTTAGGATGTCCATGTGGTCTAAATGGCATGATTATCTTTGGTACCCATGAGATATTGTACGGTATATTTTAGATTATTTAAAAATTAAAAATAGTATCATGTGATATTTTAAAAAAAATTCTATATTGCGTGGTTTTTTCTTTTTCCTTATGGTTTTTTTAGCTTTTACTATTTTTTAGTTATGTTATTCTTTATTTATTTTTGGGATGTTTATGCAATAATAAAAATGAGATATGCGATGTTCTAGATGTATTTTGTGGCGTTCATTTTTATAAATGAGATATTTTAGGATTATCTTTGGGTATTCATATAATACTCCTCAGATGTTTTGTGGTATATTTTAGGTTGTTCTACTAGTATCTATGTGATGTTCTGTGTGTTTTTATTATGCTCTTGTTATGTAATGCTCTGTATTATATTTTTCCTTCTATTTATTTACTTTTGATTATTACTTTTTTATTTTATCCTTTCTTTCATATTTCCATTTTATATAATTTATATTGTTACATGAGTTTTTCCTTTGTCTTCTCCTTTTTTTGATTTGTTGGATATTATTCTTGTTATGGTTTTCATATCATGATTTTCTATTTTATAGAATATTATTCTAGTGACGGTTGGATACTTTTTAATTGGACTCAAATGGACTGATGTTTTTAATAAAAAAAACTATCTCAAATTGATCACAAACACCTATATGGTGCAGTGGTGGAGAGTACTTTCTTTGAAACAGTAGGTCTTGGGTTTGAATCCTCTGGTAGACTAGTTTTACTTTTATTTCTCTTTTTATTTTTACTTGCAAATATGCTCGTGCGTTACAACAGGAAGAAAAAACTATCAAACTTTAATGAAAAATTAGAATAGGAATATTACATATCTATTTTGTTTTTAATATTTTATAAAATTTTAAAATTATAATTTATTGTAGGATGACTATGACATTCATAAGGGTGCATTTGGTGTGGCTCCATATCAAGTGCTCCCTGCCAGACCTGGAGGCCTACCGAGTATCTACAACCATTTTTTTGCGTTGGCTCCAAGAACTGAAACGGTTCTAGCTCCGTGTGTAGTAGGGCAGAAACCAGTGGCGGATCCACTAATATGGCGTGCTCTGGCATTCGCCAGACCTCACCACCTGACATGACACCGGCGTGACCCCAAGTCCCTAGTGCAGCCATGCTTCCCCTGTTCGTGCGGCCTTGCTTCCCCGTTCGCCGATGCCTTCCGAAGTTCTAAGCTCTGGAGAAAGAGGAAGACGTACGAAGGCAGCAAGCCAGCCCACGCGCGGAGTCTTAGCATTTAGCAACAGCCAACAGGTGTCCTGGCCTTGGCCCAGCTGACCCTAAATTTACCGGTGTCGCATGCTTGTCCAGCATGTGAAAATCAGTTCAGTCAATTCTTCGTCTTCAAAAAAAAAACAGTCCAGCCACTAGTTCGCTTCTTTAGCGTACACATGCTGCTCACCAATCGCTGATCGAAGTGTATGTATGAGTTGCTAGTGCAAAATAATACGTCTCCTGATGCTTGATTCATCATTCCTATATTAGCGGAGGCTTGAAGACACTTTTCTGGTTGAAGTGTGCACTTGAAACATCATTTACAAGTATATGACATATACCTTTGATGGCCATATATATAACTTGTTTCATTGTATTATTATGGTTGCTTCATCATACAAATTGGCAGGATAAGTTGGCCATAGGTAATTTTTTGTTCTGGATCCGCCACTGGCAGAAATGCTCCACCGTACAATCTCGTTTGGTGCGGCTTTCGCTCGCCCCGGTGCCTAAGCCATACACAGAGCCAGTGCAAGAGCCGCACCAAGCCTGCACTAAGTTAATATTAGCACTATGATAATATCCATTTAAGACTTTGAATTAAAATACAATCTTGTTGATAGATTTCCCCCTCAAATGTAAGGCAAGAAATATTTATTACCTATAAATATGTCATAACTTTATTTTCCATATTATTTATGTGTTGGTAGAGAAAGATATTAAATTCCGTGATTTCTTTATTTTTTGAAGACCATATTTACACTATAAAAGAGTGAAGGAATTGAAAATAGCCTCTCACCCTAATATTTCTACCCACCTTAGTTCTTGTCCCTTAGATTTCATCAAAATTAGATTCAACGCATCTAAAATTTCCACAGCGATCTGACAAGCGGACTCAGCCGAAAAACTTGTAAATGTTTACACGTGTTTCTCTCTACTTGGCTTCCAACGCCAGTTCATTTTTTCACCGAGAGTTTTGTAGCTGCCCACAGGTACCCTTTGCACCGATCCTAGGCCTATCGTGTGTGGCGCGCACAATTGGAGTGGCACGACGGCTCCGTTCGTCCGTAGGACGGCGCATCTTCTTCGTCCGCAAGAAAGGAACCGGGTCCTCAAGAAAGGAACCGGAGTCGCAAGGGAGCACATTATATTACCCAAGACCATGCAGATCCAATCCTAATTCCTCACTTCCAACGACGGCGGCCACCACAACTCCGCCGAGGCCATCAAGGATGCCTTCCAGATCGAGTTCGACGACGAGTACCAGGTGAGTGAGCTCTTTTGATCCATCCATCATTCGTTCGTCTCCTCAGGTGTCAGCTAACACTACTACAGATTAAGTCATCAGTGCCGGCCACATCACTGCCGAAATTAGGACAACCGGCAGTGATGACCCTTCACTGCCGGTTCTAGGCTCTGACAACCAGAAAATAATTGGGGGGTGCGAGAACCGGCAGTGATGACAACTATCACTGCCGGTTTGTGCCTCCCGCCGGCAGTGATGACAACTTCACTTATCACTGCCGGTTCAAGCCAAGAACCGATAGTGATTTGATTCTATCACTGTCGGTTCTAGGATAGAACCGACAGTGATGAGCCTGACAGCACAAAAAGGTTGTAGCCGTCATCTTCTTCCTCCACTCTTTTATCCCGAGAACAGAGGCACGCGTTTGGGCCACTCCCTCCAATGTTGCGGTCGTCCAAATCCGTGAAGCTACCACTTGGATTTGGAAGAATGGCTTGATCTTTTTGCTTTAAGGTTAGTAACCAGCCTCCATTCCTTCGATTTTGTTGCTTAATTAGCTTTGTTTTGATGGCTATAATGCTTGATTCTCA
The DNA here is from genome assembly GCA_038087645.1 of Saccharum hybrid cultivar R570. Taxonomy (NCBI): domain Eukaryota; kingdom Viridiplantae; phylum Streptophyta; class Magnoliopsida; order Poales; family Poaceae; genus Saccharum; species Saccharum hybrid cultivar. The sequence goes on along the minus strand of JAQSUU010000730.1, from coordinate 1,669,916 downwards.
TTCTTATTTCTCCATTCTTCTACAGAGCACTTTTCTAATTCATGGCTATAATGCATTGTTAGTATGTGATGTTATAATTGGTTCTTAGGAGCAGATTAGATTCACTTTTCTACTTCATGGCTATAATGCACTTTTATACAGAGCACTTTTCTCATTTTTATGTGGCATGGAGTAGAATAATTGTTCTACAATATTGTGCAATAATTATTTTTTATGGCGCTGTGATTTTTAATTTATATGGGCATTGTTTAGAGCTACATTGTTATTCATGATCATGTCTCCAAATTTAGTCTTTTTTAAATTAGTGTCTCCATTTTTTTGTTGCATGGAGTAGAATAATTGTTCTTCAATATTGTACAATAATTGTTTCTTATTAAAACTTTCCTATGTTTCCTCTGTCCGGCCTATTTTACCTGTGCAGACATGGATCGAGGGTGGATGTACGATCTGTCATGTACAGACCAATGGTACTTGACGGGCATCGACGATTTCATCAAGCTCGCTAGAGCCAATGCTGGGGACTCAGCCTGTATTCTGTCCATGCAAAGATTGCAAGAATACGAGAAAATGGGGCGACGTGGAGCATATACGATTGCACTTGATTACCAGGGGGTTCATGAGAGACTACACGATTTGGACTTTGCATGGGGAGGTTGGTCAAAATATTGCACAAGAAAACAATGATGATGTGCCCATGCCTAGCGTATCCCTAAACGCATTTCTGCCTATTGATGATTACCAATGCTACACAGTACCTGTGCCTACCAACGATAATGTGTTTAGGAATACATTAGTTGACGACACAGAGGAAAATGATGGCATTTCATAGTTTCTACATGATGTGCATGGAGGATTCCTTAGTGCTACACAGTTGAAAAAACTGGAGATCATGAGAAAGGATGCAAAAACACCATTGTATCCGACCTGCCCAATAAGCAAACTGGAAGCCAACATCATGCTATTAGAGTTCAAATCAACGAATGGATTGAGTGATAAAGGCTTCGATAGCTTGTTAGGTATACTACATAAACTGCCCCCGAAGGAAAGCGAGTTACCAGAAAAGACTTACCTGGCCAAGCAAATGATTTGCCCAATCGGCCTCGAGGTTGAGAAAATACACGCGTGTTCCAACGATTGCATATTGTACCGTGGAGAAAAATATAAAGACTTGGATGCGTGTCCCAAGTGTAAAGCTCCCCGATACAAGCAAGGGCCGTCAAATCAGGGAAGCAAGACTAGAGGAGGGCCCATAAAGGTCGTATGGTATTTTCCTATAGCTCCACGAGTGCATATGTTGTTTGCAAATGCAAAGTCAGCCAAACTATTGTGTTGGCACGACGAAGAGCGTAAGAAAGATACAATGTTGAGGCACCCCGCCGACGGGTCAGACTGGAGGACTATCAACACTATGTTCTATAAGAACATCGGTGGAGAGGTAAGGCATCTTTGGATAGGTTTGAGCACAGATGGAATGAATTTGTTTGACCAGGTTAGAAGCAATCATAGCACTTGGCCAGTGACGCTATGTATATACAACCTTCCACCCTGGCTTTGTATGAAACGGTCATACATCCAGATGCCACTACTAATCCAAGGGCCAAAACAACCTGGTAATGATATCGATGTGCTTCTACAACCAGTGATCGATGAACTACTACAGATGTGGGAGACGGGTGTGAAGAATGTTTGGGATGAGTACAAAAAAGAACATGTCACGATAAAAGGCTATACTTATCGCTACAATCACTGACCTACCAGGGCGAGGTTGCTTGTCTGGAGAGAAGACAAAAGGATACACTGGGTGTGTCGAGTGCTTGGACGAGACTGATGCTATACATCTACCAGAAAACAAGAAGATGGTCTATATGGGACATCGTAGGTTCCTACGAAGGGATCACCCTTACCGCAGGAATAGAAAAGATTTTAATGGGACTACTGAGAAACGTGGACCTCCAAAGTATCGAGACGGGAAACAGATACTTAAACAAGTAAGCAAACTCACAGATGTTGTCCTTGGGAAGGGGGAAGGTGCAATACCAGCGCCAGCCGGTAGTATCTGGAAGAAAAAATCAATCTTTTGAGAACTACCTTATTGGCCACTTTTGAGTGTATGTCACTGTCTTCATCCAATGCACATAACTAAAAACATGTGCGGTAACACACTTAACATGTTGATGAACACCAGGGGAACAACAAAGGATTCTCTCGCGACACGCTTGGACATGCAACACCTGGGCCTCAGGAAGGAGTTGCACCCAATAACTCTTGAGGATGGCCACTTGAAACTTCCGGTGGCATCATGGACACTGAAAAAGGAAGAAAAGGTCATGCTTATTTCTTTCTTCAATGATCTCAAAGTGCCAACTGGCTACTGTGTGAACCCGAAGAGGCTAGTTAACATGAGAGAACTTAAGTTTAACTATGGTTGTATGAAGGCCCATGACTGTCATGTCATTATGACTCAGCTGCTCCCAGTTGCCCTACGAGGTATCCTCCCTGACAAGGTCCGTGCCCCAATCATAAAGTTGTGTTCGTTCTTCAACGCGATCTCTGAAAAGGTCATTGAAGGGGCCAAGCTAGACCAGCTGAAGCAGGAGATAACCGAGATTCTATACAGGCTTGAGATGCATTTCCCACTGACTTACTTCGACATATCAGTGCATCTACTTGTTCATCTTGTGGACCAAATTAAAGCCCTTGGCCCAATGTACCTACACCAGATGTTTCCTTTCGAGAGGTTGATGAAAGTTTTCAGGTGGTATGTTAGGAATAGATTCAGACCAGAAGGGAGCATGGTAGAAGGATGGACAACGGAGGAGGCCATTGAGTTTTGCACATATTATATGGACATCAATCGGGTCAGAGTTCCAGTATCTCGTCACGATGGAAGACTAGGGGGCAAAGGAACGATAGGTGAGAAAGCTATCAAAATAGTCAAAGTGGTTTCCTTCAGACAGGCACACTTCGCTGTTCTCCAGCAGGCCGACGGTGTGATGGCATACATTAATGAGCACAAGCAGTTACTGCAAAGTAAGCACACCGGTAGGTCACAGGCTTGGCTTGAGAAAAAACATAAGGAGGAATTCGGTGACTGGTTTCGACGCCGCAGGCTAGGAATGGTGACGGGATGTCAGCTAGATCTCTTAGCTCCTGGACCTTCGACTACGGTGATGATGTACCAAGGTTATGATATAAATGGTTTTACATTTTACACAAAAAAACAGGATGGAAAGAGCACCAACCAAAATAGTGTTGTTCGTTTCGACGCCCACGATGAATACGGCACGGTGGAGGCAACATACTATGGTTTCATAGATGAGATATGGGAGCTAGACTATGGATGACAGTTGAAGGTCGCTCTTTTCCATTGCCAGTGGGTCCAGCTAGATGAAATCAACACCGACAATGATGGGTTCACTACCGTTGATCTATCCAAGACCTTATACAGAGATGACCCCTTCGTCCTTGCAAAGGATGTTTTGCAAATCTTCTATGCAAGGGATAACAATACAAAGGGAAGACTACAAGTAGTCATGCAAGCAAAAGGAAGATTGTCGGTGTTGAAGGAGTGACGGACGAAGAAGAGTACAAAGGTTATCAAGAAATGGCTCCTTTTGGGGCAGGCATTACCCTACCTATCCTTGAAGAGGGTGTCGAACCTGCTTACCTCCGGAGTGATCACGATGAGGCCATCATAGTTAGAATATCATAAACTATGTAATCCTTAATGAAATGTTGTTTGAGTAATTTGCATCGAATTTGAGATCATATGGAGTTGTAGAGATTGATGAGTTCTACCACTATTATTTTGGAACTTTATTGATATAACGGATGCCATGTTTCCAACAAAGTGACATAACTTTGTGTGAGACAGAGCACTTTATGAGACATGCCTAATAAAACTTTCTCAAATTGAGAAATGACTAAAATAAAAAGTTGTAGACATTCATGAGTTCCACAACTTTGTTGTTTACAACTTTTCCATTTGAGATCAATTGGGGACCCAAAATGTTTAAAAATAATCAATATCACTGTCGGTTCTAATAACCACCCGGCAGTGATGTCCCATATCACTGCCGGGTGGTTATTAGAACCGGCAGTGATATGGGACATCACTGCCGGGTGGTTATTAGAACCGGCAGTGATATGGGACATCACTGCCAGTTCTAATAACCACACGGTAGTGATGCGTGGGTTATATAAGGCGCTGGCGCGCTCCAAGGCCAGTGCTTGACGCTGTTCGCCAGTGCACGCCGCCGCCGCCCGACGCGCACTGCACGACGCCGCAGCCCGACGCCGTCCCCTACCGCTTCCTCAACGCCGCCGTCCCCTACAGCTATGCCGACGCCGTGAGGAGCTCCTCCACGTCGCTGTTGAGTGCGCCACCCCTGCTTACTCGGTGAGTGCCCATAAGGTGTTCGATAGAATGCCCACCTCAATGTTGCTTTCTGGGAGGGTGATAGAATGCTCAGTTTAGAAGTGGGTGATGCTTGAATGGAAAAATGGTCGTTTGCCTTAAAAAGAAATGTCTTGTTGATCTTGGGAATCATGAGTGATGGGTTGGCCTTTATATGTTGTTTTCAGGTTAAGGTGTTTGATATGTTGGCTTCTGATAATATTGTATATGGCAATTAATCATGTGTTAGTTCATCATCAGTTATATTTTTGTCATTGATATGGTACAACATGTGCAAATTTTAATTATCAAGATTTTGATTTTACTTTGGCTACAAAACAACTTGTGCATTTTTTCTCCTATTGCGACTCAGGCAATCACCTATATGAAATCAACTTCAAACTGTGATATAATAAACTACGTGATTTGCATTTGAATATATCATATGTTTATTATGCAGGTGTATGGCAAAATGGTGCCTACAAAAGCAATTGACACTACTAGGGATGTGTACATCAATGATGCTCTTCTTTCGTCACTGAAGACTCCAAAATCGTCACATGTATTATTTTATGACGAATTTGTGACGATATGGTATTCGTCATTGAATGCGCGTCATATTTTACCTACCGTGACGAAACGTCTATTTTCATCATAGATGTGCATTTGTTCTATGACGAAATGGCCGTCGTCATAGAAGTGTATTCTTTCTATGACGATCTATTTTCGTCATTGATATAGCCCCTTTTTCGTCATGACTTGCCGTCTGTTAGGCGGCCAGACGACGTCTGCCACGCTGGCAGTTGACGTGTCTTGTCCACGTGGCGCGTCCACATTGCAGGTGACGTGTCCGACCACGTGGCAGCTGACGTGGCCAGTGATGTGGATGGTCCACATGTCCAATTTTTATTGGGACACAAGGCTTGCTATGATAGGTTCTTATTTTCGTCACTGAAGTAAATTGAAATTCGTCATAGAATCAATTACCAAATCGTCACAGAAAGGTCAGATAATTCATCACAAATGCACATGCTGATTTCATTACAGAATGCAAATAATACTGGAATGACCAAAAGCTTCCATAAATTAACAGGTCCAGTATTCCAATGACCAACAACTTAATCAACAATTCTAAACTCGGTTCACATAACTCAATAGACATCACATTTGAACTACTAGTTTCATCTCAGTTCACATTAACATCACATGAAATAATAAAAAGTTACCAACCACCAGCAACATAAGTTACTACATAAATAAAATCACCAGCAGACCCCTTGCTTAATGAAGCAGCAGCTATGAGCAGCGCTCATGTCGAAGAAGCATTGTTGATGGCCAAGATACGCTTGAGCAGCGCATCGTTCTCCTCCATTGCCTTGTTGCTTATCTTTGTCAACTTCTTGTACTCCTCCATCTCCTTTTGTGTCCTCGCCAGCTTTTCCTCAGCTTCTTCACTTCTCTTCCTGAGTTCATCGATTTCACCTTGTACAGCAGCCGTAGCTTCAGCTGCTAGTTGCTCCCGAAGCTCGCTTTCATTTTACGATGATGATTTGGAGGATGGCACTAGTTTGATGCCAACACTCTTTAGGAAAAGGTTTGAGCTGTTCTGGGAGAGCACCTAGGACACAACCTGCACACTGGACACTGCTGTCTCACCTTCAGCAACAGGTTCTATCTTCAAAGCTTCCATATTTGACTAAAACAACAATGACCCATCATTAGTTGATACTTATTGCATTAATTTGAGGAGGAAATATCACACAAGATGTATCTTTTAAAATAAAAACCTATACTGCAGTGATAGAAACTGACGTCAAAAAACTACCGTCACAAATTTATCACATGTCATTTCATATAGGAAGCAAAAGATATCATTAATCCACCATATACGAAGCAACATATCTCACTAATCCACCATACATTTTATATAAGTCAGCTATATACAAAACTGATGGCTATAAGAACAACTATGTCTAGACATCGAGCGACATATAAGAACTTATTCCAATATATTGAGGGACCGAAAAAAAATGGTGAGAAGTAACAGCTAGCACAACTTAAGTCTTGAATTTCAGGGTGTACCATTATTTTCCACACACATCACAGGGGGAGCTTGTTCGGCTGCTTCAGCTGTGCTTCTTCCACATGCATGACCACTTGGACATGTTAGTCTCCTGCACAAAAATATTGTAGGACACAAGGCTGCATTAACTAACTGTGGCAATCATGTGAGGAAAATAAAAATAAAAATAAAAATAAAAATAAAAATAAAAACTAACTGCAGGTCGCGTTCTGACCAAATCTTCCTTCTTAAAACACTTATGTACTATCTAGATGGTTAGTTAAGATGTGCATATATGAATATATCTGCTACCAGCAGTACTTAATTTCATTATCCACGCTCAGTCAACAGATGCTTAAGATTGAATGGTTACTCTTCCAAGATCAGTTGATACTAATGGAATCTGACAACTCAAAGTAAACATGGAACAATATCCTAGGCAACATTGTAGCATATAAATAAAGCCAATGCTTTGCAAATATTTCAGATGCATTGATCTGAAGCTTTCATACCAGAGCTAACTACTGTGGTAGCACAGAATAGAAACCATTGAACATCACACATTCCTAGCTAACTAAAAATGGGATTGTACCATGAACAGACAACAATAGCATTTATAAATTATTTACAAGCCATGAAACTATTAGAAAGTATCAATTGATCTTGCATATTTGCATAACACAGTAAGAAAGTTGAAACAACTCATTGGTTTTGGCTTCTTACAATGTAGAGATCAAGGTAATCCAGCTATAATCCTTGAGTGTGTTCTGAAGTGCTGACCGAACATTATCAGGAACCAACTCTGTGCACCTGAAGTTGTCAAATATTGATCACATTTTGCATTTGGAGTGTTAATTGATGACATTTTGGTATTCAGTCGATTACTAGTTTTGTACTTCCGAAGAGACTAGCATCACCATTCACCTAAAGTTTCAGCTATAATGATTATCAACCAAACGGCATAGTGAGAGTACGAGGATGTGCATTACAGTACCTCGGAATGGAAGGAAGCATGAGCGCACAGGGGAGGACGAGGAAAGCTCGAGTGCTGCCACCGCCCGTCTTGCGCTGACGATGGATCTAGCTCGTGCGCCGCCGGATGCACAGTGGCCCACTGCTCATGCACGAGGCTACCGCCATGCTCGGGCGCCGCCACCTCCCGCCTCGTGCCAGTGCCGGATCTGGCATAGCCCTTACCGTGCGCCGCCGAATCCTGTCCGTGGTGGATCCATCTGCCTCCTCTCCTGCCACAGCACGGCGTTCAGGGGGCTCTGGCTGCCTCCGCTCTATTCATCAAGTAGGGCCGACGCATCCTGCGGCCTCCAGTTCTTGCTGACCGTGATGGAGAGGTGAGTGTGGCACAGCGCAGGATTAGACCATTGGGGGCGGCAGCTGGCGGCTGGTGGACAGGAGGAATCGAGGAAGCCGCTCTGCTACGGCTCTGCGTCTCACGACGGGGAGAAGAGAAAAGGAGGCGCAGGAGAGGGGTGGTGGTCTGGTGGTGGCGGAGTACAGGAAGAGGGTAGGGTTTCATGGGTTTTATACGAAGTATAGCGTATATGGACCATCCCTTTTGAGATCTAACGGTTGAGAGAGAGGGGTCTTGATTTGGGCTGAACCTGAGCATCATTTTAAGGCCCAACATGTCTCATATTTTTTCCATTTTAATCATCATAATAAAATCATAATAACTGTGGTTTACATGATACTTATGTGTTCAACATAATTTTTACATTAACTAGACTAGCTAAGAGGTGTTGTCTATGATTGTCAAGGGTTTTTTAAGTTATTTGCTATTTCTTAAGGTTTAAGTCATTTACTGCACGATTTTGTAAATTAACTCCAACTTAAACTACATGTCATGTCAAACAACGTCTCAAAACACAAAAATATATATAAGAATACATGTTTTATTTGAGCTCACATCCTGAAAATTGGTGGAAATGAAGTGTTTCATTAGGGATACTGAAACTTGTATTTTGGTGGCTCCCACAAAAAAAGGTAATAATAACGTAAAGTAGTTCGAAATAATTAAAATCAAAACTACTAAAATAATTTTGAGACACCAAATAATCTTAAATGAAAATTTGATAAACATCAAAGTTGTCGAGGTCATTAAGATCTACAACTTTTATTTTGGTCATCTTGTCATTTGACAAAATTTGAACCTTTCAAATTTGAAATTTTAAAAAATGACAAGTTCGAACCAAAATTTGAGACCCAAAATGATTTCAACATAAAAAGTGATGAATACTAAAGTTGTTCAACTCATTATTATCTACAACTTTTATTTTAGCCATCTTGTCATTTGACAAAATTTGAACCTTTCAAATTTGAAATTTTGAAAAACGACAAGTTCAAACCAAAATTTGAGACCCAAATTGATTTCAACATAAAAAGTGATGAATACCAAAGTTGTTCAACTCATGAATATCTACAACTTTTATTTTGGTCATTTCTTCATTTGACAAAATTTGAACCTTTCAAATTTGAACTTTTGAAAAATGACAAGTTGGAACCAAAATTTTAGACCCAAATTGATTTCAACATAAAAAGTGATGAATACCAAAGTTGTTCAACTCATGAATATCTACAAGTTTTATTGTGTTCATTTCTTCATTTGACAAATTCTTAGCACATATTGTTTACTAATCTTACACATGTCTCATGTAGTTTATAAAACCTTATGAGAGATGTATCATATTTGTGAACAATGTCGTTACCACTTTATCATATGAAGAAATGACCAATATAAAAGTTGTATATCTTGATGAGTTATTCAACTTTGGTATTTATCACTTTTTTAGCTGAAATCATTTGGGGAACCAAAATCTTGTCTGAAAGTTACATTTTTTTAAATTCAAAATTTAAATTGCTCAAACTTTTCATATGTATATATTGACAAAATAAACAAAATAAATTGATAGATAATGATTTTATAAAATTTTAGAAAAAAAACATCAGATTTGGAGTTAGTATGTGGAAGAAAAACTAGTTATAAAGTTGACCCACACATTAAAAAAAGAAATCACACTGTTCATTAAGATCATGTAAGGATCATCTAGAATAGTGTGATTTCTCTTTTTAATTTGTGGGTAAACTTTGTAACTAGTTGTTCTCCCTCATACTAACTCCAAATGTGATAGTTTTTTTCTAAAAATTTCTAAAATCATGCGTCAGCATTTAAGTTTGATCAAACTTGGATGTGACAATGTTTTACACATTTTAAAATTTGAAATTTGAATTTTGACAAGTTCGAACCAAAGTTTCAAACCCTAAATGATTTCATATGCAAAAGTGATGAATACAAAACTTGTTCAACTCATCAAGATCTACAACTTTTATTTTGGTCATCTTATCATTTGATAAAATTTGAACCTTTCAAACTTGAAATTTTAAAAAATGACAAGTTCGAACCAAAATTTGAGACCCAAAATGATTTCAACATAAAAAGTGATGAATACCAAAGTTGTTCAACTCATTAATATGTACAACTTTTATTTTAATCATCTTGTCATTTGACAAAATTTGAACATTTCAAGTTGGAATTTTTGAAAAACAACAAGTTCGAACCAAAATTTGAGACCCAAAATGATTTCAACATAAAAAGTGATGAATACCAAAGTTGTTCAACTAATTAATATCTACAACTCTTGTTTTAGTCATCTTGTCATTTGACAAAATTTGAACCTTTCAAATTTAAAATTTTGAAAAATGACAAGTTCGAACTAAAATTTGAGACCCAAATTGATTTCAACATAAAAAGCGATGAATACCAAAGTTTTTCAACTCATGAATATATACAAATTTTATTTTGTTCATTTCTTCATTTGACAAATTCTTAGCACATATTGTTCACTAATCTTACACCTTGTGAGAGATGTGTCACATTTGTGAACAATGTCGTTACCACTTTATCATATGAAGAAATGACCAATACAAAAGTTGTAGATCTTGATGAGTTATTCAACTTTGGTATGTATCACTTTTTCAGCTGAAATCATTTGGGGAACCAAAATCTTGTCTGAAGTTGCATTTTTTTAAAATTCAAAATTTAAATTGCTCAAACTTTTTATATGTATATATTGACAAAACCAACAAAATAAATTGATAGAGAATGATTTTAGAAAAATTTAGGAAAAAATCATCAATTATCATGTTATACGTTTACAAATAGAAAAACATGCATGCCTTTATCACAAAACGACGAGTGCTCCAATGGTAACGCACCAACATGTCTAGCAGCAGGTCGCGGGTTCGAATCTCCCTGCGTGTGCTATTTTTTGGCAAAAAAAAAGGGAGGCGGAAGGATGCAGGTCCACCTGGACCATGTGGGCCACGCTGCCCCACTTGTTCACTGCCACGTCCTCAGGCTGAGACCCGCTAGTGGGACCGCATCGCCACGTCTTCGAGGTTGGGACCACGTCGCCACGTCCTCGAGGTGGGACCTGCTGGTGAGACCACGGCGCCATGTCCTCGAGGTGGTACACGAGCCAAACGATCTATGACGATTTAGTTTTGTTGTTTTATGACGATTCTTTTGTTTTTGTCATTATTCTTCGTGCCAAAGCTCCGTCACTTGTTACTTATGACGAAGCTGGAAATTTCGTCATAGAAATCGCTTGTTCTGTGACGAAATTTGTAAGCGTCACGACTGAATCGTCATTGATGAACACATTTCTAGTAGTGTGAGCAATATAGTTTTCTTGGATCCCATATTTGTAAATGAGACAACATGCACCGCCCCTGGTGAAGATGACTATGTACCAACAAGTTTAAAAGGATGTTCAGAAACAACAAAACAAACGTACTCCTACCCTACAACTGCGAGTATGTGTTCTCGACCCTTATTTTAGTGTTTCTTTTCTTGATATGTCATTCAATAACATGGACTTTGTAATTGCAGCAACTATTTCATCCTCGTAGATATCTATCTTGAAGATTCACATATCGAGGTGTGGGACTCAAAGAAAAATCCACTTTCTCTTATTGACCCCCTAGTCAAAGTGCTGAATAAGTAAGTGAACCCAATATCACAACACTTTCTAATCACATAGGATATTGTAATGTCCTCGGTCTTCACACTTCATTTACAATGTAACATAGAATGAAGGCATTACCTAATTGGAAAAATCTCGATAGCAAGATGCAAAAGCAATGGAGTGCCCCATTCAGTGTAAAGTATATGGAGGATCTCAAGACTCTAGATCAACCGATGGGGAACAACGAATGCGGATTCTATGTGATGTGGGCAATGCTAAAATACTTTGGCGCAAAAACAAATAAGGGAGATGACATGGTACGTAGGCATCCCATTTCTATTGTTTTGTCTTACGTTTGTGCATCTCAATATCATCTTGCTTCAATTACAACGCAAAGCAAACAATCACAACCAGTTGCTAGATTTTGAGATGAGAGGAATTCAAGAGAAGATAGCAAGGTTTGTGATGGACGAGATATTGACCAAGAAAGGATCATTCTCCATTGCGAGGACTAAGAAGTACAAGGCGCAGTACGGAAGAGACCACATTGATTGGCTATTGTAATGCGACTCTTAATTCGATACTTAAAGTTTTTTTTGAAACTTTTGTAATATAAATGTTGATGGGTTTGTATTGTCGCTGATCAACAACCACCTTCACATCGATATCAAATTGATCGATAGCAACCACCTCCACCTCCCCGACCTCTCACCCCACCACCTCCCCTCGAAATGAAAATAAAATAATTATTAAAATTCAAATTGTGAAAAGTATATCACTACCGGTTCAAAGAAAACCGGCAGTGATAATATAATCTACACAACCGGTTGGTTAAAACAACCGGCAGTGATGGCTCAAGTATCACTGCCGGTTTGTAACACGAACCGGCAGTGATACATGAGCTATCACTGCCGGTTTGGCATAACCGGCAGTGATGTGATCAGCTCATCACTGCCGAGTTGGTTATGACGGTTCAAAATCCGCCAGTGAAGGGGGGTTTTGAACCGCCAGTGATGTCCTTCTCTGCTGTAGTGTAATCCATCCATCATCCGTTCGTCTCAGGTGTCAGCTGGCAACTGGCATGCACCGACCCAAACTAGAGTTTCTGAAGTCGTCCTTCATTGTCAAAGACAGGTGATTTAACTTCATGAAAAATCATTATCAAGACTGACTTGATAGGCTGGATTAGTTGTGACACTGAAATTAGATTGGATTGAAGTGCAAAATCATGGAATTTTTTTTGTTATTTAGGCATCGGGTGTCCTTACTTGCCCACTACTGTATGATGAAATGTCTCACCAACGTGATTAATCCCATGTGATGCTAAAGGCTATGATGTGTCTGTGTTCTCTAGAATGATCCTGCACGCCTATTGCGAGTGTCAATTGTTTACAATTTATTTCTTTTCCTTGCAGAGACCATGGCATGAATAAAGATCCAATCTCACTGAATTTCCAATATATTAGTTTCAAAAAAATCCAATATCGTGTTTCAATTGCATGAAAGATTTGTATTCTTTGGAATGGTACATATTGCATTCTAAGATACGAGCTCACCATAGGACTTCAAAAAGCACCTGCTCTACTGTTCTTGCTCAGATACTTTGAACTCGTACAGCTCTGAATTGGTTACACTTTAACCAAATTTAGTAACGAAGTTACATTACCAAAGCTGCATCTGTGTCGAACCTGACGCCCTCGATCTCCACGCATCACCTTGTTTAAATCCAGGGGCTAAAATTTAGGGGGTATCACATCGGGTGTCATATCGGGGTGTTATATGAGAGTGTTCGGATAATAATAATAAAACAAATTACACAAGCCCTCAGTAATCCGTGAGATGAATTTATTAAACCTAATTAATCCGTCATTGGCACATGTGTTACTGTAGTGCCACATTGTCAAATCATGGACTCATTAGGCTTAAAAAATTCGTCTCGCAAATTAGTCGCAATCTGTGCAATTAGTTATTTTTTAATTTATATTTAATACTCCATACATGTGTCCAAACATCCAATGTGATAGCACTAAAGTTTAGCAAGAGGAAATAAACAAGGCCTAAGCGTTGGTGCTGCTGTTCCTCCTTGCATGAGATGACTCTCGGCTTGCTTTGGTTGGTGTTCACAGTCCCTGCTTGTGCTGGCTTGCTGCAGACCATTACCACAGAGCAGGAGGAGATCGGTGCTGGCAGGACACCCCGCGAAGAGGCCATGTGGGCAGTGGGCAGAGGCACTGTGATTTTTCTTAGTAGGTAAATAAGCAATCTACCAACAGTTTACCTTGCTTGCAAAACAGGTAGTTCATAAGCAAGTTGAGCCCTAAGATGCCCTACACTTTTAAATTTCATCATATTTTCATCACTCATGCAGAAAAATGGATTAAATTTCTCATTGATAGGCCAATGTATGATTCTCTGATTCATGATATATAGGGCTCTGCACTCTACAGTAAATTTGGTTATAAGTTTATAGATCAGTGTGCATATTCACTACAATTCTGAAAAAAATCAAGTCATCATGCAGTAATGACAGTTACACTTTTGTTTTGTATTTATATAACTTTTAGCTTAGATTGAAGAAACCTGCTAGCAAATAGTTTTCTTTTTTATGTTCTGCAAAAGTGGTAAGGCAAGCTGCACTGTCAAGGGTCAACATACTTCAATCACAAGCTCTTGAGTGGTTTGGTGTGAGAGATGGAGATATTAGCTCATAACTGATAAATGTTTATGTACTTCATGGCTCAGGAGCCTTGTAATGTAGCCCGCTAGATAGCAGCTTGGTAGTTATTATAAATCAGGATATTGTCCTATTGTTCAATAGTAATCTCAGTTGTATAGATGGACGTGGTTGTCAATTTAGCACCAGTAACTAAGTTACGGAATTTTCCACTTCAAAAAAGTTGAAATTTAATGCCAGCTATGAATGAGTTTTCTTTTGATATCCACGTGCGTGTCGCACGTGTATGTCCATTTGTAACAAAAAATAGACAAAATTATTGGTGAGCGAGGAAAAAAAATAGCCAAGATTGATGAGCGAGGTACAAAATAGCCAAGATGGAGTCAGTTCAAGAAAACCATAAAAAATCAAAAGTGTTAGATCGGAAACTGTTAAAAAAATAGAAGAGTCGGCTTTGGTAAAAGCAGCGATCGAAAAAACAATATTCAACATATAGGAGAACCGTAAAAGTTTAGAAGAGTCAGCTTTGGAAAAAACGGTGATATAGATATAGATTGCTTGGAATATTTGATTTTGTTCTGTAAATCATGGTTGCATACTTGCATGCCTACGTGGTCGGCTCCTCCTATCCTCCGATGGTGGGCCTAATTTGGCTGGCTGCTTTGGAACAGAAAAAACAATCTGAAAAACAACTATAGAAATGATTCATATCTATTTATATAGTTGAGTGCCCATGCGTTGCAACGGGACATATATCTTTCATTATCCGTCTTCAGATACAGAACCATCAAAATACCCTTGGAGTCTCCATAATTCTCAAAATCCTTTTGGAAAGGCAACCCAAATGAAAATCACATTAGAAAAAAAACGATTATGATGAAGCTGTTGTCAATATTTACTTGTCCTAACTGAGGATGTTAGAAAAGAATAATGATAGTTCCTATACCAGCACAAACATTAAATGGACAAGGGTACATATAACCTATGAACTGAAAACCAATGATGCACACTACAGCTAAACAATCTGTGATCTCCAATGACACTATTCTCTCTAACAGTACATGTTGACTCCTTGCATTTCTTTTAGGGGTGTGTTCACTTCGCGAAAAGTAGCTGAAAAGTTACTATAGCATCTTTCGTTGTTATTTGGCAAAATTTGTCCAATTATGGACTAACTAGGCTCAAAAGATTCGTCACGACGTTTACAGACAAACTATGCAATTAGTTATCTTTTTTACCTACATTTAATGCTCCATGCATGCGTCGAAAGATTTGATGTGATGGGTGGAAGAGGAAATATTTTGAGTTGGGATGGGGAAGTGAACAAGGCCTAGGTCTACCTAGTAGACACATCTTCCATTTTACCCCTGCAAAAACAATCAATAATATATTGGCAATAGTGGTAGTGCCTTTAATGTCCGTAGAACAATCAACGTAAGATAGCTGTATGGAAATCTATTTGTCCCTCAATACTTTGCACAAATACCTAATGTCCAGGCTGCTATGACAATGCCCATTTGTACAGTGGAGTTATACATCGTACATGCCAGCATCGTACATCGAGAGAACAGATAAAACAAAATATGTAGTGTCATGCCTGAAATTAATTGAATCTAGTACCTTATACATCAATATGTAGGTGCAGAATGATTTGGGAACATAGAACAACCTAAATACCAAGGCTCACAACAGTTTTATTTGTTCATCCTACTACAAATGACTCTGTAGCTTATATACAAAGCCCTCACAGCATATAGGTGACCCTGTAAAGCATTATGTTTGTATTCAATTGTAAAAGTCTATCATTACACTAAATGATTACTCTCTGTGCAGTTCCAGCTCAAAGTCATTACTGAGTAAAGGATAGCTAAACATGGGCGTCAACGCAATCACAGGCAGCAGGATATAAGCTATTTTGTCCCATACCTTGGTTACACAGTAAAAGGTCTCTCCAGATGCCCATATCTATGACGTACTCCCCGTCACTGCAGAAGAATGGAAACTGCACGTGAGAACTACCCATCAATTATAAGCAACCTGCCATGGTTTCAACTCAACAATCACGACGAGAGATATGATGCAAAATACTCACCTTCCTGACCCACCAGAGAACCATTGTTCCAGTCTTGGTGCACTCCTCCAGGGTCTCGTGCTGAAGAAGCATGTCATCCCAGCTGTTCTAGATCTGGAACTCATCATCCCTGAAGAAATCTCTCATGCTGGTGACGCATCCTCAAAGATAGTGCCGCTGCGATACTGTGGTGGGCCATTCTGGAATGAAGCAAACACACAAATAAATCAATTCAAAGTTATTTCATCTTACACACATGCACCTAATAAAGTAGTAGAGCCCATCCATATATATTTCAAGTAGATGCATCTATATAAAAACTTAGCAAACTCCCAATCACAACCGGAGCCGGATGCTTTGCCGAGGGCCCCAGGCTCTCGGCAAAGCCTCTAAGACCCTCGGCAAAGCCTTTGCCGAGCGCAGCTCTCGGCAAAGCGCCCTCGGCAAAAATCCGATCGGCAAAGGCTTCTTTGCCGAGAGCCGTTTATCGGGCACTCGGCAAAGCCTTTGCCGAGAGCCCGACGCTCGGCAAAGTGCGAAATAAAAAAATGCGAAAAAAACCTAGAAAACTTTTTTTCAATCGGGGGAGGGGGCCCACTGGCCAGCGCAAAAAATCCGACAAGTCGCGGCATTTTTCGCGCAAAATTCGCGGCTACGCGGTCGGTGGGATTCGAACTCGTGACCTCTCCCTCACGCGATACCTCCTCTGCCACCTGCACTACACACTCACATGCGTCTATATGCCATTTCAGTTACTCAAATATTATACTAAACCAATTGAAAATTGATTGTTTGAGCCCCTAAACGAATTCAAATCAAAAAGTTGTCAACCACAAAGTTTCATAACTTTTCGAGCACTACATTTTTCATATAGAAAGTTTTTCCATCCGAGGTCTTTTGAAAAATTCAAATTTTAAAATTTTGAATTTCAAACGTAGTTTTGCATGACAAGATGAATTCAAATGAAAAAGTTGTCAACCATAAAGTTTCATAACTTTTCGAGCACTACATTTTTCATATAGAAAGTTTTTCCATCCGAGGTCTTTTGAAAAATTCAAATTTTAAAATTTTGAATTTCAAACATAGTTTTGCATGACAAGATGAATTCAAATGAAAAAGTGGTCAACTACAATGTTTCATAACTTTTTGAGATCTACAAATTTCATTTAGGAAGTTTTTCCATCCGAGGTCTTTTGAAAAATTCGAATTTTAAAATTTTAAAATTTTGAATTTCAAACGTAGTTTTCCATGACAAGATAAATTCAAATTAAAAAGTGGTCAACTACAATGTTTCAATACCTTTCGAGATCTACAAACTTCATTTAGGAAGTTTTTCCATCCGAAATTGTGGTGCTAACATTGTTCACAAATCTTATATATCTCTCTTGTAGTTTCATGGAACTACATGAGAGACATATAGATTTTGTGAACAACGTAATTATTACTTTGTCGAATAAAGAAATGACCAATATAAAGTTTGTAGATCATGAAAAGTTATGAAACTTTGTAGTTGAAAACTTTTTTATTTGAATTCGTTTAGGGCACCAAAATGTGGTTTGAAAAATTGCTTTGCCGAGTGTTTTACTTTGGCACTCGGCAAAGAAGCCTTTGCCGAGTGCTTTTTTTTTGCTCTCGGCAAAGAAGTTTCTTTGCCGAGTGTTTTTTTTTGCTCTCGGCAAAGAAACTTCTTTGCCGAGAGCCGTTTATCGGACGCTCGACAAAGGCTTCTTTGCCGAGTGCAGAGGCTTTGCCGAGTGTTTTTTATTTGGCTCTCGGCAAAGCCTTCTTTGCCGAGCGCCCGAAAAAAAACGCTCGGTAAAGCCTCCGGCGCTCGGCAAAGAAGTGGATTCCGGTAGTGAATACTGTATAAGGCTGCAGATTTGAACCACAGGTCATACTCTTTATTATTCAGTTACGTTAAACTATCGTGTAAAATAGTCTCAGTGGAAAGGGACGAAGCGGTGTCCCAGCTGGTCAGCAGCACGAGGCCAAAGGCCGTGCGCTCGGCCAGCCCGGGTTCAAACCCGGTGCCCACAGTATTTTCGTGCACAGTGCATGGGAATAGGGAGAAAAAGTTCATCGGTTAAAAAAAATATAGTCTCACTGGACGCTTATCGTGAAGAAAGCACAAAATAAATATTCAATGTATTGCTAATTTGTTGTCACATGAGCCAACAATTATTTTATTGTTTTCCTTCCTCCAGGCAAAAGAAAATTTGTAATAACGAGTAAATAGGCATGTGACTAAAAGTGATTTTACTTAGCAAGTAAATATGCCGTACTTGGCTTGTTCAGATAGCAAAGTCTGGTAGGAGACAATGGTGCTTACAAACACACTTGAAGAGTATAGTAGTATTTGCATCCAAAACCTAATAAATAATCAAGAAACTAATCCCAAATAGAGAACAAAAAAGCAAGGAAATAGATATACTAATGTGACTTCAAATTTTGCAGTATATGTTGAGTGTGACCAAAAGGCGGAAAGCAGATCTAAATCACAATTTTGAACACACATCTTTTTCAAACTAAATTGGGGAATCAGCAAACAATCTGGTCATTCCCCATCTTGCGGCCAACCTGCAGATCCACTGCTGCATGAAGACCCACCCATGGATTTCATTGGTGTTAATTTCATGGTTCCTTTTCTATCTCAAAAAAAATCATTCAAAGTGTCTTGTTTAAGACATCAGAAGTTTAGGTTTCTCATGTAATCAATATAATAAGTATAAATCATTCAAACTAACTCAATATCTGAAACTTAGGTCAGTATAACCGAGGGTCCTGCTACCACTGGAATGAAGTTACTTTTCAGAGATAGATTAGATTACTTAGTGAGTCAACTTTTGGGTGATCAATCAAATTGTAGGCACCCTCCTGCTGCCGCCAAGAACAGTCAGCACATGCCCCAGCTGCTACCTAGTCATTCATTACGTAATAAGTAACTTCCAAAACTTGGCATCAATCCAGAACCCTGGTTTATATGACATGTGCACCGTCCCTACTCTCAAACACAGACAATAGACAGTGCACACCCAGTCGATACATACATAACTCTGAAGCCAACTCAACCAGTGGATGTGCTAAGAAGTAGATCACATGAGGCATCAGAAGCTTGCATGAATAAACAACATACACCAATTCAGGACAAACGATGCATCAGTCTAGATTGACTGATAAGCAAAGAGTGAAAAAAAAAACTTTTATGTCTACCTTGCCACTTCTGCTAACTTTTGGAAGCACCATGAGAAGCATCATTATTCATTAGCAGACTGGAAAATTATAGCAATATCAATCTCAACACATGACTAATCTGCTAATCAGAAAGCTGATATTTAGTTCACCTGGTAGACGGTACTTACCATCATAGCATCCAGGGGTCCTAAATACAAAAGGTTCAGCAGACTAACCCATAAATGAAGTAGCACGAAATAGATCGATCCCCCACATAATCGGGAGCTCCTGCAGCAGCCCCCCACGCCACGTCCTCCTCCTCCTCCTCGCGCAGACACCCACGACGCGTTCTCCGCGGCCTCCTTCTCGCCGAGCAGCGACGCCTCCATGGCCTCCTTCTCGCCGAGCAGCGACGCCTCCGCCTGCTCCAGCTCCTCCACCCACCAGAGCAGCTCCTCCACCGCCTGCTGCTTCATGGAGGACACCACAGATCTGAGAGAGGGAGAGACAGTGAGGGACATGGACAGGGAGAGGAGGAGAGGGAGGGAGGGGCTTACCTCAGCCTGGGGTTTGGCACGGTGACCAGCGGACCCCGGTCGCGTCGCGCCTGCGGATCCTTCCTGTCTGCCTCACCCCTGGAATCGTGGTGGTGGTGGGGCGGGCCACTGGCCGCTGGAGCAATGGGCAACGGCCGAGGCAGAGCTGGGACAGTCCCTAGGGCTGCGGGCTCGTCGAAGGCCTCAGTTCGCGAAGCGCGACGCGGTAGCGAGACGACGAGCGCGACGACGGCGGAGCACGACGCGGCCGATCCCCAGTAGCAGCACGGAGCAGACGGAGCCCGCTTCTCCGGATGCCGGCACCTGCCACGCCACCGCCTCGCCGCTGCCTGTTTCTTAGCACACGGGAGCCCGCCGTCCCCGCTTCTCCAAGAGAGAGACGTGGGAGGCCTGCGTGAAACAAAAGCAGCTGTGGTTGTGCGGGCGGGAGGAGCGCGATAGATGGCCGCTGAGCGTGCTGGGCGTGGTGCGCGGGCGGCGGTTCCGCGGACGCGCGACACAGGAGCGGGGCGGGGCGGGGCGGTTAGCGGGTGTGAGGGTGATTAGCGGCGCGATTACGTCGGGTGAAGC
Source organism: Saccharum hybrid cultivar R570 (assembly GCA_038087645.1). Taxonomy (NCBI): domain Eukaryota; kingdom Viridiplantae; phylum Streptophyta; class Magnoliopsida; order Poales; family Poaceae; genus Saccharum; species Saccharum hybrid cultivar. The sequence continues at coordinate 1,649,433 of JAQSUU010000730.1, read as the reverse complement.
GATGTTGCCGATCTGACGATAACATCCGACTCTTTTTAGTTGTAGAGATTTTATCCTTTTTATAAATTTTAAATCTATAATTTATTTATGACGATAGACATACATAACATAAGTTGATGTTGGCAATAATATGATAATGTTCTATTAAAACCATGTCAAATTAAAATACAACCTTCACAATTTTTTTCTGTCGTGGCAAAACATTTAAACATAAACTATAATAAACTTAATGTTTATATACTATCTAGTGTTGCTACAGTTAAATATGGAGCTTTGTGGTTTTCTTTGAGAACCCATAAAATATGTAATTCAAATATCTATTTAAAGTCGGTAAGATGTTAATTGCTCATGTGCCAAGAATTGGTTTATTCATGGATGATTATAACAAGAGACCTCTCTCGATTTTTTACATAGCAACCCTCGACAAGGATTGTGGAGACAGATTTATTTAGACAAAATTATGAATGAACTGCTTAAGATTTTAATTCACTGATTCATTTGTTGAACCATTGGCTGATTTTAATAAAATAAGTTTTGTTTCTATCAAAAGTACTATCTCCGTCCCAAATTATAAGTCATTCCAAGAATCTTAGGTCAAAACATTTCAAGTTTGACCAAAAGAAATTTAGAATGGAGGGAGTATATCATTAAATTGATGTATCGTATTTATATTTGTTCTTGACGTTTATAAGGAAATTAAAAAAGCATCGGCCCAAAAGAAAAGGGTAGAAAAAATGAGCTAAAAAATCAAAACCAGAAAACTAAGTGGAACGACAAAATACTGAAACGTTCGGAAGTGAAATGGAAACAACCGAAAAACAAGGGAACAAAAGTATTTCGGAAGTTAAGATGGAGGAGGATACGGAGAGCAAAGGAAAAAGAATCAGGAACGTGGACACCTAGAGGACAGCGGACGTGCCCAAAAAAAAAAAGCAATAACGCGGGAACGGGTTAGGCAGAAAAAAAATAGCGGCAAAAAATTTTCATTTTTATTTACAAAAATGAGATTTATTTGGATTAGGATTTGGATATGTACCTATTCAGGTTACCTCAAGAAAGCTTAGCAAATATATCCGTGCGTTGCAATGGGAGAGAGAAAACCTATTAAACGTTAAAAGAAAAATGAGAATGTTACATTTCTACTCATTTTTTTGTACACTTCCCATTAGAATAACAAGATATAGTTTATTTTATAATAATCATGACATCTACGGAGTACACTATTAGTTAATATTGGCAATAGTATGATAATGTCTGTTAAGTCTGTTTCAAATTAAAAATATAATCTCGATAGATATTTTTTTCTTTCGTTGTAAGACATAAAAATATTTAGTCGCAAATATATCATAACTTTAATTTTCATACTATCATTATGTTGGTAGACTTACATTTCTAGGAACATTATTTTTATTGAAGACCTATAAAAGTATGTAATTCTATTATCTGATCAAAGTCGGTAATAGGTTTTGTGTCAAGGATTGGTCTGTCTGGTCATGACTATAACAGAGATCTCTCACAATTTCCCTATAGTAGCCCACGTCGAGAATCACATTGTTATATGCATATGGCTTACAGATAGATTTATTTTGGTTATATTAGAATTACTTAAAATTTTAGTTCACAGATTGATTAGTTGGATCATCAGCTCATTCAAATTCTAATAAAAATAAAGTTTATTTCTTATCAAAACTACATTAACATTTTGTGGTCAAAATATTTGTTTATTAAAGAAAAGTTAAGGGTTCAATCCCTACGAAGCCGGCCTACACTTGACGCTAAGTTGCTTGCTTGCGTATTTCCTTTTTTATATGGACTCTGGCATGCAGCGCCGATCTTCGATTTGGACTCTATCGGATGCCAACTCTGTCCTGGTTTCCTTGTCAACAGCAGACAATCCCATGTACGAAGACTATTGCCTGGCTAGAGCATCCTTAGAAGCACTCGGATGGCATCTTTATAAGCACTTAGATTTGGCATATCCGATATCTTTATGTAAAATATGACCCGAACCAAATTTGATTGCCAAAAGAATTGAACTCCGTCTCATTGCAATCAGACTCCGTATCAACGTTATACGTGAGTTGGTTTAACACACGTGAGCATGTCTTATGAGTCCAGGTCACATACATGACCCAATATATTTTGGAATCCGACTCCATATCGCGCTAGACAAGAGTTATTCTAACTCATATGAGCACGAGTTATATATATAAGTCTGGACGGAAGAAAACTCTCCATTATCCGGTAGTCAGAGGGATATGGACCAAGAAAATGGACGGACCAAGAAAATGGGGTGAGAAATTTTGCCTCTTTATTATTATATATAGATATATAGGAGAGTTGTCGAGAGGCGGATAGAAATAGTTTTCACATTGAGTTAGTTAGAGGAGGCCATAATAAAAGTTGGGTACCAAAAAATAGGCTAAAATTTTACCTCTTTATTATTATTAAGTAGTATAGATATAGATATAAGGAAGTTAAAAAAGCACCGGCCCAAAAGAAAAGGGTAGAAAAAGCGAGCTAAAAAATCAAAACCAGAAAACTAAGGGAACAACAAAATACGGAAATGTTCGGAAGTAAAATGGAAACAAACGAAAAAAGGAACAAAAACAATTCGGAAGTTAAGATGGAGGAGGATACGGAAACCAAAGGAAAAAGAATCAGGAACGTGGACACCTAGAGGACAGCGGACGTGCCAAAAAAAAAAAAGCAGTAACGCGGAAACAGGTTAGGCAGAAAAAAAAAATAGCGGCAAAAATTTCACATCTTTACTTAAAAAATGAGTACATACTTGTCCAGGTTACCTTAAGAAAGCTTACATATCTTATTATATATACACAGGAGAGTTGTCGAGAGACGGATAGAAATAATTTTCACATTGAGTTAGTCCGAGGAGGCCGTATAAAAAAATGGGTACTAAAAAATAGACTAAAATTTTACCTCTTTGTTATTAGGTATAGATATAGATATAGATTATATGGATAGTTCACGTGGCTCTTCCGAGCGGTTTGAGCGTCGTGAGGAGGAAGCGGGAAGGGCATCGCGAGGGACGCCGATAGGGCGTGACCCGTAGCGCAAACGGATAGCGCGCAACCCCAGCCCCCGCGTGCGGGACTCAGCCCCACTCGGGCAACCAACGCCTAATATCACCCGCTCCTTTCCGTTTCCAGGTGATATATCCATCTGCTGCCACTCGGCACCTCACCCGCCGCCCATTCGGCGCTGGATCGCACCTTTGCGTGTCCCGGCGGCGGAGAAGGAGGGAGGGAGAGAGACGACGCTGGAGAGGAGGATGCGCGAGTGCTGCGTTACCAGGCGGACACGAGTACCACGGAGTTTGCACCCGCCGCCCTGGCGCGGCTATTCGGGGCTAGATCGCCGCCGCTCGATCTGACGCGGCGACGCCCCTCCCCCGGCTTTAGCAGGCGCGGTGGTGACGGGGATCACCTCGGGTGCCACCCGGCACCTCACCCGCCACCCATTCAGCGCTGGATTGCCGCCGCCGCCCGATCCGTCGCTGCGACGCCTTGCACAAAGACACTAATCCTGCATGATCTTTTTCATGAATAATGCAATCGGGAGCACCAGTCGGTGATTCATGTTTGTAAGATGATTTAGAAAGCCAGAAATAGATAGCTCTGGAAAGCATGTTGAGGCAACTGGAAGCATGAAAGAATGTGGAGTAATGAGTTTTGTTGGATCAGATAAAATAACAAAGGGTCGTAAAAGTGTAGCTGCGGGCTGTGTTATCAGGTGAAGAATGTGTTTTCCTTATAATATAAAAAAATAAATAATAATAATAATCTAGAGCACAAGAACCATATACTTCAGCATCACACATGCACGAATCTCTTAGATAGGCTAGAATTGAGGCACACCTGGATGATCTTCAAACCCGCGAGGACGTCGATGGCCCCGAGAGATCTCCACCTTTCTCCGGCAGGTAACTGAGCGCGCCGCGATAGTTCCACCCCCACATGGAGAGTTGGGCACGGCAAGGAGCTCCAAGCAAACCAAACAGAGCTAGCCAACAAACAAAGAAACACAAACACGAACAATAGGCAGCGGTCAGCGAAGGGAACACATACGGCGAGGGTGTTGCGGCTGCCCGTGCAGACGGCGGTGATGGCGTAGGGCTCTAGCGCCTCTACACAGTAGGCCCAGTCCTTCTCTATGTTGTCACCGATGCCCAGTTACCCGTCCTCCACAGATCCAACCTTGAGCGATTCCACGACTCCACAGCCAGGGGTCTGCTCCTCTGCGCGGCGCCCTAAGCCAGAGGCCCACTCCGTGCGCCGTGCACCGGTGGGCTGCTCCTCCTCACGCTTCGGTTGCCAGAGGCCTGGTCCTTCGCGCGCCTTCGCGGCCAAAATTCACTCCTCTGCGGTGTCAGAAACATGGATCAGTAGCTGGCGATTCAGTTTCACACAGCAGGAAGGGAGAAGGGATGGCGTACCTCATCAGCAGGGAAGGGCGAACGAAGGCGGCGGCGGCGGCGGCGCAAGCCCGGCATGCAGGCAGCAGTGCGCCGCGGCGAAGGCCTGCCGCGCGAGATGCGGAGCGCCGCTGGCGGTTACCAGGCGTAGGGCAGGGACCAGGAGGCGAGGTTGGAGAGCGGGCGCTCGATGGGATTGCGAGCGGGCGCGATTGCCACAGGAGAAGGGTCAGGGGCGGAGGGATGGACTGCCGCAGGAGATGGGGACGCGATTGCCGCATGCTGCGCGTGGGATCGCAGCAGGTGAAATGATGGACCCACATTAAAATGTCACATCAAAACAGTGTCCACTCTTTAGTTTTTCTGATCGTGAGAGATTAGCACTTCATCTGGTATCTGCGGTAGCAGTGGTTGTAAACAAATCAGGTGATAATGTCTTGATCATGCCTAAAATTGCAATATTTTGACTACAAATGGTTCTAGTCTTTTAAACGAAATTCAACCATTTGAGCAAATTTTGTGGCATTGTTAGTACTTGCTGAAAAAAATCAGGTACTGAAACTGATCTCCTACATCACATCACTTCCCCGGACACTCGGAGTCTCAGACTAAGGCCGCGTTCACTTCCCCCTCCCAACCCAAAATATTTCCTCTTACACACATCACATCAAATTTTAGACGCATGCATGGAGCATTAAACGTAGGTAAAAAAAATAACTAATTGCATAGTTTGTCTGTAAATGTCGGGACGAATCTTTTGAGCCTAGAATTGGATAAATTTTGCCAAATGACAACGAAAGATGCTACAGTAACTTTTCAGCTACTTTTCGCGAAGTGAACACACCCTTAAGCAAGTATAGAGTACTGAAGCTTTGACCCAGTCAACACAAGCACTAGTCACCTCGTTAACCTCCGTTCACTCTATCTACCTCCACTGCCCTCCTCGCTCGGCCGCTGCTCCGCCGCCGACGGGCCACCATCACCCGGCTATTCCACCACCACTCCATCCCTGAACTTGGCGTATATGTCACCCCTGTAGAAGTCCCTGGTCCTCCACACGAGCACCAGCGACACGAGCGTGCCGCCGACCGTGGCGGCCGTGATAATGAGGAACGACGTTCGGAAGCACTCCACGCCGAAGCACGCCTTGTCCCCACCGGCGGAGGCCAGCGACCCACCGCCGTGCTGCCTCGCGGGCTCGGCGTCGTAGAGCCGGCCCGCGACGCGCACGTTGAGCACGTAGGCGCAGACGTGGCTGGCGACGGCGCCCAGGTTGTAGAGCGTGGGGTAGCGCCTGAGCCCGAACAGCTCGGAGATGACGGCATACAGCAGCGGCCACTGCGCGCCGAAGTAGAAGCCGACGAGCACCGACGCCGCATAGAGCGCGCGCGGGACGCCGAAGGCGATGAGGAGGTGGCCAGCGCAGGACGCAAGGAGGACGACCGTGAGCACCAGCGGCCGTGGGAACCCGTACCGTGACAGGAGCGCCTCGGAGGCGTACCCGGCGGTGACGCGGCCGGCGTAGTTCCAGACGCTGATGAGGGAGACGAAGGCGTCCACGCTCTTGGGCGGGTAGCCCAGCGACTGCCCGATCTGCCCCATGTTGTCGATCGCCGTCAGCGTGCCGCCGGCTCCGCAGGCGATGGCCACGAACAGGATCAGCATGTCCACGCTCACCAGCGCCTGCGGGATGGAGTAGTCCTCGCCGTGCGCCGGCGGGCTGAACGTGTGACGCAAGAAGGAGCCCAGGCAAGAGGAACAGGAAGCCGGTGGCGGATCGGCAGTAGTGCTTGCCAGCTCGGCCAATGCCACGGCGGTGGATTTCTCAACGACCGTCACCATCACGGGCACGTCGTCACTCTGAGAGTCGTCGAGCTCCCTTTTGATCCGGTACTCCTGCCTGACGACGACGGCGAGGGGGAGGAAAATTGTTAGATATTATGGGCTTGACCTATTTATTTAATATCTTTATTAAACTCTATGGTCCGTACATGTGTATTAATGGTTTTCATACCATATGGGAATTTAATCGAGAGGCGGCTCTACTTAAATACTTGATCATTGAATGATCTATTTGAGGCGTGGCATGGCGCCGCAGGGCAGGCGACGAGCGAGCGGACAGGCAGGTGACGAGCGGACGGGCATTTATTTTGTCACTCAATCTCTCTTTGATGGAATTGATTGGAGGAGTTTCTGTTAACTCCCATGACAAATTGATTGGAGGAGTTTTTATTAACTCCTGTGACCTTTGGCTCTCTGTCTCCGTCTCTCCCGCCCGCAAGGGGAGATGTGACTCCTCGGTGCCGCCGGCTTCTCCTCTTATGGCCTCCGCCTATAAGACAAATCCTCCTCTCTCAGTTAAGGATTCTTAGCGAAGTACACCACTTTCTAGCAAGCGCAAGTTCTTCTCGCTCCACCTCCGGCGAGCACCAGAGATGGAAGAGTAGGCCTCCGGAACGCGTCTCCGTCGTGGGCTTCACCTGCTCGGGTGAAGACGGACGATTACGTTTTTGGGGAGTGTCGGTGGTGGCACGACTACTCGTTGGTGAACCTGTAGCGGCGCGTCTTCACAGCGTCCTTTTCTGCACTGCATCGAGCGAGACAACTACAACAACAAAGCACCACCATGGCCTTTCCTGGTGCGAGCGGCTCCGCCGCAGGGTATAATCTCCTTTACCCTTTTCTGAGTTTCATTATCGATATCATGATGTTCCTAGGCAATACTGCTTTCATATTTAGCATGCTCTGTTTGATTGATTTGGATGATTATGCTAGTACTGTGTTTCTGGTTCGTTTTAATTTTGTGAACATCATGATCTTGATATTTGAGAACACATCTTTTGTATTTATGATCATATTTGTGATGCTTCAACTGTGTAAAACAATGTTTCACATGTGTTTCGGTACTATAATTTGTCTTATCATCATATTAACAATTGTCACGAATTGTTTCTGTCTTTTTATTCATGAAGTCACTCTTATTTTTATTGCGTCATTTTTATGGATTAAAATAAATATGCGAATGCCTTATTTTTCAACATTCCAAAAACGTAATTTCAGGTCATTTTCATCTGTTGGCTTTGCGGGCATGCTAAAGCCCACGCCGTTTGAGGGCACTCACTACAAGAGGTGGCGTGAGAAAGCCCTTCTGTGGTTGTCGGCCATGCGCTGTGGTCATGTGCTCAATGAGCAGCCTGCTACTGTGAGATCCGAGGAGGATGAGCAGGCTTGGGGACATGCTGAGACCATGTGCAAGGTTGCACTATTGAGCATCATCAGTGACTCTCTGGTTGATGCTTACATACCACTCCCGACTGGCAGAGCTGTGTGGGAGGCTCTTGAGGCCCGGTACGGTCTTTCCGACGTTGGTTCTGAGTTGTACATCATGGAGCAGTTCCATGACTACAAGATGGTTGATAACCGTCCTGTAGTCGAACAGGCTCATGAGATACAGGGACTGGTGAAGGAATTGGAGCTGTACGGCTGTCCTCTTTCTGACAGGTTCGTGGCAGGGTGCATGATTGCTAAGCTGCCACCTTCCTGGACCGATTTTGCTACTACCTTGAAACACAAGAGGCAGCAGTTTAGCATTGCTGAACTTGTTGGCACTCTTGATGTTGAGGACAAGGCAAGAGCAAAGGATGTCAAGGGCAAGAGCAAGGGCGGGAATGGTGAGGCGACTACTAGTGCACATGTGGTGCAAAAGTTTCGTCCTAAGCCACAAAAGAAGAAGCCCCAGCAGGAGCTTAAGCAGAGATCCACTATCTCCTTCAAGAAAGGTAATAATAAGAAGATGGGATTATACAAGGGAAAGATGAACTGCTTCACTTGTGGAAACACTAGGCACTTCTCTAGAGAGTGTCCTGAGGCTAAGTGGAAGCCTGTGGCAGAACCATATAATCTAATGCCCTCCCAAGAGTACTCGTCTTTCATTAGACACTAAGTACCCAAGGGAGAATACTAAACTAAGTGATTCCGTCGAGCACACCGTAAGGGAGAACTCGAAGATCCACATTTTTACATCAGGATCACAGATGAGAGAGTAAAGCTTACAACATCCTTACCATTTCTGACATCACTTTTAGTACAAATCAGAGTAATTTACTATGTAGTTATAACAACGGAATATAAAACATTATCAGAGTTCAGCGGAAATGAAATCATTTAATGACAAGTTAACAATGACATGAAGAACGTTTATATGCATGAAATGATAACAAGTTAATAGTATTTTCCTTGTAAAACTTTTGGTGAGAGTTTCATAAATAAACTCTACTCCGCATCGCAAAGGAAATCCTCGCTGAGCCCACCATGAGGTTTCCACACACAAGGGTCAGCTTATCAGCACCTGCCACCTGCAACAGGGTAGAACAAACCCTGAGTACTCAATTGTACTCCGCAAAACTTACCCGTCAGGAAGAAGTGAAAAGACTCCAAGGATTATGCAAGGCTTTTTGGCTTGTGGGTTTCTTGTTTGCAAGAAGCAGCGCTAAGGGTGTGTCCTTAATTTCTTATTTTTAGAAGTCGTATTGTATTCATTAACCAATAATTTATGTAAGCACCTATGCTATAATCAAGCAAGAGTTGAGCGACAGAAACCATTTCTTCATCTTTCAACTGCCAGTTCTTACTACGATGCCAGAGCGTAGTCAAGCCATACCGTCACGCAGAAACGGTGACTCGCGAATCAATGTGCCCAGCTAGGTACCCCGAAAAACACACGCCTCGCTTGTACCCCAGGCACAAGCAAGACCAACCCGTTCCCCTCCTATCACAGGTTTCCAGGTCTCCGTCCAAACTTGGACTCCTAGCTCCCGTACTTGAGGCCCGGCCTCAATACGGTGCTAAGACCTCCACCTATCCCCGCCTCCAATCAGTCGGTCCGGAAAGAGCCGAAGCCCATGACAAGAGAGTAACAAGTCTTCCTAGCCCCCATCCGCTAGTATATGCTCGGGATAAGAAGATCTGTGACTTGACCAGGGTTCATGCAACGAACGGTCCTTAATTGACACAGGCGAAACAACTGCAACCAGAGCCCCGCTCTGTTGCCCAACCAGGTCCAAGTCCATCCAACCCGTTCCGCCCGGTCTCCAATTATCCATACACATTTATATTCCATGAGATAGCAACATGATAATAGTAACAATAAGATATTCCTATCTCTCGCGAGCGACAGGAAATCACTCGACTTCAACCGGAGTCCTGTAGCATAGCAATCTACACGATCCTATCATACTAGTAAGACTTATGGGATCAAGATATATATATGCAAGTGGGTTTCATTCAACTCCTTTAAACTTAATGCACAAGCATAAAATAAAGTGCTGAATAATAGGGGTTATGCACCGGGGCTTGCCTGGGTAGAAAATACCAAGTTAGCATTTCATCACGATGACACGATCATCAAGGCGCCATCTTTTTGCTGCCTCCGGGTGACTTCACAATCCAACATCGGTGTTCCTATACGATATACGTGGCTGCACGGAAACTTAAATAGTCAACGGAAATCGCAACGCTTAAGGTACAAAGCGGTCCTCTCAAGCTAACGAGCTAGCTCTAATGGCTAACGTACTAGCCTGGTAACCCCGTCGGCGAGTAAAGCGTCATTTCCCGACACGTGTTTTAGTTACTCGAACCCAATACGTTGCTTTATCCATTTTATCGATTTAACAAATATTTAAACTAGTGCTCATTAACTATCCTAGCAACCTAACTAGCTTGGAGTTACAAAAATCACAGTGATCATATAATAATATCAGGAGGTCACTGCAAAATTTCCAGAGGCCAGGCTTTTACCATTTTCTTACAAAAACTCTCGCAAGTTTATACTTAGCAATATCAAGCATTTTGAATTAATTAGTGAACTCCTAAAAATATTATGCAACTATGTGGTTAAAACATACTAATGGATAGATCCTGATTTTATGAGTCTAACAAAATTAGTTTCACAATTTTTGAACTTCTACACTATTTTATATTAATCTTACAAGTTTACTTCAGAAACTAATTAGAAAAAAGCTTAAGAATGAAAAGGCCAGCGGCCACCGACGGCCCAGCAACACCCCGCGGCCCGTGCGAGAGCGCAAGGCGCAGAGGCCCGGCTACGTCCTTCGCCTAGGCGAGTCGGCCGGCAACAAACCGCGGCCCACATGGCACAACCGCGCCAGCAGGCTGGCCCAACCGGGCCCGATCCAGACGACTACGCACTCTTGCTGAAAAGACCCCCGGTTTCATCTAATCAACCCGCAGTCCGCAAGCTACTATTCCTACGAGTCTAACGTTCCACCACTGGACCCAAAACAAATTTCCAATTACGCTTCTTACCCTCTCTTCTTCTCCGTTCACCGAGGCAGAGCGGAGGCGGACAAGGCAGAGCTGATTCGACCGGCCAGAAGTGGAGCAAGTGGTGGGGAGGTGGCACTGGTGTGCCGTGAGGCTGGGCTGCACCCGAGGGGGCACTCAGACCCGACGGAGATGGCCAACAGCAGCCTAGCCACACGCGGCCGCAGCAGGGGAGGCGACGCGCCGACCAACTCGGCCGGAGATGACCACGGCAGCGGCGGGTGGCTAGCTGACGAGCTACGAGGGACCACCGCGGACCAAGGAATGGCCACAACGCGGTCGGAGATGACCAGCTGCAACCTAGCCGCGCAAGCCGCGGCGACGGCTCGCCGATGCTGGGGGCCTGGGCGGTGGCGGGCCTCTACGCGCGGGTACGTGGCGCGCCCAAGGTGACCGCGTGGGAAGGGGGTCGGTGCAGAGCCGCACGGCCAGTGCGGCAGCGACAACGAGGGGCGCCAGGCGCGGGTGGGATGCAGCGCGGTCGCGGTCGTAAGCGCGGAGCTCGGTTCAGCTAAGGTCGTGGCTACGCAAGGGAGGAAGCAGGGAGATAGGGCGAGCTCGAGCTGGAGCGCCACGAGATAAGGGCGGAGCGAGGGAGCAGCGCGGCAAGAACGCAGCAGACGGGCGCCCACGGAGCGGCAGAGGCATAACGCAGCGAGGGCGGCGACGCAAGGAAAAGTCAAGGACTACAGTTCCGACAGTGGCACGATCACGTCGCAATGAAGGCGCGCTGGGCAGCGGGAGACAGCGGCGCATGCCACAGCGACTCGACGCGAAGCAACTGGCCAAGCCTGGCACTGCGCGCACGTTGGGCGGTGGCCGGGCAGCCACGCAATCAAGCAGCGGCAGAAAGCGACGTCGAGCGGCGTGCGTGAGTTTTCCCTTTCTATTTTATTTTACTTGTTTTTATCAAAACCAATCAGTTAATTATGAAATCAGAAAACGTGCCATTATTTCTTTGCTACTAAAATCTACATCACACCCACAATACATCTACTATATACTCATATACCTATATTTACCTGTAGAGATACACTCGGACGGAAGTAAGTTGTACACTACTTTAATTAATATAACAATGTTCTTAACAAAGCAAAATACGTGAGCACACGCGTACTCTTTGTTTACTAAATTAGTCAATTAGCAAAATATAGACACGTATAAATAAACACCTCTAAGATACCGACTACCGCAAAAACCGTTGCTAGCAATTAAACAATCCGGCACATAATTTTCAAAAGCTCGAATTTAATTTAGATTCAAAGCTACGTATATCTATGTAATGATATCTATGTAGATTTATTCTTTTCTACGTTAACCTTGCTCTAGATTATCATTTAAACCTCAAACACAAGCTCTACATTATTTTTGCTCATAGGGATTGTTTTTCAAATCAAACCATTACAACTACTTATTCGATTACTCGCATTCGGACCCCATTAACATGTTCTAACATACCACGAATTAACTTACCATATTCATTCTGATTTATTTTTCTTTTCCTAACTACAGAGGTGAGCCACATAAAATTCAGTATCAATTCATGCGTGATTATAATTTTAAAACCCGAGAACTTATTTTGTTAATTTCTTTTAGGCCTTAACTATGGCGCTAAGCGAGCTCGTAACACCAGGGTGTTACAAAGCCCCCACCAAAGGCGAAGACAGTCAACACCATTGAGACTGATGCAGATGCTTCTAGGTACGGTAATTTATCTGCATTTACAATTTGTTCCTCACCTGATTGGTGGGTTGATACAGGTGCGAATATACATGTGTGTGCTGATAAGTCCTTGTATTCTTTTTACCAGATCGGGAGGAGTGCAGCCTTGCTGATGGGGAATGGCGCGCGTGCTGGTGTTCATGGTGTTGGTACGGTGGATCTGAAGCTTACTTCAGGGAAGACCATACAACTCAAGAACGTGCATCATGTCCCCTCATTAAGGAAAAATCTTATTAGTGGCTCTCTGCTATGTCGAGACGGTTTTAAACTTGTGTTTGAGTCGAATAAATGTGTTATGTCGAAGTATGGAACCTTTGTTGGAAAAGGCTATGAGAGCGGAGGCTTGTTCCGTTTGTCGTTGGTTGATACTTTACCTCTTGCAGTGAATAATGTCATTAATAACGTTAATGTTGAGATGAATGTTTGGCATTCTCGATTATGTCATGTTAATTTTGGTTGCATGTCCCGTTTAGCTGGTTTGAATTTAATTCCTAAATTTGACGTTGCCAAAAGTTCCAAATGCCATACATGCATTGAGGCAAAACAACCTCGCAAGCCTCACAAGGTAGTTGCGGCGAGAGAGTTGGCACCACTTGAACTCATCCATTCTGATATTTGTGAAATGAACGGAATTTTGACAAAAGGTGGTAAGAGATACTTCATAACGTTCATAGATGATTGCACTCGATATTGCTATGTGTACCTAATTAAAACAAAAGATGAGGCATTACATTATTTTAAAACCTTTAAAGCTGAGGTTGAGTATCAACTTGCAAAGAAAATCAAACGTTTGCGGTCCGATCACGGGGGAGAATATTTCTCTAATGAATTTTCTGAGTTTTGCGCGGTGCACGGTATAATCCATGAGAGGACACCTCCATACTCACCACAATCCAATGGGATTGCTGAGAGAAAGAACCGCACTCTAACTGACTTGGTGAATGCCATGTTGGAGACAGCTGGTTTATCTAAGGAATGGTGGGATGAGGCAATTTTAACTGTGAATCATGTCCTAAATAAAGTGCCCACAAAGAACAAAGAAATCACTCCATTTGAGGAATGGGAGAAAAAGAGGTTAAATATTTCTTATCTTCGCGTTTGGGGTTGTTTGGCCAAAGTGAACGTGCCAATAAACAAAAAGCGAAAGCTTGGACCAAAAACTGTAGATTGTGTTTTCCTCAGCTATGCCATTCATAGTGTGGGCTATCGGTTTTTAATAATAAATTCTAGTGCTCTTGATATGGTTGTTGGAACGGTCATAGAGTCTAGAGATGCCACGTTCTTTGAGAATGAATTTCCAATGAAAATAGGTGCACCTAGCGTGTCTAGTCATGACTCTATTCCTGAATTTCATGAATTGAATATATACGCTGATGATAACACCCATGAGCTTGAGTAAAATCCTAAGGAGGATGATAATACTGTCACTCGAAGGAGTAAGAGGCAAAGAGTTACAAAATCTTTTGGAGAAGACTTTATTATATATCTCGTGGATGACACTCCCACAACCGTTTCTGAGGCATACTCTTCTCCTGATTCTGACATGTGGAAGGAGGCAGTGCAAAGTGAGATGGACTCTATTATGTCCAATGGGACGTGGGAAGTGGTTGATCGTCCATTTGGTTGCAAACCTGTGGGCTGCAAATGGGTGTTTAAAAAGAAGCTGAGACCTAATGGTACAATTGAGAAGTACAAAGCTAGGCTGGTTGCTAAGGGTTATACACAGAAGAAAGGTGAAGATTACTTTGATACTTACTCATATGTTGCTCGACTGACGACCATTTGTGTGTTGCTATCCCTGGCTGCCTCACATGATCTTTTTATTCATCAGATGGATGTTAAGACAGCCTTCCTAAATGGAGAGCTTGAGGAAGAGATCTATATGGATCAGCCTGATGGGTTTATTACAAATGGTCAGGAGGGTAAAGTTTGTAAGTTATTGAAGTCCCTGTACGGCCTAAAGCAAGCCTCCAAGCAGTGACATGAGAAGTTTGATAAAACTTTAACTTCAGCCGGCTTTGTTGTGAATGAAGCTGATAAATGTGTATATTATCGGTTTGGTGGTGGTGATGGTGTGATACTATGCCTATATGTGGATGATATATTAATATTTGGCAACAATCTAAATGTGATCAATGAAGTAAAAGATTTTTTGTCAAGTAATTTTGAGATGAAAGACTTGGGTGAGGCTGATGTTATTCTCAACATTAAGCTTTTAAAGGAGGAAGGAAATGGTGGGGTAACTCTTATGCAGTCCCACTATGTGGAAAAGGTCTTGAACTGATTTGGGTACAGTGAGTGTATGCCTGCTCCTACTCCGTACGATCCAAGCGTTCATTTGAGGAAGAATCACAGAATTGCAAGAGACCAATTGAGATATTCACAGATAATTAGTTCTCTCATGTACCTAGCTAGCGCAACCAGGCCTGATATCTCGTTCGCTGTAAGCAAACTGAGCCGGTTTGTGTCAAATCCGAGAGATACTCACTGGAATGCTCTTGAGAGAGTGCTGCGCTATTTGAAAGGGACAATGAGTTACGGCATTCACTTTTCTGGGTGTCCGAGGGTACTGGAGGGTTATTGTGATGCTAACTGGATTTCTGATGCGGATCAGCTGTATGCCACGAGTGGATACGTGTTCCTACTTGGAGGTGGTGCTGTTTCTTGGAAGTCTTGCAAGCAGACTGTCTTAACGAAGCCTACAATGGAAGCAGAACTGACTGTATTGGATACCGCTAGTGCTGAGGCAGAGTGGCTCCGTGATCTCCTAATGGATTTGCCGATTATTGAGAAACCAATCCCGGCAATTTCCATGAACTGTGATAATCAAACTGTGATCACTAAGGTAAACAGTTCTAAGGATAATATGAAGTCCACAAAGCATGTGAAGAGACGTTTGAAGACTGTCAGAAAACTGAGAAACTCCGGAGTAATTGCATTGGACTATGTTCATACATCAAATAATCTAGCAGATCAATTCACTAAGGGTCTGTCACGCAATGTGATAGAAGGTGCGTCAAGGGAACTGGGTTTGAGACCCACATAGAGCCATCAACAGTGATAATCTGTTCTATGTGATCGGAGATCCTGTGAATTAGGATGGCGAAACAAACTGTTGATTGACTGAGGGAGAGACCCCTTAGATTATAGCTCAGTTCGTTGGAGATGCACCGTCTCTCCAATACTGTTAGGCTGGATGATTACGTTCTTAATGTGATCCGAGCGGCTTGGTATAACGGGAATGTTGTCCTACAGAACATCCTATAAGGAACACACCTATATGAGCTCGATTGCTAGTCACAATCTATGAGATGTGGGTAATCTCTAGATGCTCATGAAAAGGCCTCGAAGTGTGACTTATATGCTTCAAAATAGAGGGAAGGCACTTGGCGGCCTAGTATCAGTTAAGAGGTTTTGTGAAACTCATCTCGCACAAAATTGTCAATTCAAGGTTTTGTCCATTGTTCAGTTGTGGATGAGTGTAGCTAGCTTTCTAGATGGATGTTCAACTTAACAGTCTTCATCGAAACACTGGTATATAAAAGGAATGTGGTTCTGAGAACTTTAAACTGCGTACCCTAGAGTTTGGTGGGGATTGTTAGATATTATAGGCTTGACCCATTTATTTAATATCTTTATTAAACTCTATGGTCCGTACATGTGCATTAATGGTTTTTATACCATATGGGAATTTAATCGAGAGGCGGCTCTACTTAAATACTTGATCATTGACTGATCTATTTGAGGCATGGCATGGCGCCGCAGGGCAGGCGACGAGCGAGCGGACAGGCAGGTGACGAGCGAGCGGACGGGCATTTATTTTGTCACTCAATCTCTCTTTGATGAAATTGATTGGAGGAGTTTCTGTTAACTCCCATGACGAATTGATTGGAGGAGTTTCTATTAACTCCTGTGACCTTTGGCTCTCCGTCTCCGTCTCTCCCGCCGCAAGGGGAGATGTGACTCCTCGGTGCCGCCGGCTTCTCCTCTTATGGCCTCCGCCTATAAGACAAATCCTCCTCTCTCGGTTAAGGATTCTTAGCGAAGTACACCACTTTCCAGCAAGCGCAAGTTCTTCTCGCTCCACCTCCGGCGAGCACTAGAGATGGAAGAGTAGGCCTCCAGAACGTGTCTCCGTCGTGGGCTTCATCTGCTCGGGTGAAGACGGACGATTACGTTTTTGGGGAGTGTCGGTGGTGGAACGACTACTCGCTGGTGAACCTGTAGCGGCGCGTCTTCACAGCTTCCTTTTCTGCACTGCATCGAGCGGGACAACTACAGCAACAAAGCACCACCATGGCCTTTCCTGATGCGAGTGGCTCCGCCGCAGGGTATAATCTCCTTCACCCTTTTCTGAGTTTCATTATCGATATCATGATGTTCCTAGGCAATACTGCTTTCATATTCAGCATGCTCTGTTTGATTGATTTGGATGATTATGCTAGTACTGTGTTTCTGGTTCGTTTTAATTTTGTGAACATCATGATCTTGATATTTGAGAACACATCTTTTATATTTATGATCATATATGTGATGCTTCAACTGTGTAAAACAATGTTTCACACGTGTTTCGGTACTATAATTTGCCTTATCATCATATTAACAATTGTCACGAATTGTTTCTGTCTTTTTATTCATAAAGTCACTCTTATTTTTATTGCGTCATTTTTATGGATTAAAATAAATATGTGAATGCCTTATTTTTCAACAAAAAGCAGGACGAGGAGCCCGCCTGCCGACGCGGCGTAGGCGGCGCGCGAGAAGCTGGCCTGCCACTGCACGACGATCATGACGAGGATGTACGCGGCGAGCGCGACGGAGATGTAGAGCAAGCAGAGGAACACGTCGCCGCCTCCGCCACGGCTGCCCGTGCTCCTCTTCTGCCGGTCGTTATCCAGAGGCATGACGCGGACGGTGCCAAGGAACACGACGGAGACGGCAGCGGGGAGCCAGGCGATGAGCAGGACGAGAGACCGGGGGTCGCCGCCGCCGTAGAGGGCGAGGTAGATCTGCGCGAGGATGGCGCTGCTGAGGCCGACGTAGCCCTTGAGCAGGCCGAGCACGGCGCCGCGGGCCTCGGGGAAGTTCCGGACGCACGTGACCAGCGCGCCGGTTCCCGCGAACGCCTGCGAGTTGGCGCCCGCGCAGACGTAGGCGCACATGAGCCAGAGCGGTGGCGGAGCGGGGACCCGGCGGGCGAGGGAGAGGTAGACCATGAGGTAGCCCGCGAGGTTCATGGCGGCGCCGACGGCGAGAACGGCCCACGGCGGGGCCACCTCGCTGAGCAGCCCCGCGGGGACGCCCACGTTGCTGCCCAGATCCTTGGAGAAGGCGAGCGTGGCGACGGCGCGCTGGTCGTAGGCTCGTAGCCCAGCGCCGACTTGAGCGCCCGGGAGTAGATGCCGAACGCGTACGTCGCGCCCGACGCCGACAGGATCAGCAGGCACGCCAACAAGGTGAACCATCGCCCGGAAAGCACCCGACGGGCGAACCGCGCCGTCGTCTGCACCTTCGCCGCCACGCTGCCGCTGCCGGCCACGAACGAGAACACCATGCCGCCGGTCGGTGGGCGTGAACGAACGAAGTGCAAAGCTACAGATTGCTGTGTCAAGTGCACAGACAGTAACTTGACTGTCAGTTGCTGTTATTATCTTGTTTTTTTGAGAAACTGTTATTATCTTGTTAATTAGGAGGCTATCATGGGCTCATGGCCGTATATCATTCCATATGCATGGTGTCTATACTGAATTCTATGGGCCGGCAGAGAGCCATTTCTTCGTCCATGAGAGCCTGACTGACACGAGTAGGGAAAGACAAGGATTCAGAATATGACGGTAGCAATAGCATCTAGCGGGGCGTCCAACGGTCCCAGTCTCTGGCCGTCGCTGCCATGTCACCAATAGCATCTGCTGGCCTATGTCGCTGCCGTCCGAGTGTATTATTTTTTTCTTGGGACGACTAGCACCTGGCTGGACTATGTTTCCCATACCAGCATTCCACACCCGTGCTCGCACAAAACCAAAAAAAAAAAACAGCACGTCCCTGCATGTGCCTAGGTTTCCCATGCCCATACGCCGCGTCCCCAACCAAGCGGGGAGACCGCTCGCACGCACATTACAACATATGCAACACCCGGTCTAGTTTTGAAACATTCAGATGCAACACTTGCAATATTCGTCTGAAGACAAATAGAACACTTCAAACATGAGTATAAAACACTTGAAACATGAGTATGAAACACTTGCAAAAACACATAAAAAACACTTGAAACCATTGCAAATATAGACAACATCTAGAAAAAATACTTGCAACATATACGTGAAACATATGCAACATCCGAATAAAAATGCAGATGAAACATTAGGAACAGAAGCTTGCAACATACATGTACAATCAATGCAACATGTTCAACACCCCACCGCTGAAACGTCTAAAACAATACACGCTCAGTGCAATATTTTCTCGTTGTTTCGCAACCGAGGTTCGTCGACACGTGGAGTTCACCGGTGTAGAGCTCGCTGGTGACGTGGAGCTCACCGCTCCAGTGAAGAAGGTCGCAGCAGGTCCGGTGGAGAAGGTCGCGGCGGGTCCACGAACTTTAGAAGGCTGCGTCGGATTACCAGCTCCACGCAATAACCACCCTCGCCTCCCTCCCACGCGGCGGCACGGGTCTCCGTGCTTGTCTCCTATGCGCCCGCTCACCACGCTTGCACGTGGGCCTCTGGAGCCACCGTTTCCTCCCACGCATGTGGCCCTCGAGCTGCTGTCGCCTTGCTTGCGCGCAGGCAGGCGGACGCGGGAAGCGCAGTGGTCGTCTAAGACGCGGGCTGCAAGAGCACAACGCAAGCGGGATGCAGCACAGAAGGGCCGCAAGCCAGTAGCCGGATGCCGAAAGTGCAGTGGTTTCATGAGGGTGGCCGCCAGATCCCTGCTGTCGCGGCGCTGGGGAACGGTGATGCGCTGCCGTTCACGAGGTGGATGTCGTTGCCTCTACGGCTGCATCGCTAACCCCACGCCACCGCCTCCGCATCTCACCCACCTTCTGGCTCAGTGAATAATGGATGAGGCTAGCTCGCTCGAATAGATAAGGTCACACCGGCCACTGCTTCAGCCTTTTTTTGAGAGCCGGTCGTTGGGCTGGCGCGGGCGGCCCACCATCGGGAGCGTCTGGTGCGGACATACACCCTATACCAAGAATTACCATTTTTTTCTTTGCGAATTGGTCGTTTCTACAACTAGCAGAGTATCAAGGTCATGGAGTTTGTCTCAATTTCCAACACTTTTGAAAATAATGTGGACTATTTCATCTCTGGTTCATGAAATTCATTTTACTTTCATGAAACTTTGATCATCTTTCTTCATTAATATTGTATCATGTCAGCATATTTGTTGAGTTAGTAGCATATTTATATAAATTATTATGAAACCTCCAATGACTAGCAAACACCAACACAACAAAGTTAAACTAGATATTGGTGTACGGATACTGAAATTCCTCTGCTAAAACACCTCAAACTACTACTGACGGCAAGCAAGTACATTTTTCAACCTCCAAGTTGCACTTCAATCTCATTTTCAACACTGAACCCTGAAACCATGTAATAGGGCACTCCCTAACCATTGAAACCTGGCAAATTTTGTCTTGTAGCTGGTTTCAATGGTGGGATTTCCTAAAAATAATAAATTCCGGTTTTATCTCTTAAGATTCATAATTTATTTTACTTTAGAAAAATATGAAGTAGTACAAATTTTCTTCCAAAAATATTATCTATTTGTTGGTGCTCTATTTTAGAGTTATTTAGATTTTATTTGTTTTAAATAAATAATGAGCACAAATACGTGCAATAAAACAATAGGAACCGAAATAAATATATTCCAAATAACTATATATAGATCATAAACTTGTAGGTAACACTTTTAGAAAAAAAAAATTGGTACTAGTTTCTTTTTTCTGATTAAAAATAATTTGCTCATAATTTTTATATAGTAAACTAGATTTTTGTTATTTTTATGAAATACAAACCGACCTTTGAACCAGAAATTGGACCAAATTTGTTTGGTTTTGACGGTTGGAGACGTTCATTACTCAGTTTCGTAGTTAAAGGTTGGAAATCAAGCTACCTTACAAGTGGGAGGTTGAAAAATGTACTTTGTCCAACAAATAAAGTAGATTTTTTTACTATAACAAAAACATCATAGTCACAACCTACCAAACGTTGTTCCAAGGGAAAATTCCCAAAATGTGTTGGTTGGAAGTACTGGAGCATGCCAAATGTCAAATTCTCCATTTGGTTACTACCTCAGTCCTAAAAATTATACAATTTTAGATTTGTCATAAGTTAAACTATTTAACTAAGTTTGTAAGGAATTGAAGATTTTTAGCATTTATGATACCATATAAATTATGAAATATGTTCCATGATGAGTTTAATAATACATAATTAAAATAAATATAGGTTTTTAATAAATATAACATAATTTGACTTGAGATAAAACTACAACGGCAAGTTCTTTTGTGTGATGGGTGTGTAAGGGTAGTGGTCTAGTGGTGGTGGTGGTGTGTGTAGGGGCGGGGGGTGAGGTTGTTTGTTTTCAATTCAGTATGCTCTAGGTTTGATAAAAGAAACATCGTATTTGCTAGAGTTTTCCACTTCACCCTACTTATGTCTTAGATCATGAAATTCAACAAATAGCTCATCAAAATTTCATAAAGCCATGGAGGACTCCAATGATTTATGCAACTCATCTAGTGGACTCTTTCAAATGGAAGAAACTGATCAAGAACTTTTATGACCAAATCAAACCATACTTGCTACCAAAGGTCACCTTAGTAATTATTTATGATTTTAGACAATGGCTGGATCGTTTGAAACTAAAACCTTAAGATGCACCAGAGTCCTTTGTTGCCTCTACTAGATTTCCCCTTCTTTTTCCCGTTTGTCATCTCCCTTTATTGCTCTATCTTTACCCTATTCATTCTAAATTATAGTTCACTTGGCTTTATCCTAAGTCAAACTTCTCTAATTTTAATCAAGTTTATACAAAAATCTTATCAACTATAAAGTTTTATATCTTGAGAAGGGCTATGGTTTTCATATAAAATTTGTTCTCCGTATAACTTATCTTAGAAGTTAATAGTTTCCTTTGATACGTTGCAAACTTACATAATAATGTATGTATATATTTTGTTGATGTTTTATGCGATAGAATTGACTGTAAACATCACTTTTCGATGATTACTCGTAGAATAGAACCCAAATCATCAACATGTATGAACCAATTGTGGGAAATGCCTAAATTAGTATTATTGGTTGTTAGCCTAAGTCGTTATTGTGATGGCTCTAGAGGAGCTTCAGACCGTGCTTTTACATTTGAAATGGTACTTAAGGCAAAACCATCTGTCATATATATATATATATATATATATATATATATATATATATATATATATATATATATATATATATATATATATATATATATATATATATATATATATATATATATATATATATATATATATATATATATATATATATATATATAAAATCTACATGCGATATATAGTCGGTTGTTATCTTTATTAGTCGTCAACGACGATGGTTCTAGAGGTGCAACAGACCGTGCTTTTACATTTGACATGGTACTTACAGAGCAAAACCGAATTTGTTACTTATTTTGAATCAACTATGTACATGTGAGTTTTGTACTAATGCATACAATTCTGAAATAGGGTATTAATTAGACAAACATATGTGTGGAGAGTTGGATATCGGAATTATTGTGTTTACATATTTCACAAAATCAATTCAAAGAACAATACAGTTGTATCCAGTTACTAGTCGAGTTGTTATTATAAGATACTAATTGGTGCACCAGATACGTTGCCTACTAATTAAACTACTAAGAAAGACTGTGTCACCCGGTTTTCTAAAGAACAAAACCAGGCTAATCATATGTGTGCCCAGAAAGTCCACACATATGTCAGAATCAAAAAGTATCAAAACAATGTTTATATAAAGCGGAAAACATACTATATTAACACTTACAACTATCAGAGTGTCGCGGAACGGTCACTAATCTTTTCTTCAGGCTCCAACATCACAGGGACGGCTGACTGGGGGTTCCATATGCCAAACACTTCTTATAGACTTCTAGAAACTCCACTACACATTTATTCTTCTTCTAAGCAGCACCTTACTACACACTGGAGTGTAGGGGAAATAGCAAGAGTGAGTCCATGTCGAACTCAACAAATATAACATGGGGTTCATGAGGCTCAAAGGCATAACATAGGTTTATCAGCATGTAGCTTTTAATTAGCATTATTTTAGTATATCAATAATATCAAAGTGTCTCAATGTAACAGTAAACATATGATCCATGTGAAATAATTAACGAATAGCAAAAACATATCCATTATTAATGATCAACTATTCCATAAGGGTCCAAGGTCACTCGTGACCGTGAGCACGGCTGTTATAACAGTTTTACACTCTGCAGAGGTTGTACACTTTCACTGTGAGTCGTGATTTACCCTTTCGCCCGAGGTGATCAGCCTCTTGACCCACTACCAAGGAAGGTCGACAGGGTTCACTATGAAGTCTTTCGAAGGTTCGTCTAACAAGTTAGGGCCATTAGATTTCACTCGGCAAACAGATGTAGAGCCCCCCTTCCTAATGGCACAATAACACGCAGCCTATACACATGAGGACAGAGGCCGCACTATACCCGATTCGTCAAGCCATTCTTACGCCATAAAGGAATACCTCTAACAAGCTAGAAAAGGTTCTCATACTTGACTAAAGCCAGAGCCATTTTAGCCCTCACAGTTGTACTGTAAATCCCGGATTTTCGCTTATAGATGAGTCCTTATGGAGAGTAACCAGAGCACCAAAGTAATCCCCATGCTCTAGTACCCTTAAACAGTAATAAAATCATCTTTTAATGTTTATTGCATATTCCATTAGTCAAATTACATGATCATAGTTCATGTTAAGCACTAGCAATACTAATCCATGCAATATAATAGGTATCAAGGAATAAGATCAACACTAAGTCATCCTTAACAAGGAAACATATGCATAATGATATTATTTGCTTATTGTGAATAGGACAACAAGGATAATCCCATGCTATACTTGCCTTAGAACTTGCTTTATACCCAAAGCAACTTGCTCTGAAAAGCCTCAACTTAATCTTTCATTTGCAACTTTTGACACTCAACTTCTGGTCTTCATCTTCAGATCTTCGGCGCTCACAGATAGTCTTTCTTCTACTCGTAGCAACCAAGCACAGTAGACAAACAATAAACACAACTAAGAACAAACATCATACAAAGGAGACACTTTGAAAGAGAACGTACTAAACAATACGGTACGTCCCTACGATCGCTAAAACGCAAGAACGACGGATAACGGAGCTACCATCAAAGAGGACACGCGACTATCGAGACGATTACAACATAACGTAGAAGACCGACTATAAACTTAATACATTTTAGTTATTAAAATAAGGTGATAAACATTCTGAAGAAATATTGTAAAATTAGATTAATCAATTGAATTATAAAACTAGGTTTAACCCTGGTCATATTTTATTTATAAGTATTACCGACTTTGCAGAGATAAAAGAACATGTGAGAACAATTATTCCAATTATATGAGATATGTGGTTGGGCTAACTAAATTATAATTTAAAGATATTTTAAGTTGCCATTAGCTAAGTTCATGCTTAGTTACAAAGGACTAACGTGACAAGATTATATATTATTTTTAATTATAAAACTAATAACAAGCATATTAATTAATATAATATTCAGCTATATATGGAAAAGCATATGACATGAAAAACATTAGTGCTACTTCACAGAGAACGTCGATGCGAATCTAACGCAACTTAATTGGAGCAAAATAGATTTCAAACGAATAAATGCTCGAGGATTAAAGTCATATAACTATGAAGAGCAGATACGTACTGTAATATGAAATTATCTACACAAGTCTATCATGTATGTAACGTATTTAGGCTAAGCAAATTTTAATTTAAAATATACTGTACACTAATTGTATTAATCAATTTAATATTGAACTATATATATAGAAAACATGTGGCAACTGAACGAAAAGCACTTATGTTTCAAGGTTGAACTAAGCGTCTTATAATTCAAAAGAAACATTTAGTTTAATATTAATTAGATTAACATTAATTTAGAACAGACTGCCTGTGTTGCGTTTAATTAGAAACTCAATTGCACAAGCATAAATCAAATTAATATCTAACTTATAAATTTTAAGGATGTAAGACATGTCAAACGTTGTTGCTAACACATAACCTCGATCGGCACTATTGCAAAACAACAAGAACGGCCTAGATAGCTTTTAATTAACAAAGCAACAAAAACGAAATTATAAACCTATGTCACTTTTAATTAAAAACTATTAAATTAATACTAATCAAATTGCATTTTAAATCAATAAATTCATAATTATAAGATATGACAAACATTAGCACACTGTGTAGAGCGCGACGACACGAATCTAACGCGACTGGAACGACTCAAATCAGACTTAAAACGATTAAACGGCGGGGATTATACTAACTAGTGGCAAACTTATAATTACTTCATCTCAGCACGTTGTCTGGCTCGGCAACAACATCACCTTTGCTCTTATATCCTCGTAGCTTCCAAGGTAAACCTGGAGACTTAGCCTTCGGGAATTCACTAAGTCTCGCCACAGCTCTAATAGTATATGGATTTAATTTCTCATCACAGTGCAAATCCTCCTGGACAGACTGTATTGCCATCTGGTACACTGGATCGGAGCGAGTTGGGCCTGACAGAGCATGACGTTGCTCATACGTCAGAAGGTCACTCACCAGCGCTTCATAGAAAAGTTCGGCCGGTGAAATCTTGAAAATGCGTCATTCACGACTTCCTGTCCGAAGACGCACTCAGCGGCGCGGCGCGCGAGCGGATCTTCCTTAAACCGGGACAGATCAAAGCTGAACCCCTCTCTGGTGGTTTTCGTCGGAAAAGAGGGAGATAAATTAGGAACATGATCAAACGAACACGGATTCGAGAAAACGAGTATACTACAGCGTAGAGAACGACGAGGGCTACCTTGCAGCAGCGATGGTTTTCGCCGGAGACGAGAAACGTGGCCGGAAAAGCTCGCCGAACCTTCGTCGAAAGTTCGCCGGAACGCAAGCTGTAGATGCAGAACTTCGGCGAGGGGTGAGGGAGCTACGAGCGGCGGCTCGCGATAAGAAGGGAGAAAATTCTAATTTACTACACGAGAGATTTCCCAAACTAGGGGCTCCTCTACGGTAGTTTTGGTGTGCTTTTACCCAAGGGATAGTTACGTATATATAGGGAGGAAAACTCTCCACCTCCATGTCAACTAGCGATATGGTGCTAATTGACGTTGCACCATCCACCTTTACTAATAGGCCTAATTAATTATAAAAGCCCATTAGTAAATAAAGACATGGACCTTTGGGCATGAGGAAATCTGAGATATTTTATTATTTTCGGAATTAATTAATTTCATGACTAAAATAATTCTAGAAAAGTCCAGAATTGAATTTTAAGCTACGAAAAATACCTCGAAGGCTCCAAAAATTTAGGGAAAATTCTCAGAGATATTTTAGAATGAGACGAACCCAAATAAAGTTTTTGGAGCTCATGAAAAGATTGATGAAGAGATCAAGGAAAAAGATTAAGCTCACGGAAATTGAAATTTTAAATCCAGAAAATACCAAAAAGTTTTCCGATGAGAAGCAAACGTCGTCCTATGGTATTTTGAAAATAAAAGCACTCACCAACACCAAAGACAAGAATCACACAAACACCACATTATCAAATTAATATGAAAAAGTTTAAAACCACAATTTTCTATATTTAAATTAGCAGCAACTTAACTTATCTAATAAATTTATTCAGATATTGAAATCATTTATTTTATTTAGTGTTTTCCAAGCACAACCCAAAATTGAAAATTTTGGGGTGTGACAATTCTACCCCACTTAACAGGAATCTCGTCCCGAGATTCGAAGAGACTAGGGAGAAAGATAAAGCAGACCAATAAGATTGTTTTAAAACTTTTGACAAATTCTGATATAAGCATCAAGGATTATCAATGGTTGACAAGAGAACATTGGATTGATCGTTAAGATTGATTCGAGCTAATGACCGAGGGTCAAAGGATTGAATGTCAACATAGGCGAAAAGGAAGATCAAAGGAGATTGAAAAGATATATCAAGGTTGATCATCGAGTCTTCACTTTATAAGGTGTAAAAACAAGGGTGGAGATTAGCAAAAGATAAAGATAGATCTTATGGTACTCACAACTCCTCGATTCAAAATTTATGAGATATCACGAAAAAGTGACAGACTAGCATTGGTTGAAGAAAGGTAAAGACTAGTCTTCCATTTTACCATTCAGGGAAACCTGTGAGAATGATAAATTGATCTTCAAGTCTTTGTAGGTCCTTGAATCAGGATTTATAAGATGTAAGGACAAGGGTCAAAAGTTGTCAAATGTTGATAAGAAAAGTAAAAATTGATGGCAAGAAGGTGAGACTGGTTAAGAGGCAAGGACTAGTAAAAGATGATATTATGATAGCGATTGGTCTTTGGGTCTTCCTGTCTCATGACTTGAGATTGGTGATGGTGGCGGACGCTACCCCACTTAACAAAGATCTTGTTCCACCTGGCAATGTCGTTAAAGGCAACACTTTATCCAAGGCTTACTACTATTGATGAGTCATTCATGTGTTGATCCTCCCTTGGGTTAAGATAAAGGAGAAAGCATAGAAACCAAGAGTAAGCATGGATGATTTATGAAACTATAAGAATTAGGATTGATCGAAGGTTAGGTAGGTCAAGAGAGGATACTACCCTACTTTAACATAGATTGAGCTAATTCTCAAGATGAAACCTTTTGGGCCACCTTCAAAGCACGAGAACAAGGACAACACAAAGGCATCACATCAAACAATACAAGCACACATCAGGCAAAACAATGCACCAATCACATCATCGGTACTACACGTGCTTTTTCAACAATGGTGGTCATCCTAAATGGTAGATTATAGATGATGAAAAGCCATCGAACTTTAGAACAAGATAAGATCAGAAACCTTTTGGTAAAAACAACACAAATCAAAAACCAAGAGAGTAAGAAATAATAGCTCAAAGGAAGCTATCAAGGAAGGGATACAACAAGACAAGGAACAGGAAATAGTCAAAATCAATGAGTCAAGGGATGAGAAAATAGTTTTATAGTAAAATGAGTTTTAGAATACGTCCAGTGCTACTTGGCATACGTCCTACAGTCAACACCGCTCTGATACCACTCTGTCACACCCGGTTTTCTAAAGAACAAAACCAGGCTAATCATATGTGTGCCCAGGAAGTCCACACATATGTCAGAATGAAAAAGTATCAAAACAATGTTTATATAAAGCGGAAAACATACTATATTAACACTTACAACTATCAGAGTGTCGCGGAACGGTCACTAATCTTTTCTTCAGGCTCCAACATCACAGGGACGGCTGACTGGGGGTTCCATATGCCAAACACTTCTTATAGACTTCTAGAAACTCCACTACACATTTATTCTTCTTCTAAGCAGCACCTTACTACACACTGGAGTGTAGGGGAAATAGCAAGAGTGAGTCCATGTCGAACTCAACAAATATAACATGGGGTTCATGAGGCTCAAAGGCATAACATAGGTTTATCAGCATGTAGCTTTTAATTAGCATTATTTTAGTATATCAATAATATCAAAGTGTCTCAATGTAACAGTAAACATATGATCCATGTGAAATGATTAACGAATAGCAAAAACATATCCATTATTAATGATCAACTATTCCATAAGGGTCCAAGGCCACTCGTGACCGTGAGCACGGCTGTTATAACAGTTTTACACTCTGCAGAGGTTGTACACTTTCACTGTGAGTCGTGATTTACCCTTTCGCCCGAGGTGATCAGCCTCTTGACCCACTACCAAGGAAGGTCGGCAGGGTTCACTATGAAGTCTTTCGAAGGTTCGTCTAACAAGTTATGGCCATTAGATTTCACTCGGCAAACAGATGTAGAGCCCCCCTTCCTGATGGCACAATAACACGCAGCCTATACACATGAGGACAGAGGCCGCACTATACCCGATTCGTCAAGCCATTCTTACGCCATAAAGGAATACCTCTAACAAGCTAGAAAAGGTCCTCATACTTGACTAAAGCCAGAGCCATTTTAGCCCTCACAGTTGTACTATAAATCCCGGATTTTCGCTTATAGATGAGTCCTTATGGAGAGTAACCAGAGCACCAAAGTAATCCCCATGCTCTAGTACCCTTAAACAGTAATAAAATCATCTTTTAATGTTTATTGCATATTCCATTAGTCAAATTACATGATCATAGTTCATGTTAAGCACTAGCAATACTAATCCATGCAATATAATAGGTATCAAGGAATAAGATCAACACTAAGTCATCCTTAACAAGGAAACATATGCATAATGATATTATTTGCTTATTGTGAATAGGACAACAAGGATAATCCCATGCTATACTTGCCTTAGAACTTGCTTTTATACCCAAAGCAACTTGCTCTGAAAAGCCTCAACTTAATCTTTCATTTGCAACTTTTGACACTCAACTTCTGGTCTTCATCTTCAGATCTTCGGCGCTCACAGATAGTCTTTCTTCTACTCGTAGCAACCAAGCACAGTAGACAAACAATAAACACAACTAAGAACAAACATCATACAAAGGAGACACTTTGAAAGAGAACGTACTAAACAATACGGTACGTCGCTACGATCGCTAAAACGCAAGAACGACGGATAACGGAGCTACCATCAAAGAGGACACGCGACTATCGAGACGATTACAACATAACGTAGAAGACCGACTATAAACTTAATACATTTATTTATTGAAATAAGGTGATAAACATTCTGAAGAAATATTGTAAAATTAGATTAATCAATTGAATTATAAAACTAGGTTTAACCCTGGTCATATTTTATTTATAAGTATTACCGACTTTGCAGAGATAAAAGAACATGTGAGAACAATTATTCCAATTATATGAGATATGTGGTTGGGCTAACTAAATTATAATTTAAAGATATTTTAAGTTGCCATTAGCTAAGTTCATGCTTAGTTACAAAGGACTAACGTGACAAGATTATATATTATTTTTAATTATAAAACTAATAACAAGCATATTAATTAATATAATATTCAGCTATATATGGAAAAGCATATGACATGAAAAACATTAGTGCTACTTCACAGAGAACGTCGATGCGAATCTAACGCAACTTAATTGGAGCAAAATAGATTTCAAACGAATAAATGCTCGAGGATTAAAGTCATATAACTATGAAGAGCAGATACATACTGTAATGTGAAATTATCTACACAAGTCTATCATGTATGTAACGTATTTAGGCTAAGCAAATTTTAATTTAAAATATACTGTACACTAATCGTATTAATCAATTTAATATTGAACTATATATATAGAAAACATGTGGCAACTGAACGAAAAGCACTTATGTTTCAAGGTTGAACTAAGCGTCTTATAATTCAAAAGAAACATTTAGTTTAATATTAATTAGATTAACATTAATTTAGAACAGACTGCCTGTGTTGCGTTTAATTAGAAACTCAATTGCACAAGCATAAATCAAATTAATATCTAACTTATAAATTTTAAGGATGTAAGACATGTCAAACGTTGTTGCTAACACATAACCTCGATCGGCACTATTGCAAAACAACAAGAACGGCCTAGATAGCTTTTAATTAACAAAGCAACAAAAACGAAATTATAAACCTATGTCACTTTTAATTAAAAACTATTAAATTAATACTAATCAAATTGCATTTTAAATCAATAAATTCATAATTATAAGATATGACAAACATTAGCACACTGTGTAGAGCGTGACGACACGAATCTAACGCGACTGGAACGACTCAAATCGGACTTAAAACGATTAAACGGCGGGGATTATACTAACTAGTGGCAAACTTATAATTACTTCATCTCAGCACGTTGTCTGGCTCGGCAACAACATCACCTTTGCTCTTATATCCTCGTAGCTTCCAAGGTAAACCTGGAGACTTAGCCTTCGGGAATTCACTAAGTCTCGCCACAGCTCTAATAGTATATGGATTTAATTTCTCATCACAGTGCAAATCCTCCTGGACAGACTGTATTGCCATCTGGTACACTGGATCGGAGCGAGTTGGGCCTGACAGAGCATGACGTTGCTCATACGTCAGAAGGTCACTCACCAGCGCTTCATAGGAAAGTTCGGCCGGTGAAATCTTGAAAATGCGCCATTCACGACTTCCTGTCCGAAGACGCACTCAGCGGCGCGGCGCGCGAGCGGATCTTCCTTAAACTGGGACAGATCAAAGCTGAACCCCTCTCTGGTGGTTTTCGTCGGAAAAGAGGGAGATAAATTAGGAACATGATCAAACGAACACGGATTCGAGAAAACGAGTATACTACAGCGTAGAGAACGACGAGGGCTACCTTGCAGCAGCGATGGTTTTCGCCGGAGACGAGAAACGTGGCCGGAAAAGCTCGCCGAACCTTCGTCGAAAGTTCGCCGGAACGCAAGCTGTAGATGCAGAACTTCGGCGAGGGGTGAGGGAGCTACGAGCGGCGGCTCGCGATAAGAAGGGAGAAAATTCTAATTTACTACACGAGAGATTTCCCAAACTAGGGGCTCCTCTACGGTAGTTTTGGTGTGCTTTTACCCAAGGGATAGTTACGTATATATAGGGAGGAAAACTCTCCACCTCCATGTCAACTAGCGATATGGTGCTAATTGACGTTGCACCATCCACCTTTACTAATAGGCCTAATTAATTATAAAAGCCCATTAGTAAATAAAGACATGGACCTTTGGGCATGAGGAAATCTGAGATATTTTATTATTTTTGGAATTAATTAATTTCATGACTAAAATAATTCTAGAAAAGTCCAGAATTAAATTTTAAGCCACGAAAAATACCTCGAAGGCTCCGAAAATTTAGGGAAAATTCTCAGAGATATTTTAGAATGAGACGAACCCAAATAAAGTATTTGGAGCTCATGAGAAGATTGATGAAGAGATCAAGGAAAAAGATTAAGCTCACGGAAATTGAAATTTTAAATCCAGAAAATACCAAAAAGTTTTCCGATGAGAAGCAAACGTCGTCCTATGGTATTTTGAAAATAAAAGCACTCACCAACACCAAAGACAAGCATCACACAAACACCACATTATCAAATTAATATGAAAAAGTTTAAAACCATAATTTTCTATATTTAAATTAGCAGCAACTTAACTTATCTAATAAATTTATTCAGATATTGAAATCATTTATTTTATTTAGTGTTTTCCAAGCACAACCCAAAATTGAAAATTTTGGGGTGTGACAGACTGTCAGGTCACAATTTACTAGAACAGCATGCAGGCAGACGAAAAATCCCATGTTTATCTCCAATTGTACAGTCACACAATCGATAATATTAGTTAGAACTCCTGCAAAAACCCATTGATTTGTTACAAACCAGAATAAAAATGGCAACGGGCTAAATCCGCGCGGATAGTGGCTTCACATGCCCGCGCCCGTGAGCAAAATCTCATGCCCGCACCCGCACCTGCCACCCGCCATGGGCAGCCTTCTGTGCCTGTGCCCGCTATCCGCAGGCGTGCCCGCATGCCGCGGGGAAGACGACCTGCAGGGCGGATCTGGAGAGGAGGCGACCTCAGAAGGCGACCTGCACGGCGGAGTGGAGGCGGCCGACGTCGGAGTGGAGAGTGGAGGCACGCGACCTCGGAGGACGGCCGCTGGATATGGAGAGTAGGCGACCTTGGAAGCCAACCAGAACGGCGGAGTGGAGGCAGCCGGCGTCGGAGTAGAGGTGCGCGACCTCGGAGACGGCGGTGCCTCAGTCAGGGGATGGCGGAGTAGAGCTACGGAGCCGCGAATGGGGAGGCTGGAGGAGCACGTCGCAAGCCCGACTGCTCGAGTGGAGGAGCCGTGCTCACCGGAGGCCGGTCCGGAGGCGTGACCACGACTGGGGAGCGGGGTCGCGAGGCGTTGCTGCGAGTGGGGAGCTATAACAACCCGGTGTTACGCAAGCATTTGCATTGCAATCATAAGCATGACATTTCATATCATCCATAATCATATATGGTAATATTATAACTTGAATGAAATAAAAGCTTGGAAAGTGGTATTCATGATGTAATATGTTAATGTGCTAATTACCTTTCATCAAAATTTTACAACTACAAATTTTGTATCACTTAGAATTATAGGTCAAATTTTTGGAGCAACTAAATTACTCAAAGTTTTGTCAAAAACTGGTTTCAAAAATGTATTCTGAAAATATTCAAAAATACTCCCTATTTTAGCTTTTATTCTACAATTCAAAATCTGTTGAGAATTTTTAGTTGGCCCCTTAATCAAAGTTGTAGAGAATTAAATTCTAAGCAACTTTTATTTTTGGGTCATTTCCTGAAAATGTCTTTTTCTTGTTCAAAGTAGGGTTTGAAAACTGTATTTGAAAATTGTTTGAAAATAGAAATTTGAAAAATAAAAACCTAACCTAAGCAGGTCGCCGCCTCGGTTTCGGCCCGCAGCCGGAAGCGGCCCGCCTCCGCGCGCGTGCGCCCGCGCCCGCTCCCCGCCTCGGCCCGGCCCAGTCCGGCCTCTCTCTTCCCCCTCCCGCTCTCGCGCGCGGCTCGCTGGCACCGCGGCAGAACGTGCCCGCCGCGTGGCGGCCGCATGCCGGCGACGCCCCGCGTGGCCGCCCGTGGACCCCACGCGCGCTCCACCTCAAATCATCACGAGCATCTGATCTCCAGTCCATTCACTGCCTCGCTCGCCCCCTCTTTCCTTCCTCCGGAGAAACCGAGCGGGAGCGCCTCCACCTCCCCGACCTCTCACCCCACCACCTCCCCTCGAAATGAAAATAAAATAATTATTAAAATTCAAATTGTGAAAAGTATATCACTACCGGTTCAAAGAAAACCGGCAGTGATAATATAATCTACACAACCGGTTGGTTAAAACAACCGGCAGTGATGGCTCAAGTATCACTGCCGGTTTGTAACACGAACCGGCAGTGATACATGAGCTATCACTGCCGGTTTGGCATAACCGGCAGTGATGTGATCAGCTCATCACTGCCGAGTTGGTTATGACGGTTCAAAATCCGCCAGTGAAGGGGGGTTTTGAACCGCCAGTGATGTCCTTCTCTGCTGTAGTGTAATCCATCCATCATCCGTTCGTCTCAGGTGTCAGCTGGCAACTGGCATGCACCGACCCAAACTAGAGTTTCTGAAGTCGTCCTTCATTGTCAAAGACAGGTGATTTAACTTCATGAAAAATCATTATCAAGACTGACTTGATAGGCTGGATTAGTTGTGACACTGAAATTAGATTGGATTGAAGTGCAAAATCATGGAATTTTTTTTGTTATTTAGGCATCGGGTGTCCTTACTTGCCCACTACTGTATGATGAAATGTCTCACCAACGTGATTAATCCCATGTGATGCTAAAGGCTATGATGTGTCTGTGTTCTCTAGAATGATCCTGCACGCCTATTGCGAGTGTCAATTGTTTACAATTTATTTCTTTTCCTTGCAGAGACCATGGCATGAATAAAGATCCAATCTCACTGAATTTCCAATATATTAGTTTCAAAAAAATCCAATATCGTGTTTCAATTGCATGAAAGATTTGTATTCTTTGGAATGGTACATATTGCATTCTAAGATACGAGCTCACCATAGGACTTCAAAAAGCACCTGCTCTACTGTTCTTGCTCAGATACTTTGAACTCGTACAGCTCTGAATTGGTTACACTTTAACCAAATTTAGTAACGAAGTTACATTACCAAAGCTGCATCTGTGTCGAACCTGACGCCCTCGATCTCCACGCATCACCTTGTTTAAATCCAGGGGCTAAAATTTAGGGGGTATCACATCGGGTGTCATATCGGGGTGTTATATGAGAGTGTTCGGATAATAATAATAAAACAAATTACACAAGCCCTCAGTAATCCGTGAGATGAATTTATTAAACCTAATTAATCCGTCATTGGCACATGTGTTACTGTAGTGCCACATTGTCAAATCATGGACTCATTAGGCTTAAAAAATTCGTCTCGCAAATTAGTCGCAATCTGTGCAATTAGTTATTTTTTAATTTATATTTAATACTCCATACATGTGTCCAAACATCCAATGTGATAGCACTAAAGTTTAGCAAGAGGAAATAAACAAGGCCTAAGCGTTGGTGCTGCTGTTCCTCCTTGCATGAGATGACTCTCGGCTTGCTTTGGTTGGTGTTCACAGTCCCTGCTTGTGCTGGCTTGCTGCAGACCATTACCACAGAGCAGGAGGAGATCGGTGCTGGCAGGACACCCCGCGAAGAGGCCATGTGGGCAGTGGGCAGAGGCACTGTGATTTTTCTTAGTAGGTAAATAAGCAATCTACCAACAGTTTACCTTGCTTGCAAAACAGGTAGTTCATAAGCAAGTTGAGCCCTAAGATGCCCTACACTTTTAAATTTCATCATATTTTCATCACTCATGCAGAAAAATGGATTAAATTTCTCATTGATAGGCCAATGTATGATTCTCTGATTCATGATATATAGGGCTCTGCACTCTACAGTAAATTTGGTTATAAGTTTATAGATCAGTGTGCATATTCACTACAATTCTGAAAAAAATCAAGTCATCATGCAGTAATGACAGTTACACTTTTGTTTTGTATTTATATAACTTTTAGCTTAGATTGAAGAAACCTGCTAGCAAATAGTTTTCTTTTTTATGTTCTGCAAAAGTGGTAAGGCAAGCTGCACTGTCAAGGGTCAACATACTTCAATCACAAGCTCTTGAGTGGTTTGGTGTGAGAGATGGAGATATTAGCTCATAACTGATAAATGTTTATGTACTTCATGGCTCAGGAGCTTGTAATGTAGCCCGCTAGATAGCAGCTTGGTAGTTATTATAAATCAGGATATTGTCCTATTGTTCAATAGTAATCTCAGTTGTATAGATGGACGTGGTTGTCAATTTAGCACCAGTAACTAAGTTACGGAATTTTCCACTTCAAAAAAGTTGAAATTTAATGCCAGCTATGAATGAGTTTTCTTTTGATATCCACGTGCGTGTCGCACGTGTATGTCCATTTGTAACAAAAAATAGACAAAATTATTGGTGAGCGAGGAAAAAAAATAGCCAAGATTGATGAGCGAGGTACAAAATAGCCAAGATGGAGTCAGTTCAAGAAAACCATAAAAAATCAAAAGTGTTAGATCGGAAACTGTTAAAAAAATAGAAGAGTCGGCTTTGGTAAAAGCAGCGATCGAAAAAACAATATTCAACATATAGGAGAACCGTAAAAGTTTAGAAGAGTCAGCTTTGGAAAAAACGGTGATATAGATATAGATTGCTTGGAATATTTGATTTTGTTCTGTAAATCATGGTTGCATACTTGCATGCCTACGTGGTCGGCTCCTCCTATCCTCCGATGGTGGGCCTAATTTGGCTGGCTGCTTTGGAACAGAAAAAACAATCTGAAAAACAACTATAGAAATGATTCATATCTATTTATATAGTTGAGTGCCCATGCGTTGCAACGGGACATATATCTTTCATTATCCGTCTTCAGATACAGAACCATCAAAATACCCTTGGAGTCTCCATAATTCTCAAAATCCTTTTGGAAAGGCAACCCAAATGAAAATCACATTAGAAAAAAAACGATTATGATGAAGCTGTTGTCAATATTTACTTGTCCTAACTCAGGATGTTAGAAAAGAATAATGATAGTTCCTATACCAGCACAAACATTAAATGGACAAGGGTACATATAACCTATGAACTGAAAACCAATGATGCACACTACAGCTAAACAATCTGTGATCTCCAATGACACTATTCTCTCTAACAGTACATGTTGACTCCTTGCATTTCTTTTAGGGGTGTGTTCACTTCGCGAAAAGTAGCTGAAAAGTTACTATAGCATCTTTCGTTGTTATTTGGCAAAATTTGTCCAATTATGGACTAACTAGGCTCAAAAGATTCGTCACGACGTTTACAGACAAACTATGCAATTAGTTATCTTTTTTACCTACATTTAATGCTCCATGCATGCGTCGAAAGATTTGATGTGATGGGTGGAAGAGGAAATATTTTGAGTTGGGATGGGGAAGTGAACAAGGCCTAGGTCTACCTAGTAGACACATCTTCCATTTTACCCCTGCAAAAACAATCAATAATATATTGGCAATAGTGGTAGTGCCTTTAATGTCCGTAGAACAATCAACGTAAGATAGCTGTATGGAAATCTATTTGTCCCTCAATACTTTGCACAAATACCTAATGTCCAGGCTGCTATGACAATGCCCATTTGTACAGTGGAGTTATACATCGTACATGCCAGCATCGTACATCGAGAGAACAGATAAAACAAAATATGTAGTGTCATGCCTGAAATTAATTGAATCTAGTACCTTATACATCAATATGTAGGTGCAGAATGATTTGGGAACATAGAACAACCTAAATACCAAGGCTCACAACAGTTTTATTTGTTCATCCTACTACAAATGACTCTGTAGCTTATATACAAAGCCCTCACAGCATATAGGTGACCCTGTAAAGCATTATGTTCGTATTCAATTGTAAAAGTCTATCATTACACTAAATGATTACTCTCTGTGCAGTTCCAGCTCAAAGTCATTACTGAGTAAAGGATAGCTAAACATGGGCGTCAACGCAATCACAGGCAGCAGGATATAAGCTATTTTGTCCCATACCTTGGTTACACAGTAAAAGGTCTCTCCAGATGCCCATATCTATGACGTACTCCCCGTCACTGCAGAAGAATGGAAACTGCACGTGAGAACTACCCATCAATTATAAGCAACCTGCCATGGTTTCAACTCAACAATCACGACGAGAGATATGATGCAAAATACTCACCTTCCTGACCCACCAGAGAACCATTGTTCCAGTCTTGGTGCACTCCTCCAGGGTCTCGTGCTGAAGAAGCATGTCATCCCAGCTGTTCTAGATCTGGAACTCATCATCCCTGAAGAAATCTCTCATGCTGGTGACGCATCCTCAAAGATAGTGCCGCTGCGATACTGTGGTGGGCCATTCTGGAATGAAGCAAACACACAAATAAATCAATTCAAAGTTATTTCATCTTACACACATGCACCTAATAAAGTAGTAGAGCCCATCCATATATATTTCAAGTAGATGCATCTATATAAAAACTTAGCAAACTCCCAATCACAACCGGAGCCGGATGCTTCGCCGAGGGCCCCAGGCTCTCGGCAAAGCCTCTAAGACCCTCGGCAAAGCCTTTGCCGAGCGCAGCTCTCGGCAAAGCACCCTCGGCAAAAATCCGATCGGCAAAGGCTTCTTTGCCGAGAGCCGTTTATCGGGCACTCGGCAAAGCCTTTGCCGAGAGCCCAACGCTCGGCAAAGTGCGAAATAAAAAAATGCGAAAAAAACCTGGAAAACTTTTTTTCAATCGGGGGAGGGGGCCCACTGGCCAGCGCAAAAAATCCGGCAAGTCGCGGCATTTTTCGCGCAAAAGTCGCGGCTACGCGGTCGGTGGGATTCGAACTCGTGACCTCTCCCTCACGCGATACCTCCTCTGCCACCTGCACTACACACTCACATGCGTCTATATGCCATTTCAGTTACTCAAATATTATACTAAACCAATTGAAAATTGATTGTTTGAGCCCCTAAACGAATTCAAATCAAAAAGTTGTCAACCACAAAGTTTCATAACTTTTCGAGCACTACATTTTTCATATAGAAAGTTTTTCCATCCGAGGTCTTTTGAAAAATTCAAATTTTAAAATTTTGAATTTCAAACGTAGTTTTGCATGACAAGATGAATTCAAATGAAAAAGTTGTCAACCACAAAGTTTCATAACTTTTCGAGCACTACATTTTTCATATAGAAAGTTTTTCCATCCGAGGTCTTTTGAAAAATTCAAATTTTAAAATTTTGAATTTCAAACGTAGTTTTGCATGACAAGATGAATTCAAATGAAAAAGTGGTCAACTACAATGTTTCATAACTTTTTGAGATCTACAAATTTCATTTAGGAAGTTTTTCCATCCGAGGTCTTTTGAAAAAATCGAATTTTAAAATTTTAAAATTTTGAATTTCAAACGTAGTTTTCCATGACAAGATAAATTCAAATTAAAAAGTGGTCAACTACAATGTTTCAATACCTTTCGAGATCTACAAACTTCATTTAGGAAGTTTTTCCATCCGAAATTGTGGTGCTAACATTGTTCACAAATCTTATATATCTCTCTTGTAGTTTCATGGAACTGCATGAGAGACATATAGATTTTGTGAACAACGTAATTATTACTTTGTCGAATAAAGAAATGACCAATATAAAGTTTGTAGATCATGAAAAGTTATGAAACTTTGTAGTTGAAAACTTTTTTATTTGAATTCGTTTAGGGCACCAAAATGTGGTTTGAAAAATTGCTTTGCCGAGTGTTTTACTTTGGCACTCGGCAAAGAAGCCTTTGCCGAGTGCTTTTTTTTTTGCTCTCGACAAAGAAGTTTCTTTGCCGAGTGTTTTTTTTTTGGCTCTCGGCAAAGAAACTTCTTTGCCGAGAGCCGTTTATCGGACGCTCGACAAAGGCTTCTTTGCCGAGTGCAGAGGCTTTGCCGAGTGTTTTTTATTTGGCTCTCGGCAAAGCCTTCTTTGCCGAGCGCCCGAAAAAAACGCTCGGTAAAGCCTCCGGCGCTCGGCAAAGAAGTGGATTCCGGTAGTGAATACTGTATAAGGCTGCAGATTTGAACCACAGGTCATACTCTTTATTATTCAGTTACGTTAAACTATCGTGTAAAATAGTCTCAGTGGAAAGGGACGAAGCGGTGTCCCAGCTGGTCAGCAGCACGAGGCCAAAGGCCGTGCGCTCGGCCAGCCCGGGTTCAAACCCGGTGCCCACAGTATTTTCGTGCACAGTGCATGAGAATAGGGAGAAAAAGTTCATCGGTTAAAAAAAATATAGTCTCACTGGACGCTTATCGTGAAGAAAGCACAAAATAAATATTCAATGTATTGCTAATTTGTTGTCACATGAGCCAACAATTATTTTATTGTTTTCCTTCCTCCAGGCAAAAGAAAATTTGTAATAACGAGTAAATAGGCATGTGACTAAAAGTGATTTTACTTAGCAAGTAAATATGCCGTACTTGGCTTGTTCAGATAGCAAAGTCTGGTAGGAGACAATGGTGCTTACAAACACACTTGAAGAGTATAGTAGTATTTGCATCCAAAACCTAATAAATAATCAAGAAACTAATCCCAAATAGAGAACAAAAAAGCAAGGAAATAGATATACTAATGTGACTTCAAATTTTGCAGTATATGTTGAGTGTGACCAAAAGGCGGAAAGCAGATCTAAATCACAATTTTGAACACACATCTTTTTCAAACTAAATTGGGGAATCAGCAAACAATCTGGTCATTCCCCATCTTGCGGCCAACCTGCAGATCCACTGCTGCATGAAGACCCACCCATGGATTTCATTGGTGTTAATTTCATGGTTCCTTTTCTATCTCAAAAAAAATCATTCAAAGTGTCTTGTTTAAGACATCAGAAGTTTAGGTTTCTCATGTAATCAATATAATAAGTATAAATCATTCAAACTAACTCAATATCTGAAACTTAGGTCAGTATAACCGAGGGTCCTGCTACCACTGGAATGAAGTTACTTTTCAGAGATAGATTAGATTACTTAGTGAGTCAACTTTTGGGTGATCAATCAAATTGTAGGCACCCTCCTGCTGCCGCCAAGAACAGTCAGCACATGCCCCAGCTGCTACCTAGTCATTCATTACGTAATAAGTAACTTCCAAAACTTGGCATCAATCCAGAACCCTGGTTTATATGACATGTGCACCGTCCCTACTCTCAAACACAGACAATAGACAGTGCACACCCAGTCGATACATACATAACTCTGAAGCCAACTCAACCAGTGGATGTGCTAAGAAGTAGATCACATGAGGCATCAGAAGCTTGCATGAATAAACAACATACACCAATTCAGGACAAACGATGCATCAGTCTAGATTGACTGATAAGCAAAGAGTGAAAAAAAAACTTTTATGTCTACCTTGCCACTTCTGCTAACTTTTGGAAGCACCATGAGAAGCATCATTATTCATTAGCAGACTGGAAAATTATAGCAATATCAATCTCAACACATGACTAATCTGCTAATCAGAAAGCTGATATTTAGTTCACCTGGTAGACGGTACTTACCATCATAGCATCCAGGGGTCCTAAATACAAAAGGTTCAGCAGACTAACCCATAAATGAAGTAGCACGAAATAGATCGATCCCCCACATAATCGGGAGCTCCTGCAGCAGCCCCCCACGCCACGTCCTCCTCCTCCTCCTCGCGCAGACACCCACGACGCGTTCTCCGCGGCCTCCTTCTCGCCGAGCAGCGACGCCTCCATGGCCTCCTTCTCGCCGAGCAGCGACGCCTCCGCCTGCTCCAGCTCCTCCACCCACCAGAGCAGCTCCTCCACCGCCTGCTGCTTCATGGAGGACACCACAGATCTGAGAGAGGGAGAGACAGTGAGGGACATGGACAGGGAGAGGAGGAGAGGGAGGGAGGGGCTTACCTCAGCCTGGGGTTTGGCACGGTGACCAGCGGACCCCGGTCGCGTCGCGCCTGCGGATCCTTCCTGTCTGCCTCACCCCTGGAATCGTGGTGGTGGTGGGGCGGGCCACTGGCCGCTGGAGCAATGGGCAACGGCCGAGGCAGAGCTGGGACAGTCCCTAGGGCTGCGGGCTCGTCGAAGGCCTCAGTTCGCGAAGCGCGACGCGGTAGCGAGACGACGAGCGCGACGACGGCGGAGCACGACGCGGCCGATCCCCAGTAGCAGCACGGAGCAGACGGAGCCCGCTTCTCCGGATGCCGGCACCTGCCACGCCACCGCCTCGCCGCTGCCTGTTTCTTAGCACA
This sequence comes from Saccharum hybrid cultivar R570, assembly GCA_038087645.1. Taxonomy (NCBI): domain Eukaryota; kingdom Viridiplantae; phylum Streptophyta; class Magnoliopsida; order Poales; family Poaceae; genus Saccharum; species Saccharum hybrid cultivar. The sequence continues at coordinate 1,607,846 of JAQSUU010000730.1, read as the reverse complement.
CGGGAGCCCGCCGTCCCCGCTTCTCCAAGAGAGAGACGTGGGAGGCCTGCGTGAAACAAAAGCAGCTGTGGTTGTGCGGGCGGGAGGAGCGCGATAGATGGCCGCTGAGCGTGCTGGGCGTGGTGCGCGGGCGGCGGTTCCGCGGACGCGCGACACAGGAGCGGGGCGGGGCGGGGCGGTTAGCGGGTGTGAGGGTGATTAGCGGCGCGATTACGTCGGGTGAAGCGATGTTGCCGATCTGACGATAACATCCGACTCTTTTTAGTTGTAGAGATTTTATCCTTTTTATAAATTTTAAATCTATAATTTATTTATGACGATAGACATACATAACATAAGTTGATGTTGGCAATAATATGATAATGTTCTATTAAAACCATGTCAAATTAAAATACAACCTTCACAATTTTTTTCTGTCGTGGCAAAACATTTAAACATAAACTATAATAAACTTAATGTTTATATACTATCTAGTGTTGCTACAGTTAAATATGGAGCTTTGTGGTTTTCTTTGAGAACCCATAAAATATGTAATTCAAATATCTATTTAAAGTCGGTAAGATGTTAATTGCTCATGTGCCAAGAATTGGTTTATTCATGGATGATTATAACAAGAGACCTCTCTCGATTTTTTACATAGCAACCCTCGACAAGGATTGTGGAGACAGATTTATTTAGACAAAATTATGAATGAACTGCTTAAGATTTTAATTCACTGATTCATTTGTTGAACCATTGGCTGATTTTAATAAAATAAGTTTTGTTTCTATCAAAAGTACTATCTCCGTCCCAAATTATAAGTCATTCCAAGAATCTTAGGTCAAAACATTTCAAGTTTGACCAAAAGAAATTTAGAATGGAGGGAGTATATCATTAAATTGATGTATCGTATTTATATTTGTTCTTGACGTTTATAAGGAAATTAAAAAAGCATCGGCCCAAAAGAAAAGGGTAGAAAAAATGAGCTAAAAAATCAAAACCAGAAAACTAAGTGGAACGACAAAATACTGAAACGTTCGGAAGTGAAATGGAAACAACCGAAAAACAAGGGAACAAAAGTATTTCGGAAGTTAAGATGGAGGAGGATACGGAGAGCAAAGGAAAAAGAATCAGGAACGTGGACACCTAGAGGACAGCGGACGTGCCCAAAAAAAAAAGCAATAACGCGGGAACGGGTTAGGCAGAAAAAAAATAGCGGCAAAAAATTTTCATTTTTATTTACAAAAATGAGATTTATTTGGATTAGGATTTGGATATGTACCTATTCAGGTTACCTCAAGAAAGCTTAGCAAATATATCCGTGCGTTGCAATGGGAGAGAGAAAACCTATTAAACGTTAAAAGAAAAATGAGAATGTTACATTTCTACTCATTTTTTTGTACACTTCCCATTAGAATAACAAGATATAGTTTATTTTATAATAATCATGACATCTACGGAGTACACTATTAGTTAATATTGGCAATAGTATGATAATGTCTGTTAAGTCTGTTTCAAATTAAAAATATAATCTCGATAGATATTTTTTTCTTTCGTTGTAAGACATAAAAATATTTAGTCGCAAATATATCATAACTTTAATTTTCATACTATCATTATGTTGGTAGACTTACATTTCTAGGAACATTATTTTTATTGAAGACCTATAAAAGTATGTAATTCTATTATCTGATCAAAGTCGGTAATAGGTTTTGTGTCAAGGATTGGTCTGTCTGGTCATGACTATAACAGAGATCTCTCACAATTTCCCTATAGTAGCCCACGTCGAGAATCACATTGTTATATGCATATGGCTTACAGATAGATTTATTTTGGTTATATTAGAATTACTTAAAATTTTAGTTCACAGATTGATTAGTTGGATCATCAGCTCATTCAAATTCTAATAAAAATAAAGTTTATTTCTTATCAAAACTACATTAACATTTTGTGGTCAAAATATTTGTTTATTAAAGAAAAGTTAAGGGTTCAATCCCTACGAAGCCGGCCTACACTTGACGCTAAGTTGCTTGCTTGCGTATTTCCTTTTTTATATGGACTCTGGCATGCAGCGCCGATCTTCGATTTGGACTCTATCGGATGCCAACTCTGTCCTGGTTTCCTTGTCAACAGCAGACAATCCCATGTACGAAGACTATTGCCTGGCTAGAGCATCCTTAGAAGCACTCGGATGGCATCTTTATAAGCACTTAGATTTGGCATATCCGATATCTTTATGTAAAATATGACCCGAACCAAATTTGATTGCCAAAAGAATTGAACTCCGTCTCATTGCAATCAGACTCCGTATCAACGTTATACGTGAGTTGGTTTAACACACGTGAGCATGTCTTATGAGTCCAGGTCACATACATGACCCAATATATTTTGGAATCCGACTCCATATCGCGCTAGACAAGAGTTATTCTAACTCATATGAGCACGAGTTATATATATAAGTCTGGACGGAAGAAAACTCTCCATTATCCGGTAGTCAGAGGGATATGGACCAAGAAAATGGACGGACCAAGAAAATGGGGTGAGAAATTTTGCCTCTTTATTATTATATATAGATATATAGGAGAGTTGTCGAGAGGCGGATAGAAATAGTTTTCACATTGAGTTAGTTAGAGGAGGCCATAATAAAAGTTGGGTACCAAAAAATAGGCTAAAATTTTACCTCTTTATTATTATTAAGTAGTATAGATATAGATATAAGGAAGTTAAAAAAGCACCGGCCCAAAAGAAAAGGGTAGAAAAAGCGAGCTAAAAAATCAAAACCAGAAAACTAAGGGAACAACAAAATACGGAAATGTTCGGAAGTAAAATGGAAACAAACGAAAAAAGGAACAAAAACAATTCGGAAGTTAAGATGGAGGAGGATACGGAAACCAAAGGAAAAAGAATCAGGAACGTGGACACCTAGAGGACAGCGGACGTGCCAAAAAAAAAAAGCAGTAACGCGGAAACAGGTTAGGCAGAAAAAAAAAATAGCGGCAAAAATTTCACATCTTTACTTAAAAAATGAGTACATACTTGTCCAGGTTACCTTAAGAAAGCTTACATATCTTATTATATATACACAGGAGAGTTGTCGAGAGACGGATAGAAATAATTTTCACATTGAGTTAGTCCGAGGAGGCCGTATAAAAAAATGGGTACTAAAAAATAGACTAAAATTTTACCTCTTTGTTATTAGGTATAGATATAGATATAGATTATATGGATAGTTCACGTGGCTCTTCCGAGCGGTTTGAGCGTCGTGAGGAGGAAGCGGGAAGGGCATCGCGAGGGACGCCGATAGGGCGTGACCCGTAGCGCAAACGGATAGCGCGCAACCCCAGCCCCCGCGTGCGGGACTCAGCCCCACTCGGGCAACCAACGCCTAATATCACCCGCTCCTTTCCGTTTCCAGGTGATATATCCATCTGCTGCCACTCGGCACCTCACCCGCCGCCCATTCGGCGCTGGATCGCACCTTTGCGTGTCCCGGCGGCGGAGAAGGAGGGAGGGAGAGAGACGACGCTGGAGAGGAGGATGCGCGAGTGCTGCGTTACCAGGCGGACACGAGTACCACGGAGTTTGCACCCGCCGCCCTGGCGCGGCTATTCGGGGCTAGATCGCCGCCGCTCGATCTGACGCGGCGACGCCCCTCCCCCGGCTTTAGCAGGCGCGGTGGTGACGGGGATCACCTCGGGTGCCACCCGGCACCTCACCCGCCACCCATTCAGCGCTGGATTGCCGCCGCCGCCCGATCCGTCGCTGCGACGCCTTGCACAAAGACACTAATCCTGCATGATCTTTTTCATGAATAATGCAATCGGGAGCACCAGTCGGTGATTCATGTTTGTAAGATGATTTAGAAAGCCAGAAATAGATAGCTCTGGAAAGCATGTTGAGGCAACTGGAAGCATGAAAGAATGTGGAGTAATGAGTTTTGTTGGATCAGATAAAATAACAAAGGGTCGTAAAAGTGTAGCTGCGGGCTGTGTTATCAGGTGAAGAATGTGTTTTCCTTATAATATAAAAAAATAAATAATAATAATAATCTAGAGCACAAGAACCATATACTTCAGCATCACACATGCACGAATCTCTTAGATAGGCTAGAATTGAGGCACACCTGGATGATCTTCAAACCCGCGAGGACGTCGATGGCCCCGAGAGATCTCCACCTTTCTCCGGCAGGTAACTGAGCGCGCCGCGATAGTTCCACCCCCACATGGAGAGTTGGGCACGGCAAGGAGCTCCAAGCAAACCAAACAGAGCTAGCCAACAAACAAAGAAACACAAACACGAACAATAGGCAGCGGTCAGCGAAGGGAACACATACGGCGAGGGTGTTGCGGCTGCCCGTGCAGACGGCGGTGATGGCGTAGGGCTCTAGCGCCTCTACACAGTAGGCCCAGTCCTTCTCTATGTTGTCACCGATGCCCAGTTACCCGTCCTCCACAGATCCAACCTTGAGCGATTCCACGACTCCACAGCCAGGGGTCTGCTCCTCTGCGCGGCGCCCTAAGCCAGAGGCCCACTCCGTGCGCCGTGCACCGGTGGGCTGCTCCTCCTCACGCTTCGGTTGCCAGAGGCCTGGTCCTTCGCGCGCCTTCGCGGCCAAAATTCACTCCTCTGCGGTGTCAGAAACATGGATCAGTAGCTGGCGATTCAGTTTCACACAGCAGGAAGGGAGAAGGGATGGCGTACCTCATCAGCAGGGAAGGGCGAACGAAGGCGGCGGCGGCGGCGGCGCAAGCCCGGCATGCAGGCAGCAGTGCGCCGCGGCGAAGGCCTGCCGCGCGAGATGCGGAGCGCCGCTGGCGGTTACCAGGCGTAGGGCAGGGACCAGGAGGCGAGGTTGGAGAGCGGGCGCTCGATGGGATTGCGAGCGGGCGCGATTGCCACAGGAGAAGGGTCAGGGGCGGAGGGATGGACTGCCGCAGGAGATGGGGACGCGATTGCCGCATGCTGCGCGTGGGATCGCAGCAGGTGAAATGATGGACCCATATTAAAATGTCACATCAAAACAGTGTCCACTCTTTAGTTTTTCTGATCGTGAGAGATTAGCACTTCATCTGGTATCTGCGGTAGCAGTGGTTGTAAACAAATCAGGTGATAATGTCTTGATCATGCCTAAAATTGCAATATTTTGACTACAAATGGTTCTAGTCTTTTAAACGAAATTCAACCATTTGAGCAAATTTTGTGGCATTGTTAGTACTTGCTGAAAAAAATCAGGTACTGAAACTGATCTCCTACATCACATCACTTCCCCGGACACTCGGAGTCTCGGACTAAAGCAAGTATAGAGTGCTGAAGCTTTGACCCAGTCAACACAAGCACTAGTCACCTGGTTGACCTCCGTTCACTCTATCTACCTCCACTGCCCTCCTCGCTCGGCCGCTGCTCCGCCGCCGACGGGCCACCATCACCCGGCGATTCCACCACCACTCCATCCCTGAACTTGGTGTATATGTCACCCCTGTAGAAGTCCCTGGTCCTCCACACGAGCACCAGCGACACGAGCGCACCGCCGACCGTGGCGGCCGTGATAATGAGGAACGACGTCCGGAAGCACTCCACGCCGAAGCACGCCTTGTCCCCACCGGCGGAGGCCAGCGACCCACCGCCGTGCTGCCTCGCGGCCTCGGCGTCGTAGGCGCCGACGGGGCTGGCGACGGCGCCCAGGTTGTACAGCGTGGGGTAGCGCCTGAGCCCGAACAGCTCGGAGATGATGGCGTACAGCAGCGGCCACTGCGCGCCGAAGCAGAAGCCGACGAGCACCGACGCCGCGTAGAGCGCGCGCGGGACGCCGAAGGCGATGAGGAGGTGGCCGGCGCAGGACGCGAGGAGGACGAGCGTGAGCGCCAGCGGCCGCGGGAACCCATACCGCGACAGGAGCGCCTCGGAGGCGTACCCGGCGGTGACGCGGCCGGCGTAGTTCCAGACGCTGATGAGGGAGACGAAGGCGTCACTACTGGACAGGCAGGCTTTACCGAGTGCCAAAAGCACTCGGCAAAGACATGTTTACTCTCGGCAAAGGCTTTGCCGAGAGCCCCTCTCGGCAAAGGACTCCCGGCAAAGCGGCGTCCGGCAAAGGGGCCTTTGCCGAGAGCCTTCTTTTGGGCACTCGGCAAAGCCTTTGCCGAGGGCCACGGCGGCTCTCGGCAAACAAAAGTAGCTGTTAGGAGCTTTCCGCCGTTACCGGCCCAAAGAATTTTTCAAATTTTTTTTACTTAATTTCTTTGCCGAGAGCCCAGGTGCCCGGCTCTCGGCAAAGATTTTTTTTTCTTTTTTTTACTTAATTTCTTTGCCGAGAGCCCACGTGCCCGGCTCTCGGCAAAGATTTTTTTTTCTTTTTTTTACTTAATTTCTTTGCCGAGAGCCCACGTGCCCGGCTCTCGGCAAAGATTTTGATTTTTCTTTTTTTTAAATTTCTTTGCCGAGAACCCTCTGGGCCGGCTCTCGGCAAAAATTTTTTCCTTTTTTTTGAATAATTTCTTTGCCAAGAGCCCCGGCGCCTGACCCTCGGCAAAGATTTTGGTTTTTCTTTTTTTTTTAATTTCTTTGCCGAGAGCCCTCTGGGCCGGCTCTCGGCAAAGAGCTGGTCTTTGCCGAGAGCCGGCCAAGAGGGCTCTCGGCAAATCTGCCATTTCGTTGTCCACTGTCCAGCTTTGCCGAAAGTCTGCCTTAAAAGGCTCTCGGCAAAGAACCTTGCCGAGGGGGCAAAGTGACCAAATTTTTTTTGTTTTTTTATTTTTTGTTTTTAATCCCTGCAAACACGACAAATGTATATATATGTCTATATTATCCATCACAGATATACCACATCCAGCACCATATATATCACATCCATCGCATAACTCACATCCAGCACCATATGTCACAATTGTTCACATAAATCACATAAAAACTGTCTCAAATACAAGTCCACGTGCATAACAAGTTCGTGCATAGTTCATCCACATGCATGCATACCAAAACAAGACACGAGACTACCAGTGCTACTCACTGCGTCGGCCGCCCTTGAAAACCTTGTGACGGCGGTGACGGAAACACTTGGTCGCCCTGAGCGCCAGGAAGTGGGTTGTTCGAACCCGCGGACGGAAGCTGCACACATGAGAAGAGTTTGCATCAGAGGAGATTGGTTGATTAGCTAATGTTGCAATTCCTTGCATGTGTGACTCACAGGAGTTTGCATCAGGGGAGATTGGTTAGGATGCGTCGGTGGACCCATTAACCCTGGAGGCACGGGGGAACCCGTCGAAGATTGCATCCATGCGACAATTTCCGCAATCCTTTTGTCCTGGGCCTCCCGCGCTGCCCGCTCGGCCGCCAACTCCAATGCCAGCTCAGCGGCCCTCCGGTTTGCTTCTTCCACATTGGCCTACAAATTGGTGCAAAGCTAATGATACAATATTGCAAGGGAAATAAAGTTGTGTAATGATCAATGTACGACGAGTGCCACAGGAATAACCTCAAGTACTTCGACCCGGTGCTGTGCAGTGCTAGGCCGCGTGCGTATCTCCGGGAGTGAGGAGCTACTTGTGGTCCGTGCTCGGATCTGGGAGAGAGTGGGAGTAGAGGCCGTGTCGATCACGCTGTCGCCAATCCAGAAGCGGCCATGCTTCTTGCCTTGTCCAATCCTCATGACGGTCTCTGCATCAATGTTGTCGGTCCGTGGATCGTACTCCGGCCCATGGATCGACCTTGACGCCTCCGTGTACGCCATCATTTTCTCGTAGGCGGTCGAGCTTGTGTATGCCTCGGGCGGCTCATCCGGGTTGAAGGAGACGTGGGACGTCGCCTTGCCCTTGTGTGACATGGACCATGCGGTGAAGTTGGAGCACTCTTGGCCTTGATGTGCTGCCGACTGCAAGAACAAAAACAAGATGATTACAATTCTTTGCCGAGTTGAACGAAAGCAAGAAGAATAGAAACATGACCACGTACCCATGCTGTTTTGTATCCGGAGAGGTTGCGGTTGCCTTGATGGTGTGGTATGCCTTGCATGCATGCACGCCGCTGTCGGGCAGCCTCGTGCTGAGCGGCCCACTCCGGACTTAACCACCTGTCCACCATCTTCTCCCAAGCCTCGGGGCACGCATTGCACCACCAAGGAATCACCTACATGTCATCAAGTAGTGACATATTAGAAAATCAAGTCAGTCATTCGTACGTAATATCAAAAGCAACCAATTTGAATGTTCTTTAGCTACCTCAAGGAACTGTGGTTTGGTGAGTGTAATGTCATTTTCTCGGATGTCCTTCTTGGTGATCTTTTGTCCAAGCTTCGTCGCATGGTAGTCTATGATGGCCTGGAGTCGCGCCTCATGATGGACGTCGACAACGCGTTTCCTGCAAGCTCGCCTAGCCACTGCCTCCGCCATGCCCTCGATCCGTTGTCCAGTTTGAAGTAGTCCTGCGTATACAGACACGATGCATTAGTTATTTCAAGTAGAGTACAATGAATGTGTTGTATTGAGCCATGTAGTGCGATTTTTATCTTACCCAGAACTCATGAATGACGAGCGCCCCCACGTTGCCAAATTCCGCGTCTGGCTCGGATTCGTAGTGGGCAAACGTGTAGGCGGGCTCGTCCTTCCCAGCATGCGTGACTATGCCAGGGAAGTGGGTCCTGCATAGGAGACCTAGGATGCCATTGACATGGCGGGAGGCAGTGTTCCCCGACACAACCTCCCACCCGCTGCACAAGTGATTAAGAAAACATATCAGTGTCTTTCGATTTCGAACGTAGCATATGAAGTAATAGTGATAACATGCAAAGTCACTTGCCTTTGCCCCACTGGGCGAATCACTGGGCGTAGAGCTCTTTGCGGCTTGTTAGGAAGGGTGGAGGGACCTCGCAGGTAGACACCTGACGAACAGATACGGTTTTACATATGCAGAGATCTACATACTTCCAACCGTATCTCTTTCGGACGGGAGACGCCTAACTAGGTTACACCGATCTACGACAACGATAAGGAAGAGAGGCTATTTATACCTTGGGTGGCGGTGGAGTCAACCTAGTGGGGCAGTGGCGACTGGCGAGTCGATGTGCGGTGGACTCCTGACCTGCAATTGTATTTCAGTCATTCGTTCAGGATAGCACAATGAAAAAACAGCAAAACATAAATTCATTAATAAAAACATTTAGTCATGTCATGGATCAGCAAAAAATCAACCAGGTTATCAAACAGAGTTTTCATAACAATGAATGTCAGGACTTGGGTTTCGGGGCATTCATGCTTTCAACACTGCTATGCTGGCGAAGCAAGGATGGAGACTTCTTATGAAATTATTCTGGGCATTCCAGTGCATGATGATACGGATGATATTTTGTCATGGCACTACAATAAGAACGGTCTCTTTTCAGTTAAGTCAGCATACAAGGTCTGTGTCGAGGATATTAAGAGAAGCAATGAAAGAAGGGGTGATTTGCTGACCTGTGCGTGTGCAATTAGTTTAATTCACCATCAGCTAGCTCTCTGTAGTGCTGAACTGAGATAGATTTGCTGACCTTGACTGTGCTACTTTGGCATATATGTATATGCTTTCTTCTGTGTTAATTTAGCAGTATATGCACCAGTGGTGAATTAACACCTTTTTGGTTGATGTTAGAATTCTGAGCAGTAGTTTACTTTCTCAATGATTTCTTTATAGTGTCATCATCTGCAAATACTTTAGAACAATATATCTCTGCATAACCTAGCAGACATGAATGGTACAGGAAAAAGTTTACTCATTGATGTAAATTTCCAATGAAGGGCTACTTTCAGCTATAAATAATTGAACAAATAAAAAGGAGCTGACAGTTCAGTTGAAATTTATCACGCAAAACATTCTTTGATTTTAAGACAGAACAACGATCATGATTTCACGCAGTCAAACCAATTAACCTCGTGACAGTGACTCGATTCATCGTCAACTAAGAAATGACAATGCAATTAACTCCAATAAAAAGGAGGTCTGCAAATTAAAGTTTTAGATCACACAGTTTCACAAGTTGCGGCACAAGCAGAATCACATCCTATAGAGACAAGAATAATAGGGAATCGAACCCTAACAATGCCTGTAAAGGGGGAAATGGAGAACGGCCCATTCAAATAACATCAAGATTCAAGAAAGCGAAGCAAATGAAAAAACCCAGTGCCAATCCGACCTCTGCCGCCGGCAACAGCAGCACGCCGGAACGCCTCCGCACCTATGCCCTCCGCCGTCCGGCGGGCCGCGGCACAGCCCCACAACAGCGCAGCCGCCCCGTCGACCAGCAGCAGCGCCGGCTCGCCTACGGCCGCCTCGTCGCCGCGGCGCGGCCTCTCAGCGCTGCCGCCCAGCCTCCGGCATCTCCGTCACGGGGCTTCACTGAGGCGGCGGCCTGATTTGTGCTGTCGAGTGGATACGGCGGGTTGGTGACGAGTGGATACGGCGGGTTGGGTTCACACCCAATAAAACTCAGAAAGATAAGGGTACACCGCACAAATCTTAAAGTAGAATCAACGGTTTTTTTTTTGCATTTTCTTTGCCGAGAGCCCCCCGATCTGGCTCTCGGCAAAGGTGTTTTTTCATTTTCTTAATTTCTTTGCCGAGAGTCCCCGATCTGGCTCTCGCAAAGTTTTTTTGCATTTTCTTTGCCGAGAGCCCCGATCTGGCTCTCGGCAAAGGTTTTTTTGCATTTTCTTTGCCGAGAGCCCCCCGATCTGGCTCTCGGCAAAGTTTTTTTGCATTTTCTTAATTTCTTTGCCGAGAGCCCCCGATCTGGCTCTCGGCAAAGTTTTTTTGCATTTTCTTTGCCGAGAGCCCCCGATCCGGCTCTCGGCAAAGGTTTTTCCTCTTTTTTGTTTGCACTTTCTTAAGAAATTTCTTTGCCGAGGGCTATTTCTAGGCTCTCGGCAAATAATTTTATTTTTTTTTTGTTTTCGCATCCATTTTTTTTGATAGCATGTTACAATACTAATAGCTTAATTTTAAAATTTGATACTTTTTTTAATGCTTTTTACTATATATTTTGAGTTTAGTTCATTTATTTACATTTCTCCGAAAAATGCAAGTTTGAACTGCAGGTATATACAATAGTGAAACTTAGCGATTCAAAAAAATGATATTGATGATATTGATTGTATTTTAAGACCAAATCCAGGAGTACTCATGAAATTTCAAACATCTCGCGCACGGAACATGGCGACAAACTTTGCGATGAAGTGTATTTTAATTATATAAAATGCAAACAACTTCCGAAAATCATGAAACTTGACGGCACGTCTTGAAATCACATGTGGAGTCTAGGATAAAAATTTAAAAATGTTTCACGCACGTTGCCCCGTACGAGGGTTAGAAACCTAAACATCTCCTTTTGTTGATCACTGTTATTGCATGTGAGATGTCTAGGTTTATAACCAGCTTAGTTTGCAATATGCGCGAAACGTTTTCAAATTTTTATTCTAGCCTCCACATGTGATTTCAATACGTGCCGTCAAGTTTCTTGATTTTCGGAAGTTGTTTGTATTTTATATAATTAAAATACACTTCATCGCAAAGTTTGTCGCCATGTTCCGTGCGCGAGATGTTTGAAATTTCATGAGTGCTCCTGGATTTGGTCTCAAAATACAATCAATATCATCAATATCATTTTTTGAATCGCTAAGTTTCACTATTGTATGCACCTGCAGTTCAAACTTGCATTTTTCGGAGAAATGTAAATAAATGAACTAAACTCAAAATATATAGTAAAAAGTATTAAAAAAGTGTCAAATTATAAAATTAAAATATTAGTATTGTAACATGCTATAAAAAAAGATGCGAAAACAAAAAAAAAATTAAATTCTTTGCCGAGAGCCCAGAAATAGCTCTCGGCAAAGAAATTTCTTTGCCGAGAGTGTATTTTTTTGCCGAGAGCGTACCTGAGGACCCTCGGCAAAGACTAACGGCGGTTAGCCTCGATAGTCCTTTGCCGAGGGCCTTATTTGCCGAGAGCCGGGCCCTCGGCAAAGGACGCCTTTGCCGAGAGCTGACCTTTGCCGAGGGCCTGGCTCGTGGCAAAGAACAAATTTGCCGATGGGTGTTCTTTGCCGAGAGTCTGCTCTCGGCAAAGAGATCTTTGCCAAGAGCGCCTCTTTGCCGAGTGCCCGTGTTTCTGCCCTCGGCAAAAATAATCCCTCTCGGCAAAGGCTCTGTTTTCTGTAGTGCGTCCACGCTCTTGGGCGGGTAGCCCAGCGACTGCCCGATCTGCCCCATGTTGTCGATCGCCGTCAGCGTGCCGCCGGCGCCGCAGGCGATGGCCACGAACAGGATCAGCATGTCCACGCTCACCAGCGCCTGCGGGATGGAGTAGTCCTCGCCGTGCGCCGGCGGGCTGAACGTGTGACGCAAGAAGGAGCCAAGGCAAGAGGAACAGGAAGCCGGTGGCGGATCGGCAGTAGTGCTTGCCAGCTCGGCCAATGCCACGGCGGTGGATTTCTCAACGACCGTCACCATCACGGGCACGTCGTCACTCGGAGAGTCGTCGAGCTCCCTTTTGATCCGGTACTCCTGCCTGACGACGACGGCGAGGGGCAGGAAGAGCAGGACGAGGAGCCCGCCTGCCGACGCGGCGTAGGCGGCGCGCGAGAAGCTGGCCTGCCTCTGCACGACGATCATGACGAGGATGTACGCGGCGAGCGCGACGGAGATGTAGAGCAAGCAGAGGAACACGTCGCCGCCTCCGCCACGGCTGCCCGTGCTCCTCTTCTGCCGGTCGTTATCCGGAGGCATGACGCGGACGGTGCCAAGGAAAACGACGGAGACGGCGGCGGGGAGCCAGGCGATGAGCAGGACGAGCGACCGGGCGTCGCCGCCGCCGTAGAGGGCGAGGTAGATCTGCGCGAGGATGGCGCTGCTGAGGCCGACGTAGCCCTTGAGCAGGCCGAGCACGGCGCCGCGGGCGGCGGGCCTCGGGGAAGTTCCGGACGCACGTGACCAGCGCGCCGGTTCCCGCGAACGCCTGCGAGTTGGCGCCCGCGCAGACGTAGGCGCACATGAGCCAGAGCGGTGGCGGAGCGGGGACCCGGCGGGCGAGGGAGAGGTAGACCATGAGGTAGCCCGCGAGGTTCATGGCGGCGCCGACGGCGAGAACGGCCCACGGCGGGGCCACCTCGCTGAGCAGCCCCGCGGGGACGCCCACGTTGCTGCCCAGATCCTTGGAGAAGGCGAGCGTGGCGACGGCGCGCTGGTCGTAGCCCAGCGCCGACTTGAGCGCCCGGGAGTAGATGCCGAACGCGTACGTCGCGCCCGACGCCGACAGGATGAGCAGGCACGCCAACAAGGTGAACCATCGCCCGGAAAGCACCCGACGGGCGAACCGCGCCGTCGTCTGCACCTTCGCCGCCACGCTGCCGCTGCCGGCCACGGACGAGAACACCATGCCGCCGGTCGGTGGGCGTGAACGAACGAAGTGCAAAGCTACAGATTGCTGTGTCAAGTGCACAGACAGTAACTTGACTGTCAGTTGCTGTTATTATCTTGTTTTTTTTTTGAGAAACTGTTATTATCTTGTTAATTAGGAGGCTATCATGGGCTCATGGCCGTATATCATTCCATATGCATGGTGTCTATACTTAATTCTATGGGCCGGCAGAGAGCCATTTCTTCGTCCATGAGAGCCTGACTGACACGAGTAGAGAAAGACAAGGATTCAGAATATGACGGCAGCAATAGCATCTAGCGGGGCGTCCAACGGTCCCAGTCTCTGGCCGTCGCTGCCATGTCACCAATAGCATCTGCTGGCCTATGTCGCTGCCGTCCGAGTGTATTATTTTTTTCTTGGGACGACTAGCACCTGGCTGGACTATGTTTCCCATACCAGCATTCCACGCCCGTGCTCGCACAAAATCAAAAAAAAAAAACAGCACGCCCCTGCCAGTGCCTAGGTTTCCCATGCCCATACGGGCCCACGCCGCCCAACAGAGCGGGGAGATCGCTCGCACGCACATTGCAACATATGCAACACCCGATCTAGTTTTGAAACATTCAGATGCAACACTTGCAACATTCGTCTGAAGGCAAATAGAACACTTCAAACATGAGTATAAAACACTTGAAACATGAGTATGAAACACTTGTAAAAACACATAAAAAACACTTGAAACCATTGCAAATATAGACAACATCTAGAAAAAATACTTGCAACATATACGTGAAACATATGCAACATCCGAATAAAAACGCAGATGAAACATTAGGAATAGAAGCTTGCAACATACATGTACAATCAATGCAGCATGTGCAACACCCCACCTCTGAAACGTCTAAAACAATACACGCTCAGTGCAATATTTTCTCGCTGTTTCGCAACGGAGGTTCGTCGACACGTGGAGTTCACCGGTGTAGAGCTCGCTGGTGACGCGGAGCTCACCGCTCCAGCGAAGAAGGCTGCAACAGGTCCGGTGGAGAAGGTCGCGGCAGGTCCACGGGCTTTAGAAGGCTACGTCGGATTACCAGCTCCACGCGATAGCCACCCTCGCCTCCCTCCCACGCGGCGGCACGGGTCTCCGTGCTTGTCTCCTATGCGCCCGCTCACCACGCTTGCACGTGGGCCTCTGGAGCCACCGTTTCCTCCCACGCATGTAGCCCTCGAGCTGTTGTCGCCTTGCTTGCGCGCCGGCAGGCAGACGCGGGAAGCGCAGTGGTCGTCTAAGGCGCGGGCTGCAAGAGCACAGCGCAAGCCGGTAGCCGATGCAGCACAGAAGGGCCGCAAGCCAGTAGCCGGATGCCGAAAGTGCAGTGGTTGCATGAGGGCGGCCACCAGATCCCTGCTGTCGCGGCGCTGGGGAACGGTGATGCGCTGCCGTGCACGAGGTGGATGTCGTTGCCTCTACGGCTGCATCGCTAACCCCACACCACCGCCTCCGCATCTCACCCACATTCTGGCTCAGTGAATAATGGATGAGGCTAGCTCGCTCAAATAGATAAGGTCACACCGGCCACTGCTTCAGCCTTTTTTTTTGAGAGCCGGTCGTTGGGCTGGCGCGGGCGGCCCACCATCGGGAGTGTCTGGCGCGGACGGACACCCTATACCAAGAATTACCATTTTTCCTTTGCGAATTGGTCGTTTCTACAACTAACAGAGTATCAAGGTCATGGAGTTTTGTGTCTCAATTTCCAACACTTCTGAAAATAATGTGGACTATTTCATCTCTGGTTCATGAAATTCATTTTACTTTCATGAAACTTTGATCATCTTTCTTCATTAATATTGTATCATGTCAGCATATTTGTTGAGTTAGTAGCATATTTATATAAATTATTATGAAACCTCCAATGACTAGCAAACACCAACACAGCAAAGTTAAACTAGATATTGGTGTACGGATACTGAAATTCCTCTGCTAAAACACCTCAAACTACTACTGACGGCAAGCAAGTACATTTTTCAACCTACAAGTTGCACTTCAATCTGATTTTCAACACTGAACCCTGAAACCATGTAATAGGGCACTCCCTAACCATTGAAACCTGGCAAATTTTGTCTTGTAGCTGGTTTCAATGGTGGGATTTCCTAAAAATAATAAATTCCGGTTTGATCTCTTAAGATTCATAATTTATTTTACTTGAGAAAAATATGAAGTAGTACAAATTTTCTTCTAAAAATATTATCTATTTGTTGGTGCTCTATTTTAGAGTTATTTAGATTTTATTTGTTTTAAATAAATAATGAGCACAAATACGAGCAATAAAACAATAGGAACCGAAATAAATATATTCCAAATAACTATATATATATCATAAACTTGTAGGTAACACTTTTAGAAAAAAAATTGGTACTAGTTTCTTTTTTCTGATTAAAAATAATTTGCTCATAATTTTTATATAGTAAACTAGATTTTTGTTATTTTTATGAAATACAAACCCACCTTTGAACCAGAAATTGGACCAAATTTGTTTGGTTTTGACGGTTGGAGACGTTCATTACTCAGTTTCGTAGTTAAAGGTTGGAAATCAAGCTACCTTACAAGTGGGAGGTTAAAAAATGTACTTTGCCAACAAATAAAGTAGATTTTTTTTACTATAACAAAAACATCATAGTCACAACCTACCAAACGTTGTTCCAAGGGAAAATTCCCAAAATGTGTTGGTTGGAAGTACTGGAGCATGCCAAATGTCAAATTCTCCATTTGGCTACTACCTCAGTCCTAAAAATTATACAATTTTAGATTTGTCATAAGTTAAACTATTTAACTAAGTTTGTAAGGAATTGAAGATTTTTAGCATTTATGATACCATATAAATTATGAAATATGTTCCATGATGAGTTTAATAATACATAATTAAAATAAATATAAGTTTTTAATAAATATAACATAATTTGACTTGAGATAAAACTACAACGGCAAGTTCTTTTGTGTGATGGGTGTGTTAGGGTAGTGGTCTAGTGGTGGTGGTGGTGTGTGTAGGGGCGGGGGGTGTGAGGTTGTTTGTTTTCAATTCAGTATGCTCTAGGTTTGATAAAAGAAACATCGTATTTGCTAGAGTTTTCCACTTCACCCTACTTATGTCTTAGATCATGAAATTCAACAAATAGCTCATCAAAACTTCATAAAGCCATGGAGGACTTCAATGATTTATGCAACTCATCTAGTGGACTCTTTCAAATGGAAGAAACTGATCAAGAACTTTTATGACCAAATCAAACCATACTTGCTACCAAAGGTCACCTTAGTAATTATTTATGATTTTAGACAATGGCTGGATCGTTTGAAACTAAAACCTTAAGATGCACCAGAGTCCTTTGTTGCCTCTACTAGATTTCCCCTTCTTTTTCCCGTTTGTCATCTCCCTTTATTGCTCTATCTTTACCCTATTCATTCTAAATTATAGTTCACTTGGCTTTATCCTAAGTCAAACTTCTCTAATTTTAATCAAGTTTATACAAAAATCTTATCAACTATAAAGTTTTATATCTTGAGAAGGGCTATGGTTTTCATATAAAATTTGTTCTCCGTATAACTTATCTTAGAAGTTAATAGTTTCCTTTGATACGTTGCAAACTTACATAATAATGTATGTATATATTTTGTTGATGTTTTATGCGATAGAATTGACTGTAAACATCACTTTTCGATGATTACTCGTAGAATAGAACCCAAATCATCAACATGTATGAACCAATTGTGGGAAATGCCTAAATTAGTATTATTGGTTGTTAGCCTAAGTCGTTATTGTGATGGCTCTAGAGGAGCTTCAGACCGTGCTTTTACATTTGAAATGGTACTTAAGGCAAAACCATCTGTCATATATATATTTTTTTAATCTACATGCGATATATAGTCGGTTGTTATCTTTATTAGTCGTCAACGACGATGGTTCTAGAGGTGCAACAGACCGTGCTTTTACATTTGACATGGTACTTACAGAGCAAAACCGAATTTGTTACTTATTTTGAATCAACTATGTACATGTGAGTTTTGTACTAATGCATACAATTCTGAAATAGGGTATTAATTAGACAAACATATGTGTGGAGAGTTGGATATCGGAATTATTGTGTTTACATATTTCACAAAATCAATTCAAAGAACAATACAGTTGTATCCAGTTACTAGTCGAGTTGTTATTATAAGATACTAATACGTTGCCTACTAATTAAACTACTAAGAAAGACTGTCAGGTCACAATTTACTAGAACAGCATGCAGGCAGACGAAAAATCCCATGTTTATCTCCAATTGTACAGTCACACAATCGATAATATTAGTTAGAACTCCTGCAAAAATCCATTGATTTTTTACAAACCAGAATAAAAATGGCAATGGGCAAAATCCGCGCGGATAGTGGCTTCGCATGCCCGCGCCCGTGAGCAAAATCTCATGCCCACACCCGCACCCGCCACCCGCCATGGGCAGCCTTCTGTGCCCGTGCCCGCTATTCGCAGGCATGCCCACATGCCGCGGGGAAGACGACCTGTATGGCGGATCTGGAGAGGAGGCGACCTCGGAAGGCGACCTGCACGGCGGAGTGGAGGCGGCCGACGTCGGAGTGGAGAGTGGGGGCACGCGACCTCGGAGGACGGCCACTAGATCTGGAGAGTAGGCGACCTTGGAAGCCAACCAGAACGGCGGAGTGGAGGCAGCCGGCGTCGGAGTAGAGGTGCGCGACCTCGGAGACGGCAGTGCCTCAGTCCGGGGATGGTGGAGTAGAGCTACGGAGCCGCGATTGGGGAGGCTGGAGGAGCACGTCGCAAGCCCGACTGCTCGAGTGGAGGAGCCATGCTCACCGAAGGCCGGTCCGGAGGCGCGACCGCGAGTGGGGAGCGGGTCGCGAGGCGTTGCTGCGAGTGGGGAGCGGGGTCGCGAGGCATTGCTACGACCGCGTGGGTGAGGAGGGAATGAAGGTGACGGCAGTGACTATAGGTGGGATTGGGGTGAGTGGAGTGAAACCCTAAAATATGATGTTATATCATCTTATGCCGTGGCCCCACATGTCAGTGCGGGTTTGGCAAGTTTGCAGGTGTGGGCATAATCTTTTCTTACCCATATACAAATGCCCGTTGGATACAGCTCTCTGCCCACACCTGTGCCCGTGGGCACAGGTTAGCGCCCGTATCCGCGCCCGCCGGGTCGGGTGGCCGCGGGTGCGCGGGTTTTTTCTGCCCGTTGCCATCTTTAAACTAGAAGGAGCCAAAATGCATATGGTATATGTGCCATAATCTTACAAGCTATGGAAAGACACAATTTCTTCATATAACTTTTTTCACTATGTTTTGTTGCATAACTAATTTTCAGGTACGTTTTATTTATTGGCAAGACTAGTGTCCAAACGTCCGGACGGACGCCTACATCCAAACGCCCACGACTGCTCTGTTCCTACACGTAGTGAGCGGACGGCACGAACCTCAGCCTATTATGGGGCTACCACGCGGACATCGCATCGTTGTCTGGCCCACCCGAGGCCACCACCTCCGTGGGCGTCTGCACGCTAGTCGAGTATGGTTTCCTCGCCGAGCTCAAACTGTCGTGGCAAGGAGATAGAGAGAAGGGAAGGGAAGGAAGGAGAGGGAGAGGAGGCCGGGGCACGTCGTGCGAGGAAGGCCGCTGTAATGCCAGCCACCGGCACCATTGCGATATGTCCAACACCAGAGTAAAAAACACACGTGCAACGCCATATCTACTTTTGAAACATCCAGATAAAAATATTTACAACATACGTCTGAAAGCATATGAAACACTTGAAACATACACTTGAAACATGCGTGTGTAACCACTACAACATGTGCCACACCAAGATCTACTTTTGAAACATCTAAATAAAACATTAGCAACATACATCTGAAACACGTGAAACACTTGAAACATAGGCTTGCAACATACTATATTGTATTACAACATATGCAACATCTAGATCTACTTTGCAACATTTAGATGAAACACTTGAAACATAATTTTGAAACGTCTGAAAGACTTGAAACACAGTGTTCGCAGCTATGGCCTACCTGGTGGAGATTGGAGTGGCAACGGTGGAGGAGACTGAGGAGGGGCGTCGCCTAGAGGGGCCCGCGTGGAGCGCCATCTCCTAGACCGCCCCCACGACGTGCGCTGTTGCAGCACCCTCGCCATCGCCGACACACGAACCTATTAGAGCCGACCAGCCGGGCAGCGACGACGTGGGGACGGACGTGGCTATGCCTATGTGGGTGGGGGTGGGGGTGGGGGTGATGGAGGAGATGGGGCGCGCGGCGCAGCACAAGATGGAGTGTAGTGCAGTGCAGGATGGGGTAGCCAAAGCGTCGCGGGTGGGATGGGGCTTGATCGATCGACGGGTGAAGGCAACAGCAACTAGCGCGGAGTGGGAGCATGGCGTCCGAGTGAGGATGGGGATAGAGGTGCTGCGTGGAATAGATCAAGTGGAGGGTTTTTTTTGTGGGCGGGGCGGACGTTCTTATGGTATCATTATTCTTTATTATACAACTTTTATTTTTAACTTCCTTAGATGTTGCGCAACCAATTTCCTACATGCACACGACCTCTTGGTTTGTGCCCAACACTCAATATCCCGTAGTATGAGAAACACATTTGGCCAAAAATATTTAATAGTCGCTTACGTCACTAGTAAGATTTTGGAGTCGTTCGGCTGGAATTATAAGCCGGCTGAAAAACACTGTTGACTGTTTTTTTAGAGAAAAATACTGTTCCGGCTGAAAAACCAAGCTGAATAAGACGGATTATAAGCCAGATGAACATGGCCTTTATCTTTTGTATTTTGCACATTGAAATCACCAAGGGCTACCATCATCATTGTAAACAAAAATGTCACCAACATTATAGATCTAAAAAAGTGTACCAAATGCTATTTATTTTTTTATGGGAAGCAAGGAAAACAAGTAAAATAGCACATGACAAACGCAACCACAGTTCCTCCCAAGAATCTAGGCAAAAATAGCCCAAATGATAGAACCCCCATTTTTAGTCTCCCTAAATTCTCCAAGAAATATATGTGCAAACCAGCCCTCAAAGTCCTCCGATTTCCACTCTCTTCCCCGTCCCGACCTCAAAAACACCAACCCCGCCCTCTCCGCCCCGCGAGCGCCACCACCACCATACCATTCCGTCCGCAGGAATAAGGAAGCGAGCTCCCCTCCACCGGCTTCCCCGCCCCTCCTCCCAGCGATCGCGCCTCCTCCCGGGCGTCCCAGCGGCGGTCGGGTCTCCGGGTTCGGCGCTGGTCCTGGTCCGGGCCCTCCCATGGCGTCGCCGGAGCAGGAGGCGGCGGTCGCCGCGGCCATCGTGGAGGACGTGATGCGACAGCAGGGTGGAGGATGCGGCGGCTCTGGAGGAGGAGGAGATACGGTTGGGTCCTGGAGGAACCTCGACATTGCCTGGCGCAAGGCGGAGGAAGCTGGTGAGTCGCGGTGTATTTCTTTTCTTGGTGAAAAAAATGCATTTTTTTTGCGAAGGAAATTTGCATCTTTTAATGGTAAGTACGTATTCAATTTGAGTCAAGGCTATTGCGTACATGGTAGGCTAGAATTTACTTTCTTTTTTGTGATTCAGTCATGATCTTTTAGTCGGTGCACGCTTTTAGTTTTGTTTGGGATAGAAAGCTTAGATTATGCTCAGAGTGTAATATTTATTACCAAGGAATAAATGATTATTTTTATCTTTTTTCTCTTGAAATGATATTAAACGGAATATGTTGTGCTAGTCTGCTAGAATAGGTTTATATCCTCTTGGAGAGCTTGAATTTTGCTCGTCTCATTAATGCTAGTTTGAATTATGAATCCGTTAGAATTTCATCTCACATTTATCTGACTTATTAGCTTCATACTTCATAATCTAATCAGATTTGGCTCAATAAAAGTGACAAGTTGGAGAGGGATTAAGTTCTCTGTTCATAATCATAACCCTGCACCTGCAATGCTCTTCCTGCAATACAATTTCTAACAGAAGTCCTTAACTCATTTTTATAGCTATAGCTGGCTTCCTATATGATTACTCTCTTAGGCATTCATAAAGCTAGATTTAGCTGCAATGATTCCTTATTCTTTGCTATGCCCCTTTGTTCCTTGTCACTGTTGATCATATAAAACAGGGCAATGGCCAACAACCTAATTGTAGTTTATAGGTAGTTACTTTTATGATCATCGTGGTTGTCATGACAAAGAGGTGGCCTTAATAAGGGTGCATCTCGAAACCTGCCTGCATAGAATACCATTATTTTTTGTTTAAGAATGTGATGACTGCTGATCCACTGTTCCACTTAGGAGTAGGTTCTAAACAACGCCAATCTTGTAATCGAGTTCTTTACATACTGTCATTAAGCTTCTAGCCCAGATTTACACTTGAGTGATATAGCATTTGTTTGAAATAATGGTATGGTCTATTTTTGTATCCTTGGATGTAAAAACACCTATTGCCATTTGCTGTTAGCAACTTAGCATAATCAGGGTCATTTGAATTGGTGCTTCCTTTGGTTTGAGAAATGCAGCAATAAGAAGGTATGAGGCAGCCAACTGGTTGCGGAGGATAGTTGGGGTAGTTTGTGCGAAGGACCTTGCAGAAGAGCCTTCCGAGGAGGAATTCCGTGTTGGCCTGAGAAATGGCATTATTCTCTGCAATGCACTCAATAAGATTCGACCTGGTGCGGTACCAAAGGTTGCATTTCTCTCCTTCAGATCTGTAGTATTTCATTTTCTACTGTGATTTTGCATGCTAAGTATGATGCTTTTAGGTTGTGGAGGTGCCATCGGATTCTACTGTCCCTGCCGATGGTACAGCTCTGTGTGCATATCAGTACTTTGAGAATGTGAGGAATTTCCTCATTGGCCTGCAAGATTTAGGTCTTCCAACATTTGAGGCATCAGACCTGGAAAAGGTTACACTATTGCCTGGTTTATTTACTTTTACTTTGAATGATCGACACGTTTTTATTAACTCCACAATTTTGGTTCTATTTAGTGGATTACTCCCTGATTAATAAGGAGTGCTGCTGTAAAAATACTATTAACTAATTTTATTTATATTAGCCATCCCAATTTTATATCTTCACTTGCTATCAACCTCAGGGTGGACAAGGTGTTCGAGTTGTAGACTGTGTTCTTGCTCTGAAGTTATTTTGTGATGCTAAGCAAATGGGAAAACAATCTCCATTCAAATATGGTGGCATTGTAAAGCCTTTATCTGCAAAGTATGCCATTCGCAAGAACAATGAACCTTTTACAAAGGTGATGATGAGGAGTCACTCAGCTGAATTACTCCGAGATGGCATATCACTGGAGCAAATAGGTCTTGATTTTTCTCTAGAACCCACTGAAACAGTAAGAATCCATCACCTAGTTCTTCTTTCACATTACATAACGCTCTTTTTAATTTGCGGTGATACTCATCTTCTTGGCTGTAGACAACTCCAGACTCCATCCGGATGCTTGTTCAAACTGTTCTCTCAGATAAGAAACCAGAAGAAATTCCATCAGTGAGCCTACCATGTAGCTAGCTGTTTATGCAATGTGGTTGAGAGAATAAATATTCATATTGAATCTGTTAATTTTCAGGTTGTAGAATCACTCTTGAGCAAAGTAATTAATGAATTTGAGCACCGTACTGCAAGCCAGAGTGAATTGGTACATTCACTTCTTTTACCAGCCTCACAATTCCTGCTGCGTTTTTAATTTTGAGTAAACCAACCATATCACAGTTGGACTAATAGAGACTATGGAACAGGTGAAAGACACCATGGATACCAATGACCATAACTCAGTTTTGAGAATGGACTCTCGGTTTGACACCAATGATAGTAAGTCATTATCCAGAGTGGACTCTCCACAAGTGGAGTCTACTTCCCCTAGTGATCTGGAGAAGGTATCCACTTTTTGTGAATACAACAATAACTGAATGTTCTTAATTTGCTACAAGTAAATATTTTCTACTCCGTCCGTCCCAAAATGTAATATATTTTATTTTCTCCTAAGACATGCATCTCTAACTTTGACCAAATTTATAGAAAATACATTAATATCTGGAATACCAAATAAATACACTATCAAGACACTTTATGATTGTCAATTAATGAAACTAATTTGATATTGTAGATGTCGGTGTATTTTTTCTATAACTTTGGTCAAAGCTAAATAAGTTTGATTCAACACAAAACTATCATTTTGGAATGGAAGGAGTATTATAGAACTATTCATCTAGACATGTCAAAACTTTTAATTTTTTTCATTCTGGCTGAAATTGGTCACGTGTGCTAATATTTCTCATTAGGCCACTGAAAATATTAAGATGGACGAAAATGAGCAGAATGCATTGAGTCTGACGAAAGGTGTAAGGACAATAGTACCTGTACCACTAAGGAATGATAATGTAAATAAAAATGTGCCAAAGCCAGTGAGAAATTTTGATCAAGAACAGAAGCAGATCCAGGTATTTCAAATGCTTTGTGTTCTTCAGTGAATCTGGTTGTATTTTCCAGTATCATTCTGTGATTATTGAGACGACTGTAGGATTTGAAAAGTAACATGTCCACTGTGAAGTCTTGCATGGAGCAGTTAAAACTGCTGTATTCTGAAGACCTTAAAAAGCTTGGTATATTGCATGCTGAACTTTGGACATCTGTAATCATTAAACTTTTTTCTTCCAAAGTTTTAGTGTTCATCATCATATTGTGTTATATTAGGTGATCATTTGCGTATTATTTCTCATGCGGCTTCTGGATACCGTAAGGTTGTTGAGGAAAACCGCAAGCTTTATAACCAAATACAAGACCTTAGAGGTATATATTTTTTTCAGTCTTATATATATATACTTATGTTTCATGAATTAATGCGACACGCATGCTGAAAAATCTCTTTTCTTCTTTGTCACAAGGAAATATCAGAGTTTATTGTCGAGTGAGACCTTTCCTTCCTGGAAAAGTAAGTTCCTCGAGCAGTGTTGCTGGAATAGAAGATAGAACCATCACACTTATGGTACCATCAAAATATGGAAAAGATGCAAAGAAGTCTTTTACTTTCAACAGTGTGTTTGGGCCCCTGGCCACACAAGGTTAAACTCACAAGTTGCTCCACTGAATTATTTGTTTGAAATTAGACCTTTCTTTAGTTAAGTGACAAAATCTTTCAATTAGTGCAGAGGAGGTCTTTACAGACATGCAACCTTTGGTCCGTTCTGTTCTTGATGGCTTCAATGTTTGTATATTTGCATATGGTCAAACTGGATCGGGAAAGACCTTTACAATGGTGCTTGACCTGTCAACTGTTACTTTTTACATGAGTTTTGATACTTTTTGCAATAAGAAAACATTGTTTTCTGGCTGCTGCAGAGTGGTCCCAAAATTTTGACAGAAGAAGGGCTCGGTGTCAACTACAGAGCACTAAATGATCTATTCAGTATCCAGGAGCAGAGGAAAGGTACAATTTGTTATGAAATTGCTGTACAGATGATGGAGATCTACAACGAGCAAGTGAGAGACCTCCTTCAGAATGGTGGAAACAAAAAATATCCTTTCATACTGAGCCCTTTTTTAAAATTTCATACCGAGCTTGATATTAATTTTTCTCTTCGATATCTTAACTTTTTTTTTTTGCATATATTGAACATCTATCTTATTTATGATATTGGACCTCCTTAACGCCAAGAAACATTGGAAATTCGAAATAATTCTCAAAAAGGAATTGCAGTTCCAGATGCAAATGTGGTTCCAGTCACATCAACCTCTGATGTAATTGACTTGATGAATCTTGGCCAAAAGAATCGTGCAGTTTGCTCAACTGCCATGAATGACCGAAGTAGTCGTTCTCATAGGTTTGTTTGTTGCTTTTGCATTAGTGCCTCCAGTTCCAGGCATGATGTTGAACATTGTGTTTTTAGCTGACGTTTGAGTAAACCAATTACAGCTGTCTGACTGTTCATGTTCAAGGGCGAGATTTATCATCTGGAACAATCCTAAGAGGTTGCATGCATCTTGTGGATCTAGCTGGCAGTGAAAGAGTTGATAAATCTGAAGTGGTAGGAGATAGATTAAAGGAGGCACAGCACATAAACAAGTCACTGGCTGCACTAGGCGATGTGATTGCAGCCCTAGCCCAGAAAAGCACACATGTTCCTTACAGAAATAGCAAACTTACTCAACTATTACAAGACTCTCTTGGTAACTATTCAAAGCTCCATATCCTTGGTTTGTAACTTGTCAGCACCAAAGATATGTGTTGTAAGTATTTTGTTTCCATTTTTCAGGAGGACAAGCGAAAACATTGATGTTTATTCACATAGCTCCAGAACCAGATGCAGTTAGTGAGTCCATAAGTACTTTGAAGTTCGCCGAGCGTGTTGCCACTATTGAGCTTGGAGCAGCCAAGTCAAACAAGGAAGGAGGAGAAGTCAGAGAGCTCAAAGAACAGGTTCGTCTATGAACTCTGTTTCATGGCTTTCTTGAGTTCACAGAGCTTGCTATCTTCTATGAAATTGTGCTTCATTACTTCCTTACTGCAGATTGCTTGCCTCAGGGCAGCATTAGCTAGGAAAGATGGAGTTCATGAGAGCATACGAAGCACTCAATCAAGCCCAGACATATATAGAATGAGAACGGGTAATGCATCACCTGCATCGAGGCACCCAATAGAAGATGGAAGTATAGAGGTATTCCTTTTTTAGCCAAAATTTATGATATGGTCTTTTTCTTGATCACAATTTGAATTGATCCATATTCATGGCTTGATACTTGTAATGGTGCTCAGAACGACTCAGCATTGGGAGATTTGGCTGAGCACTCACAGTTCGGGAGCAGCAATTCCCTGCCAGAGTTGGGACCTGATGGCACACCAGATCTAGCCTTCTACCAAAGAAGCAGCCCTGAACAGCAATGGAGCTGGTCTGGATCTGTTGCAACAGAGGATTCCGATGATTTTGAGGTTGCAACTAATTGCTCGTCAGAGCTAGATTGTGTTAGACCATCTAGTGCCCCCAAAGCTTCCGGTTTAACAAATGGAGGGGGCTCAGCTGCAAGAAAGACCCAACTCAAGGGTGCAAAAAGTTCAGACATTAGGTAATCATCTACTATAATTTATATCTTTATGCTAGAAGGTAATTAGCAAATGCTAAGATCAACTATTCTGAACTATGTTGTTTTCTTTTTAATTACTTTAGAGGAGTGAATCCTGCAAAAAGGTCATCCCCATTACAGAAAAAGCTGAGTGCACCCTCACCGACGCTAATCAAGAAGAGCGGAACTGAAGGAAAGAAAACTCCAAATGGCAAAACAGGAACCAAGAAGTAAGCAATCCAGATGAAACTTGGTTTTGTTGGGATCAACTTCACCATGGTCAGGGACAGATAAACATGTTGATCCTACTGGGTGATACATTGATGTTTGTCAGATGAATTGTCAGTCTTTTTGAGAGGTTGCTGGATCTTCAGCCATATGCTGTAAATCACTCGTTCATTTTTGTTGTAGTACACATAGAAAAGAGGCTAGAAAAACCTCGAGGATGGGAAGAAAATCATGGCCGCAAGTATATTTTAACCTTCTTCCAAATGTGCATATCTATCAAGGTTATGTAAATTTTGATATGATGTATTCGAGTCATGTCCAACACTGTGATTGGTTGCTTGCAAACTTTTGTGGTCTTATTTTTATTTACACAACCACCAATAATATGTTAATAACAAGCCAAAAGAATGAGGATGCTAAGCCTAAATGACTTCACAAAAGAGGGTAATCCATTGTGGGCGCAGCGGATGATATCAACGGAACAAACGGGAGCTAAAAGTTTAACACCCAAACATAAACAGATCAACAAAATTAGGAACTTATGGAGATTTCTTTGAAAGTTTTGAATGTTTAGAAGTTCGGTTTAGAACTTTCCGACCAAAGTTTGGAAGTTTGAATTTGCACAGACCATGAGCTCGAAAGACACATATTCAGAGTCGTTTCTTGACATTTTGAGCTGAAATTTAGCGTGTGACTTATACACAAGGCACCATGTCTACTTAACTTTTGCACATGAACATCCTGCTATCCTCTCAATTAGCAACCCAAAGTTACAGTAACATACTCGTCACACATAGAGATATGGATCTTACAATCTTATATTTTTCATATATAGTTCCACTCAATGCATACTCGTTTGGCTGCAGGCCTCTAGTTAGAATCTATAATTTACATCTTTAATTTTGTTCTTAATAGCTATCTAAGTATTTTACCACTGTTCTCCTTCAAACCGAATTTACTACCACTTCAGTTTCATGTTTGCGTAACCTAAGTCCTAAACTATATGGTATTTGTTGTTTCCATGTCAGCCTTAAGAAGCTTCAATATATCTGAGTTAAAGGCAGCAATAAATGGAGGAAACATTATTGGAGAAGGTGGCTCTTGTTATGTCTACAAGGTATCTAATATGCTTTGTGTTCTCATTTTGTCTACAATTTCATCATGGGAATTTGATATTTATGGAAATCTAGATATTCTAAGTGTTAGGTTAAATTAATTCAAGCATTTTATTATTTTTTAAAGGTTATGTTGGATTATTTGGAATCTATACATTAAATGGCGTGACTTTCATTTATCCCAAATATTGTTCAGCATCTTAAGAGTTAATTGGAAATGTTCTATAAGTTAAATAAACCATGGATGCTAAACGAGCCATAATATATGTGACATTAATTCTATTTTGTCCATTTAAACAAAGGGGAAACAATAGTTCAAATGTATTTCAAGTTGGTATCTTCCTTTCAGATGTATGATAAAGTTTCTACCCCATTGAACAAAAAGGAGTTTGTTTGGCACATTGAACTGTGAAATCTAAGGCAGGATAGGGTGCATAGTCATTATTAATTTTGCACTAAGAAGCAAATGACAAAGGATTTATTAACAGTTTGTCTATAGCAATGACCTTAACACTGATTTGGTTGGATCCCAGAAGTTTAGCATGCTTCCTTGGTGTTACTGCTGGCATTTTCTTGCCAATATTTTCTCTGCAAGGTCATGGTGTGGTAATGAGCATAGAGAATTTGACTTGATTGGCCTATAGATATACATTTATAAAAAGTTAATAGACTTTATTAATATATATATATAGTAGTAGAAATTGTCTTAATCTCCAAAGCATGCATGCCTTTCAATAGCATAAAAATACAAAATCAATAAATATAAATTAATTGTAATTGTTGACAAGATATTACTTTTACTTGTTGCAACACTACATGTGGGGTTCAACAAGTCTATACATTTGAGGGTGTCCATAGAAGTAACCCAACCTAACAAGTAAATAATGTAACCTGGTGTCTATACATTTCAGGGTATACTAAATGATGGAAATGTCGCTGCTATCAAGATGTTCAAAAGATCACATAAACTGGGTTGGGTGCGTACTTATGATCAACTTCTCCTAGCTTCAAAGCTTCAGCACAAAAATATAGTGAAAGTTCTAGGATATGGCCATGAAGTTGGATCTTCTTCTATTATAACGCGCCTATTGAAATACAAAAATGGTCAAGCCAGAGAAAGGGAATATTTCTGGGTTGAAGAATACATGCCAAACGGAAGCTTAGCCAAGATTAACCATGGCAAGTTTTCACTCAAATATCATCATAGTTTGTACCTCTTCGCCAATGTTTTTCCTTTTCACTCAAATATCATCATAGTTTGTACCAACCTATAGTTGCTTCATGGTGCTATTTGCATTTTTTTCAAGGTTTTAAGTCTCCGGCTTGCTGGAGAACGCTGCCGCTAGGAGAATCATTTTTCGCAGCTACGATTTAGCGGCCGCTAATCTCCCGCTATAGCCGCTAAAAGGACTTGAAATAGCATCCGCTAAAATCAGTGATGGACCCAAAGTGGGCTTCTAAATCCAGCGTGCAAGGCCTTTTTCAATTCCCTGTTGGCTCTCCTGGCTATCACAATGTTTAAACTTGTTTGACATTTCCCGGTTGAACAAAGTAGTATTATCTGTTTACAGTTTTACATTTACACTATGATGCCTTGTATGTGTCTATGTGATGTATCATGTATGAACTATGAAGCTATGATCTGATGTGTTAGCAAGACTTTGAACTATCTTCTATGTTTATTATGTGAAAAATTACCTAATTTGACATTTTTTTTTGCTCTGCCGCTAAATGGCTTAGCCCGCTATAGCCTTTCTTAGCCTTTGGGAGAGGCAACCGCTAAGGGGCTTAGCCCGCTATTTAAAACCTTAATTTTTTTGCAGAGTCTCAAATTGATTGGCCTTCCCTCTGTAGGATATTTCAGGGGGTAGCCCAGGGAATACATTACCTACATAAACAGCACATTGTCCATATGGACCTGAAACCAGGCAACATCCTCTTGTATTCTGATATGAATCCTAGGATTATTGATTTTGAATTATCTATAGTGCTGAAGGATGACGAGATCATCGAGGACTGCGTCATAGGAACATAGTAAGATGTCATTCTTCCACACAAAAATTTCCATTGACCTGAGTACATTGCATGCTTGTGGGTTTTTTTCCTTCTTTTTTCCCAGCATTTTCCTTTGCTGAGGTATTCCCTTTTTTGTTAACATATTCAGTGGATACATGGCTCCGGAATACATTCTACATGCTATTATATCAGTGAAAAAGGATGTGTATGCTTTTGGAGCCATCCTTCTGCAGACCCTTAGGGCTATGAGCAGATCTAAACGACAACCTAATGGCCTCTTTTTATATGAATGGGTAAGTATTTATACGTCTGCTTCTAAATTGTGGAGTTTCGAGCATAGATCTACAAAGCTAGTATAGGTAATGCATATCGTTTTATGTGACAGGCTTGGGACTCTCTGGAAGTTGAACGAACAGATGAGTTGTTTGATCGGTCATTGTTTGATGGATCTCAGCTAACAGAGATCAAAAGGTTCGTGGTGATAGGACTGCTGTGTGTTCAGGATGACCGGGAAGATCGGCCCATGATGGCGGATGTTCTGGAGATGCTAAATGGAAAGGAAGAGTTGCCGACGCCGAAGAAATCAGCCTACATCAAATCAGATGAAGAAAGGTCCGCCTGATCATCATCAGACGGATCATTGAGCCTTGATGACATTTAGCCTACCGTTGCTAACTCCTAGTATAACATGCTGTAATGTATATATCTCATCATCGTCTATAACTCTGTCCATGCAGTGTGCTTTTTTTTTTGGAAAAAGCATAGAATTTTATTAGTTCACAATTATTACATCGAGTTGATACAATAATTACGAACCCACTTTTGCAACCTCTGAAAAAGCACATAGCCTAAATGAAACAAAACAAAGAAATTGTCCGACACTCTAATGACTATCAATCCTATCACTAAATCGCCACCCATGTCCGGAAGAAAAACATTGTGACCTGACCATTTCCACACTGTAGCGATGCCACAACAACCAGAGTCTGTGAAGTATGCTTCTCAAGGATAGCCCATGTAAGGAGCCGGGAGAATAAGAATGTTTTTTTTTTTCTTTTCCAAACACCACAAATCATTTCTGCATAACTAGAACAACCAACAAGTAGTTACCGCCCTAGCAGAACTAATGGTATTAAAATCCTCCCAAACGCCTAAAGCCAACTCCCAAACATATGAGAAATACTGCAAGGTCAAGGAAGACCTAATGCAATGTTTATGTAGCCCTAAATCGCATGGGCAAAACGATATCAAAGAAAACATGCTTAATTGTTTCATTTATTTTTGGCAAAAGCAGCACTTTAACTACCATGCCACTTGTATTTGGCTAAGTTATCCTTTGTTAGAATCATTTCTCTACGAATATAGGATATAACAATCCCTCTATTTCCAAAAGATTTCCGTTTTTCAGTCATCGCCATGGTTAGGAATACGCTACCTTGTTTGGCTCTGGGCGGTGTCCTGCCTGTTTGCAGGTGATTCCTTCAAACTTCCAAAAAATTTTACAAGATTCTCCGTCACATCGAATCTTTAGACGTATGCATGGAGCATTAAATATAGGTAAAAAAATAACTAATTGCATAGTTTGTCTATAAATGTCGAGACGAATCTTTTGAGGCTAGTTAATCCATGATTGGATAAATTTTACCAAATAACAACGAAAAATGCTACAGTAACTTTACACCAACTTTTACCCCATCTAAACACTTTACCTTTTGTGCCCACAGTATATATAAGCTAAAGCTGCCATCTTATACTGTGCTGGATGACAAATGTTTCTTTGGGTGTGTTTAGTTCCGCGAAAAGGTGTAACAAAAGTACTGTAGCACGTTTTGGCTTTATTTGGTAAATAGTGTCCAACCGTTGACTAATTAGGTTCAAAACGTTCGTCTCGCAAAGTACAATCAAGCTGTACAATTAGTTTTTGATTTCATCTACATTTAGTACTTCATGCATGTATCGCAAGTTTGATGTGACGGGAAATATTTTGTTTGCACATTATTTTTTTTTAAAGGAAGTAACCACAGCCTTTCTTTTGCGAAAGGCAAGAAAGTTACTGTACTTGACTACTGAGGCGGCTTCACTACTCCCTAGGAGTGACCGGTCTTTTCAGACTCTTTTGCTGTAGCATGTCCCTTATCAGAAGCTGTATGTCGCGTGACCTCGGGTCTCCTTGCTGTACCACCATTGACGTGTGTCTTGACCAGCACTCGACGGACACGGTTTGGTGTCTTTTTTTTTTTTTCTCGGCCATGTTTACTTTTAAAAATATTCGAGATTCTCTGTCACATCGAATGTTTGAACACATGCATATGCATGTAGTATTAAATGTAGATAAAAAAATTAATTACACAGTTTGGTAGAAAACAATCAGACGAATCTTTTGAGCCTAATTAGTTTATGATTGGACACTAATTGACAAATCAAACGAAAATACTACAGTAACCAAATTTCACGAACTAAACATATCCCTTGTACCGCTTTAGTATCTGAACACGTGCGAACACACGCAAACCCTCCCACACATGCACGCACTCACACCCTACGCACATATTTAGACCTACAACTCCATATAGCATGAAGATCACGTCTATAGTGAGATCGATAGAGTCACCGAGGGCTCCGTAGACGACGGACATGTCATTTTAACCATTGTGACACCACGTGAGGAGGCAACGAAATTTATTTAGGGGATACACCGGTGAGACACCAGAGTTGCGATCCCAAGGATTGAACTCGGGTGGGCAGCTCTCACACCGGAGACGCTAGCCACCGAGCTAAGTTGGTGTCGTGAGTAGAGATGGCAACGGGTACCCGAAACCCGAGTACACGACGGGTATTACCCGATAAAGAGGCGGGTATGGAATAAATTTTCTACCCGTGGGTATATTATTGGGCAAAATCCTATACCCATCGGGTATGCGGGTACGGGTACGGGTGTATACTGCCCATATTTGTATACCCGCGGGTAAGACATACCCGCAAAAATAACTAGCCAACCTCAGTTATTTTAGCGCATATAAAGTCATGAATTTGGTCTATTGAGACATCCACTGTATTTCTAGTAGACTGCCTTTGTTGTAATGATGCTAATAATGTTTGTTAGTATATTTGTAACTTGTTGGAAGCTTAGAATGATTTATTTTTGCATATGACTATTTGATATTTTTAGGTAATTTTCGGGTATGCTATCGGGTACGGGTTACCTGTCGGGTGAGAATTACCTGGCGGGTACGGGTACGAAACGATTTTTTACCCGCATGCGGGTACGGGTAACCCGACGGGTAAAATTTTGCGGGTGCGGGTACGGGTACGGGTGGGCACTACCCGTCGGGTACGTACCCGTTGCCATCTCTAGTCGTGAGCACGATTTTGTGTCGTGGGCACTGCTAGCTGGATTTTATCATGACACTCTCTCCATTCCGAATTCCAAATAATTTTAATCCTTTTAAGATAAAAGCATCTTAAATTTGACCAAATTTATATAATAAAATAATAATATTTATGATATTAAATAAATACATTAGATTCTTCATTAATTATATTTTCTTGCTATACATATTTGATGTCATAAATCTTTAGAATTCTCCATATAGTTATGATCAAACTGGTGATGCTTTGATTCTTCACGAAAGTTGAAATAACTAATAATTTGGAATGGAGGGAGTACTATATAGTATAAAGATAAACATACTCCTTTCATCCTAAAAACGAATAAGATTCTATTACAATTGTAGCTTGCACTAAATATTTTATCTAACTGTACAATGTAATTTATTAGTAACAATACTCCATCAGTCCCAAAATAGATGACACTTTTGACTTTTAGATAGACAAATATCATGTTTGACCAACTTAATTATATAGCTTTCTTGCAAAAAAATAAAATAAGTAAGTCATTATTTAAATATCTATGATGATAAAATAAGTTATAAAAAATAAATAATATTTATATAAAAACTTGAATAAGACGAATAATTAAACAAGATGTCTAAAAGTAAAAAACATCATGTATTTTGGGACGGAGGGAGTAAACATATAATAGGTGGTAATTATGTATTTTTGTGTCAGATTATTAAAAAAAGAAAAAGAAAAAACAAACCCGTAGTCGTCAACTCGTCTTACGAGGCATGGAAACAATAAAAAACGCATCAAAAACCCTTTATGATCAGTCGTCACGGGTTTTTTTTTGATTGCCTCATCCTTCGATTACAAGCTGTAGCATCTGGAAAGCCGGCTGGTTCGGCTGGTGGTTCAATAGTGTTAGAGAGAATAAGCTGAAACAAGCTGAAACAAGCCGAAACATGACTTGCAGAACAGGGCCGGAATCTGGGACCGATAATACGGGTCAGCTTTCTTGTCCCATCCCATGTACTTAGTTCCTTCAAAATTCCAAAAATTTTATAAGATTCCCTGTCATATCAAATCTTTGGACGTATGCATGGAGCATTAAATGTAGGTAAAAAAATAACTAATTACACAATTTGTCTGTAAATGCCGAGACAAATCTTTTGAGCCTAGTTAGTCTATGATTCGATAAATTTTACCAAATAACAATGAAAAATGCTACAGGAACTTTACACACGCTTTACAACAATCTAAACACACCCTAACCAACCTGTGCCACAGTAGGAGTACTAGTGTTGAACTGTTGACATTAGTACGGGTCATCACATAAACGCGTTCGCGTGCAGTCGGCTGGATTGGTGCCTTGTTTAGATGCACCTCAAAAGTTAGAATTTTTTCACGCTCTCTTCATCATATCAATCTTTGGACGCATCCATGCAACATTAAATGTAGGTAAAAAATAACTAATTATACAGTTTAGTTGAAAAATAACGAGATGAATCTTTTGAGCCTAGTTGGTCTACGATTGGACAATATTTACCAAATAAAACGAAAGTGATACTATTTATCAGATTAAAATTTTTTGCAATCTAAACAAGTCCTGGATTAAAGAGAGCTGTGGGAGAGCGCGTTGGGGTTAATACAGCTTGGTCCGACGTCATAGACACGCAACCCAAAGTTACAGTAACATACTCATCACACATAGAGATATGGATCTTACAATCTTATATTCTTCATATATAGTTCCACTCAATGCATACTCGTTTGGCTGCAGGCCTCTAGTTAGAATCTATCATTTACATCTTTAATTTTGTTCTTAATAGCTATCTAAGTATTTTACCACTGTTCTCCTTCAAACCGAATTTACTACCACTTCAGTTTCATGTTTGCGTAACCTAAGTCCTAAACTATATGGTATTTGTTGTTTCCATGTCAGCCTTAAGAAGCTTCAATATATCTGAGTTAAAGGCAGCAATAAATGGAGGAAACATTATTGGAGAAGGTGGCTCTTGTTATGTCTACAAGGTATCTAATATGCTTTGTGTTCTCATTTTGTCTACAATTTCATCATGGGAATTTGATATTTATGGAAATCTAGATATTCTAAGTGTTAGGTTAAATTAATTCAAGCATTTTATTATTTTTTAAAGGTTATGTTGGATTATTTGGAATCGATACATTAAATGGCGTGACTTTCATTTATCCCAAATATTGTTCAGCATCTTAAGAGTTAATTGGAAATGTTCTATAAGTTAAATAAACCATGGATGCTAAACGAGCCATAATATATGTGACATTAATTCTATTTTGTCCATTTAAACAAAGGGGAAACAATAGTTCAAATGTATTTCAAGTTGGTATCTTCCTTTCCGATCTATGATAAAGTTTCTACCCCATTGAACAAAAAGGAGTTTGTTTGGCACATTGAACTGTGAAATCTAAGGCAGGATAGGGTGCATAGTCATTATTAATTTTGCACTAAGAAGCAAATGATAAAGGATTTATTAACAGTTTGTCTATAGCAATGAACTTAACACTGATTTGGTTGGATCCCAGAAGTTTAGCATGCTTCCTTGGTGCTACTGCTGGCATTTTCTTGCCAATATTTTCTCTGCAAGGTCATGGTGTGGTAATGAGCATAGAGAATTTGACTTGATTGGCCTATAGATATACATTTATAAAAAGCTAATAGACTTTATTAATATATATATATATAGTACTAGAAATTGTCTTAATCTCCAAAGCATGCATGCCTTTCAATAGCATAAAAATACAAAATCAATAAATATAAATTAATTGTAATTGTTGATAAGATATTCCTTTCACTTGTTGCAACACTACATGTGGGGTTCAACAAGTCTATACATTTGAGGGTGTCCATAGAAGTAACGCAACCTAACAAGTAAATAATGTAACCTGGTGTCTATACATTTCAGGGTATACTAAATGATGGAAATGTCGCTGCTATCAAGATGTTCAAAAGATCACATAAACTGGGTTGGGTGCGTACTTATGATCAACTTCTCCTAGCTTCAAAGCTTCAGCACAAAAATATAGTGAAAGTTTTAGGATATGGCCATGAAGTTGGATCTTCTTCTATTATAACGCGCCTATTGAAATACAAAATGGTCAAGCCAGAGAAAGGGAATATTTCTGGGTTGAAGAATACATGCCAAACGGAAGCTTAGCCAAGATTAACCATGGCAAGTTTTCACTCAAATATCATCATAGTTTGTACCTCTTCGCCAATGTTTTTCCTTTTCACTCAAATATCATCATAGTTTGTACCAACCTATAGTTGCTTCATGGTGCTATTTGCATTTTTTTGCAGAGTCTCAAATTGATTGGCCTTCCCTCTGTAGGATATTTCAGGGGGTAGCCCAGGGAATACATTACCTACATAAACAGCACATTGTCCATATGGACCTGAAACCAGGCAACATCCTCTTGGATTCTGATATGAATCCTAGGATTATTGATTTTGAATTATCTATAGTGCTGAAGGATGACGAGATCATCGAGGACTGCGTCATAGGAACATAGTAAGATGTCATTCTTCCACACAAAATTTTTCCATTGACCTGAGTACATTGCATGCTTGTGGGTTTTTCCCTTCTTTTTTCCAGCATTTTCCTTTGCTGAGGTATTCCCTTTTTTTAACATATTCAGTGGATACATGGCTCCGGAATACATTCTACATGCTATTATATCAGTGAAAAAGGATGTGTATGCTTTTGGCGCCATCCTTCTGCAGACCCTTAGCGCTATGAGCAGATCTGAACGACAACCTAATGGCCTCTTTTTATATGAATGGGTAAGTATTTATACGTCTGCTTCTAAATTGTGGGGTTTCGAGCATAGATCTATAAAGCTAGTATAGGTAATGCATATCGTTTTATGTGACTGGCTTGGGAGTCTCTGGAAGTTGAACGAACAGATGAGCTGTTTGATCGGTCATTGTTTGATGGATCTCAGCTAACAGAGATCAAAAGGTTCGTGGTGATAGGGCTGCTGTGTGTTCAGGATGACCGGGAAGATCGGCCCATGATGGCGGATGTTCTGGAGATGCTAAGGGCCGGTTTAGTTGCAAAAAATTTTGCAAAACGACACTGTAGTACGTTTTGTTGTTATTTAGTAATTAGTGTTTAATCATGATCTAATTAGGCTTAAAAGATTCGTCTCGTTCATTTCGTCTAAACTATGTAATTAGTTTTATTTTTTATCTATATTTAATGCTTCATGCATGTGTCCAAAGATTCGATGTGATGGGAATCTGAAAAATTTTGCAACATTTTCTGGGAACTAAACAGGGCCTAAATGGAAAGGAAGAGTTGCCGACGCCTAAGAAATCAGCCTACATCAAATCAGATGAAGAAAGGTCCGCCTGATCATCATCAGACGGATCATTGAGCCTTGATGACATTTAGCCTACCGTTGTTAACTCCTAGTATAACATGCTGTAATGTATATATCTCATCATCGTCTATAACTCTGTCCATACAGTGTACTTTTTCGGAAAAAGCATAGAATTTTATTAGTTCACAATTATTACATCGAGTTGATACAATAATTATGAACCCACTTTTCCAACCTCTGAAAAAGCACACAGCCTAAATCAAACAAAACAAAGAAACTGTCCGACACTCTAATGACTATCAATCCTATCACTAAATCGCTACCCATGTCCAGAAGAAAAACATTGTGACCTGACCATTTCCACCAACTGTAGCGATGCCACAACAACAACAACCAGAGTCTGTGAAGTATGCTTCTCAAGGATAGCCCACGTAAGGAGCCGGGGAGAATAAGAATGTTTTTTTTCTTTTCCAAACACCACAAATCATTTCTGCATAACCAGAACAACCAACAAGTAGTTGCTGCCCTAGCAGAACTAATGGTATTAAAATCCTCCCAAACGCCTAAAGCCAACTCCCAAACATATGAGAAATACTACAAGGTCGAGGAAGACCTAATGCAATGTTTATGTAGCTCTAAATCGCATGGGAAAAATGACATCAAAGAAAACATGCTTAATTGTTTCATTTATTTTTGGCAAAAGCAGCACTTTAACTACCATGCCACTTGTATTTGGCTAAGTTATCCTTTGTTAGAATCACTTCTCTACGAATATAGGATATAACAATCCCTCTAGTTCCAAAAGATTTCCGTTTTTCAGTCATCGCCATGGTTAGGAATACGCTACCTTGTTTGGCTCTGGGCGGTGTCCTGCCTGTTTGCAGGTGCTCTTGGCGAACCTGGTTTAGGCCTGGCTTAGGTCGCAAATTTTTTTTGGAAATAGTACTGTTGCATTTTCGTTGTTGTTCGATAATTAGTGTCCAATTATGATCTAATTAGACTTAAAAGATTTGTCTCGTGAATTTCGTCTAAACTGTGTAATTATTTTTATTTTTTATGTATATTTAATGCTACATGCATGCGTCTAAATATTCGATGTGATGAAAAATCTTAAAAAAATTTATAAAATTTTAGGACCTAAACATACCTTTACCTTTTGTGCCTACAATATATATAAGCTAAGGCCAGGTTTAGTTCACATATTTTGGTCCAGATTCACTATGCAAAAAGAAGATTCTTCATCACATTAAAATGCCGGCATATGTATGAAGTACTAAATGTAGATGAAATAAAAAACTAATTGCACAGTTTGATTGTACTTCGCGAGACGAACATTTTAAGTCTAATTAGTCAATGTTTGGATAATTTTTACTAAATACAAATGAAATGCTACAGTAAATACTATAGTGTATTTTATCAACTTTGCACACCACAAGTTGAGGAAATAAATAAGGCCTAAAGCTGCCTACAGTACTGGATGACAAATTGACAATAAAGTTTGTACCTTTGCCTTTGATTTTTCTTTCTTTTGCGAAAGGCAAGAAAGTTACTGTACTTGACTACTGAGGCGGCTTCACTACTCCCTAGGAGTGACCGGTCTTTTCAGGCTATGTTTAGTTCCAAAATATTTGGAGGAAATATTTTTGTAGCACTTTCGTTGTTATTTGGCAAAATTTATCTAACCATGAATTAATTAGGCTTAAAAGATTCATCTCGACCTTTACAGACAAACTGTACAATTAGTTATTTTTTTATCTATATTTAATGCTCCATACATGGGTCTAAAGATTTGATGTGACGGGTGACAGAACAAATATTTGAGGAAGTGAACGGGGCCTCAGACTCTTTTGCTGTAGCATGTCCTTACGAGTTTCCACGAAGGCACGAAGCTGTATGTCGCGTGACCTCGGGTCTCCTCGTTGTACCACCATTGACGCGTGTCTCTTGACCAGCACTCGACGGACACGGTTTGGTGTTTTTTTTCCTCGGCCATCTTTAGTTTTCAAAAATATTCGATATTTTTTATCCCATCGAATATTTGATATAGAAAAAATTAATTACATAATTTGGTAAAAACCACGAGACGAATCTTTTAAGCCTAATTAGTCCATGATTGGACACAAATTGATAAATACAAATGAAAGTGTTACAATAGCTAAAGCCAAAAAAAATTCGCGAACTAAACACACCCCTCGGACCATTTTAGTATAATAAAATAATAACATTTATGATAGGAAATAAATACATTAGATTCTTCATTAATTATATTTTCTGACTATACATAATTGATGTCATAAATCTTTAGAATTCTCTATATAGTTATGATCAAACTGGTGATGCTTTGATTCTTCACGAAAGTTGAAATAACTAATAATTTGGAACGGAGAGTACTATATAGTATAAAGATAAACATACTCCTTTTATCCTAAAAAGGATACAATAAATTGAATCTCTTCGTTTCAAATTATAAGATTCTATTATAATTGTAGCTTGCACTAAATATTTTATCTAACTGTACAATGTAATTTATTAGTAACAATACTCTATCAGTCCCAAAATAGATGACACTTTTGACTTTTAGATAGACAAATATCATGTTTGACCAACTTAATTATATAGCTTTCTTGCAATAAAATAAAATAAATAAGTCATTATTTAAATATCTATGATGATAAAATAAGTTATAAAAAATAAATAATATTTATATAAAAATTCGAATAAGACGAATAATTAAACAAGATGTCTAAAAGTAAAAAACATCATGTATTTTGGGACGGAGGAAGTAAACATATAATAGGTGGCAATTATGTATTTTTGTGTCAGATTATTCAAAAAAGAAAAAGAAAAAACAAACCCGTAGTCGTCAACTCGTCTTACGAGGCATGGAAACAATAAAACGCGTAGACCAACCAAACTGTGTCAGATTATTCCAAAAAAAAAAACAAACCCGTAGTCGTCGACTCGTCATACGAGGCATGGAAACAATAAAAAACGCATCAAAAACCCTTTATGATCAGTCGTCACGGGGTTGCCGCAGAACTAGCCGGGCGTTTTCTTCTCCGACATGGATATGGGTCAGCTTTCTTGTCCCATCCCATGTACTAGCACGATTCCAGATTTTACCTTCCAAATTTACTATGCAGAATTTCTATTCTTCGTCACATTAAAATATCGACACATATATGAAATACTAAATGTAGATGAAATAAAAAATTAATTGCACAGTTTTATTGTACTTTGCGAGCCGAACATTTAGAGCCTAATTAATCAAGATTTGAACAATTATTACCAAATAAAAATAAAATTGCTACAGTGTGATGTGACCCTTACTATGCAAAATTTAGACCCCAAATTAGGTATCTAAACTGTGCCACAGTAGGAGTACTAGTACTACACTAGTGTTGAACTGTTGACATTAGTACGGGTCATCACAAATTAGGTATCTAACCAAACTGTGCCACAGTAGGAGTACTAGTACTACACTAGTGTTGAACTGTTGACATTAGTACGGGTCATCACATAAACGCGTTCGCGTGCAGTCGGCTGGATTGGATTAAAGAGAGCTGTGGGAGAGCGCGTTGGGGGTTAATACAGCTTGGTCCGACGCCATAGACACGCAAGAAGAATAATAGATTGAGGTTTAAAGAAACTATGACTGTGTTCAGTTCCTCCAAAAATGCACTATGCAAAAAAAAAAAACCCCGTTTTGAACCTAATTAGTCAACGGTCGGACACTATTTACCAAATAAAGCCAAAAACGTGCTACAGTACATTTTTCACCCTTTTCAGAGGAACTAAACACAACCTATAACAAAAAAATGGTGAAAGCAAAGAAAACCCGACGGGTATGACCACCGTAAAAACATTACCATTAAAATAGAAGACCTCATGGTGTGGTTGGTTAGTGGAGTCACCCTATGATTCATAAGGCGATGCATCATGAGTCTATCATATAAAATTTAGTGGAATCAACTCATTCTACGTACATATACTAATTATTAGTTTGTGGGGAATGAGATAATGATGGATCAACTCACTCCATTTCATAAACCAAATAAAAAAAGTAAGAAGTGAGAAGAAGATAAACTACCTTATTCCTCAAACCAAACACCTACCTTATTCCTCAAACCAAACACATAATCAGTGTTGCAAACCGAGAAACCCCTTGAACCTTGACAGTACAAAGCTAGGACATGTCATTTATTGATTGGAAGCAAGGAAGAACCAACGCTGGTCTATTTGTAACCAGAAGTAATGTGTAAGTGGATTTGGTGAAAAACCAAGCAAACATGGGTAGTTGAATCCTACGAATGGGTAGGACACTGCCGGGTCAATCCATAACTATGAGGTCAAGCCACGACTCTCCATTGCCATATCATTGCTAGATTGTGGCCTGACCTGACAGTAATATCCCTCAATATAAATGTCATGTCATTGGCTCAACCCGGTAGCGAGAGAGTGGTATTATGTTAACAGGATCCCAAACCATTGTTCAGATCTTGCCTCTAAGGGTACAATATCGTTGCTTATACAACATCACTAGGCACAAGCAAGATAAGGTAGCCGAGGTCTTTCATACATCACCTCTAAACATTCCATGGAGACGTGATTTGGTTGGACCTAAATTAGCAGCCTGAAATAACCTTCTTCCTTGCATTCCTAATATCTTGCATACACAAGAGCGCGAAGCCACATTATTCGACTTTGATTCGAATAGATGTTCTCAACTTAAACAAAATTATTTGAAAGTTGAAGACTCCATTAAAAATAATTTTTTTCTTTGGTATCTTCGTAAAGGAGTGATTCTAACGAAGGATAACTTAGGGCCTGTTTAGTTCCCGAAATTTTTTGGGAAATGCTACTGTGCAATTTCGTTGTTATTTAACAAATATTATCCAATCATGGACTAACTAGGTTTAAAAGATTCGTCTCGTGAATTACGTCTAAACTGTGTAATTAGTTTTATTTTTTTATCTATATTTAATGCTTCATGCATGTGTCCAAAGATTCGATGTGACGGGAAATCTGAAAAATTTTGCAAAATTTTTTGGCAACTAAACAGGGCCTTAGCCAAATGCAATTGGCATGGCAGTAAAAACTATTGCTTTTGCTACAAAAATGAGACAATTAAGCACCTTTTCTTTGAATGTCGTTTTACCCTGTGTGATTTATGCATAAAGATTGCATTAGTTCTTCCTCAACCTCGTAGTATTTCTCATATGTTTGGAAGTTGACTTCAAGCATTTGGCAAGATTTAAAAACATTTAGTTGTGCTAGGGGGCAACTACTTGTTGGTCGCTTTGGTTATGCAGAAATGATGGTATTTCAAAAAAATATTCTTAATTCTTCTGTGCAGGTGGTATCTTTAGTTATCCATTGGGTTCGTACATGGGCTATCATCCAGAAGCATACTTCATAGGCTTTGATTGTCGCGGCTTCACAATAGTTGCCGCAAATGGTCACAATGTTTTTCTTCCGGACACATGGGTGGCGACCTAATCTTAAAATTGATTGTCATTAGAGTGTCAGACAATTTTTTTATTTGTTTGGTTTAGGTTGTGTGCTTTTTTGCAGAGGTCCAAAGTACATTCATAATTATTGTATCAACTCAATATAATGATTGTGAATTAATAAAATTCTTTTTTTTTAAAAAAAAGTGAAATGGCTCGCTATGAGATCTAACACACCTGGTACAGATGGGCTGACAGAGATTGTGTGTTACATGCATAGTTTTAAATCTCCGGCTATAGCTGTTTGAGACTGGTCAAGCTACGAGTTATAGCCCGCTATATCCCGCTATATCTCTATTTAGCCTCCGCTATTGCTGTTTTAGAGGTCATCCGCTACATATCCATAGCCAACAATTTAAAACCTTGGTTACAGGTCGGGTTTGGCTTCCTTTCTCTCCATGTTTACTGTAGCTTTACTGTATCACTACATTGTGAAATCATGAGCTAATTAGGCTTAAAAAAATCATCTCGTAAATTATCGCTATCTATGCAATTAGTTATTTTTAAACTATATTTAATACTCCATACGTGTGTTAAACATCCCATGTGATAGGGATCCATCTTGGATGTGCATTGCCGCTTCCTTTCTCTGGAAGGG
The DNA here is from genome assembly GCA_038087645.1 of Saccharum hybrid cultivar R570. Classification (NCBI taxonomy): domain Eukaryota; kingdom Viridiplantae; phylum Streptophyta; class Magnoliopsida; order Poales; family Poaceae; genus Saccharum; species Saccharum hybrid cultivar. The sequence goes on along the minus strand of JAQSUU010000730.1, from coordinate 1,564,198 downwards.
ATTGAACTGAGATCCATCCTAAGGGTGTGTTCACTTCGCGAAAAGTAGCTAAAAAGTTACTGTAGCATCTTTCGTTGTTATTTGACAAAATTTGTCTAATCATGGACTAACTAGGCTCAAAAGATTCGTCCCGACATTTACAGACAAACTATGTAATTAGTTATTTTTTTTACCTACATTTAATACTCCATACATGTGTCGAAAGATTCGATGTGATTGGTGGAAGAGAAAATATTCTGGGTTGGCATGGGGAAGTGAACAAGCCTAAATGTGCATCCTGTACACACCACTCTCCTCGGACTAGCATATATACCACCGCACTCATTCCTTCCATTGTCCCCCCAACCCCACCCACACCTTCAACGACGCACACAACACAGCAATGGCCTCCGGTCTCCTCTTGAGCCTCCTTCTCCCCTGCTACTCCTTGGTCATCTTGCTCATCCATGTTATACCCCATGCTGCCTCAGTTTCCTTCAACTTCGACTTTGCCACTAGCAACTACGCCTCGGAGCTCAACTACAGCAACGACTCTTACTGGGCTAAGCCTGTGATCGAGCTGACCAAAGCTGACAGGTACGCAGGCATCAACGACAGCGTAGGCCGGGTGTGGTACGCGCAGCCGGTGCCGCTGTGGAACCCCTCCACGGGCGCCGTGGCCAGCTTCAGCACCAGCTTCTCCTTCCAGATCATTTCCGGCAACGACAGCAAGTACGGGCCAGGCGACGGGATGGCCTTCTTCCTAAGCTATTACCCGTCCGCCATTCCCCCCGACAGCTTCGGGGGCACCCTGGGGCTATTCAGCGGCCCTGCCCGCAACGCGACCGCCACCGGCGACGAGCGGGTCGTGGCGGTCGAGTTCGACACCCACTCCAACGGAGACTGGGAGAGCGGCAGCCACGTCGGCATCGACGTCAACTCCATCGTCTCCGTGGCGTCCAAGGACGTCATAGCTGACTCGGATGGCAGTGGCAGCATAACCCTGTCTTCTGGCCTCCCGATGACAGCCACGGTGACGTACCGCAATGACACCACGCTCTTGTCGGTGGATCTCCAGATCGAAGGCGCCCCATACCCCTACCACGTAAGCACGAACGTGGACATGACAAAATGCCTCCCCGACACCGTCGCGGTTGGTTTCTCGGCGGCCACCGGCGACTTCTTCGAGCTGCACCAGCTGCTGTCCTGGTCATTCAGCTCCGATCTGGAGGCCGCCGTACCCAGGAAATCCCATTCCCAGCTGCCTCCGACGACGACGACTCCAAGTCCAAGCACGACGGTGAACGCGTCTGCAGCAGCGGCTGCGGTGTGGCCACATGACAATGGAGTTGGAGGAAGCAAGCAGCAGCACCGTGGGGTCCGTGCGGAAACCCTTGCGCTTGTCATCGTTTCAAGCCTTCTATGCATCGTGGTGATCGCCTGTGCCTTAAAGATGGCTGCTTCCCGCTGGTACAGGAAGCAGCACGCAAGGGGGAAGAAGATAGGCCATGGCCCCCGGCGGTACCAATACTGCGAGCTGGTCAAGGCCACCAACAAATTCGACGAGCTGCGGAAGCTCGGAAGAGGGGGGTTCCGGCGAAGTTTACCGTGGCGATGATGGTAGAGGACGGCAGATTGCGGTGAAGAAGTTGACAACCATAGGAACGACCGATGAGGAAGCCCTCAAGAGGAGGAGGGAGTTTCAAGCGGAAGTGGAGATCATAAGCAGGTTACGGCACAAGAATCTTGTCCGCTTGTTTGGGTGGTGCGACAGCAGCAATGGCCTCCACCTTGTCTATGAGCTCATCCCTAGAGGCAGCCTCGACAACTATCTCTACCCTACTGATGAGAGGCCTCTTGGTCCACCTCTTAGTTGGGACGACAGGTATGGCATCATATTTCCATTATTGCTTACTACTCTGTCCATTCAAATTATAAGTTGTTTTAATTTTTTAGAGTTAAAGCATCTTAAATTTGATCAATTTATATAAGAAAATAATAACATTTAAGATACTACCAAATAAGTATCATTAAATTCTTCATTAATTATATTTTCATAATATACCTATTTAATGTCATAATTTTTTGTGACTCTCTCCATAATTTTGGTCAAACTTATGCTTTGACTCTTCAAGAAAGTAGTATATAATTGGCATGGAGGGAGTATTATATTAAGCAATTGATTTGTTAAGGGTGAGTATAATAAGGATAGTATTTATTTACTATTCAATAAACTACCCTTTTCATTCCAATCTTTCTTCTTGGGTTTGGTTTATGAATCATGGTGTAGGTAATAAATATTTACTATCAAAATAGAATAGTATTTACTATTCTAAGTTTCTAACCGGCCAGTAAACCAAACACAAGTTGCAAATAAATAGTAGAAATAGGAATATTCATAAAACCAAACTCATGATGCAAACTAAGTGAAAAAAAACTATTAGTAGTAGGCACCAACAAACCATTAAGGTTTACTTTTACCCCGTATTATAAATTCATCATATTTGGTTCTTAACTTTCGTTAATAGAATATTTTTGTTTGCTGGAAGAAGAAATACGTGCAGTATGTAGTTTTTCGAGAACTTTGGACAGATTCAGTAAAACTCTTCTTGGATTCACCAGAAAAAGAGAATATGTTGTTGATAAATTTGATTTCAGCAGTTTCATGGAAAGTGACCCTTTGCTATTGATAGCTTTATGATTTAAAAAAACTCAAATGCACAAGAAGAAATGACTCAGAAGGTGCCAAACCCGTTTAGTCATTTCATTGCCCTGCTGTAAAAAAAGGCTCCCTCAATGATTGTCCTTCTGATCTGTAACTCTGTTTTCCCCTCAAATTGAGATAAGGTTGTTACTCCTGTTGCAAGTTATAGTTCGCTTTTCCTTTGATTTTTTATATAAGCATAGTCAAAATTAGAGAAATGTGACATAATTAGGACAAATTAAGCTAGAGCGAACTATATTTTGAAATGGAAGGGAGTATGCAATAACTAACATAACTACTGATCATTCTACTAAGGCCTTGTTTAGATTCCAGAGTTTGGCCACCAAATTCACTATGCAGAATTCCTATTCCCCGTTACATCAAAATGTCGGCACATATATGGAGTACTAAATATAGATGAAATAAAAAAATTAATTGCACAATTTTGTTGTACTTTGCGAGACGAACATTTTAAGCCTAATTAATCAATGTTTGGACAATTATTACTAAATAAAAACAAAATTGCTACAGTGTGACGCGACACTTACTATGCAAAGTTTGGTTTCAAATTTTGGAATCTAAACATGGCCTGAATCTAAACATGATCAATGTGTAGGTACAAGATCATTATCGGTTTGGGGAAGGCACTTGTGTATCTTCATGGCGAGCATAGCGGGACCAAATATGTGGTTCATGGTGACATCAAACCAAGCAACATAATGCTGGACGAGGAGCTCAACGCCAAGCTAGGAGACTTCGGGCTTGCTCGCCTCGTTGACCATGGGGCCGCACCACCAACGACGAACATTGCCATGGGAACGCGTGGATACGTGGAACCGGAGTTTATGGAGACCCACAAGAGGTGCAAGGAGTCAGATGTCTACAGCTTTGGCATTGTTCTGCTGGAGATGGTGACGGGCCACGGACCGGTGAGCCAGCCGCTGCGACAGCGGGTGTGGGAGCTGTATGGCCAGGGCAAAATCCTTGAGGCCGCGAGCGCGGCGCTGAGGTCCGAGTCCAATGACCGGCAGATGGAGCGCGTGCTCGTCGTCGGCCTCTGGTGCACGCAGGAGGCACGGAGCCAGCGGCCGCCCATCGAACGAGCCATGGGCGCCTTGGAGCACGCCGCCGCGGATGCGGTGTTACCGCCGGATCTTCCTCTGATGTTGGCGGGTGCGCACATGAGCGAGCCACCAGAACAAAGGCTGCAGATCCATGGCGACCTGGCCCTGGTTTCGTCGCACTACTCCAACACTGTACCGGCGACTGCCACCGCCGGCGAACAGGTTTACGGCGGCAGCAGTAGTGCTGTGACCGCCGCCATGACATCCAGCAGTGTTCATCCTTCGTCGGCTACTCACAGCACCAATTACACCACTTGTACTTTGGGAGCGCCGGGTGCCAGCATGCCGTCACTGTAGGTCCTGATGATGTTTTATTGTTATTTATAATGTATGCATGTACTTTGTCGGTCGTGTATTTTTTTTTCATTGTTGGTGGCCTCTTTAATATACATTTTATCTTGTTTTTTTTTGCTAAATCATCAAATCTGTATTCATTGTATATCTATGACGACCGTGGTACTGTGATGTGCAGATCATTTCACTCGTTTTGTCTAAGCGCAGCAGCCTGGTGCGACTCTATCTTATCTATACTGTAAAGGAGCAAAGATATTGAAAATAATTTTCACTTAAAAAATTCTTACCACCATGATATCTAAATTGTTGATGGCTCAATCTCTTCAAATCTAACGGTTCCTATTAGTCTGCAGTGGGCCCATAGTAAAATCTTACATTTAAGATCTTACGTCTTCCCTTCTGCGGCCATACTCGCCTAGTGTTTTTTTTTCACCGAGCGACTCCTTACCTGCCCGCGTATACCCATGGCGGTTTCTTCCTCCGTGGCATCGCGTTCGTCACCGTGGCACCGCGCTGTCCATCTCCCACCCCCATACCCGCGCGTGCCTCCGCCTCCGCAAAGCCACGGCGCCAACTGCTCCCTCCCCGCGACCCCTCCCGTCGGACGAAGGATGCACTCCGGCATCGCCCCTCCCCTACAACGTCGACGCGGCCGCCGGCCTCTGGGCACGCGACTGCCCTCCTCTTGTGCGTTTCTCTCTTCGAGCGACGCATCCAGCGGAGCCAGGGACGAAACGAGCGTCATGCGGCCTTGAGCACAACCTGGGGCGTGGTGGCGGATCGAGTGACAGGGCAGCAACAACAGTTAGCGCCACCAGGAATCGCAGACCTGCATGCATCTATGACAGCCAGACGCTGACGGCCTTCACGTCATCACTGACTCGTTGTACGTGGTCAGACTGATGGCGTCGCTCGTGGCCAGCCGCGTGATCAAGGCGATGGAGGGCAGGCCGTCATGCAGCAGCGACCATGGGCGGCGCCCTCTTCTTCTCCGTGACATCAAGATCAAGTTCATGGAGACACCGGCGGTGCCGAGCGCAACGCACAGCATGGCAGCGCGGTGGCCGGAGATAGCACGGCGGCATCACTGATGCGCGCATGGTGCAGGCGCGATGGTCGCCCGGTCACATCTCAGATGGCGGCGACCAATCTCATGGCTGCTCATTGAGATACGGTTTGGGGATTCTTCTTAATCATGTTTAAAAAGTATGGACCAATTGATTTAGGCAAGAAAACTCTCCTTAATCATGTTTAAAAATTAATCTAATTCTTATGGGTAAAGCTAGACATCTTTACGCATGAAAAAAAGAACTGAAACATGCATTCTCTCCTGGAAGCCTGCGCGCTACGGCGACCACTACTATTCCCGAATCACACCAAATGGTACTTATTTATGCTTTAAGTTTCAGGCATGATTTATTGATTTTCATTGCATGAACTGTTTGATTGGTTTATTATGAGTGCCACTGCCAATATATAGTTCACTGAAATAAAGTAGAAAGTGTGAAGTATGGTCTCTGTTTCTCACCACTTTCTGAAAATTTAGAACCTTCTATAAACATTTTGTCCTCTGCTACTTTTCTATTGACAGATTTAAACCTTGTGCTCTTGCCTACTATTGCATTGTACTCTTGCATTGTGATCTGGCATATGCTGGATGCAACTAATGTATCAGAAAGTCCATCGATGCACTTGCCATGGATGGCACTCTGCTCCTACAGAGTTTGCGGTTTTATTAGTCCCCTTGTTTTTTTTCTCGAAAAATTTTAGTCCCCTTGTTGGTCATATATTTAATAATTGCAAAGTGTGAAGCCTTATTTCTTCGTATCTATATTTAAAGCATTTTTCCTCACACCCCCGTAATACACGTATTTACCTAGAGAAAAATATTAGGCATATTTTTTTTAGTTTAAACTAGATGAGGCATCACAGTTTTCTCATTTGTACTATTAAATTAACCACCACTGGCTATTGGAAATTTTGAAAAAGTGGTAATCCTAGGAAATAAAATGTACTAGCAAGTCATGTCTCTTTTCTGAATGGCAAGATTGAGTTCACTTGTATTACTGTAAGGTATCCGTTTAACTGTATTGACTATTGTGACTGAGTGAACTAACTACCTCCTCTTTTTGCAGACAAAATAAACTCAAGTTCGTTTCATTTCCATTTTAGCTTCAGTCAATAGTTCATATATGGCCAATCGTTTATTTTAACCCTAAGAATATAAATGATCATTTTGGTGTTGGCTGCAAATTAGATTGCCACACCATCATATCCACCTTGTTGAGAACAGTACATATGTATGTGCTAGAAAGGTAGACTTCATGCATGGTTTTTTTTTTTCTATTCTTTAATGGGAGACCTTTTTTTCATTTTGGAGTATTTGTGATAGCTTGTTTCGTTCAACAAAATTGGGATGCACTATTTTGTTCATGATCATTTGAATCAAGATCAATCTTGTATAAATTCTTTTGTGACCTATCTATTTGCAGGTTTCTCATAGCGCTTTGGTGTTATTTAGTTGTTTTAAAGATCAAATAATGTGGAGCTTATGTTGGGACATTTTTCAAAAAAAAAACATACGGGGCGAGAATCTTCCCCGCAAAAATGTTTCTTCTACATCTCTTGGAAGATAGATTAGAGGATCCTTTGTTAGCAAAGGTTTAACCTGCTTATAAAGTAGTGTTTATATATGGATGCATTGTTATAAAGCAGGCTCAAAAGATGTCACTGAAATGATTATTCATGTAGTATAAATGATGTATGTTCCTTTCGTTGTGACTTATTAATTGATGGTCCTAACTCAATAATCTAAGTAGCAACATTGCTTTTGTTGAGCATAAGTTTTAGCTACAGAAAATAAATATTTTTGTCAAGGTACATGGTGTATCCTATTGTACTATATATGAAAATAAATACCAAATAAGTTTTTGTGACCTCTTGAAATCCCCTCGCCAAAGTTGTCGTCAATCCTATTTATTAGCTATTTGGTTGTTTTTAAAAATAATAAAGATAATTTAATAAAATATTGTCTATTTAATCTCTTGTGATGTATTTTTTTTAGACACATGTGTGTCGCGCGTGCATATTCACTGGTCTTATATAACAAAGAAAACAGTCAATTAGTCATCTTTAGTTTAGCCCATTTAAGTCCACACGAAGGAGGCCTTTTTCGGCCCAGTCCCATCCGGTTGTCCACGAGCGGCTGGCCGAAGTGCCTGGCCCAGCCGTACTGGTAGGCACAGGGTTTTCGGTGCAGAGTTTTCTTAATTCTCTAATTTTTTTTTTTCAATTTGACCAAGATTTTATTCATATCATATACATCCTTGAGGTAAAAGGTGTGCTGTCGCAGGACCCCTCACTTACACTCATACACGTGGTAACTTATAGTCTTATACACAGTTCGTCACGAACTTGAACGGATTTGGGGAAAATTTGAGCACAATTTGGGAAGGGCAGCTGAAGAAAAGAGAAGAACGGGTTACTGAGAGGAGTTGGTATTTCAGATATTCCTTACCATCTCCAGTTCTTACACCGGCCTTTATTCAGCCGACACCGCCGATACAACTGTCTCCCTGGGCCGAGCCCATACACCTACATGGGCCAAGCCCAGTTATCACCAGATTCGCCATAGTTACACTCAAAACACATGGATGCAATACAAGAGATAAATCACATTCAATCTTGCAATATTTGTGAACACCTATTGATTCTGCCAGTAGCATATATCCTTGCATAAAATTAAAACTTCCACTCATTAGTCCTTGTGCGTTCTCACAAATCGAATGAATTCGTCGATATACTTCTCTTGGCACTTCTCGTCTCCAACAACAATCTTTTGCATCTTCTTAGCATTGGCCGCAAGGATGCTCCCACCTCGCGACGCCTTCACACGACTGAACGACTTGTCTTCTCCAAACCTCGGCACCTGAACTCCGATCTGCTTCCCCTCCATCAGCCGCGCGTTTATCCCTTGCTCATCCAGAAACGGCAGCATTATCATCGGCTGCCCAAACAGAAGTGTAAGAGACAAGAATGGGGGAGAATGCTCGATCGTATTCCATGACAGTGTATGAGTACATATACAAGTGCCAGAGCACTAGTGACCGTAGGCTACTAACTACTGACCTGAAGACTCGGATCAGCTGAAGAATCGGTCCAGAACGTGACCATGACCCTATACAACAAACTAACAAGCTAATCCTTATCTATCTATAGTATGCGGAGGAATAGGTCGTTGACACCCCTCTCAGTTGAAGCTTCGGTCGTTCGTATGCATAAACTGTCTCTGAATTCGTTGAACAAAGGTGTAGGTAGCCCTTTTGTCATAATGTCTGCAAACTAGTGCTGAGTCGGGATGTGCAGAACTTTGAACTGGCCAAGGGCATCCTTCTCTCGTACAAAATGGATGTCAAGCTCCACATGCTTCGTTCGTCGATGGTGCACCGGGTTTTCAGATAGGTAAACCGCTGAGACATTGTCACAGTAGATTATCGTGGCCTTGTCGATGCGCACATGAAGTTCACGAAGCAGATTCCTGAGCCAACAGCACTTCGCGGCAGCGTTGGCCACAACCCGGTACTCGGCCTCTGCGCTGGACCGGGATACCGTCGTTTGGTACTTCGATGACCATGACACCAAAGAGTTCCCAAGGAAGACGCAGTAGCCCGAGGTTGAGCGTCGAGTGTCCGGGCATCTAGCCCAGTCAGCGTCGGAGTACACCTTGAGCTCAGTCGACGGTGTCGCAGAGATCCTGATGCTGTGGTGAATTGTGCCGCGGAGATAGCGTAGGATACGCTTGATGAGGTTCCAGTGCACATCATGTGGAGCCTGCATGTGTAAGCACGCCTGGTTCACTGCATACGCAATGTCCGGTCGCATTAGTGTGAGATACTGGATCGCGCCGGTGATGCTGCGGTAGAAGGAGCCGTTCTGCGTAGGTTTTCCATCTACTGCTGATGGCTTGGCCTCCACTGGAGTGGAGGCTGGCTTGCAGTTGGCCATCCCCGCTCACTCGAGGATGTCCTCCGTGTACTGAGATTGGTTGAGGAGGAAGCTGTCATCATCACGACGCACCTGAACACCGAGGAAGAAGTGCAGGGCACCAAGGTCCTTGATGGCAAAGGCCTGGCGTAGTTTGTTGATGACTCGTGCAGCAAGGATGGTGTCGATGCAGTGAGGATAATGTCATCAACGTAGACAAGAAGGTACGCCGCTTGAGTGCCATGGTTGTAGACGAACAGGGAGCTGTCGGAGCCTATGGCAGCGAAGCCCATGCCACGAAGGTGAGCGCTGAGTCGCTGAAACCACGCCCTGGGTGCCTGCTTGAGTCCATAGAGAGACTTGATCAGCAGGCAGACATGATCGGGCCGGGATGAGTCGATGAAGCCGGTGGGTTGGTGACAGTAGACGCGCTTGGCGAGATCGCCGTGCAAGAAGGCATTCTTGACATCTAGTTGATGGACAGGCCATCGGCATGTCGCGGCAAGGTGAAGCACCATCCAGATGGTTGCTGGTTTAACCACTGGCGAGAACGTCTGGTGGAAGTCCACGCCAGGGCGTTGAGAGAATCCACGCACGGCCCACCGCGCCTTGCGTCGCTCCAGTGTGTCATTAGGGTTGAGCTTGTTCTTGAAAAGCCACTTCTCACCGATGACATTCACATGTGGTGGCCAGGGCACAAGTGTCCAGGTACCGTTCGCTTGAAGTGCGTCGAACTCCGCCTGCATGGCTGCGAGCCACTTCGGATCATGGAGAGCAGCCCGAACCGAAGACGGCGGCGGCGTGATGGCGTCCGTCGTGGCCACGTTCATGTACTTGGGGTTAGGCATTCGAATGCCATCCCAGGCACGCGTGATCATTGGGTGTTGACGAGCCAGTGGTGGCGATGGAGCCATGGGTGCCAGTGTCGATGACGATGGCGACGGTGCGGGAGACGGAGGAGGGTTGTTTGACGTGGCAGGATGTTGTCGCGAAGGTGTGGCCATGCGTTCGAGCAGTGGAGGATCGCCTGCTTGTTCTCTGCGTGGAGGCGCTGGCGCACGACGTCACGACGTTCGCGTTCCAGTGGGGATTTGGATCACGTCATCGATGCATGGCTGGCATTGGTGAGCTCCCGTCGTCGTTGTTGTTGCATCCTGTGCAAAGAGAAAACATGTCTCGTTGAAATAGACGTGACGAGAGATTATAACTTGCTTGGTCACTGGATTATAGCATTTGTATCCACGCTGATCGAGTGGGTAGCCGAGGAAAATGCATCGTGCAAAACGTGGTGCGAGCTTATGTGGCGCGCTTGCAGCGGTGTTGGGATAGCAAAGGTAGCCAAAGATGCGGTGGTGGGCGTACTCTGGCGGTGCACCGAATAGGAGCTCGTAGGGCGTGGCGTGTGCACGAGGGTGACATGAGCGGCGATTAAGCAGGTATGTGGACGCTGCGAGCGCATTAGGCCAGAACGTAAGCGGTGCCGAGGCCTGAAACTGAAGTGTGCGTAGAACACGTTCAACACGCCCGTTTTGGTGTGATGTGTATGGACATGTTAGGCATAGAGCAATGCCGTGCATGGCAAAGAATGCACGAGACGCCGAGTTATCAAACTCTTTGCCATTGTCCGTTTGGAGACACATGATGGGAACCTGAAACTGCGTGCGCACAAAAGCATGAAAGGAAATAAGGGTAGGGAGAACATCAGATTTGTGGCACAACGGGAACGTCCAGGTATAATGAGAGTAATCATCTAAAATGACAAGATAGTATTGATAATCAGAATGGCTTAAAATTGGGGATGTCCAGACATCACAATGCAAAAGTTGGAATGGAAAAGCAGAAACATTATTAAGCACTAAATGGCGGGCGTACATGTTTGCCTAAGCGACACGCATGGCAAGTGTGATGGCTGGATTTGGTGCAGGAAAAGCCAATGGAACGGGACAGACGCTGGAGCGTATCCTGACTGGGGTGACCAAGACGCGCATGCCAGATCGTGCTGTCGGTGGAGGTGAGGAGAGCTGTTGCAGGGCGCGCCGGAGTTGCTGCAGATGGTGCCGAGGAACCCTGGATGGGATAGAGATCTCCTGAGGAATCACATCGGAGGAGCGCCATCTTGGTATGGAGATCCTTAATGGAAAAACCCTAGGGATCAAATTCAACAGATACTGAATTATCACGGGTTAGAGCGCGCACTGAAATCAGATTCTTGACAATTTGAGGAGCAATTAAAATATTGTGAAGTTGCAAAGGAAAAGAGGAAGGAGTAGGGATGGAAGCATGGCCAATACAATGTGTGGGAAGATACTGGCCATTGCCGACAATAATATGACGATGAACATGAGTGGAGGGGGCAGAACTGAGGATACCGGAGTTCGATGCCATGTGAGCCGTGGCACCCGTGTCGAGGAACCAGTCACCGCCGCCGCCACTATTGTTGCTGATGGACATGCCGTTCAGGGCGGAGTAGAGCCCGGCCGGCAGTTGGCCCTGAGTGGTAGCGTGGAAGGCGGGATCCTGAGACGGCGGTGGTGCGGAGAGATGCGGCCATGGCTTGTGGAGGGTGGACGCCGGGCCGGGAGCCAAGAACGCTGGGCTGCCAGGCGTTCATGGGCCATGCCTGCACAACGCCCTGCCATGGGTTGTAGGCCGTACTCCACGGCGGTGGCGGCGCGCCTGCTGCGGTGTGGGCTGAGCACCTGAGGAAGCACCCTAGCAGCCGGAGGTGTTCTGACGGTTGCGGCCATCCGACCCCTTGTGCTTCTTGCGACGATCATTGGCACCAGTGGTGGGTCACTGTGGTGGAGACGGGGATGGCGCGGCGGTCTTGGTCGCAGGTGAAGTGGTGGCGGCCGCCATGAGCGCCGTCTGCGCCTCCATGTGCTAGGAGTGGCTCATGCGATGTTCCTCCTGCAGCAAATAGGATTTGGTGTAGAGGAATGTGGGCGGGGGAGACATGGTGGAGAGGACTGCAATGGCCTAATTGAACTTGTTGTTCAGGCCACGCAGAGTGTTGATGACGAGCGTCGGGTCGGAGACGGCGGCGTCGCAGTCATAGAGGGTGTCGGCGAGGCGCTTGAGGCGGCCGCAGTACTCGCTGATGTTCATATCGCTCTGGAACAGGCTATGGAACTCCTGCTGAGCGTAGGCACCGTGTTGCAGGCTGTTGTCGAGGAACTGGCTCTTGATCGCCGTCCACGCGGAGTAGGCAGTGGCGCGCGGCCGATTGACGTCGTTCCAGATTTCCTTGGAGACGGTGGAGTAGAGCCAGGAGACAATGCAGGAGTCTACCTGGAGCCACTCTGGGTCATCGATCATGGCAGCGGCGTCGACGGTGCCGTCGATGTGGTTGACGAGGCCGAATTTCTGGAACGTGAGTTCGAAGAAATTGTGCCACTGCCGGAAGTTGAGAGGACGACGGGAACGTGGTTGCGGATGTTGAGCAGCACAAGCGTTGAGGCAGCTGGGGGAGCAGGGTCTGCTGGTCCGACGAACGGGTTGAACGAGGAGGAACCCGACGGACTCGCCATGGCAGGAGCAGTGAGAGAGTTGGAGCTGCGGAAGTGGTGTTGGATCAGAGGTAGACTGATACCATGTAAGAGACAAGAATGGGAGAGAATACTCGATCGTATTCCATGACAGTGTATGAGTACATATACAAGTGCCAGAGGTGACCGTAGGCTACTAACGGCTAACCTGAAGACTCGGATCTGCTAAAGAACGGTCCAGAACGTGACCGTGACCCTATACAACAAACTAACCAGCTGATCTTTATCTATCTATAGTATGCGGAGGAATAGGTCGTTGACGAGAAACCCCGCCACGACGGAGCTCCACCCACAGTGCGTGAGGAACGCGCCAACGGCTTGGTGAGCTAGCACGTCGAGTTGGGGAACCCAGCCCATGGCGACGAGCCCGCGGCCGCGGGTTCGCTCCACGAACCCCGGAGGCAGGATGTCGTCGGCCTCGGAGACGCCGGTAGGCCTCTTGAGAGCCCACAGAAATGGCGCCCCGGCGAGCTCCAGGCCAAGCGCAAGCTCGTGCAGCTGGTCGACGGTGCCGTGGGGCTCTCTTCCGAGAGCGACGAAAACGACGGACTTTGGCGTCTGGCTGTCGAGCCAGCGTAGCGCCGCCGTCTCGCCGCCGTCTTCTCTGTGGCCGCCGGCGCCTTCGGCTGGGTGAGATGGCGGCTGTAGGCTGAGAGGGAGCACCGGCTTGCCGAAGATGACTGACCGGAGGGGCATAGGTTCCGGCTCCAGCTCGACGCAGCTGCCGCAAGCAACGAGCTTGCATTTCTCCAAGGTTAATACAACTCGTTGGGGTATTGACGGTGGCGTGGTGGCATCTGCCAGAGGCAGGGACACACGCGGCACACCGTACTGTGCTAACGTCGTCGCTGAATAGGTGAGGCACAGTACGCAGGGCACCTTGTGCTCTGCAGCGGCGGCAGCCCAGTCATGGAAGCTGTCGACCATGAGCAAGTCCACCTTGCTGTCGCCGGCAGCGCAAGCAGCGAGGAGAAGGGCTTGGCGTGGCGAGGCCGTCGAAGGCCTTGTAGAACAGGTCCAGCTTTCCGGGGGGAACGTCACTGGTGGCCTCGGTGCCGTCGGGGAGGCCATCCAAGCGTGGGAATGGCAGGGCCACGAAGTCGATGATGAGCCCGGGCGCGACTGGGCGGAGCCGGCTGATGTTGCGCGGGGTGGAGACGAAGGAGATGCGGTGGCTGCGCGTGGCGAGGCGCTCGGCGAGCTCCAGGTACGGGAGCATGTAGCCGAACGCCAGCCACGGGAAGATGACGATGTGCAACGGCGGCGGCGAGGCGTCGTCCATGTGGGCGTTGTCTGCGGCGGCGGAGGGGGGCGTCTGGTATGGTGGTGGAACTGAAGAGAACGTAAGGGGATGATGTACGTTCTTGTACTGCCCTTAGCTCTTATAAGATGCTTTTCTGTCGACTGCATAGTAGTGGGCACCTCCCGTGTGCAGGCGAACCGTGCGAGCAGCAATAAGGGGCCGTTTGGTATGGATTCTAAGGCGGCTCTTGGAGCTGTTTTTCGGCTCTCAATACCAAACGCCTGTTTGTGCAGGTGCTCCTCGCGAGGATCCCCCGGAAACGCGCTCTCACATGCTAGTTGCGTTGGATGGAACCGAAAAATCGAGCTTCTCCTAGCTCCGGTCTGCCACAGGTGGTCCCCAGCGTGTGGAGGCCGAGTCTGCGCCCGACGTCGAGGAGGCGCATGCGGGGAGGGCTACCGGGCGCACGGCCGCGCGGGCAGTCGCCGGGGTGGGGTCCGAGCATGGCTCACCGGAGCTCGGAGCGTGCGGTCACCGGTCGCAGGGTCGCCGGTGCGGTCGCTGGGCGCGGGGTCGCCGGTGTGGTCGCTAGGCGTGGGGTTACTGGGTGCGGTCGCTAGGCGCGGGGTTGCGCGGGGCCGCTGGGCGCCGGAGCACCGGACCGCCGGATCTCCGAGTTCACGTCTGTTTGTGCGGGAGACCAGAGGTTGAGGAAAGGATGAGGAGATAGAAAAGAATGAAGGGGAGGGGAGGAGAATAGGTCACGGACTCACAGTGGGCTGCTTAGCCGATAATAAGGTAAGAAAAAAGAAAAGAAAAGGAAAGGAAAGAAAAAAAGAGAAAAAAAATGAAAAAAATAAAGGTATTATAAACTTTTTACTCTTTTGTCTATCCGCGGAAGCTGTTTTATCAAACGGTCTACAAAAACAGCTTCAGCTCTCTAAGAGAATCTGCTCCTTTATAAGAGCCGGAAGCGGAGATGTTTTTGAAGAGCCAGACCAACGGACCCTAAAACGAACACAACTAAAGTTCGATAGCTGTAGTGCGCACATGATTTGTGGGCCCACATGAAACAATAAAAAATGTATTTGTGAGCAGGTGGCCTAGATGAGCATGTGTTGGGCTCGGTTTTCTGTGAACGTAGCGGCCGTATCGAATATTTTAATCGCCTCGGTTCGCATTCTCGGCAAAGTTCACTTTTCAGCTTTGATAGCCTCGGTTCGACACCTCCAGTGTCTCGGTTCGTTTGCCACAGCCCTCGGTTCGATTCCACCTGAACACTGGAGGTGCTCTAATAATCTCGTATGAGTGATGCACTCATGATTGGGCTTATTGTTTCACAAGCCGAATGGACAGAACTCTTTTCAGCGAGGTCAATCATGATGAAACTGGGCCGGCCCATAGAGCTTTGTGTGCTGCTGGGCTGTATTACTAAAAGTTGGTCCATGGTTAACTTTTTGGTCCATGTCCGGGTCCAGCACTGCAGGCTAATGTGAGAGTCGTGTGACTGATTTCTGAAAGACCTTACTAAATTTGGAACTGTGGAGTGTCCCACTCCTAGTGTAATGTTAAATACATTGGTAAAAAGTAATATATGTCTTGTGTGCTACCATATGATTCATCTTGCACAATTAGCTGCTAGGTATTGCCGGAGCTAATTCTTCCAACAAATAGCGTATAATATGTATACGAAAAACTATTTGAAATGAAAAAGAATTGAATGGAAAAGAAACCATAAAATAAAATAAAAGAAAAAGAAAAAGGGACCTTTAGTGTCGGTGGTAACACCAATCAGGACTAAAGGTGCCCGCCCCTGCACTCGGGCGACCAATTGGGACTAAAGGCCCCGCTTCAGTACCAGTTCCCTGAGCCAGTACTAAAGGACATGACTTTAGTCCCGGATTTGCAGTCCCAATTTGTAAACCGCGACTAAAGCGTTTTCTCAACGGGGACTGCAGGTCGATTCTACACTAATGTTCTTCACCCAAGAAACCCACAAACGCCTCCTAGGAAGACCCATCAAGGACATGCACGACAAGGATGCCCTATGATGAGCAAGGCCACTTAGAACGCTGTCAAATCTCGTTAATAGACGTGCTGGACAACAAGGGGTTCGAAAAGCTAGGGTTTAGAGGTAAAAAGTATGGTAGACATGTGTTTTTGACGAATGGATGGATAGATTTCTCAATCGGTCGTGATTTTCTCATGCAAATAGAGGGGTGGTCTCATTTCAGTTGGAAACTTGCACACATAATTTGTAAGTTTCCCACAAGGTCAAGGAGTTTCCAACAAGAAAATCACGATTTGGGCTCGGACTGAGAAAACCAGCCTATAGCCGGTTTTTACGGGTCTTGGATAAAAACTTTCTTGAAGCCATAATTTCTTCATCTGGACTCGAATTTGGACATTATATGCATGTTTTTTTATTAACTCGACGGAAGGAATGCAATGGTGAACTCTATTCAATTGGGAGAACTAAAAAAAAGACTAGTCTGGACGATTTTGGAAATTGGATGTATTAGCCCCTTAAATCATGTTTACTTCATGATTTATATATGTTTTTCAATCGTCTCGAAGAGAGGAACACAATAGTGGAGTCCGTTATACATTTCGACACAATACATGTTTCTGCTGGAAATTCTTATATCATCCCCGTTCAATATTTATTTGCATGTGATTTTCTTGTTTTATCTTTAACTCCCCGGTAATATTTTGGCAGCCAAGAGAGAGATAGATAATTAAATAACAGTCGTGCTAGACTGGCCGAAATAAACATTTGTATCTTCCATGCTAGTGCGCAGTATTTTATGTATGACATGCAATTTGATTTCGTCCCCGACACGGCTTCCCAGCAGACAAGGAGTATCATTGCATTTCTTTTCCTCGTAAAGACTTCGCAGTGGACAAGAAGTACTGGAGTGTCATTGCATTTTTTTTTCCTTGCAAGGTCTTCGCCATGGATTTGCAGCACACGTGACGCCGGCGCTTGTGCGCATCTAAATCTGGGGAACTATATATGGACGACTGCGAGAGCCCACTGGCCAGAACACAAGTGTCTCGTCCATTTTATTGGACTATTTTCTTGGCAAAAAGGAGTGCCTATTATTAGGGAGCAACCCATGCTCGGAGCAGAGCAAGGAGCTGCTGCCGAGCTCGATAGCTTGGTATAGGTGGGCAGCTAGGAGGAAGCTTGAGGTTAGAAGAATCGATAGATGCCATACTATAGCTAGCATTTGACAAGTTCAGAAAGGTTTCTCCATCTTAATTGATTTGCTCTTGGATTTAGCTAGATCTGTTCTCAATTGTGTGCCAGGACTTCGGAGGAGATATACATGGCCGATCCGGTGGCTACCGTGGAGAAGCTCGTCAAAATCGGGCTCAAGATCAAGGACGCCGTGGACACGGTTCGTTACAATGAAGAGGAGTGTGCCAGGAGATCAAGAAGCGCGTGCTCAGATTTAGCGCTATCCTGTCACAGCTGCAGCAGACGGGGATGATGAACGACAGCCCTGCGATGAGCGGCGCCCTGGAGGATTTGGAGGAAAGCCTCCAGCATGCCCTTGAGCTCGTGACGGCCTGCCAGGATACGAGCACCGTCCAGCGTCTCTTCACGGCGGGGGACCTCTCGAAGCAGCTGCGCCGGGTAAAGGAAGACATCTTGAACAAAGTGATGCTGGCGTCCTTCGCCATCAACACCCACACAACCATAGTATTGCTTACTATCCAGGCTGGTGGTCGTCCTCATCCTCCACCCCGGCAGCCAGAGGTACCATTGTTTTTCTACCCTGACAAGAAATTGTACCAAAGGATATGGTATTCTACTGTGTCCGATCTAGTTGTGAAACAATTTCATTACTATATTTTGCAATTTCAGGACGCAGCAGTGGAGATATCACGTAGTCAATCAATTGATGATGCTAGGTCAGATATCAGCATAAGTCACTTTGGCTTTGTCCCATGTCAATTACTTGAGCTGTTTTCTTACTAACAATAAAATAATAAACGTTCTTTTTCTGGGTGCCGTTGGCAGATCTGAATTGAATGACGTGGAAACCAACGTATTAGAAGGAAGTGAGGCTTCCGTAGCTCCCTTATTAGATGGTAAGATGATATCATGTGGTGGGTTCTTTATTGCAGCATACAGTAGTGCTCACGAACACGACCATAGTTATTAGGACAGAACCGACGTTCTCATAAAAAAAATCAGAACCAAAAGCTCCACTGTTTTTATATACTTAAAATATTTGTCGTGCAATCCAACAACTAGAAAAAACGATTCACCTAGGCAGTGTTTAGGGGAAAAACCAAAATAGTGTATAAGTAGGGAAATCAGAGCAAAAATGAGTAAGAGTCAGGTTCAACACTCAAGAGTCAAGACCCAAGGTATATGTAAAAGCACACAGACTACCACCACATTGTAGCAGTGTTTGGTTTGGTTTCTGCAAAGTTCTTTTGCTGCCATCTGCCAAAAAGAAGAAAGCCAGTCGAACTAGTGGAATAAGAAGCAGCTACTTTGGTGTAGTACATTTTTCACATAACCTTTTCACAGTGTGGCAGTGTTTCGTTTGGTTTCTAAATGAATGCAAATATAGAGGCGTACACAGCTGTTTAATTTAAAGGGAGATAGATAGAGAGAATATGTTTTATAGTTGTTTTTACCAAACAGCGAATACCATTTCCACAGCTCACAGCTTTTCTACGGTTACAGTTGAACCAAACAGACTCTATGTTTTGGGACTACGGGCTGCTTTAGTTTCAGAAAATTTTGCAAAATTTTTCAAGATTCACCATCATATCGAATCTTTGACACATGTATGAAGCATTAAATATAGATAAAAATAAAAATAATTACACAGTTTAGCCGTAATTCACGAGACGAATCTTTTAAGCCTAATTAGTCCATGATTAGACACTAATTGCTAAATAACAACGAAAAGTGCAACAGTAGCATTTTGTAAAAATTTTCGCCATCTAAACACAGCCGTACGTTGAGTAAGGAATCTTTGTTTTATGAAGCGTGTTTTAGACCAGTCAAACCTTGTATTGATTGCTTCGCCAGTTCAATACCCCATACAGTAATGATAACTATGCACACGGTTACTTGTGATTGTGCTTTATGTTTTTGGTGTGGTAGTGGGATTTGAGGACTACTTTCACAACACTACTGTTTGCTTGGCTTATCTGGCTGGTTGAAAGTACTGTTTGCTGGTTTTTTTAAGAGAAAAACACTGTTGGCTGGCTGGCCGATTTGGCCAATATGTCGGATCTTTTAACTCCCATCTTGCTGTTTTTTAGTATTGGTATTTATTGCATAGCCAGCAGTAATGCGAGTACTCCTAATACAACACTGCCACCATTGCAAAATGTACTTCTATTGTCCTATATCAAACCATCTTTTGAATTTGATTAAATTTGTATAAAAATTATAAACATTAATAATACCAAATAGGTATTTAACTTTACATTAATCTTTGTTGTCATAAATGTTACTTTTTATATACCAATTTAGTTAACATAAGTTTTTTTGACAACATAGCTAAGATAAGTTGGTTTGACTTAGAACAAAGCTAGAAGTGCACTTCTCTTAGGAAAGAGCCAAAGAGGGAGTACTTCATCATTGAGAGTTCTGTTCCTTTCACTTTTTTATCTAAATCTTTGGCAATTATCTTGTGGGCATATGAACAACTTTAAATTAATAAAATTTCAGTTAAACGTAGTTTAATTGGTCTCCAACCAAGTCATTATGAAAAGTTTTCAATTTAATTAATATTGCTCTCCTCGCAAAAAATATATATTAATATTTTCCTCCATGTATTATATGTACCTATATTTGGTTTTGAGTACATGATTTATCCATACAACTACTATGATATAGTTTCTAATTTTGTGCCCAAATGGATCGAATACCAGTCTCTTTGCTTGTAATTTTAAATTCTACCATAAAATTTCTTTGTTAGTTTGGGTCTTCAATAATTTAAAGATGGCTTAGACAAATTAGGGCCCCCCATTTTTTCTAACTTTTTCTTCCAGTGCACACAGGAACCCACTGAACAATAAGCCTAACAACTGTTGGTGAATCCTATGATTCAAGATTTTCTTAGGTTGTGTTTGGTTTAGGGACGAAGCGGGATGGTCATAATCGTGTCTTTTTTTTTGCTTCGTGGAACTAAGAGGAATTGGATGGATGCCATGTTTCTTTTGACAAAGTTAGAATCTCTTATTGGTGGCCCCACATACCATCGATGACCCCTCCTGTTATCCTCCAAGTGGCTCCATCATGGAGCATAGGACCAGGCCTGGACTAGTGGGGCTGCAGGCTCAGAGCAAACCAGTGCTGGTGGATTGCGGAGCTAGCTAACGGGCATGGCTGCCAGAGCTCGATTCACCCATGCTGGTGATCCATTTGGCCACTGCCAAAGGGTGATGCGGGGAGCTCTGACCAAACATGAAGGAGGAAGAAGAGGGAGGACACACAGATTGAGATCGATGACATCGAAAGGGGACGAGTTGGTACATTAGTTTCCAAGGAAACCAGAAGGGATACCATCTTATTTGAGTATGCCCTCCAATGCAAAGTTCCCACCTGTCATGGAACCAAATAAAAGAACAAATCTCACTTTATCTATGTCTTGACCCCCAACCAAACACACCCTTATACATTCATTGATATAATATTTTAATATAACTCTCAAATATTACAGTTTTTGTTTCTTCAATAGTCATAGCAATGGATGTCCCGATTAATCATTGAGAGGGCTAGCTATTCATATACAATGTGACTATTTTTTCGGAGGGCTATATCGATGTTTTCCACTATGTTTCAAAAATAAGAAACTACATAGCTCACTTTTTTGCGAATCATATATATAACGCAGATTGTCATAAATATCCGCTGCAAATTTCATATTTGTATGGACAAGATACTAAACTACGTGTTATGTTATTTGCATATCAGCCATAAAAGAGTTCAGGTGGTCTGAGTTGAAGACCGCTACAAACGGCTTTTCAAAAGGCAACATGATTGGCCAAGGTGGTACTTTTGAGGTTTACAAGGTACTTCAGGCTCATAAGCTTGTTTTGAATAATTTAGATAGTGATGAACTGAAAGTAAAAACTACTACCAAACGCATTTTCAGCGGCAGGTATTTTTTAGGATTTGAACCCGTAACTTTTAACTCACTCAACATCTGTCTACCACTATACTCCACATTCATTTGTGAGTATATATATACAGAATGCTACCTTTTTTATGAACATTTCATAATTTTTATATTGAATAGTTTGGTCAATAAACGATGTCAAAGGAAAAAAGTTTGAACTACAAAATGTTAAAGTTTGCAAAGCACTCCAACTTTGGTATAGAATGTCTCTCCATCCAAGATAGTTCAAATTTTAAAATTTTGAATCTCAAACTATGAGAAATTAAAATAAATATTTGAGACCGAACGGACTGCCTAAGGGGGTTGAAATAGGTAATTTAAAACTAATTGGCTAACTAAAACCAACTTATCAAAACATATGCAAGAAATGTATCTAAATGTACAACTAAGATTTTGATAAGTGTTTGCTATCTTTCCATAAAAGAGTTTTGCACCCTAGGTTCTAATCCTATCAACTAACCTAGTAAGCTAGACTAGGAAGGTAAAGCACACAAACAAAGGAGTGCAAGTAACACGGAAGCTTAAATGAGAAAGAGAACACAAACTCCTAGTGGTGATATTTTTTTTCCAACATATCGAGAAGCTCGCACTTCCCCCTAATCCTTGTCAGAGCCCATCACAAGGATTCACTCGCAAGGGCCAAGTCTCCCATTGGATAACTCTATGGGTAGCCCATGATCCTTTCCCATGCGCAAATGGGTCTTTGTGTCATCTTCTCGAGAACCGCTTCCTGCTATCTACACTACCGAGCTTCTAACTCAAACACTACGGTCCTCATTCCCTCTGGTAGACGATATGCAGCCACACCACAAACACGGTTGATTTGATCTTTTACAATTACAAGCCCCTAGTCGAAAACAATGGTGCTTGCAAGTACTACAATGGCAAGAGGTATGAAAACCACACTAAGCACTAAGCCTAGAGCAAGTGCCAAATGCGCCTAAATTTCCATACGCACTTTTGGTGGCTGGAACAACTAGAGATGAACATCAACTTACTAGCAAAAATTTTCATCTTCAACGACACTCAAATGGCCGGTTGGGGGTATATATCCCCAACATAAAAAACTAGTTGTTGGCGGTAAACTGCACATGCGCAGTGCAGCACCACAGAGGTCTGGTGCTACCGCTAGAGAATTTTGGTGAAGCAATATAGCAATATAGACTAGCTGTTGGAATTTGACTTTTGTTACTTGGAAACTCTGGTGGTTCTTCCAGTGTGTCACTAGAGGGGTCATTGCATTGTCCTGCCCTTCATTTCTTCTCTAGATAACACCTTAACATTCAGTGCTCTCTTAGTGCCTTGCATCAGAGAGTTCAAGTGCTCCCTATCTCATCCACCTTCCCTGCACAGACTCCTCTGGGCTGAAGCTCCGGTGCCCCAGCTCAAGTGCCCTTCGAAGGGTTCCGATGCACAGATTGCAGCTATGCCTCAAACTTCTCTTCATGCTAAATTCCAGCGGTCCACTTTAGGACACCACTGGAGCTTTTCGGTGCCTAAGTCAAGTGAGCAATGAGATCTGTTGTTCGCGTCTTCTTGTTTGAGCTTCATCTCCTTGATGTCTTGGACTTCTTGCTTGTCTTCTATGGTCTTCAATACAGCCCCATGTCCCTATTTGAGTTGTTGATCAATTGATTTTGATGTAGCCTTTGTTCAAGTTAGTGTTGTTAAAGTACAGGGGCCTACTAGTATCCATCCAACCCACTCTAAATATAGTGAGCGGCCCCAGGATCTCCTGCTTTGCCATGCATAGCCACGCCTTCTCTGACATCCCTAGCTGCCAGTGCTTCACCAAGCCACTAGTGACGCACGTCTACACTCGCCAGGATTGCATCGCCTCTACTTGGTGTGACCCTGTACTTGCCGTGGGAAATGCGACTGTGGATGCTCTCTTGGTGGAACACTAGCCTAGCGCGTAGCTTGAAAGAGATCGCGCGCGGCTGGCGGGCAGGGTAGGAGCAGGAGAGGTGCTCAACACTCCTGCACATGAAGCAGTGCATGGGATCCCAGTAGTTTGCAATGAGATGGTCGAAGGCGAGGCACCTATGAAGCAGCGACCAATGAGTAACTTAAAGAAGGCCTTGCAACCTGCTTCCAGCGCATGCCTGTGCTGTGGCATGGGGGCAGTGGCAACTCGAAATGGGAGGCACTACCTCTCCATCAGCGGCGTCCAATCTTCACATTTCACTATTATGGTGAAACAGGGGCACTCTCTGCATTGCCTAAACTCCCTATGGCTCACCCATCCCCTAGTCTACCCGCTGCCACCCCTGCTTTCCAGCTGGAGGGCATAGAAGGCTATACAAGGATGGATTTAAGGTGGGCCAATGCCTCTGCATCTCCACATGCAGGGGCAGCAAGCACCGAAGCAAGTGATGGGGGATCGAGGTCTCGGTAGGGGTCCTAGCAGGGGATCCACCGGATCTTGGAGCCGGAGGTGCCCTGGAGGTGGGCGCAGCACACCCTACTGCCAGCCCTGCCAGTGTCGCTTCGCCCAAGGTGTCAGAGGCGGTGGGAGAGGAAGCTTCGAAGTCATCGTCATCATCCCAACCGATGAGCTCCACCTCTTCCTCTTCTTCTTCAGACGTCAGCTCTAGCGGGTGCTGGTCGGGAAGGGAAACCGAGGATAGGGTGACGGATGGCTTGGGGATGGATGCCAGCGCTAGGAGGGTCACTGGCATCGATGGAGGTGGGGCGCTCTCTCACTAGGATGCTAAGTCTCCATCATGCTCGGAACAAGGACATAGCTATGGATTGGGGGGTTCTCCATTGATGTCGCCTCGTGGTGGTGTGGATTGACCTCAAAGCTGCCATGGGAAGGTAATTTGCACCTAGGCTCGTGATATGTGGGGTGGGTGGGGCGGCAGCGGCGCCAAGGCTGGGGAAGTGTGGGGCTCAGGGAGGGCCATGGCTCGTGCCGCAACAGATTAAATACTGTTAGCCCATCAACCCGTGCTCTCGCATGGGCTAGAATTTTAGTAGAAATAAGTATTAGGTACTATTTAATAATTCCTTCATTGCAAATTATAAGACATTTTGGCTTTTTCTAGATATAATGTTTTTACAGTGTATATAGATAGTACATCTACGTGTATACCAAAAGCTATGTATTTAGAAGCTCAAAACGTCTTATAATTTGGAAGGGGGAGTACATCGATCTGACTAATAAAGAATAACTTATATTAAATTGTATATTTTCTCTTATTTTCTAGTTATCACAACTTATTAATTACTATTTTTAAAAGAACTAATTTTATATATTTTTATCCATATTCATATTTTTTCTTTGCATGACACCTCTATATTTTTAAATATGCAATTGCTTTGAAACCTTACTATTATCATGGTGGTTCTTGTTGCATTATGTATCTTATGAAGTTGTGAATCTAAATTTTGTTTTTTCAAATTTTATTCTTATCGATTGCTATGGATTTTTTCTTCTCTTAAGTTAAGTTGAAACTCTTGTGCTTATTGTATATTTCGTTAACTCTCCTTTTTTGCACTTTTTAGAATAACATTTTAGGTCATATAGTATGTTCTTAGTTACTATAATAGCATGAGCTATTATTTGAAACATGCATCATACCGCTTAAGATAAGTCACAATGCTTGAAGTGAGATCTCGGACAAGTGTACCAGTGCAAATCGCAAGAGAATTTTAATACTTAAATCTTATAGTGATCGACTTTTTACTCTAAAGTATTCTTAAAGGCCCAAAAAATATAAGCATCGGTGGTCTCCCACACTTCTCGATTGAATTTTACTATCAAGGAATTATATTTGCAGTTATGGTTATACTATCAATATAGACATATCAAATATTTTAGTTAAAATACATAAATATATGTAAAGTAACAATCTATATAAGTTATATGTTATGGTTACATACTAATATGGTTTTATAATTTGTTAGCATCATTAGTATATGAGTTATTGAGAAAATATTTCTTACGTGATAAAATATAACATATGTATTTTCTTGCTCATGCATGTTGGCACTGCACATATATTTACTTAATTAAGTCTTACTATATTAATATTGATAGAGGTGGGGTAATATAGAAACATATACATGCTCTATTCGTTATCTAAACAATTTTTTCTAGAGATCTTGATAATTTAGATGTAGATTTGAGGGGGTATTTAATTTTTCTAATAATGAGATGAAAATTGAGTTATGTAAATTATCGACCATAATAAGAGGATCTCCGTACTTAAGTGCAAGTTTAGCTCTACTTTAGATCATATTTCTTAACGATACATGTGGGTAATATTAATTAGAATCAATGGTTAGTTTGTATTGTTTTACACAATAGGAGAAATAGATAATTTTTAGAAAATAGAATAAAGCCAATAGCTATTATTATTATTATTATTATCAATGGTGATTTGGGTATACCTATTTGATGGTAAGTCTTATGAGGATTAACATCCAGGCTCTAGCGTAGACCTCTAGTTAGAATTTCTGGTACTTTTTCTAGTATGATATGTATTTAGTTGAAACCTAGTGTTAAATTTATAGTTTATCTTTTAACTTTTAATAAAGCTGTTGCAGTTTTTTCACGTATTAATTAGATATTGTAGTATTCTTTATCCTTTATTCAAAAATTGTTTTTTATTAAAAATAGTCTATGTCCTAGTATTATTGTTTTCTACATAAGTTGAAACTTGACTTGCATCCTGACACTAAACATACTGAATTTGTTACATCATAGCATTTATGTGTGCAATATTTACATACACTAGAGTGCATAAAATAAAATGAATAATATTGATATGAAATAATATTACATTAAATTGTATAAATTTATTTAATAATAACTTATAAAATTTATTGTCATAAAGTATTAATATAAAGTGCTACTGCTTGGTTTGTTAAATGAACAATTTTCAATGTTTCATAAGTTGTTAAAATGAATATTTATCCTAATATATGCATGTTTATTTGATATATATGGTGGAACATAGCATTATAGTTACTTTATTTAATGATTATAGAAGTCTATACTTAATTAGATATATATCGTACATTGTGGTATTGATTTATTTTTTTACTAATGTATATATACTATTTATGTGTAAACTTTAGATATTTTTTGTTTATTTTTTGTTGTGGCTAAGGTACATGCAAATATCAAGGTAATACCTTATATTATGTTTCACAACGACATATATGGATAAGTTAAATTCAAACTTAGCATATTACTTTGCATTATCATTCATAATGTTAAAGGTGGATAATTTATAAAATCATTAGGAGATATTTTAAATTATCTTTCATATGGTAGATGTGGGTAATTCAGATACAAAGTTAGAGGATTATTTTAAATTATTTTTCATAATGACAAAGCTAGGTAATTTAGACACAATGTTAGGAGGTTACTTTAAATTATGTTTCATAATGGGTAAGGTGAGTAATTTACATTCAAATTTAGGGGTTATTTGAATTATTTTTTATAATAGTAGATGTGGGTAATTTACAAACTTAGAGGGTTACTTTATGCATTTTTTATAATAGTAGTGGTGGGTAATTTTTTAATAAATTACAATAGATTCAATGGCTAATATCGGTGATGATGATTAGAGTCTATCAAATCGAAGGCCGTAAGTTTCTGATTATTGTAAGAATTCTAGGATTTATCTTTTTTTTTTCTAGTGCGGCTAGTGAGACTTAACGTGTTGCCTCCATTGGGGCCTCTATTAGTAATAGTAAGATAGTTTTGGTTTCTCATATGATCATCTCGGTACATCTAATCAATGTTTGCACACATGAAGATTAACAGACAGGCTGCTGGCACACAGATAGCTTGTGCGTGTCACAAGTGTAACAATAGCGGATGTTCTGGACCATTAGCATGCAAGATTGGTACATCGGTGATGGTATTTTAATATGAAAAAAGGTTGAGAAACCGTAGATATATTATAAAAAATGTGAAACGTGATACACATATAAAATCTTTGACATGTAACGAAATTTATGGCCCTCGTCAGCATTTCTGATTCTTGAGGAAAGATTGTGCCTTCTTTGAGATCTGCTTTTGAAAATATTGTAGGATTGAATGTTTTTAACAGTACCACCACTTGAGGTGCACTTTTCATCTATATAATATAATCAGACTGCGCCATTAACTTGTAGGACCAAAACCCAGATGATGTTATTGATGAAAAAGTCCTAGTGAAATGGTGGTATAAATGATATTTGCCTTCTAAGAGTTCTAGCGCAGACTCAGTTGTGTAACACATTTTTATTTTACAGGGTGTATTAGAAGATGGAAGCATTGTCGCCGTCAAGAAAAGTATACCTAATTATTTAATGTTGGCACAGGATTGTTATGACAAACTTCTTGCTGCTTCAAAGCTTCAAAACAAAAATATGGTGAAATTTGTCGGATATAGCCATGAAGTCATGTCTACCTCTGTGGTGCAATTGTTCAAACGCAAAAAGGACCGAGCTAAAGAAAGTGGATTTATTTGGGTCGAAGAATATGTGCCGAATGGAAGCTTACACGAGATCATACATGGCAAGTTTCAACTTAGAAATATTGAACATATTTCACTCCCCGGCTAACTTCTATCTTAATAATTATCACTGTTGAACAGAATTGAGCTAATAATTGCTTACTGTACTATCGTTTGTAAAATTTGACAGGGTGCGGAAACATCCAACTTGATTGGTCTTCCCTCTTTGGGATAATTGTGGGGGTGGCCCAGGGCGTACAGTACCTACATGAACAGCGTGTTGTCCATATGGATGTGAAACCATCGAACATCCTCTTGGATTCCAATATGAATGCTATCATTTCTGATTTCGCTATATCTGTAGCGTTAGACAATAATGACGAGATGACACTGGATCTCGTAGTAGGCACAATGTAAGACATCATACTCCACACATGTTTCAACTGGAGTGTGTACATGGCATTCATGAATGTTTTTCTTATATCCTTCATTCTCCATTCATGAGGTATTACTTTTATTAATCACTGAGGGGACATATGCCTCCATAATATATGGTACAGAGTATCTTGTCAGTGAAGAACGATGTATTCGCTTTTGGCACCACCCTCCTTCTGACTGTTGGCAGCATCCGGAGGTGTCCGGAATCACCTAGGGATGAACTACGACAGCACAGATATGGTCGATGCACTACTGGAAAACTGTACTTTGCCGAGTGCCTGAGGCAATGCCGAGTGCAAAATTTCGGGTCACTCGGCAAAGCCATATTTTGCCGAGTGCCGCACTCGGCAAAGCCTGGCACTCGGCAAAATTTCCACTCGGCAAATGGTGGTCGGTCCATGACGGCGGCCACCTGCCATCAGATTTTGCTGACTGCCTAACGACTGGCACTCGGTAATTTTTTTTTATTTTTAAAAACATATTTTGCCGAGTGGCAGCCCTAATCACTCGGCAAAATTTTTGCTCTGGGCACACGACAAATTTTTTTTAAACATATTTTGCCGAGTGTCATCCCTAGGCACTCGGCAATTTTTTTTATTTTTTTGAAACATATTTTGCCGAGTGCCAGCCCTAGGCACTCGGCAAATTTTTTTTTTATTTTTTTAAAACATATTTTGCCGAGTGCCAGCCCTAGGCACTCGGTAAATTTTTTTATTTTTTTTGAAACATATTTTGCCAAGTGCTAGCTCTGGCCACTCGGCAAATTTTTTTTATATTTTTAAAACATATTTTGCCGAGTGTCAGCCCTAGGTACTCAGCAATTTTTTTTTTTATTTTTTTAAAACATATTTTGCCAAGTGCCAGCCCTAGGCACTCGGCAAAATTTTTTATTTATTTTTTAAAACATATTTTGCCGAGTGTCCCTAGGCCGGCACTCGGCAAAGCCTTTATGCCAAGTGTCCCCCATGGCACTCGTCAATATTTTTTTTTGATTTTGGGCCTAAATTTTTTTTGGGGCCTTGTGATAGTATGTAAAACTATATTTTAAAAGGCAATTTTGACTTTTTTGATATATTTCATAAATTTATTTTGTTTCGTTGATTTTTTTTAGAATATTTTAAATTTGAACAGCAGGTACATGGAATAATGGAATTTGGTTATTCAAAAATTGATATTCATGATATTTGGTGTATGTTGAGGCTGTATCCAGGAACTCACGTGAAATCTCGAGCATCTCATTGACGTAACATGTCGAGAAGCCCCAAATTTTAAAATAGAGTTTTAAATACTCTCACAGGGCCCCAAAAAAAATTTGGGCCCAAAATTAAATTTTTTTTGCTGAGTGCCATAAGGGACACTCGGCAAAATGGGCATTGCCGAGTGCCGGCCCAGGGGCACTCGGCAAAGGTTAAAAAAACTTCCTATCTAAAAAGGCCCACCAGTCGGCCCTAACCCTAACTCCCACTCGCGTCCAAGATTAAAAAAAATCCCACCCGCGCCCAGCTCCCACCCACGCCCGACCCCGCCGCCGCGCCCTTGCCGACGGAACTAGCGCCGCCGGCGGGGCCCACCCCCGCGGTCGTGCCCACCCTGCCCGCCCCCGGCCGCACCCGCCCATTTCTCCCTCCTGCCCACGATCACTCTCTCGGCCAGCCGCCCCACCGCCGGCCTCCATGCCGTCGCTCGCCCAGCCGGCCAGCCGCTAGCCCGCCGGCCTCCCTGCGCCCCTTCCCTCCCCTCGTGCCGGCCCCCTCCCCCAACCGCAGCTTCCACAGGCGGCCGGCCAACCCCCACCGGTAGCTCCCACCGGCGGCCGCCCCGCGCCCGGCCAGCCCTCCGGTGGCCCGGCTCTACCACCACGCCGGCCCCGGCGCCCTCCTCCTCCCCGCGCCGGCCCCAGCCCCCATAGGCGGACCCCTGCACCCGGCAGCCCCGGGCGGCCCTCCGGTGGCCCCAGTGCCACCACCGCACCAGCCCCGACGCCATCACTGCGCCGACGCCCCACTCCCCCCGCGCCGGCCCCCCTCCTCGACCCCAGCCCCCACTCCCCACGTCGGCATCCCTGCCCCGCCCCCAAGCCGCCCCTGTGTGCCTGCTGCTATTCGAGGGGAGGAGGCAGAGGGTGAAGTAGGAGGAAGAAGAGAAGGAGAAGAGGAGAAGGAGGAAGGGGAAGAGAAGGAGAAGAAGATGAAAAGGAGAGAAGAAGGAGAAGAAGGGGAAGAAGGAGAGGAGGAGGAGGAGAAAGAGGAGAAGCGAAGAAGAGAGAAGGGAAGAGGGGGAGAGGAGTACTCCGACACCGCTCAACCTCGCCGGAGAAGAAAGTAACCCCCGCACTGCGACGCCCGACTCCATCGCAACCCTAGGTAAAACCTCATTGCCAGCCTTCGTGCCATATGTGGTTGTGTGGGCCTTCGTGTCGTAAGTTGATATAAGGGCCTTTGTGCCGTTGTGGTTGTCGGCCTTCGTACCATTGTGAATGTCGGCCATCATGTCGGCTTTTTGTAGGTTTTGGAAACCTCCTCGTGCAGGGGAGGTGCTATCGAAATTTTGACCAAACACTAACCTATTGCCTTTTTATGCAGGAGAAGAGCACATCGGAGGGGACCCGAAGGACCCCGATCGTCTTCGTCGCCATCGTGGTTCTGCCTGCACTACGTCACCTCGCCACTGCGTCAACTCGCCACTGCCCCACTAGCTTGACTTCACTGACACCATAGGTATAAATAACCTCTCTTATTGTTGTCGTAGATTGCATGACCTAGTTAGGCGTCTCCCGTCCGAAAGAGATACGATCGTAGGTATGCGAATCTTTGCATATTTGTGACCATATCTATTTCTGATTGTCCATGTTTTTTGGATAGCCTGCAGATGCGTAGATGGGTTAGTTTGCATGGTCCGCTCTGGTCCGAGACAGTGTTTTGACATCACCCCCTTATTGTTCTCTGGATACACACTCTCCCTTGCAGGACGTGTATCGAGAGAACAGCGGGGAGGTGCTGCCGAAATTCCATCTCGGATAGGAGCAGAGCATGGAAACTAACCTCATCTATGGATCCACGGGTGGGATTAGGACCTATCCTCACCTATTAGAGAGTAGGGACACCGCATAGATGCAATTGATGGTCACTCATATGTGCTGATATGTCTGTTAAAGGATGGAGGACCATGAGTGGATGTACACGCTCTGGAGAGACGAGCATGATTACGACTTGCTGTTTATAGTCAAGGTCAAAGAATTCTTAAAGCATGCATTTGGTGAGAGTGCTAAAGGCCATTCTCTAGTAGTTTGTCCCTGCAACGGTTGTGACAACAGAAGAAGGAAAGATAGGTTAACCATGGGTAAACATATTGTGAAGTTTGGATTTACTCCGGGCTACCACCGGTGGATCCACCATGGTGAAGCCGATCGTATCAGGGAGGAGGTGGTGAGACCACAGCTCGAGGCTTTCGATGATGATGCCAGGGTAGCAGACATGCTGGATGACACTCACCAAGCTCAGGTCACTGAAGGATGTGATAAGAAGGAGATGGAGGCTGCCGCAGATGCCTTCTACCTGATGTTGGACTCGGCACAGAGACCCCTTCATGAGCATACTACTGTTTCTCAACTGGATGCCATTGGTCGTGTAATGGGGTTAAATGCCGAGTTAAACCTAAGTCGAGAAGGCTTCGACAAGATGGTGGCCATGTGGAGCGATATGCTACCGAAGACACACATTATGCCGAAGAACTTGTACGAGTTAGAGAAGCTCCTTCTTGCACTGAAGATGCCGTATGACAAGATACATGTGTGTCCGAAGGGGTGCGTCCTATTTAAGAAAGAACACGCGGATGCAAAGTACTGCCTGAAGTGTAAATCCTCCAGGTACGTGGAGGTAGACTCAGGCGATGGCCAGAAGACGTAGCTTAAGATCCCCATGAGAGTCCTACGACACCTTCTATTCCTGTCGAGGCTCCAACGGCTATGTTGATGCATGGAAGTACACGGTACAATCCTGAGAAGATGGTACATCCATCCGATGTTGATGCATGGAAGTACTTCAATGCGTGGCATCCTCTCAAAGCAGAGGAGGCTCATAATGTACATGTCGTGCTGGCAACAGATGAGTTCAATCCATATGGTATGATGGGTGCACCATACACTTGTTGGCCCATATTCGTCATCCCCCTCAATCTCTCCCCCGATGTCTCCTTTCAACGGCATATAGTGTTCCTATTGTTGATAATCCCTGGACACCCGGGGAGTAATATGGGTGTCTTCATGGAGCCTGTGATAGATGAGTTGATCGATGCTTGGGTCAAAGGGGTGTGGACATACGACCGAGCTACGAATACAAGCTTCAAAATGCACGTCTGGTACCACTACTCCCTGCACGACTTCGTGGCATACGGGTTAATGTGCGCCTGGTGTGTTTAGGGGAAGTTCCCATGCCTAATATGCAAGGAATCTGTGAGGTTCATATGGTTGAAGAAGGGTGGCAAGTATTCATCGTTCGACAAACATCATCAATTCCTCCCTCTTGACCATCCATTCAGAGAAGATGTCAAGAGCTTTACGAAAGGTGTCAAAGTGAAGGACCCTAGACCATGCTTGAGGACTAGAAAGGTGTCAAAGTGAAGGACCCTAGACCACGCTTAAGGACTAGGGCTGAGGTTCATGCTCAGATAGATGCTCTCATGCCCAATAAAGATGGTGGTTTTGTAGGATATGGTGAGCATGTATGTGGACTCATAAGTCTGACTTGACGAGGCTCCCCTATTTCGATGACCTCCTACTATCCCATAACATTGATGTCATGCACACTAAAAAGAATATCACCGAGGCACTTTGGGCAACGCTCATGGACACTGACAAGTCTAAGGACAACCCTAAGGCTAGAGTGGACTTGGCGACATTGTGCGATGGGCCAAACCTAGAGATGTGGCCTCCTGTAACAGGAAAGCAGTGGAGAAGGCCTAGGGCCCCCTATGTCTTGAAAATCGATCAAAGGAGGGAAGTACTTCGATGGATCAAGAATTTATGTACCCTAATGGGTATGCAGTGAATCTGAGCAGGGGTGTGAACTTAGAGACTCTGTGAGTCAACGGGATGAACAGTCATGACTACCACATATGGATTGAGCGGATACTTTCATTGATGGTTCGAGGCTATGTTCCTGAGCATGTCTGGCTAGTGCTAGAAAAGTTGAGCTACTTCTTCCGCCAGCTTTGTGCCAAGGAGCTATCTAAGACCGTCATTACAGAATTGGAAAAATGGCACCTAAGTTGGTCTGTGAGCTAGAGAAGATCTTTCCACCCGGCTTCTTCTTGCCGATGCAGCATCCAATTGAGAGATGTCTAAAGACTTTTGGCAAGAAATGTACAAATAAAACCAGAATTGAGGCTTCCATTGTAGAGGCAAGCATTTGGGAGGAGGTTTCAAACATCACGACATCCTACTACAAGCTAAACCTTCCTAGCAAGCATAATCCACCCCCTCATTACAATGCTGGCGAAGTTGAATCGACCCTCAGCCTTTTCAAAGGCCAACTAGGCAGTGCATGTGGATCGACCCCCAAGAGATTGGATCCAGATGAGTGGCGCAGAATCACGCTATATGTGTTCACCAACCTTGTCGAGGTTGCGCCATTCATTAAGTAAGTTCTCAACGAACTTGTTTCAATACGACGTCACTATTCTATATCGAACTCCATTGATTCTCTTTGGTACAGGGAATTTGTTCGTCAAGAGTGGCATCAATCAAGGGATCCTACCCCGCACGAACATGATACCCTTCTTTCAGAGGGTGCAGGAGCTGGGAGGCCTGATTTCATTTCTCGGTTCAAACAAAAGTTACTTTCCAATTTAGCTCGTACATTCATTGATATTCCTTAGTAGCTTGTACATTCCAATAGTATAACGATGTATCATGCTTGAGCTTGCAGGCGTAGACCAATGTGTCCATGAGTGATGAGTTGAGACAGGTTGCAAATGGCTTCAAGACTAGGGTGAAGTCATATACCGGTTATGATGTGAACGGATAACGCTTCCACACATCAAGACACGAGCAGACCTGGCCCGGTCGGAAAACCACCAACAACCAAGTTTTCACGTCGGGCACTAATGGCGTCGAATAGTATGGAATAATTGAGGAGATATATGAACTTGAGTATGAGGGCCGGGTACCTCTTACTCCTGTCATATTCAAGTGCCACTGGTTTGATCCTGGACGAACGAGATGGAGCCCTCATCTTGGGCTAGTCGAGATTAGACATGATTCCGTCTATAAAGGAAAAGATGTCTATATTGTGGCTCAATAGGCCATGCGGGTGTATCATATGCCATACGCGTGCCAAGACAAAGACCATCTTAAGGGTTGGTCTATTGTGCACCAGGAATCTTCGCACGGTAAACTACCTGTTCCAAACTATGAAGATTACACCTTCAACACAAACACATATGATGGAGAGTTCTATCAAGCAGATGGGCTACAAGTTAGCTTTGAGATAGTCTTACCCGGTGTGATGACCGCCATGGAAGTATACAATGAAACGGTTGATGACGAGGACCCTGGAGATGTAGTGCTAAATTCGAAGGACATTCAAATGCTTGAGCGATTCCATTTAGGCAAAGACAATGAAGAAGACACAGAACCTTCGGATAGTGTTGCCCATTTGGACAATTTTGATAGTGATGATGAGGCCTATGACCCCAATCATGAAGATTATTCCTAAACCATGTAATACTATGTTTTTTATTAAATTTTGTTATGTTTATTCATTTTGAACTATTTGTAATGTATGTACTAATGCTTTTTGTTCATTCTTTGTACATTGCAGGTGACAGAACAAAGATGGTGGGCAACCGTTCACTGAGGCAGGTGCTCTCGGTGTACCAGAGGCTACGCCCTCCTGATGGAGGCGAGGGGACGTCTTTGCCCCCAGTGGCAAGAGTAGGCCCGGGTCACCCCATCATGGGGAGGGGGAGGGGGAGGGGGAGGGGCCGGGGTCACCCTAGGAGGGACCCGCCGCCTCCCCCAGCTCTCGACCAGTCGAAGGACCCGTCTCCTACCCCGGAGGACCACGTGGCGGCCACGGGCACGACCACAGACACTCCATCGGGGGACGAGGGCACTCAGCAGACGGAGGACAGTTCTACTTAGTCGGCTCCCTACCTACGAGGTCCCACAAGCCTTCCACCGGTTCTGCTTCCTGACCGATGCCCACTGGTTCGTCCTGTGGGAAGAAGGTAAGTAACTATAGATGTTATCACTAGTACTTCATATGATACATTGAAAATCAAAAGAGAAACTGATAATTTTTCTTAATCACTTATGCAGGGGCCGGCTAGTTTTGTCGGGTGCTCTTGACCCCCATGCACCCCCACTACCGTCCTAGGATGTCTGCGCAAGAAACACTTCCCCGGCCCTGTGGACTTGAAAGAGGGGAGGTGGGAGCCAGCCTAGTCGCGGGATAGGTACAAGCTCGGCTCGGATGACGAGCAGGACAACAAGCAGGAGCGGGTTTTGGCAGACTTTTGGGTAAGTGTCTCACAATGAAGCTCAATACATCTCCTCCATTGGTTAAGTCTTTTATTGAAATAATGAACGGATACATCGTGTTTGTATGCAGAGGTACTTCAAGGCCGAAGGAGGTCGAGAAACCCTGGCGGATCAGATGGCACACAGAGCTTGTAAGAAGTACGTCAGCGACATGATTCACGAGGCGCGACTCTAGGCCCACATCGACTACTACAGGTCCATCAAGAAAGTGCCCCTCAACAAAACCGGCACAAGAAAGGTGGCACTGACCAAGGAGCAGTACCTTCAGGTAGGTGAATAACATTGATTTGTTTTGAGATTTAGTAGGTCCAAAATTGATCTTCTTATATGTCAAACACTTGATGATGTGTAGGTGTCGGCCTCGTGGTGCATGTCGCATAGATCGGCATGGTCAAGGATCGTGGATAGGTACCTTGACCCGGCGTACATCACAAAGCACGAGCAAGGCAAGCGGAAGCGGGCACTGAGGACAGGTCCAACTCACCACCAAGGCAGCCACAACCTCCCCGCATTCAAGCGGGCACTTGTACGAGATGTCATTTATCTATTCTAACGCTCAATTTTGCCTGATTCGTAATCATCTTGCTGTCTTTCTCGCAGGAGGTGGCACACCCAGATGTGCCGGTGTCAGAGTTTGGGGCATGGCCTATGTCCCACATGGGCCCAGAGAAATCCGGTGTCGTCTTCAACCCGGATGCCCCTGCCCAGGCTTACTCTGACCCGAGCGTCCACACTAAGGTCAGAGACTACGCGGAGGCGGTTAGGGCGCTCCGTGGCTCAGATCACAATCTGAGCACTGAGCCCCTTGAGACAGATGTGATCATGAGGCTAGGGCAAGGCAGGAAGCACGGGCAGTTGTGGATTGTAGACGGCGCCGACTCCTCGAGCTCTGCACCCTCTCTCTCCGACGTGAGGGCACCAAGCACGGCCAGAAGCCTTCCCAACGTGCACGACCTACTCCAACACTGTTGCGGGTCAATGAACTATAGGTTATTCCGGTTTCACTCGTCGTACATTGAACGTTACACACATTGATCAGATTTGCAATACTGAAACATGTGATTGAAACACTGCAGGCCGAGCTGGTAGAGACAAGGGAGACGCAAACGCACCTGACCGCAGAGCTGGAGACCACCAAGAAGCAGATGGCGGACATGTATCAAATCATGCAAACCATTAGGCAAGCATCTGGTGTCCAAGTGCAGTTACCAGCTCCAGCTTCGGTTCGACACTTCACTCCTGTGAGTATGAAAGTTTAATGCGTTCGTGCCATTGGGATTGTCGGCCTTCATGCCGTTGGGATTGTCGGCCTTCGTGCCTTTGTTTCTTGTAGGTTAGAAACCTCCCCGTGCAGGGGAGGTGCTGCCGAAATTTTCAATTTTGAGTTTAACACATGCAATCTCTTCTCTTTTGTGCAGCCTCCGTCGACAGGTTCAAACAATCCCTTCTCTTTTGAGTTTAACACATGCAATACAAGCTTGGCTCGGATGACGAGCAGGACAACAAGCAGGAGCGGGTTTTGGCGGACTTTTGGGTGTCTCACAATGAAGCTCAATACATCTCCTCCATTGGTTAAGTCTTTTATTGAAATAATGAACGGATACATCGTGTTTGTATGCAGAGGTACTTCAAGGCCGAAGGAGGTCGAGAAACCCTGGCGGATCAGACGGCACACAGAGCTTGTAAGAAGTACGTCAGCGACATGATTCACGAGGCGCGACTCTAGGCCCACATCGACTACTACAGGTCCATCAAGAAAGTGCCCCTCAACAAAACCGGCACAAGAAAGGTGGCACTGACCAAGGAGCAATACCTTCAGGTAGGTGAATAACATTGATTTGTTTTGAGATTTAGTAGGTCCAAAATTGATCTTCTTATATGTCAAACACTTGATGATGTGTAGGTGTCGGCCTCGTGGTGCATGTCGCATAGATCAGCATGGTCAAGGATCGTGGATAGGTACCTTGACCCGGCGTACATCACAAAGCACGAGCAAGGCAAGCGGAAGCGGGCACTGAGGACAGGTCCAACTCACCACCAAGGCAGCCGCAACCTCCCCGCATTCAAGCGGGCACTTGTACGAGATGTCATTTATCTATTCTAACGCTCAATTTTGCCTAATTTCTAATCATCTTGCTGTCTTTCTCGCAGGAGGTGGCAAACCCGGATGTGCCGGTGTCAGAGTTTGGGGCATGGCCTGTGTCCCACATGGGCCTAGAGAAATCCGGTGTCGTCTTCAACCCGGATGCCCCTGCCCAGGCTTACTCTGACCCGAGTGTCCACACTAAGGTCAGAGACTACGCGGAGGCGGTTAGGGCGCTCCGTGGCTCAGATCACAATCTGAGCACTGAGCCCCTTGAGACAGATGTGATCATGAGGCTAGGGCAAGGCAGGAAGCACGGGCAGTTGTGGATTGCAGACGGCGCCGACTCCTCGAGCTCTGCACCCTCTCTCTCCGACGTGAGGGCACCAAGCACGGCCAGAAGCCTTCCCAACGTGCACGACCTACTCCAACACTGTTGCGGGTCGACGAACTTTAGGTAATTCCGGTTTCACTCGTCGTACATTGAACGTTACACACATTGATCAGATTTGCAATACTGAAACATGTGATTGAAACACTGCAGGCCGAGCTGGTAGAGACAAGGGAGACGCAAGCGCACCTGACCGCAGAGCTGGAGACCACCAAGAAGCAGATGGCGGACATGTATCAAATCATGCAAACCATTAGGCAAGCATCAGGTGTCCAAGTGCAGTTACCAGCTCTAGCTTCGGTTCGACACTTCACTCCTGTGAGTATGAAAGTTTAATGCGTTCGTGCCATTGGGATTGTCGGCCTTCATGCCGTTGGGATTGTCGGCCTTCGTGCCTTTGTTTCTTGCAGGTTAGAAACCTCCCCGTGCAGGGGAGGTGCTGCCGAAATTTTCAATTTTGAGTTTAACACATGCAATCTCTTCTCTTTTGTGCAGCCTCCGTCGGCAGGTTCAAACAATCCCTTCTCTTTTGAGTTTAACACATGCAATACAAGCTTGGCTCGGATGACGAGCATGACAACAAGCAGGAGCGGGTTTTGGCGGACTTTTGGGTGTCTCACAATGAAGCTCAATACATCTCCTCCATTGGTTAAGTCTTTTATTGAAATAATGAACGGATACATCGTGTTTGTATGCAGAGGTACTTCAAGGCCGAAGGAGGTCGAGAAACCCTGGCGGATCAGACGGCACACAGAGCTTGTAAGAAGTACGTCAGCGACATGATTCACGAGGCGCGACTCTAGGCCCACATCGACTACTACAGGTCCATCAAGAAAGTGCCCCTCAACAAAACCGGCACAAGAAAGGTGGCACTGACCAAGGAGCAATACCTTCAGGTAGGTGAATAACATTGATTTGTTTTGAGATTTAGTAGGTCCAAAATTGATCTTCTTATATGTCAAACACTTGATGATGTGTAGGTGTCGGCCTCGTGGTGCATGTCGCATAGATCGGCATGGTCAAGGATCGTGGATAGGTACCTTGACCCGGCGTACATCACAAAGCACGAGCAAGGCAAGCGGAAGCGGGCACTGAGGACAGGTCCAACTCACCACCAAGGCAGCCGCAACCTCCCCGCATTCAAGCGGGCACTTGTACGAGATGTCATTTATCTATTCTAACGCTCAATTTTGCCTGATTTCTAATCATCTTGCTGTCTTTCTCGCAGGAGGTGGCACACCCGGATGTGCCGGTGTCAGAGTTTGGGGCATGGCCTGTGTCCCACATGGGCCCAGAGAAATCCGGTGTCGTCTTCAACCCGGATGCCCCTGCCCAGGCTTACTCTGACCCGAGCGTCCACACTAAGGTCAGAGACTACGCGGAGGCGGTTAGGGCGCTCCGTGGCTCAGATCACAATCTGAGCACTGAGCCCCTTGAGACAGATGTGATCATGAGGCTAGGGCAAGGCAGGAAGCACGGGCAGTTGTGGATTGCAGACGGCGCCGACTCCTCGAGCTCTGCACCCTCTCTCTCCGACGTGAGGGCACCAAGCACGGCCAGAAGCCTTCCCAACGTGCACGACCAACTCCAACACTGTTGTGGGTCGACGAACTTTAGGTAATTCCGGTTTCACTCGTCGTACATTGAACGTTACACACATTGATCAGATTTGCAATACTGAAACATGTGATTGAAACACTGCAGGCCGAGCTGGTAGAGACAAGGGAGACGCAAGCGCACCTGACCGCAGAGCTGGAGACCACCAAGAAGCAGATGGCGGACATGTATCAAATCATGCAAACCATTAGGCAAGCATCAGGTGTCCAAGTGCAGTTACCAGCTCCAGCTTCGGTTCGACACTTCACTCCTGTGAGTATCAAAGTTTAATGCGTTCGTGCCATTGGGATTGTCGGCCTTCATGCCGTTGGGATTGTCGGCCTTCGTGCCTTTGTTTCTTGCAGGTTAGAAACCTCCCCGTGCAGGGGAGGTGCTGCCGAAATTTTCAATTTTGAGTTTAACACATGCAATCTCTTCTCTTTTGTGCAGCCTCCGTCGGCAGGTTCAAACAATCCCTTCTCTTTTGAGTTTAACACATGCAATACAAGCTTGGCTCGGATGACGAGCAGGACAACAAGCAGGAGCGGGTTTTGGCGGACTTTTGGGTGTCTCACAATGAAGCTCAATACATCTCCTCCATTGGTTAAGTCTTTTATTGAAATAATGAACGGATACATCGTGTTTGTATGCAGAGGTACTTCAAGGCCGAAGGAGGTCGAGAAACCCTGGCGGATCAGACGGCACACAGAGCTTGTAAGAAGTACGTCAGCGACATGATTCACGAGGCGCGACTCTAGGCCCACATCGACTACTACAGGTCCATCAAGAAAGTGCCCCTCAACAAAACCGGCACAAGAAAGGTGGCACTGACCAAGGAGCAATACCTTCAGGTAGGTGAATAACATTGATTTGTTTTGAGATTTAGTAGGTCCAAAATTGATCTTCTTATATGTCAAACACTTGATGATGTGTAGGTGTCGGCCTCGTGGTGCATGTCGCATAGATCGGCATGGTCAAGGATCGTGGATAGGTACCTTGACCCGGCGTACATCACAAAGCACGAGCAAGGCAAGCGGAAGCGGGCACTGAGGACAGGTCCAACTCACCACCAAGGCAGCCGCAACCTCCCCGCATTCAAGCGGGCACTTGTACGAGATGTCATTTATCTATTCTAACGCTCAATTTTGCCTGATTTCTAATCATCTTGCTGTCTTTCTCGTAGGAGGTGGCACACCCGGATGTGCCGGTGTCAGAGTTTGGGGCATGGCCTGTGTCCCACATGGGCCCAGAGAAATCCGGTGTCGTCTTCGACCCGGATGCCCCTGCCCAGGCTTACTCTGACCCGAGCGTCCACACTAAGGTCAGAGACTACGCGGAGGCGGTTAGGGCGCTCCGTGGCTCAGATCACAATCTGAGCACTGAGCCCCTTGAGACAGATGTGATCATGAGGCTAGGGCAAGGCAGGAAGCACGGGCAGTTGTGGATTGCAGACAGCGCCGACTCCTCGAGCTCTGCACCCTCTCTCTCCGACGTGAGGGCACCAAGCACGGCCAGAAGCCTTCCCAACGTGCACGACCTACTCCAACACTGTTGCGGGTCGACGAACTTTAGGTAATTCCGGTTTCACTCGTCGTACATTGAACGTTACACACATTGATCAGATTTGCAATACTGAAACATGTGATTGAAACACTGCAGGCCGAGCTGGTAGAGACAAGGGAGACGCAAGCGCACCTGACCGCAGAGCTGGAGACCACCAAGAAGCAGATGGCGGACATGTATCAAATCATGCAAACCATCGGGCAAGCATCGTGTGTCCAAGTGCAGTTACCAGCTCCAGCTCCGGTTCGACACTTCACTCCTGTGAGTATGAAAGTTTAATGCATTCGTGCCGTTGGGATTGTCGGCCTTCATGCCGTTGGGATTGTCGGCCTTCGTGCCTTTGTTTCTTGCAGGTTAGAAACCTCCCCGTGCAGGGGAGGTGCTGCCAAAATTTTAATTTTGAGTTTAACACATGCAATCTCTTCTCTTTTGTGCAGCCTCCGTCGGCAGGTTCAAACAATCCCGCTACCGTGTCACCGGCGGCTGATTGCATCAACCCTTCGCCGCAGTCTGGGGGGCCACACCTGCAGTCTCCGCTGTTGCAGTAGAGATGTTGAACTTGTAATAATAAACTTGTGATGTTGAACTTTGGTGGATTTGTGATGGATTTATTAAATATGCGTGTGCTTGTGATATATAATACATGTTGGTGATATAGATGATATATATATATATATATATATATATATATAACTATTACCCTACAGCTGGCTACAAAATAACTTATTCTATAGCTACTTTGAGTTACGATAATTGTTATGCTAATTTATGAGATTATAGTAACTCTTTACTATGTAATTTACTATAATATTATGGTAAATATCCCCATGTATTATAGTAATTCAACTATCGTAAATATATACTGACATTGTCGTAAATTAGTATATAAAATTATTGTAAATAGAGGTGGCTACAAAAACAACTTATTTTGTAGCTAGCTATAGGGTATACTCTCTCTCTCTCTCTCTCTCTCTCTCTATATATATATATATATATATATATATATATATATATATATATATATAGAATGTAAAAAAAATTGCAATTCTCAGGTCGGCAAAGCGGCAACCTCTAGTAGTGATGGGTAAGTATTTTGAAGTCCGCAAGCATGCATCTTCACATACGCGACTGCTATATATATTGTTGTTGTTGCTGCTGTTGTTTCCTATAGTCCTTCCTGAATATATATATACCGTACCGTTAGTTAAGCTAGTCATCATCTAGGGATTTATAATAATGCTTACATACATCTGATTTATCAGGCTTGGAAAGCCTGGGAAGCTGGACGAATTGAGGAGTTTGACGCGTCATTGTTTGAGGAGGAGTCTCAGCTGACGGAGATCAAGAGGTGCGTGATGGTAGGCCTGCTGTGCACTCAGCGTGATCGGGAAGATCGGCCCACCATGGCGGCTGTTCTTGAGATGCTACATGGCCACAAAGAGTTGCCCGTCCCAAAGATACCATCGTGGTTCCAAGAAGACAGCAACTCAAGTCCTCTCTAGTCGTCACACAGATCCAGAAGCCCTTGGTGATGATCTGAACTTTTTGCCACATTTCCAGAAGCTCTATTGCCTTTGTGCACAACGGTGTGCTTAATTGATCCAACGGTTTGGGAATGACGACCAGAGACGACCATGTTGTATTTGAGGCATAGCGCAGCGAGATTACTTTTCCGACTCTGCTATACAGTTTCAAGTAATAACATTTCCTGTTTGTTAAATTTGATTTCCATGGTTTTTTTTCAACAATACTGCACATTCGATCAGTACTGGTATGCTGGTCACTTAAATACATTCTCTGAGGTCTAAGCCATGTGTGTTAATTTGTGTGTCGTCTGCAATTAGTTGTGGTGTCAGGATTAGTTGAAAATGAAACCTGCCGAACTAAAACACTAAATCTAATACCACTCTTCTCAAATTAGGGAGGGCAGTATGTTTTCCAAAATGAGTTTGAAATGCATCTCCAGTCAAGACTCACAACCGCTGCGCAGCAAGAGTTGGCCTTGCTTCTCGATCCGGCTTAGAAATATGTGCTTGGTGCAGATGACTGTCAGCGGTGCAAAGCCAGCTTAGAAACCAGAAAACATCTATTCTTCATCGGCCCTGAGAGTGCCGCTTTTGCGGAGGACAATTCACATGCAAGTCTGCTCCGACTCTCTGTCTTCTGGAGTGCTCCTACTCCATTCGGCTTGCCTGCTGCAGCAAGGCCATCAGTTCTCCTAACTATTCTTTGGAGAATCTCTGCGACGTGAGGAATGGCCTCCATCTTCCGCCATGAATGTTTTTGTATCCGACATCTATGTGGTGTGTCACGATGTAGCACTTTGAGTACACAAAATTGTAAAACCAAATGATAAGGATGTGATTCGCTGCTGGCTATCTTGCTCGAAGCGTTGTGACTCTGCAATATATGACTCTGGTAGTGTTGGTTCCATGATTTGAATGAAAAATTCGGGTGGGACCCCATGCGTTTGTTTGCCTTTTAAAAAAATAGAGAGGGCAGTCGTGATGACCAAAGAAATGGTGAAAATAAAATTTACGGTGCCATCATCCCAGTTACTCCTAATATTCACATCGACGGGGCAGCTTCCCTGTTCCTCTTCCCTTCCGTGCTGACAAGGAAAACAGAGGTTACTATCCTTGCCAAGACACTGACATATGAGCCTGCCAGGGCTTCTATCTCACTTGGCGCGAAAACTGATGCCTGCGCCTTCTAAAAAAACATTTTCATTACTTCTCAATCTTGTTTTTCAAATTCAATTTTTAGAGGAGATCATTTTCTAGAAGTTTGTTCAGAGACGAGTTATAAACCACATCGATCTATAAATTTGTATGAAACTCGTGAACGCGATGATGGCTCATTGGGGGGGGGGGGGGGGGGGGGGGGGGGGTTTGCGGCGCGGGAGGCAAGGGGGAGAACGGAGCTGTTGACGTCGAAGATGACCTCAAGCCAACACACCAACGAGGGCCTTGGACGTCCAAAGAGGTTGCACACAACCTGTAACACAGCGTAGTCGGCCAAACCGATCTAGAGACCGATAGAGTTGATGTGAAGCTCGATCTCGGCTGAAAAGGTTCCCGATCTACTCCCGGAAGGATCCGTCAGGGAGGAGCACGTGGACGATCTCCTAGGACCAGCAAGGCCGCCTAAGATGGCGATGAATCTCGTGGAGAGACGTCACTGAACAGCAAGAGGGGTTGAGAGAGGAGAATTAGGGCAAAGTGTAGTTGATATGTTGTGTTTTTGATGATTGGATAGATGGGAACTCAATCGGCCGTGATCCTCCCATATATATGGAGGGGGTGGTCTTATCGCAATAGGAAACTTGTCCGAGGCTTATTTCCAAGTTTTCCACGAGTTTGAAATAGTTCGGATCGAAATCCGAAAGGTCAGACTCGAACAACCCTTTTTATTAGGTTTGCTAGAAGTTTCGACTCGAGTGCGGACCGGAAGTTCAAGCTTGAGCCCGAAGTTCTGGCTTGGGTGTGGGCCGGGAATTCCAGCTTGGACCGGAAGTCCCGACAACGGAGCATCTTTACAGGGGTATAACTTCTTCATCCAGATTCTGAATTAGACGTTCCATATATGTTTTTTGACCGTCTCGACGAGAGAAACGCAGTGGTAAAGTCTGTTCTACATTTTGACAACTTCACAAAATGAACATTTTTGAGTGTCAACATATGTCCCCTATTTTCAGGTGAATGATGCA
This sequence comes from Saccharum hybrid cultivar R570, assembly GCA_038087645.1. NCBI lineage: Eukaryota > Viridiplantae > Streptophyta > Magnoliopsida > Poales > Poaceae > Saccharum > Saccharum hybrid cultivar. The sequence goes on along the minus strand of JAQSUU010000730.1, from coordinate 1,519,385 downwards.
TGAACCAGAAAACACTTAATCAAACCAAACACAATAAAACTGAACAACGACGATACCCATCTCATCAGCTACTCAGTGACTAAGGGCGATGTATACATCAGCCATTTTTGTTCTAAGGGCGATACGTGTATCGGTCGTTGTTTGGAGAGCACTTAGGCTTCTTGCCAAACACATGGAAAATACTTTTTCAAGTACCTCCCGTTGAATGCTACTTTGAGACGTTCACCTTGCAATGTCTCTAGCAAATAAGAATTACCGTGTGTGACTTTGACCACTTTGTAAGGACCCTCCCTATTAGGTGACCACTTACCAAACTGATTGCTCTTTGATCCAATTGGTAGTATGGTTTTCCACATTAATTCTCCCACTTGGATGGATTTGCTCTTAACTTTCTTGTTGTATGCCTTGGCGACTCGAGCTTTATCTTTCTCTATCTACTTAAGAGCTTCTAATCTCACATCAGTTACCTCATCGATGTTATCCATCGTCAAATCATGATACACAACAGCTGATAAATCATTTTGTTTAGCAAGTCTATATGCATCAAAATTTACCTCGATAGGCAACACGGCTTCTTGACCATATACCAACTCAAAAGGAGTAACTTTTGTAGCACTATGCCTTGAGATGCGATGTGCCCATAGTGCTTCAGACAAAACTTTATGTCACCTCCTTGGATTCTCCTTAATCTTCTTCTTGATGAGGTTGATCAAAGTTTTATTACTAGACTCAGCTTGACCATTAACTTGAGCATAGTATGGAGATGATTTGAGCAATTTGATCTTATATAATTCGGCAAACTCTCTCACTTCCTTGGATACAAATGATGTCCCTTGATCTGTAGTTAATGTTTGAGGGATGCCGAATCTATGAATGATATGCTCAGTAATGAACTCAATTGCCTCCCTGTGTGTCATATTCTTCAAAAGAACTGCCTCGGTCCACTTGATAAAGTAATTCATAGCAACCAACACAAATCTATGTCCCTTGGAAGATGGAGGATAAATTTGGCCAATGAAGTCTAGCCCCCAACCATAAAAAGGCCATGGTTTGATAATAGGATGAAGTATAGCAGCATGCACAAGCTGAATATTTCCAAACCTTTAACACTATTCGCAACCCTTGTAGTAACGAAAACAATCCGCCATCATGACGGGCCAATAAAAACTGGCTCAACGCAATAACTACTTCAACTTTGGGGTTGATTGATGCATACCACAAATACCTTCATGGACTTCTCCCATAGCCACTCTTGCTTGATTAGAATCCAAGCACTTTAATAGCAAGTCCTCAGCGGTTCTCCGATAGAGCTCATCATTATACAACACATATTTGAAAGTACTCCGCTGAACACTCTTGTCAACTTTAGCACTGGGATCACGTAAATATGCCAACAAGAGAGTCCTCCAATTATATAAATCGGCCCCAACATCATTGGAAGTTCCATTGGCCCGATTTGAAAACTTCTCTGGCAGATTGGCCGGGTTGGCCACAGGTGAGTTGGCTAAGCCAATTGGTCCAGTCGGCTTAGCCGACTAGCTAGCATCCACCAGGGGGTCCGCTAAACCGACTAGAGCAGTCAGCTTAGCCGACTCATCTGTACCTGCAAGGGAAAATTCTAAATCTTAACGCATCGACTTTTCTTGAATATGAAAATTACACCCATCGACATCATAGCCAGATGCTTGTTGAGCTAACATGTTGGCCCTTTAATTTTCATGCCTCGGAACATGCCAAATTTGAAATTCGTTAAAAGAACCGATGACATCAAGGCAAGCATCTAACAAGCTCTTAGTGATCCTTCTAAACATTGAAATTCACCAGCAACTTGTTGTACCACCAGGAATGAATCACCATAGGCCTCAATATGTTTTACTCCCATGGAACACAGCATAATCAATCCGAATAGCAAAGCTTCATATTCGGTCTGATTATTAGTGCAATGAAAACTCAATCGGCTTGACATTTCAAATTCAGCTCCACTAGGGGAAATAAGCACAATACCAACACCTTAGCCATCTTTGCAAACCGATCCATCAAAGTATAATTTCTAGGAGTAAAATTAAGGTAATTGATCTCATCATCTAAATCAATACCATGGTCAACGATAAAATCAGCAAGAACTTAACCTTTCAAAGTTTTTAATGGTTCATAAGTCAAGTCATATTCAATTAATGCGTATGCCCATTTGCCTATCCTTTCACGAAGAATTAGCTGATATAACATGTGTTTTATTACATCGGTCTAGCAAGCAACAACACATGTACTAGACAAAAGATAATATCTCATCTTAGAACAAGCATAGTACAGTGATAAGCACAATTTTTCTATATAGGCATACCTTGTCTCGGGATCAAGAAGACGGCGACTAATATAAGCAATTACATATTCTTTACCTTTGTCTTCTTGATTCAAAACAGCCTCGATTATCTTCTCCTCGGTAGCAATATATAATTTGAAAGGAATTCCTCTCCTTGGTGCACGAAGAACTGGTGGTGTTGACAGATATTCCTTTATCTTTTCAAATGCTTCTTGTTGTTCTGCCCCCCAAGTGAATTCAGATTCATCCTTCAGCTTCAATATGGGGGTGAAAGGAATAATCTTCCCGGACAAATTGGCAATGAATCTCCTCAAGTAGTTCACTTTTCCCAAAAACTTTTGCAAGTCCTTCTTGCATGGAGGTGCTTGAACTCTCTTGATCTTCTCTATTATCTTGGGATCAATCTCTATGCCTTTATCATGAATAATAAAGCATAAGAACTTTCCAGCCGATACTCCAAAAGCACATTTGAGTGGGTTTATCATCAATCCATAGCGGTGCATCCTCTCAAAAGCAAGATGCAAATCGGCCAAATGAGATTTATAGGCAGCCGATTTAGTCACAATATCATCAATATATACCTTCATAATCACCCCAATTAGATCATGGAAAATAAAATTCATAGCTCTTTGATAAGTAGCACCTGCATTCTTCAGCCCAAATGTCATCACAACCCACTCAAAGAGACCAATAAACCCAGGACATATGAAGGCCATCTTCAACATGTCTTCTTCGGCCATGAAAATCTGATTATAACCAGCATTACCATCAAGAAAGCTAATAACCCGGTGTCCTAAAGCATTATTGATAAACATATCGGTTATAGGCATAGGATATTCATCTTTCAGAGTAGCTCTATCCAAATCTCTAAAATTATTGCAAACTCTGATCTTTCCAGAATCTTTCTTCTTAATAGGCACAATATTAAAGACCCACTCCGCATACCTGCATGGCTGAATAAAACCCGCTTGCAAGAGCCAATTAATTTCTTCTTTAACTCGATCATAAATTGTAGAATTGAATCAGCGGGGTTGCTGCTTATATGGCCTAAATCCATCCTTGATGGGGAGCCAATGCTCAACAAGCTCTCGGCTCAGCCCTGGCATCTCTGTATAATTCCATGCAAAACAATCAACATATTCCTTTAGAAGCGGATTAGCTCAGCTTTGTAATCGGCTTCCAAGTTTTGGTTTATAAATGTCAGCCGGGGCACAGAGCCATCCCCAATATCAACCTGCTCCAAAGGGTCAGCCGACGTAAATCCTTGGTCCAACTTATCGAGCTCATCAAAGTAATCAATCACTTCACAGGCATCGGTCTTATTAGCCCGATACTGATCAACACAATGTTTCAACCATTCAATATTTGTATCCATTAATAAACAATTACATGATGATATTGAGCCGATTATCAATCGACTTCAAAGATACAAGAATAAAACTATCTTGTTTGGTAACACTAATAAATTGAAAGTTAGAAAGATCTCTATCAGACAAGCAACCAATAGCATCATGCCCCCCAAGCATGAGAGCATCGGCTGTAGCTACATCAACCGATGAATCTGAATACACAATCTCCACATCATCATCTACCCATTGGATAAGAAATTGGTGCAAACTAGATGGTACACAACAATTGGCATGGATCCAATCATGCCCAAGTATTAAACTGTAGCTACCTTGTACATCTGCAATGAAGAATGTTGTGGCAAAGGTCTTTGACGTGCTCGGGGTTTAGGACTTCACCCTCCATCTTGGCAAGCATCTCCCGCTTCTATTGCTTATGCCGAGCGCGCTGCAACTTACGCCGTTGAGTTTTATTCAACCCGCGAGGATAGCACACAGGTTGGTGGTACTTGGAATCTCCTTTGGCGCGTTCCTTCTTCTCATTTCTAGCAACTTCTTTAGGAGCTTCACCTTGCTTTTGTGCTCGAGCTTCTTCAATTATAATCGGCCCCATGATTAGTGACAGAAGCTTCCATGGAGCCGATTGTGATAACCGATTGAGACCTAGCTCTTGGCAGAGGAATAATATGAGTCTCAACCTTCTTTGGCTCATAGATTTGCTGCATTGGAGCCTTTCTTAAACTTTGCGAAGTTGGAGCCTTGGAAGGAATCACTTGGCCTTGATTTACACCGCTAGAGCTTGATTGACCATTTTTCAATCGGCTAAAGATGGAAGACCTTGAGACTGGACCAGCAAGCTCATCCAACCCTTGTTGGCCTTGCATAGGTGCCGCCAAAGGATATGGCACCCAAACTCCATAGGGACCCCATTGCGGCGTGACTGGAGGTAGAATTGAGGATCCCCAATAAGATACACAAGGAGTAACTCTCAGAACTAGAGCAGCTGGTTGCATCACCGCCAATTGCTTAATCTTATCATCTTCTCGCTTGGGTGGAGTAGATTCTCTTTTTTTAATGGCCGATTCTGGGAATCGGCCTTATCTTGCCTATACTTGGCCATGAGCCTATCAAAAGTGCATGGTGGCCTCACCACAAGCTCCTCTTGGTTCTTCTTCTCGTTTGTCTTCCAAGTACCAATCTCCGGCCTACGTGGAACAAATATGCGTAGAACCTGAATACCGGAGGGACCGGAGGTGCTGGAACCAGGGGAGTCGGCTAAGCCGACTGAGGCTGTCGGCTCAGCCGACTTGGCTATTGGAGGGGGTGGTCTTATCCCAGTAAGAAACCTCTCCAAGGCTTATTTTCCAAGTTTTCTATGAGTTTAGAACAGTTCGGATTAGAATCCAAAAGACCAGACCCGAACAGCTCTTTTTATAAGGTTTGCCGAAAGTTCCGGCTCGGGCCAGAAGTTCTGGCTCGAGTATGGGCCGGAAGTTCAAACTTGAGCCGGAAGTTCTGGATCGGGTGCGGGCCGCGAGTTCCAGCTTGGGCCGGAAGTCCCGACAACGGAGCATCTTTCCGGGGGCATAACTCCTTCATTCGGACTCCGAATTAGACGTTTCATATATGTTTTTTTGACCGTCTCGACGAGAGGAACGTAATGGTGAAGTCCGTTCCATATTTTGACAACTTCATAAAATAGACATTTTTGAGTGTCAACAGGGGCCAAGCAAGAAAACAACCAGACGCCATCGTGGTTCGTTCAGGATAGCAGCTCAAGTCCTGTCTGGTCGTCAGACGGATCCAAAAGAAGCCCATAGCCACTATTTACATGGTGTGTGCTTATTCGTGCGAATGAATAATGACCACCAGAGATAGCTGAGAGCTAGCGAGATTACTTTTCTGACTCTGCTATATATAGGATAGGAGTACAGTTTAAGTCCTGTATAACTGGTAGACGTTTTAGAGGGTGCGCGCGTTCAGTGCTTTTATTTTGTCATCAGTCGTTGTATTCGATCTGTGCTGGTATGTAAGCTAGCCACTTAAATGCATTCTCTGCTGCATGTTAAAATGGCACTCTCTGGTAAGTCATTTGTTTCTGTGTCTTTTGCAATCCGCATATAGCTAGCTGTCGTGGTGTCTGGTACTAAAATGACACTCTTCTATAATCAGAGACAGTAGAGAGAGCGAAACATCCATTGAAGCATGTGTTTAGGAAAAAGATTGTCACTGTTATAAAAGACTAGTATTATATTGTGTTTATATTGGACAACTAGTATTATGTTACAAATTTTGAAGCGGCAAACCAGTGAACCAACGGACAAGGAGCTTGCTAGTCTTAATAACTATGCTTCATGGTTGAATGCTTAACTGTGTGTCCAATTCAAATTGCATTGAACTCCTTATTACTATGTTTGGACATAATAACAACATTCATTGTCATGATCCAACAATCTCAGAAATAGAGGATGCTACCCCATGGAGAAAATAAAACTTTGCTCAAATGCTAATATGAAGAATAAAATGAAGATGTTAACAAAGGGTCTAGAAAATTATGAGACTAATAAAAAAAGAGAATAATACATAGCTTAGATTAAACATATTGATTCAATCGTGGCTCCAATCTAACGGCTTTTGTGGCAGTGACCTAGAAAGAAACACATTCCAGCGGCAGGTTTATCATGACAAAAACATGAAAGGTATATCGATATTTGAAATTGATCCATTGTCCCCGTATGCACAAGTGTGAGAAGCTCACAAATGAGCACAAGAGAAGGTACATGATGATGTAAATTTAAATTTACAAGAGGGCTAAAAAGGAACTGAACAATATGGATAGTAGTAAACGAACCTCAGAAAAAAACTAAAGGGTATCTTGATTTGGCATTGCCAGAAATTCTACAAAGGTGAGATAGGATAGGAGTGGGAAAAAGGAAGAGAAGAGCTTTAAGCCAATGAAATAGTTGATGATAGCTATATAGAGTCTATGCCAATGATACGGTTGGGGTGCACGGAGTTAGGGAAACCTACGTTAAATGGATAAATACAACTATTAGCAAAATTATTTTCGAGTAAAAAGACCCAAATGTTACTATGAAGAAGCTAGTTACCAGTGGTATTTGCGCAGGATCAGGACCTGAGTGAGCCGACCATTCCATGCCTGATGCCTGTTGACTTGTACTAGCAGTATACTACGGTACTAGGTCTTCATTGCTTCTTCAATTGTGCTGGATTCTCGTGCCTTGGATAGTGTTTTTCTTTTGAGAAATTCGTGCCTTGGATTTGGATGGTTGGACTTGGACGATGTGCATGTGCAGGCAGGCACCTCCTCGGGCCTCGGACGTGCATGGTCCACAGGCCTCTGCTGTTCTGGCCTTTGATGTTGTGTAGGCACTACGGGCCTCTGATGAGCATTGGCCATTAGCTCTCAGAGGGTCTCTGGATATACACATGGGACACGGGCCTCTGAAGTGTACCCATGTGATGATGTGCAGGCACTATGGGCCTCTGTTGCGTATGGGCCATGAGCCTCTGAGGCTGGGCAAATATTGATGAGGGCCTCTGAATATGTGCATGGGCCATGAGTGCAATCATCTCTGAGGGCCTCTGAATATGCGCATGGGTCACGGGCTTCTGACGTGCACCCATCTGATGATATGCATCAGGCAATATACAAATTAATATAGTCTGAACTTGCTCAGGAAAAAATATTGATGGAATTGAAATTATCACAGTTGTCCGTTGAATAATCCGACTATCCGAGAGATTGGAAGGATGAAAAGCTAACTAACGCAGTAGTAAAGCAAGCGTGGTCATATCTGTTATACACGCCTTGACGGCTTTCGTCCAAAACCTCTTGGTGTGCGCTCCAAGTCTTGTGCGCCCGCGAGTCTCCAAGTAGAAGTACAATCGAGGCAACAGCAGTACACAGCACATACGTAAAACAAACTCGGCCTGATGATGGCACAAGTGCTGACGCTACCACATATGGTATGGTACTGGTACTGGCGTCCGTGTACAAGTAGTAGTTTTAGTTGGTGTGAGCAGGGCCGCCGAGGCCTGTACGACATTCATTATTGCTGCAGATAGATAGATAGATAGATAGATAGGCACGCATGGATCTCCATTAGCTGGCCAAGTACGGGTACCAGTACCATGCTATATATACTGATTCAGTACTTCATATGTCGTACCGGTGGAGGAAGTTACCGACTAACATAAACAAGGAATTCCTGTTAACAAAGCAAGCTGGAAGAGGTGCACTATATACAAACCAAAAGACAACATCAAGTTGCGCCGAAAATATTGCAGATCACTGGGAAGTTGATCTATTATTCAAGAGACTAGCGTGCTACATGGAACCTATACTGGAAATCAGATCGGAATTGTTGCACAACATTCAGAGACTTAACAAGCCCAATCAACAAAGGCATTCACGTGTACAAGGAGCTCACGCGTCCGCATGGGGTTTAGAAAAAAAAAATCATGGGCATGTATCTAGTATTTTTTTTTAAAAAGCAAGCGCACTCGTCGTATGCAGATGCAGGGAGGTAAAAGCGAGCAAGGGTAGCTTACCTGTTGCATCTATGGAGGTGGAGGATGTGCAGCGTCTACACTACTCACTAGCGTTGTTGAGCGCCATGTTGATGGGGAATCCTAATTCTAGGGCGATATCTAACCTTCACGTGGAGGCCGATGGGGATCCATACTGGCGAAGGAGAACTGGAGAATAGAGGTTAGGGAGGAAGGGTCAAATATTCAAACCCAAATATTAGGGAAAATGATAACATGAGTCTCCCCACAACGCGACTCGGCGCCCACGTCATCCGAACTAGGCGGCTCCCTGGCACCTCTCCCCAGACCCCCTCGTACTAGCACTACCTCTGCCATCGCCATAGCTGCTGCCTAGGGCTCGACAAGCAGCAAGGACGGCGACGGCAGGGCCTCCTCTCAGCCTTCCCCAACTTCCACCCCCACCCCCATTCTCCTCTCTCCTCTCTCCTCTCTCTTCTTCCTCCAGTGATTTCAGATTGGGTACGCATGGCCGGCGACCAGATCCGGGTGAGGTTGGCTGGATCTCCATCTTCCTTTGCTGGATCTGTCCGTTTTCGGTGGTGGGTTGGGTGGCTGTGGTGGGTCCTCTTCGCGGCCATGCTTCTTCTCCTAGAAGACGGCAACAGAGCGGTGGGCCGGCCTCATCCTAGCCAGGGTGGGCGGATCCGTGACACGATGCCCGGATCTACCCATTGCGACGGTGGCGGGTCCGGAGGTGGGCCATGGTCTGCTCTCTAGCACTCCCTTTGCAGGAGGCCGTGGGTCCCGGCGGTTGTGGGACCGGCGGAGGGTGCTGGAGCCCGTGCACAATGTGGTTGATGCGGGGCTGGCTCGGCAGGGTTGGGATGGTGGTGGGCTAGGCGGCTGGGGCTTCTTCTGATCTCGGCCCTCTTCTTCCCGCCATCTGTCTGCCCTCTTCCTCGAGTTGGCTTCCGTGGCAGAGCTGGTTGGATCTGCTGCTGCTGACCGGCTTTGCCGGTTCTAGTGGGGGCCGACTCTCCGATGGGTTTCTCCCGGCATGTCTCCTAGCCAGCGCCTCTAGGGGCGGTGGCTGGGCAGGGCTGCCACTGATCCTTCATGGCAAAAGCTTGGGTGACGACGTCTGCGGATGTCGTTTCCTCCTTGGTGGCGTCCTTTCCTACCTCTCCTCTGGCCGTACCAGATGTTGCAGGGGAAAACCTTCCCTTGGCGGGCTACATTATCAGCGCTTTTAGCATCGTTTCCTCCTTGGAGTCATTATTAGGCGTTCTAGTTCCGCGGTTGCTCCTTGTTGTCCAGCCATGGTGGTGTCCCAAGCTGTGCTGTCTCGTGTCGCCTGGCAGGTCATCATGTTTTTTCAACCGATGTTAGTTGATTAGTTGAGTTGTTAGTTGGGTCGATTCAACCAATTTAGAGAAAGCAGTGGCGTGAGTAGATGGTTGTCCAGTTGTTGTATCAAAGATGTATAAAATGAGTGGTGCACTCTCCTTAGCTGTATGATTTTTGGGTCTGGTTTCCATTCAGAAAACTGGGTGGGCACTTGTCTTTTTTCTTTCTTCGTCTAATAGAAATCACGGCAAAGCTTTTGCCATCCTTTCTAAAAAAATATCCCTAGATCGGGGAAAAAAATTTTCACCCAAAAATTATTCCCCCAATCTATAAAATTCTAACCATCAAGAACAAGGAACTAGCGGTACTGACCCATGGCCACGAGGTAGCATCAGATCTGACTCACCATCTTGGTCGAGGAAAAAAAACAAAAAAATCCCAAATCCCAAGTTTTGCTTCAACAATTATATGACCACCTACCGAACAAGACAAAAATCAGGTTCTCACTGTCATGTGAAGAGAAAATCAATAGCTGAAAATCAGGGTACGAAATCAATAGACAGAGAAAACAAGAACCTTCAGGCCCCAACAAGGCATACCTCTTCTTGACGTTCGATATCAGGAAATCACCACAGTTCTCACATCTGGTGTTGCTCAAGGTATCCTAGCACCACAAGATGTCTACCAGTAATATTTAGTTGAGGCCCTAACAATGTTGGACCAATGAACGATGAAGTATTGCAGACTTTGGAGCGACAGCTCCATGATACTTTTTCCATACTTGCGTCAGAACTCAGAATGCTATGCTTCCAACAACGCCAGAGTTGAGAGAGGGGGGAGGGGAGGGGAAGCTTGAAGTGAAGTGAGGAGACTAGCTATTGGGACGGGGGGAGAGAGAGAGAGAGGATATACTGGAAGGGAGAGTGAGAGGTAAAAGAAATAGGATGATGAGATAAGGATGCGGACGTCAAGTGAGACACAAACTCAATTGTGTTGTAAAGAAAATTTGGGTCGAGGACAAAGGGATCACTCCTATTATTGTCGAGTAATATTACCAACCGACGTTGTTCATTATCTATCACTGCCGATTGATTTTAAAATCTGGTAGTCATAGGCTTGTTGCTTACCAACTGGTAGTGATACCCCTATCACAGTCGTTTTAAAATTGTTTAGCAGTGACATCTATTTTAAAATTGTTTACCAACTGGTAGGGATTGTATGTTTTGCAGTAGTGAATGCAATAAATTGGTACTTGTACTTGGCTACTTGCTTTACACAATGGTCAAATAGATGTCACTGACTTCCTCCTCATCAAGGACAAAGGACACAAAATTGGCATGAGAAATACATAGGAAGGCATGTTCAAGAATATGCATTTTATCAATCCACTCAACATGAAATCCACATGCATCTAGTGCCAAACCCATTGTTCACATAGCGCGCAAGGCAGGAGCAGATGTAGCCTAACGACAGGAACAATAAGGTGCATAAACCGGCAAGTCGAATGCTAATACTACCATCAACCAGGGCACCAAACAGTATATACTAATTAACCAAACCAGTTTATTAAAATTTATTGATATATAGTAAAATTTCTCTGATTTCCCGATAAATGTCCTTCATCATGTGTGTCAGCAGAAACATTCCAATGAAGATAAAGAATGCATGTAGGTAGTTATATATTCCTACACCCGCCACAGATCCCACCAGTGGTTATAAACCATGAACAACATTGCCACCAAGACGCCCATGGAAAGCCGCAGATACACCACCAAGTACATGTCCTAAATACAAGAGATCGACAAGAGACCACAACAGAGATTATTAGAATGTACTTCAAATAAATACTATGCTAGATCTTGCATGCAAAAGAAGATGGGAACAGCTAACAATTGAAGCGAATCCGCAAATTGTATGGATGGAATATATATCATCGACCAATAGCTAGAATATAGATGCAGGAAAAGGTTCAGATGTCAATTAAATAAGGACCATTCTATACTTCTACCACATAACTTGATGTATCAGACAAAGATCTACCATGAGAAAATAGATACATAGCAATAAAGCATCTAACCTTTAGCTCGTTCACATCATTTTCAGAATGATGATGTGTAACCTGCATCGGTGCTTGCTGCTGTTTCTGCGATTGCATCTTTGCTTTGAGCTGGAGCTGCATTTCAAGGAGTATCCTTTGCCTACGCTGCATGTCTTCATTCATTCTAACGAGCTCCTCCTGTTTCTGCCACGGTAGCGGCTCAGATGAGCAGTTTCTGTTATTAGTCTGCGTTGTACTTGTCCGATGGGGATATGATTGTAGCCTGACGGGCAAAGTGCTTTCCAGTTGCAATGCACCACTCGCTGAACCATGCTGAAAAATTGACAGCTGGCCAATTGATTCCTGTTGCTGTTGTCGTGAAACAGTTATAGGCTGCTCAGTTCGAAAATATGGGACTGTGCACTGTCCAGCCCAAGGCCGGAGGCCAGAGCACTTGCGAACACAAGGTTGACAAGTATCCTTGTGTGTTCGTTTTGTGATGAGTGATTATCAATGTGATCCACGAAGTAGGTTGAGTTGTGACTAATCCTACCATGGCGAAAGTTATGTGTGCGACATGTTTCTTGGCTTGTGTTGTGCAGGTGTGGAGCTCAGAGGCGGTGATCGACGGCGAGGTGAAGGTCAAGGAGGACATGCTGTGCCGATGGACCGGGAGAGGTGAAGGACGGACGTGAGACTTGGACCGAGGGACCAGGAGGCCAGGTGACTAGCCACGGTGGCTGACACTTGGGACATCTACAAGTGCGAGAAGACATGAGAGTGACGGTGTTGACCGAGTCAAGACGGCCCCTGTCACAATGATAGGTGGGTCCCACCTCCTAGGGTTTGGCTTCCTGAACCTTCTAGATTATACTTTTTTCATCCGTATCCCTTTCTCTCTATGTAAAGCGGACATGTGGGCCATCCTTGGTTCTTTTCAGCTGACATGTGGGCCATCCTTGGTAGAAACAGGCATTCACCAAAACTCGTGAAATTATGTCAATAAATCCCCTATATCTAAGTGGTAATTATTGTTTAGTCCTTTTTCATGCTATGTTGACGGTTTAAAAAATGATACTTATCTACCGTCAACAGTCTCAGATAATGGCTCAAGTTCTTTGGCTAACCCCTCACAGATGTCGTTTGCCTTGTCTTCTTTGGTGTCTGTCACAGATGAGCAATTGGAGGCCCATGGGGACGACGAGCTGGCGTTGATCATCAACCGATTCTCGTGGTTTCACAACAACCGCTTGAATCGTTGGCGTGGTGGTGGTCCAAAGGAAGGATGCTACGACTGTGGAGACCTCGACCACTTCGTCACCCACTGCCCCAAGAAGAACAAGCACTCCTCCGACAAGCACGACTCTAGCAAGCGCAAGTACAAGCGCGAGTACACCTCTAAGCACAAGTCGAAGGGAGGATTCGACAAGGAGGCACTCAAGAAGAAGTACTTCAGGAAGGCCAAGGCCCAAGAGCGTGCCTTCCTCACCTCCCTCAGCGACCTCGACAACGACACCGATGACAACCATTCTTCTTCCTCGAGCGATGATGAGTCCGAGAAGAGGCGTGATGATAAGTTGACCGGGCTTTGTTTCATCGCCAAGTCCATCCACGGAGGCTACTGCACCATGGCCGTGGATGAAGGGGTGAAGCCCAACAAGGACGTGCTTCCCAACGACGACGACTGTACCAAGGACAGAGGCCTAGAGAACACGTGGCTCATTGATTCCGGTTGTTCGCGCCACATGACTGGAAGTTCAAAATAGTTCTCCAGCCTCGACCCTATGTAATGTAAGGAGTACATCACATTCCAGGATAATAGCAAAGGTAAGGTGCTTTCTCATGGGACCATTCGGGTCAACGAGAGTTTTGTATTGAAGGATGTTTCTTTGGTTTCGAATTTGCATTTCAATTTGCTTTCAGTTTCGCAACTCCTTTAGGATGGCTTTGAAGTACGCATTAAGACCAGCTTGTCTCGAGTTCTTGATTCCCAAGGAAATCTTGTTTGCTAGATTATCCCTTTTGGCCATGTCTTTCGAGCTAATTTTTCTCACTCTTTTGGCTCTTCTCGATGTCTGGTGGTCGGATCCTCCTCTAAGCTTTGGAAGTGACATGGGAGACTTGGTCACTTGAGCTTTGACTTACTGGTAGGTTGAGCTCACTTGATCTAATCCGAGGATTGCCCAAGTTAAAATTTAAGAAGGATTTGGTGTGTCAGCCTTGTCGTCATGGGAAGATGGTTGCCGCTTCTCACCTTCCTGTGACTCAGGTCATGACCAAGGGATCCGGTGAGCTACTCCATATGGACACTGTTGGTATGGCTTAGGTTCGGTCTGAGGGAGAGAAGTGGTATGTTCTAGTGATCGTGGATGATTTTTCTCGCTACTCTTGGGTGTTCTTCATGGAGGGTAAGGATGAGGCTTTTTCTCATGCTCGAGATTTGATTCTTCGGTTACAGACTGAGTTGCCAAAGAATGCCATGAGAGCTATACGCAGTGACAATGCCACAAAATTCAAGAACTATGAGTTTGATACCTTCTGTTCTTTTTTAGGTCTTGAGCACCAGTTCTCCTCGCCTTATGTCCCTCAGCAGAACGGTGTTGTTGAGCGCACGAATCGAACCCTTGTTGAGATGGATAGGACGATGCTCGATGAGCATAGGACTCCTAGGAGATATTGGGCCGAAGTGATCAACACCACATGTTATGTTTCCAATCGCATCTTTCCTTGAGCCTTCATGAAGAAAACTTCTTATGAGATGTGATTCGGTCGACTACCCAAGGTGAGCCACTTTCGAGTGTTTGGATGCAGGTGCTTCATCCTGAAATAAGGTAATTTAGACAAATTTGAGTCTCGATCCTCGGATGGTGTCTTTCTTGGTTATGCTTCACATTCTCATGCATATCGAGTACTGAATCTTGAAACTAATCGAGTCATAGAGACTTGTGAAGTCACTTTCGATGAGACCATGCCTTGTTCTGTTCCTGTCTTTGAAAGTGCAAGTGATAAGGAGATTGGTGAGAGCATCTTTGCTGAGGAGAATGAGGAAGATGCTGATTGGGGAGATGCCGAGCTGATCTCTTCGGCTACTCTAGTTGAGTCTGCGATGACTACTTCGGCTCATAAACCCGACCCATATTCTTCCACTACTTGGGGTCCATGCGAGTCGCCTCCTCAGCTTACGCCAGCTGCACCTGAGGAGGCCACAGCTGCTGTTAAGGAGAGGCGGCATCTTCAAGGGAAGCACCTCGGCACATCTAGCGTCACCACCCGCCTCAGACCATGATCGGTGACATCAGTCAGCATGTAACGCGCTCAAGGTCATATGAAATCTCACATTTCGCTCACTCTGCTTTTGTCGCTGATTTCGAGCCATAAAATGTTGAACATGCACTTTCTGATCCCGATTGGGTCAATGCTATGCACGAGGAGTTATAGAACTTTGAGCGAAATAAAGTGTGGATCTTAGTTCCACCTCCACCTGAGTGTGACCCCATAGGTACAAAGTGGGTTTTCAGAAACAAGCAAAGTGAGGATACGGTGGTGGTGAGGAACAAGGCTAGGCTAGTGGCCCGTATCGAGGCTATAAGGATGCTCTTGGATTATGCAGCTTCGAAAGGGTTCAAGCTATATCAGATGGATGTGAAGAGTGCCTTCTGGAACGGGTACATAGAGGAAGAAGTGTATGTGAGGCAAACCCCTGGCTTTGAAAATCCCAAGTATCCCAACCATGTTTAAAAACTCCACAAAGCCTTGTTTGGGTTGAAACAAGCCCCGAGAGCCTTGTATGAGCGCTTGAAAGCCTTCTTACTTGCTAAGGGCTTTAAGATGAGTTCCGTAGATAAAACGTTGTTTCTCCTCAAGCAAGGCACTGACACACTTTTGGTTCAGATTTACGTGGATGATATCATTTTTGGTGGCTCCTCTCACGTTCTTCTGGCAAAGTTTTCTAAGACCATGAGTAGGGAATTCAAGATGAGCATGATGGGAGAACTGACGTTCTTCCTTGGGCTACAAATCAAGCAAACACGAGCAAGGATCTCCTAAGGAAGTTTGATATGGGCGAGGCCAAGACTCTTTCGACGCCCATGTTGACCACGACGGCCCTAGACAAGGACAAGGAAGGAGAAGCTGTGGACTAGAAGGAGTATCGAAGCATGATCAGATCATTGCTGTACCTGACGGCGATGAGACCGGACATCCAGTTCGCGGTCTATCTATGTGCGCGCTTTTAGTCTTCACCACGCACATCGCATCATCAAGCCATCAAGCGAACCATGAGGTACCTTTGTTTTACACCCGAATTTGGTCTTTGGTTTTTGGCTTCCTCCTCTGTTTCTCTTTGCGGTTACTCTAATGCAGATTATGCTGGCTGTCGTGTTGAGAGGAAGTCCACTTCCGGGACTTGTCAGTTTCTAGGATCTTCTCTTGTGTCTTGGTATTCTCGCAAGCAATCTACCAATGTCCAATCCACCACAGAAGCTGGGTATGTTGCCGCTGCTGCTTGTTGCTCCCAGTTGCTTTGGATGATAGCTACTCTGAGAGACTATGGTTTAGAGTTTAGGCGAGTGCCTTTGTTCTGTGATAGCACCAGCGCCATATGTGTAGCCAAAAACCCCATTCTCCACTCCAAAACCAAGCACATAGAGGTCTGTTTTCACTTCTTGCGAGACCACTATGAGAAAGGGGACATTGATCTTATTCATGTTGACACCCACAACCAGCTCGCAGATATCTTCACCAAACCCCTTGACCAAGCCCAGTTTGCTCGCTTGTGAGGGGAGCTTGGAGTTTGTTTTCCTTTTAGAAGAGGGAAGTTTTTTGTTCTTATACATTAGTCTTTGGTTTTCTTTATAGTTTAGCTTTTGATTTTGCTTTTATATCATATTTGCATATCATATCATCATGTATCATATTCCATCTTGAGCTTCATCCTTATAGTAGCTAGATTGACACTATGCTCTTGTTGGGGATGTTATGGATATACATGATGTGCTTTGCTTAGGCTCACTTTGATCTCTTGATATGAGCTAAAACTGCCTTTTTCAATTGTGAACTTGAATAACACTTGAAGAAACTTGAAACATGTTCACCACTACTTGTGGCAACTGGCATGTGTAGGTGTGTCGAGAACCCTTTTTGCTTCATATATATGCTTAGTTGGTACGGCTCATACCTTGAGTTACATACTTGAGCTCTGTAATGGATACCGAGATCACTGTCTTAAGCTTCTGATTGCTTTTGGCATAGGCTTGACATGATCGATAAGTCAGGTTTTGATGGCATCGATAACCTCCCGCACACATTTGTTTGACAAACTTTGGTGTTAAGCTGCATAACTCCGATAAAATTCAATTGATATCTAAAAATTTGATCAAATCATAAGTTTGTCTCATGACATGATATGTGAACTTTGTTTGGGGTAGTTTACTTTGCATACATGTGTAGCACAAGGTCGATCTCCTGTCTATATTTGCTATGTGCTCATTTGGTGGTGAACTCTCTTTTAAATTGCTCAAACTTGATCAAACATGCTAAAATGCCATATTTCATCTCATTTGGTCATTTTGAGCATTTGCTAGCACTTGTATTTGTTGTGATGTATACCTGACAGCATCAGCTAGAGCATTCTTTCAATCTACTTGCTATAATCTTGAATCTTTTGCATTTGTACATTTTTGCATCCATAGCATGCTTTGTGGGGGAGTTGCAATCTTTGGGCTCTAGCTTGATAAGTGCATGTGTCAACAAGGGGGAGAAGTTCCCACACTCACTTTGTCATAAGGGGGAGAAATATTCAGGAAAGGGGCAGCAACATCCAATTCCACCCAAAGTTGAGAGTATGCATTCATTTGAGAGAGATTGCACCTATTCAGGGGGAGTTGCAATTGAGTTGCTTTTGCTAGATGTGTTGAGCCTTTGCCTCTTCTGGAGGTTCTAGCAGTCTTTCAGTCTTTTGAGCTTTGCTAGTGGTGTTGAGCCCGTTGCCTCTTCTTGAGGGCTAGTTTTTGTTTTACTTGGTTGCGTCAAGCCGTCGCTCATGTCTTTGGGGACCAAGTTTTGCTCATTTCAAATGACCCGGTTTTGGCTTTTGGTCATTTGGGTGAGTTCTTTATTTTCTCTTCTTCTTCTTTTTCTTTTGCTTAAGTTGTTCATGTATTGATGTTGACAGTGCACTCATCAAGGGAGAGATTTCAAACACAAGGTTGACAAGTACCCTTATGTGTTCGTTTTGTGATGAGTGATTGTCAATGTGATCCACGAAGTAGGTTGACTGGTGACTAACCCTACCATGGCGAAAGCTATGTGTGCGACATGTCTCTTGGCTTGTGTTGTGCAGGTGTGGAGCTCAGAGGCGGTGGTCGACGGCGAGGTGAAGGTCAAGGAGGACGTGCCGTGCCAACGGACCGAGAGAGGTGAAGGACGAACGTGAGGCTTGGACCGAGGGACCAGGAGGCTGGGTGACTAGCCGCGGTGGCTGACACTTGGGACATCGACAAGTGCGAGAAGACATGGGAGTGACGGTGTTGACTGAGTCAAGACGGCAGACGTGTGGGTCGAGCGAGGCTCAGGAGGACTCGACATGCCGGCAGGTCGAGGACGGCGGTGACACGTGTCGAGGCGGGGGACATGTATTGAGTACGCTACTCACGAGTGGTTTGATGGTTTGAACCTCAAAACCATCGGTGGCGGGTTTACGGGTTTGGGCCTCAAAACCCGGGCGGAGGTTACGAGGAGGAACAGACGACACGTGGAGGCATCGGGGAGTTCGCGTCGAGGCGAAGCTACCGGTGAGCAGGCGCGGTGGCCGTCGGATCAAGATGAAGACCGGGCTAGACCTTTACGTCCTTGGGCTAAATGGTTTGGCTCATTTGTATCTAGAGGCAAATCGGGGATTGTGTAATAGCTCTGTTAAATAGGATGAGGGAGTCCCCATCTCCCTCACCTCCTCCATTTGCATTTTCTTTCATCCTTTGTTAGGGTTTCCCCTCCCCTTAGGTGCTTGTGAGAGAGAGGTCCACTAATTCTTGTGATTTGTGTAAGAACCAAGATTTCAAGTGGGAAAGGAGGTCCCGAATCCTCCTTGTGTCCTCCGGGATTCGGCGAAAGAATCACTCTTTGTGTTCTTGATGTGTTCTTTGCGTTCTTCTCCTTTCCCCTCTCGTTCTTGAGTTGATTCGTCGTTTCTAGAATTTTTTGATATGTTCTTTTTGCATTGATTTGATCTATGACATGAGTTAAGCCTTTCCACTGAAGAAAATCAACCAATTCCTCACGAGTTCGCAGATCGAGCGATTTCTTGGTCTAGTTCTCAAGAACTGGTGTTGTTCATTCTCTTTCGATTTCCTGTTGATTGGCTTCAAATTGGGTGATGACCTCTTAGAGGTAGCTCCCCTACTACCTTGTGAGCATGCTCACCAAGTTTTGTGGCAGTTGGTGAAGATTTGGCCACAAATCGGAAGATTGAAGTGAGAGGCGATTTTTCGGAGCTGCTGGAACACGACTCACGGATAGTCCGCAGTCCATTCCCGGACTGTCCGGTTGTCGGGGTTGAGCACAGAGGAGTTTCGACTCTGTTCACTGTCCATTCGCGGACGGTCCGCCAGCAGCTAGCGGACAATCCGTCGTTCGCTGTCTGGCCAGTCTAGATTGGTTTTCTCTCAGTGTGTTTTCTAGATTTTTGCCTGCGGATAGTCCAGGTCTGGACCGCGGACAGTCCGCCAGTGTCCATCAAACTGTGTCCAGAACTAGTTCGATCCCGTTTGTTTTCTGAGACTTGAACAATGGACAGTCTGCCCCCGTGAGCCGGACAGTCCGCCGTTGTGTTCTGTGACTTGGACAGTCACTGTTGTCCGTCAGGCGCGTGCTGCCGGATAGTCCACCAGGCTGACCCAGACAGTTCGAGAGCTGTCCTGCGGACAGTCCGCCACCAGGGTCCGGACAGTCTGGCACTACGCAGAGAAAGCTTTTCTTGCTTGTCTCTTTGGAGTTTTGCCTTCTTTGCTTCCCCGGTGTTCTCAAGTGTGTTCAACACTTTTTGTGAGGTATCTTGCTACGTGTTAGCACGTATATCTCACGGCTTTGGTGTGACTTGCTTCTTGGGGTTGTAATTTGAGCCGAGGACCAAAGTTTTGAAAGAAATTTGAGGCTCCCATTCACCCTCCTCTCGTCGCCTTTTCAGTCCTTCAGAACTTCTGTAGTGTCATGGGTTGCCATGTTGGTAGCACGAGTGTTGGATGCAACAGCGATTGCTGCTGAACGTGTTGTTGCATAGGTGGCTTCTGTTGCTGCTGAATATGCTGTTGCATCAACATTTGCTGCTGCTGAAGTGTTGATTTCCTTTGTGCAGCAGAAATATCTTGGGGATTACCTTGTGTGAAACCTTCGTTCATAGTGTTTCGCGGCACGCCAGACATATCCTGCAGTGCACATGTCTGGCTGAAAGCTGGCATGCTCTGACCAAGCATAGGGAGAGAAGCAGCTTGCTGGGACATAGGAGTCACTGATAAGTGTCCAGGATTACAACCTTGTGGAAGAAGTCCAGGTGTTGTGTCTAGAAAAATATGTATATTGGTATATGTTAGAACAAGGACATGCTCAAAACGGTGACAGGCACTAAGCGCAAAAAAGAAACATGTTACAGATAATAAGATTGAAACAGGAGTGAATATATGCATTATCTGAAAAATGAGACCTTTTACAATGGTTGGAATCGCATCCAATCGCGTCCGCTAAATAATCTTTTTGGTTGATTTAATTCGTGGAAGGGTAATATCATCATTGTGCAAGGTACTGTCAAACCTCAACCCTGTCCCGCCGCACCCCACCTCCCCCCGCCTGACGATCTGGCTCGGCGCGCCCTCCTCCCCCCTCCCTCGACGCCCTGCTCTCTCCTCTATGTAGCCGCCGGCGCCCTCGCCCTCGCCATCGCCATCGCGTGGCCTGGCCGCCGCCGGCCTGCCCTTGTGCCCACGCACATCGCGGGAATCCCGTCACTCCTCCCTCCTCCCGGTAAGGATGAAAACGGTCGAAAACGGACTTACGATATAGAAAAACGAAAACGGTCGGTTCGGGATATTTCTACATTTAGCAATTAAAGAGTACAAAAAATGGTTGAAAATGGTTATGAAACCGATTGAAACTGATAATTTTTCATGTTAAAAAATGGTTCATAATATAGAAAACGAAAACGGTCAATTCGGAATATTTCTGTTCCGTTTTCATCCCTACCTCCCGGTGCTGTGCTGTCGGCCCCAAGTCGACGTCGACAACCAGGGCAGCGACGCAGCACCCAGCCAATGTCGCCGGCGAGACACCCAGCTAGCGGCGCGGTTCCCAGCCATTGGCACGCCCCCAGGCAGTGGCGGATCCGGCTCCCTGCACACCGGCGGATTGACAGAGGATTGGTTGCCCCGGAGCCCCGCGGCCGTCACTGCACCCTGCCCTGGTGGCAGGCTTCCCATCCTCTGCCCCGCGGCAGACGCCCCGTCCTTTGCACCCGGCGTCCCGCGATCTCATCCCTAGCCCCGTCAGCTGGTGGAGAGGAGGCGCATGTGGTCGTCATCAGCTGGTGGAGGCGCGCTTCCCAGCCATTGGCACGCCCCTAGGCAGCGGCGGATCCGGCTCCCTGCACACCGGCGGATTGACAGAGGACTGGTTGCCCCAGAGCCCTGAGGCCGTCACTAGACCCTGCTCTGGCGGCAGGCTTCCCATCCTCTGCCCGGCGGCAGACGCCCCGTCCTCTGCACCCGGCGTCCCGCGATCTCATCCCTAGCCCTGTCAGCTGGTGGAGAGGAGGCGCATGTGGTCGTCATCAGCTGGTGGAGAGGATTGATTTCTCCTGATGCTTGCAAGCCGGTAATGATCCTCAAGCCCCAAGCATGCAATATTTTTTTCTTGCTATTATCACACTAGCAGCTGCAAATGGTAGTCAACAGTAACCTCATGATTTAATTTGCTGATGGAGTGAATAAGTTCGTTCGCAGTGATGTGTATTTTTTTTATACAATCAAAGACCAAGGTCGTATGGATAGCAATTCTGGACCATAGGCATAGCAGCACATAGGTATTCTATCTTCTTTCTCAATTCAGGGAGGACACTGTCTTAATTCTAGTGAAAAGGCTGAAGCAAGTGAAAGGGCAGCAGTATTATATTAGTTATATAAATAAGGGAAAAATCAAAGTCATGTATGATAGTGGTCAAAAGGCTTCTATAGATGGATCAAGTGTTGCCAGTTAAATTCTCATGAAAGTGTGCTAGCCTATCTGTAACGTCGACAATCATTATTGTGAATCCAAAGGTGATCTTCGTTTTCAAATTCAAAATCACATATATCTTATCTCTGAAAAATAGAGTGCAAACTAGCACACTTTCATGAGAAACAGGTGCATATGGGATTCAAGTTCTTTAAAAATATTATTCTACACCCAGGTTTAGTAAACTGTAGTTCTCGATGTTAGTGTAAACATCTGTTAGGCTCTTCTGCCAATGTGTCTATTATGTTGTTTCTGCTATGTAGTTGGCAAGGTTTTCACAAATAGACCTTGGTAGCTGTAACAGTATGTAGCATAGAATTTCCAAATCGATCTGTTTGACTTGACAGATGGTGTGAGGAGTGGGTATACACCTGTGCCATCCAGCTACGGCCATGTCTTTCTTCGATTTATCTAATTTGTTATGTGGAATTTTAAATAATTTAATGTTGCTGATTGATGCAGGAGGAAATGCCAGGTTTTTATTATTTGCCGAAGCACAATGAAGTTGTTAGGAAGATGTTTGGTAATGAAGAAGGATTTCAGTTTTATAACAACTACGCTAAGGAGAGAGGATTTAGTGTGAGGAGAAGCTATTGTGAGTGGGACAATGGCCACACTGAGTTGACCCTTCAGAAGTTTGTGTGCAGTCGTGAGGGTTTCCGCGAAGAGAAGGAGCTGAAGAGGGAGCTTAAGAAGCGGAAGCCGCGCAATGTTACTCGTGTTGGATGTCGTACTAAACTTGTGATTGCACGAGATCAGAACACAGGGCAGTGGTATGTGAAGGATTTCATCGACGGACACAACCATCCAATGGCGGAACCAGACGTTGCTTGTCTGTTGCGTTCACGTAGAAGAATCAGCGATGATCAGAAAGCTGAGATTTTGGAGATGCAGATTTCTGGGATCCGCAAACACCAGATAATGGATATTATGCAAAAGCAGTACGGTGGGTACGATAAGGTTGGATACACAATAAGGGACCTGTACAATTTCTGCCATCGCAATAAGGTGGAGATAGTTGCCGCTGGTGATGCTCAATCAGTCATAAGTTACCTGACAGAATGCAAACGTAGAGATCCTGATTTCTTTTTTTAGTACAAGACTGATGGTGAAGGGCACCTGACGGGACTGCTTTGGTGTGACTGTCAATGTCGGCTTGATTATGCAGCATTTGGTGATGTCGTCGTGTTTGATAGCTATACAAAACGAACTGATACAACCTGCCCCTTGTTCCTTTTGTTGGGGTGAATCACCATGGCAGCACGGTTCTTTTTGCTTGTGGAATTATTGCTCAGGAGACTATTCAGTCCTATGTGTGGTTGCTTAGGACATTCTCTGATGCCATGGCTTAGAAGCATCCAGTTTCCGTGATCACTGATGGAGACCTTGCTATGCAGAGAGCAATCAAGCTGGTGTGGCCGAATTCATCGCATAGGCTATGCATATGGCATATTGAGCAAAACATTGTGCGTAATCTGCACGATGATGGTGTCAAGAATGATTTTAGGCATTTCCTTTATGACTGTTGGTCCATAGAAGAGATGGAGAGAAAATGGCTGCAATTCTTGGATAAGCATAATGTTACCGATCAGGAGTCGTAGCTTTATCAGATGTATGAGCGGAGAGAAATCTGGTGTGCTTCGTATCATGCTGGTAAGTGCTATTTAGGACTTAGGAGCAACCAGCGGAGTGAGAGCCTAAACTCTAGGCTTCAGGTAAATCTAGACCGTAAAATGACACTGTTTGAGCTGGTACAACACTTTGACCACTGTCTTTCCCGGTTGCGTGGTAATGAAGCGCTTCTGGACTTTGATGCAGAGAATTCTAATCCATTGTTGCAACCAGATGCTTCAATTATTGAGCAAGAGGCTGCGAAATCGTTCACACCTGGAGTTTTTGCCAAGGTGCAGTTCAGTATAAAAGCAGCCAACAAGTGTTTCATGAGAGAGCACCTAGATGGCTATGATTTGCAAACGTATATTGTTGGAAGGGTCGATAAAGGAGACAGAGAATACTTTGTGAAATGTGAGATATGTGTTGATGAAGGCACCCTGAAGACAATTTCTTGTTCTTGTCTTAAGTTACAGTCTCTTGGAACCCCTTGCTCACACATCTTCTTTGTATTGGGCTATCGCGGAGAACACGAGCTTCCAGACTGCTGTGTTTTGAAAAGGTGAACAATGGGGGCCAAGAGTGCATTTCCTCGTATAAGGAAGAGCACCATGTATGACTATTCCAATAGCCTACAGAGGTACCGTGAGCTACGTAATATCAGTCACACTGCATCCTTCGTAGCATCTCGTTCACCTGGAGCATATGAGCGGCTAAAACGCGTTCTGCATGAGGAAGCTACTATGATCCCGCCTAATGGAGGAGAGAATGGAGGCAACAGGTATGGTCTGGTGCTACCGCAAGCCCAGGATGTTGATTCCGCAGAGTCCACAAATGTCTTGGATCCCTTGCATGTGCCTGGCAGAGGGGCCCCGAAGAAAAAGCTGAAGTTAGATTCAAATAAGAAGAAATCAATGGTGAAATGTACCCTGTGTAAGGAAGAGGGTCACAATCGGCGAACATGCTCCACGAGAGAAGAGGTAGTTAAGAGTAATCTTCATCAATAGCATTGTACCGGCTGTCTGTGAGGCATGTGTAGTTATGGCTAATGTTCCTCTTCATTTGTAGGATTCAAATCTCCCTGAGGATGTGCTGGATATATGATTTGCCAAGGATCTGCTTCTTGTTGCATAATAGGTACGCTGGTGCATAACTCGTTTAAAGTTATGCTTGTGTTGTTATGCTACTCAGTGATCTGAGAGTCCCCCTAGAATACAGTTTTTCCTCTGGTTGGTATCTACAAAAATAAGGTTCTCACTAGAGATAACTTGTTATTTTGCTTTTGTCCTTTCGTCAATGTTTGCTTGGCATGTCCAAATGATTGCTGTTCCATTAACTTTGTCTTGCTGTGGATGTATGATTGATCTACTTTACTGTACAATTATTTATGAGGCTGCTGCTTGTACATTATATCTTTTCTAGTATGACTGTCCATACTCCAGATTAGTGATCTAATGTTGATTCATAGTATCTGGGTTTTTGTTATCAAAACACCACAGGAAGATACATCTCTGGGCTTTTTTGTAAACAATATGTTACTTTGATGCTTTGTAAATAGTAAGAGACAAATAGTAATGCATTGAACAGAAAGTTAGTTTATTTGGTTGGAAAGAAACCTAGAAGATGTTTTATAGGTTCATTTTTTCCCTCATGCCCTGAGTATTTAGCCTATAAGAAATGATTTGAGAACCACACAATATGTTTGTTTTAAATATTCTAGACCTGTATTCTGTGGAATTTTATTTTCCATTGCCGCAGCAATTTTATGTCATGACAATGAAATTGTAGTGTTTGCTGCTCTTATCTCATGTTGCTTTGGTGTGTCTATGGACGGTAGTATGTTCCTTCAGTGTCATGACAATAATTAGGAGGCAGTATGTTCCTTCAGTGTTATTTTTACATGAGTGAAGCTCCATTGTTGATAATTTGTTGCTTACTCATACCTCCTGCTTACTCTAGTATCTGTGCAGTCATGGTGTGCTGTTCATCCAGCAGAGCAGCACAAATGCTGCACTGCGTGAATTTCTGAAGCCATTTTGTACTGATGTACTATGCATGGATTGCTTGCCATTGAATTTAGTTTTCAAGATTACTCGAGTTTGCTGGTGAAGGCTTATTGTCTGATGAAACCATTGCAGGTTCTTGGCCGAAAGAGGTGCCTTGATTCTTCTCAGTGACAAGGATGAAACCATAGGGAGATGGCATCTATGAAAAGCTTGCTAGAGGAAATTATGGGTGCATCCATACTTGACTAGAGCACATACTAATAGATATGTGAACAGTGACATTCAGAAACTTATTGATCCCTAAATTTAGCTCTGAACTTTATTTGAACTTAGTTCTCAAGAAGATTACTTTGTTCTTAGGTCTGTTGTTATTAAGCTTCTTCTGAATTTTGTATATGATCAATTGAGCTGCTCTCTAAACATTCTGGTGATGGTCAATATAATCTTTGCTGAGAAAAAGCTTGAGTTGTGTATGTGATAATGTGTACCTGACCAAAAATAGTAGTTCAGATAAATAGCCTGTAGGGCAGCATGGAGGAGGGCCACCTGGCCTTGGGGTCATCGAGCTTGTTGGGCTTTGTCAGGTCCATATTCTAGATGAACAGATATTAGCAGTTTGTGTTCTGGAACTAAAATAGGCTGTCGTGGTTATTACATGATAGTGATTGGTGTTGCATAGCTGCTATCTTGTAACGGTAAAGTCCTAACTCATCTAACAGATCTGCTTGTCATACCCCTGTAATGTGCCATTTTGTTACCTCGTCCTATCACAAGGGACTGTAAGATCTCCATTGTCTAACATGCCAATTAAGACGATGGCCTGTCTAGAAGAAAGTAGCAATGGCTCGCTATGTTACCTCGTCCATGTGTTGTTTCAAACTGCCAGGTAACCAAATACAATGACGGATTCAACACCCATCTCAAGGAAATTACTAATTAGCAATTACAATGAGCTACTGAAGTACTATTTTTCAGCAAGTCAAACTCATACTCAGGTGAGGTGACCTTGAACTGACTTCTCCAATCCTGTATACATCTTCCCAAGCAAATACGAGTTACATATTTTGAGTGGAGTACATAAAACAAGACTGCTTGGGGCGATAGATATTGGTCAACAGATCTGAGATACTTCTGAGACATTAGCTATGTAGCTTTCTTCCTTATAATGCCTTTCAAATTCAATTCAGAAGTATCTCAAACTTTCTAATTTAAACAAAAGAGCAAAATAATTTAAACACATAGCCAATTTAAACATTGAATGATGGCCACTTAAACAACTAGTACCGTTCGAACAAGACTAAATGTCCAAATAAAATACGAAAATCCAACAATCCAAGAGCTAACAAATCTGAAATTTCAAGAAATCTGTATCTAAGAAATATGCCCAGCCACATAAGCAGTACTATTCGATATTCATCGCATTAGACATTTCGCCTTCTTCAGCTTCCTCATCGTGCTCCATTAGATAGGCCTGCATTACAAGTCCATTAGATATTATAACATCAGTTCTTGGTGCTTGGTGAATGGTTTTGTTTAGTAGATATTTGTGACGAGCCAATACTCACATCCGGGTGTAGGTCTCCATATGTGCTGTCCTCGTCCTGCGTTACAAGTCCATTAGATGTTATAACATCAGTGCTTGGTGGTTGGCCAATGGTTGTATTGAGTAGAGATTTGTCAAGAGGAACAAATACTCACGCGTGGGGATTGGTCTTCATATGTGCTCACTAGGTAGAGATGAGCAATCTTAGTACCCACTTGTGCATAAGCAGACACCATTTGTTTTACTTCTTCGGCTCCATCAATCTTTATCAATCCAGTGCATGGCATACTCCCTGGAGTAGGATCGAGGTAGTATAGCACTGCGTCTCTTATCTATCCATGATAATACACAGCCTCCATGAGAGTAGCGTACTCAACACTAGTGGCTGGAGGTACAATGTTAAAGAATCTCAAACTTGCCCGAAGGTCGTAGTTCTGCAGGTTAGAATACAGTTCCGCCACTTTGTGAACAAAAAATTTCATAACCACATCCTGCATGTAGGGATTACACGATTAAGAACCTTTTGAGCACAACAAATTGTTACACAAAAAAATTACAAAATTTCTAATACCGGGTGACAGTAGTAGTCCACTGCTGTCCTGAAGTACGACCGTGGCATAGTAATCATCTCTTGTTTTGGTTCCTGTAAGTCCAAACATTGTAGGCGTTCAGATCATTGTCTATATAATGAAAAATATAATTTAATACAGTACCTTAGTTACCTCGTCATTCATATTGCCATAGAACTCTTGTTGTTGGGTCAAGTCCAAGTTCTCAATTAGGGACTTCAGCTTTGTGCGGTCATTCTCCCACTCAACCAATAGTGTCTTTACCAGATTATTCAAAGAGTCAATTTTTTCTCGTTCATTAGTTATGTTCTTTTCATGTTCCTCACGGGTCTGTCGTAGCACTTCTTTTGCAACAGCACATTCCTTTGCTATCAACTGGGTAAAGAGAGCACGCTGATCAGCTAAGGCTTTCTTCAGCTGGGCAATATGTTCTTTTTCCATTCTTTCGGCTAAGTCAGAAAGGTCTTTCTGACTCGCTATGTCCAGCTGGGCACTTTGATTCGATATGTAGTCATCTTTTTCAAGTTGCTGTTCTGCAATGTTGATGTCACCATTGGTACGCTCAAGCTGTACCTTGCAAACCATATCCTTCTGGCCCTTTTCAAGTTTCGTAATCTTGTCCTCAGACTCCTGCAGGTACCTCTGAACTTGTTCCATGGCACCTACAGATTTAGAAACAAGAATAAAAATTGCATACATAAAAATGGAAGGCAGACAGTATTGGAGATTACTATGCCACGGTGCTACTTCTCGATTTAGAAACAAGGCAAAATTGCATCAGGATGGATGATCTCTTGTCTTAAATGTAAACCAGCTAATTAGCTCTCTTATCCAAGAGCTTAGCTGGAGATTTTAGCATAAAAAAAACTTCAAATTCTGGTGTGCAAGTGTCTCACATTGACAAAAAAAAAAAGAATGTGACATTTAATATTCTTGGGCCTTCTGAGTTCAGATAGTCTGCATGCACATCCTTTGAACGAGAAACAGTTGGTATGGGTCATATTTAATTTTGTCGATTACACATGAGAGCTGCATATCTTTGCATTAAGAAGAGAAAACATATTTACAAAAAAGCCCAACACACAAATGAACGTGAGAGTGTCAATTGAGTTCGTATCATGTTCGGACAACGAGTCCACTCAGTCAAGACGTCGGATCTAACTACTACATGCCCACAAAATAGAAGTATAAGTTAATACAATTTATTTTAAAATGAGTGCGAAATGCCAAAAATATTTTGGAAATATACTGCATGCACAAACGGGAATTTTTTTGGTTGAATAATTCAAAATAAAAAAAATGCAAAAAGCAGGATGTCTCGCGGGCTGCGCAAAAGATGCAGGAGGCCCGCGACCCACTCGTGCCCACGCTGGGCCTCCTGTCTCGCGGGCTTACATGGGCTGGGGTGCTATTCATTAGAAAACCCCCAGCTGATGATTTGTGCCGCCGTATTTAGGATCGCTGAAACGATCGTAGTAATCTTCTCCGCGATCGTAGCAACCTCCTGCGGCTCCCCATACAAAAAGGAGAGAAAAAACCTCCTCTACCTCCTGTCTACCTCCTAAATTTTAGGATCGCTTTGCTCTCCATTATTGCTTTCTCAGTTTCTCTATTGGATACGATCTGTACATTCTTCAGTTCTCGGTTTCTCTGGCGGCCAAGGCTACAGCAGCGGTTCGAGACGGCCAAGGCTACGGCAGCCGTTGCAGACGAACCCGGCACTGGCACCATGGCGATGGCAGGAGAAAGAGGCGAGCCCTATACTCCGAGCAACATGGGTACAGGTTAGTCTTTGAGCACATATATAATACAAGTGACGAACCAGAGAATGTTTTTTTTCCTTCTAAAAGTATGTTATATAGCAATGATATTTTTTTATCTATGAGATAGATCAAGAGTAACTGAGACGACTTCAGTTTAGTCTTTGAGCACATATATAATACAAGTGAGGAACCTTGGTAAAGAGTAAAGAGTACATACATATCAGTTAATGTTAATTTAGAAGTATACGGAAACTGCATTTCCATTAGGGATGAAATATGGGAACGATATTCCAATCTGTCCATCCTTCGGTGCGCTCAATGATCTCGCCGATCATGTATTCACAAGCACTGTCACTGGGTGGAACCCAGCCAGGTG
The DNA here is from genome assembly GCA_038087645.1 of Saccharum hybrid cultivar R570. Classification (NCBI taxonomy): domain Eukaryota; kingdom Viridiplantae; phylum Streptophyta; class Magnoliopsida; order Poales; family Poaceae; genus Saccharum; species Saccharum hybrid cultivar. The sequence goes on along the minus strand of JAQSUU010000730.1, from coordinate 1,489,694 downwards.
CCTTTTGGTCTGGCATCTACTAAATGTGAGAAATAACTAGATGTGTTCTCCGGTTCCAAACTTCAAATGTACCACAGCTGATTTCAATGAGATACATGCCACTTCCACAAACTGCTACTGCTCGGCTGCTGTTGCATTGCTGCTATCCCTGAAAATAAGAACACGGGATGAGTGATAATCTATCAGTACTTCACTAGATTACAATTGCATCACTCATTAATCAGCACAGTACAAAATAATTCTCTCGGCGACGTTAACATTTATTATTCACATAATTTGATGCAGATGCCAATCCTAGCAGGGGTAGTACTAAAAACAAGCGAGATGGGAGCAGCAGCAAGGTAATCTCCAGTTTTTTTTGCAAGTTGCCTCTACATTTTTACCAACTTACCATCGAGCAACTGGTTGCTGCAGAGTGGGTCCTGGCATGCTTCACACTCACCAACGAAATTTGCAAAAGCCCTACTAAGCATAGTGTCATCGCAACCCCACAAGGATGCTATAGAGGATATGGGATTTGGGGGACTGCTTCATATGCCCCAAACGAATCTCAGGAAATACATGCTAAAGGAACTTGGAGACATACGAAATCAGCAACCGTAGTTTCCATTTATGTGGTCAAGATCTTACTATTTATTCACAGGATGTTAGTAATATAATGGGAGCCCGGGTTGAAGGCGATGATGTAGACAAATATTTAAAAGAAAATGCGAAGAATGAAGCCAAAACAGTGAAAACTGAATTCTTTAAGAGGTATGCCGCTGCAAATGAGAAGCTCGAGCTAAAAGGGCTGGAAGAAATGATTCATCCATCAAAAAAACTTCCTAAAGATGACTTCAAAAGAGGATTTGTCCTGTACACAATTGGTGTCATTCTGGCATCAACTACAGTGACATATGTTGATTGGAGTTATATAGAAGTTGTTCGAGATGTATCAAAAATTCAGAATTTCAATTGGGGACAATTCACACTGAACCATTTATTCCACTCATTGCATACTTACAAGACAGAGGGCAAAGTCAGCCTACAGGGCAATTTGGCTCTGCTACAAGTCAGTTCTATATGGGACAACCAACACCTATAAACATTGTTTATTTTTGGTCTTACGTATTTTTCTCCATTTTGTTCATAGTTTTGGTACTGGGAGCGCGTCATTTCGTCTAGCGCATACGGGTCAACTACGACAAAAAAAAGACAATCCCACCAGCACCACTTATGGTATTCTGGGATGAAACTAATGCGACTGCTCGAACGACTGCTTACAATAAGGAGGGGATACATGGAGCATGTGTAAGTTTCCAAACATAGCATCATTAAGGTTGTTGTTCTTACGCGCACAATATAACTATCTTTATTGTTTGCAGCTTATGTTGCCCCATTATTGTGAAACCAACCAACAAAGAAATGAAGCAACAGAAGCATCAATGTCACAAGCGCCAGAAGCAAAATGTGCACCCGAGGGGTACAAGACAGATTCACCAGTACACGAGCAGGATGTAAGCAACCAACAAGTTAGTATGCCATCTATTTGTGTGCCCTAGCTCATTTGTGTGCCTAATTCATTATTTCCTAATCCTAATTATGTAGAAGCAAAGCCTTGAAGATTGGAAGAATGACGCCCGAACGGAGCTTGCACTGCAAGTGGAGAAGAAACTATGTGATATGCAACACAATCTTAAATTCTTAATATCCAAGTGATTTCACAAAAGGAGGAGTTTGTTAAATTTAAAAGGGACAGAAGCCTGGAAGAAAGGGTGAGGAGGATAGAAGCTGACAATGCACAAATGAGAACGGAGATCAAGGTAACCAGCGTGACAGTACTCATTTTAGCTACCCATCAATGCTTCATTCTCTAACAAATTGTCAAAAAAACAGGAAATCCGACAGCTAGTGCAGCTTCTTCTTCACCAATCTACTGCTAAAACTACACATGTTCAGCCACCTATGCCTTCATCTGCACAAGTTCAGGCACCTATGCCTTCATCTGCACAAGTTCAGCAACCTACACCTCCAACTGCACGTTTTCAGGTCTTGCATCTTCACAAGTTCAGTTATCACTACTTCATGTCTGATGCTAGAATCAATTCTATGTAATTTAACAAAAAAACACCAATTGCAGGAACCATATAATTTAAACCGTTTCCACCGTTTCCACGAGACGCGGGAAAAAATAATTGCTGAACCAGCCACTACAGGAAATGGCACGACAGAAAAGGTCATGCAGCAGCAAGGCGACCCCTCTACAACACATATCAAACCAAGGAAGCCTATTGTTGACACTGATTACCATATGGACAAAACTGACACAGTCGCTGCCCGCTTCATAAGGAAGAGTTACGACTACGCTAAGGTTGTAGACATAGATGGCCATGTTCTTACAGCAGTTCAGCTGCGCGGAAATGTCACACAGGGCGGCTATATAGCAGATGAGGTAATATCATTTTAGATCCATGTCGTCACTACAAACATGCGCACACCTACTATGTACTAAGTCAACCCTTTGCAGGTCATAAATGCATTTGTTCATTTGAGCAATGTGGAGACTGATGCAGCATCTTATATAAACACGTACCAAGCCCACAAGTTGGCAAATTGTCTGGGTGAACGCGACACTTTCAAGGAGCGAATTGCCGGCAAATGCAAAGGAAGGCATTTGGTGCGTAATACTAATTTTGTTTTGACACTTTCGCTTCCTTGCTATCACGTGCTTTACTATGAATTTTGGAAATCTTGCCTGTTTCAAGTCTAGCCATGCATTCAATAGTTTTCAATTATTTTTTCTAGGTTTTTGTGCCAATGCACATTAACGACAACCACTGGGCTCTCCTAGTTCTCAATTTTATAAAGAAAGAGATACAAATACTTGACTCCCTAGGTGGACGACACAAAAACAAAGAGAATGCATTGGTAAGTACAGATCATCTGTGTATCACGTACCATCTATTGTTTATTAAACTACAATTACAGATTGATCAAAATTCACATGTATCTCACCATCCACTAGGTGCAAGGCATACAGACATGCATCCACTGTTCGGTCGACAAGGACTTGGTCAGATTTGAAACCCCAATTAACTTGTACGATTGGGAAACAGTTCCCTATCATCATAGCATACCGAAGCAAGAAGACGGGTACTTACTCTTTTTCCTTTCTATATTAATATTGTACTGCAATTACTTATGTTTATGTTCTGTTGCAGTGAATCATGTGGGGCGTTCATAATAAAATATATGCTGACATGGGACGGACAAAACATGGTTGATGATTTCACAACTGTGAGTCTTACAATTATTGTCAATTACAAATATGGCCGATGATTTCACCTAAACTGCTATGTGACATGCACTACTTTCGCTTGTCTAGGCACAAATGCAAAATTTTAAATACTGAATATGCACGAGGCTGCTTCATTCTGAGCGCAACCTGAGATACTTGCACTCATATGAAAAACCTATCACGGTATGTGCTTTTACTTCATATTATAATCATTCAGTTGGGACAATTTGTTCAGGACGGCACAAAATAAACGGCTCTATCTAACATTTTTTGTTTGATGATACTTAGAAAGAAGATTACTTTGCGAAGAATCCGGAGGAACAATCGGATTACGAGCACGATGAAGAAGATCCAGACGATGTGCAGAAATTATCGCCATCAACGGGCACTCCAGCAACCACGTTGGCTACCACAAAATTAACTCCAGCATCTGCGGCGAACAAGAAAGGAACCAAAGGAAAGAAAGGAGCGGAAGGAAATAGAGGAGAAGAAAATACAGCTGAGGGATCTACGAAAAGGAAAAGAGGGCGGCCCCCAAAAAGGTTGGAGAAAGCTCCTCCTAACACTAAATCTGTGGTGGAGGAATTCAGCACCGAAAATATTGCTAAACAAGCGAAAAGGGCAAAAACTCGTGTTGTCCCTTTGGAGACCACCGAATCGGTGACTAAACGAAAGCAACGTGTAGGGCCATATGATGGTAGCCCTTGGAATAAATGATTGTATAGCAGGAATCACATAGTGGATACACAAAGAGAGGACAAACTTTCAGTAGCCAATGGTTTAATTCTTGAAAACCTTCTTGTAGTTTAAATGGATACGGCAAATTATATAGACCTACAGTGTCAGGCAGTCAGCCGTTCCAATGTGTATGTGGCAAAACGTCGAACAGCAACCAAGCACAAAAATGAGACGGAGGGTAAGCACAATTTGCGCATCAGAGTGTTAAAAAAAAAAAACAATTTGCGCATCAGGTAGCCAGTGCCAGTCAGAGTGTGATAATTGTATGTGCACTCTGAATATTTATCATTCAATAGTTTTTTTTGCTTTAAAAGGTAACAGGCAGAGATTTATCATTCAATAGTTAAGATAACATAGTAACATACTAATTTGTCCACTCCATGTATTATCCAGCAAACTATGCATCAATGATAGGTGTATGAATTGGACAGAGAGACACAATGAAGCCAACTTGAACCCGCTGCTGCCACAACGTTTGCTGTCCAGTTCGTTTCTGCTTTTGCTCTTGAATTAGCTCACCAGCTAGCAACAGAACTGGCACATTTATATGACTGGCCATATGGACACATCCTATCAGAACCACACAACAACAGAGACCGGCAATGAAACATCATCTGGGAAGCAATCTCTAGTGACACCAAGATGTGTTGGCTCCAAGACCAAGAGGTACAGGAAAAACAACTAATCTCTCTAGTCTCATTAAGCATTTCGAAGACTCTACAAGTGCAGCAAGCATACACCTGAGTTGTGGAATTGATACATACCATGGGGGCTTCCAGAGTCGTCCAGAATGACCCATGACAGAGTTCCCCTCAACCATGTTGAACGGTGCGACATTTCATCGAACACTCCTTGGGCACGAATGGAGATGGTGGCAGGCTTACTCAAGGCTGCGACCCAGACCTTTGGCGGCTCATCCCGTGGAGTAGGGGCTGGTGACGACATTACCATGGTGGGAGGTGCCGTGGACGACGAACGCGGGCGTCGGGGAAAAGTTTGCAGACCGCGTCCACCGCCTTGTTGAACAGCCAGTACAGCCGATGCCGCTCCTCGACAGGCATGGAGGCGATGTGCACGCGGACGCGGACGCGGACGCCGACCGCACCACGCGAGACGCCAGGGAGGACGCCACTTGAGACGCCCGAGCAGATGCCTCCGCCGCTCGTTCGTCGCGTGCCGAGCGTGCACGTGTAGCCGAGGTAGACGAGGAGGAGCAGGCCGTGGTACCCGAAGTGGAGGCGGCCGTGGAGGTGCACGCCGTGGTCCGCGAAACCGAGGGAGGCGCAGAGGAGAACGCCACGGTCGCCGAAGCCGAGACGGGCGCGCAGGAGCCCGCTGCGGTCGGTGGAGCCGAAGTGGGCACGGACGGACGGCGAAGGCCGCGGAGGCATTGGCGGCGGCGGAGACGGAGCAGGCCATGGCGGGCGCAGCCGCGGTTGTTGGGCCTAGCGGCCTGCGCTTGCACGCGCTGAAGCGCTTAGAGGGAGTGGGCCGCGGCCCGGCTGGGCCACGGCATCGCGCTGGCCCATCGTGAGATCGTGGCAAAACTAAGCACACCAGTCCGCGCCTTATGTTTACTCCCACCTCGCTTGCATAGTAGCTAAGACACCCAACTTAAAAAGCCGAGGCGAACTTTACACCTTCAACTCCTATACTACACTGCCTAATCTTGAACTCTTGTCATCTGGGCCTATTGGGTTGGTGTAGCCTGGTTGGCCTCCCTTCCCGGTTGAGCGTGAACTAGGTAATGCTGGCTCTTTGGCCCACGGCAACTAACTTTTTGCCATAATTTATTGTCTCCCAAAACATTACTTTTCAAATTTAACTCTTTTTATATCTGCTTTTTGAGCATGAAACAGAGCAAAAAATGATTGGATTCCAGGTCTCCAACTCAATTCTACCTACTGATTAGGGTACTGTCACAAGTAGGGAGAATCCATCTTCTGATCATTGCCAATCATCATTGGAGGCAGGCCAGGATCAGGGCGTGGAAACAGTAGATTGAGTCGAAAAGCGTCTACACCATTTACATAGTATCTGTACAGTCTCTTTGCTCGGATAAACCCCAGGCAACCATAGAGAGCAAGGGCACCCTTATTAGTAACTTCTGCTTCAAGTGTCACCTGATCAGAAGGTACAAGTTGGATGTAAAATACTTGAACATTTGGGAAGGATGTTCATATGCAAACTGCATGTTAATCTAGGGTCTAAGCTCAAACTTATTACCATCTTTCTAGCTGAAGATGTTATAAACCCTTTTTACACAAAAAAAGAAATGGAAAATACCAAAATAAAGACAGGTCACAAGCTCTGACTTCTAGGAATTTTACAAGTCAATTGGAATGTTGGGAACCAAAAGAGAATGTGAAATGGCAGTAGTAATTACCTCCTCACAGCCAGACTCCATCATTACCCGAATTGATCTAGTAACTAGCTCAGTTGCTGTATAAAGACATAGAGATTTAGTTACTTTGCTTGCTAAGATCAGCCAATTGAATTGAAAAGGTGAAAAAAGCGAAAGATTTGGTACCAATTTACACACGAAAACTAGGACACTCATAATGATGTAATTATCATTCCTTTATTAGAAAACTAACTTGTGCTACACACACTGCATAACAAAAGCAATAACCGCCAATGGACTAATTCAACATATAAGTGCTGAAAGGATAGATAATTCCAAGGATTTCATCATCAATGTATGCTAGAAGAAAAATTCTCAATAGAAGAATCTGTCAAAATATTAGTCCTATGTGAAAGAAATTATCAAATAAAAGATGTTAACGTTCCTCACCATAATCACTAATCATTTTCTTTATTCTCTTATCAGAATCAGCGATTCCCTGGTGACACCCCACACTGAACTACCATACATATGACACTGGAACAGAGTGACCATCCAAAATTCTGCAATAGCACAAGTCAATATCTACCATACATGTAAATGCTACCAAGCAGAACATTCAAGCACAAATAACAACTTAGCTACAGTACCTGTTCCAACTATTAACAAGACAAAATCTGCAACTTCACAGTTCTGAAAAAATCAGGAAATGCAACTTCATAGGGCTGTTTGAAACATCAATGAAACAGTAATCAGATAGCAAGCCTATTAAGAGGACCAAATAGCACACTACTAATCCCCGAACAATATCGGTAGCTAGCACTAGCGAAACAGTAATCAGATATCACGAGAAGGACAGGTGATGCAGCACAGTGATTACTGATTTGGACCTTGGCGGTCTCAAGCCAGAGATAGGTGGCAGCTGATCACCTATATGTTTGCATTGCAGTTAACAGCTCGGAACACATTATGACTACAAATGACGGATCAACAACACAGGACTCTAGTGACAATCCACGAATGGATCCAACTATCGAGCAAATTGAGCCCCACAACAGTAATTAAACATACAGAGCATTGAGCAGGATCACAGACCTTACTGCCCTCCTACACCTCTGCGTGAGATCGAGCAGCACGGCCGTTGAAATGACCTGCTGCTGCAGCGCCTACTGTATCAGGAGTGCTTGATGCTGCTGCTTGTGGTGGCTGCCCCTGGCGCAGTTCATCTCCTCCGGCAAGGCGAGGACCAGATCGGAACCCTGGGCCAACTGTGGTGGCTCTTCCACGGCCTAGTCAAGCCAGCATTTCGCGCAAGGCGCCCAGCTCCTCGCCCGCGCCCGCCACGGACCCCAAGTCCCCGGCCGGCTCGCCCGCGCGGCCGTCGTCGAGGCCGACTCTGCCACCACATCAGAGAGAGGGAGACATAGATTCACGCGCGGTGCGGGTAAGGGGCTAGCAGCCACCAGGGCTCGTCCACGCCAAAGGCTGGCCACCGCAAGAGCCGGGCGCCGCCGCCGCCTTGTGCAACCCTAGAGCCCCGCAGCCAGGAGTCATAGCCTGCCATGGAGGAGGGGAGGTCGCGCGAGTGCAGCAGCGCCCCTTGTAGGCTCACGTGATGGGATTGGCGGAGGAAGATGAAGAGGCGGAGGCGGCGGCGCGTGCGGCCCCGGCGAGGGCGCCGCTGTAACAAGTCGGGTGTTAAGCATGTATTCATATCATAAATCATGACTATTTGCATTTCATACATGTTCATCATCGCATGCAATATAGGTTGGAGTAAGTTAAATTGTAAAACACATGTTTGGACTCTGAATTAGTAAAAATTCTAGCTAAGAATGGTAAAAATTTGTTGTGCTATAACTCTAAATGACTAAGAATTAATTAACATGATTTTTGAAGCAATTTTTTATTCAAAATCTTCTCAAATTTTTGCTTCTAAAAATATTTCAGAAAAATAAGTTTTTATTTAAAATTTGACTTTAAATCACTAATTCAAAATCTATTTAGAATTTTGAAAAGTGTCCTAAATGAAAGTTGTAGAGAATTAAATTTTGGACAACTTTTGTTTTGGGGGCAACTTGTGAAAATGCATTTTTCATCTTCAAAATTTGAATTTGAATCAAATTATAAAATCTGAAATTCATTTATAAAAAGAAAACAAATTTTTCCAGCCTAGCGGGCCGCCGCCCCACTTCCGGCCCAACGGCCGAAGCCAGCCCGCGTCCGCGATCGCCTCCGCCCGCGCGCTCGCCCGCGCGTGACCACGGCCCGGCCCACGCCCACGCGGCCTTCTCCCTCTCCCGCTCGCTCGCGAGCGCTGCTGGCCGCCGCGGTAGACCGCGCTCGCCGCGTGGCGTCCATGCGCCGACGAACTCGCCGCGTGGAGCCTCCGGCTCGCCTTAACTTCCACCCGGTCGCGCACTGCCTCCGCCTCCATCTCCTCTGTCCCCTGCTTCCCTTCGCGCTCGCGCGCTCGCTCTCTACCGCAACAGCAAGCCGAGCGGAGCTCTCGCCACCGCACGACGCCGCTCGGTCCACCGACGTTTAGCTCCGCCACCACAGCCCCATTCGTCGATTGCGTCTGCCTCCAGCTCCGCCTGGACCTCCTCCGTCCCGTGCGCACGTTTTCACCCTCATTTGCACCACGGTAAGGCCAGGGCAGGCTTTTCCTTGGCACGGCGGCGCCATGGCCGCCGAGCTCGTGCTTCCGTGGAGGGAGCCCTATTCCCTCCTTTCCCTCCAATTTCTCATGCTTTCGCATTCGCCTTGGCTCCGCGGACCTCGCGCGCTCCGAACCCACCCTCGCCATGGCCGGGACCGGCGTGTCGTCAGTGAGCCGTGCCACCGTTCCGCCAAGCGCGCCATCGGGGTCACCCGAGAGCTCCTCCGGTGCCCTAAGCTAGCGCAGTGAGTTCGCCTCTCTGCGGGGAAGCCGCTGGTGGTGACCTCACCGCCGGCGAGCTCACCGGCGGCGAGAACCGCGCGGTCAGCGCTTCCCCCTCCTCTATGTGGCTGACTCGTGAGGTCACAGGCCCACCTGTCTGCCTCCTCTCGCGCTCGCGTGTGCACTGCACCGGGTGCACCTAGCGTTTCAGCGGCCGGATTTTTGAAATGATTTAGAAAATGAATTTTCAGTTTTGTTTTAAGGCTTTAAAATTTTATAACTCAAGATTTATAGCTCCAAAAATTGTGAAACAAATTTTGTAGTGTTTCTCTTGAGTAGATCTACAGTTTAAAAATATTGCATGTCAAGTTTGAAATACTTTTCTGAAGGGTTTTTATTTATTCACTAAAATTGCTGTTTTCTTGTTAAATATGTAATAAATCATAGAAAGCTCAGAAAAATATGGTTCCACTTGCCATAATTTTCTTTTGTGATGTACTTTCTAGGAAAAATATGTGTCATGCATGTTCTGTAGAAAAATCTTGATGTGTAGTACAAGTGTTTAATATTGTTAATAATTGTTATTTTTGCTAGAGAGAAAAAGATGAATAAAACATACATGTAATAATTTTTCTATGGTGATTGTTTATTGTGTAGAATGTAGAAAATATATTAAATCTGTTGTTTGATACTTTTCATAGTATAAAGTATTTTTATGCTCATTTTTAGGCCCTAGCTTGTTATTTTTGTGTAGGCAGTTCTTGTAATCCAAATGCAATGAAATTTCTGTGGTATGCTAGATTAGATGATATAAAGATACTATAATTTTCTCAGATTTTTCTGTGCTACTAAAATAGGTGTTGCTGTTCAAACCTAGTTGCAATTAGGGTTTAAATTAACCTTGTTAATGCATGATTAGTTAATAAGGTTTACTTTGGTGTATCTTTGAAGCATTTAATAAGATGTGTTGACTTAGCATAGTAGTAGTAGAAGAGAATACAATAGATGACATGTGCTTGTAGTACATGTTCTTGGATGATGTTGACTACCTTGTAGAAGAAATGTACTCCTACTTTATGAAATAAAGTGAACCTATTTATCTACATTTCATTCATCATGACCATTACATGTCATTTCTGCAATGCACCTAGGCATAAGCACTTATACGGTTGCATCATACAGGATCACAGGAAGTAACGCCGGTAGCAGTTTCCGAGGAGCCGGAAGAGCAGCCCGAGGAGCAGAAGGTGCCCGAGGCCGACGAGAAGGTCGGTGAGGATCTTCCAGAGTGCCCAGACCACCGTCCGAGCTCTTTCGAGAGAGGCAAGCCCCGGAGCATTTTTCTCCCCTGGTTTGCAAATATTTTATTAATGCTTACTTAAAATGCTGCATTATGTTTAGGAGTTATTTGTAACTGTTGCTGCATTCTACCTTGTTTACTCCGTTTTACCCTATCCTTGTCACCTTGTTATTCGCAGTCAAGTAATTGCTTAGCTTGCTTAGACCGGTAGAAGTCGGGTGATTTTCTGTAACCTGCGAGCTATAGGTGGTTACCTGGATCTGCTTAGAAAAGTATGTCATCGTAGAATAACTAAGTGTTAATGTGAATTTGAGACCGGACGGAGACTTGCAGGGTTTTGGACTGTAGTGTTTTCCATCTGTGTCGATTAAAGACCGACCGTTGTTGGGCCTCGAGTCATGTTGAACGCATGCCTTACATTTAGCTGGCCGAATAATGCACCATTCGACCGCGAAGCTGGGAGATTAATCGGGCCGAGTGGATTGCCCGCAACGCACTGTACCGGAGCAGTAGTGGCAGGATACGGGGGCGCGATGATAAGGCCAAAGAGCAGTCGGGCGGCCCCCGGGTACATGTGGTTCCTAGCAAGCTCACGACTTTACCTGAATGGTTGACTCGGTGACCAACACCTCACTTTAGCGGGTAAGTGAGGTTTGTGTGAGGAATAAATTACCAGCTGGTTAATAATCGATTCGAATCGCCATCGTTCACTGGATAGTGAGCACTTGACTTGAGTGACTTCATCGTAGTAATACTGATGGAACACTTGGACAGTTATATGGAATATGACATGATTAAAGTCATTAATGATCATTAGTTATCTTACTTGTTTAATTACATGTTACTCTAGTACAGGTGCAAATGTAGTTGACATGTTAATAAAGATTTAACTTGATGCAAAGCTTTTGGAAAGATTCTTTAAATACTAAAAATGCCTTTTCGCAAATGTGTCAGCTACCCCACCAAAAAACCTATCATGATCCTTGGTGTCTTTTATTTTTGGTTCTGTCAGGTAAGTCTAGCTGAGTACCTTCTCGTACTCAGGGCTTTGTTCCCACTTGTTGCAGATGGGCAGATGTATTACGGCTACTGTATCAACTGCCTTTATCCTGCGATGGGAGAAGCTTAGGACCATGGGCAATGGTCAATCACTACATCTCGTCTGATGCTTTTGTTGGAAGATGATCCTGAGCTAGCACTGTATTTTGAACTCCGTGTGAGTGTGTGATTTGAACTAAATGCTTCCGCTACTTTCTTTTGAAACTGGTTTGTAATAACTATGTTTAAACTCCGATGTATTTGTGACGCAAACTTTTATGTAACTTGTGATGGTGACCGCTGAACTTATTACGATCTTGGCTGGTATGTAAGTTGGTTTGAAATCCGTCGTGATTTCACGGACTACCGGGTTATACGGACTTAAGTTTGCTAAATCGTCTGCTCGATGGATGATTTTCTTACTTAATCTCGTATAATTGGTCGGTTCTGTTACAGCCGCCGCGAGGCATGGGACGGGCTAGCAAGCAGCACGGCCATAGAGATGAAGCGAGGAATAAAATGTTAATGTAACTATATTACTTCAATTATTCATCCCAACTATACTACTCATTTTGTAATTATACATTTACCCTTTTACCCTCCATTAAAAAAAAGAACTACGAAAAAGAAATTTACCACTCCTTTGTTTGGGTACTAATCCTCCATAATTTCGGACGCGACGGGATGCGATGGGAGGCGACATGACACATATGGCCCACCGACCATAGACACACCAATCGCTTCCCATTGGGTTGCTCTCATCGCATCCTATCGCTTCTCATGTTCTGGGCCCACAGACCATAGACACACCAATCGCTTCCGATCGTCTCTCCAACCATTGTAAAAATTCTCAACATATGAGAAACTAGCAACTGATTTCAGAATTAACTTTGGTTCCTTTGAGGAACCTGAGAATCATAGTGCATTAGTTTTCTCTGGCCAAAATGTATACTACTGTATTATTAACATAATCTGAGGAACCGATCGAAGAATCGAATTAAGATGGTCCTACTTCCTCCTGGCAGGCACACCGTAGCAAACTGGCCCATGGGTCTACTTCAGTCCATAGACCGGCCAGCCAGTGTGCTCCTGCTTGGGCAACAACTGGAAAGCTACAGTGTGCTCATAGCCTCGTACCAGCCTAGTTATTTGCATGTCACAACAGCCCAAGGGAATGATAATTTACTTGACGGCTTAGAATAACACCCAAGGAAATAAGTGTTTTTCTTGGCGGTTAAGAATAACACTTAAGGAAATAGTAGTTTCCTTGACTGTTTGCAATTACACTCAAGGAAATATGTCATTTTCTTAGAGGTGATTGGAAACTGCCAAGGAAACACCCACTTCAACCTCCAAGGAATGTATGTTTCCTCGAGAGTTTACTAGCGCCGCCAAGGAAACTATATATTCCTAGACGGTTTGATTCTGGCCCTCAAGGAAATTCCTAGCACTTAAGACAATTCCAGTTTCCTGTAGTGAGGCCTTGGATATATTAGGCGCTGGCACTGGCGGTCCAGTACAGTGCGCAAACCACGTTACCTGGGATCAAGGTGTTGTGTTGCTGCCCTAAACCATCTTTGTCTAGGGGTGCAGACTCTTGGATGACAAGCTCCAGCGGGATGCACACTTTATTCGTCACACACGCATTGCAAATAATTGCCAACACATGGACACACGTGTCAATGCACACGTCATCGTCCTCAGGGTGGGGAATGCCCGATGCCGGCACAGCTTGCGGCGGGCCAGGGAGAGGAGATTCAAGGGTGGCATGTGCACCGTAATGGTGGAGGCGTGGGAACTCGGAAGAGGAAGAATAAAACAGAAGAGAGGAGACATGCGGTCTGATAGTGGCATTAGAGAGAGGATAAGGTGGAGAGAGAAGCAGAAGAAAAGAAAAAATAAAGATATTATAGACATTATATCCTTTTCAACAATAAGAATCGTTTTACCAAATGTTTTTCTAACTAGCGAAGCTGGAGCGAGTTTCATTTGAGAAACTATAGGTGGGAGTTATTTTAAATGAAATTGGAGCTGTATCAAACACGCCTTGAACTGATTGTGCCATTGTGGGCCGAAGATCAAAACCAGACACTTTTGGAAGCCCAACTAACCGACTTAGTTGGGCTGGCCTGGCGAACAAAGGAGCTGGCGATCGTGGCTTGTGGGCATGTGTGCAGCGCGTGAGCTGCCTATAGCAGGATACAAAAAGGACAGTGTCCTCTAAAAAAATGGAGACCTACGCCTCCTCATCCTGCCCCCAATTGGACAGCACAAGTCCTGCAGTTTACAGAATTAACGGAGGAGTCCTCCGTCACCGATGGCTCGTGTCGTGTAGGGTGTAGTTACTTCTTTGTTAAGTTGCTTGGAGCAGTTTATGCTTTTGTGGTTTAACTTTAATTCAACCATGCATTGCTATCCTTATGAGAAGAAAACATTCATTGCTATGCAGTAACCAAGAATGTTAGAAAATTGGACAAAATGTGATTCAACTCAGAATCACTACCAAAATGGTAGAATTCTCCTAGTGTTTTAAGTAGTAATAAAACACTATCACTAGTCATAGCACATGAGAATCCCACTAGGAGGCATTTAGTAGGGAAAATTTATACTAAATTTTGAATGTCAAAACACTAGGAGAGCCCACCCTGGAATTTCTTTATAGCTTATGAAGAACAAAATGCTCTGTACAAGTTGCACCATCAGAGATGCAGCGCGTGATGTGGATATTATTGACAGATGACAAACATCAAGCATGACTCTGCCTGTGGTCTACAGCGCTGGTGTCGAACGAAACGAAAAGAGTAACTGTACAGGTTTGAAGAATTTGAGACTCAGGTACTGGGACATCAGTGGGTAATCGCGATTACAAGGCACAAATGACACCAAGACATGTCTGACATCTCGATTATTGCTATCTCCGCTATGGAGGTGTCGGCCAGAACAGAACCGCAGTTTGCCTATCTTTTTGAGGTTTTCATGGTTCAGAGTTCCACTCGTGTGGACTGAAGAGGAAAGAATGATATATATTGACAGCAGCTGACAGTTCATGATGACAACTGATCCTTAATATCGCTCTTCCAGTAGAAACCCATTTGGGTTTTGCTGTCTCAGAAAATCTGAAGATACAGAGACAGGGCATGAGGACAAGACACTGAACGGGAAGATGAGATTATTGCAGACTGACAACATACTGAATTGTGTTTGTTAAATTCGTAACCTGAAAGAATGTGAAGCAAATGTCAAGGGGGCACGACGTATAAGGTCCTACTCGTCCTTCCTCAACTGTTGAAGGCTCAAGTGCTGGACCGGTTGCACCGCATAGCACCTGTGACCCTGGAACTTTGCACTCCTGACTCCTGAATCCTGACGAACCAAAAGGTAAGACATGTATGCTAACAAGTCATCAGAAGACTCGAGCAGTAAATCAGTGCCCGAGAGTTGGTCAGCTAGTAACTCTGAATGTGTTCATCGCATTCCCTTTAGGAAAAAGGAAATTCCAACATACCTATTTGGCACACATGAATGCACTTTGACCTGAATTCGACAGCTAGTAATCCGAAAAGAGGACCAGGCAACAATTGCATACTAGCTAGCTGTTCCCAATGAAAAGAAGGTTCTAGCTAGATCATTGTTAACGTGTTAATAAGATGAGAAAGAGAGTTAAGTCATCAGTAACGCATTTCAAACCCTGCAGTGACACATGAAAACAAAAATCACAGATACACACATCAGTAGGAAACATTAATTAGCAGAGAAGGTGCATGCAAACCGTGTGTGTACTATACCATATATATATACCAAGGCATGCTCCCTGAACAATGGCAAAGCAGCATCCATCGCACGGCATAATACATAGTCTTACCATAGGTGCCAGTATACAAATAACAGAGAGGCAAACACATATGTTCTCCAGGAAAGAAGAAAATTTACAAAACTGAGCATGCTGCACAATCCAGAATTGAAGTGTATGGAACATTCAGATCTCAATCAGCGTAGGTCTCCATCGCCTCAATTGTCTGGCATCGCGTGCCTTCGACGATTTGGACGTGCACGTACCTCGGGCCTCCCATGTGCACGCACCTCGGGCCTCCCGTGTGCACGCTGCACCACAGGCCTCTGGTGTGCCAGCATTTGATGATGTGCAACAGCCATGGGCCTCTGATGTGCATTCGCCACGGGCCCCTGGGGTGCATGCTGATATAGCCTCTCACGTTGAGGCAATATTGGATGATGTCCTTGCTGATGTGGCCTCTGATGTGCATTCGCCACGGGCCCCTGGGGTGCATGCTGATATAGCCTCTCACGTTGAGGCAATATTGGATGATGTCCTTGCTGATGTGGCCTCTGACGATCAGCTATCTGATGCGCATGCTCCTGTGGCCTCTGATTTGCATGCCTCTGGTGCCTCCGATGAGCATGCTCCTCAGGCCTCCAACGCTAACATTCACGAGATGCATAGGTTTAGAAGTAAAAAGAAGGCAAGCAGATATAAACATCATATATAGGGCATCACTACCACGAAACTGAATTTCCTTGGAGGCAGAAAAGCGCCAAGGAAATATTTGTTGGCGGTCAATCGTCAAGCATGAACTGCCAAAGCTAGATAGCAAGAAAAATAGAATCTACTTGGTAGCTAGCCCTCAAGGAAGTTTTCCTAGATTGCCCACCCACCAAGAAAATATGGACACGCACTAGATTGTTAAGACGACAAGAAAATATGTCAACTGCCAAGAAAATATGTAAGAAAAGTTCAAAACCACAGTAGATTGTTAAGACGACAAGAAAATATGTCAATCTCCAAGAAAATATGTAAGAAAAGTTCAAAACCATTTGGCTATTGAGTTTTAAACTCACAACCTCAACCTTCGTGTAGTTTGTTTCTTACCACTGCACCTCCAAACAGTTAGTTACTAACAAGCTAATGCACTACTTTTGAATTTAGTCTAGTGAATTTTGTTATGCATATTTGACACCCTAAATGAATTCAAATGAAAAACTTTGAACGGAAAAGTTTTAGATCTTTTTGAGTACTACAACTTTGGTTTAGATCATTTCTCCATCCGAGATCATTTGAAAAATTCATAAAAAAGATTGATTCAAAAAATGATTTCCTTAGCTGTTTGCAATAGCACTCAAGGAACCTTGAAGGCCGGGTGGAACCGCTAAGGATACAAATTACCTTGGTTAACTACAACCCCCAAGGAAATGATAAATTCATTGGCGGTTGGATTTTGGCATTCATGGAAATCATGGACCACCTAGGAATTTCCATTTTGGTGTAGTGCATGTTTAGAATTTCTCTCGTACAAATTGGATGATCCATGATGTTTTCCTGATGATGCTTACCAAAAACGTCGCTAATGTGCTATAGTATGTGACAATTCTTGTTAAAACGTGACGGATTTGAAAGTGTCCCACATAATCACCTAATTAGTTAGTTTCTATGACAAATAGTACATGTGTGACAGACCATTACACAACCAAACTGAGAGAAAAAATGTAGTGGCACCAGTATAGAAATAATTTTTATAGATGACTCCTATTTCTAATTGAGACGGACGATTTAGGAAACCTCCTGTAACCGTGGTGGGAGTACTGTAGCTAATGAACCTTTGCTAGAAATCAATTTCAGGGGCAGTTCTATTAAGTAAACTGTAACTGAAAATACACCTATTTTCAGGGACCGTCCGCTTAAAAGAACTGCCCTTGAAAAAAAAATTCAAGGACCTGCTTATATCAATCGTCTCTTAAATGAGTGATTTCTATGGACGGTTTTGTTAAGTCCACTGTACATAAATAAATTCATATCTTTTTCAAACAAAGTCGGATAAAGACAAAAATGTATGTCAAAATTATAGAGTTTGATGAGATCTAAAACTTTGTAGTTGAAATTTTTTTTGTTCGAGATCATTTAAGGTTCCAAATATATAAATTAACACTACTATAGGAAAACTTATGCGAGGCATTTGGAAAATGGCCTCGGAGGCAGGCGCGCATTTTAACCACCTCGATTAATGCCTGAGATTAACTGAGGTGGTCATTTTTATTAACAAAGGCGGTCACAATCAACCACCTTGCCAAATCGATTTACAGAGGTGGTTAAAAATGCCTCCTAAAATCTATTAACGGAGGCAGGGCTTATAAGAGGCCCGCCTAGGAAAATAGGGCCATTTTTGGAGGCGGACCTCTTAAGGAGCCCACCTACGTTAATGTGGCCAAGCCCACTTTGAATTAAAAAAGCCCATCTCGGCCCGATATATCGCTCCGAGTATATATAAGCGACTTAGGGTTTCACTCACTCATCCTCTCCTCCCTCTCCCTCAGCCGCGCTGACCACGCTCTCCTCCCGCACCAAGCTCGAGCACCCCTCTCCCTCTCCCAACACCGAGCGCCCCTCTCCCTCTCCCTCTCCCTCTCCGACATGCCTCCTCACATCTCTCCCTCCTATCCTTCTAGTAGCAGCCAAGGCCGCAATGCATAGTGGCGGCGACATGGAGGCTCATGGCGAGCTCGAGCTCGACGCCCTCGCTGAGGCGCTCGAACGCCCTGGCGGCGCATTTGGCGGGGATCCACCTTGGCACCACCATGGCAAGGATCCACCATGGTGCCACCACGGCAGGGATCCACCACGACGGGGATCTCTCCTAGTTGTGCCCTTCGTCTCCTCCCTCCATGGCTCCACCACGGCGCGAATCTGGCGAGGAGGAGCCCGTCGATGCTGGATCCGGTGGCGAGGAGGGTGGATCCGGTGGGACACAGTGCACTAGCGGCAGGAGGCCAGATCTGGCTACGGGCGGCCGATCCGGTGCTACGCGCGGTCTAGCAAGGATGCAGGCACTGGCGAGTAGCTGCGGCGGCAGCGTCACGTCGATGGGCTCGGCGGGTCCGTGGATGGGCTCACTAGGCTTATCCCTGGGTTTTCCTTTTTTTGTTTTTTATTCGATTTACTGAGGTGGGCATCCAACCGCCCCGAAGAAGATACCATTTACCATGATCTTTCGACCGAGGCGGTTCGTTAATTATTTCTGCCTGCCTTGGTAAAGTTTTCTATAGTAGTGTAAGTTCTCAGATTTTGAATTTCAATTTTTGATTTTTTTTCGAATGACCTTGGATAGAGACACGCTCTATATAAAAGTTGTAGTACTCGACGAGATCTAAAACTTTGTATTTGAAATTTACCCTTTTAAGATCATTTACAAGTCAAAATATTGATTACAAGATTCATATATATTAGTACAAATAGAAAGCATCATATGGGTAGACACAAGTGATTATGTGGTGCGGTGGTAGGGAGTATAACACGCGAGGCAAGAGGTTATGGGTTTGAATCCTGATGGCCTTGTTGAAAGCTAGCGAAAACTAAATCCTGTGAGCTGTGATTGGTCCTCTAGGTTTCCGTCCACATTAAAAAAAACTTTTTCTTATGTTAAATATGATAGACTTCTAAACGATTTTTAAAAATTCTAAAAATTATTTTTAGAGATGTTTGACTTAATTCAACTGCCCCTAGGGACGGTTTTAAAACCGCCTATGAAAATCACTTATTTTTGCAATCGGTGGCACTATAGCAGTTTTTCAAACCGCCTCTGAAAACCGATTTTAACCACCTCTAAAGAATCTTTTCTGTACTGGTGCCTTGATATAAGAGAATCTTGCTTTAAGTGACATTGTGATCGGTCACTAGAATCACCGGCAATGACATTTTCAGGAGCTTAACGACTTAATTATATCTGTGCTGCTAGACCCTTTTTAGTTAGACTTTAAGTGTTTATCTATATAAATTTGGTGTGTTGTACTAGCATGAAAACTTCTTTCATACAATTTTGTATTGCAAGTTTGCATGTCATACATCATGGCATGGCATTGTTATTTATTCCATATCATTGCATTCGTACACTGAATTAGATGCCGGAGCAAGAGGGGAGTTTGAACCTGAGCCAAAGCGTGTAGCTGACGAGCCATGTTGAGAACCGAGGCAAGCACCTAAGCATCTTGAATCCTAATTTTGGATTGGAATTGCTATATACTCGTTTGTTCTAAATTATAAGTTGCTTTGACTTTTTTTTAGTACATCTATTTTTCTATGCATCTATCTTACTATTACTAATTAGAGCCCCCAACGGAAGCATCACGTTAACTCTCACCAGACGTGCTAGGAAAAAAGATAAATCCTAGAAATTCTCACAATAATCAGAAACATTTGGCCTTTAATTTAGTAGACTCTAATCATCATATCTGATAACAGCCGTTGGATCTATTATAATTTATAAAAAAATTACCCACCTCTGCCATTATATAAAATACTTAAAATAACCCCCTAATTGTGTATATAAATTACCCACCTCTGTCATTACGAAAGATAATTTAAAACAACCCCCTAAATTTGTATGTAAATTACCCATACTTATTATTATGAAAAATAATTCAAAATAACCCCTTAAATTTGTATCTAAATTACTCATTTTATCATTATAAAACAAAATTCATAATAATTCCCTCACATTGCATCTAACTTACTCACCTCTCTCAAATCTATATGTAAATACTAATATATGATATTACAAAAAAAAATCTATATTCGTAAAGTATGAGACATTTATATTTCTAAATTACAAACTTCTACAACTGAGACATTAAATAACCATAATGCTAATTTGACCATGTATACCAAGTAGACATATACATTAGTATAAATATTTATTTTAATAGCTCATAAGCATGAATAATGTTTAATTAACAAACCATATAGTAATAACATAACACCCGCATTTCCCTTTGAATTATATTAATCCTCCATAACCATGAATTTCATAAGTTGTTTTTAAACAACTTTATATATTTTAACTAAAACATTATTATGTCATATCAATATTGTTAATAATTTTTACAACTCTATGATATATAAAATGATACTACACACATATAATTCCGTGATATAACAATTCAACAAGTTCGGTGCTAGGTGCAATCTAAGCTTCAACTTAATTAACATGTAGAAACCAATATTACTAAGACCTAAAGTCTTTTTAATAAAGATAAATTTTGAATAAAAAATAAAAAAATAATAGAGTTTCTGCTTAAGATGTGGGAAAAAAATTGTACAACTTGGTTAAAAGTCGAAAGTTAAATTATAATTCATGAAATGGAAGCAATAAGAGTTTATATATCTTATGGTTAGCTTTAAACTAAATGCATGTCATGCTAAAAAAATACTAGAAATGCTAACTAGAGGTCCTTAATGGAGCCTTCACTTTAATTTTCACGACACACAACAGGAAAATAAAAGATAGATCTTAGAAATTCCTCACAAGAACCTGAAACATTTAACCATCAATTTGGTATAACCTAATCACCATTGATAATAATAGCTATTGGATCTATTCTATTTTTTAAATAATTACCCACCTCTGTTGTTACATAAAACAACAAAAAATAACTCATGACTCTATTTAAACTACCCACATATGCCATTAATAAACATGATCTAAAGCATACCTAAATATGCATCTAATTACCCACGTACTCCTATTACAATAAATAATTTATTAACCCATCAATTCTCATTTCATTATTAAGAAATTTAAATATGCTATCAAATCTACATTTAAAAGATAATCAATATCTTTTATGAAAAATTATTTAAATAACCATAAAGCATGTAGATGTTTGTACATTGCCCGCTTCTATCAATATTAATACATTAAGAATTGATTAATTTAAGCATACACATTGTGTGAGCATGCATGAGTGATAAATATATATGTTATGTTTCATCAACAACATATTTCCTTAATAACTCATATACTAATGATGCTAACAAATTTTTCTAAAACCATATTTGTAGCCATTACATAATTTTTATAGGTTGTTACTTTATCTATATTTATATATTTTACTAAATGTTTGACACATCTATTTTGATAGTATAACCATAACTGCACATATAATTCCTTGATAGAAAAATTCAATCATCTTAAGAATTGTGGGAGATTACTGATGGCTATATTTTTTTGGGCCCTTTAGCATTACTCTAGAGTAATTCGATCACTGTAAGGCTTAATAAGATTTAAAATTCTGTTGAGGTTAGCACTGCTACCCATCAGAGATCTCATTTCAAGCTCTATCACTTATCTTAGGTGACATGGTGCATGTTTCAAATGATTGCATATACTATTGTAGTATTTAGGAATGTACTATACGACTTACAATGCTTATTTAAAAACAGTCCAAAATGAGAGTTAGTAAAACATACAATGAGCACAAGAGTTTTAACTTGAGGAAAAAATCTATAGCAGCTTAAAAAAATAAAAATTCAGATTTATGACTTAATATATGTGATGCAACAAGGGTCACCATAGTTAATGGCAAGGGAAAAATATACAAGTCTGTCCCTTGCAGAAAAGAAACAAATAATAAGTTTATGATCATTATATATAGACTACAAAGTATCTATTATGTCAAATTTGTAGAAAATAAACAAAGAAAAACGTAATATAAGCTTTTTTATTAATCAATTAAAATATATTAATAGTACATTTTATAAAATTGTAGTGATGGACTAGTATATAATAATATATGTCTAGATAGATAGCAAAATAGATGAATAAAAAAAATCAAAATGACTAATAATTTGGAACGGATGGAGTATATGTTAACGCTTGCACACGAGCTATTCTATATATAGATGAATGATGGATTTGGAACCTACTTCATGCATAATCAACCTTGTGTTACTTACCACTAATCGTCCAAGTAAGCTTGTATAGGAGTCGTCATGCATAATTTTTTACTCATTCGTAGATATCGGTGGAGTTAGGGAGTGGCAAGGTGACCACTACTCGTGAGCTTATAGAGATGCCATGTTAATTTAATTACAACTTCTAGTTGATGATGTGGTAAAATAATAGCAATTATGATTGGTGACCTTAGGCTTGGGCGTGTGTTAGGGTCATGTTGGGAGTGGAATAAAAATGAAGTAGACCCGCTTGAGTTGATTATGGACCGATGCGCCGCTGCTTTGATATTTGAGTAGTTTTTTGTACAAACCACATCTCACCTATGGGAATACTCCAATAGGTGAAGACAGGCACTAGAATACTCCAGTGGTACACAGGAGCAGTGCGATAATTGAGAAAAAGGTGTTGCTCATTTAGGATCGGTCTGATCGTTGTGATCACCGGAAATCTCTGGTGATGAATGTTGGGCCAGCACCGGAGGTTAGGCTGCTGGCTGAAAACAGTGCAAGGGAGTGCTCACCCATGCATCCTTCCGGTGCTCACCAAAGACCACACCGCCAAAAATAGTGTCTGAGTAGTTGGAGGCTCGGTGGAATTCATCAGAGAGCAATGGAACCTTCTTGAGTTTTTCCCTTAGTTATGGCGATGAGGTGAAACTAAATTTGGCCAGGCATTATTTTGTCCTGTTGCAGTGCCCGGGCATGATTCTAGTTTTATATTAGAAAATAAACAAAAAAATATAGTTTAGCATAATTAATTTTTATTACTACAATGGTATTAAGCAGGAACTAATGTTGATTCTAGCGGGTACATTGAAATCAGGGTTATCCGTTCAATCCAAGGGCCATAAGGATCAAAGATTCAAAGCTAAAATGTAGTACTCATAATAAGTACTGTATATGACAGGTGCAGGCAAGCATCGGTACCTCCAGTTGCAGTTGCGGCGGACGGTGACCAGCGGGATTAGCGTTGGGCGCCAGGCCGTGGTCGTTGATGATGGCGGAGTTCGCCTTCGCCCATTTCAGCAACATATCTTGCTTTACCTGCTGCAGCTCATTCGTTATGTCTTCCGCCCTGTAGAGACGCAGCACTTGCTCAAAAAACTTTAGATCCCTTGTCTGGCAGGCCCTGACGAGCCTGAGGGCGCGCCTGATGGACTCCTCCAGAGCATCCAGTTTAGCCCTCACACGGGAGCTGTTGTTTATGTTCCCCTTCTGGGCCTTCAGATCCTCATGGGCGCTATACGCTATACGCTTAATCTCTTCGCACTCCTCGGCGTTGGTGCGATGTGCCGCGGCCAGACGGGCGACCCCCATGACCAGATTGACAATCTCTCCTGCCATGCTGCCTACTACGTGAAATAGAGTATACAATTTATTAGATCGAACACCGGATACACGCAGCACATCAACTCGTCAACTCAATACCAAGGAAATGGAGATATCGAGTTATCCAGAAATTGAACAGAAACTTGTTCTCGGCTCGTAGAAATCAGTTAATCAAGAAACTTCTTCTCGGTTAATCAACTTACTTGTTCTCGACTCGCAGCAATCAATTAATCAAGAAACTTCTGCGTCTCGACTCACAGAAATCAATCAATTAATCACAAGAAACTTGTTGTCGACTCAATCAATTAATCAAGAAACTTCTTCATCTCGAGTCTCGACTCACAGAAATCAATTAATCAAGAAACTTCTTCTCGACTAGCAGAAATCAATTAATCAAGAAACTTCTTCTCAACTCGCAGAAATCAATTAATCAATACACTTGTTCTCAACTCGCAGAAATCAATTAACCAAGAAACTTTTCTCACCTCACAGAAGTAAAAAAGGAGTCGTATCTTCCAACCTCTAGCTTTCGTATGTACAGAGGTGCATCTTCCTTTCGCTAGGAAGCCCAGCCAGTAGTTTCGTGGTACGTTTCCTGCGAAGCAATGTGGTAAAGACAATAAATGATAGTTGGTCGTGTCCCCACCCATCAAATGCCGTGTTTGACCACCCATCAAATGCCGTGTTTAATCAATGTGGGTTAGTCCCAAAAAATCCAGTGGGGACTATCCCTTAGAATACTCATGGGTAGGCCTGAATATCGAGCTGGCTCGGCTCGGCTCGGCTCGGCTCGGTACAGCTCGTTATCAAAACGAGCTGGCTCGGCTCGGCTCGGCTCGGCTCGTTAACGAAACGAGCTAAAGAGTCAGCTCGACTCGGCTCAGAAATAAGCTCGAGCCAGCTCATGAGCTAGAGAGAAGAAAATCCACTCAGCAAAAAGAAATCAACGCTCATTATAGCAAATTAGGAAAATTCCTCTTCAACGAAGAAATAAAAAAAAAGATGGTTCGTGTTTCCCTAGTTCAGTATTGTCGGTGTTTGACCACCGATAGCCTGCCACGAGGGTATCCGGGACAGATGTTTGGGCTTCAGTGCGTGCTAGAACTCGACGGTGAATGCAGAGACAGTCGATTTATACTGGTTTGGGCCCTCGATCGTGATCGAGTAATAATCTTACGTCCAGTCGGCGTTAGCCTTTGCGTTAGATTGATTGTGTTATCTTGTCTCTTGTTACAGGGGTGCCCACAGCCTCTCTTTGTATCAGTAGAGACGGTTGTGGTGCGGTTACAATCCTAGTTGGATCCAAAGAAGATGTCCTGAACTAGATACAGAAGTTACTTTCCATAGGAATCCGGCTAGTCTGGCCTATTCTACTCGGATTCGGTGTAGTGGAAGCTACACCTCTCCTTGCTCCAGTTTGTGGACCTAGTGAAGGGTCAAGATGGCGGACTAGAAGTGGTGGATAGTCCTTTCTAAAACTTAAACGCGTTGGCTAACCGAAACAAATACAGAATTAAACTTATTGGTCTAGTCAAGACTACACCTCTCTATCTAAGTTCTCTAGCACCTTGCAAATATCCTAATTAAGCAACTAAGGTGCTAAGCTTAGTAAGAGCTCACCTAATCAATTCTAGGGCAAGGTCACACAAACTTATGCACTAGTACTTTACCAACCGAGGGAGCTCCTACACAACTAGTAAAGCAAAAGCACAAAGCTCCTAAGCTTACTAGCAATGCTCAAAAACAAGGCAATCAATGCTAAATTAGAGAGCGCAAAATACTTAGCTACACAAACTAAGCAATGTGACTAACAAGGTTACACAAACCAAAATAGCCACGCAAGGGAAAGCTTCTAGCTACACAAGCAAGAAGACAACTAGCAAGCTACACAAGCAAACTAGTTACGAGAGCAACTACACAAGCACAAGTATTTATGAAAGTAAATACAAGCTTGTGTTGCACGAAGGCAAACCACCGAGAAGATGAAGAACAATGTTGACACGGTGATTTTTCTTCGAGGTTCACTTGGTTGCCACCAAGCTACATCGCCGTTGTGTCGACCAACACTTCGTGGTTCGGCGGCTAATCGGTATCACACACCGAGCCTCTCAAAAGACGCCACAAGAACCCACTATCAAGTGTGGTAGCTCAATGACACGCTCAACTAGAGTTGCTCTTCACGATCCCCGCGGGGTGAGCACAATCCCCCTCACAAAGCTTCTCCGGAGCCTCGCACAATCTTCTTGCGAGCTTCGACGGAGCCACAAGCCACCAAGCCGTCTAGGAGGTGGCAACCTCCAAGAGTACCGAGCACCACCGGCTTGCAACACGATCACCTAGTGCCACTCAATGCAATCTCTCAAAGCTACGCACTATAATCAACTCACTCACAATCGATTCGCACTCTTGCAAGCACAAGTGAGTTAGAGGCTCTCCAAGCACTCCCAAAGCACGCACACTAAGTCCCAAGGGCGCTCAACCCCTGTCAAGGCCGGCCACCACATCTATTTATAAGTCCACAAACGAATATAGCCGTTAGTCCCCTTACTGGGCAAATTTCAGGGGCGACAGACGCGTCTGTCGCGCCACCGACAAACGTTGCCAACGTTCGTCGCTCCTGTGCCAGCACCGCTCGATCGCTGCCATGTGTCCCACTTCAAATACGAGTCGTTGATCTCCAACGGTCGGCTAACTTCAACGCGCTCTCGAACCAACTGATAGACGCGTCACACGCAAGCAAGCCCCGCGTGTCCGTTGCACCGTCAGACGCGGTCCAGAAAGGGTGAAACCGCGCGGAGCTACGACTGACGCGTCTGTCGCCTCTGCGACAAACGTGGCTCAACGTCCATGTATCCTGCAGCCCCCGAGCATCTTTCTAGGTTCTTTTCAATCGTTAAGAACTCGGATAGAGGGTCTTCTATTGTCTTCTTAGGTTGCCAGATTTATATCCGATGTTGGTGGTGGTTGGCAGTTGAATTGAATTCTCCATAGTCATGAGGTGTATAGTGTTGGTATATTCTTTCGAATATGCTTGTCCTTAAATACTGTTCCTTCACGCGTGTGTGCTCTTCTTACTGCTTTCTGTCTTTTTCCTAATACCTTTGTCAGGCTTGTTCTGTTGGTGCTCCCAGTCTATGTACGCCGCTCTTTGACCTATAAATACCCTCCTGGTGTGCTGCTTTGATTCATCAAGTGTCTTGTTGTATAGTCCGAAGCCTCCATAGTCATAATTATGATAGTTTGTGAAGTAGAGCAGCCCCGGGCGTGAGTTGTGAGTCTTGTAAGTCTTGTAGCAAGTGGAAGAAGTCTTGTGATCGAGATTAGAGGTAGACTAATCTTGCGGTAGCATTATACCAGGTAGTACATGGTGGTAGGTGGAAGAAGTCTTGTGATGTGGGATGCGTTCCATCATCCAGTAGCTTCGAGTTGATCCTTCCACACTGCCTTGCGACTGCCTGATGCAGATCAGCGTCTGATCCAGGATCACATCGGGCTTGGGCAGACTGATGTCTATGATCCTCGCCTAGTTCGGGTTATCCCGCTGTGCTGCTGATATCCGTCTTGGATGCACTGCGTCCTTCCTTTGAAGAAAACAGTGTATCCGAGTTGGTTGTCTTCTATGTAGTCATTTCCAGAGTCGAGTTCTGCTTGGGCTCTTTGTTGCTACCTTGCTTGTTGTAGTACCGAGTTCATTGGGTCTTGTAAGATCTGTAACCTTATGTCCTTTGATGATATTTGTAATAAAAAATCTTTCTTTCTTAGTTGTTGTCTCTTTTTTTGTTGTCTGAGTGCTTTTGAATATAATCCGGGTTGTTTCTAGAGTGTCCAGGTTCTCTGGAGGCGTCCTATAACGTCTTCTATGAATCTTGTGGATGGCGAGTTCTTTCTGAGTTGTGCAATCTATAACAATTTGGCAATGGTGTAGTGTGAATGGATAAGTCTGAAATCTACCCGTTGCACTGTACCTTGTGTTTCCATACCACGTTAAGCGGGCCTGATGGGCCGCGTTTTTACCGTTGTAAATCTATTTAAGGGCCCCCCTTCTTCTTCTTCTTCTTTCTTACCTTGTCCTTGCCCTTTAGCATTTGGCTTTTGCAAAACACTAAACTCTAGAGTTCCACTACTGTCGTCGCCACCATCGTCGAACTTTTGCCACCGGCCTTAGATCCTCGCCATTGTATGGGCAAGGAAAAGTCATCGAGCAAGTCGAAGGAGGTCTTGGTGGACGAGGAGGCATCGCTCTCGGTCATCGAGAATCAGGCATTCGTCGCCATGAGGGCTGCGGAGAAGCTCTGGCCAGTTCCAACTACAACGGAGGATCAGTTGCGTGACTTGGTGAGAGACGCCCTAATCCAGGAGAAGGATTTTGCGGATTGGAAGGTTCCAGGCCAGCATTGGGTTCCTACCCCTAATCCTGGTGAGATTGGCCTTTTTATCTCTTTCGTTCGAGTTGGCCTCTGCTTGCTTCCTTCCACTTTTCTTCATCATTTCATTCATTATTTTGGCATTTCTCTAAACCACTTGACTCCGAACATTGTCCTTCATCTGTCAGTGTTCGACCATCTCTCTAAAGCTTTTATTGGCATCGTTCCTTCAATCTCTCTGTTTCGTTTATTTTTTCGTTTGAAGCCTCATCCTCGAAGTGACAGTACTTCCCCATTGGGTGGTTGTGGCATCCAATTTCATTAGGGGAAGAAAGCCCTCTTTTTTTGATTATGACCTTGTTGATTCTGTTCGGGACTGGCGCTCCAAGTGGTTTTACGCTCCGAACATGATTCCTTCCCTTGTTGTTCATTCCGGTTCTGGTCCCTTAGTTAATGATCGTTGGGAGAAGAACCCCTTGACAAGCGATGAGCTCCAGGCCATCAAGCCACTTCTTGAGAGAATTTGGACTCTAAAGCAGCAAGGTTTGACCGGTTTTAGGATCATTGCCAGCTACATGCATCACCGAGTTCAACCCCTAAAGGAGAGGGAGCATCTCGGCTTTGAGTATTCTGGGGCTGAGGACCCATCTCGGATGGTTCCTGCCCTTGAGTTGACTAAAGAGGAGGTACTTAAGCGCCTGAGGAAGGTTTTGAAGGGGTGACCATTGTCCCTCACGCAGTTCTCGAATATTGTGGAGATAATCCGCCCCCTGCTGTGAGTTGTTTTATTTTTGTGAGTACTTTTCTTTATATATCTTTTGTTGTTGGTACTTTCTGTCTTCACTTTTCTGCTTATTCCTTCTCCTTTGGTCGTCTTGTAGGAATGGGGCATAACTTTGTTGATCCGGTTCCTGCTGATGACAACCCAGCTAGTGAGGAGGCCGGAGGAAGTCTAACCATAGCGGCTCCAGCTAGTAAGTCTCTAGTATCCACGGTTCTTCCTGGTGCTTCTTGGAATAAACTAGTCCAATTTGTTGAATATGTGCCACGCCCAGTTCCTCGAGCTCCTCGTTCCATCAATAAGAGGGCGCGGACAGATGATGCTTCCGCTAGCGTGTTTGTCACCAAGAACCCTCGTCAATCAGGTACTCTTCCAGGTACTCAAGTGTAGCATGCTCCTAGGTGAGCACATCAGTTTGTTTTATCCCCTTTGTTGTTTGTTTGCATGCATAATCGAGTACTTTCTCTTTTCTCAGATGGTACTATGGTTGAGTTGCTCGAGGGCGAGGAGGATGAGGAAGATGATGCGACCCTCAACACTCGTTGATGAGTTGTCATTGTATTTTTATTTTCTTGCTGTTATCCTTGAGCGCTTCATTTGACTTGTCCTTTTCCTTTCACAGCAAGCGATCGTTGAGCCTGAGGTCTTCTGGAGCTTAGGTGTCAATCACTCCATCCTTGGCGCGGGGTGGTGATGATGTCTTTTCTGCCGCCATGCCTCCGCCGAAACCTTCAACTCGGCTTGGGGGTTTTAGTTTGAAGAAGAAAGCGGCCAAGTAAGTGAATCCTGGTTAGGTTGTTTGCTTATGTTTTCCCTTTTTCTGCCGCCATGTCTTCTCCCTCGCATTCCCTCAACCCTCGATCGACTTCTTCTCAGTCTGCTAGTGCGGCCGTGCGTACTGAATCTCAGGACTCGGAACGCACGGTCAGCGAGGCGGCTACGAGGGAGACGGTGGCCCCTGATGATCATGCTGCCGTAGAGTCACCAACTCCGGAGATGATGGTGACCGTGGCAGCAAGTCCATCTGAGGAGGTAGCCGGGGCTTCTACTGCCCAGGTTGTGGCCTTAGTCTTGTCGTCTTTGTATCAGTCAGTTTCTCCTCATGTTGCTCTTAGTACTAGTAGTCAGCGTCTAGATGATGATGTGTTGCGGGAATTCGACGCCACCCATCGCTTGTCAGAGCTGACTACAGACTGGGGAATTCTGGCGCCTGGTGTTTCTTCTTTTGGGGAAAAATTCCAGGTAAGTTTTCCTTAAGTTATTATTTTGCTGGTTCTCTTGGGTTCTTACGCCTTGTCTCTCTTTCTCTTCGTCTTGTTTGATCAGTCTTTCTCTCAGGACCATGTCGACTTATTTTTCTCGACTGAGACCGAGAAAAAGTTAACCTCCAAAATTAGTGTTCTAAAGACGGATCTGGACCTCTGCCGGGCCATGATGGAGATTAAGCGTCAGACGCACCAGAGGGAGGAAAAAGCTCTCCGTGCTCAGGTGATTCACGCAGAGGAGAGGAGGGATGCTGTAGTCCAAGAAGCCTTGAAGAAGGTGGAGGCCATGAAGAAAGAGTGTGATGGTATTCCGAGTTCTTTTATACTTTGTTCTCTCTTTTTCCTTATGTTTTTGCTCCTTTTTTTTGCTTGATTTTCTTTTATTGTCTTGATTAGCCCTTCGAAAAGATAAGCAGACGCTATTGACTGATATTGAAGATATGAAGATATCGGTTTATTCTAATCATAATAGGGCCAAAGAGGTAAAGGCTCATGCCTAGTTGATTAGGCTTGGTGCTGACCGGGATCTTGTGCAGGGGATGAAAACCATTGAGGATTTGTCTAAGAAGCTGGCGACATCTAACCAACGGTTTGTGACTTTGTGGAAATCTTTCAAGACTGTTGCGAAGCTTCTTCAGACTTCTGAAGATGATGGGAGGACCTAGGGCGAGTTCATCCCTCTGATTCCTAAGCGCCTTCAGAGCTTTGTGAAGGATGGGGTCCGGGCGTGAGTTAAGAACGTTTTGGCTCATATCCATGTTCTTGCTCTGTTGGTTCCTCTAGAAAAACTTATGGAGGACACCGATGATGACAACTACCTAGAGTCCATTGAGAATGCTAAGTCTGGGGTTGAAGGCCTAGCCAACTTCATCACTGAGAAGCTTGATATTCATCTCCCCCCTTTTGATGATGAAGCTGACAGTTAGGTTCTGTAGTATCTGAGCCCTCTCTCTTCTTTGTAAAGATATACTTTGTATTGTGCTTTGTAAAGGAATTCTAGATCTTTGTATACATCTTTACTATCTTGCTTGAATCATTTGAGTGAATCTTTCTGAGTTGTTTTCCTAGACTTTTAAATTCTTTAAATATATGATGGATATAAACCTCAGTCTTTGTAGGCGTATCTAGGTTCCTTTGAGTTGTGTATCTCCAACTAGCCTTGCTCTTTGTTTTTTATATCTTTGTGAGTCTTGTCGAATATCAGTGCTGGATCAGTTGGGTTGTTTCGTCTGGTGTGGAACAACTCCGGGATAAGGTGAGCGCTATTTGGCTCTCATCCAGGCCGTGAGAACAACCTAGGATAGGTCGAGTGTTGGATTTTTAGCTTTCTTACTCTCATCCAAGCCTGAAAAGACTTGGGACAAGGTGAGCTCAAGCATCTTTTCGGCTCTTTTATTTTTGATTTGTGAATTGCGAGCTCAAGCGTCTTTTCATCTCTTTTGCTCTCATCCGGCTGTGAAAACAACCCGGGATAGGGAGAGCACCTCTAGCTCTTATCTAGGCTGTGAAAACAACCCAGGATAGGTTCGAGTGTTAGCTTATCCGCTTTACTCTCATACAAGCCTGAAAAGACTCGAGTGTCAGCTCTTTTTCTCTCATCCGGTTTTGAAAACAACTCGGGATCGGGTGAGCACCTCTAGCTCTCATCTAAGTCGTGAAAACAACCCAGGATATGTTCGAGTGTCAGCTTATCAGCCTTCTTGCTTTCATTCAAGCCTGAATATTGTTCAAGTGTTTTGTCTTCTCCTTTGTAACAAGAAGAACTCAGTTGTTCTATCTGTTGAGCTGCTCTGCATGAAAAAGTGCACCACTTTCGCGCCAGTTGCGTCGCAGTTAATGTTGGAAACCGAAGCGCCATGTTGGCTTTGGTGAAGGGATTGACTCTGCCCTTAATTTTAGGAGGAGAAATTAACTCTGTCTTTATCTCGAGGAGGCTGTTGGACTACTTAAGGAGACGGCTTGACCCTATTTAACTACCCCTTTCATGATTGTTTTGGCACTCTTATCTTTTCAGTCTTACCACAGCCAAAATGGTGAAGAAAAAGTTTATCCAAAGGCGTTGCGTCCGTAAGGTGGCGCGCTCGTCACTCGCTCGCCCTTCAAGAGCTGTGGTTATGACGGCACCGTCGAGCAGAGGTTCTTCATCGTCAGCATCTTCATCGCCAGCGTCGTCGGCTCTTGGTGCTCGTGAGGCTCCGACGGTGGAGGAGGCTCCGCCTGCCGGGACATCAAAACCGGTTCTATCTTTACGGGCGGAGGAGGATCCAGCGGCTGCTCCTGTGGTCAATCCCGTCTCCGTTCCCCTATTGATGCCGACTTGATGGGGGTGGATTTGATCGTCCTTAGCAGCAGTAGCGAGGACGAAGTTGACTGGGAAGCGCTCATTGCCGAAGATGAAGTCGACTGAGAAGTTGTTGCCGTAGAAGATGACGACGTCGAGTCTGTGAGTAGCTAGTCTCCGTCGAGGATCTGATGGTGGCTTGGGCACGCTGCTATTAGCCCTCGCTTTGATGTTGGCATAAAGGAGATCGAAGAGTGGACTGTCCAGTAATAGATTCGTCTTGTCAGGTTGTCGATGTATCCAGTAGTTCTGTTGTCATGTAAATATTTTGTTCTTCCTTAAATCCAAGTAGTTTCTTGTGGTGCAGTCCATTCTCTGTTGTCAAAGATTGTCTCTGCTCTGAAAAAGGTGTCTTTTTCTTCTTCTAACGATGATTCTAGGAATTAGGCCTTCTCCTTGTTGTTTTGTAAGGAAGTTTCCTTTTAGTGACTTCTTTCTGTATTGTTTGTTGATCATGAACCTTGGCGAGCATCGGCGCTTCTGCTCATATCAGGAGTAGTCTTGGTGGGCTTAGGCTTCTTTTATACTTTCTTGGTCATCGTAGTCTTGTATGGACTTAATTTCCATCCACGTCTGAATGGTTCTAGATAAAACGAGCTCAAGTGTATTTGCAACTCTTTTCCTCTTTTTTGTGAATTGCGAGCTGAAGTGTCTTTTCAGCTCTTTTGCTCTCATCCAATTATGAAAATAACCCGGGATAGGGTGTGCAGCTCTGGCTCTCATCTAGGCTATGAGAACAACCCAGGATAGGTTCGAGTGTCAGCTTATCAGCCTTACTCTTATCCAAGCC
Source organism: Saccharum hybrid cultivar R570 (assembly GCA_038087645.1). Lineage (NCBI taxonomy): Eukaryota > Viridiplantae > Streptophyta > Magnoliopsida > Poales > Poaceae > Saccharum > Saccharum hybrid cultivar. Next base: position 1,456,508 of record JAQSUU010000730.1, on the reverse strand, counting down.
TGAAAAGACTTAGGATTGCGAGCTCAAGCATCTTTTCAGCCCTTTTGCCCTCATTCGGTTGTGAAAACAACCCAGGATCGGGCGAACACCTCTGGCTCTCATCTAGGCTGTGAAAACAACCCAGGATAGGTTCGAGTGTCAGCTTATCAGCCTTACTCTCATCCAAGCCTGAAAAGACATGGGATTGTAAGCTCAAGCATCTTTTCAGCTCTTTTCCTCTCATCTGGTTGCGAAAACAACTTGAGATCAGGCGAGCACCTCTGGCTCTCATCCAGGCCATAAAAACAACCTAGAATAGGTTTGAGTGTTAGCTTATCAGCTTTACTCTCATCCGAGCCTGAAAAGACTTGGGATTGGGAGCTCAAGCATCTTTTCAGTTCTTTTGCTCTCATCCGGTTGTGAAAACAACTCGGGATAGATCATAATAAGACAAATGTTGATGAGGAACATCATCTTTATTTCATTGGTTGTGAATCCTGATTACACATCGCTTTGTTGCTACATAAATTTTTGTCTTGAGTTCTTCAAGCGTAGAATCTTCTTAGCTGGCTGATATGCCATGTATTCCTTACTTCTACTCCATCTTCAGTCATTAACTTGTATGTGCCTAGTCCAAAGACTTTTGCGATAAAAAAAGGACCTTCCCATGGGCTAAGTAGTTTATGGTGTTCGTCAGTTTTTTGTATTCTTCGTAGTACTAGGTCTCCAACTTGTACTGAGCGTTGTTTAGTATTTTTGTTGTAGCTGCGCCTTAGACCTTGGAGGTATCGAGCTGACTGAAGGGTAGTGTTTACCCTGGCTTCTTCTGCACTGTCAAGTTCTAATCTTCGGGTGTGTTCTGCTTCTTCCTCCTCGTATTGGTCGATTTTTGGGGATGTTCAGATCAAATCTGCTGGTAGCACGGCTTCTGATTCATATACTAGAAAGAAAGGTGAGTATCCAGTTGCTCTGCTTACTTAACGGCGTAGACCCCATACTACTTTGGGTAATTCTTTAATTCATTTGGAGCCGTAATCTTCTAGTTCTTCATATAATCTTGGTTTCAATCCAGCTAGTATAAGTCCGTTGGCTCTTTCTACTTGTCCATTGGCTTCAGGGTGTGTAACTGACGCATAATCTATACTGATGCCGTAGTCTTGTGCCCAATTTCTGAACTTGATAGTTGTAAAAGGAGAACCCAAATCTGTAATGACGCAGTTGGGTATTCCTAAGCGGTGCATAATGTCTTGGATGAAGTCGACTGCTTTTGCTGCGCTGTATTTTACGAGCAGCTTGTACTCGATCCACTTGGTGAATTTGTCGATTGCGACGAAGATGTACTCAAATCCACCTTTGACCTTTTTGAGTGGTCCTAATTGGTCTAGCCCCCAGCATATGAACGACCAGGCAGAAGGGATGCATATTAGCTCATGAGTTGGTACATGAGCTCGCCTTGTGAATATTTAGCACCCTTTGCACTATCTGACTAGTTCTTCTGCATCTTTCAAAGCTGTTGGCCAATAGAAACCGGTGCGAAAAGTTTTGCCCACCAGAGTTCTTGAGGTTGTGTGGTTGCCGCAGCAGCCTAAGTGGATTTTATCTAGGATTTCTTTCCCATCTTCTCTTGAGATACATTTAAGAAGTACTCCTGATGACGCGGCTCTTCTATAGAGGTTGTCGCCTATAAGGATGTAGTTCTTGCTTCTTCTGATTATCCTGGTGGCCTCTTCCCTATTAGCTGGAAGTTTGTTTTCTTTGATGTAGTCGATGAAGCCTTGAGTCCATGATCTAGTGATTACCATAACCTAGGTTATTGGTGCCGGTGGCTCAAAGGTTATCTCACCGGGTTGTTTTATGGAGGGTGATGGCAACTCCTCTACAAACACACCTGGCGGGACCTTCGCTCTGTCCGATCCCAGATTGGCGAGAACGACTACTGCAATGTTTGAATCTCGTAGGACATGTAGGATTTCTAGTCCTTGGAAAATTTTCTCTAGTTTTCATACTTTAGCACAATAGACGTCCATATTGTTTTTGGTGTAGTCCCAGTCTTTGTTGACTTAATTGATGACTACAGCTGAATCATCATAAACAAGTAACGGTTTGATTTCGAGAGAAGTCATGATTCTTAGCCCATGGATGAGTGCTTCATATTCTGCTTCATTGTTTGTGGCTTGCCATAGTATTTGGAGTATGTATTTAAGTTATTTTCCTTCTGGGGATATGAAAAGAACACCTGCGCCAGCCCCGCCTAACTTGAGTGATCCGTCGAAGTACATCTTCCAATGGTCAACGAAGGTATCTAGCGCGGGTTGTTGGATTTTTCTCCACTTGGCCACGAAGTCTACGAGTGCTTGTGATTTTATTGCTTTGCGAGGAGAGAAATCGATATTTAAAGCTCTGAGTTCAACTGCCCACTTTGATATGCGTCCTGTCGCATCTCTATTGCGCAGGATGTCTCCGAGAGGGAAATTTGTTACTACATTAATCTTGTGGCCTTTGAAGTAGTGCCGTAGCTTGCGGAAAGTGATTAGGAGGGCATAGAGTAGTTTTATACATGCGGGTATCATATTTTTGAGTCAGTCAAAACCTCACTGATGTAGTATATTGGCCGTTGTACTTTGTATACATGCCCTTCTTCTCTTTCCATCACAATTATTACACTCACCACAGTAGATGTTGCCGATATGTATAAAATCATGTCTTCATTCTTCTTAGGTGGCATGAGTATGGGTGATGAGGTGAGGTACACCTTAAGGCTTTCAAAAGCCTCCTTAGCTTCCTCTGTCCATTCAAACTTGCCTGTCTTTTTTAGTAGCTTGAAGAAAGGGAGTCCTTTTTCGTTGAGTCATGAGATGAAGCGATTGAAGGCTACCATGCTTCCTATCAGTTTTTGCACATCTTTTACACAGTGCGGGGGTGCCATTTCTATTATGGCTCGAATCTGCTTAGTGCTTGCTTCTATTCCTCGATTACTGACCAGGAATCCGAGTAGTTGTCCTGATGGTACCCCGAAAACACACTTGTTTGGGTTCAATTTCCACTTCCACTTATTTAGATTTTCAAAAGTCTGCTTCAAGTCTTCAATTAGCATGTCTGGGTTTTTTGTCTTTACTACTACATCATCGACATAAGCTTCCACGTTGTCACCAATCTGTTCACCGAGACATGTTTGAATAGCTCTTTGATAGGTGGCGCCAGCGTTCTTGAGTCAAAAGGACATGGTTTTATAGCAATAAGCATCGAACAGAGTGGTGAAAGATGTCTTGCTCTGGTCTTCTTCTCTTAATGCAATCTGAAGATAGACTGAATAGCAATCGAGGAAAGACAGCAAGGCGGATCTTGCCGTTGAATCGATAATTTGATCAATTCGTGGTAACCCGAACGGGTCCTTTGGGCAATGTTTGTTGAGATCCGTGTAATCGATGCACATGCGCCATTCTGACGTGTTCTTTTTCTATACTAGAACAAGATTCGCTAGCCAATCGGGATGAAGAATTTCTCTTATAAATCCGATTGCCATTAATTTCGTAATCTCCTTCTTGATTGCTTCCTTTTTGTCTGGTGAAAATCTTCTCAGCCATTGCTTGATTGGTTTGGAGCCTTCATTGACATTGATTCTGTGCTCAGCCAACTCTCTTAGGACAGGTGGCATGTCGGCTGGCTTCCAAGCGAAGATATCTTTGTTGTCCCGAAGAAAGTTGATGAGCATGAGTTCCTATTTAGCTGAGAGGTGAGCACTGATGGTCGCTGTCTTCTCAGGATCACCAGTACCTAGGTCAATTTTCCTTATATTGGCTTCTTTTTGTGGTGCAAGGATGCAAGGCTTCTTTGCTGGGATCTTTAGCTCTTCCGGGTTCATTTGTGCAGTGACTGTGGCAATTTCTTCTCTGCTGTCGGCTGCCTGTGCTTTGGCTGCGATTCGGATTGCTTGAATGTCACAATCGAAAGCGTGCTTCATGTTGCCCTAGAGGGAGAGTATTCCGTGAGGTCCTGGCATCTTGAGGAGGAGGTATGGATAGTGAGGTATAGCCATGAACTTTGCAAGTGCTGGTCTTCTAAGGATGGCATGATATGATGTCTCAAAGTCCGCAACTTTAAACTGAATGAACTCAGTTTGGTAATTTGCTTGTGTTCCAAACATGACTGGTAGAGTGATTTGCCCGAGCGGCATGGCAGCTTTGCCGGGTACTATTCCATACAATGGTATTCTTGTTGGGGTGATCAACCCAGCGAAGTCTAGTCGCATCTTCCTTAGTGTTTCTGAAAATATGATGTTGAGTCCAGCTCCTCCATCGATCAAAACTTTGGTGACTATCATCCCTGCTATAGTTGGATCTAGGACTAGTGGATATAGGCTAGCATTTCCAACGCTAGTCCATTGATCTTCTCTTGAAAATTGGATTGGATACTGTGACCAATTTAGGTATCTTGGGACGGCAGGTTCGGTTGCCATGATGCTGCGGAGAGCTAGCTTGTCTTGGTGCTTGCTTCTGGAACCTAGGACCCTAGAGAAGATTATTGCAACTGTTCCCTTTAGCTGCTAGAATCCTTTGTCTTCTGTGTTGTCTTCGTCTTTCTTCTTGTTATTCTCTTATTTATCTTTGTTTTTTCTTTTTCTTGCGTATCGATCAATGAAGATTCGACAGTCTCTTGTTGTGTGATTTCCTTGTGGGTGCCATATACAGTGCATATTCTCGATGTCTTCAAACCTCCTGAATTTTAAGAATCTTTTCGTCTAGTCGGCCATGGCGACGGTGTTGTCTGGTCCGCGCTTCCTGTCTGGATGTCCCATGTTTGAAAATTTTCTCTGGTCTGAGTTGTCTCTGTTGTTTTCTCAGTTGTTTCTGTTCAGAAATCTTTCCCTCATCTTTTCTTCTACCATGAACATTTTTTCTATCGCGCGTCTGAATTCTTCATTATTCCTTGGGTTTTCTTTGTAAAAATCTTGAAATTGCCATTTGGCCATGATTCTGTGGGAAAAGGCTTCAATCACTTCTCGTTCGGTGATGTCATGTACCTAGGCACGTAATTCACCAAAACGTCGATAATAATCTCTGAGGCTCTCGCCCCCTTTTGCTTGAGTCCTTTTAGCTCTACATGTGTGATGGGGTGCGTAATGATGCCCGTGATATTTTCACAAAAGGCTCTTTGCAAGTCCTCCCAGCCTCTGATTGACCCTAGGTTCAATTTATCGAACCATTGGAGGGGCATGTTCTCTAGGGCCATGGAAAAGAATAATACCTTGATATCGTCATCTCCGCCAGATAGTTCGATTGATTACGAGTAGATTCTGAGCCATTGTTTTGGTTCGGTCTTCCAGTACGGCTTGAACTTGTGTGGCAACCGTACTAAAGCAAGTCGCCTTGAAAAACAGGGAAACCTATCATGCGTTCTGACTTCTCTGTGTTCTGACTCGGCTCCCTCTTCCTGCCGGCTGTTATTTAGCCTAGGAATAAATAGTGGGGATGAGCGGTGAGATGCTCTGCTCCTTTCTTCTCTCGGACCCTCGACTTGATTACTCCAAGCATTGTCTCTCCTTTTCTCTTGATTCTGGCTCCCGTTTGGTCCTAGTCTCTCGAAGGCGGACCTCCTTTGACTTTGCGCGTCTTGTTCATGCGATGCTGTTCTAGCGGGAAGTTTGGAATGAGTTCTTCCGCCATGCGCCCTCAGAGCTATTGTTTAGAGAACTTCTTAGAGTTTTTCTTGTTCCTCGTTGGGATGTGAGATTGCTTCGAGTTCTTCTAGTGCTTCCCATGTCTTGTCGTAAGGAGCTTCATGTACTCTGGCTGCACGCCTTTCTTTAGCTTCTTTTTCTGATTTCCTCTTGTGGTATTCAGCTAGCTCTATCTTGTACGTGTCCTGTGCTTCTTTTCGTTGCCTAGCACGGCGTCTGCGGCCTTCTTTTAGTTTGTTCCTTCTTTCCCTAGCTCGTCTTTGGCCTTCAGATTCGCCATCATATTCAGGAGCGTTGGGCGATATGTTTGATTCTGATTCATCTGAAGATCTGACATCGGGTGTAGTTGGCGGCATTGGTAGTGGCTGCCGAATCATGAAGGCTTCTCGGCCTGGCACCAGGCTTGTCTTGCTGTAGTTGCTAATGACTTCAGTTGGAGTGTTGGCATCACGGAGCGCACTACCTTCTTGGTAGGGTAGAGTGATATCTTCTTCAACTAGTCGGGCATTGTTGTTCTGAGGACAAGTACCCGGCCAGTGGACTAGGCAATCTTTAGATGTCATAGTTAATTTGAGACCTTCTTGTGCCCTGGCAAGATGTAGCCTCCGCGCTCGACCAGCCGTATTTCGTAGTAAATCTTGATACGTTTGCGCCATGTTGTTAAGTCCGGTTGGGAGGCGACTCAACTTCTTGGAAGAAACCTGAAGTAGAATCGAATTGATCTCTTGTAGAGTTGATACCGTGTCCCGGAGTCCAATTGGAAAAGAACTTGGCTTGCCTTTAAAAGAACCCAGATAGGACTCCAAGGGGGAATCCAATCCGGATGTCAAGTCGAGACTAGTTGTCGTCGGGGTCCGAGTCTATTCGGACACCATAAGCCTTTCGGTGAGATCTTCGGTAAGCTTCGTTAGAAGATTGAGTTCCTCGTAGGCTTCTAGAGTTTCGATGAGACATCCTTGGAGGTTGCCCTCGTCATCCGCCTCGCAAACCCACGATCCGAAGATGAAGATTGATCCTTTTGGGAAGATCATGTTGTCAAAATCTGTAGAGCTCTTGATCGCAATTGCGCCGAAAGCCCCTACCTAGCACGCCAGTTGTCAGTGTTTGACCACCGATAGCCTACCACGGGGGTATGCGGGACAGTTGTTCGGGCTTCGGCGCGTGCTAGAACTCGACGGTGAATGCAGAGATAGTCGATTTATACTGGTTCGGGCTCTCGATCGTGATCGAGTAATAACCTTACGTCCAATCGGCATTAGCCTTTGCGTTGGATTGATTGTGTTATCTTATCTCTTGTTATAGGGATGCCCACAGTCTCTCTTTATATCGGTAGAGACGGCTGTGGTGCAATTACAATCCTAGTCAGATCCAAATAAGGTGTCCTAAACTAGATACAGAAGTTACTTTCCATAGGAATCCGGCTAGTCTGGCCTATTCTACTTGGATTCGGTGTAGTGGATGCTATACCTCTCCTTGCTCCAGTTTGTGGGCTAGGCCAGGGCCCATGACTTGTAGTCACTTCATTAGGGAATCCTATGGATCCTGCATTGACAAGTATCAAAAGCAAGTGAAGAAAATTAATCCACTTTAAGATACCCAATCACAAAGATATGTAGAATCCATTGAACACTCACGACAGCTCAATCTCAAATCAAATCAGAAGCAAAACAAGCGAGCTTTGAGGTAGAGTAGACAATGGAGCTCATTAGGAACTTTAGAGTCGCAGGGCCACAGCCAGATACAACCATATGGCTGCCATCATGTGAAGCTTGCAGCACCTGGCGTGAAGACCTTGTTAAGGGCGAGCTCGGCTCTGATGCTGGCACTGGGAGATCGAGAGGGGAGATGACAAGAGTAGGGGAGTTGAGTCAGAGAGAGGGGCGCGGCCGTCTCGCTTGCCCCGTCGTCGCCGCGGTCGCGAGCTTGCGGCGGCCAGGTGCCTGTGCGGCTGTGCGTGAGCCCCTGAGCAGGCTTACGGTCTGTTTGATATATCATGGCCCGAGAGCCTGGCTGCGCCCATGGGCTGCAACGCCTGTGTTTGGTGTCGTTGGGCTGCTCCCCAGCCTAGCTCGCACGCTGCTCAAAGCAGGTAAAAACCTGGCTCAACAAGGGGGGTGGGGGTGGGGGTGTGGGGGGCGTCCATTTTTTCAGAGCCTGGCCTGGTGGAGCGAGCAGTGAGGGATTGGGTCACCTCTGGACTCTTACCGCTGTCCGCTCCCAACTCTTGTAGAAAGGGAAAGGCAACACCATCGGCCCGTCGCCACTACCGCTGTTCCCGTGCGACCTCCTCCAACGACGTTGTCCCCGCTTCCTCTCCCCCTCACCGTCACCACCACCGGCAGCAGCACCTCTGCTGTCCCTGCTTCCTCTCCCCCTCATTGTCACTGGAAACTCCGACTTCGCCGCAGTCGTGCCCGAGCCCGAGCCCACCGAGGCCGGGGTGGTGGATCTGGGGCACGAGCAGCTCCCCGCAGCACCGGAGACGGAGAAGGAGGGCCCGTCGTCATCGTCGAGCGCGCTGTGGAGGGCGAGCCGGAGCGCAAGCCTGAGCTGAGCCCGAGGACGCGGCGCACATGGAGCGGAGCAGGTCGGAGGTAGAGGCGGAGCAGCTGCCGTGGTTCCTCCCATGCCACCTCCTCCCTGTGCCGCCCCGTACCTCCTCCTCCCCCGCACGTGGCGCAAAGGAAGCGGAGCAGCTTCGTCTGCGACATCTGTATCGCTGGTCCAGCTCTGTTCCTCGCCGCTGCCTACCAATTGTTCGATAGAATGCCAGCAAGGGAGAGAGGGAGGTAACACCACCATATCCAGATACAAGGGTGACCATATCCATCTGTACAATTCTATCAAACACAATCTTTACAGATCCAGGTCGGTTTGGTATAGGCAACCAAACAAGTGGACTTGCACCCCTTCGGACATACTCTGGCTGGCCTAGGACAGGCCTCACGCCCGAGCCAGCCTCTGCCGTGTTACCAAACACGCCCTTAGGGTTTTGTTCTGCTACGTGCGCTTGGGCTGGGGGCTGTGGGCTATGGCCTGCGGCAACACAGGTGGCTGCAGCCTGCATGCAGACTTCCTTTCCTAGAAACGCAGCTCGTTGAGCTCACGAGCAGCTTGTGAGCTAGCTCAGCTCGGCTCATTATACTAACGAGCTAAAATCTAGGCTCGGCTCGGCTCGTTATCCTAACGGCTGAGTCAAGCCGAGCGAGCTAACAAGCTTCGAGTTTTCCGTCTAGCCTTTCATGGGCATCCACTAAGGGCATCCTCATCAGAGCCACTTCAGCTAGCTCTTAATAATTCATGCCAGCACTATTCTTATGTGGAGGAGGGAGAAAGTGGAAAAGAGAAAAGACTATCTCTTGTCCCAACACCTATCTCGCTTAGAAAAACGAGGGAGTCTGTGGGTCTGCTTATAAAGAATGAGATAGGGAGGGAGAGAAGATATAGAATAAAAAACCATTTACACTTGGGGTTCACATAATGAAGTGGCAATGACATGGCACGTATGAGCTAGCTGCTATCTCATACTGTTGAGGACGCCCTAACAGGCGAGAACAAAACTGTTGTAAATATGGTACTCCACCTCTTCCGTGCCGATCTACAATCTCTACCGTTTCCCCCTTGCAAAAATGGATATTATTTCAATGTATATTGAAGGAAAGAAAAGCATATAATTTCAAAAAGAGAGCCAAAGAATCTTTTTTAAGGCAAAACACTGTGGGGAGGTCCCCACATTACCACTTCTTTAAAAATTACTTTTTTAAAGGGAAACTTTATTATCTTAGAGAGTTGCATCAATATGATATAATTGTACTACGACGGTTCCGGCCTCTGCATAACTAAGATGCACAGAACCTAAAGAAAAGAAAAAAAAGAAAGAAGAAAAACGGCATGACATCACATGTCACAGCAAGCTACAACACACAACTCAATCTTCAGATTCTTACACCATCATATGAGCATCTGGACCACGAGAAAGTCTCCCTAAAAACAACGGCTCTAAAAAGGAAACAACACGCGCACGCATCATCGTTGCCATGGTCCAACCAGTCAAGTTCCAACCAGTCAAGGCAAGACCATAGGTTTTTCACCTTAAAGAATAATTTCTCATACCCCAAATAATGCCTTCAATAAGGCCATTGTCAGGTGTAGAACCAGTTAAGGCCAGACCTAGGGATTTCTCCCCGAAGCCAAGAAACCTGTACCAAAATCGATCCGGGTGTCTCACTCCAAGCGTACAACGGTTAAATATCTTCTAGAAAAGTAATATAGATTCACTTATTCTTTTTGTGCTTGCGGTGATTCACTGAGTCCATCAGCAACCACATGTATAGATGTCCATCGGTCTGGCCCGGCCCGGCCCGGCACGGGCCCGAACCAGGCACAGCCCGACAAGGCACGGCACGGCAGGGCCCGGCGCGCCGCCGGGCCGTGCCGCACTGAGCCTTTGTGCCTGGCTGACGGCCCAAGCACTACCTGTCGGGCCACTTTTCGTGCCAGGCCAGCCCGATGAGCACTGCCATTTTTGGCTAGGAGTCGGGAGGAGGTGGAGGTGGCTGGCGGCTGCGGTGCGGCTACGCGGGGGCGTGGAGGAGGAGGAGGAGGTGGCCAGCTGGCCGACAGCTGCACTCAACGCCACCACCGCTCGAGGGCTGCCACCGTTGCTGCTCGAGGCGCTGGGGGCCGGTCACATGGAGGAGGGGCGGCGAGGAGGTTGCCGTGCGGCGGTGCCATGGCGTGGGGGAGGCGCCTATCGCGGGGTCGAAACCGCGACAAGCATGTTGTTCGAGTTGGTGTCAGGGCACGATGGATATGGTGGCTTGGGTGGACTCAAGAACACGAGAAACACACAGAGAAGACGCAACGGTTTATCCTGGTTCGGGCCAACTCAATCCCTACGTCCAGCAGCTGATGATCCTCGTACTCAAGAGCACCCAAAATCTGGGAGGTTACAACAGAGTGTAAAGGAAGAAGAGGTATGGTAGGGGGTTAGCTCGGTGCTAATCCTAAGGTTTTGCCTCGCCGCCAGTGAGATCTCCCCCTTGTCGGAGAGGAAGGAGACAATGGGGTGACGGTGGTGGAGGAACTCGCGGAGCGCATCCGTGGGTTGCTCTGCTCTTGGTGTGGAGCAGAGTAGTGGAATGGAGTTCTGGTGTTGGATCTCTTTCGTCCTCCCCGCACTAGGTCCGACCCTATCCCTTATATATAATGAGATGGGTCGGCTACAAGGCGGTTTAAGGTTCTAGTCTACGGTCTACGTGCGCCGGAGTCTAGGGAGGCCTTGCAGCGGAGCGTCGTGGACCATCGAGGAGTCTTGGAGCCGAAGAAGCCTGGGCGTTGTCCGGCTACCCTGTTTTGACACTTTGCGTGTCAGGATGTGTCGGCTTGGATTGGCCTCCCCCATGTGAGACCTTCTGGAGTCTTCCTAGTGGCAGGGGAGGTCAGCTCCAGGGGCTGACGTGCGGGCCCCGAAGCCATCGTGCCCCCGAAGGCTACTGGAAAGCTTTGTCTTCTTGTGTCATGCCCTGGACATGACCCTGTCAGAGGAGCAGCTGACAGGGGCGCACCTCAGGAGCGTTGCTGGGGAGCCCCGGTGCATCGGTAGCCTGGGGTTTGTCTTCTTGTGCCTGAGCCTTGGCTAGCATTGGTAGTCGGGTAGGAGCCAAGGGCTGGGCATGGAGATGCTGTAGATCGGGCGCCCAGGGCTCGGGGAAGCCCCCGAGCCTTAGGCGGAGGCCATAGTAGGGTCAGGCTTGGCCGGACCCCTTCGCCAGAGGGTGTGCGCAAGCGTGCCCGATGGGCATAGCCCCCGAGCCCCAGGCGATCCAGGAGGGATCAGTCGAGGGGGTCTTTCTGATGATCGGGAACCACTGAGTCTGAGGCTTAACATACCCGTATGTTAGGATCTCGGCAGTGCCCCGCGGTGCTGGCCTGCTGGTGCTGGCGGCTGCGGAGGTGAGTGATTCGGGAAAGAGAGAGAGGAGCGTGCGCGACTGCACGGTGCGCGTGAGTGTGAAGCCGTGAACGCGTCGGGAGATTGGGAAAGAGAGGGCTTGTGCGGGGGAGGGTGGGGGATTGGGAAACAAAGTTAGGGTTAGTGTGCACAGGAAGGAGGCTTGGGCTCTTAGCAGGCCAGGCCACCAGGGTGGTCATCTGGCCGCCACCGGGCCTACCACTAAAATGCAGGCCATGCCATGCCAGCCTATGTGCCTAGGGAGCGGCCTAGGCACGGCCCTGTGCATCAAGCCGTGCTTGGGCCGGGCCACAAAAAGCTTGCATTGCAATTGTTCGCTATTCATCTTTGGCCCAACCGTGTAGTTGCAAGGTGCAATGCCATTTCATCAGACACGTGTAGATTGAGACGCATCTCTAATCTATCCCACGAGGACTAATAGCAAATACATGTTTGGGCACCCGCAATGGTGCAAGTCAGTTACTAGCTCTAAGCTAATCTCTCCAATAGTGCTAACTTTTAGCAATGTCTCATAGTACGATTAGGCCCACATGACATTTTCACATGATCTTAGAATATGTGTATGAGCCTAGCTCTTGATCAAGAGCTAGCTTTTCTCTTTCTTCTATTAAAATATGAAAAAGATGCTTAGAGCTAGCTTAGTAGCCGGCCATTGCTGGTGCCCTTACGGGCAAAGGCATGAGTAGCGTGTTAGCCGAGATCCTCGGGGGAGCACCTGCCATGAAGACAGATTGGCAGTAGGGTTTTTTTGTTTAGTTTTCTTGCAGCAGGTATCTTCAGGTACTTATGGACCACAATAGGAGTCAATGTCCTCGTTGTTAGCGGTGCCATCTTCATGAATTTTTTGTAAGCACAGGATAGGTTCCAGTCTAGTGTGCACCTTAGTGGTGTGTGTTGATATGCGTGGGTTGTTTGTGGCATGTGTTTGGGTGTGTGTTTAGATACTGCAACTTGTACTACCAGTTCTATGAATAAAAAAACATGTTATGGTTAACCCACATCTCTAACTTAACATTAGCGATTAACCTCCTCACACCTCCGCTTGGTGTTATCTGAAATATATATGTAGCACACCTCTAAAACCCACTCCTGTAGCAGTGTCCCAATCAATACATGGCAAGAGTTTGTATTAGTGTCCAAATCATTGTGGCTTGGTAGTTTTTGAACTAAGGGCCTATTTGTGGCATAACTTCACCGACAACTTCATGAGTTGTTGTGAGTTGTTTTTTTTTATCAAACACCTTTTTTCAAAGCAGCTTGATAGGTGAAGCTGTTTTTTTCTCTCCTCTGTCAAAGAGATGAGTTGGGATGAAGCTAAAAAAAGTAGCTTATTCTGGCTCCATCTGACATAGTGGACCCCACCATGCCCAAAAGACTCGGTTTGCCCTGCATGTTCCTAGGGAGAGAGTGTGCATGCCTGTCGGGGCGCAGCCGCCGGTGGCGTCGCCTGCCAAGGGCGCCGCTGCCAGGGAATAGCTCGCTGAGGGCGTGGCCATGGGGGGCCCAAAGCCGAGGATGAGCAGCAGCGGAGGAGAAGAAGCAGCCAGAGCGCGAGGTGCCGCTGCCGAGCAGGGCACGCGTGCCACTACCGGGCCGAGGCATGGGTGCCGCCGTCGCCGATCTTGGCGAGGACACTGGCGCCGCGTCTAAGATAGACGTGGGCCACCAAGCAGTCTTGAGGGGCGCCATCGCTGGGGGCGCAGGCTGTCGAGAAGGGTGCCACTGCTGGGGCAGGCATGGCCGCCGGTGCACGAGCGAGCACGGCATCTGGGGTGCCGGGGGCTTGCGCGAGCGGTTGCCGGGGCACGGGCGAGCGCGGCCGCCGAGGCATGCGTGAGCGGGCTGCCGGGGCGCGGCCATGTCCATGGGGATGGGGTCACACTATGCGTACGGCGTACGAGCGGCCCGTGATGAAGAAAGAGACGCCCATGAGTTGAGGGAAAATGGAAAACAAAAGACCAAGGGCACTATGGTATAAGTCTTTTTGCCCATCACATGAAGCTATTTTGGCAAACAAGAAGAGAAAAACAGCTCAGCGTCACTAGTAGAGCTACCCATGGAGCAGAAAAAAGAAAAAACAACTTTACTGTTGAAGCTGAGATGTGCCAAACAGGGTCTAGTGACAATCTTTGTAAAAATCCAGCCGTATGACCTGTTTTGTGGTAGTGTTCGGAGTGGGGTCATCCAGTGCTTGGTCATGGTTCGTATAATAAGCTACTTTTGCAAACAAAAAAACCAAAATCAGCCAATGATTTTTTTTTGTGAACACCAACAGCCAATGATTGGTGGTGATTTCCATTTAGCCATCTCCTTCCACGCTAGTCCAAGGAACCTTCCACCCTCCTGGACGTCCTTAGCTGTTCAGGGTAACGTAGTTGCTGAGTCTTTCGTCAATCTTTTTTATTTTATAATACTGGAAGCAAAGCGTGTGTTTTGTCCATAGTTCTGAGTGTGTATAGTATGATTCCTCTAGTGAACAAAAGACCAGCCATCGCATACACCAACCATTATGTGAATTGCCTACAGAATAATAGGAACCCTTCATTAATTAACATTATATAGTTATAGTAATAACACATTACTAATTAAGAAGGTCGTTGCCACTTACACCTGTACCACTGGTCCTCTCGATTCATGCTTCTATCCGCTTCCATTTGTCTCCAATCATGTGTTTCAATTAATTGCAGTAACCCTTCAGTGATACCGCGACCGCGAGCGATGGGAAAGGAATTGACATAGACTTGGGCTCCACAACTAAAATTTGCAGAACAATTATAAATTCCATTGTTGTCGTTTCCACCGGTACAACTGCTCCTCTCACCGGAGCGTTCGGCTGCAGGAAAGCAGCCGCAGGGAGCGTTCGGCTGCAGGAAAGCAGCTGCTGCGGCTTTTTCTCACTCTAATGCAGACCACTGTACCAGCAGCAGCAGCTGGTTGCACAGCTGCAGCTTTCACTGCGCTAGAGTGATAACACTTGTGACCTGCAGCATTTGTGACCTGCAGAGTGAGAAAACCCCATGGCCAATCATTTGTAACCTGCAGCATGCTAGTGTGCAGTATTTTTATTACATGTCACACTGTTTAACTTCCACCCAGACACGGTTTCCCAGTGTGATTGCATTTGTTTTTCTCGCAAAGACTTGGCCATGGCCCATGGGTTTGCACTTTTCTCCTCACCAGCCACCGGAAGCGGCTAGGTGAAAGCTGCGGCTGCGAGAGCCTCTGGCCAGAGCACAGGTGTGTTGTCCATTTCATCGGACTATTTTCCTGGGAAAAAAGAGTGCCTATTACGGAGTAACTCATGCTAGGAGCTGAGCGGATCGGAGGACCAGCTGCCGACCTCGATAGCTTGGTACAGGCAAGCGGCTAGGAGGAAGCTAGAGGTAAGAAGAATTGTCGATCGATCCCCTTGTATTGCTATACTTGACAAGTTCACAAAGGTTTCTCGATCTTAATTAATTTGCTCTCGGATTCAGGTGGATCTGTACTCCCTTGTGTGCCAGGAATCAGGAGGTGCATACAAACATGGCCGATCCGGTGGCTAAAGTCACTGCTGGAAAGCCGAAATTCCCTGACAGTTTTGATTGTTTTTTTACGATTATTGTATGAACCGTCAGGGTAAATGCATCTTTTTTACAGTTTCCAAAACACACAAGAAAAATACGTAATCGTCAGGAAAAATCTTATTAACCTGTGAGTTTAAGAAACCGACTGGATAATTAATTACCCTAACGGGTTTTCAATAACTCCTAAAAAATAAATATTGTCCAGCCGGTTTTTGTATTTTCCCTGACGGTTATTAAAATTACACACATGGAAATTATCTAAGAGGCATGAAAGCATTTGATGATTGGGAAAAAAAAGCCCGCCAGAACTTTCCTTCTGCCTCTCCAAAGACGGAGAGGCGCAGAAATTTCCCTTCCTGCATGTATCTGAGCCTAAGAGGCGCATTCAAGAAGTAAAAAGAAAAAGAAAAAAAGGCAAAGCCTATCCCCGGCTGCACCCGCACGGTCCCTCCCCAGGCGCCCCAATCTTGCGAGTTAAAGGATAACACTCATCAATTTTAAAGTCCATGAGCAAGACTATCTCACCTTTCTTGATCATACTTACCATGACTCACATGATGGAATTTCTGAGTTGTGCAGTGTCAGTATTCATCACTTGAGATGTGATTTGAATTCTTGTGATATCAACATTTTTCTCTAATCTACACATGGTTAGAGAATATATATACGTCTACACAAACCTGTGAGATGGCAGAGTTCCAATGTTGATGGATCTTGAATATTCAGGCACCCTGGAGTTCTTCAATGTTTCTTCTTTTCTTGTAGAAGTTTGCCAGAAGGTCAAAACGGCATCTGCTATCCTGTCTTACTCCACAACTCAACAGAACAGGGGTAATCCAACTAAAGCTAGTGGTATGTTTAATGATCTAAATCTTTACACTAATTATTTCTCCAGCAATGGCGCTAAAAATGCTTGTTGGTATTTATTAAGACAAATAGAATATGAATGATTCCACAAGTGCACAGAATACCATTGTAGCATTTTACCGGGAGTATTCCAGGTATCGTTATTTATATTTTACCACATGAAAATAATGGAGTAAAGACTTATTGAGTAATAAAGGAATGTCTATCAGTCAACATACCAGCATAGCTAGAGCAAGAGGTAATTGTAATGATAGGATTTTATGTATTATGACACTCAGGGGATAGGTCACTAAGATAATGTAAACTAGTTAACTCATGTGAGGTAGATTCCTGTGACATTCTTATTACATGGTCAAAGTATATATATACACCTAGCTATAGCTAAGACTAACCCTACTCTTGTGCACTTCGGGACGCCACTTAGACAACAGAGCACCCAATATAGATAGCTCTACTGACGCGACTACGGTCCTACAATTTAAGAACCTACTCAATTCGGAATGGACTACAAAGGATAGACGGGACTATTACCACCCGCTACTACCACCCAACCAGAGAATAGGGTGTACTCACAGGCAAAGCATCATATAAGCACCACGCTTACATGAGACTTGGCTACTTAGCCCAACCGGTAAACTAGTAGGCTAAGCGCTTTATGAACCCGCACACAAAAGTAATGATAACCATTGCTAAGCAAGATATATATTAAAAGTAAGCATAGCCACGTAGATAAAAGTATGATAAATTGAGAACAAGTCTTACAAGATGAAATGAAGATACATGGCTTTGCCAAGCCTCCAAGACTAGATCCGGAACTTGAGCATTTCCCAACTTGACCCTCGCTCCCGAGCTACTAATCTACTACATTGGAGAGTCTAGACCTAATCCTCCTGGTGTACCCTAATCTCTGAATGAGAGATATGAATTAGGGTTTCAGGGATGCCTTCAGGGAGGGGGGCAGGGGCCTACTTATATAGACCGGAGCTTGCAACGTGATCCCTTAGATCACACCGACTTAAAGAACAGCGTAGATGCAACCTAGGAGGCGTTGGGGAACTAACGTAGCAACGGGGAGGCTGATAGGTGGGCCCAGGGGTTGAGCGGCCTGCAGGGCAGCCCCACCTGGCAGCCTCTGCCTCTCTGCCTTAGCGTGGTGTCCTCTAGAGTCCTCTAGAACCTTCCCACATTGGTTTCACGACGGAATTGCATAATTATCTCTGACATGTAGGTTTGCCTTGCCAGTTTTCTGATTAAACCCTACAGAAATTACAAATTCACCAAAACTCATAGAATTTATTAATTTAAACTCCTAGACCTATGTTTGGTGATGGAATTAAGTATATATGCAGGCTATATTGATGGTTTATAATTGATGTTAACGACCGTCAATAAGCTCTCCCACACTTAACCTTTGCTACTCCCTGAGCAAAGCCAAACTTAGTAATGGATTAGGAGTTGCTACCATACTTTCACGCCTCAAAAGTGTACATGCGTTCAATCATGAATTATCCTCCGAATTAGAATAAACTGATCTAACTTTCAAACTTACCCATATTACCTTTAACCATGGGACTTCTCAGCCTTCACTTAGGTCTTGAGCAATTGAAAGACAGAATGATCAAGTCAAGCACTATGTCTCAAGTTCTTTGTTGCACCATTGTTTCAGAGATTTTTAAGTTTTTAAAATAAAATTCAGAGATTCCATTGTATGACATTCTCAAGTCTCTCAATATATGTGGTATTTATGGATCCTCACCAAGGCAACAACTCTCTTCCTACCACTAAGTCTTATGTGGAGTTCATGGGTAGGAAGAAAGTTAGAACATACTTGCAATGCATATATTGTAAAGTCAAACAATGGATTCAAAGAGAGTTAAGTACAATCAAATCAAGATGTGCATGTGTGTGGATATATAGTGGATATATATGGTAGCTAACCTAATTCTACTATACTCCTTGAAAACTTATCTCTCTTTTGAAACTTGGAAGCACTTGCTAGAGTAGGGGCTATCTTATTCACCTCTTTTTTCAGACGGGCATCTAAGTACCCATTGTTTTCAATATCTCGGACACTTGTCCATTTTTTTCAACTCTTTTTCTTTTTCTCTCTTTTTTTATTTTCTTTGTTTTTTTTATGAATAACTCTTGTATAGCCCCATGCCTCTTTTGCAACAAAACCTTAAAAGATAGCAACAAGAACTTTGGAGCATCTATTTGGTAGATGGAAAACCTAACAAACATATTTTTTGGTGTTCACTCCCAGTGTAGGAGTAGAACATTTTTGGGTGAATCTAAATGGAAGACATGTTTTTGCGCCTGCCCCTAGTGTAGGAGTAGTGCATCTGCGGGTGGAGTGTACGTGATCTTAATTTTAAGAGCATGACAAACCTCTCATAAGGGTCAACAAAGCTTGACAAAACTCAATGCAAAAGCAAGCAACAAATATGAGTGGAACTTTTTCTAGCCTAAATAACATGTATGGCTTTGGTGCAAATTCAAGCTTTGTCATATAAGAACTCATCATAGCATTTCTTATGTTTTTCAAAAGATAAATCTCTAGAACTTTAGTGTCACTTGGAACAAGATAAACAATAGCTCAGACCTTCTCATATCGTATCCATCAATTACCTAGACTTAGATCAAGTATATGATACCCATGAGTTTCAAGTTCAGAGTAAATCCTTATATCAAACCAATCTTATACAAAACTCGAGAGAATTTAAGGCTAAAAACTAGGTACTTGAAAGGAATTACAACAGAGCAACTATTCATCATTTCCATTTTAAGAGAATATTCAGAGAGTCCTCTTTATTTATTTAGCTCTTAAAAGAAATTAAAGCAATCTTGACATACTCTTTTTATTTTATTTTTATTTTTACTATTATAGAGATAACTATTTATTTTGTTTTTTATATTTTAAAGAAAACTAACAATAACAAAAGGAAAGGAAAGAAATACTTACCTGGATACATAGGGGATGCTTTCTCCCCCAAGCTAATTGTTGTCGTGGTTGCTGGAGGTTGACCATCTCGTGTCCCATGCCTACCTGCCATTGTGTATAATTATGTAACGTACCTTGTATGGCAGCATTTATCTCTTCAATGGTTACGAGTCTGTTGTTGAAGCGGTGATAGGCCTCCTGATAGTCATGATACCTTGACTAGAGAAAGACATGCATCTTCCCTTATGCCCACTTGGTTTGCTTGAAGATGGGGATTCTTGTGGTGGCGCCTCCATTAGTGGCGCTTCCAATGGTGGTGCCACCTTTTTCTGCCAAACCCATCTGGCTTTTGAATTAGATTTTGGTTTGATAGGTCCTTCATTCTTGACTTGTTACTCCTCTGGTTCAGAACTTTCACTTGTAGAATTTGGGGGATCAGCTCCCCCACACTTTGCTCGAAGTGTGTTCTGCTCATGATGACAAGGTAGAGATCAAGTGCATGGGCTCTGTTGGTGGAAAAACACCAACAGAACCAAATCTTTATTTATTTTTTTCTCTAGCCTTAGGCACATTGAATCTTGTTACGGTTGATGTTATGTTCTTTCATTCTTACAACATGGGTGATAAGATCAGAAGGATGAGCATGAATGTAGTATTTTAACTGTGACAAAAAGAAATGGAGTTGCTTAACCTATGGAAGGATTATGCATCTTTATATAATGTATCAAACTTTTCATGACTATGACTATCATCTTCTAAAGATAAGATATTCAACATTTTGGTTCATTTGGTTAAGACCGAGATCAAGAAAGTGGTGCTGTGAACAAACTTAAGGAGCAAGACACGTTGAGTTAATCAGGTTGGATCAAGCAAAGTTGTAATTTGAACATGTTTGTGTCTTCATTTATGTGCATCATAGTTTCAAAAAGTGTCGCTTAGGGGCCGCTTAAGCGTGCTGAAGCGCTAAGCGGGAGGCTGCCGCTTTGTACGCTTCGGAGCTTAAGCGGACGCTTTGTACGCTTAAGCCCACTTAAGCTCTAAGCGGTGGGTCAACGCTCTCTTAGCGCTTAGTGCTTTTTTGAACTTTGATGTGCATACCAAGATGAAGAAGAAAACGATGATCACTTACCTTAAGATGTTACCTTCATCATTGGAGCGTGATGACACCATATGATGAAGGGTAGATGACTTTCGGTGGTCCTTTCCTTCCTTGCATCTTGAGTTGTTCATGAGCATCTTGTCTCATATGTTTCACTCCTCACTCTTTTGTCATGCCATCCTTTTGTTCTTTCTTTTGTGGATCTTGTCATTCTGTTGTACCTTCTGCTCTACTTATTGTTTCTTCTCTGCAAAGGATTAGTGGACAACACATACCTGAAGGAGTATACAAATAGTTCAAAATAAGGATAGTGTTGTCATAGAGTTAAAGGTCATCTGTATCCCATGTATTAAATAATGTGCCTTTATTATTCACCACTACTTCAATCTTTCAACAAGGCTAAGGTAAAGATGTGTGAAATCATTTTGAAGAATACCTTTAGCCTTGATTTGTTTCTACGAATGATGTCCAAACATTCACAATAAAATTTGAATATTTTCCTGCAAGGGTTAGTCCACATATACAGCCGAATTCTATACAAGTATGTTTTGATCCAATGATTATATTTGAATAACATTCCAAAGCATACTTATAATAGAACAAGGAAGCTTGAAAGACTAAAGAAATTCATTCAAGTAGAAACAAGAATATGTATGGTAAACCAATGGAGCATGATTATTTAGATTTTTATTTGTTAGAGATTTAAAAAGTTGAGCATAACATAAAGGTAAAGATGACCAAGACAAATTAGCAACATGGCATGAGATGTTTTTAGAGAACTCTATCCCCCACGCTTGAATTTTGCAGAATGCAAAATCAAGTTTGGTTGATAGAATTCTCCTATGAATGTGATTCTATGTTGCATAATGCTTGGTTGGATATACCTTGTGTTTTCCTTTGTTTTATTGAAATGATTAGGGACAAAACATACCTAAAGGAAGCTTGTCCGATGTACCTATCAGTGAGGGCTTCATGACTTTAGGTCTATTGAGCAAGACCTCTTCTTGCCTTAAGCTTTATCTTTGCACCTTCCAATCCTAGAGATGAGGATACAGACAATTACATGCTCTTCTTCCATCAATCTTTCTTGATTTTTGTTGATCCTTGGTTGATGAGTTGGGGTTCATTGGAGATGCAAACTTAAGTTCCTCCCCCTTTTTTCTAATGACGTGGCAAAAAGTTGTGCTTCTTTGTTTACAAGCGATACACTAGCCGTCTTGATTGTGAAGGAAAGAACCTTATTGGTACTTGCATAGAAGCTTCATCTTCAACGTCTGTGGGATGTTGCCTTGTGACCATGGTCATAGCCTTTCGAGACACCGTTGACAGACCTCCATTGATTTCTAATGTCTGCTGATACAAGGATGCATGCCATGATGTAGTGGTTCTCGTCATCCTAGTCCTTGCTGTCGACGTACGAGTTGGTCTTTTCAAAAATGATGAAAGCAGGCATATTCTAGCTAAAACAAGGTGGGTTGCATCCTGCTTCTCATTAGCCTCCTAGCTTGAGTCCTGAGAAGGTTCAACGCTAGGTTGCCTTCGACGTCACTTGAGGCCCGTTGATTTGTTCGTCCACTTCCTATGAGTGAGTGCTTCAATTGTAGATCCTTTTTGTGGCACTTGTCTCATTTCCTCTTCGTTCCAAAATTGAAGTGGTGGCCATTTCCTCTTCGTTCCAAAACTGAAGTGGTGATTTGGTTTGGATTTACAGGTTCATACCAAACCATGAACAAGCATAGTTTCTATTCATTCTTTCCTGCAAAATGTTAGTGGACACATACCCGAGGGAATACAACGAATTTGAAATAGGGTTGTTGTCCATAACTTCTGTAATTTTCCTCTATGTTAATTAAAAGATGTTTTTTATTATCTTAGCATAGATTTTGTTTATTAATAAATTTATGTGTTGGCTACATTCTAGCATGGTTAAAGGTTAGGGTAACTTGCAACAAAAGATATGTGAATAAATCTTGATACTCACAGTTCTTCCTTCCATGAAGAATGAACTGGGCCTTCTTTTGCATAAAGTTGTTGGAGTTCATCACATGCCTTGATTCATCTCTGATGTGAATTCAACTCTTGACTTACCCCGATTAATTTTTAGAGTTTTATGTAGGGGTTAGTCCAACAAAATATCTAGTGTCTACACAAGCAATTTTTAGTTCAATAACCAAACTAGACTCCATGTCTAATTTTAATTGAGGAAGGCATTTCAACCTAAGCACCATGCTCAATTTAAAAGCCTATGGAAGTGTGTCAAATACTCCCAAACCAAAGCATACTATAGCAGACAAAGGTAGCATGAAAGCACTATAGAGATTTATTCAAATAGAGATGAAAGAGCACGATCATGGTGAGTGATTTTTTAAGATAAAGGATGCAAGTGGCATGGATATATGCATGGAGCTAAACATGCTGTGGATTTGATATGAGAGAATTCAAACTAAACGGAGTGGATGCATGGATTATTCAAAATAAACATATAGTGGAATGCAAAAAGTTAAAGGATAACTACTCATCAATTTTAAAGTCCATGAGCAAGACTATCTCACCTTTCTTGATCATACTTACCATGACTCACATGATGGAATTTCTGAGTTGTGCAGTGTCAGTATTCATCACTTGAGATGTGATTTGAATTCTTGTGATATCAACATTTTTCTCTAATCTACACATGGTTAGAGAATATATATACGTCTACACAAACCTGTGAGATGGCAGAGTTCCAATGTTGATGGATCTTGAATATTCAGGCACCCTGGAGTTCTTCAATGTTTCTTCTTTTCTTGTAGAAGTTTGCCAGAAGGTCAAAACGGCATCTGCTATCCTGTCTTACTCCACAACTCAACAGAACAGGGGTAATCCAACTAAAGCTAGTGGTATGTTTAATGATCTAAATCTTTACACTAATTATTTCTCCAGCAATGGCGCTAAAAATGCTTGTTGGTATTTATTAAGACAAATAGAATATGAATGATTCCACAAGTGCACAGAATACCATTGTAGCATTTTACCGGGAGTATTCCAGGTATCGTTATTTATATTTTACCACATGAAAATAATGGAGTAAAGACTTATTGAGTAATAAAGGAATGTCTATCAGTCAACATACCAGCATAGCTAGAGCAAGAGGTAATTGTAATGATAGGATTTTATGTATTATGACACTCAGGGGATAGGTCACTAAGATAATGTAAACTAGTTAACTCATGTGAGGTAGATTCCTGTGACATTCTTATTACATGGTCAAAGTATATATATACACCTAGCTATAGCTAAGACTAACCCTACTCTTGTGCACTTCGGGACACCACTTAGACAGCAGAGCACCCAATATAGATAGCTCTACTGACACGACTATGGTCCTATAATTTAAGAACCTGCTCAATTCGGAGTGGACTACAAAGGATAGACGGGGTTGTCACCACCCGCTGCTACCACCCAACCAGAGAACAGGGTGTACTCACAGGCAAAGCATCGTATAAGCACCACGCTTACATGAGACTCGGCTACTTAGCCCAACTAGCAAACTAGTAGGCTAAGTGCTCTATGAACCAGCACACAAAAGTAATGATAACCATAGCTAAGCAAGATATATAATAAAAGTAAGCATAGCCACGTAGATAAGAGAATGATAAATTAAGAACAAGTCTTACAAGATGAAGAAGTGAAGATACATAGCTTTGCCAAGCCTCCAAGACTAGATCCAGAACTTGAGCATGAGCCCAACTCGACCCTCGCTCCCAAGCTACTAATCTACTACATTGGAGAGTCTAGACCTAATCCTCCTGTTGTACCCTGATCTATGAATGAGAGATATGAATTTGGGTTTTAGGGAGGGAGGCAGGGACCTGCTTATATAGGCCAGAGCTTGCAACGTGAGCCCTTGGATCAAACCGAATTAAGGAACGGTATAGATGCAACCTAGGAGGCGGTGGGGAACCGATGTAGCAACGGGGAGGCTTATAGGTGGGCCCGGGGCCAGGCGGCCTATAGGTGGGGCCGGTCGCCTCTCTGCCTCGGCGTGGTGTCCTCTAAAACCTTCCCACATTGGTTTCGTGGCTGAATTGCGTAATTATCTTTGACATGTTAGTCCGCCTTGCCGGTTTTCTGATTAAACGCTGCAAAAATCACAGATTCATCAAAACTCATGGAATTTATTAGTTTAAACCCCTAGACCTATGTTTGGTGCTAGAATTAAGTATATATGCAGGTTATATTGATGGTTTATAATTGACATTAACGATCATCAACAGCTACCATCATCAACAGCTACCTAATGACTTCTACCAATCAAAGAAACTATTAGAGGTTCTTGGTATGCCATATGTGAAAATTGATGTTTATTACCACAATTGCATGATTTTCTACAAATATAATAAGAATAAAGAGAAATGTGATTTTTGTGGTGCCAATCGATATGAGGATGGTCGGAAGAAGGTTCCATGCAAAGTTTTGCATTACCTTCCCATCACAGATAGGCTACAAATGTTGTATCTACTCGCCGAAATAGCCAAACTAATGCGTGCACCTAGTGCCTCAACGAGTGGTAAAATGGTGCACCCTTGTGATGGAGAAGCTTGGCAGCAATTTGATAAAGACTACCCTAACTTTGCATTGGACAGAAGAAATGTGACTAGCTGTAGCAACTAATGGTTTCACACCATTTAATCTAAATGCTACTCCTTATTTTCATGTTGGCCAGTCTTTGTGACCCCACTAAACTTGCCTCCTAGCACACTCTTAAGGCATGAGTATATTTTCCTCTCCCTCGTTCCTGATCCTGAGAACCCAGGTAAAAAGTTGAACATTCTAATGCAGCCCTTAGTCGATGAACTTCAGGAACTACGGGTAGGGGTTAATTCTTGGGATGCTTCGGTAAAGAAAGACTTTGAATTAAGTGTAGCCTACCTTTAGTCTGTACATGACTTTATGGCATATGGTGAATGTGCAAGATGGAGCACGCATGGTAGATTGGCATGCCCATATGGATATGGGTGCAAAGGTTTCACACTACGTAATAGTCATAAGGCTTGCTGGTTTGATTGCCACAGGAGGTTCCTGCCTATTGATCATGAATTTAGACAACAAGCAAATGCATTCCGTAAGAACACTAGGGTTTTTTATGAGCCTCCTAGTCGCTTAACAGGAGAGGAAATGCAATGCCATTTGGATAGATTTGTAGGTGATTCAGCAACCTATGGAAAAATTCCATAATTGGACACATGTACTTTGCTTTAGGTAGCTTCCATATTTGCAGAAGCTTCTTCTACCTCACAATATTGATGTGATGCACAATGAAAAGAATATGGCTGAAGCCATATGGAACACATGCTTAGATATACGAGATAAGACCAAAGATAATGTGAAGGCTAGGATAGATTTAGCTCTGATTTATAATCGCCCTTCACTCAATTTGGTGCAAAGTAACAATGGGATGTGGGATAAACCAGCGGTGAATCTAGAATTTTAGCTTAGGGTATGCCGCTCAAAAATTTGCTTACACAATTCGGTAAATCCATTTTAATAGTTCGGTAACAATTGTACATTTTGCATTGTCATTCGATAAATTCAAGGATTAGGTTGAGACCATCCACTAAATACAATATAAATAGTTCAAATATAGACGTAAAAAAGTACTAGAGACTTATTATGCTATTTTTCTCATTGCTTTATTCAACGCTTTCGAAGAGACATGAATGTCTTGACTATACCATTTTCATCAACTTCAAAGAAAATATCTCGCTCAATGAAAACGACTAGACAATCATTCAAAAGACTAAACAATAATTTTCTATAAAAAGACGAAGATCGAAGATTAAATTTTACCTAAGTAAAATAGCGAATCACGGCGCGACCATATATACTGCAGACGAGACGTGCGAGGAAAAGCCGGCAGCCGGCAGGCACCAGGGCCCAGGGCGGCAGGGCATCACCGACTCGACTCACCGGTCAGGGCGTCAGGCACAAGCGGCGTGTTCCTCCGTGGCTCTGTACTCAGATTAGGAAACTGACACGTTGTGTACAGAGTCGGAGACTCAGAGCGCACATATACCATATGGATTCACTTGCCGAGTGGGCCGCATTACATGGGCCTCTCGTCATCACGTGATGGTGTCCAGGTATGTTTTTTCATTTTTCTTTTTTTACAAATACAGCGTACACACTACATTATATGGTATATATATACTACTTGCCGCCGGTTTTGCAGGGTATGCCGGTGCATACCCTGTGGCTCCGCCACTAGGATAGGCCAAGAGATCCATTCTGCATTGGTAAAGATGACAAGCCAACCATTCTCCAATGGACCCAAGATTTAAACTTTCCTGATGCATATGCTACAAACATAAGGCGTGGTGTGAACCTTGTGCAAAAAAGGATTTTAGGCCTAAAAAGTCATGACTACCACATCTTTATTGAATGGTTGCTTCATGTTGTGTTCCACGGGATCTTGCCTGACAATGTATGGTGCTCTTTGTCTGAGCTTAGTTTCATCTATCGGCAATTGTGTGCGAAAGAGCTTAGCAAAGATGTTGTCCATTCTCTGGAACAAAATGTTGCAGTGCTTCTTTGCAAATTAGAGAAGATATTCCCTCCTGGTTTCTTCAATGTTATGCAACATTTGATCATCAATCTACCTTATAAGGCACGATTAGGAGGGCCATTCCTAGCTCGTTGGAGTTATCCATATGAAAGGTAAATATGTAAATACGTTTTGTAAACTGCTGTCCAAATTAAAGAACCTTAGTTTATTGATCCTGGGTATGTTGTTACTTCATAGGTGTATCCATAAACTTAAGAAAAATTAGAAATATGGCTCGAGTTGAAGCTGCCATGGTTGAGGCATTCCTAGTTGAAGAGGTTACAAAGAATCTTAGCTTGTATTTTAAATCCACTGCTCCTTCAATAAGAAACAAGATACCTCCATATGATGATGCACTACTACAAAAAGTCTATTCACCGCGGGGACCTTCATCAACGATTTTGAGATAACTGGCGGTGATACGTATCACCGCCGGCCCATTACTTGCGGGACCCCTCCTGGCCAAATAACCGGCGGTGATTACCGGTATCACCGCTAGGCCGGCATATGATCCGACGATGAACACAATGTCGCCGGATTGTATGCCGAGCCGGCGTCAAAGGAGGCATCATCACCACAGGACATAATGCTAAGCCAGCATCGATGGAGGCATCATCACCGCCGGACGGAATGCCGGGCCGGCGTTGGTGGTTACATCATCACCACCGGACGGTATGCCAGGCCAGCGTCGATGGATGTATCATCACTACCGGATGGTATGCCGGGCCAGTGCCGATGGACGTATCACCACCGTCGGACGGTACGCCAGGCCGGCGGTGGTAACATACCGTCATCGCCGAATGGTACATCGGACCGATGGTGGTAAAATACCATCACCGCCGGCGTAGCCGGCTGAGATAAAGGTCGCCGATCACTGCCGACTTACACCAACAAGGCCCAAAACCATCGATGATGGGGGTTTTGGAGCCGACGGTGATTAGCTTTCTGTAGTTTTGATGGTGCATCTACATTAAGGTACATGTAACCTTGCAATTTTTAAATGCTCGGGTCGATGCATTAGTCCAAAGGGGTATCAGTACCTCTCAAATGGGGAATACAAGGTTGATTTCATGTACATATTAACAAACATGCCTGAGATGGAAGATTTCTTCATGTAAGTTCTAAAGATAACATGAAAATCTGTGGTTACTTTAGTAGAATTTGTACATATAGGGATAACAATAAATCTGTTGATTTAGACAATTTGAGAAAGTGTTGCCGGCTCTTGGTACGTGCTGCCGATGCTATCGAACCATCACCAGACGCCATCAGACACGTGCCCACCCCGTGTAGGTCACCCCCTGCCTAGGGGATGTCAGAACTGGCAATAGAGCACCGGTGATGACGCCTCTGCCTTGGCCATCCACTACCGTCGCGAGCCCTTGAAGTGAGTGCTGGATCTAGCCACCGGAGCTCCGGATCCGACCATGTGGACACCGGATCTGGCCACCCAGGACCCAGATCTGGCGACCCAGGCCAACGCCGCCACCGCTGTCAAGTTTGGACGATGGGACGGGTGGAGGAGAAGGGGATCTGCCACAACCCCCACGTGCTAGCCGGACACCAGCCGGTGCCGCTAATAGCTGCAATGGATTCCCTGCTAGGCTCCACGCAGCCCATGCGGGAGGAGAGCCACTAGCTTGCTGCTGGTGTGCCACCAAATCACGAGGAGAGGAGGAGCCCTGCCACTGCCATCCCGGCGAGCCATGTGGCCAGGCCGGCGGCGGGGGAGGGGTGAGAAGGGGCGGCTGATAGGGTTTAGACGGAGCGGCCACCCGTGTCGCCTAAATGTGGGGGAGCGACGCGGGGCGAGCACTGGGTGATGGACTACTAGTGCTGCGAATCTGTGTCTTGGTCGATCCGATGTTTGGTGGGGTTGTGTGTTGTTGTTTGGCTTCTATACCCCTTTTCTTAATATGTTGATACACAGATGTCCTGTGTATTCGAGGAAAAACAATATTGCTTTGAAATAGAAGTTGTAGATCTAATTTATATATTTCCAATGGCTCTAGTTTGACATAAATCTGGTCAGTAGTTTAGGAGCAATCACCAAAGCAGTACAGCTGCCCTGCTAGATTTATTTTGTTACTTAAACTCTCTTCTCTTAATGAAAATGAAACGCAATTCTCTTGCGTTTTCGAGAAAAAAGAAAAAAAAAGAAATATGTTAATTTTATTTCGACCAAGATTTAGACATGGCAACCCGAAGAAAAGATGTCAGAAATTTTCTGTAGATGTCTAATATGTATTGACTTGCTACGTTTAGTTTCTACTTGCTCTAGTTTAATTTTTACAAGAGCTAATTCACACACTCTTGGACCACTTATTCTTTCATACATGTTGTGACAAAACATGGCTTGCCACGGTTGTGGCAATCAATAATCAAAAGTAGTTGACTAATGTGAGGTGTGGTAATATTTAGACGTGAACCAATCATGCTCTAAAGTATCGTGTAAGGGCTCCTCGATCCAACTGATCGCCCGGGTTGGAGGGCTGACCCCTGACTGGGTGGGTCGACCCAAAAAGGGAAAGAAAATTGTGTGGACGCTGGGTCCAAAGCCCCGTCCATGTGACCTCGGCTTGGATGGATGCCGCGTGGCGGACAAAAAAATCACACGGGACGGGAGGTATGGCTTACACACGGCTCGTTCCAACTCCTTGGCTCCAAGCTCACGAACGTCTCAGTTCCCATGTACACGATTTTGAGACCACTAGGCCACCCATGCAAGTATCAGCGGCAGGGTGACATTGCGAGGGCGAGGGCATGGACTCCTTATTACGAGCCCAAAGACTCTTGACTGCGAGCACATGGACGGTGGTGACGCCACTAGCTCCGTGCATACATCCCTCATCCCTGTGAGCACAAATTATGCAAGGGAATACGAGACACAGTATGGAGCATTAGAGGCATCACGGTGTTAGCAACCATGATGGATTGGTTCACTGATAACTCGATTCGGAGTAGCAGGGTACAAGACCTCAGGGGAGAGGGAGGTCGGAGCAGCAGGAGAAAGATCTAGAAGGCCCTAGAAGGAACCTGGGTACAAGAAAGAGAGGTAGTTGGGGAAGAAGATGAACAGTAGACCCAAGGGAGGAGAGATGTCATGTTTCTGGTTAATTGATTCGATGCCCTCTTTCTGGCTGATCGTTCCCCTTTTATCCACTGCTACTGCTAAGCCTGACAGCCTGGCCCCATCTGGCAGCCCTCCATACACATGTACTGACATTCCCCCCTTCTTGAAAAGCGGCTTGCCCCCAAGCCGCTGTATGAAAACCTTGGAGACCTCTTGTCTTGAGCCGGATTGCAGAGCCATGGTTACTGCAAATGTCCCTGGATGTCGCCGTTGTTTCCTGGTCTAAACTGAGCAGTCCTTAGTACCCATTAGTTTGTAAGGCGGCACTGGTACACATCTTGAAGATATCAACGAATCAGCCTTCTGTGGAGGCAGGGACCAAGTACTGAGCACATGTATCCCAGTAGTAAGATGAACAAAACCCATGAACAATAGTTGCTCAGGACGTGCTCCAAGGTATGAATTCTGAGAGCACCATCTGATCCAGCCAACTTGTGCAATGAGAATAGATTTCCAGCTGCTCCAAGCCCAGATTAGAATCTCTTGAAAACTAACCAAGTGGCTACCAAGAAGTGTATCAGGACTGCATCGTTGGTGATTCTGTCGAACTGTATGGTGCCTGAATATGTACAGTGGAAGCACCATATAGGGGACAGATTGTATCTCTGAGATCATCATGTTAGAGAAGCAACTGAGAAGGTTCTGAGTTAAGCAGGCCCTCAAGTTCATATCAGAATCATGTGCAGCAGACTGAGTTGAACTGAACCATAGTGCAAAACTTGTCCAGACCATTGCCATCCTTTTTTCTACTAAGCATCTGTCCTTGTCCAAGAATATGCCAAACAGGATGCCTGATGAAATACTCGTGGTGGAGAGGAACATAACAACGCCACACTGACATTCTCCTCTCCTTGAAAGGCAGCTGGCCTGTAAGCCGCGTCCATGATCTGAACCCCTGAAAAGCAGTAACTTGGACTTCTCGGCACCGCCATAGGAATTGTTGCCCTTCACTATGATAGCAACTGTACTGAAACAACAAATTCCACAAGAACAGACCAACCTTGTTGCATTGCATATACTACCATGTTGGCAAGCCTTGATTAAGTCTTCACTCATATGCAAATGTAGCAGCAATGTCAGCACTTCTCTCAAGCTATGATCAAAATGTGGGTCTCTGCATGAATCCAGCCCCCAACAACTGATGCCAAACTCATGAAATAGAGAGTGAAAATCAAATTGTGCGAGCCCACCACGCTTCAGCTGTACAAAGTATGTTGGGATCACCAATACAAATAGCTGCCAAATGACCTTGAACCAGGCATAGTCTCTGCAGTTGTAATACATGCCGCTAGCATAGCTGTCAAGCCAACCTGCAGAACACATCATCATGCAATTGCATAGACTGAATCGTCATGTTGCACATGCATCCAAGTAGTATAAGTACACGCCAGCTCACAATCAGCATCTTGATTCTTCTAACAGTAAGGTGATGCAAAAGGAAAAGGGCCCCAGCCAGTGTATACTGTGGATTGCAATTAATCCAATAGACAAGTCCTTCCACTCGCCATCTGTGACCCAACTTGAAATTCAGTGAACCAATAATCTTCATTGACAGTGATTTAGTCAAGAACATATATTGATGCCTTTGAAAGGGATACAACCACTGAGGCAACTGAAACCACTTAATACTACCAGACAAGAATTTCCAAACAGGTGGTGGCCAAGGAACTTTCAATAGTGCCTGCATTTGTACAGATTGTTGAAGTTCTTCACTGTCAAGGAGCATCAGGGAGGTACAGACATTGCACTTGAAACGCGTTGTCGGACCACTAAAGGATGGCCAAGGTGTAGGCCTGACTTGAACACCATCACCAAGTATCACAAACTGCACTGGTGGTGGCCATGGTTGCTTGTGCGGCACCTCATCCCAACCACAGCCGAATGGAGACCAGATGTTGCACTGTGTGATCATGTCCTGTATCTCAAACTGCATAGGTGGCGGCCATGGTTGCCTATGCGGCACTGCATCCCAGTTGCAACTGAATGGAGGCGAGAAACAGCTCTGTATGTGGATGAAGCAATTCATCAAACACCTGTTGGGCAAGGCGCTGGGAACCTCGTCCTCCTCCTCGGACACCACCAACTGCAGGAGAGAGGAAGCCAGGGAGGAGATGCTGAGCTCGGCATGCAACTCATGAAGCTGAGCCAGGGTAGCAGCGGGGTCGAGGTTGGGCCCCAGGAGCGTGGCAGTGAGGTTGTCGAGGCGGCGACGGGCTCCGGCGAGCTGCTCATCAACGTCGCGGTCGCCGAGGGCCACGCGGAGGAGAGGCGGCACCGCTTGGAGTCCGCACAGGCGTGGAGTGACTGGAAGTCAGCGGCGGGGAGTTTGCGCTGGATCCACCTGATGACGAGGGTCTGCGGAGTCTGCGGCGGTGACGGCGCCGAAGTTGACGCGGATGAGCAGGTTGAGGTGCGCGAGCGCGTCCGCAGATATGGCACCCGAGACGTCGTTGCGAGAGGAGGAAGTGCGTCTGCGCGCATGCTGCTGCGGGTTTGGGGCATCGGTGTCGTGGCGGAAGCGGCTCGCCTCGCGAGCGGTAGCGGAGGAAGGAGTGGGCGCGGGCGTGACCGAGGCGGAGGAAGGCGCGGGCGTGGGCGTGACCGAGGCGGGCATGTAGCTGTTGGCATCAGTGCACTCGATGTCGACGGGGCCGCGCGGGACGAGTTCCGTGGTGAGGTGTGGCGGCACGGCGAGCTCGAGGGAGATGTCGGCGACGTCAACAGCGTCGGTGGTGGTGCACGCGGACGCCGCAGTCTCCGGGCAGGTGAGGTCGGACTCGCGCATGGAGCCGAGGCTCGACGACTTGGAGCCGTGGGGCAGCGCGATGGCGACCTTCTGGACAGCGTCGAGCGGCGCGTCGCGGTCGGTGGGGGTGACGAGCGCGTCCACGGGGTCGGCGCCCAAGTCGTCGTCGCAGGAGGAGGGAGCACGTCCGCGTGCGGGCTGCTGCAGCCTGGCGAACAGCCGGTCCAAACGAGCATCGGACTCATCGAACCTCCTGCGGAGTACGGATCTCGTCGAGGAGGAACTGGGTAAAATGAGAGATCTCGGTAGGGGGATCCATGGCGCTAGGGTTCCGAGAATCGACGGCTTTGGTACCAATGGTTAGCAACCACGATGGATTGGTTCATTCAGAGTAGCAGGGTATAAGACCTCAGGGGAGAGAAGGAACCTGGGTACAAGAGAGATATAGTTAGGAAGAAGATGAACAGTAGACCCAAGGGAGGAGAGATGCGCTGTTTCTGGTTAATTGATTCGATGCCTTCTTTCTGGCTGATCGTTCCCCTTTCATCCACTGCTACTGCTAAGTCTGACAGCCTGGCCCCATTTGGCAGCCCCCCATACACATGTACTGAGACACGGCCACGCTACCACTGGCACCATGGGGTACGACAACCTGGTTGTGGTGCACCGGCACGGAGAGGACACCACTACCATGGCATACCATGGCGAGGCTGCCAGGCCGGTGCAGGGGAATAGTTCCAGCCTGAAGGCAGGCCATGGCGAGGCCGATGCAGGGGATAGTTCCAGCCTGAATGACTGATTTTACTCTGTTACTTTTGTAACATTCGTACAGTTTTGTGGCACGTCTACAATTTGGAGACCATTTTAGCGAAACAATCACATTATTTAACACATCCATGACACTTCAGGTTTCAGAAGTATCTGCCATCCATATGTATTTCAGATAAATAGATAATTGTACATTATAGTTTGTACAACAACAAGAGAACTTCAAGCTAGTGCTAACTGATAACATAACACCAGAGTGTATACATACAAAATCAAATGCCTCCACCATGTTATGAATAGAAAAGTAGCACCAGAAAGAAAGGTGCTTTGGCTATCAGTTGTCGATTGTTTCAGCTGAATACAGACACCGGGTTCTTCATATAAGATTGTTGCAAGCTGTGACCCTACCATTTTGTAGTTGCTCTTGTGTCCCTTATATGCACTTCCTGAGCAACAGTACTCCAAAGTATGAAAGCCTAGCCTCACTGTCCCGTGGAGTATTTAATTTGCCCTGGAATCTACAAAATCATATGGTGACCTTCATGGTTATTAGTGATGAGGACATGACACCTACGGATACATCATGAAAGTTAAAAATATGTGCAAAGCCAGGAAAAATAGTCGTCGGGGTTGGTACTTACCTGACTAACTTATAGGTTGTGACAATATATATCATATATAACATCAAATTGATAAAATAACAACTAGATGTTGTGACAAAATAAGCTTTGACAATATTAGTTACCTGCTACACTTTCCCTCTACGACTGTGATCCTCTATATTGTGAAAGCAAATTATCACATCGTTGATTTGAATTGTGGCTAGAAACCCTTGTTCTATGAAGCATATAATACAATTATTCATAAATCTATCTCCAATACGATTTCATTGTTGAAAAGAACTACTAGCTTGAGAAGCCGATAGATACTAAATTATTAATGTTCAAGCAGTCACACCTATACTGTTAAAAGTCACTACTCTGAAATGCAACTATCCAAGCTATACTAAAGTAGATAGATACCAGACAGGCTGACATCTTGCCGGAATGGACGAGCACGGCTTTTCTGAAACGCAAATATCCTATCTGCTTTATGATTTTCAAATTGTATAGCTAACAAAAATAAAACCCTAAGAACATCTCCAAGAAACTCTTCATATTCTTTCTAAATGTTAGGAATAAAGATTTTGGTGAAACATTACTCTCCAACAGTTTCTCTAAATGGTCATCCAAATATAGCCATATTGTATTCCAGGTTTTTGGCTAGTCAAAATTAGAAGATGAGAATGACTTTTTAGAGTATGCATGAAATATAGAAAAACCGTTGGAAAGTGAAAAGATATAGAAAGTGATTTTTATGCAAATAGCTTTCCAAATGATGATTTAGAGAGTGAGATAAAAAGCCTCTCACAGTGACACAGTTGAGACTTTTACCACACGTAGAAGTCCTAGACATCAGATGAGGAGAGAGCTTCTCACGGGGGGAAAAACAAGACCACATGTATATGTGGCCGCACAGACTATCGTGACCATTCAATCAGCATCAGGATTCGTGCGCTCCTTTATCTTCCCAACAGCTCGCACGTGCCGCTCGGTCTCCGGGCTGCGTGGCTGCGCGCCTAGTCCTTCGGCCTCGGCACCTGTCGCCGCCCCAACCTCCGCCGCTCCCGTCGCCGCCCCCGACCTGCGCCCCCACCGCGCCATCCCTGGCTCCGGCCTCCGCCGCCACCACGTCGGCCCCGGCCTCCGCCACAACCACGCGGGAGCTCCAGCCCCGGCAAGTTCATCTGCCGCGTAGCCCCATGCCATGCATGGTCCCAGCCCCCGCCTCCGCCGCCCTTCTATCGGCCAGGATAGCCCGTGTGTGGCCACACTGGTATGTTGAAAATCCACATTCTTCTCACCGGCAGCCACCGGCAAGCCGTCGTTGGGATTTGCGTCTTTGAGATGTGATTGAGAACGAATGAATAGAGCGGTCGCTGGGATTTGCGTCTTTAATAAGATGTGATTGAGAACGAATGAATAGAGCGACCGCTGGGTGCTGGCATCGCCAGAAGGATTTGCGATTTGCCATGCAACACCAAAAAAAGGTTGGAAGATGAAACTGTGTATGAAGGCTAGAGGCAACATTTACGGTCTGTCTGGGGCCTCTTTGATCCCTCCTCTAAACTTTAGAGCTCTAAATTTTAGAGCTAAAGTCTTTAAATAGGTGATCTATAAACTTTAGCCCATCTCACATTAGAGCTTTATACCTTAAAAGTGAGGTAAAGTGCTCTAAAGTTTTTATAGCTCTATAAACTTTAGAGGTAGAGATCCAAACATGCCCGGTCATTTAATCTTATGGGCTGTTGCGTGAGTGCGTATACATTATTTGCTAGCATTCACTAGAGGAGTGCTTTCTATGGCCTGCGAATATCGATGGAAGGACTAAGGCAATGCCGTGATTGACTGCTGGCTTTCCAGTTTGCCATGGTCGCACTTAATTTTTACTGGGGTCCAAGCTGGTCAAAATACGCACCGACATTATTTTCATTCTGAAGGACATAACTCTATCATACGGAGTGCGATCGAGGCAAATGAGTTCATGATGGAAAGCTTATTTGAAAAGCTTTGAAATGGATCTAGTTTGACCTCAGGTTCACATCAACAAGGCCTCCAAACCATCATGATAAGTTGCCGTTGTTTCTCGAGAGTTACGTTGTCATCATGGTCCTGATATTCACCATTGGGACGTTGATCTATGTTGGGGCACGCCCAGGGACGGAGCTGACGGCCGGGCAACACGGGCTCGAGCCCTGCCTACGGATCCCAGGAGCCTGGAGCCCGAAGCCCCCCCTAAAATTTTTGTGCATAATTATAGAGATTAGGAGGGGCTAAACTTTATCTAGAGATTGAAACAAAACTATTTCACTTATTGGGCCATGCTGCCATCAATTTTGGGCCAAGTGGAATTGTGGAAACAAACCCTATCGGCTATCAGGCACATCCTAGCCGTAACCCTTCAGGCTTCCGTTCGACTTCGCGAGTCGCCTGACGAAGGACGCCGACACCCCGACTTTCTTCCCCATCTCGACTCGACGACTCCCGAGCGGCGGCTTCCTGTTCGTGCGGGTCGCCGGACGCGGGCGGCGTGACCGCGGCTCCTGGACAGTGGCAGCGGGCAGGCAGGCGATGGCGCCCAGGGCCCAGGGTGCTCGCCGCAGCGGCGCGGCTCCTGGACGGCGGCGGGGGGCAGCCAGCCGCAAGGCGAGGACGCGAGGTGGTCGGGCGAGTAGCGAGCTGCGAGCAGGCGCCGGCGGCCACAACACGCAGCACGTAGGACGCAGCACAGCGAAGCTCTTGGGACATGCGGCACTGCGGCAGGAAAGTAATTTTTTAACTGTAAAATTGAGTACGACTGTACGAGAGTTCATGATGTGTGATTGATTGTTTGATTTATGATATATTTTAATTTTTGGATCTTCGGTAATCAGTATGTCGAAAAGAACTTTGAACAATTACTTTTCAAGTTCAAGTGGTAGCGGCTCAACTACACATACTAATGAGAGCACAAGTCAACCAAAGAAACCGAGGGAAGAGTTTAGTCATTCAAACCTAATTGCTGACCCTCACAGCGCAAACCAATTGATTCTTATGATCCAGCAATTATAGACCAATTAAAAAGAGCATATGCTTTGAGTGGTCCAACCCAACCTCATGAATTTTCATTTCCTCGTAAATGTATGGTTGGTGAATGTAGATCATTTCAAAAGACTTGGTTTGATGAATTTGATTGGCTAGAGTACAGTGAATCCAAGGATGCTGCTTATTGCTTATATTGCTATCTTTTCTTTAATTCGGCAAACTTGTGAGGCTTGCTGAAATTTATGCCGATGATTTTAATATTGGTGACCTTGCTATTTTTCCAACTCAACTTAGACAGTTTGTCAGCCGTGCTAGAAGAACTCCAGACTTTCTTGGATGCACTGAGTTTGGAAAAGTTGCTGAAATTATGGTCAACACTAAGATGCACACATCTTATAAATTGGTGCATCGTCTCATTGAGCTAATCTTGATACTACCGGTGGCAACAGCTTCAGTTGAGAGGATATTTTCAGCCTTGAACATTATAAAGATATATTTGCGTAATAAAATAGGTGATGAATGGCTCAATGACTTGATGATATGCTATAATGAGAAGGAGATATTTAGAAAAAATGATAATGAAAAGATCAAAAAGCGGTTTCAAGAGATGAAAAAGCGTCGTATGTTATTGCCTAAAAAGTAGTGGTACGCTCTATTCTCTTCTAAATTCATAATTTGGATGTCCATATATGTTTGACTAATCAATTATGTCGATTTGTGTAGGTTGCTACTTCGGAGGAATAATGTGGGGCAACGTCATGCACTGTTTCTTAGTTTGGCAATTGGGCCTTTTGGTATGAATGAACTCCATCCTTTTGGTATGAATGAACTGCATCTTTTTTTTCATGATGTATTTTGTGAATTTCGTCGTTAGTTGACATTTTCAATATAAGATTGATTCAAGCTATTATATATTTATCTATTGTGAGGGGTGATAGTAGAGTTAAGTCGCCGCAGACTTTTGTTCAGCCCGACCTAAATTTTTTCGTGGCTTCGTCCCTGGGCACGCCATAAAGGAGATGGAGAACACACCAAGGAAGTCATTGGACATCCTCCCTTATGGCCAGCTCCTTAGGAGGCCAACAAGGACGCCAAAGCCAAGTTGGAGGCCCAATTCATATGTTTGAGTCCATATCGGACTACAGGTGCAGCCCTCACTAAAATGGATGCCTAGGTCGCATACAAGCTCCGTTTTTGACGTTCTACTTCTAGATGTAAAGATAATTTCATAAGATAACCATAGGCACGGGTCCCACATCAAAATTCCTTCAGAATCAATAGGAATCATCAAAATAATTTGATGTTCAAAGTCTATCAGGACGCTATGTCACCGTCTTTTGCGTCGTTGGGGCTCATAATATTCAGTAGTTGTTGCCCAATTAGAGTTTGAGTTTTGTTTTAAATCAATCTATCTTCGAATAGTCACCGTCATCGGTTATGAAACCCCAACCTCAAGTGCTTAACCATTAATTTGCAATTGTCACTTCAATTGAGTTGCGAACTTTTGAAAAATTATTGTTTGTGTTCTTCGTTTTGCAGGCAAGGATTACCCTTATTAGTGAGGTCAACCGGATTGTGACATGGTTGACAACCATAGGAGACATGGTGGTACGATTGCAAGGTTCAGATCTTTTGATCTGATGAAGCTAGATCGGTATGTCAATCTCTACCAAAGCGATAGTTATCTCCAACCGTCAGATGATGGGGGAACCCTGTCCCCATTAGTTAGAACGTACACTATAGGGATCTCATATTTAGTCGTAGAAGACAATCATTGTAACAACTTCATTCAACAGCGATAGCTCAGTAATTTACACTCTGTACCATGACAACAATTTATGTTTGGTTCTTCCAGAGTTTCAGGCAACTTGTTCTGACTATAGATTTGTCTATGGTTGCACCACCTTGATGGTGCCAAGCATGGTAACAACTTCGGACATGGTAGGCCGATGTCTGGCAACATCGTGAATGCACAACAATGCCACCTGGAAACACTTCATAATCTGAGCCATTTCATTCTTGTCAGCATGTAATACGGGATCAACAAACTTCTGCGGCTTCTTTTGATACTTGTGTGCCTGAGAGAAAGTCCAACTTATTACAAATGAAGCTCCAAAATTCATTAGTATCCTCAGATATTCACTGCCCAGATTTATGGAACACGTCAAGAAATTCCAGTTTATTACAAGTAAAACTCCAAACTTTCAGCAGTAGCATCAGATAAAAACAACCATCCACTGCCCCGATATAAGCATCAAACAGCTGGACTGCCTTTTCCTCAAAAAAAAAACAGCTGGACTGCCTACTAGGCTACTCTGCAAGTTTCAGCATGGAAGCAATACTATACAGTGATCAATCATACAAGTGTTCTGCCAGTGTGCACCACAATTCTAGTGTCTTAAAATGATGAAGAGGTTCGAGGTAACTCTGTCAAGATGAACATTTTTCTTTGTAGAGGTAAATATATAGCAGTTGCAAAACTTGTACACATGAGAAGTTTAATTATTTATCAATAAGAACTATGATGTAAATGAAGCATTTCTGAAGCTAAAATATCTTAAGGCATGCCATTTTCAAAAAAAAAACAAAAAACAAAAAAAACAATACTTACATATTCAGGAAGTGATAGCCCTAGAGATGTGATCCCTCTCTTCCTTATATAAGAATTACACAGTTTTCCACCCATTATCTCAAGAAGTACGATGCCAAAGCCATATACATCTTGCTTCGTCAAGATCTCCCCAGTAGCAATATATTCAGGAGCTGCATAGCCTCTAAGAGAAGAACACAACTGATGAATATGCAACCACTCAGAAGAAAAAGAAGATTGCGTCTTCTCTAACTTAAATGTTATATACGGTTAGTCACTTACATTGTGCCACAAACAGGCAGGTCCACCTCTATTGGCACATTTGGATTTAACCTTACAGCCAGACCAAAATCAGTAATCTTGGCATTCATTTCATGATCTAGAAGGATGTTGCCTGATTTAATATCCCTATGGACAATGCACATCTGAGGATGCCCATGCAGATAAGCAAGACCATTTGCTATCTCTTGAATTATTTGAAGACGCTTAGTCCAGTTTACCAAATTCCATTCTGTCTTATCTACAAAATCATCAATGCATTATTTGCAGCAGAAGTCACTAAGACAGAAGTACATGTCAAACAATCAATAGAAAAAATGGAAGATGTTACAATGGTAACGAGAACTTGCCAGCAATGATAGTTGCCAAGCATTTCTTTGGCATGTATTCATAAACAAGTATCTTTTCTTCTCCTTCAACACAAATCCCAAGTAGCACAATCACATTTCTATGTCGAAGATTTTCAATCGCATCTCAGCTATAAACTCTCTTTGACGTTGAAATGAAGATGACTTGTGTCTTTTGACAGCAACATCAAGGCCATTACACAGTTGTCCCTAAAGATAATGGCAATGTTTAAGAACACATTTTAACATGAAGAGGGGACTAGAAGAATGTTTCAGCTGAAAGCTAATATACACCACTGAAATACCAGCTTCTCTCCTTTGGTGGCTAGCTATTTAACCACAGCTTTTGGTTAACAGAATCAGAAAAATTCTGTTAATAAGAGCATGAGGCTACTATTCCACTGATACTTGCAACATGCAGATTGTATCTAGAGGCAATCAAGCCTTCTAGGA
Source organism: Saccharum hybrid cultivar R570 (assembly GCA_038087645.1). Lineage (NCBI taxonomy): Eukaryota > Viridiplantae > Streptophyta > Magnoliopsida > Poales > Poaceae > Saccharum > Saccharum hybrid cultivar. The sequence continues at coordinate 1,415,883 of JAQSUU010000730.1, read as the reverse complement.
ATCTTCCGTGTGTATGGTGTTTTTGCAAGGAATCAGCCCTTCACAGGGATGACTATAATGCAGACACATTAATAGTACAACTTGTGTGGACCGTGTGAAGTTGTACAGGTCAGATACTCCCAAATTAAAAGTTTGAAGTGAATACTACAAGCATATGATCCCTACAAAAATGGTGGAATTCTCCTAGTGTTTCTAAGTAGTAGTAAAATACTACCACTAGTCATCGCATATGGGAATCCTCACTAGGAGACATTTGGTAGGGAAAGTTTATACTAAATTTTGAATACTAAAACACTAGGAGAATCCCACCTTACTAGGAGAAGTAGAAAATTCTGGTTGTGAATGTCTGGTGGGTACTTTGGGTTAACCCTATGGTACAAAAAAGAAAAGGAAGACTAAGTGAGATTCTTTGGTTGAGAAGCCCTAGCCAAAATGGGCATTGTAATTTAGTAAGTTCACTATTACATTTCACACTGAACATCACCTTGTACTATAACCAAATCACTCAAGATTGTCTCAATAAAGCATTACCTTGTAAACATCACCAAATCCACCTTCTCCAACCAAATTTCTGCATGAGAATTTGTTTGTAGCAGCCAAAATTTGAGAGAAACTAAAATGTGGAAACTTGGCTACTAGTCCAGAAATAAGATTTGGATGGCCTGATTCATAGGAAAGCACCTTGTCACTGATTGTAACTGGACGTGCATAATTTTTTGAAAGCGTAAAAGAACTATGCAAGAATGGGATAGCTAACAATCACCACTTATTCATAAAAGACATGTTACATTATGGATGAGCTAGAACGTACGATGATCCAAACCTTTCCTATCTTTGAATAGTAAATGCAATATTCAGTATATGTATAGTGGAACAGATGAGGGAACACAATATGTCAGAGGACCTTATAAACTTCAGAGTTCTGTCTAAAGGAAGTTGAACAGAATGACAAAAAGAAAGAATCGATAATATAATCTGCTCATATCCTGGGAGACAATTTGTACATTGATTGTTTCTAGAATATTATGCTATACTTTACCTCTTCTATCAAAACTCAAAAGGAAAGGCACCACTAGATATTTAAAGTGTTATGATATATACATGGTAATATGTTGAAATGAGTTGTGTTCCTGAGTTACATATATGTTCCGTGGAGTAAGAACATTAATTTAATAACGTAAACAGGTGACACCGTGAATAATATGGTTAGTTAACTTAGTATACCCAACATCATCTCCATAAACATAATATTAAATATGGCATGCTGCCAGATAATATTGCACAATTAGTTTATGTTGTGAGAGGACCATGACGGCACAACATATTAGTCAGCCTAGAAGAGGCAAAAAGCATAGCCATATCATTGACCAGTCACTATCGCTTATGTGAGTTAAGTACTATGCACATTTTTTTATATTAAAAGCAAATTTTCTGTTTAAAGTTCTCCATGCATTAAAATGTAACTCAAAATGCACATTCTTTTGCTATTATTCCACTATAGAGCAGTCTTGCATCACAAATATGTTGAATAACAACAACAACAACAACAACAACATAGCCTTTTGTCCCAAGCAAGTTGTGATAGGCTAGAGATGAAACTCAAAAGAGACGAGAAACATCACAAATATGTTGAATCCTTTTTGAAATATGTTCTCATCTGCCAAAACCCAAAAGGATGCTAGCTGCAAGTTTGTTGGCATAATATTTAGTAAAAACAATTTTTAAAGCTGCAATGTGCAATGCAGTGTATATGGAGTACAGTTGAACTACAAGGACTTGTCCTGTCAAGTGTATGGACATACTTGCTGTATCCGCTAGCTCAGAATTTGAGGGAGCAAGAGTTTCTGGATCTTCTAATTCTGCTGTCTCGAGGGCCTCTGTTCTGATCCTGCTAAAGAACTCAATAAATCAAAATGATTTACAACATGAATGAGGACAACTAGCTATCAGCCTATCACACATGATAACTATGTTGTAAGTAGAGTCTAATCTTGTCATCTGCACCATAAATTTACACTGGCCAGGTGATAGTGCAAGAATAAGACACAGAGCAACATAAGATACATTGCCCAAAAAAGTTCCATCATTTGTAACAATAAGAATTGCATCATTTTAGCCTCTAATGAAATGACAACAAACTGAAGCGCATTAAAAACAATCTAAGGCACATGGAATCCATGTGATTATAATACACATTTGACATAAGAAAGGAATACATTGATATAACATACCTGTCTTCAGGTTCTGAGTGATGTACTGTGCACAACTCATTTGTAGTCCCCTTGAAGAGGCAAAACAAATATGGAAAATAAGATCCTTTGCACATAAAGATCTGTTCTGTCTTGCAAGCATATTTTGAAAATATACGAGATACATAGGCTTAGGTCTAAAAACACTAAACAGCCACAAATGAACAAAACCTATAGAAAATTTTGTATTGATAATTTGAAACAGTTTAGAGTTTATCTTGTCACCAGCTTAAAAGGATGGCCTTTTGTAACACAGGAACAACTGAAGGAAGTCCTAGGAATTGTATCTCTGAAATCCGTACCTCTGAGCATGGAGAATGATCTCTGTTGAGAACCCGCTCCCAGGTACGGGTGGTGTCAATAAAGCTGACAAGGGGAAAGAGCTGAAGGTAGAAGGTGATCTCGTTCTGTACCTCACGGAGCTGATCAGCCTGCCTACCTCCCATAAAGCAGCTGTGAAGGTAGCTGCCCTCCCGACATGACTCAATGAGCAAGTATGTGTGCCGAAGCGTCTCCTCCAGCTGCTCCACCGGGTTCCTTGTCTCTGTGTGCTGCATCAGCTGCGTCCTTTCAAGCTGCTGCAGAAGGTCCCCGATCATCCTTGTGCGGCGTGCCAGCAGCTGGCAGGTCTCCCTGTTCCTCTTGACTGTCTGCGCAGCCTCCACGATCATTGAGATGAGCCCATATGCGTCCACTCCAGCAAGCTGTGCGATACTGGCCACTTGACCAACTCCACTCCACAGCGCCATGCCCCCCCTGGCCCAGAGCCTCCAAGAAGAAGAGTTTTTCGCTGGAAGAGGAGGCACTAGAACTAGAGCGGCCACTCCAAAATGCCTTGAATCTAACTGGGCAGTAGTGCCCACTTTGCTAAAAACTTCGTATTGAAGTTTCCAAGCACCAGCCACTAGGGAGACTTAGACTATTCGAAGTCTTCCCTCTTTATGCACAGAAATTAGGCTAGGAGTTGCCCAAGAAATTTCCAGTGGTGGTAGGATTGGGATGGCCACATCCGAGCAGCAGCTGACTTTATTAAATATAGCCAAGTCTTGTTGAGAGATGACTTTTAAATATGCCCAAGTCTTGTTGAGAATAGGGACTGAATTGTAGCAAAACAGCACCAGTTAAATTGTAGCCTGCACACCAAGACCTTCAGCCTGCCACGGACAGTCCGACACCCCACAATGTAAGCTTATTACCCACGGATTATGTAGGAGGTTGTGCAGTTCCGTCAAACACTTCGAGCTCAGTTACATTATCACAGCACTGTCTTACGGACCAATTAGTGTCCCTTGTTGCAGCAATTTCCACAAACACCTGCACTGCAGAGTATATACAGACACCATACCAGCTTTCAAGCCAACCAAGCTTGCCTTTTTTCCCCCTTATACACGCGCAGGTCCACTCATGAGTCATGACGAATCAAGAACGCAATTGTCACTAGCTCCGGCATTTCGGCGAACACCTTCCACGCCCCCCTGTGGCCACTGGCGAGCGCGCCCGACCAGATAAACGCACCGGGCAAATAATCCGTCCCGGGCATTCTCTCACCACGCACGAACACAGACACCGAGACTGCATCCTCCATTGCCCACTGCCATTTCCTGGACTCCTGGAGCACTTGCGCCCCCCGCGCCCAGGCTACCTTGTTCACGTCGTGAGCCACTTTCCTAGCACCGGTCGGCGAGTAAGTAGGCGTACCTAACGCGCGTGTGCGGTGGAGTCGCCTCTTTCTCTTTGAGAGGCCAGGAGCCCGGAGAAAGCAGCGGGGCGGAGTGATTCAAGATGGCAATGGGTAAATTCTCATCGGGCATGGACTTCCCAGACCTATCCTCATGATAACAATATGATACCGCGGGTATTCTCATATCTGGTTGCGGGTGGGGGAATTTCCGCAGACCCATACCCGTCAGGGTAAATTATACCCGGCGGGTCATCCATACCCACCAAAAGTCCTTTTGTTGCCTCATAGAAAATTAGCAATTCACAAATCACAAGCAACCATCACTTCTAGAACAAAAAAATATATAGACAAAATAGTAGCATAATAATTTCTATTGCAACCACCAATCACATATAGCACCATAATAATTCTTTAATTTTGGACTTCTTTAATTTTAGGCCGGGTATTTTTATCTATGTACCCGATGAGCGGAGCGAGCGAGCGGCATGGCTTTTTTATTTTATTTTAATTTTTTGGTGTGTGTGAAGGAGCGGCATGGCTGTTAGCCTACGTGGACCCGGTGCACCGCGGGCTTCTGGGCGTCCGCAATTTATTGCCGAACTCGGTGAGAAAGGTGGGCCAAGAACAGGCGGAAGTGCAATCAAAAAAAAAAAAAAAAAAAAAAGAACAGGCGGAAGTAGTGATCCAGCCACCCCGCACGTGGACCTGCTCGATTCTGATTTTTACGGCTGTTTGGGCTGCACTACACAGCACAACGCATCGGCTATTGGTGTTTAGGCAATATATAATTTTGTCATTATTTAGCTATAGAATTTTTTTTTCTTATAAGTTGTCCTTTTAATTGTATTAGCAAAATTTACTCATACGTTGCAAAGGGTCTAATATGTATTATAGTTGGAATTTACACTATCATTGAACGCGAGTCGTTATAACTCCTACGAGCATGAGTCGTGAGTCTAGATTAAATACAGGACATGAAGAGCCATCGAACTCGTATGAACATGGGTCGTGAGCCCAGATCGCATATGGAATCTGAAGACTGTCGCCGCGCATGGATAGTACCAGCATAGATCATAAATCTAGGTCATATAGGGGTACGAAGGTGTTTTGAAATTTATAAAAGTACAGGAAAAAAAACTCTTTGCTCTAATTTTTTTTTAAATCATAGTTATTGTGTAATCATGAATTTAGTTTTTTTAATTTATGATATCATTTTTGGCTAAATTTATTTACGGAGATGGGCGTCTTAAGACAACCGTCTCCAAAAATATGCTATTTTCAGAGGTGATTGTCTTAAGATGTCCGCCTCCGTAAATAGATTTTTGGAGACGGGTACTCTACAAAGCCCGCCTCTAAAAATCATGGCCCAACTTGAGGCCCATCCGAGCCCGTTCTAAACCCTACCTATAAAATCTAACCCTAACTCCCCACTCCTTCACCTCTCTCTCCACTTTCTCCCTAGCCCAGCCGTCGCGCCTAACTCCACGCTGCACTTCTCTCTCCCACGCGCCCAAGCGCCTGCCCCTTCCCATCCACTCTCTCCATCCCCCTCCCTCACTCGGCGATGGTGACGGCGCCGCTCTCCTCTCCTGGCGTGGCGGTGGCGGAAGCCTTGCGCACTGCCCCTTCCTCCCTCCTCCTCCAGCCAGGCACGCCCGGGGCGGCCGGGATCCGCGGCGGCGCGGCCCCCTCCTCCCCCTCCGGCGGCCAGGCATGCGGGGGGCGGCCGAATCCGCAGTGGTGGGGCCCCCTCCTCCCTCTCCTCTGGCCAGGCGCGCCCGGGGCGGCCGGATCCGCGATGGGCGGCCCCCTCCTCCCTCTCCGATGGCCTGATCCGCGGCGGTGCGGCTTCCTCCTCCCTCTCCAGCGGCCAAGCGCGCGGGGGTGGCCAGATCCATGGCGGCGCGGCCCCCTCCTCCCTCTCCGATGGCCAGGCACGCGGGGTCGGTCGGATCCTCGACGGCGCGGCTCGTGGGGTCGGCCGGATCCGCGGCAGCGGCGCGTAGGGATTGGGCTCACCGGTGGGCTTGGAACGGGATCGCCGGCGGGCTCATGGATTTTTTTTTTTGTTTTTTCCGATCGATTTACCGAGGCAGGCGTTTGTAAGGTCCCCGCCTCCGTAAACAGATTAATTCCTCCATTAACCGTGACCTTTCATTGGAGGCGGTCGGCCTTGCCCACTGCCAAAAATAAAAAATGCCCACCTCACAAAAAGTTTTTATGTAGTAGTGATATTAGATCTAGAAAAAAATTCATTTCAAAACGATCATAGCTTTCATGTCAGATCCAAACAAAAACTAGGTTTGTTTGGTTTATAGTATTCACGGAAAAAAAAACAACATTACCTTTTGAGGTTCTAGTCTGTTTGAAGAGAAATAGATAGTAGACGTAGATATGCAACAATTTTTCATGTATTCTGTTATTAAGTCCTTGTGATGCCACCGCTAATTTGAAGATAACGATTCCCAAAGTCTACGGTTCAATTGATAATATGACCGGGCTTATTATTGTTGCAAACCGAAAGGATAGAACTTTTTTCACCGAGGTCAATCATGGAGGAACTGCCGATCAAAAAAAATCATGGTGGAACTGGGCCGGCCTATAGAGCTTGTGTGCAGCTGGGCTGTATTGCGAAGAGCTGGTCTAGAATTAACTTTTTGGTCTATATCCCGGCCCAGCCCCGCAGCCACAAGGCAAATTTCGGAAAGCCCCTTGTTAAATTTGGAGCTGTGAAGTAAAATGTTCTTATATGCATGGTATCTCAGCTTTTAGCTTGATCCGAATGTAACAGTTAACTCTCTTCTTTAAAGGTAATATAAATTCGCTGATTCTTTTTTGTGCTTGCGGTGACTCAGTGATACCACCAGCAACCAGTAATGTGACATGCACTTTACAACCACATGTAAATATGTAACTCAAAATGTGAAAAGTTGCAGCTCTTCTCTATTCCTCTTGTGCTGAACCATGTAGTTGCAGGATGTGATACCCTCTCATCAGAGATACGTGTACATTCCATTCCAAAAAAAAAAACGTGTACATTTGAGATGTATATCTGTTCTCGGATCTATCCCCATGAGGATAGTTGGCTTGTATATGATCTTCTTTTGTGCTAATTTGTATAGTGAATGATACTTCCTTTGTCCTAAAATATAAGAGATTTTAAGTTAGTCTAAGTTGGACCAAATTTATAGAAATAAAAAAATAATAATATTCACTACACCGAGTTGGCATCTTTGATGAAATACCTCTTGATATGGTAGATACCATTACTCTTATATATAAACTTGGTCATACTTGGAACAATTTGACTTGAGATAACCCAAAATTCATTATATTTTGTTGGAGGGTGTATTCAACTTATTGTTCATATATGCCATTATAGAAAACTAAGTTAACTGTTATTCATTAGGGAGATCTAAAAGGGGTAGTTGTAACAAGATGCAGGGGTTATCTTCATACAACACACTAAAAATCAAAGAACTAACAAGCAAAAACTAAGTTCGCTATCCATTTTTTGCGCGTAGCCTACCGTAAGGGTTATTATATTATATTATATATTTATTTACATATTCTAATATTATTAGTATTATTATTATTATTATTATTATTACTACTACTACTATTATTTACCGTGTATATTTATTATTTCTGTTTGTGGTGCATGCGAGTGCTCACACAACAAATACTATGGAAAAAAATCATGCATTGAGAGGGTTTGATCTAAATTACACTCTCCTTTCTCTAGAAACTACTACCTATAAAACCTTTGCACTAGAATTGCGGTGAGGGTCTTCTCCATAAACTGTAGTACTATCATCCAGCGCCTGGCTCACCGGCGAGCTAGTAGCAATTATTTCTTCATCTGCCCCATCTTTCTGCTGGCCTGGCAGGATGTCTACCACGTTCTCCATTGAATAAATATCGTGGTATATCCTTAACATGGATCAGAGCTTGACGTCAAGAGTGTTCACATCGATATTGTTGGTCCCTATCCTTGTGATGGGTGCATTCATTCTTGCCAGCCTTGATGCTCCCCACCCTCTGCTGTGATGCCACAATGTCCTTGGGCACCTGTAACATAGCTTCCTATACATTGACTAAATACTATAAATACTCCGCCTTATGACCATCAGTTGGTGTGCCATATTCCAACAGTTTAAGCAAATGGTTTCTTGAAGGATGCATACTCAGCAGCTCTACCAGTCTCACGGAGGTGGAGGTGGCGGCGGTGGCGGTGGCGGCGGTGGTGGTGGTGGAGGTTGTGGAGGAGGAGGCGGAGATGGAGGAAACTGGTTGCTTTGTTATGTGCCTTGTTGCTGCCATCATCACAGCCAAGGTGGTTGGCTCTGTTTCAATTGTTTTGGGATGGTGAGGAAGCTGTCTATGTTTACCTTTATGACCAAGCCATGTTTATGTGTGTAGTGCAAAGACGAATAAGGACATCGAGCCAAATCTCTAGATTCAATGCAACTTTGAATAGCTGGCATGCTTAAAACATCACAACCCTCTATGTTGTGATTGTATTTCGTATTTGAATCCTGTGAAGCATCTATGTGTCATGTACTCACTCATGTGTTCTCTCTTTATATATGATATGTCTTGTCACTACCAGAAATGTTTGGGTTTATGTCATTTCATTGATGTCATAAAATTTGCAATTTATATCATAGGTTAACATTTATGACATCCGGTTAACGAAAATGCTTGCGTCAAAAACCATGCGCCTTAAACCATGTTTTATGACGTTTAGATGCTGGAGTCATAAATGTATGACATTGGTTTTGATGTCACAAATATTTATGACATTGGGTTTTTTAAGTCACAAAAATAGACCATGGCCTACTAAAGCCCATGTAAGAAACAGCCTTATAGTGGGCGCAGCCCATTGTTGTAGCTGAATTTGGCCCAACCCATTTTCTATTCTGAAGCTCCTTTTGGACCATATATGATTCTAGCCCAACCAAACCTGCTTAGGCTGAGCCCGCATGAGATTTTCTAAGCCAGCCCAGTTTATTTCGCTGCTATTTAGGGCCCACAAGTTCTGAAGTTCGCATTTCTATTTAATTAGGAAAGTCCATTTTATTTCAATAGCCCACATACATTCATAATTTGATAGCCCAGCACGTAAATATTAAACACAATTGTCCAACACGTAAATATTAGCCACACCAGATAATTCGCATTTTATATATACAAAATATATAAGCCTATACAATAGAGATTACGGCACATATACACACTCAAATTATGAGTATTTTATAATACATGACAGCAAATGATCATTCTATTAACTAATGGTTCATTGCCATAGTCAGTGTTAGAAGATTCAAATCGACAGAAGTCACAGTTTCAAGTGCCCAGGCCACCAATGTCACGTCCTTCACATATACAGTCTCCACCTGTAATTCTGTAAAATTGGAGTAAATATTCAAAGCCTCAGCCAAAAGAAAAGGTTTTTGAATGTAAGTTTCTGTGTAGGAAAGTTGACAAGCCAAGATTGCATAGAACAAATAGGATATGCATCCATAAAGTAAAATAGGATATGCATCCACAAGATTGCTTCTCTGAACTTTGATAAAAATGCAAACATGTCTTTTGACCTGCGAACTGATGCACAGCACGTTCATAAGCACAATAGCAAAGGGATCAGGAAAGGACAGATCACACTACCTGCAACCAACCATTGCCCACCTCGCACCGGCAATCTCGATCTGCATCCTGTGGCTACACCGAGGTGGACGTCGTCAGGCTGCAGGAAACAGACCCAATGTGCTCAGGCCTGCTGCCACTACTACCATTGGCCTGCTCCGGTGAGATAAAATCAAGAGAGTCTGATGAAATTAAATCCAATCAATTCTAGTGGAAGAGGAAGAAAGGGACGAAATCAAATCTAATTGTTGGTTCCATACATATGTGGAAGACGCCGGTACCAGATCCACCCTGCGCGAGCTCGCCGCCGTGGCCACGCACAGGGAGCACCTGGCCGCCTGCGGCCTTGCACCTTCTCTGGGGAGCCTGCACATGTGCAGGCACTGCCGGTCGCTGCGACTGCTGTACGCGGCTGCGATGCTCGTCGGTTCGCGCGGATCTGAGAGGAAGCAACACATCTGATCTGATGAGAGGGGAGGCAAGTAGGGGGTATGGATGCTATGGAAAGGCAAGGGGAAACAGAAGGCACCGACCAACAAAACTCGGTGGACCGAAGAGAGGCGCGAGATGCGCCGCCACACCGCGTCCTATACTTGGCACTTTTTCCCAGACCACGCTCCGTCCGCGCCGTCACTGTCGTCTTTGGGCATCACCGAGAGCGAACCACGGTGGACCTGCTCAACGGAGCCATGCGCGTGCACCAGCGAGATGGCCCCTGCTGCCGGTGGGCTGCGGCGGCACCATCTGTTTTCTATTGTAAGAGGCGAAGGTGTGTCAGCGAGATGGCCCCTGCCGCCGGTGGGCTGCGGCGACACCATCTGTTTTCTATTGTAAGAGGCGAAGGTGTGCGAGAAGAAGGGGAGAGACCGAGGAGAATGAAGAGCCTAGGGTTTTCAGCCAGCTTTTATATGAGTTTGTTTTCACTCTCGCTGATTCTGTCCATCCGTATAAGATCAACGATCATATTTCGCTGGCGCATTAGACTCCTAGCTTTTTTTTTTGAGAAAACCGGGATTATATTTCACACGTAATTCTGATGGTTTACATTCCAGCACTTACAAAGACACCCTTGAAAAACATAAAAATTACAACCACGTCCTTGCAAGCTTCTCCCGGTTGTCCTCGTCGCCGACGGCCGGGACAGTCTCGTCGAAGCCGACCATCCTCCCGATGAAGAGACACAGATTTTGAGCGGCACCCAGAGCGGCACACCGGCAACACCGACGCGCACTTTACTCGCTAAACGTGCAGGCCTAACAAGATGGCCTAAGGCCATCGCATCGCCGGAGAACCGGATATCTGACGCTTCAACTGTCGACAGCTCCAGTTCGCCGGACAACGGAAGACCCCGGAGGGAAAGGAAACCACCAGAACTGGTGGGATCTAGAGACCAATCCGATTTCCCAGATCGGTAAAGCATACCTCCCGAGCTTGCCGCCGGAGAACCCACCATCACCGCAGCTGGCATCGACGGATACGAGGGAGGGACAACAAGAGACCCGCCAAGCTCCAGAGGACACACCAGAACTCCAGATCTGACGAAGTCATACCTTATTCTCGCTGGACCATGACCAAAAGAAGAAGCTTCAGCTTTGCCGACGACGACGCCGGATCTGCCTCCACCGCATCTTCCGACTTCGCTCCCGAGCAGCAAAAGAGCCGGCGGCCAACTAATAGGCTCCACCGAAAACCCTAACCCTACTATATAGCTACCTATAAACAGGGGAAAACCAATCCGCCGTCGATTCAATCAGTCTCCCTCCTCCTCCGACGCCGGCGAGGGCGCTTGAGGTGAGGAAGACGGCGAATCGACGGAGGAACAACGAAGTCGCCTGTGAGTCGCCGCTCTCAACTATTTTCGGAAGGGACGAGAAGGAACTAAAATATCTTATTTTCAAACCATAAAAATTCTAGAAAACATTATTTAGGTAATCTAGTTTGTATGCAACTTAAATTTTGATAAAATTATATATGGACAGCAAAACTCATTATATGCTTCAACTTAAAATAACTAAAAGATATTACTAACTCGAAGATCAATCTGCTGATGGAAAATAATAACATAAAATTTTAATTATGAAGCTAAAATCCTGTTTAACTCATTATATGCTTCAACTTAAAATAACTAAAAGATATTACTAACTCGAAGATCAATCTGCTGATGGAAAATAATAACATAAAATTTTAATTATAATAACTAAAAGACAGGATTTTAGCTTCATAATTAAAATTTAAGTTGCATACATATAGTGTTTTCTGTCCATATAATTAAAATCCTGTTGAATTTAAGTTAAACAGGATTTAAGTTGCATACATAATTAAAATCCTGTTGAAGCATATAATGAGTTTTGCTGTCCATATATAATTTTATCAAAATTTAAGTTGCATACAAACTAGATTACCTAAATAATGTTTTCTAGAATTTTTATGGTTTGAAAATAAGATATTTTATCATCTGCCTCCATCAAAACTGGTTCCTGGGGCATGTGAGACCTAGTGTAGAAATCGGCACCGTTCCAGATCGTTTCTGGGGTAGCTTTAGTTCAACCTACAATTACAGCATCCCGCCATGCAAAAATTCATTTAAATGAAAGAAAATAACAAAGCACCTCCGGGAAATCTAAAACTTAGTGTTTCCTCGTCCCGTGGCACGCACAAGCTTGAGAAAAAGTTTAAGTAGCTTACGACATCCAAACGGACGAGTCACATGGAGACCCATTAGTTGTAGTCAGGGTTCTTAAAAATGGTGCATGGACTTTGTGAAGCATGCCTAGAGCATGGCTCCACGCCTAATCTTAAATTTTTCTGATCAAATTAGGTAATTACTAAATTTATTTATCACTAAAATCAAGAAACGAGGGTGAGTTATTGCTAACTCGTGTGAGCATGTGTCGTAACTTTGGCTCATGAACGGGCCAACAAACTAATTGGGACTCTACTCTTTAAATTGAATTGGGGCAGAAGGGGACTGATTTTATATATTCAAAAGTAATTTTGATTGATTAACATAGGGCGATCTCTCTCTTCTCTCTGACGTGATTTCGTTCGGTCACCGACTCACGAGCACATTTATGTGTTCAGAGCGCTCAGACATTCAAAGCATTAGGCCAGAAACCGCGCCACCCACACATAACCTAAAGAAAAAATATAGAAAAACATAAAATTCTTTTATTTTTTAAGAAAACCGGAAAACTATAGAAAGTTATGGAAACATATTTTTCAAGATAGAAATTTTCAAAAAAAAAAGGCTTCAAAGCTATTCCTACGCAACAGAGAATTACCATACTATTTCGAGCATACGGCTGTCGGCTGCCTTGAACAACTGCACCGATTTCTGGGCTTTAACTAACGTTCCGTCAGTCGTCGGTGGCGCTCCTCAAGTGCTCTGCTTCGGCCAATTTCTGGGCTTTAACTAACGTTCCGTAATGGGCCAGCCCACTGTACATCTTTGGAGGGATGTTGGTCTACATGAAGATTATTTGGGCTGGTTAATTAGTACCGGCCATTACCAGCCACTAATCTCAATTATGGCCCCCCAGGAAGTGATTTGTGCATGGTCCATGCAAGCACGTACGTGTTTTGACATGTATTAGCTTCTTTCCTGAAAGACTAGCGGAGTGTACACACGCACGTATGTCTCTCCGGCCAGGCTACGCACGTACATGTACAAATACGCCGCTGCGGTAGTACGCGCTGTACTGGGCCGAGAGCCCGAGAGTGTTCTAGAAGCCCCATGCGCAGCATGGAGTACGGACCCAGCCCACTGGCCGCTGGCCATGAACCTCCACCATGCCCACGTCGCAGCAAGCACATTGCTAAAAAAAACCGTCGCAGCATGCACAGGTGATGATGCATGCGACGCGGACGAGATCATCGCCACGGAGGCCCACGTGGAGGAGGCCGCCGGAGGGACGCTGACAGGCCCACGTCGGAGCATGCACAGCCGTTGTCTGGCTGTGATTTCAGTGACGAATGTTAGGCTACTAGAGGTCTTAAATTGAACTTCTATTTTTATACTGTGGGGCTATTTTTTATACCGCTTTTATAATTTTAAGGTAAAGACTTTGTTACATACGTGTGTGCGGTTGCCAACGCGCACACACGCTCCATCTACTGCGCATCCGTCCCCAGCGAAGAGCCACACCCCCGCGCCATGTTCCCAGTGAAGAGCCACCCCATCGTCTCCATCTCCATTTCCCCCTCTTCTCTCTACACGCACATGCACTCGCCCCTGTCGCGGTCATCCCCTAGCCCGATGGGCTCCACCTCGCCACCGGCCGCCCCTTCGCCGGCGGCATCGGCCCCAACCCCACCCGCGCTCCCCCTCACCTACCTCTCCTCCTCCCCTCCCCAGCCAGATCTAGCTGCGTCGGCCGCCGCGCCAACAACCCTAGCCGCGACGAGCTCCACCAACCCGCCACCGCGCAGCCGTTGGCCATCTCTCTGGCGCCGGCGGCCACCCCTCCCCCGCCCTGCCTCCCGCTCCCCTATCCCTCCTTCCCCCGCGACCCATGTTCCTCTCTTCCATGCGGGGGTCCTTTCCACGACTCCTGCCCGTCGGGGATGCCGACGGCCTTCGACGACTACTTCCGCGGTACGGATTCGGACCATGGCGACCGGATCAGCGGCCAGGAGGCCATCACCTTCTTCAAGGGCTCCGACATGCCCCAGCCCGTCATCGCACAGGTGACCCTCAGATCTCGTCTCCCATCCCATCCCTAGGGCCGTGCCGCTCCTGCCCCGGCGATCTGCGCAGTCCAGACACCCTCATGTGGTTTTGAACCACTAAGGGTGCCTGGTCAGTGTAGGCTAGTTTGCTTGGTCTGAATCCCGAGCTCCCGTGGGGTACAGGGAGCCGAGATCTAGAGCCTGCACTGCTCGTTATGGTGTGGATGTCGCTATGTTCTAGTCATTTCCACCATCGTCTTGCCCGAGCGGATCAACTTTTAAGTTGCTTTTTTCAGTGGCTTTGGTGCTCATGCTTAGATGCCTGCTGCTAGTCCTACCTTGATCCATGCTGTGCTCTGTATTTTTAGCAAATTGATATCACATCCATGTTGTAGAATGAACGATTTGATTTTGATTGGGAATGCTTTTGGATTAGCACAGATCTGAAATTTATAATGTGTAAAATTTGATTAGGGTTTTGTAAAATTTAACTAGGGATCCAGCTTATCATGCTAATTGAAAAGCACCAAAAACACTTAGATAGTCTACTAGATGTCGATTGAATGTAGTAGGTGATGCTAGAACACTATCAGACTTATTTGGTGATGCTATAACACTAGCGGATCATGCTCGTGTTGAGAGTCAGGTACTTTTCTAGGTTTTGCAACAGGCTCGCCAGACACCATCTCTGGCTGGCATGGTGCTCCTCACCGTGTCGCTACCCCGGGCCCTCCTTCGAGCAGGGCCACATAGGCACTTATTGATCTCGCCTTACGGCCGACCTCGCCCACCTAAATGTGAACCATGTGCCACCATTTCTGCTTGAGCCAGCTATCGACCACTATTTCTAGTAACCTCACTATTACTGCTTAATCGAATACACTATTTTGCCTAATTTGGAACCATACTATTGCTTGATGCTTAACACTGTTTTGCCTAACAGATGCTTAACACTAAATTTCTTTGAGGTATTTTTCAGTAAATCGTCCAAGGTCTAGCTCATATCTTGATAATTTTATGTTTGATTCCCTTGTTGTTCTCTACAGCACCAAATATCTCCGTAGAACTGTATGTATATGTTCTCATCACCTGGTTCTAAAGTATTTGCATTGACATGATGTTTTGTTTGCACACAATATTTTATTGTACTCAATTTTGAACACCAATGTTGTATCTGAACCACCTCAAATGTGTTAACTAAAATGAGCTAGATAGATTGTTTAGATGCTGCTAAAAGCTACAGCTTTAAGTTTATATTGCCTTCTATTTATATTAGCCAACATAGCTAAGGTTGATTGCTGTGGGCTGTGGCAACCGACATGTTACAGCCCAAAAGTAGTTTGACTTGTGCATGTCCTGGTCAGACAATAGCAGGTTTTAGTGGCTAAGAAATGGAACTGATCTGACCTACCGCCCCCTGCTACCACTGACTTGCTAGGCTAATACCTTTTACAGTACAAATATAATCTGGTTTCTAATTGTTCTCTACCCTTAGGCCCTGTTTGGGTCCATAGAGCTAATAGTTAGCTGCTAATAATTAGCAGAGCTGTGTTTTTTTTTGCAAATAAACCAGGGGTGGGGCCGTGGGTTGCAAATGAACATAGGCACTCTACTTGCTTTTTCAGAATACATAAATTGTCTATTTAAGAAGACATTGTTGCTTAACGAGTGACACTTAAATTGCCTAAGAAAATGTAATCCACTAAAACATTGCCTCAGAAAATGCATCTTGTTGTGCTTTCTCGGATCCCTACTTTCTTTGTTGATTGGTTACTCAAATTATTATCTGCAAGTCATAGCAACTACAGCCTCAGCTAAGCCACTATTGACCAGCATAAGCAGCATTTTGACACTGCATAGCTTAGCTGTTTTTCTTCAGGTTTGAGCATCAGCTTGCCATGTTGTCCATAGCTTCTTTGCAGCTACTTGGTGTTTTATTGATTTTATCTATCATTTTTCCTGACCTACTAGCTCTTTTGAGTGCTTGGTAATTTTACAAAAACATCAACTGTCCAACAATAGTTCAGGACTTCAGGTAATGTTTCTCTACGCAATTTTTAGTTTACCAGCAGCAATTCAATGGACCGAATTGATGTGCTTATGTGATCATTCCTTGCTCTCAGCTAAGATTTAATTATTTTTATTCACTAGCTAGCTGCTATAACTCAGCCTGCAATTTTTTCAGTTGCAGACATTGTTTTGAATTTCATGATACAGTCATGTACCTTTAAGCAATCATGATTTGCATGTATTATGCATCTATAATAGTAATGATAAAATGATAATTTGAAATGGCAAGAGTTGGTTAGTGACTAATATGATTTTTTATTCCTTAGTGACATGCATCGATAATAACTAACCCAACATAGGTGATGTCCCCCCTGTGCTGCAAATACTTGGAGATAGAAAATCTGCAGCACAAGTAGGACACTACTTTTTAATTGTCCTGAACCTACGAAACAACTGAGTTATTAGTCAAGCAATTTATTAGTAATCCAGTAAGCAAATTAATACCATTAGTCTGACAAGTTATTAGTATCATGGTAGCAATTATGTGTGTCAACACCAAAAATGTGCTTATGACCTCCGTGAAACCAGAGCAGAACTTTTTGAAGAAAGTTGAAAATTTTGAGGCTTGGTGGTCCTCAACTCAGTTGATTTAAACATCTCTTTAATTTTGTTTAGTACCTCACGTTCTGTTCACTTGGCAAGTCATGTCTAATGCGAAACCATCTCTTTAATTTTGTTCCATGCCTACGTGTAGTGGTGGCTGAATGTTCAGTCTTGACACTGTAAGATCATCACGTATTGTCGCTCTTAGATTGAACTGAATTTCTGCAGAACTATCCTAGAACATTCTAATTTTTTTTACAGCTTACGTACTGTATTACCTGTTGGTTGTTTTGGAGCTGGTGACACATGTTAAGTAACACTTTGGTCACTGAAAAGCTGAAACTGCTCAGTCTGAACTCTGAATCACGATGAACAAACATGATTGCAAGTGTACTTTCACCGCAGTCCCAGCGGAATTTTCCATCATAGCATGCATTTCACCTCACCGCCGCATCTGAGCTACCGGCCTTCATTTCTTTTAGGCAAATTAATGTAAGATCCTATGTAGTTTTTTCATCCCTATTGGACAAATATATTCATTCAACAAAGCAAAAAACAAGGTAGCATTTTTCTGCATATAATCACACTTTTTATGTATGTACTCTGTTCTAAATCACATAGTTCTTTATTTGTCTGTGTTTCTATGGGTGCGGTGGGCGCTAGGTGCTGCCCTGCTTTGCTTTTGGCCTTTTTGTAATCTGCTATCTACTACTATGCTCCTGCAGTGAGCAGTCGAGGCTCAAGTCTCCAATTCCAGTCCAGAACATGCCGCTTTGCTCCGGCATCCAGTTTTTTTTGCAGATGGTGGCCCTCTACTTGGTACTCTTGTAGTGACTACTCCATTGTCGAAATGTTTCTCCCGCTACTCCCACCCATGGTACATGGTCATATCCTCATCCTATTGGTCTTGGCAGAGCTGGACACTGACCTCCGACCTTATTTGCTGCCTCCATCCCAATTGATTCATCTGTAGGCAACTCTAAATGAACTCTAATTGAATCTTTCGATATTTAACATACAGGAAGTAGTGTTCTCAGTCAATCTCTGAATTTTCCATCATTCTTGTACAATATAATCTTCAATTATAGTGTAATCAAGTTATCAAGCAAGCATGGTTAGTTTCTATTTTCTGTGAACTTTGCTGTTTTTGGTTCTGCTAGTGGTGCATGTTAGCAAGTTTCACTTATTGGTGCCTATTGCTATTTGTTTCTGTTTTTGCTTTCAGCTTGCTTCTAGGATTGGTGTCCCTGCTTTTCAGTTCTGATTATGTGTTTTTAGTTAGCAAGTTCCAGTTCTAATTATGTTATAATTATGTGCTTTCAGTTCTAATTACCATGGTGACTAGTGTCGAGGAGACTAAAAAGTGAATTTACCATTTCCCCCCTTGCAGATATGCATTTAGGGCATATTAGTTCATTAATTTGATGCACCTCTACATCCTTGACCAGTTAGACGTACCCGCACCTGATTGTTGAGAATGATAAAAGCTTCTTTGGTTGTGCACAAATCTTTTTTAGCTGGCTTCCATCTTATGATATCTTTTTGGTTGTGCCTTTGTCAAAGGAGCTGGTCCCAGCGAAGCACCAGTAATGTTGGTTCCGAATTTTGCTCCTGCAAGATCAGTAAGAGAGGCTATACAGGAAGTCAAAATGGTCCAGGTATGTTCCTTTCATGAATTCAACTCATGGCATTCAATTTCCTAGCTTTGTCTGCAGTCTGCACGCAAAATTTTCAGGCACATCTTTGATTCACATTTTCACCCTAGAAAAATTTCTAGTACTCATTGCAAACTTGGGTAAAAACGCCTGTTTTATTTCCTTCTGTGTAACTATCCTGTTGTTGCATTTGAAATGCTGCAACCCATTCATGGCAGCATCAACCAGGGATTCCTAGAGATAGATATAGACACAAAATTGCTACAAGATTACTAATAACTTGCATGACTAAAGATATTAAATTGTTTAACTAGTGATATTAAATTGCTTAACTAGTGATATTAAACTAATAACGATATTAAATTGCTTAACTAATGATAATTGCTTAATTCTATTTTAGCTAGCTTTTAATCTTTTGGTCTAGATTAATTAATTATCATATGAAAGAGTTCAATGATGATATTAATTTGCCACGCATTGAGTTGGAGGCGCAGCACGTCGACGGTGGCAAGTTCAACGTCGAGGAGTTGCTCAACATGAAAGAGTTCACCCATGCTTACCCCGGCGATGCCTTGCTATGGTCACGCTGTTGTTGTCCCCCAAGGCGTGAATCCTGTGATGATGTTCAGAGGTGAGGAGGAGCATGGTGTGCAGCAGCCACACGCTGATCCGGAGTACGGCGGCGACTTCAACTTCGATGAGTTGCTCAATATTGACGTGCAGAGCAGATGCTGGTGTAGTAGAATGTATAAATGTTACTAACATATGATGCATAGTCTCCAAGGCCGATGATATTTTGTTTTCCTACTTGTCACTTCATGTTACGTAAGTTGCCTACTGATGTATATTTTTCTGCTTGTCATTATGTTCTAAAATGCTTCATAATATCTACTTTTTTGCATGTCCATTCTAAGATGTCTGAGATGCTAGACAAAATATCTCAAGATGTCTAGATTGACATGTGATAAATAATTTATTTTTGATTTTGGCTTGCTTGGGTGAACATATCAATTTTATAATATTTTTAGATGTGGGCTAAATGACGTATGACAAATTTAGGAGCAGCGAGCCTGTTGTGGGAAGCAGAAAACGCTACAGACAGAAAAAAAAAACGAGTGGAAAAGCAAATTTACTAAAATAGGAATGATTATTAAATACTTGAAAACACACTCCATAAATGGAGTGTGCGTGCCGTATGCTTATAGCATGCACGTGCGTGCGTTAGCTGCCTCCTAATTTTAATGTCCTATTATTTATTTAACTAAAAAATCTAAAACGTATCCACATATCTGATTTCTAGAAAGATATTGTATCCATATCCGTCATGCATGCATATGTATCCATGCTGCATAGACTGAATACATAGAAAAAAGAAAAAAAATATGTATACCCACACGATTAGGTGATAGTGGACTTGTCTTGGTAGTTGGGCCCATATGCCACCTTGCACAATTATGTTAAATACTAATCCAATAAAATCATTTGTGACACCCTATCGTTATCATAAATTTATTAAGTTGGCAAAATGATCTTTATGACGCCATAAATATTGTTATGACACCATAAATATTATCACAATACGGCATTTGACTACCTTTAAGATGTTTTTTTTGTAAACGTTTATTTAGTTATATCACTAAGTTGAAATGCTTCCAAAGCAAACGTCATAAACAAATCAATTTAGTGACCTTTTGATCGAATGTGCAAACGTCGTAAACCAACACATTTCTTGTAGTGCGCGATGTGGAAGACGACATCGCTCGGTCGCTGCGAACCAAATGTTCTGATACTGACCGAATGAATCTAAAATGGCACTCTTCTATAATTAGAGACAGTAGAGATAGTGAAACGTGCATTCAAGCATGTGTTTAGGAAAAAAAATTGCACTGTTAAAAAAGACTAGTATTATACCGTATTGTGTTTATATTGGACAACTAGTATTATATTACAAATTTTGAAGCGGCAAACCAGTGGTCCAGTGGGTCAAACCAGTGAACCAACGGACCATGGAGCTTGCTATCTCCATAACTATGCTTACGGTTGAATGCTTAACTGCACGTCTAACTTAAATTGCATTGAACTCTTTATTACTACAATGTTTGGACATAACAACATTCATTGTCATGATTCAATAATCTCAGAAATAGAGAATGCTACCCCATGGAGAAAATAAAACTTTGTTCGAATACTAACATGAAGAATAAAATGAAGATGTTAATAAAGGGTCTAGAAAATTATGAGATTAATAAAAAAAGAGAATAATCTATAGCTTAGATTAAACTAAAGATATCATATCCATATAATTAGTTATACTAAATTATGAAACAATAAATGAAGGTAAAATAGAAATTTAATTTCCACAAGTCGAAAATAACAATGCCTAAATAAAGAGTCCACGAAAATCACAATTAAAAAGGAAAATTTTGAATTAAAATTATGAAAAGTTAGTAATTAAAAGTCATCAAAGAAATAGTAGTTCAATTTCCATATGTTTAAAAAAACACCTAAACAAAAAGTTAGTGGTTTACCATAAATAAAGTGAATGTCATCACATTTCACTTTATCCTATACATAGACTGTGATTGTAATAGACAAGGTCAATCAAAAGAGGTCGAAAAACTAAAATAAGGAATCAAATACAGATAGAACGAGTGTGGAAACATATCAAAGTATGAAAATCAATCAATTGTGCAACTATATTTTTTTTGTAATGGTAATAAAAAACAAGAAAGCTACATGGAATGTCTATGATAAGTGTTACATCTACACATGAGAACTACCCAAACCATACACCAATTGTCACACCCACATAAAAACAAAATCACCAAAGCACTTCCAGATACGCACACTCCGCTACTTTCATGCTCTTTGCCTCGGCATCTTAGCATGCCATCTCGCTTAGCCCTAATAATAAAACTCAAAAGGGATAAGAGGGGGATGTGGGCAGGCCTAGTGCCGTGGCCTTAGGCCCAAATCCGACCCTGATCATGTAGCAGTCGACGGCACGGACCGCTTCTTCTTTTGTTCGCGTAATAGACTTTGCGAACTAGTATGTTTGCAGTTTTATTAGCGAGAGGAATGAAAAGGGCACTCGGCTCAGGCAGGCCACGGGCAAGATTGGCAGAGACCTTTGCTGCTGGGCCGACGATGACGAGGGAAGACAGGCTCGGCCATGGAAATTCAAGAGGGATAAGAGGGGCGATTTGGGCCAGGCCTAGGGCCGTGACTGAAGTCGACGGCACGGACCTCTTCGGCCCGACACGAGGCTGAGCGGCGAGTTCGTGGACTCCTCCACAACTCGGAGCCCTAGCCTAGCCGGCAAGAGCTCCCCCGTGACGCGACAGACGGCGACGGCCGCGGCTCCCTGCTGTTTTGCTCTTTTGCTGCTCATGACGCACAGGAACTAGAGAGGGCAGCCTAGCCTGGAAGGCAGACGGCCGGCAGGCCACGGCGTCCCACGGCGGAGCCGGAGTTCCATACCCAGGGTCAGGGCCGTCTCAACAATTTCTAAGGCCCTTGGGCAAGTAAGACGGTAAGGCCTAGCAACCTAATATTTTAACATGACGGTTGAATTATATAATAGTAATAAGAATTAACTTGCAACATATACTTAGTTCAAAAAAAATAGCCATATTATAGCAAAAAAACTAAATAATGGTGAAATAACTATATTATAAGTCGCTGAGAATATACGGATGCAAACGGCCACAACACATGACACTCATGCCATCATGAAAAGTCACTAATACAAACGACGAGTGAATATGATGGTTTGCAGGCAGACATGCACGGAGCCGTGGACTAGTTGTCGAACGCCGTGCACACTAGAGTGGACTTAAACGAGTGAACTATGAGCCAAATACTGAAATACATATACTATAGATACATATACTCATGGGCCCCCAATCGACATGGGCCCCCGGGCGTCGCACTGGCTGCCCCTACCCCTAAGACGGGCCTGCCCAGGGTTACTGTGCGGAGTCGGAGGAGGGTGGAGTCCGACATTTGTCGGATTAAAAATGTTGCCTCCGAGGTAATTATATTTTCTCGGATGTGACAGTCTAATACATCTGTAATTTTAGTAGGTTGATTGACTAGCCATAGAAACTGCATTTTCCAATCCAACATGTATTATTATGCGGATCTGCATTCAGCATTTTATAATGGTATTATTTAGTCGAACAACCAACCTTACGAACGCCCTAAGGATAGATGGCGCCAATAAGATATGCTATGCACCCACCAAAGCTAAGGACACACCATGTGATGGCCAAGATTTTTAACTTTGTTCTTGGTAAAGGCACTCGTCAGTCCTCACTTTGTCACTTTTCCTGCCTGAGCTTTTCGCCCTGTTCGTTTGGCCACGTGCTGCTCGAGGAGGTGATCCAGCAGGGGCTGCTGGCCGGCGGCAGCAGCCGCCGCAGCCTGCTGGGAAGGCTCGGGTGGTTCAGGGCCACCCACGCCCTGCCACTGGATCCGGCGTCCACCTCGCCAGAACGCGATGGTCTTGGCCTCCAAATCCCAAGTGATGGGGCCGAGCGTGCGCAGGTAGTTTTAGCCGAGGATGAAGTTGAGGCAGCCCAGGTCGATGCCAGCGCACGTGATGGTGAAGGTCTCCCCCTCGATGGTGATGGGGACGTTCCGGGCGATCCCCGCGCAGCGAAGTTTGTCCCCATTGGCCATCGTGACGTGGAGGTGTTCCCCGCCATCCGGAGCCAACCCAAGCCGCCTCATCGTTGCCCCACTGAGAAAATTGTGGGTGGAGCCGGTGTCGAGCAACGCCAGCAGGCGCTCCCCCTTGATGATCACCGGGAGCAGCATGGTGTTTGACATCCGAATGCCTGCAAAAGCATGGAGGGAGACCGCAAGGACATTAGCAACATCGGCCTCGGGGGCGGCTTCCTCCTGCAGAGTCGGTGCGACCACATCCTCTAGTGGCGGCGCGGCTTCCTCGATGATGTCATCGGCTGCCAAGTAGAGGAGGCGCTGGCACACGTGGCCCGGGGTGTAGAGCTCATCGCAATTGTAGCAGAGCCCTTGGCGGCGCCGTTCTTGCTGCTCGGCTGGCGTGAGTCGTCGGAAGGCGCGGCCGCCCGGGGCGCCCGCTCCTGCTGTTGGAGGAGGCGCAGCCGGCCCGGCCCCTGGTGCGCACGCCGCTGGAAGGCTCGCCCGCAGGACCGGTCGGGCGGCGCATGCAGGAAGCACCAGAGGAGTCGCCGCCGCCCGCCGTTCAAATGCGCGGGCGTAGTACATCGCCGTCTGCAGGTCCTGCGGGCGGTGGATCTCTACATCCACCCTGATGTGTTCCGGTAAGCCGCCGACAAAAAGCTCGGCCCGCTGGTGTGTAGAGACGTCCGATGCGTGACAGGCGAGCGCTTAGAAGCGGTCGGCGAACTCCTGGATGGTCGTGGCGAATGGCAGCCGCCCGAGCTCAGCCAGCCGACTGCCATGTAGCGGCGGCCCAAAGATAAGGTGACATAAGTCGCGGAAACGCTCCCACGTCGGCATGCCTTCGTCGTGCTCCAAGGTGTAGTACCAGGTCTGCGCGCCCCCGCAGAGATGGTAGGACGCAAGCCAGGTACGGTTGGTCGCCGGCGTGCGCTGGCCGCGAAAGAACTGGTCGCACTGGTTCAACCAATTCAGCGGATCAACGGTGTCGTCGTATGTCGGGAACTCGAGCTTGTAGAACTTGGCCTGCGGATCATAGCCAAACGGCGACTGACCACCCTGGTTGCCATAGGTGGAGGCGCCGAATGGTGGCTGGCTGCCATAGTTCGATGCACCGCCACTATAGATTGGGACGCCCCCGTAGGCAGGCCCCCCTCCGTACGCGTCCGGGACGGGCGCCGCTGAAGGGTGGGGCGATGGCATGCTGCTGCCGTGGAACAGCGGCCCGTCGGTGCCACCATAGAGGACCCCGTGGAACAGCGAATCTCACCTACCGCGCTGCCCAGATCGCCCACTTCGCGGCCCAGATCGAGGATGGCCTGCGTGACCTCCGCGGGCGTGAGGACGGCCGGACCGCCGTTGGCAGCGGATGCCCCTGCGGAGCCTAGCGGCATCAGGGACGATGGAATCATGGCGCTGGTGGTAGAAGGTGGCAGCGGCACGGAGGTGGACGGCAGCGGAACGGAGGTGGAGGGCACGATCGGCGGTGTGGAGGAGGTGGGCAACGGAAGCGACATCGAGCCTGAGATCGCTGATACCAGGTTGATAGGCAACTGCGCTCTGTGCCTTGTTGATCGGAGGTTGTAGCTGTGAGAGATCGGTGGCTGGGGCTTGAACGTCGTGCGACGGCGAGGCGCCGTGGTCGCACGACGAGAGAGAGGGAAGTGGCGGCTAGGGTTCTGGAACTCCCGGCTCCCAGAGGGAAGCCGAGTAATGTGATTACTCTTTGCTTAATTCTGTCCACGGGTATTACAACTCCTATATATGGCTAATTGCTCTACTAATTATGGAAAATAAATAATTAAAGATAAATATGGGCTTTTAGCCCCCTAGCTCCTGCGCCTAACCTAGCCACTAATGGGCCTCCTCCTGGCATACTGGATGCCGGTCATAACATAACAATTTCCTTAGAGAAAGTTATGACCTATTCACAAGTTTGTAAACAATTTCCTTGGAAGGTAAAACTTACATGTTTAGAAAATCCATAGCAAAAGGTCAATACACATATAGAAAGTAAAATATAAGACGAGTAACCTTTCAATTAGAGTTCCTCCCTGTGTTTAACTTGTTATTCAGGTTAATTTATTTAGAATTTTTTTATCTATACAGTTTATACGCTATAATTTATTTTGTGTTCATCTATGTCCAATAAACTTTAAGATTATGAATTCTACCACATGGTTTATTTCTTAAGTTTGAAACTACAGGTTTTTAGTAAAAGATGGCACTTCCACACAACTCTTCCCTCAGCTCCACCAATGCCACAAGAGTTCACACTTTAGCATTGCAGCAAAGAACATGTAGGTTCACTTATCAATCTCCTAGCCATGTCTACTTAAGTTTTGCACATGAACATCCTGCTATCCTCTCAATTAGCAAACCAAAGTTACAGAAACACCCTCATCACACATAGAGATATATGGATCTTACAATCTTATATTCTTCATATATAGTTCCATTCAATGCATACTCGTTTGGCTGCAGGCCTTCTAGTTAGAATCTATAATTTACTTCTTCAATTTTATTCTTAATAGCTATCTAAGTATTTTACCACTGTTCTCCTTCAAACCGAATTTACTACCACTTCAGTTTCATGTTTGCGTAACCTACATCCTAGACTGTATGGTATTTGTTATTTCGATGTCAGCCTTAAGAAGCTTCAGTATATCTGAGTTAAAGGCAGCAATAAATGGAGGAAACATCATTGGAGATGGTGGCTCTTGTTATGTCTACAAGGTATCTAATATGCTTGGTGTTCTCATTTTGTCTACAATTTCATCATGAGAATTTGACATTTATGGAAATCTGGATATTCTAAGTGTTAGGTTAAATTAATTCAAGCATTTTATTATTGTTTACATGCTATATTGGATTATTTGGAATCTATACATTCAATGGCATGACCTTCATTTATCCTAAATATTGTTTAGCATCTTAAGAGTTAATTGGAAATGTTCTATAAGTTAAATACACCATGAATGCTAAACGATCCATAATATATGTGACATTAGTTCTATTTTGTCCATTTAAACAAAGGGGAAACAATAGTTCAAATGTATTTCAAATTGGTATCTTCCTTTGAGATGTATGATAAAGCTTCAACCCCATTGAACAAAATGGAGCTGTGAAATCTAAGGCAGGATAGTGGGTGCATAGTCATTAATAATTTTGCACTAATTAAGAAGCAAGTTGCTGGAGCATTATTAAAGGTGATGTGCTGATGGCCTTGGATGCCATCCTGAGAGGCCATGTTTTCAAATTCCGTCTTCTGAACACGGCCTTTATTACCCTGCTGCCTAAGAAAGTGGATGCGCTCGAAGTGAAGGATTTCCGGCCTATAAGCTTGATCCATAGCTTTGCCAAATTGGTGACTAAGATCCTGGCTAATCGGTTGGCCCCA
The DNA here is from genome assembly GCA_038087645.1 of Saccharum hybrid cultivar R570. Taxonomy (NCBI): domain Eukaryota; kingdom Viridiplantae; phylum Streptophyta; class Magnoliopsida; order Poales; family Poaceae; genus Saccharum; species Saccharum hybrid cultivar. The sequence goes on along the minus strand of JAQSUU010000730.1, from coordinate 1,389,300 downwards.
CTTTTACCTTCCTTGATCTCAGTCAATCAAAGTGCTTTTGTGCGGGGAAGGAAGATCCATGACAATTTTATGATGGTTCAGCAGATGGTTAAAGCCTTGCATCAGAAGAAAGAGGCGCATGTCCTGCTCAAGCTAGATATCTCCAAGGCATTTGACTCTGTTTCTTGGTCGTTTTTGCTGGAAGTCATGAGCAAAGTGGGGTTTGGTCAGCGGTGGCGGGACCTCATATGCTTGATCCTGTCCACTTCTTCGACACAAGTCCTAGTTAATGGTGAGCCAGGGGACATCATTTATCACCATCGTGGTCTTAGACAGGGTGATCCCCTGTCACCCATGTTGTTTATTCTAGTTATGGATGTGCTGAATTCCTTGGTCACATATGCCACTTTGAAGGGTTTGATGCAACCTCTTGCTATTCAGCAAGCTCGGCACCGGGTATCTTTCTATGCTGATGATGCGGTCTTATTCTTGAGACCCAACAATTTGGATCTGGTCACTGTAAGACACTTACTTGATCTGTTTGGACATGCCTCCGGTCTTAGAACCAATCTGTCCAAGAGTTCAATTTCCCCTATTCATTGTTCTGATGAGGAATTGGCACTCACTGCAAATATCCTCTCCTGTTCCATAAAGGGTTTTCCTTGTACATATCTCGGCCTCCCTCTAACAATTGGGAAACCAACTAAAGAGGTGCTGCTACCTCTAGTTGATAAGGTGGCAGATTATCTCCCTGGTTGGAAGGCTTCTCTACTGAACAGGGCAGGCCGGCTAGTATTGGTGAAGGTGGTGCTGACTGCTGTCCCTATATATCTTTTAATAGCCATGGATCTCCCGAAATGGGTTCTAAAAGCTATTGATAAAAGGAGGAGAGGTTTTCTTTGGAATGGTCATCAACAAGCCAATGGTGGCAATTGCCTGGTGGCGTGGAAAAAAGTGCAGAGACCACTTGAATATGGTGGCCTTGGGATTCATAACCTTGAACTTCTTGGCTGGGCACTTAGGATTCGATGGCTGTGGGCACAGAAGACAGATGCCGATAGGCCTTGGGCTGGTCTCCCAATCACTGTTCCTCATAAGGCCAGGGCCCTCTTTAATGTTGCAGTTGACGCCATAGTCGGAAATGGGGAGGAAATCTTGTTTTGGACAGATAGATGGTTGGGTGGGCATACCTTGGCAGAAATAGCGCCTAACTTGTTCAAAACTGTCCAGAAACGAACAACCAAAAGAAGGACTGTGGCTCAAGCACTACATAATAGAACCTGGGTTCAAGATATTAAGGGAGCTCGTACAGTAGAGGTCTTGCTTGAATTTCTCCAAATTTGGGATATGGTGGATGGCTTTATTTTGCAACCAGAGATTCCAGATCGATATAAATGGAAGTTAACGCAGGATGGTTCTTATAGCAGCAAGTCTGCCTATAAGGCCTTCTTTGTGGGCTCCATCAAGTTTGGTCCGTGGAGAAGGATCTGGAAAACCTGGGCTCCCCCACGCTGCAAGTTTTTCATCTGGTTAGTGCTTCATAACCGGGTTTGGACAGCCGATCGCCTAGCAAGGAGGAATCTGCCCCATCCAGAGTCCTGCCCCCTATGTGATCAAGTGGACGAAACTATAAATCATTTGCTTGTGGGCTGTGTCTTTGCTCGACAAGTTTGGTCCCTGATTTTGCAACAATTGGGGCTGCTGCAGTTGGCACCACAGCCTACTATGTCTCGTTTCTCGGGGTGGTGGAAGAGATCGATTGCTGCTGTCCCGAAAGAAGTGCGTAAAGGACTCAATTCCTTGATAATTTTGGTCACATGGGAGATCTGGAAGCATCGCAACTCTTGTGTCTTTGATAACAAAAGGCCAAGTGTTCAGGAAGTCATTAGGGCTGTTAGCTTGGAGGGAGGGCTCTGGTGTTCGGCTGGAGCCTCCAAGCTCCATGAACTTGTTCTGCATGCTGGAGTTTAGAGCTTGGAGGCATTTGGTCGCTTCTACATTTTGTGTGGCGAGTCTGTAACTTAGTGTCCAAGGTGTGGTGTGTGTGGGTTGGGTCTCTTGACCCGTATAACATTTCTTCTACCTTAATGAAATGACGCGCAGTTCTCCTGCGCTGTTCGAGAAAAAAAAAAGAAGCAAGTGACAAAGGATTTATTAACAGTTTGTCTATAGCAATGAACTTAACACTCATTTGGTTGGATCCCAGAAGTTTGGCTTAGCATGCTTCCTTTGTGCTACTGCTGGCATTTTCTTGCCAATATTTTCTCTGCTAGGTCATGGTGTGGTTTCGTTGCTTTTAAGTAATGAAATTCGGCTCGTCCGTAGTGGAAAAAAGGTCATGGTGTGGTAATGAGCATAGAGAATTTGTCTTGATTTGCCTATAGATATACATTTATAAAAAGTTAATAGACTTTATTAATATATAGTAGTAGAAATTGTCTTAATGTCCAAAGCATGCATGCCTTTAAATAGCGTAAAAATACAAACTAAACAAATAGAAATTAATTATAATTGTTGATAGGATATTTCTTTTACTTGTTGCAACACTACATGTGGGGTTAAACAAGTCTATATATTTCAGGGTGTCTATACAAGTAACGCACCCTAACAAGTAAATAATGTAACCTGGTGTCTATACATTTCAGGGTATACTAAATGATGGAAATGTCGCCGCTATCAAGATGTTCAAAATAGAACATAAACTGGGTTGGGTGCGTACTTATGATCAACTTCTCCTTGCTTCAAAGCTTCAGCACAGAAATATAGTGAAAGTTTTCGGATATGGCCATGAAGTTGAATCTTCTTCTATGATATCGCGCCTGCTGAAATATCGAGCCAGAGAATGGGAATATTTTTGGGTTGAAGAATACATGCCAAATGGAAGCTTGGCCAAGATTACCCATGGCAAGTTTCCACTCAAATATCATCATAGTTTGTACCTCTTGGCCAATGTTTTCCTTAATTAACTTTGTCGGATACAACAACCTATAGTTGCTTCATGGTGCTATTTGGATTTTTTTGCAGAGTCTCAAATTGATTGGCCTTCCCTCTGCAGGATATTTGAGGGGGTAGCCCAGGGAATACATTATTTACATAAACATCACATTGTCCATACGAATCTGAAACCAGGTAACATCCTCTTGGATTCTGATATGAATCCAAGGATTATTGATTTTCAATTATCTATAGTGCTGATATGTGTATGCTTTTGGCGCCATCCTTCTGCAGACCCTTAGCGCTATAAGCAGATCTGAACGACAACCTAATGGCCTCTTTTTATATGAATGAGTAAGTATTTATACATCTGCTTCTCAATAGTGGAGCTTCGAGCTAGATCCACAAAGCTAATTATTATATATATAGGTAATGCATATCGTTTTATATGACAGGCTTGGGAGGCTCTGGAAGTTGAACAAACAGATGAGTTGTTTGATCTGTCATTGTTTGATGGGTCTAAGCTAACGGAGATAAAAAAAAAGTGTGTGGTAATAGGGCTGCTGTGTGTTCAGGATGATCGGGCAGACGGCCCACGACGGCGGATGTTCTTGAGATGCTAAATGGAAAGGAAGAGTTGCCGACACCAAAGAGATCAGCCTACATCGAATCATATGTTGAAAGGTATGTCTGGTCATCAGACGGATCATTGAGCCCTGATGAGGTTTTAATGGCCCTGCCTGCAATCCCTAATTGTAGTATGACACTGCTGTAGCCGTATCATGTATATATCTCATCTTCGTCTATAACTCTGTCCACGCGGTGTGCTCGATAATTAAGCAAATATGGCACTCAAAGCAAAAAAAACATGCTGTATGTAATAATTAACAACGATGACTACTTACACGCACGTGATTTAGATGTCGGGCAAGCCTGTGGTGTGTCCACTAAGTTTGGACCTTGGATTTCACTTAGGTTTCTGACAGAGTTCTTTCCTGTTCTGTCACTGCTCTCTGCTCACGACTTCTATTCACTCTACATTAACGCCAGGAACAACACCCGCATTTTAGACTCACTTATCTCCTGTAGATTGCTATTAGGGTTGTTGTGTGACTTACTGCTGGTGTTGTGCACCTATTTCTGGTGCTGACGACAGGAGAAGAAAAGGGAAGCCAGCACAAAAGAAAGGAAGGAGAAGAAAGAGAGGAGAAAGAGAAGGCAAAAGTTGTTTTGATATTTGGCGAGTTTTCCATAGATTTGCGTCCTTTTCTTCAAAAAGGTAACCAGCCATTATGACAATAGATGCATCAGTTTGGTCTAGTGAAATTAAATTGGAACTAGTAGATCGATTTCTGATTACATGTGAATTCGGCTATCTTGTTCAATGAAATTTTATGATTAATTGGTGCAAAATTTCAACATTGCTTTGAAACAGAAGTTTTAGATCTCATTTTTACATTTCCAATGCCATTGGTTTGACATAAATACGGTCAGTAGTTTAGGAGGAATCGCCAAAGCAGTGCAGCTGCCCTTCTAAACTTATTCTGTCCAGAAATATATTCAATTTATTTTCGATCAAGAATTAGACATGGGCACATGGCGACCTAAAGAATAGATTTCATAAATTTTTTGTAGATGTCTGAGATGTATTTATTTGCTACCTTCTTGGTTCCTACTTGCTCTAGTATAATTTTTACAAAAGCTAATTCACACCCTCTGGGCCACTTATTCTGTCATACACATTGTGACAAAGCATGGATTGCCAAAGTTGTGGCAACTAATAATCAAAAGTAGTTGCTTAGAGTATCTCCAGTAATACTACCCAAAACAGACTACCTAAATACCCGTTTGGGTAGCCACCCATTTTTGTACCACTCATTTTTTGCCTTCAACTCTAACAACACTACCTAAAATTGACGACCTAAATGCAATCTAGCAGTGAATGACATGTGGGGCCGTGATGTCATCCTCTCTCTCTTGTTCTCTACGGCGACAAGGAGGAGATGGCCGTGCCCACGCCGGGGAAGGCCTCACGGGAAAGAAGCGCTCACACTGGGAGAAGGACCGTCGTGCCGTGCTCGCCTCCCATGCCGGGGGAAGGGCAGCCGCACCAGGCAAAGGGCCCCCGTGGGCACCGGGGGAAGGGCCGCTGCCGGTGGATGGCCACCATGCTTGCCTCACGCGCTGGTAGATGGCCGCACCAGTGGATGGTGAGTGGTTGCAGGTGTGCGCGTGGGGAAGAAACGACCGAGGGAAAATTTGGGTAGCCAGTTGTTGGCCCAACAGGAATGAGTAGTGGCAGGGGACATTTGGGTAGCCAACAAATTTGGGTATCCTAGTAGTTAGTGCGCTGGAGTGGATTTTTTGCCCTCCACTGTCCAAATTGGGGATAGGTAGTGGGATATATAGTGTTGCTGGACCTCCAGTAACAGTACCCAAAATAGACTACCTAAATGTCTATTTGGTAGCCACCCATTTTTATACTACTCATTTTTTGCCTTCATTTCCAGCAACACTACCTAAAATAGATTACCCAAAATAAAATCTAGCAATGAATGACATGTGGGGCCATGATGTCATCATCACGTGTTCTTCTCGCCATGCATGGAGCAGAGATGGAGCACCCAGATGAAGCACCGCCGCGCCGGGGCTGCACTACCGCGCAGCACTGGGGGCAGCACCGCCGCACTGGGGGCACCACCGCGCCGGGGCAAGGAGCTCACGCCGCGACGGGGGCACCATCGCTGCCGCGCCGCCGTAGGCCGCCAGAGCAGCACCACCTAGCCGCGTCGGGCAGGCCGCCGCGCCGCCGGGGTAGGGCCGCCACGCCAAGAGATGACCGCGCCAGATCTTTCCTCGCTGCAGCGCTTGAGGGGGCGGGCAAGTGGCTACTTGGGATGACGGCGAGGAAGAACCTGCGAGCGAGGCGCTGCGAGCATGCGCGTGGGGAAAGAAAGGACCGAGAAAAAAATTGGGTAGTCTCTCTTGGCCCAACAGGAATGGATAGTGGGAGAGAGGATTTGGGTAGCCCACAAATATGGGGGTGGTAGTCTGCTGGAGTAGATTTTTTGCCTTACTCTACCCAAATTGGGGATAGGTAATGACATAGGTAGTGTTGGGTAGAGATGCTCAAACTATGGCCTGACTAGAGTTAGGTGTGGTAATATTTAGACATGAACCAAACATGTAAGTTATCGTGTAAGGCTCCTCGATCCAACTGATAGACCAGGTTGGAGGCCACTTCTAGTATGTACGACGCTGGTTGTTTGAGAACGTTAAGTTTTTTTTCCGTTAGCTTACTAGCACTGATTATAAATGCAGTAATCCTGGGCACCAGCAAAATGCAAGTTTTTTGCTTGGTTGGCTGTCCAAAATCGCCTTTGGACAGCAGATCGCTTGGCTAGAAGAGGATGGCCAAACCAACGTTTATGTCCTCTTTGTCATAGCAAAGATGAATCAATAGTATACTTGCTTGCACATTGTCAATACAGCCAATGAGTTTGGTCTGCAGTAAGGACATGGACCGAGGGGTAGTTCCCGGACCCTTCAGAATGGGCTTTCTTTGAATCTGTGTCCATTTGGTGGCGTGCAATCGGAAAGGCTAAGGGTATGCCTATTAAAGTCATTCGGTCCTTGACAATCCTGGTGACTTGGGAGCTCGGGAAGAAATGCAATGCTAGGATTTTTCAACGACACCATTCCACTGCAGAAAGCCTAATTGCGAAAATCAAGGAGGAAGCGAGGAGCTGGTGCCTTGTGGGAGCCAAGAGGCTCAAGGAGATTATCTCGAGAGTAGTCCGCTAGCGGAGTTTTTTGACTTTTTGTTTTTTACTCCAATTTGGAACTTCTATTTCATGTTTGAACTTACTCTTCTTCTCTATTAATATATGCCAGGCAGAATTCCTGCTGATCGTTTAAAAAAATAATGCAGTAATCAGAAATAATGGAAACCAAATTAAACAAAACTTGAACTGAGAACAAAAGAAAGCACTTCAAAATCATCTCCATTGTTGTAGTTACAAGCAGACAGATTGCATAGCAGAGTTCAGTAGCACACCGAATGTTATAGACGTAGACGAATGATGAGCAGAGTCCATTCATTCTAGGCATTCGATTTGATGTATGCTGGTTTCTTTGGGGTCGGTACCCTCTTCTCTCCATTGAGCATCAGAAGAACATCTGCCATGGTTGGACGGTCTCTCCACTCATGCTGAGCGCACAGCAGTCCTAACTTTATGCATCTTTTTATTTCCACTAGCTGAGATTCGCCAAACAGTTCTGGATCAAACTCCTTTCTTCGACCTTCGAGAGCCTTCCAAGCCTGACAGTATTAAGTATTAACAGATCAGGAACACTGGATTATATAATAGGGTCTTCTCTACAGGAAAACATATCTAGTGTTACGGTGTTACCAATCCATGGCAGCACCTCTCAAAATGGACAAAAAATACCCCAGATCATGGATGCTGCAAGCTAACATTTATCAATATTTGAGCTTGGACAAAATTATATGCAATAAGAACTCTTTCCCCCCTCATTGCACAATTTTTGTTCAACTCAAATTTCTTACACAAGCTTGTGATAAACAATAACAGATCCATGTTGTGGTGCATGTGAACACATACCCATTGGTGTAACTGGAATTCTCTAGGTTGGCTACTTCGTCTGCGGATACCACTGACGGTCTCAAGAAGAGTGATACCGAAAGCATACACATCATTCATCGTTGACACGACACCATCTGTCAGATATTCTGGAGCTATATACTGACTGATCATTTAAATGAAAATGAACGACATCAGAAAAAATAAATAAATAAGAATGAAAGGAAAAAAAACCTGAGTAATGGAAATCAATATTTGAGGGATGATATCTTACAATGTTCCGGCTGTGATGATATCACGCCTCATCTGATTAGCACTCAGTACTTTGGCTACTTCAAAATCAGTAATCTTAGGATTCATATGGACATCCATGACAATGTTGGTTGGTTTCAGATCCAAATGGACAATGTGTTGCTCATGTAGGTAATTTACGCCCTGAGCTATCCCCTCAATTATCTGGATCAAGGAGGACCAATCAAGTCGGTGCTCTGCAAGATTTCACAAGGAAGTAACTATAGCAAAAAGTTAGTCAATAAGCAACCACAAGTTGGTCAGGAGGTGAATTGTACGATCGATATATCAACGGAGATAAACATGCCTTGGGAATGGATAATATCATGCAAGGTTCCCTTTTGTGCATATTCTTCGACCCAAATGTATCCTGTTTCTCTTTTTGGGCCCTTTCTGCCTTTCATCCACTCCATAATAGGTCCAACCTCATGAGCGTATCCCAGAACTTTGATGATATTTTTGTGTTGAAGCTTTGAAGCAAGAAGAAGTTGCTCGTATGTGTAAGCCCAACCTAAACGAGGTGCCCAACGAAATTTCTTGATGGCGATCACACTCCCGTCATTTAATACTCCCTGGTACAAGATATATTCATGTTATTATTTTTCTTTCTTAGAACGTGGTGGAGAGTTTTGTATTTTTGTTTCAGGGGAAACAAAAAGACCTGTACTTCAGCCTAATTTAGGCAAAGGTTAAATTTGTCCCCTGAACCTGTCGCTGAATTTAAGAACTACCTGTCATGGCACAACCATGGGCTGCTAATTAAGAAGAATAGCTAAATACAGTAGGTTCGGACTTGGGCCTGTGTGCCTACTTTTAATTGGGTTGAGGCCATGTAAGTGTTATATGTGCTATGGAGACCTGGTTAACACTATCCCTGCTACCCTGCTGCTAACATTTCAATGCTCCTCTGCCTATCCCTGCTACCCTGCTGCTAACACTACCCTCGAACTTGAATACCAGATAATCAACCTCCTTAACTTTCAAAACTGGATAAAATATCCCTTGAACATTTCAAAGTAGTTTCTTGGATGGTTTTGCTGATGTGACGTGGGGCCAGATGTGGTGCACTCTCTCCTTTTCTTATATAAAAAATCATAACATTTCTATGAAGTCAGATAAAGATAAACTTTTTTCAAAATTGTAGAGCTCAAGCTTTGACATTTTGTGTCTCTTCAGATCTTTGTCATTGGAGATTCTATAATACCAATGATAATCTAAATAATCCATAAAATGGAAAACTAGGCATATGAAGTACCTTGTAGACAGTAGCTATGCCACCTCGGCCAACGATGTTGCTGTCTAAAAATCCATTGGTTGCGGCCGTCAACTCAGAGAACTTGAACTCTCTAAAGGTTATTGCTGTGGAAACAACACATACTATGAAATTCAGATTTGGATTATGCGAACATAAATGAACCATGTAGTCATAACATTAATTTATAGTAGAAGTCACAGTATTGTCCTTTTTTTTCAAGGAAGAAGCCATAACATTCAGTTTGAAGCATCAGGGCATAAACATCGATATATGTCGATTTAGTATTTTGCAGCTGTATGGTGTGTCATTCTTTCCTAAACTTAAACACACTACACGATGCTATGTGTCTGCGTCCATCAATGCGTGGCATGTGTCTCGCTTGACAGGTTGGTTATTGTTAGGGTTATTTTCTGACTAGGAATAAACCTTCATATGAGCCGCACCAGGCCAATAGAATGTCTCAACTCTTACAGAAATAATAGGAGCGCTAAAGTGGACTCAGAAATGTGGGAATTAGGTAATTCTTGAACATTATGGACTCCTAGAAATTGGAAAAAGAATACAGTATCCTAACGGGATCAAGAGGATTGTGAAAAATTAAAGTGACAATGCCTGGTGTGCTAGTGAATTTTGGAATTAAAATTACCATGTGGTCAAATTTCGATCTCATGATAGTAGATGATACACATAAGGAATGAGACACCTCAAAGTCAATAGAAGAGCTCCATAAAGTTTTTCATTTCCCTCCATAAAGTTTTTATTTTCTAAAAAAGAAAATAAAAGAAAAGGAAAAAACACATCCTATTTGTCCCAGTGAGCACCTTCAATAGACTTAGTGCTTTTTACTCACAGAATAAATCAAAGAAAATGCAAAAACACCTGGATGTTTTTGTTTTTTTGTCAGAATTTCGATACTATTTATCTCCTTTTTCTAGAGGTTGCGACGACAAAAATAGCCAAGGCGACGACAAAAATAGCCAAGGATCCGATCTTACCTACTAAGGGAGCAAGCAGGGCCTCAGCTTCTCCTAGTACGTTGTTCTCACCGTTCTGTTCAGATCTGGGATTATTGCCATTATACAGAAAAAGATTTTTTTTGTTAGTAGTATCGGTGAAAAGGCTATATATATCTTAGTACGTACTTGATCACAGTGCCACAACAAAGAGGGAGTTGCGTGGTATATATCTTCTGACCTAGCATCCTCAGCTGAGTCGCTGTTATGGGATATCTGTATCAGTCCGCCTGCATCCTGAAGCAGCATGACAATTCATCTTTGTTACTCCCTGGACGACTATACCCAATACGAACTGGAGTAGTATGCATGCAGTATATATATATTTGCGTTACATGGGTCCGGTCAAATACTTTCTATGTGGCAGAATTAACTGTACGCCTTTATTTACATATATACCATTGCTGAAAATTAAACTTGCTGCTGAACTGAACTATGGTTCAAGAACAAGCGTCCATTCTAAACTATGAGATGTTTTGACTTTTTTAAATATGTAGTTTTTTCTATATATTTATAAAAAACCAAAACGTCTTATAATTTGAAAAAATGGAGGGAGTAGATAATAGGCCCTCTCCATCCCCCTCTCCATTTCTCTAAGCAGAACAAGGGGAAAATATGTAGTGTGCCATACCTCCGGTGGTTGTGGCCGAGGATAAGCACCACCGAAATGCAGAGTCAGCAGCATGATGGTGGTGTTGGCGTTGATGGCGAAAGACGCCAGCATGACCTTGTTGGAGATATCGTCCTTGACCTCGCGCAGCTTCCTGGAGAGGCTCCCCGCCGTGATGAGCCGGTGGACGGCGCTCCGGCCCCTACCCTGGCAGGCCGCGACGAGGTCGAGGGCGTGCCCGAGCGTCTCCTCGAGGTCCTCCAGCGCGCCGCTCATGGCCGGGTTGTCGTCGTTCAGCATCCCCGTCCGCTGCAGCTGCGACAGGATGGCGCTGAACCTCAGCACTCGCTGCCTGATCTCTCGGCACACCTCCTCGTTCCGGCGAACCGTGTCCACTGCCTCCTTGATCCTGAGCCCGATCTTGACGATCTTCTCCACGCTGGCCACCGGATCAGCCATCTCCGACTCCGACAGCCCCCTGGCCGGATCTCCTGCTAGCTAGCCTCACGTACGATGCCCACGGGTCGGGCGGTACGAAGGTTTTTTTTTCCTGCTCCGACGACTCCGAGCATGACTCCCTACACTACTCACACATTATTTTCCTTACTCCTTTC